>OX637461.1:48332037-49749205 GCA_951799995.1 Trifolium subterraneum | reverse complement strand
CGGGCGGGCTATAAGGTTTGAGCCCATACACCTAAGTTACCCCCGCCCCGCCCCACCCCGCTTTTGGGCGGGCTTAAATGGGGCGGGCATGCCCACTTTGCCACCCCTACTTTCTACTATAATATCAAGTTTTTACTATGTTCCTATGTTTTGGGTCACAATTGAGCCTTAATGAATTTATTTGACTAATTTTCGGATTTAATTACATATTGACCCCTTCTCACTCTACCGGCCATAACTTGGTATGTGTTTGTCGGATTGATAGGTGCAAACAGGCGATGGAAATCTAAGTAAAAGATCTACAACTTTCGTGTTTTACACAAATTCCAGTTCGAACGTCTTGATGGTCAAAAATGTGATTCTTTCAAGCACTAATGTTGGCTGCGGGTTTTTGGAGTACTTAATGTTTTGTTATTAATGGGCCGAACTGCCACTTATTTTCTAAAACACTCGGTTTATTAAATTAGGTTAAATCTGAGACTTATAAATAAGGCTGAAAACAGCCAAAATGGGACTTTCTTTCTCTCAACTAAGGGTGTACATGGGTTGGGCAAATCCGGTCAACCCGGTCAAATCCACCCAATCCAACCCAAAAAAGTGGGTTGGATCGGGTCATTGGGTGGGTATGGATTTAAAAATGAAAAATCCATAAAAAAAATTGGGTTTCGGGCAAAACCGGACCCAATCCAAAAAACCCACTGACCCACTTAATTTGTAGTGCTATGATTTTTAAAAATAATTTTTATATAAATAACAAAGATTTTTCTTTTGCAATTTGAGCATTAAAAGGGAAAAGTCACAAGTTCAATACTCTACTTTCCAAAATAAGTTGTATGTGTGTTTATTCCAAACGCATTCCTTACATCACGATTTTAACGCATTTTTTTATCATCTCCTTCGAGTCTTCACTCTTCGACTTATTTTTGTCATTTAAATGTAGCGGTGCTAAAAAATATCATTCTTTGAAAATAGGGAGAGTAGGTTGTTTTTATGAAGAAAAAAAATATGATGACGATATTATCATATTATGATGCTAAAAATATACTGAAAATACACTACACTTTTTTTTAAGAAATAAAAAAGGTTGTGTTATTTTTATGAAAAAATATGATGATTTGTCATTTAATATTAAAAAAATAATTGGGTAACCCCCAACCCAACCCGGAAATAAGTGGGTTTACCCAACCCGACCCAATATTAAAGTGGGTGGTTATTTTCCTCGACCCAATCCGGAGTACTCCATGTGGTTCGGGTTTTGGTTTTGGCCAAACCCAACCCAATCCGGCCCATGTACACCCCTACTCTCAGCCGTCATATTATATTTTATGTCAAAACATATTGTGATGGAAGCTTAAATCTCTAGATCAATCCATTGGCGGAGAGTACTTTATATGGCTTCTTGAGGTTCTATTTTAATGTCAAATTCGTTTTATGTTTTATCTCCTTTAATCTTAATTAACAAACCAAAATATCTTAAGTGAAGATTAATTGAACGATTATTCCTAGATCGATGATTCATTTCTTTTCTCATAGTAAACAAATTATTGAAATCATCATACAATTGATCAGATTATGCAAAACATTAGGTATAAGGAATAATTAACTGAAACTAACTTCGTAAGTCATTAATATATCAAATAAAGATCACATGGTTCAAGACAAATTCAAATTAGAATACCCTAAGGACCAATCATAAAGATTTGGCCAGACATAGATAAATAAGAAATACATCAAATAGAGTAAAATAATTCATCATTACAAGAAGGGTTTAGATGTGTTTCCACACTTGAATCCTTGGTTGAACGCTAATCTGGACCTCTGAAATCGCCGTAAAAAAATAGTCACTGATCCAAAAATTCATAACCCTATTTATGAAGAAATGTTTAAAATATATAGAGCAAAAACCACGCCTCTGCACTGGGCTCAGTTGCCCCTGAGCTGGGCGCAGATGGCAGGGAGTTACTCCCTGTTTTCTCTTCAATTTGAGCTGGGCGCAGGCTCCCTTGAGTTGGGCGCCGATGACAGATTTTTGAGGGAATTTTTATTCCTTTCTTCTGATCCAAGAAAACTCAATACTCAGTGCAAATTATTGTGCTGAAACATGGTAAAAACACACTAGATTGCCTACATTTGCTTATAAAATGTAGTAATGACGTGAAGTCATCACAACTCCAAACTTGAACTTTTGCTTGTCCTCAAGGAATATCTTCATCTATCGAAAACATGGCACTATCTAAACAATTTTATTCAAGCTATCAAAATCAATCAAGTTAGACACTCACACAAAACATTTCAATGATCATCCCTATCATGAATTTACTTGCACAAAGATTAATACTGAAAAATTAAGAATTTTTGACAAATATTGACTACACTTTAATCACCTATCATGAATCTACTTGCACAAACATAACCATTCTACCATAAGCTTGCAGACATTATAAAAATAAATCGACATGCATAAGAATTCCCACCTATAGAGGACTTGAGGGTTATAACGGGGACAAGGTTTTAGGGTTGATATTTTTGGATGGTAAGCAGAAAAACATGGAGTTTTAAAGATCACCTATTTCACAAAATTAGATTATTCAAACATTTTCCTTCGAGAAATTGAAGCATTGTCATACTAGAGAACTTTTTCTAATTCTTTTTTTTTTTTACTTTTTTTTGGAAGAGTTTCGTTAACATTCTCTTTGGTGTTTGGGAATGGATTGAACACATAATTGAACTTCGGGGTATGTGGTTCGATTCCCACGGAAGGCAAAAACTCTACTAGTGAGGGGAGTAGAAGATCGTGAGGTGGCAGTCGGGATCGCAAAGATGGGGCCTGGGCTTTTACAAAAAAGATGTATTTTTCTTCATCCATACACTTGTACCGCGGCTCTGATACCACTGTTGGGTATGAGGGGGCATCCAGGGGGATCATCCACATTGGGTTAAGGTGTGCTGTCCAACTCACTTGTAGAGTTTGAGTAAAAAAAAACTCACTTGTAGAGTTGTTCTTGAACCCAACAATGGTATCAGAACCGCGGTACAAGTGTATGGATGAAGAAAGCTTCCGCTTGAGGGGGCATATCCTAGAGTTGATGGACTCACACTTGAGGGGGAGATTGTTGTGGCAAGTGTGAGTGATCTAAGTCTCACATTGCTTAGAAAAGTGGAGATTGAACACTTTATAAGTGAGAAGACCCATAAATCTAACACCTTAAGGTTTTGGGTTAAAGTGTGGTGTCCAACTCACTTGTAGAGTTGCTCTTGAATCCAATGTGGATGATCCGCATGGATGCCCCCTCATGACCCAGCAATCAGAGTACGTTTGAGCGAGGGTTTGGATGGAGACGGGCTTCAAACAGAGTGAGTGGAGACAGGCTTCAAAACGAGGGGGAGATGTGATAAGTGTCAAAAAGTAGTGATACCTATATATTTTAAGCATTTATTGACTTGTTTTATAAAATTATTTGAAGTAAAAACCCCAACTAATTGTAAATATTAGTCTTTACTAGCTATTTAGTATTTTAGCTATTTTCCCTTATTTTCCCTTACTTTTTATTAGGTTTTATGAGTTAATTGAAATTGTCAAATGTTAATTTTACTTTTGTATAGTAAATATCCCAAATTTATAATAGCTATTATATATTAATTATTATTATTATAAATGTTATTATTAGTAATGTATGGTTATGATTGTAAATTAATAGATATCAAAGGATGAAAAAGAGACAAAATCAAGTGGATGAAAAGAATGAAACATGGCGGTGCTTAATTAACAAACCCTTGAAGTAAGGTTTTCTTGAAAGCCTATATATAAAGCATGCATCACCCATTCAAGAGGCATTCACTCTTACAACCAACGCAAAACACTAGAGCAGAGGGAGCAAAACAGAGAGCTAGAGAGTGAGAGCGCGAACGACGGCGGAAACGAAGGTGGAATGCGCACCAACTGTTTGAGGAATCAACCGGTGTTGTCATTTTATCTCTTTTCTTCTTATTTGTGTAAAGTTACCATGATAATGAGTATCTAAAGACACCATTGTTGGGTTAGATTTAATTGACTCTATTAATATGCATTTAATTTGATCATGGTGTTATATATATTCAAGTTGCAAATCAATATTGGTGTTATCTTTGTTGTTATTGTTTTATCTTTAGATTTGAAATAGTATAGGGATATATGTTTTAAATCTTGATTTAGGATAACATCTATTAAAAGCTAAGATCTAGGAATAGACTTAGATTTAATATTCACTCAAAAGTATTGGAACTTAATGCTATTATATCGATTAATCGCTCGAGGGATCGGGGTTTGATAGTTAGAATAGATTTCTCGACATTATCTGGGAACGGAAATGTTTGACAAGTAAATACGTGATAATATTGATGAATAACTTGAATATGTATAAATGATTAAGGAAATGCGTACGAATGAGTCAATTGAGTCTAATCCCAGCAATTTAATCTCTCTGTCAATTTACTCCACTTTCATCGTTGTATTATTTTCTAAATTTTCATAAACAAAACTTTCAACCACTTTACTTAAAATTATATTAATTGTTGAACGGCATCAATATCGCATCAGTCCCCGTGGAGACGATATTACAATACTTACTTTTGTACTTTAACAAGATGTACTTTTGTTAGATAGCGATTTTCTAGTTTATACTACTCCCTCGGTTTTAAATTACTTGTCATCTTAGAAGGAAAAAAAAACAAGAAGTTGAGAAAGTGTATTTTTGCACCTTATTTTCCTATTATACCTTATTTTAATTAACCAATAAAATATTTTTTTTGCACACATTTTTTCTTTCCAATAAATTTAATATGTTACGTACCAATTTTTTTTAAAAAAACCAAACTTTTTTTTGAAAGCTTAGAAAAACGAACTTAGTTTTCCAAATATATAAATCTTTTACGGTTTCAACAATAACTACTCCGTATTGTGATGAAGCTGTCGTCATGTAGTGTAGTAAAAAAAAAGGGTTAAATATATTTTTGGTCCCTATAGTTTGATTAAAAGTATGGACTAAAAACACTGACTGACAAAACTTCACGAACTAAAAAGTGTAAAAAAAATCTCCAGGAACTAAAAACGAAATTCTGCGAAACTATAGGGACCAAAAACATATTTAACCAAAAAGAAAAGCAAGATACAATAAAAAGATTATATAAAATTTAGTCAATAAAAAAATTAGAAAGGAGGGTTATATAATAGACAAAATATAACCTTAAATTATCAAAACGACAAGTAATTTGAAACAATTTTTTTTCTAAAACGACAAGTAATTTGAAAAGGAGGGAGTATATATCTTTATTTTTTAATTAAAAATAAACTCTTCGAGAGTAGGGATGGCAGGAAAACCCAAATCCGATAAACCCAACCGAACCCAAACCCAAGTCAACGGGCAAAACCCAAGTTGACTGGGTTTGGGTTCGGGTGACACCCGAAAATATGGGTGTGTGTTAGGGATAACTCAAATCCACACCCGGAATCCATACACCCACCCGAATATATGTCAAATTACCTAATTAACCCTAAATATATATAAGTGTCAAAATTAGGGTTCACACATTGCTTAATTAAATGGAATGCTTGTGTGTCTATTTGAGAATTAGGAGAGCTTACTAATGACCTTAATGTGAACGAATCAGAATTATGTTAAACTATGTAATTTAATACCTAATGTAACCAAACTATGTTAATTACTTATGTTGAACTATGTGATTTAATTACTAGGCTACATTTTGCATTTTATCAAAAAGAAATTAAACCGAGTTTGGGAAGGTAATTAATTAATTATACGTGTTTTTGCTTCGGGTTTTGGTTTGGGTGGAAAAACCCAATGGGTGTGGGTATGTGTTTTGATTTGCTACGGCCTTTGGGTTTGAGTTGGGTGTGGGTAATTGTTTTGAGTGTAGATTTGGGTAGTGTAATACCCTCACCCATGGGCACCCATTGCCATCCCTATTCGAGAGTGGTTTCTATCCTGTTGCTCAAATAGAATTAATAAAACCGTAGCCCTTTGTGTTGTACTGGAACGTTATTGACCATATTGCTAAAAAATGACAACATCTTTTAATAATTGTTGCTACTACAGACTTTTAGGAACACGTCTTTACCACTTTTAAGTTAATAATAGTTGCCTGTTCCACTTTTAGAGAGCGCTTATTTGACAGGTTACTAGGAAAAGTGACCACATTTGAACTCATATCCTCTCACATTTACTTAACTAAATTGCCACTACACCATTTGAATATATTTGATATATTTTGCATACACCATTATATAACTACGTCTTTATATTCCTAATTATAATTATAGTGATATATTTTTTTACCGAATCCTCTATCAAGGGATATTGACATGATCCTATAATTATAGCCATGATTTTTTTTTACAAATCCAATACATATTTTTTCAATTATTCCTAATATATAATTATAATTATTTATATTTTTCAAATCATTGTGATTATTTTTTCCAACACGTAATTACTAATTATAATGACATATATATTTTTCAAATCATTCTTTTTGCTTTGTTACATTTTATATTTTCGTTTTTAATTTTATTTTCGAGATTTTTATATGAAACTATGCAAGAAATACTAATTTTTATATGAGAAAAAAATAATCACTGATTTGTTACAAATTACCTATAATTGAAAAAAATAATCACAGCTATAAATAATCACGGATTTGTTCCACGAATTTTGAAAAAGGTACAAAATTACAATGGTTTCTATAATTACCTATAATAAATTACCTATAAAATTACAACGGTTTCTAAATGTTTGACCAAATTACCTATTATCACGGCTATAAACAGATTTTTTTTTTCAAATGACCTTTAATTACCTATAATATTACACACTTATAATGTTTGACTTTTGATAATTACCATGGGATGAAAATAATATCCATTTAAGGTCTTACAAAAAATATACCACATTTTGCTATAAAAATTACTACTCACTACTTTTTTACTTATCAAACAATATTCATTTCACCTATTGCTATGGCTATGGCTAATAGAGATTTTCAAATTTCTTAATTATTGTTTGTTATACATTTTTTTCCTCTAATCTTTTTAACCAAGACTATATTTTTTTTATTTTTGTTTGTTTAAGAATATTTTCGGTAATCTTTTTAACAAATAGTATATTTTTTAATTTATATTTTTCAATTATTATAGTAAAAAAATATACACATCGTGTGTATGCTTTTTTAAGTGATTTATCGAATAAAAACAACAACTAATATATTCGTATTTTTATTATGTTAGTATTAGAATATTTTTTTTAGAATATTGTTTGTTATGCATTTTTTTGCTATAATCTTTTTAACCAAGATTATATTTTTTTGATTTTTGTTTGTTTAAGAATATTTTCGGTAATCTTTTTAACAAACAGTATTTTTTTAATTTATATTTTTCAATTATTATTGTAAAGAAATATACACAGTGTGTATGCTTTTTTAAGTGATTTATCGTATAAAAAAAACAAGAACTAACATATTTGTATTTTTATTATGTTAGTATTAGACTATTTTAACTTATTATTTATAATGCAGTAAATTCACCCAACTACACTGCAATTTATGCCGTTGTTGCTGAAAAAATTGACTTCGAAATGAAAGTTCGTATTGTTCATTTGTGGATCGTACCCGATCGTGCGAGCCCCGCTGAGGATGATAGTATTCAAATGCTTTTGGTTGATAATAATGTAAATATCCTGTTATATTATTTAAAATACATGTTATTTAATTTTTTTATTTTGTTCATATTATTCATATTAATTAATATATTAATATTAGTTACTATTTCTGTTTTATTAGGGTGGAAAAGTACGAAAATTCATGATTAGTAAATTTAAGGGGCAACTTGAAGAAGGTTGTGCTTATGTGATTGAATTCATAGTTGCTAGCAACGACCCTAACTATAAAGCTATCCGACATAAGTATAAGTTAAACTTTATGAATTCGATAAATATTTTCAAACTTTATAAAGAAGTTTTTCGCAATGTTCAGTAGTTTTTTTGTAACCTATTTACCTAAATATAAATGTATTGAATATTATCATTTTTATCATCAATATCGTTTGAATTCTTTTTATTTTTGGAACTTTTATTTTGAAATTTTTGTCATATTTTTTTCATATCATATATGATAATCCACAAAACCTGTGCGATAGCACGGGTCAGTGTCTAGTAAATATATAAAGTATCAAGGTTTACACATCATATCAATTATATGCATGCACCAAAGATATTTAAACTTGCATCATATCGCTGCGAAATTAAATTAAACCCACACTATAATGAAATTAATTAAGGATAGAGGGAGTACAAATTAAAACGAATTTCTGCTGTCCCATTGGATGCAGATATCCTTATTATGAAATATTGTAGGAAATATACGAGATAAAGAAAAATCCTTAGGACAAGCACAAATCTTTAAATCCAGTGATGTGATATTCAATCATGAATCATCATCCAAACAGTTCCCCAAACGAAAGCCACATTTGAATGCACCTACGATAGAAATAAGACCCAAAAAATCAAATAAGAGATTCTTAGAGACGAAATGAATATCATATATTATTGTTATTTTTCACTTACGTTTAACAGTGACTAAATTCATGTTTATTAGAGTTAGATTCTTTTTTACTTGAATTTTATTTTTGTTAATAATTCAAACTCTTAAAAAAGTTTAGCTTTGATCAATCTCAATCTTACAAACCAATAAAAATTGGTTTGTAGGATGATTAATTATTTCACTTTTATAAATTTATTTTAGGTCTTATCTTTAACTTATGTGGAATTTAGGTTTTTCCTAATACACCATTACACGGCTAATACTATTGAAACTAACTCATTTTTACAAAATGGAATTTCAAAGTGAATAGTATTTCTGTTTATAACCTTATTTCAGGCCTTATCTTTATCATACGTGGAACATGAAAAAAAGAAAAATCTAATACAAATTTGTCTAAATATTTTGTGAAAAAATAACTATGATAAACTCACTCCATAATTGGCTTCCACTAATACCCTTGCTAGTTGTTTCAACTGGAACTTCTTGTTGGGGAGCATCCATGGTGGGATAACCCATAGGTGGTGGTGGAGTAACTTGGTTGTTGTTCTCATCCACCACTGGATATGCAGTTACTGATGTCAGATTAAATAAATTTCATTTAGTATTTTTCTTCTGGAAATGAAAATGTTTAGCTACCAAAATATAATACATAGTTGATTAATTATATAATTTCAATAATAAAAACTAAAAGCTTACCAGGGTTTTGTTGTTGATTGATATTGTAACTCATTGTGTTATGATAAAGTTGCTCTCAATTTTTTATTTTGAATTTCTTTAAGTTAAAGTTAAAGATGTGTGTGATTAAATCAAGGATGAGTAGTATGTATATATGCTCCTTCGAAGCAGCCTTTGGTGTGAACTTGTTCGATGCAGCTCGACTTAACTTATTGCAAATATTGCAACTTGCAACTAAGCAAGTATTTGGTGTATTAAGCAACTTGCAGATTGACTTTCATTTCAAAAGAGATAGAGATATTTTTATTATAGTAAGGACAAAACTCACATTTTTCGAAGCAAGTAGAGTTGACTTATTATTGGCATATTCTAACTTAACTTATACTATTTGAAGCAAGAAGACTTAACTTATTATTGCAACTTGCAAGTAAGCAAGTATTCCGTGTAATTTATGAGTATTTTGTAAACTTAAATATTAATCTCTGTCGGAGAATTTGTGGGACACGTAAAATGGGTTTTCTCATTCCAATCAATTTTTTTTAATACGCATGACTTAAGAATCGAACCCCAGATCAAATATTTAAGGGTGTAAAAGTTTCAAGTAATAATTCTCATATTGTTATTTTATGTAACATATATACAAAAAGGGACTTATAATTTCTCTCCTATTAAGGAAATGATAAGTGATAACTACCCAAATAATAACACAGCTGTAGAAATGCCTTATTAATAGCTAACAGAATATTTGACTTCTTAATTTACTAATAAAATATTTAATTTTTCTTAACACTCCCACTCAAGTTGGTGCATGGATATCACACATTCCCAACTTGAATAAAGACTCGTTAAATACCATACTTGCCACTCCTTTAGTGAGAACATCAGCTAACTGCAATTCAGATCTTACAAAGGGAAAAGAGATTATTCCAACTTCAAGTTTCTCTTTGATGAAATGTCTATCAATTTCTACATGTTTTGTTCTATCATGTTGCACCGGATTATGAGAAATTGCAATTGCCGATGTGTTGTCACAATACAGACTCATAGCCTCCTTTGGTTTAAAACCCAAATCTGATAGGACATTACGTACCCATAGAAGTTCACAAACTCCAAATGTCATGCCTCTAAACTCTGCTGCAGCACTAGAACTTGCTTCTACCGATTATTTCGTACTCCTCCAAGTTACAAGATTTCCCCCTAAAAATGTAAAGTATCCAGAGGTAGACCTTCTATCATTTTTTTAACCTGCCCAATTAGCGTCAGTATACCCTTCTACCTTCAAGTTTCCATGATTTGAGAATAAAATTCCTTTATCGGTGGTGGACTTCAAATATCTCAAAATCCTCTCAACAACATCCATATGAGACTTACGTGGATCATGCATAAATTGACTAACGACATTCACTGCATATGTAATATTTGGACGTGTATAAGACAAGTAAATTAGTTTTCCCACCAGCCTTTGGTATCTCCCTTTGTCTATGTTGGCTGAGTTTGAGCACTGGAAATAGAGCATATGATTTTGTTCAATTGGGGTATCAATTGGTTTACACCCAAGCAGTCCAGTTTCAGATAGTAAATCAAGAGTGTACTTTCTTTGGCATAAAAAAATACCATGTTTTGATCAAGCTACTTCAATACCTAAAAAATATTTGAGGTTTCCAAATTGCTTCATCTCAAATTCAGAAGCGAGGTATTTTTGCAAACTAGAAATTTCATCTTGGTCATTTCCTGTAACTATCATATCGTCTACATATATAATCAAGGCTGTAATTTTACCTTATCTTTTCTTAAAACACAAGGTGTGATCGGAGTTACTTGCTTTACAGCCAAAATCCTCATAGACTTAGTGAACCTACCAAACCATGCTCTTGGCGATTATTTTAATCCATATAGGGCCTTTTTTAACTTGCAAACCTTCGCTTCATTTGAATCTACCATACCTGGTGGTGAATCCATATAAATTTCTTCTAAAATTTCTCCATGTAGGAAAACATTTTTGACATCAAATTGTAGAAGAGGCCAATCTTGGTTTGTTGCTAGTGATAAAAGTATTCTCACAGTGTTGAGCTTGGCTACAGGCGCAAATGTCTCTTGATAATCTACACCGTAAGACTGAGTGTAACCTTTAGCCACTAGTCGTGCTTTATATCTCTCAATAGTTCCATCAGCTTTATGTTTAATTGTAAAAACTCATCTGCACCCCACTGTTTTCTTTCCTTTTTGTAAGGTCACAAGATCCCAAGTGTTGTTTTTTTCTAAGGCTGCCATATCCTCAACCATTGTTTCGGTCCATCTAGGATCTGCCAAAGCTTCCTTTACATTAATAGGAATAGAAATTGATGATAATTGAGATACAAATGATGCATATGACTTAGATAACTTATGAGATGACACATAATTGCTAATGGGATATTTAACTTTGAATTGAATATCTGGTTCATATCTGATGGGAGGTTGACCACGGTTAGAACGGGGTGGAAGATCATATTGGACAATAGTAGGTTCAGTGTTAGGTGTGTTGGTGGTCTCATGTAAACAAGGGTCAATTTCACGACTGGTTTCATGCAAATAAGAATCAATTTCGGAATTAAAAACAAGATTGACACGATTAATTTCATCTATGTTTATATTAACAAAGATAGGATCAGAAAGTACCTCTGGAGAGTCAAGTTGGTTTTGTGGAGAAGATTGAGTTAGTCGATCATAATTAGAGGACGTTGTATTATCTAAAGCTGATGTATCCATATTTAGGAGTGGTTCACTACCTGCAGAGTGATCCTCACAAGATAATTTATCTCGTGAAACGTCAAACATGCTAACATCATGATACTGCACTTCACTCACTTTCATTCCCCCCTTAAAGGGTAGAATCAACATAAAATAATTATCTTCATGAAAAGTTACATCCATAGAAATATTTTTTTTTTTGGATGGAGGATGATAAGAACGATAACCTTTTGAGTTGATCCCCACCCAACAAAGACACATTTAATAGATCGTTTTTCAAGTTTTGTTCGTTGATGTGGGTGTAAGTGAACAAATATAACACATCCAAAAATATGAGGTGGTAAATGAACGATCTGAGGAAGAACACAATGATTAGACAATACATCTAGAAGTCTTCTAAAGTTATGCACATTAGAAGGGGTTCGATTGATTAAATAAATCGCCGAGTTCACAACCTCGCCCCACAAATAAGATGGAACATTACCATCTATCAGGAGTGTTCTCGTCACCTCTAATATGTGTCTATTTTCCCTCTCATCCAAAATGGGAAAGAGGAGCAACTGAGCTTATATAAACACTTCTCAGATTTGGTTCTACACGCCACTCAGCAGTCTAGGCGTGACACGCAGCCTCACAAACAAACTGTTGTGTGCCACTCTGTTTTCCTGCATGACACTCCTACCAAACAAACTCCAACATGCGTGAAACCCAACTACACTTACGCGCCATGCGACTTAACATAATCAAACTGATGAAAACTAGAGCTAATGCGTGGCACGTGAAATTTTTGCCTACGCGCCACACAATTAGTTGCTAAAAAACACCTTCAATTAACTCTTTTCTTGTATCTCAAGCTAACTCAGTTCTCATGCCTTTTTCTTATTTTTGGCTTAAAATTACAAGTAATGACCAAGAGTCATCACAAGAGAAAGAGAAGCTGTCTCAATCCAACTTGTGCTGATAAAAAATAAAGTTGTTTGGCAATTCTGATTTTTTTTAAATATTAAAGTTATTTTTAAGTTAAAAGTTGTTTGATAAAATATTTTATAGTTTTCAATTTAGTGTGGTAGCCTAACAAATAAATAAATAAAATGTTTAACATACAAAAATTAAATCCTTTTTGAAACTATATTTATTCAAAAACGTTACTTGTGTATATACCATGAATACAAGGAGTGTAAGAACATTTTGAGTTGAATATAAAAAGAATTTAATAATCCCAAACAAACAATAATTTCAAAAGAGTTCATTATTTTATTTTTTTTGACAATGCAAATAGTTCATTATTAAAAACATACATCATGTTATTTA
The DNA here is from genome assembly GCA_951799995.1 of Trifolium subterraneum. NCBI lineage: Eukaryota > Viridiplantae > Streptophyta > Magnoliopsida > Fabales > Fabaceae > Trifolium > Trifolium subterraneum. Next base: position 49,735,900 of record OX637461.1, on the reverse strand, counting down.
AAAATAACATAAATCATTGTTGGAACAAAATGAGTTTTATTCAAAAATACCCTAAAGTTTTGATGATAACAAAAGTATTAAATGGACAATTGGTAGTACTAATGTTTTGAATTAAGTGTGCAGGTTTATTTTGAAATATAGTACACTTTATCAGAACTGGTGTTGTACAACAGCTTTCTGAAGCATAAACAAACACTGAAGATCATTCAGTATGAAGAAGCTCTGAAGACTTTGTAAAGTTTGAACTCTGAAGACGTTCAAAAACTTAACTCTGAAAGCCATCAGAAGCTGAAAATTAAAAGACCCTCAGATGCTGGACTCTGAAGACCATCAGAAGCTGAAGATTCAATATTCTCAGAAGCTAATGTTTTTAACTATGAAAGACACTCTGTTTTTTAACAGAATATGCTATTTTGATGAATCTCAAGCTTCTAGGACATTCCTTGATAGATGACAGCACAAGCTTAAAGGATAACTCTCTACAACGTTTAAATTCAAAATCATATCCTTAAGGAGGAGCGTATTGTACTATATGTACTATTATTACTCCAAATGGTGGAGCAAAGGAACAAAGACAAAGTAGTGGAATTGAATTACCTCTTCAGGATAAGAAATTCAATTTCATACTTGAAGCAATGATATTTCTACAGTTGTCAATCTTCAACGGAACTATTCATCAACACCTCTCTTTTATCTTCATATAAATAGATGACTTTGATTGAAAAAGGTGTGAGACATATATGCGAATATACAGAGATACACACACATTCACAACTACTAAGAACTGACTAAGCCTCTAAAGAAATCTTTTGTAATTCACTTATTGTGTTAAGTGTCCTTAGTTCTTAGAAAAGCTTAGTAGTTAAGGAATACTCCTGTGTGAGTTATTCAATTTGGAAAAGTCTCTGGTTCTATCTAACTTGAGCAAATTAGAAGTCTCTTGTTTTTGTATAACTTGAGCAAATTGTAAGAAGTCTCTTGCTTCTGTGCTTGAGCATTTGTGAAGTCTCTTGTTAGTTGTAACTTGAGCATTAAAAGACTCTTGCTTGTGTGCTTGAGCACTAGGATAGTAATCTTTAGTGATTATAGTGAAATCCCATGGAAGTGCAAGGGGACTGGAGTACTCTCGATTTGTGAGGGGAACTAGTATAAATCTTGTGTGTTCATGTCTTTCTCTCTCTTTCACTCTATGTCGTTTTGTTTTATTATGTTATGTTTTCCGCTGCCTAAAGACTCTAATAGATGTCAATATCTTGAAAAGTTTTAATTTCTAAAAACACAATTCAACCCCCCCCCCCCCCCTTCTTATGTTTTTCACACCTTCAATTGGTATCTAGAGCTCCGATTCTATTGCTAATCACCTTACAATGAGACAGATAAAGATCAACAAAAACACTATGGTTGGAATGAAACTATTGAATGAGTTCAATAGGTGGAAACATAGAGTATATTCACACGTTAACTGATCTCATGTGTGAAGTCGAAAAAGGAATCAACTTTCAAAATGAAGATCTGGTAAAAGAGCAAGAAAATACTTCATTTATCCCTGTCACAAATAGAGTTGACAATATTGAGGAAATTATCAAAACTGATGACCGTTGCTCCACTAGTGATGATTATGAAAGCATTCAGAGAGCAAAAGTTAACAGCTTTATGAATCAATATGAGCTTTGATAAACTCCAATTTAGTGTATTTTATGTAGATATTTTTTGTGTTAATATAGAGTAATTATTTATTATTATATATATTATTAACTTGATTTACTGTATTATAGAAAAAAAGAAGAAAAGAAGCAAATCTACTTTTTTTTGAATCACTTAAAGATAACCATGATATATATTATACTATATATAACTATTACTACTATTGTTATTGTTAATATTATTATTATTATATTATATATACTTACCATTTTGTGTAATTTTATGCAAATTAGCACAAATGTGAAAGTAACTCATGATGGCCCAAAGATAATCAAAGCCTAGTTGCTAAAGAAAAAGAAGTCAAACGCAGCACATGAGGATACAGAGGGAAGCAGTGATTACGTCATAGATGGAAAGCAAAAACAAATTGATTTTCTTTGGAAATTGACACGAAGACTTAATGTTGAAGTTTTTCTGCACAACAAAGACAACAGAAGAAGGGCGGTTTAATGATTGAAGTGGATGAATACAAGAGTATAAATAGAGCACTTAAGGTCACAAATTGGGGACTTTTTCTTCAGTTCTGTAACACGAGAGAGGGATATCAAAAATTGGGAAATGGAATTCATTCAATTGCTTATTGATACAGAGGAAGAACATTAGATTGAAGATTGAAGCCTTGAAGCAAATCTTTTTCTTCATTCTAGGGTTATTTCTTACTCTTAATTTCATGAATTCTACTTCTATTTTAGTGTTCTTTTTGATTATGGATAGCTAAATATATTCTAGGGTTAGGTGGATCTTGTAAGTTAAGAATCCTTTATGTTCTAGTTCTAATTGAGTTTCAGTTTTTATTATTTCAATTGAGTTTATCCTATTAATTTTATCTCTCGAATAGGATTGATCAAACCTTTTCATGTTTCTAATCACTTAATTGAACAGCGATCGTACTGCAATTAAATGGTGGACCTATAGGATAAACAAGATTAAAATTATAGCATGATCAAACTTTAATTTTAATCTTCCAATCATTCAACCTTTTTGTGTTTTATGCTTTTCTTGAATTTAAACACTTTGCATGACCAAACAAGGGGTTAATTTAGGAAAAAGAATATTAATCTCGAATGACCAAACGGATTAATAGTTTTAGTGAAGGGATTGCTAATTGAATAAATGTGAAGGAATTCGATTGGAACTAAATATAACGGAATCAAGACTTACAAGTGAAACCGCGACCCTAGAGCTCTCTCTATTGATTTACAACTTCACGGTTTAATTCTTGTTCTTATTCTTACTCGTCATTATTTTCTCTTTAGTTATCATAACAATTCAACTACTTGTTGTGTTAGTTTAAATAATAAATAATCTTAACTAGTTTGATGTTTGTTAATTAATCCCTGTGGAAACGATAATCTTTTATACTACTTCTGCGCTAGAGTACACTTGCTCTAAGTGTGTTTTTAACGCAACAAGTTTTTGGCGCCGCTAGAGTACACTTGTTGTTTTTTGATCCAGAAATTGAGAGAACTGCTCGCAGAAATAGAGCAGAAAGTAGTGCAATGGCTGGAAATCCAAGAAGAACTCTTCGGGATTACATCACCCCCTCAACAAATATTACTACCAGCATAGTCAACCTACCCGTGCAAGCCAACAATTTTGAGCTAAAATCGGGTTTAATTCAAATGGTCCAGAATTCGACTATGTTTAGGGGTGCGCCAACTGAAGATCCGAATGCCCATCTGAAGAATTTTATAAGAGTGGCAGACTCGGTGAAATGCAATGGTGTCACACCCGAAGCCATTAGAATGCGACTATTTCCATGGTCATTGGCCGACAAGGAAACTATATGGCTAGATTCTTTGCCTAGTGACTCTATCACTACATGGGAGCAATTGACACAAAAGTTTTTGAACAAATACTTTCCTCCAGGAAAGGCCGCCAAGATTCGGGCTGAAATCACAAACTTCTCTCAGTTTGAAGAAGAATCATTACATGAAGCATGGGAAAGACTTCAAGACAAGCTTCGAAGTTGCCCTCACCATGGATTCGAGAAGTGGCAAATACTTGAAATTTTGTACAATGGATTGTCAGCTCAGAATCGGGGGGTTATTGATTCAGCTTGTGGAGGTTCTATGCTAAATAAAGAGCCAGAGGAAGTGTATAATTTAGTTGCAGAGATAACTGCTGATAGTGCTCAGTGGGCCACAAATGACAGACACTCTAAGAAGCCGGCTGGGATGTACAAAGTCAATGCTGAAACCAACTTTGACATAAAGCTAGATGCCATTTCTAAACAAATCGAAACATTGATGAAGGCACGAGCACAGCCAGCTCTCACAGTCCACTCAATTGATGACAACACAGGAAACCCGTGGGCCAACCTAACCGAAGAAGCAAATTTTCTCGGCCAGAAGAAAAGTGACTTGAGGCCTGGCATGCAAGAGTCTTTGGTTAGATACATGGAGAAGGTCGGACATCCATGCATGGGTGTGTTAGCCAACTATATGAATAAAACTGATGAAAGACTCCAATCAATTGAAGATTTGATAAAAGCACAAGGACAACGCGCTCCTGCATCCGAAGAGGCCAATTATATTCACAATCCCAGCCGGTACCAAAATGATCCTTATTCAAACACGTACAACCAAGGTTGGAGAAATCACCCCAATTTGTCATGGGGAGGACAACAAAAAGGGCAAAGCTCTAATTTCTATAAGCCTCCACATGTGCAAATGCAAGAGGAGAAGAAGCCAGAAGGCAATGATGTTTTGGTCAAGTTTATGGAGCAGACAAATGACAAATTTGGAACTTTGGAAGGCCATATCTCAAGTATCCTTACCTTGCTATCACAAAGGACTCAAGGCTCGCTACCTACTCAAACCGAGCCCAATCCAAAGGAGAAGAATGAACATTGCAAGGTTGTCACTCTCAGAAGCGGAAAAGAGCTAAGTCAAGAAAACAATCAAGATAGGCGCGTGCCTGAGCAAGGAAAAGAAGCTCTTACTCAAGAGAGCACTTTCGAGGATCCCAACAAAGCAAGGGAGAAAGATGAGCAAATAAAGGTAAGTGTTCCTTTTCCTCAAAGACTTAGAAATGAACATCATGATAAACAATTTGCTAGGTTTCTTGAAATGTTTAGGAAATTGCATATTAACATTCCTTTTGCTGAAGCTATTGCTCAAATGCCTAAATATGCTAAGTTTTTAAAAGAAATTATTTCCAACAAAAAGAAGCTAGAAGGCTTTGAGACAATTAAACTTAATGAGGAATGTTCTGCTATAGTTTTGAAAAAGTTACCACCTAAGCTTAAGGATCCTGGTAGTTTTAATATACCTTGTACAATTGGTAACTCTCATTTTGATAAGGCATTGTGTGATTTAGGAGCAAGTATAAATTTGATGCCTTTGTCTGTGTTTAGAAAACTTGGCTTGCAGGAACCAACACCCACAAACATCTCCCTACAATTAGCTGACAGATCCATAGCTCACCCTCGTGGGATAGTGGAAGATGTTTTGGTCAAAGTAGATAAATTTATTTTTCCTGCAGATTTTGTGGTGTTAGACATGGAAGAGGATGAGGACGTTCCAATACTTTTGGGACGACCCTTTTTAGCAACCGGAGACGCCATAATTGAAGTTAAAAAGGGGAAATTGACCTTGAAATTAGGAGACGAAGAAGTTGTATTTTATGTTTTTAATTCATTAAAAAATCCTTCTTCTTTTGCTTCATGTAATTTTATTCAAACCGTTGATATTAATGATGTGATTACTTCTGACGTGTTTGATGATTTTAGGGTGCAAGATCCCTTAGAAAAAGTACTTACGGTGCAGGGACTTGGTATGATAGAGGGTGGTGAGGAAGAAGAGTTCTTAAAGTTTTTGCAGGTTCACCATCCTCAAAAGAATTGGAGTAACCATAGATATGAGGACTTGGAATGGGGAAATACTCCAAAGCCTAAACCGTCAATTGAAGAGGCCCCTGAGCTTGAATTAAAGCCTCTTCCTTCAAACATGAAATATGCTTTTCTGAAACCCCCTTCCTCTTTACCTGTGATTATTTCTGCAGATTTGACAGGTACGATGGAGGAACAACTTTTAAGAGTATTGAGGGAAAACAAAGAGGCCTTTGGATGGTCAATTCATGATATAAAAGGCATTAACCCCTCAATTTGCACCCATCGGATCTACATGGAGGATGATTACCAACCTCGAGCACTGCCTCAACGTCGCCTGAATCCCAACATGAAAGAGGTAGTAAAAAATGAAGTGATTAAGCTTATTGATGCAGGTATTATTTATCCTATCTCTGATAGTAAATGGGTAAGTCCTGTACAATGTGTTCCAAAAAAGGGTGGTACTACTGTAATGGAAAATGATAAAAATCAATTGATTGCGGTTAGAAAAACTATTGGGTGGCATATGTGTATTGACTTTAGAAAATTAAATGATGCCACCCGAAAAGATCATTTCCCCCTCCCTTTTATTGATCAAATGCTTGAGAGAGTGGCGGGGCATGAATATTATTGTTGTTTGGATGGTTATTCCGGTTATTTGCAAATACCAGTGGCTTTACAAGATCAAGAAAAAACTACTTTTACTTGCCCATATGGTACTTTTGCATATAAAAGGATGCCATTCGGGTTATGTAATGCCCCTGCCACTTTCCAAAGATGCATGATGGCTATTTTTTCCAATTTAATTGAAAAATGCATTGAGATATTCATGGATGATTTTACTGTATTTGGATCCTCTTATGAAAACTGTTTACATAACTTGAATCTAGTGTTGCAGAAATGCAAGGACACTAATTTAGTACTTAATTGGGAGAAGTGTCAGTTTATGGTGCAAGAATGCATTATTTTGGGACACAAAGTGTCCAATAAAGGCATCTAGGTGGATCCTGCAAAGGTTGAGGTAATTTCTAAATTGCCACCCCCAAATTCTGTTAAGGGGGTGCGTAGCTTTTTAGGCCATGTTGGCTTTTATAGGAGGTTTGTCAAAGATTTCTCAAAAATTTCAAAACAAATGACTAATCTCTTAATTAAAGAAGCTACTTTTGATTTTTCTGACAGTTGTTTGAAAGCTTTTAATTGTTTAAAAGAAAAATTAATTAGTGCCCCTATTGTTGTGGCCCCTGATTGGCCACTCCCCTTTGAGATTATGTGTGATGCGAGCGATAGCGCTGTAGGGGCAGTTTTGGGTCAAAGAAAGAATAAGGTATTTTACACCATTTACTATGCTAGTCGCACTCTTGATGATGCTCAAAGAAATTACACTACCACAGAAAAAGAGTTGCTAGCAGTGGTTTTTGCATTTGATAAGTTTCGTCATTACCTCATTCTCTCTAAAGTAATTGTTTACACTGACCATGTTGCTATTAGATATTTGCTAGGAAAACAAGATGCGAAACCCAGGCTGATTAGGTGGATTTTGTTGCTACAAGAGTTTGACTTAGAGATTAGAGATAAGAAGGGCTCGGAAAACTTTGTAGCTGACCATCTTTCAAGGCTTGACCATAGTGTGATGCAACCCTCAAATGATGGGGAGATCAAGGAGATGTTCCCTGATGAGAGGCTTTTAGCTATTTCACATTATCCATGGTTTGCAGATATTGTTAACTACTTGGTCGGTACGGCAGTCCCACCTCAATTTTCATATCAGCAAAAGAAGAAATTAATTTATGATGCTAGGCAGTACTTGTGGGATGATCCTTACCTATTTAAAGTATGTGGAGACCAGGTAATTAGGCGTTGTGTGCCTATGGATGAGGTAACTTCTATCCTTGAGCATTGTCATTCTAAAGAGGTAGGTGGCCATTTTGGGCCAAATAGGACTGCATATAAAGTTTTGCAATGTGGTTTTTATTGGCCTACTATTTTTAAAGATGCTCATGAGTTTGTTAAAGCATGTGATAGCTGCCAAAGAAGTGGTAATATTTCTAGGCGTCATGAGATGCCATTGAATAATATTTTGGTTTGTGATATATTTGATGTTTGGGGTATTGATTTTATGGGCCCCTTTCCAAAATCATTTTCAAATCAATATATTCTTGTTGCTGTAGATTATGTGTCTAAATGGGTGGAAGCTTCAGCCTTACCCACTAATGATGCTCGGGTTGTAGTGAAATTTTTAAAGAAAAACATTTTTACTCGTTTTGGCACTCCCCGAGCTATTATCAGTGACGGTGGCACTCATTTTTGCAATAAACAATTTGAATCACTCTTAAGCAAATATGGTGTCACCCATAAGGTATCAACTCCATACCATCCACAAACCAGTGGACAAGTTGAAATTTCAAACAGAGAATTGAAAAGGATTTTAGATAAGACCGTTAATGCATCTAGAAAAGATTGGTCTTTAAAATTGGATGATGCATTATGGGCATATAGGACTGCATTTAAAACTCCTATTGGAATGTCTCCTTACCGCCTTGTTTTTGGTAAATCATGTCATTTGCCTGTTGAGTTAGAGCATAAAGCACTTTGGGCTTTAAAATTTCTTAACTTTGATGCTCAACTTACAGGTGAAAATAGGTTGATGCAGTTGGATGAATTGGATGAACTCCGTCTCGGAGCATATGAAAATGCGAAGTTATACAAAGAGCGCACTAAAAAGTGGCATGACAAGCGTATTCAGTGGCGTGAGTTCCAAATTGGTGAAAAAGTATTAATCTATAACTGACGTTTACGTCTTTTTCCCGGAAAGTTTCGCTCGAGATGGCTTGGACCTTACACTGTCACTCAAGTTTTTCCTCATGGAGCACTTGAGGTTTCTAAAGAATATGGTACCACTTTCAAAGTCAATGGACAGCGTGCAAAGCATTATGAGGAAGGGATACTCCAAGTGAGCTATGTCACTCACCTCAGTAATTGAAAGCTTTGTCAGGGAAGTTTTTTTTGTTACACTCTCACACTTATTCAATTTGTCTATTTAAAACTTTTGCATTGAGGACCATGCTTATTGCTAGTGTGGGGGAAGGGCTATATTTAGGTACTATATTTTGACACTGCCTTCTATTAGTTTTGTTGATGGCATTTTTCTGGCTTGTTTTGATTAAATTATGCTTAAAAATAGAGATCATGCCTTTGAGGGACCCTAGATAAATCTATTTGACAGACTTGTTCAATGTTGATATTGGGGTTGTCTTTTGAAAGCTAATAATTAGCAAAATGTGCTATGTTGACTATCTTTTTGTGAACCAACTTCTAAATGTGAGATTTGAGCCTTTATAAGGGGATTACTTGTTAAATTTAAAATTTGACCCCTTCTTTTTGTGTGAGTGTGTTTCCCATTTTGTCACATTCTAGAACTTGTCTTGCGACCGTGTCAAAGCGAAAATTGATCTGCATCATGTGAAAAATGTTGGGGCATTTGTAGGTATTTTTTTTTCTGGCCTTTAATTTTATTATTTTGAAATCATCCTTAGTTGCCCACTTTGAGCCTATTGATTATTTATTCCTTGGTACCTAGATATGATTAAATATTTTTTTTTTTTGTGGTAACCATTTGGAATTGAAAATGGAGCAACTAGTGAGAATAAAAGAAAATTGTCATATATTTGAGTTGCTTGTGTATTCTGTGGTGCTGAAAAGAAAATCCATATGTGAGTTGCTTAATTGTTTTATGAGCTCGATTGAAAAGAAAAAAAGATGGGAAAAAGAAAAGAAGTGGCTTGTGTGATTATTTTGAATATTTTCTTCAAAAGAAAGAAAGAGTATTGCAAAAAAAAAAAAAAAGGGAAGAAAGAATAGAAAAGAATAAGAGGATACTCTGCTAGAAAATGAATAGAAAAGGAAGGAAGAGATATTTGTTTGGAGTTTTAAAATAATATAGGAGCTCCATTTTTGTTTCAAAGGTTACTATTTGTTTCTTGATTTATTACCCCTTTGATTATCCTTTCCTTCTTATTTCCCACCTTACAATATTTTACCATGGCCCCGTTACAACCCGTAAGACCCCAACTTTTGCATGCATGCAGACTATTTAGTGGAAATATTGGTCAAATTACAAGCCTATGGTAATGTGCATTTTGTGGAAATTTGAGTGCTTATATTCCAAAGTCCTTAAACACTATGAGAGACTGTGAGAATGCACTTGTTCATTTAAAGATAGTTTTCATAGACATTAAAAGTCTCTAATTGGGCATGTTTTTGACACCCCATGTATTTGATTGTGTTTGTCAATGTGCTTATAATTTTTTTGGTCTCTCATTTGGTTATCGCTATTATTCATTTTGAAAATATATATATTGAGCCAGAAAACTTGCTTGAGGACAAGCAAAGGTTAAGTGTGGGGGAGTTGATAAACTCCAATTTAGTGTATTTTATGTAGATATTTTTTGTGTTAATATAGAGTAATTATTTATTATTATATATATTATTAACTTGATTTACTGTATTATAGAAAAAAAGAAGAAAAGAAGCAAATCTACTTTTTTTTGAATCACTTAAAGATAACCATGATATATATTATACTATATATAACTATTACTACTATTGTTATTGTTAATATTATTATTATTATAATTATATATACTTACCATTTTTTGTAATTTTATGCAAATTAGCCCAAATGTGAAAGTAACTCATGATGGCCCAAAGATAATCAAAGCCTAGTTGCTAAAGAAAAAGAAGTCAAACGCAGCACATGAGGATACAGAGGGAAGCGGTGATTACGTCATAGATGGGAAGCAAAAACAAATTGATTTTCTTTGCAAATTGACATGAAGACTTAATGTTGAAGTTTTTCTGCACAACAAAGACAACAGAAGAAGGGCGGTTTAATGATTGAAGTGGATGAATACAAGAGTATAAATAGAGCACTTAAGGTCACAAATTGGGGACTTTTTCTTCAGTTCTGTAACACGAGAGAGGGATAGCAAAAATTGGGAATTGGAATTCATTCAATTGCTTATTGATACAGAGGAAGAACATTAGATTGAAGATTGAAGCCTTGAAGCAAATCTTTTTCTTCATTCTAGGGTTATTTCTTACTCTTAATTTCATGAATTCTACTTCTATTTTAGTGTTCTTTTTGATTATGGATAGCTAAATATATTCTAGGGTTAGGTGGATCTTGTAAGTTAAGAATCCTTTATGTTCTAGTTCTAATTGAGTTTCAATTTTTATTATTTCAATTGAGTTTATCCTATTAATTTTATCTCTCGAATAGGATTGATCAAACCTTTTCATGTTTCTAATCACTTAATTGAACAGCGATCGTACTGCAATTAAATGGTGGACCTATAGGATAAACAAGATTAAAATTATTGCATGATCAAACTTTAATTTTAATCTTCCAATCATTCAACCTTTTTGTGTTTTATGCTTTTCTTGAATTTAAACACTTTGCATGACCAAACAAGGGGTTAATTTAGGAAAAAGAATATTAATCTCGAATGACCAAACGGATTAATAGTTTTAGTGAAGGGATTGGTAATTGAATAAATGTGAAGGAATTCGATTGGAACTAAATATAACGGAGTCAAGACTTACAAGTGAAACCGCGACCCTAGAGCTCTCTCTATTGATTTACAACTTCACGGTTTAATTCTTGTTCATATTCTTACTCGTCATTATTTTCTCTTTAGTTATCATAACAATTCAACTACTTGTTGTGTTAGTTTAAATAATAAATAATCTTAACTAGTTTGATGTTTGTTAATTAATCCCTGTGGAAACGATAATCTTTTATACTACTTCTGCGCTAGAGTACACTTGCTCTAAGTGTGTTTTTAATGCAACAAGCTTTTCACTATGGAAGAAGATGAAAGTATTGAAGACATGAGTACAAGACTTCAAGCAATCACAAGTGAGCTTCAGGATCTGGAAAAGAATTTTAACATGAAGGAGCTTGTAAGCAAATTTCTAAGAAGTTTATCTCAGAATTGGAATCAAATTATTACAACAATTGAGGAGACTAAAGATGTCAACAACATGAGCCTTGATGCACTAATAAGCAATCTCAGAAGTCATGAAATAGTTCTGAAAGCTAATGGTAAAAACAAAGCAAAAAGTGTTGGTATTGGAAAAGACTATATCTCAGAAGAACCAGAAGAAGAATAATTTGATAAGTTCACCATACAATTTCAAAAATGGACCACATTCAAGGAATTGGATCCTGGTAATCAAGGACAAATGACTGCTTGGGAAGATTTGGACAAGTTTGCTGAAAGAGAAGATGAAAGAAAAGAAATCAAATCTACATCATCTATCATCAAAGAAAAATGTTCAAACTCTGAAGCAGAATTAATCTCAGAAGCAGAATCAAGTTCTGAAGAAGGATCAGAGTCAGAATATTAGGAATCAGACTCTGATATGGAAAAGCTTGTAAAGGTATATTCTCAACTTTCTAAAGCTAAAATAATCAAAATTCTTGAGGAAACCTTTTATAGATTAGACCTTAGATCTCAAAAGTATAAAAAGCTGAAAATTGATTATGAGCATTTATTTGAGAAAGCCAACAGTTTTGAAGATCTCTACAACAATTCTTTAAACAAAATAGAGATTCTTGAAAAAGGTTGTGCTATTTGTTACAAATCTCATGATGAGCATGAAATTGCACTTCAAGAGTCCTGTAACAAAAATATTGACAAAAGCAAGGTTGCATCTATGATTTTTGGAATTGGTAAGCATTGCAAAGATGGAATTGGTTATTCATATGGTAATACATATGAAGAGTCAGATCCATAAACAAGTTTTGAAGAACTTTCACCTCCACATCTTTATTCTACTTTTGTATCTGAAAGTGTTCAATCCAAGGTCATGAAGATTGCTGAGCAATCAGAGTCCAAAATGGCATCAAAAGATAGATACGATTCAAGGATAGCACATAAGACACAAAATGAGAATAAAGCCGATAAAACTAACCTGTCAGGATCCATCAGCAAATGGGTACCAAAAGACAAAATAGTATATCTTTCAGGTTATTAAGAAAGAAATTTGGATATTCCAATTACTTAGCTGCATGTTAAATTCAATGGAAAAACAGGTGTTGTCTCAAGGAAATACATCTTTGATGAAGATGATGATTCCGAATCTGAAGACATAAACAGTAAATTTTTTGAAAAATATCCATCTGATGACGAAGAATATGAAAACATGTCTGACTATAAAGATTATGGTGATACAACTTGGTGGGAAGATGTTCCAGACTGCAATCTTTACAGTGATTGATCTAAGTCATCAATTGGAACAAAATGCTTCAAAAAGCTCAGAATAAAGTAAAGTAAGTTTATATATATATATATATATGTCATACCCCATTTTTTGACCGATCACCTTTGTTCGGCGTTAAAACTGTTTTTTTTCCTTTGTCATTTCTGACGAAATTTCGGCAGAGAGGTATTTTAAAATACCTCATTTTTTGGTTTCATCTATATTTTCTTTTTTTATATACATTGTTTTTTTATTTAAATTGGTTTTTTTTTTTATTTTATTTTTTAGTCCTTTTTATATATATCATTATTTCTTTTATTTATTTATTTCCTTCTTCGTTTTTTATTATTAATGGTGTTTTTTACTTAGTTTTTTTTTAAGGTCCAAAATGTGTATTTTTGTCCTCATCCAGGCCCAAAAGGGCAATTTTGTCCAAAAGGAGAAATTTTCATCTGCCAAAACCCTAGTTCTGACACACTATAAGTACATCATTTATTGCACAGTTTCTGAGAAGAGCAAAAAATTCACTCAGCCGCAAATCACTAACAGAGGAAGAAAAAATTTCATCTTCTTCTGAATCAAAATCAAAAACAGAAAAAAATCAGAAACATAAACCATCACATTTTTCTTCCTTTTTCCAGATCAAAAAAATCCAAAACAGAACAAAAAGAAAATCAAATAACCAGATCAAAAACGAACCCGAATCAAATCATCAAACATTTCTCAAATCCAAAACCGAACCCAGAATCAAATCATCAAACCTTTCTCAAATCCAAAACCAAACCATTCATAACCAAATCAAATTCACCATAACCAAACCGAAATCAAAACCCAGAAACCGAATCAGAAATCAAATCAATTCCGTTCCAGTAACCCCAAACCGAAAACGAATTAGAAACAGAGAAAAGAAGAAGAAGAATCGGAACCAAATCAACACCTAAGGTTGATTTTATTTTGCCATTTATTTTCTGTTTTTTGGTTCTGGTTTGGTTCGGAGACCTTTTCATGTATGTTTGATGTTTAAAACTTTTGAAAATTTGGAGTTTTGAGGGAGGAGAGAAAGAGTCAAGAGAGAGGAATTTTTGCTAGCCGCCGGTGAGAGAAGAGAGAAGAAGAAGTGAAATGTGATTTTAGGGTTTTTTTTTCTTTTATACCCTTTTTCTTCTGATCCTGTGCGCGCAGGTGCACGACCTTACGGTGCACCTGCGCGTCTGTGTCCTTCTGATTTCAATCATGCGTTCCTGATTTAATTTTGCCTGTGATCAGATCAGAGCTGTCTGATCAATCAGACGGCTCTGATCTGATTTTTACATTTTACTTCACACACCCCCTCTGGGCCACGCCCCCCAGCTGGGCTTGGACCCAGAGTTGCTTTTTGCACCCCTTTTATTTTTGTTTTGATATTTGCACCCGCTTCTGTTTTTTATTTATTTATTTTTTTTAATTTTTAACCTATTATAAAAGTGCTTATGGAATGTGCTTCAATGAGCTATTAAATCCTAAATAAGCACTAATTTGAGGTTCTTTTTTTTTTATTATTTATTTAGTTCATGATTATATGTGTTTATTTTGGCTTTAATTTATGCTCACTAATCGAACATTTTTATTATGCTCATTATGTCTAATTATTGATACTAACTTACTAACTTATCACTATTATTGTTACTAACATACTTTATTATTGCTCACTAATCTAATATTTAATTTATTGCCTAATTAATTAACTATTTATTTTATTGCAAGGACTTTAGTATGTATTTTAGGATTTGATGTAAATATTAAATAAAAATTGCATAACATCCTCTCTCTTGCATTCATTTCATGTTTATTTTCTCGTAAATATTTTAGAATGTAATTAGGAACAAATGTACACTATAAATGAAATTTGCATCTCATGCATATTTATTTTTATTGCTTTCCGCAAAAGCGTTAGAATATTAAATTCCGAGGAATAGACATCGTTTTGATCAAAATATCAGTACGAATTGTCTTCGCGCTTAATTTGCATATTGCGACCTTAGTATTATTTTTCGCGCTACCTTTTTTTATTAATTTGGAACCCAACATTCGATTTGAAATAATTAGTCACTTTATTCTCAAAAATGAGGTCAACACCTCTTCAAAAAATCAAAGCAATTTATTCTCAAAAGCACAAAAACATTTTGTCATCAAGCATTTTTCAAAACTTTGGACTTTAAATTAAACGTTCCTTTTTATCGTGAAAACCTTGGATTTTAACCCAAGAGTTCTTTTTCATCGCAAACTTGGATTTTAAACCAAGTGCCTTGGACTTTAAACCAACGGCGTCTTTTATCGTGAAAACCTTGGATTTTAACCCAAGAGTTCTTTTTATCTCAAACTTGGATTTTAAACCATGTGGCGTTGGATTTTAACCCAATTGCTCTTTTATCGTGAAAACCTTGGATTTTAACCCAAGAGTTCTTTTTATCTCAAACTTGGATTTTAAACCAAGTGGCATTGGATTTTAACCCAAGTGCCCTTTTTATCGTGAAAACCTTGGATTTTAACCCAAGAGTCTTTTTTATCACCAAACTTGGATTTTAAACCAAGTGCCTTGGACTTTAAACCAATGACTTCTTTTATCGCTAAAACCTTGGATTTTAAACCAAGTGTCCTTTTTTCTTGCAAAAACCTTGGATTTTAAACCAAGTGCATTCTCTTCATTCATACATCTTTAATCATGCAAAAACCTTGGATTTTAAACCAAGTGTCTTTTATCATTCAAATCTTTTCTCAATAAACCTTGGATTTTAAACCAAGCGTTCGCGTCTCCTTTCATAATCAAACTTCAATCAATTTAACCATATAGACTTTCTTCACAAATTAACATCAATCAAACTCACATTTTGCCGCTTTTGGCTTTTGGTCTTTAAAACCATTTTCAAAACCTTAAAAGTAAAACAAACAAATCACTCCGCTTTTTACCCCGAACTACGGTGGTTTGATTCCTCGGGTACGTAGGCATGAGACTTGTCTCTCCAATCAAATAAAATCAACAAAAAAAACTTTTTTCTTCATTTCCATCACTTTAAACTTTTTTTATCATCACTTTAATTCCTACACTTATACATTTTTACAAGCAAATAAAATTAAGCGCAAAAGTTAGAATAAAAACAAGAGGTTCCTATAGAGTACTATAGATACTTAGGGTGCTAGTACCTTCCTTTCGTATAACCAACCCCCGAACCTTGATCTCCAAAAAATAGGGTTTTTTCGAACTTTTTCCCTTTCCCTCGGATAAATTAAAGATCGGTGGTGGAATATTAAATTGCGATTCGAAGTTAATTAATAACTCGATATCCAAAAATCACCGCGACAATATATATATATATATATATATATATATATATATATATATATATATATATATATATATATCATAGGATTTTTATTATGTTAAAGATTTATTTTTCTCGAAAGACATTCAATATTAAAAGCCATGTTCAGAAGAAAATTAATTTAAAATCTTAACATAATTATGTGTCTTATAAAGAAAATTTTAATTTTTGGAATCTAAAGTACTAATTAGTGCTTCAGACTCTGTGAAGTCTTTAACCTCTGAAGAAAAATGTCTCTGATAGTTTCAGAAGAGTAAACGTTTAGTATCTGACAACTGTACTTTTTGACGCTAATCTTTAAACACGTCTCTCAGACACGTATTCTTGTTCCTATTGGTTAATAACTGTTAGTGACGGTTTGAATTTCTGATTTAATTTTCTTTAATTTTATTCAAATGTTTTCTTCTATATTAAGAAAATCACTAAACCACTAGCAAACTTTACACTATTCACTACCCACGTACACTTTTCATTTCTTTTAAGCCTCAGAAATCTTTCTTTCTCCCTATTCTAGCATACCTAACCCTAACCTCAAAAATGGAAGGATAATCCTCAACAAACTCAGCTCTATCGTTTCCCAAATATATCCCGGTCAATATCGTTAACTGCAAAGAAGTTTTTAGCTGTGAAAGATCTATGGTGGTAGAGAACAAATTGTTCAATCTGATAATCGAGTAACCAATAGACTTTGAAAGTCTAAGTCAAAATGGTTTTGACGTTGAAAAGTACTTTGTTAATCAAGATGGAGGATTTGAGTTCATCAAGATGCTAAATGGGCCAGTTTACCCTACATTAATCAAAGATTTCTGGCAAAGATGCAAGTATGTTACTGTAGAAGATTCAGATAAAGAGTTAGCAAAACAAAGGGCTTTGAAGCCTGAGAACAAGGATAAGACTGCTGAGGAATTAGGTCTGAAAGAGATAAAAACTGATGAAATCAGATCTGTTGTTTGCGGTTTTGAAGTAGTATTAACCTGGGAGAATATCTCAAAAATGTTACACATACCCAATGAAGGTATTTTCTATACTTTTACTCAAGCTACAATGAAACAATCAATCTTTCTGAATAACATGACCAAGAAATGTTATTTGGCTGATAAAACCTGTGAGAGCAACAACGTTGGAGATTTACAACCTATTCAGAAGCTGCTGGCAAAGATTATCTAATTTTCAATATTTCCAAGAAGTGGAAGCCCTGATCAACTGTCTTGGGATCACAGACACTTCGTTTATTTTTTGACTAGGGAATCAAAAATAAACTGGGCTAAATACATCTTTCATCATCTGACAAAGGGTGTCAAAGCTTCTCAAGAATCCAACAAGACAAATATTCATGTGATTTATCCTAGATTGCTGAGTGAAATTTTCTATCAATGTGGTGTTATTGATGCTATCAAAGCTGCTGGAGCTACACAACTTCTCCATGAACAAAGAGCACCATTCATTTCTGTCACCACACTTTCTCACATGCATATGATGGATGATAAAGAACTGGTTTACACTGACTCAATAAAGGAGAGAACTATATTTGAACCTTATCTGTTAAAAAGGTTAAATGTGTCTATATCAAGCTTTGCTACTGGTATTGTGAATCAATATATTCAACTTTTAGAGAATCGGGATCAAGCATTTGAGGTCAAGGCTGAAGAAGAGAAGAAGAGAAGAAGAATGGTAAAGGGAATCAAAATTGAGGAAGGAAAAGAGACTGAAGATAAGTCAGCTAAAAAGAAAGCAAGGTTGAAGGCAAAGGAAAGAGTGCTATGTCAGACTCTGTGAAGAGAAAAATTGAAGTGAGAAAGAAGAAGACTACAATTGTGTATCTGGATGAAAATGAATCCTCTGATGATGAACAATTAACAAGAAAGAAGAGGAAAATGTCAACTGTTGATGCTATGAAGACCACTACTGATGAAGGTAATTTTAATTTTTCTGAAAATGTTAATACTGGTGTTAATGAACAAAGGTCAGAAACCATACCACAAACTCCACCCACAAAAACATCCAATCCAGAGAAAACCAAAATTTTCCCCTCTAAAGAACAAAACCAAAATGATTCACCTTTAAAGTTTTTGGAACAACATCTGAAAGGTGAACTGCCTAACCAACAACAACAAGCCTCTGAACACTCTCAGAAACTCTCTCAAGAAAAAGCCACTGAACATGTTCAAGGTTCTGATCCTCACCCAGACTTTGAACATAATCAGAATCATAATGACCAATCTGAGAAGAATCAACCAGAACAAGAAACTCAACCAGATCAAACTTAACCAGAACAAGAAACTCAACAACAACAACAACAAGGAAGCCAAATTCACACTCCTGAACTACAAACACAACCTGAGTCAAACAGACAATCTGAACAAATAGAGTCTATTCAAGCTAAAAAAGTTCAAACCTCTGATGCTCAGAAAATCCAAGAGGTTGGAACATCTGAAGTATCAATGTTACCTTCACTAAAAGATAAACAAGACTTTGTTCCCTCTAAACCCTTTCCACAAATTTCTCTAATTCCCAGTTCCTCTGAACCAAACCCAAAACCTACAATCCTATCTGATTCTGAGTTCATGACCAAATGTAATAACATCTTCATTAAAATGAAAAACTTGCATGAGTTGAGGTATTCTTTCACAGAACCTCTTGTTTATGAACATCAGTGGAATAGCTTGAAGGAAGAGCTAGAATTGGAAATGAATTCCATTAAGACTTCTGATCTATCAGAACTTAAGGAATATTAGAAGAAGATGGAACCATTCATTGGAAAGTGGAATGAAGAATTTGAGAGAAGCAAGTTGAAGAAGAAGGGAAGGTTAAGTTTGACTGATAAGTTTTATGATGACTCTGTCCCCAAAACTACTGTGTGGAAGGAAAACTTAGGCTCATTGGATAGTGACCTAAGCATGCATCTAAAGTTTAGTTTGGAACTTAGTCAACTATTTGTGAAGAAGGATATTCTAGAAAACCCAGCATATGAAGCGTTCATAGAAAAGATTCAGAAGGATGTGGACACTCGAGGAATTTAATACAAATCAGAAGGAAATTAAGTCTACCTTGGAAACCATCCTTAGTATTCTTCAAAATAGGAACCCGTAGGATTTCTTTTATTCTATTTTGTTTGTACTTTATATAATTGTTTGTACTTTCGTTTAATCCTGTTTGATCTGAACCTTGTTTATTTATGACAATTATCTATGAATGTTTTCTTAATTATTTCATCTTTGACTACTCTTTTCAGTTATCATTGATATTTTTATTAATTGTTTATGCATACTATTGAAATTAGATAAGAATCAAAGTGAAAGCAAAAAAAAGATAGAATTTTTTTTTATTCGAATAAAAGCTGAAAGTTCGTGATACATAAAGTTTAAAGAAACTAATTGGAATCCCATTCAGAAGGAGCATCTCTTCTCTTAGACTCCACAGTGCTCTGAGAGGAAGCTTCATCTGCCTTAGGAGGAAAATCCTCTTCTTCAGGACTATATGTCTCAAGAAACTTAGCATAATCAAGATCCCATTTATCAGGTCTTGCGTTAAGATCTATCTTTGGTCGTGTTTTACCTTCTTTGCATTCTCTTGTTTTGAGTTGCTATCTTCTTTCTTATTCTTTCTTTGAAAAACTGAAGCTTTACTTTCTGTTATCTTCATTGTTACCTAATTTCTATCCTCTCCTAAGATTATTCTTGATGAATGAAATGACTAGGATATTCTCCCTTTATAAGCTTTCAGTACGCCAATGTCACAACTGTTAACAACAAGTTCATTAAATTGGACATAGTTGTAAACAATCTTTTTGACTTGACTATATTGGATTTTACGCTTTGACTGCTTGGTTGTAAATGTCTTTTTGATAATGACAAAAGGGGGAGAGAAATGGTAAGTTAGAAATAAGTTAGAAACTTATTGTTACTACGTGAAAATTGTTGTTATTTGAATTGCTAGTCAGACTCTGAAACATGTGGTATCAATGAGATTCTGATAATGTTGTTTTACCAATGAGTTACTGTTTTTTTAACGCTTGATTTTATTAAGGGGAGCAAATTTATTATTTTAAGTTATTCACAAATAGCTTTATGAAAAGGGTGCAACTTTTTCATAAGATTATTTCACTATTGCATAGGAAAAGCTTACAAACCTAGGCCTCTGAATAGTAAAATGTGAACAATCTAAGTCATATAATAAATTGTATCTTAAACGGATCAAAATTAATTATGGATTAAACTAAGGGGGAGCTTACAAACCTAAACCTAAGATTATCAGACTTAGGGGGAGCTTGCAAAACTCAGAAACCTAATTTCAACATAGTTGAATTTTGTCAACAACAATTGTATTTAATACTTATATTTGTCATCATCAAAAAGGGGGAGATTGTTGGAACAAAATGAGTTTTATTGAAAAAAAACCTAAAGTTTTGATGATAACAAAAGTATTAAATAAACAATTGGTAGTACTAATATTTTGAATTAAGTGTGCAGGTTTATTTTGAAATATAGTACACTTTATCAAAAATGGTGTTGTATTAAAGCTTTCTGAAGGATAAACAAATACTGAAGATCATTCAGTATGAAGAAGCTCTGAAGAATTTGTAAAGGTTGAACTCTGAAGACGTTCAGAAGCTTAACTCTGAAAGCCATCAGAAGCTGGAAATTAAAAGACCCTCAGAAGTTGGACTCTGAAGACCATCAGAAGCTGAAGATTCAATATTCTCATAAGCTAATGTTTTTAACTCTAAAAGACACTCTGTTTTTTAATAGACTGTGCTGTTTTGATGAATCTCAAGCTTCTAGGACATTTCTTGGTAGATGACAACACAAGTTTAAAGGATAACTCTCCACAACGTTTAAATTCAAAATCATATCCATAAGGAGGAGCGTATTGTACTATATGTACTATTATTACTCCAAATGGTGGAGCAAAGGAACAAAGACAAAGTAGTGGAATTGAATTACCTCTTCAGGATAAGAAATTCAATTTCATACTTGAAGCAATGATATTTCTACAGCTGTCCATCTTCAACGGAACTATTCATCAACGTCTTTATTTTATCTTCATATAAATAGATGACTTTGATTGAAAAAGGTATGAGACATATACGCGAATATACAGAGATACACACACATTCACAACTACTAAGAACTGACTAAGCCTCTGAAGAAATATTTTGTAATTCACTTATTTTGTTAAGTGTCCTTAGTTCTTAGAAAAGCTTAGTAGTTAAGGAATATTTCTGCGTGAGTTATTCAATTTGGAAAATTCTCTAGTTAAGGAACTGACTAAGTCTCTCGATTTGTGAGGGGAACCACCTGTGCGTTCATCTTTTTCTCTCTCTTTCACTCTGTGTCATTTTGTTTTATTGTGTTATGTTTTCCGCTGCCTAAAGACTCTGATAGATAGCAATATCTTGAAAAGTTTTTAATTTCTAAAATCACAATTCAACCCCCCCCCCCCCCCCCCCCTCTCTTGTGTTTTTCACACCTTCAATCATCACAAACTGAAATAGTTCTACTTTCCATCAATGCGGCGCCTATTTGGTTTCTAACTCTATTCATGTAGCCTCCATCTTGTACTCTTCTTGGATTATATAAACCCATTTCTTCATTTATATTTCTTTCTTCTTCGGGCTCGATCATATATCCAGATATATCATCACATTTGTTAAATTCCTCATCTTCAACACCACACATTCGAATAAAGTTATGGAATGATGTTGTTGAAACTATAATCTTTTGTTGTTTAATTAGTGAAAATGGTCTCATATCACATAATTTTTTTTTTTAGCAAATGGCCGGAAGCTAGACGCTTACCAACCCAAAATATATTAAAAAGAGTAACAAATTACAAAACAAATGGAGGGGACAAAAACCAAAAATCCATTAAGTAAACACTCTAAAACTAGGGAAACCAAGGTTGTTTTTCTTTAAGTAATCTTTAATAAAGACAGGAGTTTGATGCCAACTTGAGGGTGAGGTTAAAGAGCAACCAAAATTTGCAAGGGAGTCTGCAACTTGATTGCCTTCACAAAATATGTGAGTTACCATGCCATTCATTTGTTTGAACATATACAAAGCATTCCTCCATCTATTCCTTAGATTCCAAGTAACTTCATAGTTAGGATTTTGAAGGCACGAACCACAAGGGTTGAATCGGTTTCAATCCATAAATTGTGCCAATGGAACCAGTATGCAATTTCAATAGCTGAAATAGCAGCATTGAGCTCAACTTGAAAAGAAGTGGTAAAACCTAAAGGCTCAGCAAAACAGAAAAGCAAGTCAGCCACATGATTTCTAAAAACTCCGCCACAACCAGCAAGGCCAGGATTGCCTTTAGCAGCACCATCAATGTTGCATTTAGTCCGAAGAGGAAGGGGAGGAATCCAAAGGACTTCCTTAATGACAGGAACAGAGGACTGATGAATACAAACCTTAAAATGCTTCAAGATGATAAAGTCTCTAATAGAGTTAGAAGCTGTCTTTTCTGTATTGTTACCTGAGAGAGAAACATTGGTTATAATCATGGAAATTAAGGATTGCCAATTGATATACTTGTTGTTGAACCTAATCTGGTTTTTGGCAAACCAAATAACATTAAGCAAATTGATCAAAGCTGAAGTGATAACAACCTTACATTGAGGAGCCCAGTTCAAATCACAAATCTTCCACATATCCTCCATGCAAGTAAATTGCAGAACCAAATCTAAACAATTTGCTAACCAAGACCAAATTTTCACAGAAAAATCACACTAAAAAAAGATACGAATAGAGGACTCTTCTTTTTTACAACAAAAACAACACATAGAAGGTAAGGCACACCCTCTGAGTTTAAGATTCTCATATGTTGGGACTTTATTATGCATGAATCTCCAATCAAGCAGAGACTTAGAGGGAGGAATATCAGGAATCCAAATAAATTTAGCCCAATCAAGCTCCTGCCATTGATCCAAGATGAAATTATAAGCATCAACTAACTATAACTCACCAGAATCAGTATGCTTCCATAGCAATAAATCATGTGAAGGCTCCAAAGGAATGGAGATTTGTTGCACAATCAAACTAAGAGTGTTAAACTGTTGGGACAATTGAGATGGGATGTTCCAATGCCCATTAAGAATATAATCACTAACTGAAGAGGTGAGATTTTGACTGATATGTGCAGGAATATTAAAAACCTCAGAAAGAGAAGGGCCACACCAATAATCATTCCAAAAGTTTACGTCTTTACCATTGCCAAGCAACCAAATGGAATTCTCAAACATTGTTGCAACTTCTTCTTTTATGCTGCTCCATTAGGAAGAATAAATGTGATGATGAATAACTTTATTACCTCTCATAACTCTAGCTTGCACAAGCTTAGCCCAAGAACTTTGTGAATGGAACAAAGACCAACAAAGCTTAAGATTAGTAGCTTTATTCAAACAAGTCAAAGATCTAATATTAAGACCTCCTTAGAGAAAGGCCTACAAATCTTCTTCCAAGCAATAGTGACCAATTTCTTTTTTCCAACATCCCCACTCCAAATAAAATTCTTGACATCTTTTTCAATATTTTTTATTAAGGATACAGGCCAGGAATAGATTCAAATGCTATACATGAGCATACTATGTATCACTGCTCTAACAAGTTGGATTCTACCTGCCATAGACAATAAAGAGGCTTTCCATGCTGAGAGTTTGAAGCGAATTTTATCAGCAATAGACTGAAGCCAATTAACCTTAGGCTTACTTATAAAAAGAGGAACACCCAGATAGTTGAAAGGTAAAGATCCCAATTGGAATTTCAAAAGATTAACAAATAAATTTAACCTACCCTGGGTTATGGAGCCTAAAAAGATGGTGGATTTAGTTGTGTTAATGTTTTGACCTGACTGAAGTGCATAAGTGTCAAAAAGGTCTTTGAGAGCTTTAAGCCCTGCTAGTTTACCCTTACAAAAAACCATTAAGTCATCAGCATAAAAAGTGTGAGAAGGGACATTGATGTGTCTAGTGCCTTTGATAAGTTTTAGTTTCCCTTCATGGACAAGTTTAGCAATGCCTCTACTAAGAACATCTTCAGCAATGCAGAAAAGAAGCGGAGATAAGGGGTCACCTTGTCTCACACCTCTAGAGCAGTTGAAAAAACCTTCAGCTTTACCATTAATTGAAATAGATAAAAAGGCTGACTTAAGAATGACATGAATCCAATTGCAAAAAGTTTCATTGAAACCGAAACAACTAAGAACTTTCAACAAAAAAGGCCATTCAAGAGTGTCAAAAGCTTTAGAAATGTCTATCTTGAGGGCTAAGTTACCACCAAAGGATTTGTTGTGAAGTAAATTCACTGCTTCAGAAGCAATGCAAAGACAATCCTTAACTCATTTGTTCTTCTGAAATAATAGTAGGCATAACTTTAGCTAACCTGTCTGCAATAATCTTAGAAATGACTTTAAACTTGAAATTAGCCATAACTATTGGTCTGTACTGATCAATAGAAGTTGCATTTGAGGTCTTGGGCAAAAGAGCAATGATATTTGAATTAAAACCTGGTAAGATCCAGCTGCTGGTGAAAAACTCCAGAACAACATTGTAAACCTCTAACTTGACGATTTCCCAATAATGTTGAAAGAAGAAGGCGCCAAAACCATCAGGACCAGGTGCACTATCTTTGTTAAGAGCAAAAACTGCAGCTTTGATTTCTTGATGGGACGACAACATTGTCATTATAGCATTGATATCATAAGTTATCAAAGTGGGGATAACTTCCTCAGCTAGCAAAGGATCCTGCAAAACAGAGTTAGTGCAAAAAAGGTTTTTATAGTAGCTAACAACATGATGGGATATTTGGCTCTGATCAATAAGGACATGATCACCATCCTGGAGGGAGGTTATCATTTTGGAGGCGATTTTGATTTTGGCTATTCTATGAAAAAAGTTTGTATTTCTGTCTCCTTGCAAATGCCAATTTAGGTTTGCCTTCTCTTTCCAAAAGATTTCTTGTTTGTTAAGGGCAGAATCAAGAGCAGCATGAGCAAATTTTTCATTATCCAAAAGCCCTTCAGAAGGACCATTAACTTGAATTTGGTTCTGAATGTGAGATAAGTTATGCTCAGCAGCATTCACTAGATCATGGACATTACCAAAGCAAGTCTTGTTCCAACTTTTTAATTTCTCTTTCACAAGTTTCAGCTTCTTGGTTAAAATAACCATTGGGCAGCCTAAAATCTCAACATTCTAGCAATCCTTGATAAGGCTTTCACAATCAGGGTGAGTAGTCCACATTCTTTGAAATTTGAATTGAGAGGCAAAAGAAATCAAATTCAACCTAAAATCTAGCAAAATAGGGAAATGGTCAGATTGATGCCTTGTTAGAGTGGAAACATTTAAAGATGTACACAAATCAAGTCATGCTTGATTGCAAACAGCTCTATCTAATCTTCTTTCAGCATATCTAAGTCCTCTCCTACCATTCATCCAAGTAAATTCAGCTCTAGTAGTAGGTAAATTAATAAGATTGAATTCATCAGTCCACTTTTGAAAGTCTTCCATGGGTAGTCTTGCAGGAGCAACCCAGCCTCTATGTTCATGAGCCCCTAAAATAGTATTAAAATCCCCTAAGAAGCACCAAGGTAAAGCATGTTGAGATTGTAAGATATTCAAAGAGTTCCATAGTTTCCTTCTTTTCAAGTATAGCAGCATAAATTGCAGTCAAGGCAAAAGTTTTGTTATTTTCAGTGATACAAAAAGTGACTTGTTGTTCATCATAAGCTAAGACTAAAGGATTCAAATTTAAACTACAAATACACCAAAGATTAGGCAACAAGTTGTTTATATTATTCACAGCAAAGAGCTTCAAATTTAAACTACTAAGCCATCTACTAGTCAAGTCTTCTATTCTCATCCAAGGTTCAGAGATTAAAATAAAATCAGGTTTATGAAGCAAAATTAACCTTTTGAGGGCTAGTCTTGTAGGAGAGTTAGCCAAACCCCTTGTGTTCCAATACATGCACTTCATTTGAAAGGTTTTTGCAAAACCCTTGATCTGGTTGCATATGAGTCCCTACTAGATTGGTTTAGTTTTGTTTTAGTTTTCTTTTGTCCTTTGGATAATTTAACTTGAAAATTATCAACGGGTTGGGAAGGTGCTTTATCCAAATATTGCAGTAGCCTTTCTTCCCCCTCCTCATTTTCAGCCATGTTGGCCATGAATCCTTCAACAAATCCATGTCCTTCTTAACATTTTCTGGTGTTACAGTGTTGTTGTCTTGAGATTGAACCTTATCACCTTCACTAACTGACTTAACCGGATGGTTCTGAGTTGCATCAACGAAGCTTTGAGAGCCTTGAGAACTAACTTCATCAACATTACCTTCATCACCAGACTTTAAAGAAGCAGCCGAAAGTTCAGCTTCAAGTATCATGTCTTGCTCCTTAAAAATTGTTGCAGGGTCAGTTTCTTGTGCACTTGTTTTTCCTTTTTCACCTAACTTCCTTTGAATGATTTGTTGCTCAGTAGTATTAAGTATTGTTTAGTGCTTAGAGATAAAAGAGTCATCATTTAAATTATCATCCAATAAAGCAAACTTATTGTGATGAACCATAGATTGATTAGGGGTTAACTTAGAAGACCTTTCCTTATGTGAAACTTCCAACATTTTATCAGTATCATTGTGCTTAGAAGTCACTTCTGCAGAGTTACTCAAGTTAACAGGTTCAACTTCCACCTTATCACTTTCCACAATGATAATTTCATTTTCTTTTTCTTTAATTACTCTGCCATCAGACTTTGGAATAAAGACTTTGGTGGGTTCTTTAATTGGTTTCCTACTATCTTTAGCTTCAGTTTCATTAACAACACCAGTAACATGATTCAATCTTTTACACATCCCAATATGATGACCAATCATCTTGCAATTAGTACAAAATAGTGGTAAATTCTCATAGTCAATATCAACAAAAAAAGCAAAACCCTTCCTTTCAACTAGTAACTTATCCCTTAAGGTTTGAGATAAATCCATATCAACCAAAACTCTAACAAATTGCCCAAAAGTTCTTTCTATCATAGGTTTGGCTATAATGGAGTCAATACAAATTGTAGTCCCTATACTACTAGCAATAAAAAAGATTATATTAGGTCTCTAATATTCTTGTGACAAACCATAAAATCTCACCCATACTTGAGCTGAGATGTTTTGTTGCACCCTAGGGTTAAAATCTTTCGACCAAGTAAAAAGCTTCAAAATACCAGGATTTAGATTCTATGAAGCGATAGATCTGACCCTCCTAACATCTTCCAATGTTGAAAAAACAAATTCATAGTAACCTTTTCCAAGTGAGCTAACTCCAAATTTTGAATGATCTTTCCACAAGGAAGAAGATAACTTACTCTTTAAGTCAGAAACCGTCAGCGGTGTCGCACCTTTGGGCCAGAAGATTCTACCATGTAAGTTGTGCTTGCATGCATCTAATCCTGCGACATAATCCCCTTTCGGGATCGAAATAGCTAAACGATCACCTTTTACACATGCTTTAGGAAGCTGCGACAATGGAATCTCACAAACATTGGAGACAGCTTAAGCGAAAGATTTTGGTGGTTGAGGGTTGTTTTTTCTGGTTCTGGTTGCTTGGTAGAAAGATCTACACAAGGCCATGTAATACAGAATGAATCCATGTGAATCGGTGAAGAAAAGAGAAGGCGGTTTGACGAGGGTTGAAGAAAGTGAACAATATCAGAATCGCCAGAGCAAATATTCCAGTATCAGAGAAGGCGGTTTGACGAGGGTCTCATATCACATAAGATATGCCATCTTTTCTTCCAAACTCCAATTGTTCTTTCAATGACATTTCTCAATGAAGAATGTATATGATTGAATGCTTCATGCATTCCTTCTGCTTCACTGCCAACTCTAAAATAAAATCAAGAATGTGATACCTTTCACCCTTGTATGGGGATAGGTATCATTTCATGTTTGGATATTCAGCATCAACCAAATAATACTTTCCTAAAAATTATGTAGATATATATATGTGTGTTAAAATTTATTATAAAATAAAGTTATGGATACCTTCAGGAGGATGAGGGACCACACTTTTCATTTCTTCAATCACAGATGAAAGGATACGAGTGTCATGTGCAGTATCAGGCCAACCAACAACAACAAAAGTAAATAACATGTCTAGATTGCACACTAACATGACATTTTGTGTTGGATATCCTTTTCTACCAATATAACGAATTTGATCTTTAGTAGGAACAATGGTGGAAATATGTGTTCCGTCTATTGCACCAATGCATCCTTTAAAATGAGGCCAATACCTACGATCATTTTTTATTTTGGATGGAATTTCTGCAAAGTTAAAATCTAGAGGCCTTACAATTTCCTTTTCTAATTAACATAAACTTTCCAAGACTTCCCCAAACTTTCTACTTACGGTCTCTCCTGATTTTCCAAATTTATTTTGAACATTTATATTAGTCTCACTATGTGCACAAGTCCAAAGAAACATAGTAAGTGCTTCTAAGGATGTCATTTCTTTAGATGGATGTAACCATCCTTTACTCACCAATAATTTTTCGAGTTTCAATATGGCATGAGTTTCCATCCTAAAAATGTTATAACTTTCACCTGGAGTGTTAAGAGTATCTCGAACCCAAGTTCATCCATGAGAATAAAGAAATCTATTACCTTGCTTCATCAAGTACTTCATATGATAGTCAAAAGCAATTGCTGCTGCAGCAAAACATATCTTACAAAATCAACATTTTCTTTTTTGAACTTTTCTCGAATGCTCATTGATTTGATTAGAAGGCATCTGAAAGACAATTTGAAAATAAGGACATAAATATGAATACATATAGTTAAAATCCATCAACATAAATATCAATGCGTCCCATGAGCTTGACTCAATTGGTTGGAAACCGCATTATATATGCAGGGGGCCGGGGTTCGAACTCGGGTCATCCCACTTATCCACTTTAAAGGTGGAATTTCAAGCCGCTAGGCTACTTGACAAAAAAAAAAATATCAATACAAAATTATGAATTTAACATTCAAAGACAAACAAGAGAGAATACTAGAGAATGATGTAACAACTCAATATTTTATTAATATTTTTATTTTTAGGCTTAATTATATTTTTGCTCATTTATCTTTATTTTAGGTTTCAAGTTGGTCCCTTATCTTTTAAATGTTTCAAGTTGGTCCCTTATATTTTTATTAGGTTTCAAGTTGGTCCCTTCCGTCATTTTTTTTACGGTTACCGTTAAATTTGGACACGTGTCATATGTCCAAGTGTGCCACATGTCCAAATTAGTTTGCCACGTGTCCAAATTTAACGGAAATAGTTACAAAATTGACGGAAGGGACCAACTTGAAACCTAAAATAAAGATAAGGGACCAACTTGAAACTTTTAAAAGATAAGGGACCAATTTAAAACTTAAAATAAAAATAAGGGACAAAAATTGTAATTAATCCTTATTTCTATTAGCAATTTCATTGATTTCATATTTTATTTATTCTAGGTATGAAGAATTTAATAGTACTGTAACGCTAACACCATATTGTATTTAACCAATTGGAATTCTTACTTTATTTATTTTATTTAATTCAAAACCAATTGGGCGTCTGTTTGACTTGGCAGAAAATAAATGGCGAACGGTGGCTGAGATGTTTTCTTTAGGGTGGGGGGTGGATGGGGAGGCGTGAGAGTGGCGAAGACAGTTGTGGGCGTGGGAGGAGGAGATGTTGAGGGAGTGTCAGGCTTTACTTCTTAACCTCTCATTGCAGGCTCAGTCTTTAGATAGGTGGCAGTGGCAGCATGATCCCGTTGAAGGCTACACTGTTCGGGGAGCATATCAGCTCTTGACTTCTCAGGATGCAGCTACTATGGATGATGCGGATAAACTCATTTGGCATTCTCAGGTTCCTTTGAAGGTCTCCATCTTTGCGTGGCGTTTATTGCGTGACAGGTTACCCACAAACACAAACCTGGTTACGCGAGGCATCTTATCTCCTGCAGCTCACTTCTGCGTTACTGGTTGTGGGGAGGCTGAGTCGACCCATCACTTATTCATCCCTTGCAGTACCTTTGGATCCCTGTTGACATCACTGTGCTCGTGGATTGGCATCACACTGGTGCATTCCACCTCTATACGTGATCACTTTGTTTAGTTTACTGTTCAGCAGGTGGATCTCCGGCGCGACGCTCCTTTTTGCAGCTCATTTGACTTGTTTGTGTGTGGGTTATGTGGACGGAAAGAAATCATAGATTATTTCGAGGCTCAACAAGCAGCTCCCTTCATTTGTTCGACAAGATCAAGCTTTTTTCCTTTAGGTGGTTGAAGACGACGAGTGTTACTTTAGCTTCAAACTACCATAGATGGGTTTGCTCTGTCTGGGCCTTGATTGATTTCTTTTTTATTCCTTGTATATGACTATTTGTAGAACTTTATAGTTTATCTCGGTACACCTTGTGCTGAGGAGACTATTTTATTAATATATTTCATTTTGGCTTGTTGAAAAAAAAATTTCAATTGCCTTAGTTTCATTTGTTAGGGACCAGACCATGAATACCATGGGTTACAAATTTCCGTACGTTTTCTAGGGCGTTGCTATACATATTTCCTTCACTTGCTCTCATTACTATATTTAATCCAAAATCATATCAACCAATCACTAATTTTGCCACAACATGTACTCCATATATATTCTTAGCAACCTAGCCTCCATAAACAAAAGTCTTACGCCTCTTGCTATTACGTCTCCTATATTATTCAAGTGTTAATCTTGATTGTACTTGTACTTTCGTTAACCATCGGATCGTCGAAAAAGAACTCTGGAGCCAGAGACACCGTGTGTAGCTGTGAGTTTAGGCTAGTAGTGTTTGGAAGGAAAGCGTCTAAGGTAAGGGTTTTCCCCATACACTCATGCTACATAGGGATTATGTTATGAGATAATAGTAGGACCTTTATCTTTTAGAAGAAACTAATTATAAGAAACTATTTTGATTATTTTGAGTAACTATGGTGAGTTGTTGTCGTGTGGAATTTGTTGTGGTGGTGTTGATTTTATTTGCTATTTTGAGAAGTTGCATCCGTTTGGATAATATATGACCATGCATTCATTCATGTGTCAAGTCCCCGCCGTTGATTTGTTGTCGTGT
The DNA here is from genome assembly GCA_951799995.1 of Trifolium subterraneum. Lineage (NCBI taxonomy): Eukaryota > Viridiplantae > Streptophyta > Magnoliopsida > Fabales > Fabaceae > Trifolium > Trifolium subterraneum. The sequence continues at coordinate 49,704,617 of OX637461.1, read as the reverse complement.
AGTGGAATGACCGATCCAATTTAACTCGGTTTCTGAATTTGTTGTCATGCAGAGAAGTGTTCATTTATGACCTCCGACCCTGGTACCACATGCATAGTAGGGAGTCTTACAATTTTTATGACATAGCATACATTTGTGATTTGATTTGAAGTTTGTTACCTTGCTATTTGTATTTGTTCGTGTTCTTATGTGTATAATTTGTTAAGTGTGCATTGTGTTGTTGTATCACTTGATGATGTTCCGATGGTGTGTTTCTTTATATGTTTGATAACGAATTATCCGCCTACATTTTTTTAGAAAATAAATAAGTATATATTTTCTCAAAATCTTTTGATTGGTGAAGTGTTTTGTTATTATTTTATGACATTTTTCTTATGGTGAGTATGAGTCAATTTGGATAAGGAAATTGACCCTTACATTTAACATTTTAGGTATTGAAGAAGATGCTTGTTTGACGATTTGACTTGAAGCGTGTATGGGGTAAAAATGGGTTTTTCTTTTGTAAATTGAGAACTTTAATTTATCTAATGAATATTCGTTGAGACACCCATTTTATTTGAATTATATGGTAAAATAATTTTTTCAAAATAAATTTTTTTTTCATTTAAAATTCGGGCGGTTACAAATGACATTAAGAAAAATCTCAACCCAAAACATAAAAGTAAATATAAATAGAAAAGTTTGTTGATAGTTGAACTTTAAACTAATACTAGATAGTTTTTGTCACTCATACTTGTCTCACTTATACTTGTATAGAAGCTAGTCTACCAAAGCATTTGTATAATCTTTTAAGGACATCAGTAAGATTCTATTACTTTCATCTTTAAGCATCTCCAAAGCATAAATAAATGTTGACCATCCAAAATCCATCCTCCTTTACACTTTTCAATATTTTAACGCAATCAGGAATTGAATATTGTCCATGAACATGAGAACTGGCGGCAATTTCAGCCTTCTCAACTTCATTATGACTTTCTGCTGCTTGAACTAATCGTTCGAATGTGTTTTTCATAGTTGTCGCAGTCTCAATCTTGGTCTTACCCCTTGTCCCTTTCTCACCTATATCCGGTGAAACCTTTCTTTTCTTTTTTGATTTAGTATTTTCTACAAGGACAACGTCGTCGTCATCAGATTCAAGATTCTCCAGTGACACATCATCAATAGTATTTTTTCCATTAGATTCAATTGGCACTCCTAAAGCTGGTGTCCATTGGCATTGAGTTATTGCCACTGTCTCCCCAAATATAAAGTCCAAATCATCACGAAATTCCAATCCTTGACATCGAAATTTTGCATATTTCACATTCTCCTGCGCAACCAGCTAGGATAAGAGATTTAGACAAATCATTCTCTTACTCACCAAATAAAAAATAAAATATTCGTAATACTCACCGTGATTTTAGCTTCCCACTATGTAGGATCAACCGCAATAGTTCCTGTTTCAGAATTCCATCTTAAGCCTGTTTCTTTACCCAGTAGTTGTTTCCAAGTGGTCCAATCAATTCTAAAATTATCCATTCTATTCTTCAATTGTTTTTAGCTATATTTTTTATCGGCACTTTTATTGAATGTTTTGCGTATTTCTTCCCATTTCTTATGCTTAAAAGCAATTCCTGGTTTCCCACACTTTCGAATCGCATCCATACAAATGTCAAATAAAATTTTGGTATCATTTGGAACATTCCATTTTGCTTTTCCTAAATTTTCAATTTTTCATGAATTGTTTTCTTTGGTATCCATTGATGCATTATAATAATAAAAAATTCCAAGGAACAATGAAACAAAAGGAACCAAGTAATTTTTTTGCAGGAAGCGAGTAAAATAATAGAAAGATTCTTGGTGAAACTAAAGTAGTAAAAATAGAAATGTTGAAATAATATTAAAAAAATAAGACAAATGCTGCTTCACCGGGATTCGATGAGGCGAGCTTCCATTTAAGTAATTTTAAAGTATCTTTCAACAACTTTTGCTCAAAGCTCCTTCCATTCAATTTTGTTCATTCCAAAAAAAGTGCTTTAATTGATTAAGTACTTAATTTATATTGTATTTGGCCTGACTTCTACTTAAAAATATAAAAAGTAGAAAAAAGGTTTGGCCAAACGGTACCTTAGTTTCCCCATTTATGTAAATAGTAGTGGTTTGTTAAGGGCCTGTTTGAAACAATTTCTAAATACTCTTTTTTAATTTTCAAAAATTAAAAAAGAAAAACCTTGTTTAAAAGCCTTGTTTTCAAAAACTATTTTTAAAAATTGTTCCAATTTTTTATAAACTAAAAAACAGAAAAAGATTATATGTATTTTGCTTTTTAAAAACTAAAAACCAAAATTGTTTCAAGCAGGCCCTAATTCTCCATTTTTTTCTCCTTTTTCCAAAATATGTTCATGCCTTAAGAAAATTGCTTTTTTCGCCCCTACAATTGCTCCCAGACCCCCCAAAAATCCCAAAATACCCTCAGTTTTAGTCCCAGGGTACTTCGGTACCTTTTTACCATAATACTATTATTTCGGTACGTAGTTACCGAAGTAATGTTCAGTGGCTACAAATAAGCTGTCAGACAGCAAGTTTGATGAAAAAATTTAAAAAATATATAGGTTCGGTACCGAACACGCGTGATTTCGGTAGCTTTGTGCTGAACACGCGGGATTTCGGTAGCCTCGTACCGAAGTCGAGTAATATAGCAGTATTATCGACAAACCTTCACCAGTTTATGAAAAACACAAATTTGAAAGTTGTAGAGCGATTCTAGAGGGTTCTAATCGCAAATTCGAAGGTCAACAACAACAGCAAGGTTTAATTCGTTCACAACAACTCATCCATCACTAAAATTCGCAAATTACAGGATTGAAATTTCGTGGTTTTTATTGTTTCACTTGAACAAGTAAGAATTTTAAGTAACATATCTCATTTACTTGCTTTTGATTGTGTTCTTGATTATATTTTGATCATGTTATAGATTAATCTGTTAATTCCACGAAATTGAAATGTTAATTTAATTAATGTATAGGGTTTGGATTTCTATTTAGGTTAATGTGCTTCAACTGTTTGATAAAATGCCTGAATGATAAAGTAGTTGTAAAAATGCTTGATAAAATGTCTGGATTTCCAGTTTGGATTTGTAGTTTGATTTATTTCCACCAAGTGTTTGATAAAATGCCCGAATGATAAAATGGTTTATAAATTTTGTATTTTGTAGTTTTGTACGATAAAGTGTTTGATATAAAATGTTGTGTATTTTGTTATAGGAATGACGGATGAAGTTGGACGAACGAGAGCTGGTAGGGTAAGCAAAGCACATGGCTCTGCCCGTAGAGAACTTGTGAATGTCGATAAAATTCCAAGTCGGGCTAAGGGAAAAAATGTTGTAGTTGCTGGATCAGCTCAAGCTCAAGAGGAGGAGCCTCAAGATGAATATGAAGAACAAATGGAAGTTGAAACTGAACCGGGATTGGAAGAGCAACAACAAGAAGATGAAGACGATTTGAGTGATTTTTTTGACTTTGGAGATGAAGAGGAAGAGGAAGAGCAACAAGTGGAAGCACAAGCAGAACCGCAACCACAACCACCACAACAAAAACCACGGAAAAAAAATACGAGAACAACACAAGGAAGAAACCCACCACGTGCCGGTGAAGCCAAAGTTACAAGTTACCCTGGTGGTCCAACGGACTTGTCGTTGTTGCCGGGTTTTGGAAAGCACATTGCTGCGTCGTTGTGGAGAAAAGAGGTAAATTCTGATTTTAATTAATTTTCATTGAATTTGGTAAATTTCTGATTATTTCTTAATTTCTGATTTTCATTCAATTTGTGTAGTGTAAAACTAGGTATTTGAGGTGCATGAACAACGGAAAAAAGATAAATGACTTTACATTGCCGAAGAGTAACCTACATTGGTTTTGAGATGTTGTTAAGGCTAGTGGACTTCGACCACTTTTGAAGACAAATTACAATAATCTTGACTGGGGATTATTGACGGCATTTACCGAGCGATGGCATCCAGAGACCGGTACTTTCCATCTGCCGATTGGTGAGGTTATGATAACGTTGGATGACGTTTCCTGCTTGCTACATATTCCGATCACTGGTAAAATGCTCAACCACCTTGGAACTTCATGCACAACGGAAGAATGTGAAGATATGTGCCGAGAGTATCTGAACTTCCCTAGAACTAAGTGTAGGGCAGAGTTCAAGAAAATGAAAGGAGCACATATCGGGTTCCCATGCTGGAGAAGATATACGCCGCCAATTTAAGGAAGGCGTTGAAAACTCAAGAGGATGAGGAGTCGGAGGAAGTTGTGCAAAATTATAGGGATTGCACCATACGAGCATTTGGTGAAACCATTTTCACCAACAAAAGTATGCAGTATGTGGATGTCATATTCCTGACATATTTGCAAGACCTCCGCTTGGTTAACCCATGGAACTGGGGTGCTTCTGGGCTGGCATATATGTATCATTATTTGGATAAGGCAACTCAACCGAGATGTGGAAACCATTGAGGTTACAACTGTATGTTTCAGGTATATGATAACACCGAAAAATGCACTATTTACTTAATATTATTTGTCTAAGTATTTTAATATTTTCTCTAAATTATCATAGTATTAATAAAATAATTATCACTTTTTATGAAAATATAGATGCAGCCAAAACTTAGCAAAACATGAATTTTATGGACTAAAAGTCAAAGAAAATGGTCCAACCCATAACAAGTGCATGGCATACACGCCACATTTGTTATGTTGAACAAGGCATGGCACCTGCCATGAAGCACGTGGCCCCCGCCACATATCAAACAACCACCACCTTATTTATAGCAACATGTGGCGCCAATCATGGGTTGTGTGGCAACCGCCTTGTGCTTTAATTCATCTGTTCCTATTTTCTAGCGCACGTTCCTACAATTGAGGCCCAAATTTGAAGACACATATATTTTTCTGTTTCAGCCTATAAATATATCTTCACTCAGTGTATTTCAACTCACGCCATTTTTTACAGATTGAAGAGAAAAATACAGTTTATAATTTTTAAGTGTTCTGAGCATTCAAGGCATTAGTTTTCAGTTCCCGTACTTGTAATTCCAGTACTTTGTAAGTTTTAATTTAAATTTATATTTTGTATTGTTATTTCAATTACTTGTTTCTATTTTTATCAGTCACTGCAGTTTGGTTTATTTATTCCAGTATCAGCTTATATCGTCGTAACTTTTATGTTTCTGTTTAATTTAATTATTATTTATTATTTCACGATGTCTTTATTTATAATTATGTCCAGCTAATTTAATATAACTGGAATGTGAATTAGAAGCTGATTTGGGTTTAGTAATTAAATTGTAAACTTTATTTTCAAACAAACTAGTTTTCTGTTACAGTTTTTAATTAAACGATAGACTATAATTTTGTACGACAGTGAAAATTAACTAAAGTGTAAGTCAACAACGCGAGAGTGTGAGATTTATACTAGATAGTAAAAACTGGACATTAATTTTAAACACCGCGACAGCTCTTTAAAATTAATTAAACAATATTAGTTTTCAAAAAATATTTTATAAATAAATGCGAGAGCGAGAGTGAAGTATTTATTTTATATTCTATGATATAGTTCAATAGCGCGACAGTGTGAGACCTTCGTCTTTAAACTAATATTGTTTTGTGAAAACTAGTTAAATTGAATTGATTTTCAAAAAGTATTTTTATAAGTAAGTGTGAGAGCGAGAGTGAAGCATTTATTTTATATCTATATGATATTAACCAATAGCGCGAAAGTGTGAGGAGCGTATTTTTAAATCAATTTCAATTTGTTAAAAAAGGTAAACTTTTTCCCTAAACACAATTTAATTATCGAACCCATTGAAGCAACTAAAAGTAACATTCCAGTTTAGTTAAATCTAATTGTTTAAATTAAATTAATTATTTTAAAGCCCCTTTCCAACTATTATTTAGCCTTAGATTTACATAGTAACATTAGATAACGATAAGCTCGACTTTTGGTCTCTGTGAGATCGATAATCTTTAATAACTACACGATACGTCTGTGCACTTGCAGAAATATCGCATCAATATATAAATTTAATTTATTTAAAACGACTTCATTAATTTATCTATGCAGTAGTTGTTAAATCATTAATTTATGTTTTTAATTTGTTGTTGTTTTTAGGCGTGGATTTATGAGCATTTCAAAAGGTTCGGAGGGGGATGGGTTATTTGCGCTAAATATTTGCCTCTGAAAGGTTATAAATATCCGGATGAGCATAGGACGACATTGGATAGGATGGAAGTGGACGAAGTCACGTTTAATTTAGACCATATGAAGATCACCGACATATTCGCCCGTTTGAAGATATTTGTTGGTACAGTGGCTGGATTATGTGTGGAAGTGCTATGATATGTCCATATTTGCCTGAGCGTGTCCTAAGGCAATTTGGACATGTCTAGTTTATTCCCAGACACCCTGATGAATCTGCAAAAGCTGGTCTAAATCGGTTTACAATTGCTGAAGCATTTGCTGACTACTTGGTTGATAACTATGTGACTGAAGAAATGAGAGGGCCAAGAGCACAAAATGGGTTTGAAACTGTACCCGGATACATTGCATGGTTTTATCGTGTCTCGCATCCGAAGTTATGGCCACCAATTGAAGGGAATCCGGCAAGACCTGCAAATCTGGAAGTAATGATTGAGGAGGACAATGCAGCTGACAAACAAGATGTGTTTAAGATTTGTAGGACAGTCATAGATTAACATGATTTCGGTAGAAACCTGCCGAAATGCCTTCAAGTCAGAATCAAAATGCACCATTTCGGTAGAAACCTGCCGAAATGACTTCAAGTCAGAATCAAAATGAACCATTTCGGTAGAGTCCTACCGAACGCATGTTACGTTTGAATTAACAACATCGTTTCGGCAGAAACCTGCCGAAATCAGTGTAAGTCAGAATTAAATTGAAAGATTTCGGTAGAAATCTGCCGAAATCAGTGTAATTAAGCGTCTTCAGCCCGTAGCTACCGAAACTGGGAATTTTTAAAAAAAATACATGGTTGTATCTAAGTTATAATGAACGCCAACTACGTAATTTGACATGAGTTCGGTAATAGAGTACCGAAATTAATTACTTATGGTAAAGTGTTACCGAAGTCTTAAAAGGGGGCAAATGGGTCATAAAGGGGGGCCTGAGAGCAAATGACGGGGGCGAAAAGAGCAATTTTCATGCCTTAATCCATGCTTAACAATAGAATGAAATGGCATGGGCCAATGGATTATAGTTGGATAACGGCCCATTAGGGGTGAATGTAGAAACCATAAAATGGGAACCAAAACTTATTTTAGAAAGTTGAAACTAGGGGTGTCAAAATTATCCATTATCCATCCAATCCATTTACTAATGGATCCATCCAACCCATCCATAAATAAAAAAGTTTGTTAATGGATTGGATTCATCCATTTAATTAAATGGATGGATCCAATTTATCCACCTTAATTTCAAAATTCAATGGATGATTGATTATTATAATATATTATATTTATTATTATTAAATTAAAATAAAAGGGGTTGGTAGGTGGCGGTCGGCCGCCGCACCGGCCGTCGTAGCTCCACCTCGGACCACTGTGGGACTGCTGGAAAATCTAGCCCCACCACCGTCAGCCACCGTGTCGACGCGGAGGTCCGGCGTTGACCGACTATTGACTGGTGGGCACCACCATATGCATTTAATTATTATTTAAAAAATCTGTTATTGAAAAAAAAAAAAGAAAAAAATAATAATTTGGGCTATCACAATGTGTTTGGGCCATTTGTCAAAAAATCAAAAAAATATAATGTTTGGACTTAGTGTTTGAATTGTTTTTACTTTTTACACCATTTACTTAAAGAAAAAAAATTAAATTAATATGAAACATAATGTTTGAACTTAGTCTTTGGAGTGTTTATAATTTTTTATGAAATAAAAAATAATATTTAAATTACTTTTATTGGATGGATTATATCCAGAAAGATGATAATGAATGGATTGGATTGGATTTTATCTCTAATGGATGGATTGGATTGGATTTTTTGATTGAAGGTTAATGAATTGTTAATGGATTAATGGATTACTTTGATCCATCTATTAACAATTCAATCCAAATTCATCCAATCCACTCATTTTGACACCCCTAATTGAAACTATAATAAACACGCCCTTCAAGATTTTTACTGAACGAAAGAGAGAAAGCATGACTAAGGTGAGAGAGTGATGGTTGAACCCCTCTTATTATAAGACATGCGAGAAAATAAATAGGACGGCAAAAAAAAAATCTCTTAATTGATTTGTTAACAATTAGGAATTTCATATCCCTTTGTTATGTCAAGCCCATTTACTATTAACATCCCCACCTAATGTAAAAAATAAAATAAAATAAAAAACAGTGACACTGCCTTTTATTTCTTTTTCTATTAATCGGTGAGTCTCACTTGGGAGAGTAACCCACCCACCAATTTTTTTTCCTATAACTTACTTTACTATGTTAAGTTTTTTATGTATATTAATTAATTTAGTTGATTAACTTATTAAAATGATGAATTCAAATAATTTTTGGTCATAACTTGTGGGTGCTATTTGATACAGCGATGGGGCAAGGCATTGAAAGTTGCCTCAAAACAGTTCAAGAGATGCTAACAAAAAAAAGTCTTTCAAAGATGGAGATTTTTAAATATTGTGATATTAACTTTTGTTATTTTGATTTTGCTGATTTTGGTATATTCAATAACCAAAACACTTTTTTCCACGATTATGTGTATTTACTAAAAAATAAACTCTTCACTTAAGTGGCGACCGGGAAAATTATCCTATTCCAAATGTATGAGACATTGTTTTTATAGTTTACTAGCGGGCCAGGCAGACGCGTTTCTGTGTCTAACTTATGTCCAAAAATATAAAGATATGTCTTATGTTATAGTGAGTTTGTTAATAAAAGATTTTTGCTGCTAAATAAAAGGATGTACCTTATGTTATGGTGAGTTTGTTAATAAAAGATTTTTTGTTGGTACAAAAAAAAATCAAATCAATGTTAAGTAATAATGAAAAAACCATCTCAAACTCCCCTATCCCCTTTATATATTGTATAGATATAGGTTTGGTAAATTATCGTTATAATTTTTTAACGTATATTGAAATTAGGATATATTTTCAAGTGTTTTTTTAATTGGTAATTTCATACCAACAAAACAAAAAGAAAAAAAAAACTGAAACTCCCAAGGCATGGATAACGCACTTCCAAATGTCTCATGCCCTCATATTTGCTGAAAAGCAAAGTCATCTACATGCGATGTTATGGTTTTAGGACCATCGAAACGTCCGTAGAGATTTATTGTGTCAAAATGGACCCTTATTTAAGAAGTCTCATATCGAGTAGTTGAAAGAAAAAGGAAATGTATCAGTAGTTGTGAGTCATGACAGGAGAGTTTGTAATTTTTCCATTCAAAAATTGTAGTTGTGATGGTTTGCAATTTTGGTCCTTGTAAAAAATTGCAATTATGTGAGAGTTTGAGAGGTTGCAATTTCGTCTTGTAAATATTGGAAATTTAGTAATAAATTATTGAAGATTTACTACTAAATTATTATTATGAATTGATTTTGTTTAGTTTTATCCATTGTGCGAAGATTGTGTTTATTTTTGCTGGAAATTTTTTCTAATTACATTCCCAACAAGTGCTATCAGAGCCTAGGTGGGGAGCAATAAGTTAGTTCAGGAATAACTACTTTTCTAAATTTTGTTGTATACTTTTTATTGAGTATTCTACTATGTTATGCCCGATATGGTTCAGCAGCTATACACTGTGTTGTTTTGCTAAAAATCTTTGGAGTTAATTATGTTTTTCATGCTGAGATTGTTGGTGTTATGATGGCCATGGATATTGCTAATATGAAGGGCTGAACTTCTTCATGGGTTGAGACATACTCCCTAATGGTTATACATGTTTTTAATAATAATGCTAATATAGTTCCTTGGCATCTCTCAAACAAACGGTTAACTTACTAAAAAGATGTTTTTCATTATTTCTCATATTTAACGAAAAGACAATCAATGTGCTGATGATATTGCTAATATTGATCTTCATATTCATCGTTCTCAATGGTGGCTGGGACACGATTCCGAATAATATTCCTAATGTATTTGCTAGAAATAGTTTTGGTTTACCATAATATAGATTTTGTTAATCTTGTGTGGAGCACTACACTTTTTTCCTATTCAACTGGTTTTTTTCATCTGAGTTTTACATATAAAATTCTTAATGAGACGGTGTTGTCCTGTCAAGCTTCCACTTGGATTTTGGTCTAGTTCCCCCAAATTCTTTGTATTTACTTTTCTTTTTAATATATGTGAGATTTAGCTTGTTTGTTGAGTTAGTAAAAGGGTGTCAACCTAACGGAGATGTCTTTCTCAATTGTGCTTTTCACTTTTGCTTAAAATAAAATTGTTTCTAACACTGAGTTAATTATTTTGATAATTTTGTGAGTAGTTTTAACTTCTCTTTGTGTCAATTTAGAATACTCCCTTGTTTGTGAGGTTTGTTTTTGTAATTAGTTTCACCATAGTTGGTGATTATTTTATGTTTTGTTAATTACTAGAGGTAGTAGGAACACATACACGGGTTGTATCCATTATTTTAACGGTGGAAGTTTTTGCGGCAGGATTAATTCCGTGGTTTTTATTGTCTGACATTGAGAGAAATTTTTCATGTTATAATTAAGAGGTGACCTTATATCAAGGTTTTCAGAACTGGACCAGACATCGAACTGGCGAGCTTACCGGTTCAAGGTTCAAGTGGTCGGACCGGATCCAATCGGGTCAGACCGTTTTTAATTAAATATATATTTTAATTAATATATAAATAAAAATATATAAATATTTATTCAATATTCCCTAGTTTCACACATTATAAAGATAAAATATCATAAAGTCAATATAAAATAAAAACTTTAGTACATTAGACATAAAATTTCTAATTCAAACCAAATTAAAAGTTACATAATAAACTAAAGAGCACTGCTATTTGCAGCGAATAACAATTCCACGAACAATTCACGAATGATTCTCCACCGTTGGATGCATTTTTATTTATTTATTTTAAACTAAAAATAAATGCAAATGAATGCAACCGTTTGCCGCTTAATATATATTATTGTTTTCCCCCATTATTACATCTTCTTTTTTTTTTGGTCAAGTAGCCTAGCGGCTTGAAATTCCACCCTTAAAGTGGATAAGTGGGATGACCCGGGTTCGAACCCCGGCCCCCTGCATATATAATGCGGTGTCCAACCAATTGAGCCAAACTCATGGGACCCATTATTACATCTTCTAATCTAATAACTTGATGGAAAATCCAGTGAGTTAAAATCTTATGAATTTCATCATGTTGCGCTGCTTAGGTAGCAAATGTATTATACTAGTATCCGGACCCGTGCCAAGCACGGGTAAAAATATAACTATAAAAATTAATATTTTAATATCTCAAATTTTATGATTATCAAATATAAAAAATGAAAATTTATAACAGAATAATATTATCATTAGAAGTATGTTCAATAAATGTTACTACACTATAAATTAAAATGCATATAATTAAATAATGACTCAAAAATTTTAAAAAATAAAATTAGGCCCAAAAAATCATTTTCTAGAGTAGGGGCCTAAATTTTACTTTTATAAAAGGCTAAAAATTTTGGTACCCTTGAGTCGTTTGGATATTGATACCCCATACACAACCAAACTCGGATGCACCAAAGTATTCACCTTATAAAAATATGGAGGCTAAGAGGCCGTTAGTTATAGTTTTTTTTATAAAATATTCACTTTAAAAATATTGCATTTGTTTGTTTTTTTTTTGAACAAGCAAAAATGGATCATATATATATATAAACAGGTCAAAAGACCGAATAGCCTTATCAGCACAAGATGTACCGATAGAGACTAAAAAAGTTTTACAGCCATGAAAAGAACATCATAGAACATAGAACATCATAGAGAACAACATTAGTCGATACCCAAACACAACAAAGGATTCGACCACCAGCTATGTAAATTAGTTGCAAGATTTGCATTTGTCGTCTTCAACTACCAAAGAGAGTAGACTTTAACCTTGTCCAACAACTGAGATAATGTTTTTACTGAGTTGTTGAATATGCGATGGTTTCTTTCCGTCCAAAGAACCCAAACGCAAACAAGCCAAAGCAGATGCATAAAAGACCTCTGCCATCGGCGATCTCCTGCTAAGTGACTGAATTGAACTAAGTGATCCGATGGGTCTTGAGGATCAACCGAAGATAAGCCAATCCAAGACCGAACCGCCGACCAAAGGGAACCAAAAGTATCGCATGTGAAGAATAAATGTTGAGCCGTTTCAATGTATCCGCATCCAGATACACAAAAATGAGCCTCCGGTGAAATAATACCTCGGGTTACCAAATTTTCCTTCGTTGGCAACCGGTCACGCAAAAGTCTCCACGCAAAAACCGACACCTTCAAGGGAACCTGTTTGTGCCATATGAGATCTCCACCTACATCCATCGTAACTAGATCCGGAGATGTCAAGAGCCGGTATGCACTGCTAACTGAATAACCTGACACAGGGTCAGACTGCCACTTCCAAGCATCTGAAGTATGAGCCTGCAAAGATAAAGTAAGAAGTAAGGCATGACACTCCCCCAACAACTCCTCCTCCCACACCCACAACTGTCTCCGCCAAACCCACGCCCCCCCCCCCCCCCCCCCCCAACCTCCCATCCCAAATAATACATCTCAGCTACCAAAATCGATTTTTTCTGTTAGGTCAAACAAGCGCTCAAACCTCTCACACAAAGGCCTGCCCCCGACCAGGGATCAGTCCAAAAGAACGTATCTGATCCATCACCCACCTGTTGCACAACACTCTCCCTGAACCACCCTCCTCCTAGCCCACCTATACCATCCCGAATTTTCACCATCTCCCTCCACCAAGAAGACCCGCGCCTCCCTCCCTCTCCCAACCTCTCCCTCTCCACCCCATAACGTGCTGCCAACACCCTAAACCACAAACCTCTTCTGTCCACCAACATCCTCCAGCACCACTTACCTAAAAGGGCTACATTAAAGTCCCGCAACTGCCTAACCCCCAACCCTCCATACTCCTTACGTAAACATATAGTCTCCCAACTGACCCAAGAGGTTTTCCTAAGTTCCTCACTCCCACCCCAAAAAAATTTAATCAAAAGAGATTCTATAGAAGAGATTGTACCTGAGGGAGCTTTGAAGAAGGAAAGAGCATAGACAGGCAGAGAGGCCAAAATAGACTTCAGGAGAACCAGACGGCCACCGAATGAGAGGAGACAACTCTTCCACCCTGACAATCTATTCCGAATACGAGTCACCACCGGATCCCAGAAATTCAAGCGTCTCGGATCACCCCCCAATGGGAAGGCCCAGATAAAGGAAAGGTACCCTCCCTACTTTACAATGTAGAGCGGATGCCGCCGCATGTAGCCAAGAATCCGAAATGTTAACCCCGACCAACAAACTCTTATGGAAGTTCACCCGCAACCCAGACATCGATTCGAACAAAACAAGAACTGCCCGCAAAGCGCGAACGTTTGCCAAACTTTTGGTTCCTAAAAGAAGAGTGTCGTCAGCAAACTGAAGGTGAGAAATAGTAATCTGGTGCATTTGTTTGTTATAGATTTTTAAAATAATCAGAAGCTAAAAATAATCATAAAACAGCTAAAAATGATAAGCTGCTAAGAGTAGCTTCTTAAATAATAGATTTTTTTTAAAGGAGAGAGAAAATAAATGTAATAAAAATAAAGTTATTTTTTAATTAAAAAAATCACTTTTATATGTTGTACCCAGACAAACTAAAGATTATTTTGGTTAAAAAAAGTGACTTTTATTACAATAAACAAACACAAAGTAAATTTTACTTTTCTATAAAATATCTAAATTATTGAACATCAAAATCACTATAAATATATTTTAATTATAATGACAACTTAACATAATTTAATTTAAGTAGTTATTTTTTTAATTTCAAACTAAATAATGTTATTTTTAATCAAAATAATAACAATATAAATACAATTTTAGGTGTATAAAAGTTGGATAGTAAAAAAAATAGTCATTAACCATATATATTTTTTCGTGAAGGCCAATCAAAATTATTTTTTAATCAATCAAAAGAACCACACTCTAAAATTATGAAACATAAGTTTTTGCCATTGGATCAAGAATCCAATTTTTTTGATGATCTTGTTATGAACGTTTGCACTGCTAGTGGGGTTGTTGTTGTTGCACATGCCTCTATTTGAGGTGGAGCCCTATCGGAAGTCGCATCTCTTGTCGAAAGAGTGTTGAAATAGAAATAGGGATGTGGGTTGTGTGCAGTCGGGCTACACTGACTGCAGTGCAGTCGGCCCAACAATCACCATCAAATTAAGATCAGATGATCCAGAATATAAACTATTATAAACAATTAAAATTCAATAATAAAATCTGAACCGTCCGATTTTGATCGGACGGTCAAGATGCAGTGACTGCATAAAGTTGATTGATGACAATATAAAAATATATGATGAAATGAAGGTATGTTAGTGTGATTAGATGCTAAGATTCCAAATTTGAATACAATAGAATATTAATTAAATATCTTAGATGTTAATTAATTCCGAAAAACATTAGTTGTATTAGAATAATATTTTATGTTGGCTTCTAGCCCTCTTTCTAACCAAAAAAAAAAAGAATAATATTTTATGAGCATAAAGTTGAAAACTATCAGTTTTTTTTTTTTTTAATTTTGATTATATCGTAGTGTTAATTGGATACCTATATTGGAGGCATATGTCTTTTTTTTTCTTTACATAATTTATTTTTTAATACACAGTGTGGGTCACTATTATTTCTTGATATGTAATATGTAAAAAAATAAATTATGTAAAAAAAAACATGTTGCAGGGACTAAACCGTTAAATTATAAAATATGAGGACTAAAACATGTTGGAGGGACTAAAAACTGTTAATTGGATACCCATAATTATAATTAAAATATATTGTATCGCCATATTTTAGACAAAATTTGTGTTGGAGGGAGTAAAATTGTTAAATAATAAAATGATAAGAAAATAGATTGATAATTAGATAAAAATAAAGAGAATTGATGGGAAAAGACAGAAATGGAGGCAATCACAATTCTAATCCAAGAATAGTGATAAACCAAGTGAGGATCGCCACAAGAAACGTGGTTTCTTGATAAGATCGATAGGTGGTTCAATCCAGAACCAACGAGCAAAGCTCAAAAACACAAAAAGTGTAAGAAACTTAACAAAATTTATTCTATTTAGTAAGAGTTACATGCCTCCTTTATATAGGAAAGACTTATGATGAAGTAATAAGCAAAAGTAACTCCTAAGAAAGCAAAAGGATTTCAGCCACTAATTATCTTGATAGTGGGACTGAATTATTACAAGGAAAATGCAAAGTAAATAAGAGATAGTGGTGCTCTTTGATTGCTTGGTGCACCACTTTCATATGCTTAGTGGAAGAACTCTCTATTTTCCACTTTCTTATGCTTTATTTTACCACTGATTTTCGAGCTTGAAAAACACCGATCTGGATTTTGAGTTAAACATATGAATTGTAGGAAATTCAGTAAGGTTTCCAACGAATCAAAGATCACCTCTATCGGACCTCTAGAACTCCAGTTATTGTAAAAACAAGACATACACATGTAAACCTACGAAAACGACATTTTCAACCAAAATTAATTGGTTCTTTTTATTCCATGACTGAAATAATTATTCTTGTTAAATGATAGAATTTTAGGATCACATCATTCTCTCCTTCAAGAGAATTCGACCTCGAATTTGTTGTTCTAAATCCTCCAGGGTCAAAAATAAATCTAAAGAATTCATAAAATGTAACCACATCCACTTTAGAAAACTTTTCATTTGGATTGAAAAAATTTGAGTGCTTTTGTTTTCCTTGTGATTCATGGATATAGTCATATTTCCAAAAATCATAATTTATTTCCACTTGTTGAGAAAACTCTTCTTCTTTCACTTTGTTCCTTTCATGACATAAAGAAAAAATGTTAGATGTTTGAATAATATTAGAAGAATCCCAACACTTAACCACACAAACCAACGTAGAAGAAGGTAATAGTGTAGTAGTAGGCCATGACTTCCTAACACATTTCTCTTGCTTTTTCTCATTAATCTCAATTTTCTCTTTCTTTTCCTTCTCATCCACTTTTACCTCATGAATTTCTTCTTTTTCATTCTTTTCTTTTTCTCTTCTTTCTTGCTCAATTTTTTCTCTCAATTTCTTTTGATCTTCTCTCACCTCACTAGGCTTTAATGGTCCAAGAACAACTTTTCGGCCATGATGCTATGATGACAGTCAATCATTAGTTATTTTAGTTAATATTTCTAATACTTTTTAGTTAATTTTTAGTAGTAATACATGTCAAAGAGAAGAATATTTAAAGAAATTGACACATCAAAAGAGTTTGAAGACAAAAGACCAAAGGAGAAAAAAACTTAGAAATGTTTCAAAATAGTGAAGTATGTATATATGCCTACAGCTCCTGGATTCTTCATGCCTCTAAAGAAACTTAATAGTGGCACGATTTGCTGCTGCCCAAAGCATATGATGTGCATGTCAACCTGCCTATCCTGCGCTGACACGTCATTAAAAAAGAGAAACAAATTGCTATAAACAAGGAGGCGATTTTGCCTTATGCAGCAACTATAAATAAGGCCTTTGATCATAAGAAAGAGGAGGACTTCTTGGAGAGAAGAAGTTACGATCCAGCAACCTAAGAGAGGAGAATTCCAAGGTTTTCGCCGTTGTGCTTTTCATCGGTTATTCATGTATAATTTTCTTACCTCTTTTGTTATGTTAATTATTATTATGAGTAACTAAACTCATAAGATTAGGGATTGTAGATGATTCTCTATCGAACTATTTGAACCATATAACTACGTGTTCTTATTTATGCAATAAAAACTAATAGTTATTCAGTTAATTTTGTGTTTAATGCTTTTCTTTATTTGGCCAATATCGAATTGATTTCAAGAACTAAATTAACTGTTTGTCAATCGTAATCGCTTTAGGAATAAAGGGTTAGTTGATATGATTAACAAAAAATCACATTCAAGTTATTCAAAGACACATACAACATAAACATAATTGATAACATTAGAATCACCGTCATGTTTATTTACTAAATTCTCCATGAGACCAATAATTTTTTTACTTTTTTTCTGAAAATAATTTTAACCCACCAAAATATAAAATAATTTTAAAAGAGATTACTAATATAAAAATGAAAAGTAGCCACAACTATTAGTAACACAATTAGGCACAATTTATAGAAAGAAATACAAATCTCATCTATAGAAGAAAAAACATACACATAATTTTTATGGACAAATAATGAAAAAATACAACAATAAAAAAAACGGAAAATGTTATAGTCAATGATAAATTACCAATAACATATTATGGTGTTGCGGTGAAAGAGTTCAACAACTCCTGCAAAAAAAAGAAATTAGAAAGAAAAAAAAGAAGCGAAGAGGGATAGAAAATCATCGACACTTACATTATAAATAAGCACGCGCTAAGAAGTATATTAGGAATTAAGAAGACAATTTGCATATCAAATAGGAAGGAGCCAATTATACTGTCAAAAAGGAAGGAGCCAAAAATTATTAATTTTTTGTATTGGTATTAATCAATGAATCAAGTATTGATCCGTTTCAAGTTGGTAATGATCCGTTTCTTTTTGTACAATTTAAAATGTTTTGTTGACTTTTTAGAATTGTTGTGCATCATATCATTAAAAAAAAAAAACTAATGTGCATTAAATGATTTTAATATGATAAATATAGCGTGCCATTTTGTTTATTTTCTGACAAATTATAGTGGCATATAATATTTGGTGATTTATTTTGTAAAAATAATATGGGGTGCAATGTTAGTTATATAAATGATAGTTTTTAAAAATAAAATTGATAACAATTTCCAAAACAATAAATTTAATTATTTGGAAATATCAGGGAAGAATTTAAATTTTTTATTAGGTTTGTAAAAATCGAAACCAGTTTATTGAAAAAATGGTAGAAGAATAAACACATGCAAATAATAATATTGTTTAAATTACTAAAAAAATATTGCTATGTATTTAAATAATTCTATGTTGTCTTTGCAAAAAAAAAAAAAAATCTATTTTGTAGGATTAAATATTATAAAACTATTATGTTTACAATAGCAATTAATACAAAATGAATGAGAGAAGAGAATGCATGAGAGGAAAGTATTTAGAGGAGAGAGAAAGACAAATAGCTTTGCCTTTTTCATATTAATAGATAATAGATAATAGATTAATAGATTTGTCATTGAGTCTTTTAATTTATTTTAAATAAGTTATTATTATTATTATTATTATTTTTTCAAATAGTTTAGTGGTTAGAAATTTCACCCTTAAGATGAATAAGTGGATGGTCAGAGTTCGAACTTCAGCCCCTGCATATATAATGATTATCTTTAAGCCCAAAAACAACATAAGTGATTATTTTTACATGTATCACATTCTTGTTTTGTATTTCAGTCACAACTTTTCGCTCTCTTTTAAAGTTAAATCATATATGTACATTTGAATTTTTTTATGGTCATATTTAGTACATTATAAAAATTGTTACAACAAATAATGAATTAGTCGAAGTGGTATGGGTCTTGGTCGTCCTAAACATGTGGTCAGAATTCGATTTCTTGCTCAAGCGTATGGAAAAAAATTCAATGAAAATATATATGAATTACTTAAAAACAAATTTAAAAAGTTATGCCTGAAAATAATTAGGGGATTAAAACTGTTGAATTTTTTTATTGAGACTAAAAATAAAATTTAAAATATTAATAAGAACAAAAAATATGTTTAGTATAAATATATAAATAAATTGTATTTTATAAAAATAAATAAATAAATTGTATTATCTTTCAGTAAAATGAAAAGATGAATGGAACGTGTAATTAATTTGCTTGCCTAATGTGAAAGATGCCACATGTGTTGCTTAGTGCCTAATGCCTAAATATATTGCCCAGTAAATAAAACGCACTCCTTCGTGAATTTGTCGTGAAATTTTTTTCGCGATACAAAGCATTTCCCTAAACTAAATTATAAAAAAATATTATTAAAATCATACAAAACATATAATATAATATTTATTGACTATTAAAATTAGATCAAAATTGTCAACAACAATAAGAAAAGAAGCAAAATATTTCTATTAAAATAATATATTTTATTGTAACAATACTTAGTAACAATACTTAGTAACAAAGAAAAAAAAAATTAAAAAATTAGTTTCTTATTTGGGATTCAAACATATGAACGTATTATTACTTTTTTATTCTTTTGTCAAAATGCCCCTTTTTTTAAGCTCCTAAAAAAATGTCCTTTTGTAAAAATAAAAAATGTCCTGAACCGCCAAACCGTCCAGACCAGCCGGTTCACCAGTTTTTTCCGATTCGGTGCCAGTTTACACGGTTTTTTTCCGGTTCCTTTGCTCCTAGGTTTCTAGGCCTGACCGGACCGGATTGCTCACCGGTTCTCGGCTCGACCGGTCCGATCCGGTTTTGAAAACCTTGCCTTATATACAATTTTTACTCTTTTATTACTATTATTGTTGATTTTTTTGGATATGCTAGATAATTTTATGGTCCAGGTTCTACAAGAAACATATATAATTTAACGACAATTGAATATTCGGTTGTGCACTCTAGCTAGTCCCGTTAACATGTAGAGTCGACCCTGAGTATTTGGAGGCCATACTCGAATGTTAAGAATGGACCATGATAAAAAAAAAGTAAAAAAAAAAAAAATTACACTAAATTTAAATTGCAAATAACATGAATAATAGGATGAAAAAAAATCATCCTTATAACTAAGATAAAAATATTCATATTCTAATAAATAACAACAAAATACCTTCTAACTACTTAAAATGAATCATTCATCTAATATTTTTTGAAGCAAATTCAGCAAACATTTCAACTAAATCCAAAATATTATTATTGTTATTTTGGTACAATCTCTCATAAGCACCACGAAAGGACAAATTATTTTAAGCAAGAAATTTCACTATTAAAATAATTCTTTTTAAAACACTTTTGCAATTATTCTTTTCTTTCTCTTCTCCTCTTCTCTTCTTTATTCACACGTGTTCCTATTTGTTTCCTTTATTTATTTATTTAATTTTTGTGGAGAGACCCGATTAGACGTCATCCTCTTGTTTGACATTTTTTTTTGTTTTATATTATTATTCTATAATATATTATTTTTTTGAGTCTCGTTTTATGAGACCCTATGCAATAACACATGCATAAGGATGAAGTCTGTTAACATATTGGCATTTATTTTTTTTACTAAACATATATATATCTTAGCATGTTATTAAGTCTCCTCACATGTTTTATAAAAGTCTCACATCTTAGGGTTAACCGATAACTTGTTATTGTATCAACATATATACTCTATTAATTATTTAATTGCATAAATACTTCACATGTCCATGTGTGTTAAATATCCTTATCCACAGTCATAGAACTTATATGTTCATGATCATTTTGTTCTTAACTATGCTTTGTCTTTCATAGAACTCTTTCAATATTTGTATGTGAAGGTTTGCAAAAACGTATATTGTTTCAATTTGTCGGTGTTTGTTGATAATGAAGTATTGAAGGAATAGGACATTTGCTTGTGAAACAAGCCAACTGTCGTGTTATGTTAATTAGTTAGTTTTAGAGGCAGTTACAATTAGTTATAGTTAGTTGTTAACTGCAGAAACTTGTATATAAATAGATCATTCATCACTTGTAAGATTCAGATCAATCAATAATAATTCTTTTCTCTTTACTTTGAGTTTATGTTGCATTTCTTCTTCCTCTGCAACTTACCTCCATTACTACATATATTGTGTATTACAATGGTGAAATGCACCACTCTTTACATGGTGTTGGGTTTTTGAAGTTGGCTACAATTTTGAAAAAACTAACTATTAGCCAACATGCTGGACGAGATGCTTTAGAGCATGTTGTGCAGCATCGCTACGACAGGACTGAAGCTTGGGCGCGCCCAGAATTTTTATGCAATATCTTTTGGGAAGATTTGATTCAAAAAAATTACAACACATGTGCTAAACTGTTGGAACAAAATATGTGTTGATACACACCCTTAAGTTTTGATGATAACAAAGTATTAAATGGACAATTGATGGTACTAATGTTTAAATTAAGTGCAGGAGAATTCAACGTTTAATCAAGAGCACACTTAATTTAAACTCTGATGAAACCAATGGAAGTCTGAATATTTAAGACTCTGAAAGAGTTCAGATGCTACAACGTGGTCAGAAGCTATACAAAGTTCAGAAGCTCAAAGTAGATCAGAACGTCTGAAAGCTGTTCAGGGACTCAGAGGAGTTCAGAAGCTCAAGGATGTTCAGAAGCCTACAAGAGTTCAGAGGCTGTCTGATAGTCATAAGTCATTCAGAGGATGAAGGCGTTCAGAATCTGAATTACTAAAGACTATCAGAGGCCAACCATTCAAAGACCAATCAGACTCCAAGTTATCAAAGGTTCATCAGAAGCAAAGAGAATTCACAGTCATCAGAGGGCTACATCAACTACAACTTATCAAGCCTGATGACTTGTTCTAAGGTCAACTAAAATGCAACGGTCACAAAGGATGTGATCCCTCTCTCTAGGAGCTAGTTGTACCTTATAACTGTACCATTGGACAGACAGGAAAGGTGAAGCTTCTCTGCAAAGGAAGACGTGGCTTTACTCAACGGATCTTCAATGTCTACAGCTGTCCAAGTTGCAACGGGAATTTCTCCAACGTCTCAATGTCTTTCTCAACTCATATAAATATGCCAAAGAAAGAATTGAAGACTAGTGCTCAACATTAGATAAAATATCTCAGAAGAAAGTGAGCATTTGAATTGTAATAGATAATATCTCTCAAATGAAGTGAGCATAGAAACTAGCTTAGAGCCTCTGAAGTTATTATGTTTGTAATAAGTTTTAAGCTCTTAAGTTAGTAGTAAGTCTTCTGCTTAGTGTAGAAGCAAGTAAGTCTTCTGCTTAGGGTAGAAGCAAGAAAGTCTTCTGCTTAGTGTAGAAGCACGTAAGTCTCAGTCTTAGTGATTAGAGCAGTGAAGTCTTGAGCCTGAGTGCTTGAGCAAGGAAGCCTCTGATCTTGTGTGATCAGAGCAAGGAAGTCTCTCTGTCATTTGTGATTTAGAGCAGGAAGTCTCAAGCTTGTGTGCTTGAGCAAGGAAGTCTCTGATCTTGTGTGATCAGAGCAAGGAAGTCTCTATAAGTCTTGTGTGACTAAGAGCATGAAGTCTTGAGCTTGTGTGCTTGAGCAACTATTGTAATCCCTGTGATTATAGTGGAACTCTCTTGGAAACAAGGGGACTGGAGTACTCTCAATTTGTGAGGGGAACCAGTATAAATTGTTGTGTGTTCTTCTCTCTCTCACTCTCTCATTTACTCCTTCATCATTCATAACGCCATAAGTTAATTGTGTGAATAATCCGCTGTGCTTTAAAGACTCTGAAAAGATTTAAACATCTTGGAAAGTTTTTAAATATCCAAAACACAATTCAACCCCCTTTCTTGTGTTTTCTCCACGCACCTTCAATTGGTATCAGAACTCCGGTTCTGTTGGTAAATCACTTAACCGTGAGACAGTCAAGATCCAAAGGAGAAAACTTCCATGGCTCAAAACATGGATGAGTGGAAGCAGAAGCTACATCAACAAGTTGATGATCTTAGCAAGAAATTTGAAGATGAACTGAGCTTAAATGAAGATCTGAGCAACAATCAAAATCCTTCCACTTCAGGGGCTAATCAAACTTCTAGTATTGCTTCTACAGCTACTACTTTTTGCCTCATTAGTGATGATAATGAAAGCATTCAGTGGGCAACAGTAAATGGCTTGTTAGATCAATATGAGGAGTTTAGGATGGAGGAAAATGAGAGCATTGAGAAAATGAACATAAGGTTTCAAGCTATCACAAGCAAGCTTGAAGAGCACAACAACAAACTCAGTAACAAAGAGCTTGTAAGCAAGTTGCTGAGAAGTTTGCCTCTGAACTGGAATGAAATTCCAAATTCTATAGAGGAAACTGAAGACATCAATTCAATGAGTCCTGAATCATTGATTGATTTACTCAGAGTCCATGAATTGGTTCTGAAGGATATGCAAGAGTTGAAACGTGAAGAAGCAGAAGCAGCAAGGAAAGGAAAGCAAGCATTGGAGCATGAAGATCTTGTTGAAGAACCTGATGAAGAGTATCTTGAAAGGTTTTCAAGAAAAATTCAAAAATGGTACAACTTCAAGAAAAATGGAGGAAGGCTAGCTAAAGGAATGACAACATGGGATGTACTAGACAACTTCTCTGAAGATGAGTCTGAAAGAGCACCAAGAGCTGAAGGGTCAAGTTCTGAAGATGGCTCAGACTCTGAAGACTCAGGCTCTGATGAAAAGTCAGAACCTGAGAGCAAAAAAAGCATTCAGAGAACAATAAATCAAGTATATTCTAGTCTTTCCAAAGCTAAATTGATCAAGCATCTTAATAAGACCTTACTTAAACTCTCTAATAGTCAGCAGAAGTTTAAAAAGCTTAAAGCATGAAGCGGGTGGAAAAATGCGCGAGCGGAAAGTGCTCGCTAAACAGTAAAGTCGCCACCGAACTTTATTTATTCCCGGAGGAAAAGGAAAATATCGATAAAACCTTAAAAGCAATGAAAAGAGGGTCATCGCAACCATTTCCAGGTTCGGGAGTCGATTATGTGAGGGGAAGGTATTAGCACCCCTCACATTCGTTGTACTCAACGGGAACCTTCTCGTTATTTTTAGGGTTAAAAAAGTGTTTAATTTGCTTGCATGATTTTAATTAATTATTATGTCAAAGGGGAAAAAGTTATTTTTTATTAGTGTGCTTGACGAGATGTACGAATCTCGCTCCTACGTATTCCCGGGTGCAATGGGAAATTCAAAGCTACATGCAGTTCTGGTAGAAAATACTTGTGTGTTGGTTGATTTTATTTGTGAAAATATTTTTTATTCTTATGTTTGACTGTGCTAAAATTATTTGATGTGTGGGAATTATTTTTAAGTGTGGAAGACAAATAACCAGCGGGCAAGGTGTACACCAAGCGTTGGTTATTTGGGAGATGGGCGGATGTACACCCACCGGTCTCTTTTTAATCCATTGATTATAAAAAAAAATTTATTGGTGGAGACAAACAACCGGCAGGCAAGGTGTATACCAAGCGTCGATTATTCGAGAGACGGACGGATGTATACCCGTTGGTCTCCTTTTAATCCATGATTTATTATTGACGTTTTTTGGTGGAAGACAAACAAAATGTCGACAAAGCGTGACGCTAAGCCCCAATTGTTCGAGAGACCAACGAATGTACATTCGCCAATCTCCTCTTTAATCCATGATTTTAGTAAAAATTGGTTTGTAATATGAAAATTAGAAAGATATGTTTTTGCTCTTTTACTATTTTTATTGGGTTAAATCAAGAAACAAAACAAAATAAACTAGAAAAAACACCCAAATCACTTTTTAAACGTTTTTATAAACTAGAAACACAGACAAAGTCTCAGAACGCAAATAATCAAAGCAACAAAGAAATTCAAATTAAAATAAACTTGTTTATGTTTCCCTTTTCCTTTACGAATATAACCCAAAACTCAAATAATGATTAGACAAGTATCAAGATATGCATAAGAAAAGAACGAAGTAAAAAAAAACTGACCTGCTTGAATTGTAGTGCTCTCTCAAATTTTATGCCAGTTGTTCCTCCTTTTAGTGTGAAAATTAGGTTTATTTATAGAATAAATTTGTATGACCGATTTGATTGAAACTTGGGGACAAAGTCTCTATAATATCTCCCTCCAGATTTTGTAAAATTTTATATTCTTTTGTTTTTTTTTTATTTTATATTTTGGGATCTTTATATATTTTTTTGCATGATCTGCTCTTTATATTTTTTTATTTATTAAGATCTTATACTTTTTTATATTTTCCAATAATAATAAAAAAAAATGAATATAAAAAATAGAAATAATAAATTTAAAAAACAATTTTTGTGACTCTTTTTTTTTAAATAAAATAAAACACATAAAAAGACTTAAGTGAGACTCAAACTTGTGACCTTGTGCTCACATGCACTTATAAACCATTGGTATTACCATACAGGCTGATAGACACATTTGAAAGAAGATTGCATTACAAATAATATAAGATTGGAAAAAGAAAGTCAAAATTTGGGATACGACAAAGCAGACTATGAGAATTTAAGTAAGCAAGCAAATCACTCTGAAGGTCTTGAACAAAAATATTTTATCAAAACCAAAGACCTTGAGAATGATTTTGCTATATGTTATAAACCCCTTGAGCACTCTCTAGTTCTCAAAGAGTACTGTAACATCAATGCTGATCAAAATAAAATTGTTTCCATGCTTTGCAACCTTAAGACCAACAATACTAATGGGATTGGATACTCTAGTAGTAAAACACTAGAGGAACCAAGCTCATCAGTTATTGATGGAAGCTTCTCACTTCCAAATCTTTACACTACATTTGTATCTGATAGTTCTCAGATGAAACAAATGAAGGATGAAGATTTGGCAACTAACAGTCTAGGACCCTCAAGCAAGTGGGTACCAAGAGACAAAATTGTTTACTTGATTGCAGGTGAATCTAAGTCTCTGAACCTTCCAATCACATGGATACAGGTGACTGTGAATGGAAGAAGAGCAATTGTGCATAGGAGGCACATTTTTGAAGAATCAGATGGAGAAGAAGATGAAGAAGAATACATAAGGAGCAGGAGGGAGCATGAAGAACTTGAAGCTTGCTTTGAAGATGATAACAACTCAGTGTGGTGGAGTGATTGCTCTGGCTATGACTCTGACTACACCTAATCAAGAAAGCTTCAATGCAATGTAAGTATGCTTAACTCCTGAATGGCATATTCAGAGAAATAACTCTAAAAGGTTGAAAATATCTTCTTAGGATACACTGTGTTCAGTACTAAAAACCTTGAAAAATCCTGTCTGAACATATTCCTTTTTGTGTGTCCTGAAAGGCCTGTTTTTCAGCCTCTGAAGCTCTTCAGGTTTCAGCATCTGAAGAATCTCAGACTCTGAGAAACGTTTCAACCTCTGACGGTTAAGCCTCTGAATATAAAATGAATTGGAAATGTTTAAGTATTTTTACTAAAACGTTTTGGCGCCAAAGAGACAACACGCATACACGTTCTGATTGGTTTGAACACAGTTAATGATTAGTCTGTTTCATTTTCTTTAATGTATTGTGTGTTTTTAATTTGTTTTATGTTTTCCAAAAACTCTTAAACACTCACCTTACAAACTATTGCTCTTCAAAGCTAGAACAAACCCTATCTCTCACTGTAGCATCTTCCACACCCTAACCTTCTGAAATGGCATCTACTTCAACACCAATTCCAGATTCCTTGTTTATTTTTCCTGATAACTTTCCGATCAACACCATTGCTTGCGAAGAGATGTTTTCTACAGATTTATCTCTCAAGATGGAGGGAAAATCTCTGAACCTGGTTATGGAACAACCAGTGGACTTTGATAGTTTGGAAAAGAACCATTTTGATGTCCTAAAGTTCTTTTCTAATCACAAAGGGAGCTTTAGGTACATGAATTTATTAAATGGTCCAATCTATCCTACTCTGGTGAAAGATTTCTGGATTAGAAGCAAGGTGAGGACTGTTGAAGATTATCACAAGGAGCTAGCTGCAAGGAGGAAAGAAAATGAAGACAAGACCCCTGAAGAGTTAGGTCTAAGAGTCATTGAAGAAACTGAAGTGCATTCTGTCGTGAGCAGATTTGAAGTAATTCTCACTGCTTCAAACATGGCTAAGGTGCTATCCATTCCAAATGAAGGTATCTACTACACCTTTAGTCGCAATGAAGCACAGAACTCTATGTTTCTGAAGACTATGACAAGACAATGCTACGTCAAGGGGACAAGCTGTGAGAGCAACAAGATAGGTGATCTGAAGCCCACTCAGCAGATGATAGCCAAAATCATGTCAAGTTCTATTTTTCCAGGAAGTGAGAATGCTGATCATTTGTACATGGGATCATAGACACTTTGTCTATTTTCTCGCAAGGAAATATGATTTAAACTGGGCTAAATACATCTTTGAACACCTATGCAAATCTGTGCTCTTATCTCAAAATCAGGCCAAGTCTGATATACATGTAGTCTACCCAAGGGTCCTCAGTGAGATTTTCTATCAGTGTGGAGTAATAGATATAATCAAAGCTGCTGGTCATGACAACTTGTTAAGAGAATGCAGAGCTTCCACATTTTCTGCTCATTCACTAGCTTTCATGAACCTGATGACAGAACATAAAGAACAACCTTCAGAATCTCTGGCATATCAGTCTCACTCAGAACCTTCCTTGGTTAAGAAATGGAACATTGGCATGCCTACAATCTCTTGTGACATTGTCAATAAGTATTCAACTATTGGACAACCTAGGAGAAGGATTTGAGACTGAGAAGGTTGAGCTGAAGAAGAAGAGAAGAAGGTTAGTGAAAGCATATAAAGTCGAAGGCTCAAAGAGTGATGATGAACCTCTCAGCGTCAGACGAAGGAAGCTTATCAAGAAGTCTGAGGAAAAGATTAATGAAAGCTCAGAATATAACAGCTCAGGTGATGTATCTAAACCTGTTATTGCTACTACTCAAGACATTCAGTTAACCTCATCATCAACCAAACTCACTCCAACTCTAAACCAAACAGGTTCTGAAGATAATTTCACCTTGACACAACTTATACAAGAACCTGTCAAAACAATTCTCTCTGAACCAGTCTTTATCAACATTTCTTCATCATCATCCTCGTCTGATTACAACCCTAATGAGTTAGATGAAATCCTAGCTAGCCTTGAACATCTAAAAGACAAGACCAAGTCATCTATAACTCAAACACTTTCAGACTCTCACCCACTCAAACACCAAACTCCATCTAAACTCCAATTCTCTGAACATATTGTTTCAGAAGAAAACTTGAATCACCCTTCATCAAACCCTGCTGAGGCTATGATCAATGAACTTCTTTTAGAAGATTTTCATCTCAAAGACTTTGTCCAAACCAATCCTAGTTCTTAACTCATCAACACACCTTTATCAAATGAACCTCATCCCACCCAATCAAACAATCCTGATGTCTTGGGCAATTGCAATGACTTGTTTAAACAGATACATGGTCTTTATGATCTAAGGCAAACAGATATGCCTTCATCTGAGTATGCTTCTCAATGGATAAGTCTGACAGAGGAACTGGTGAAAGAAGTGCACAATCTTCAAAAGGCAGCTATGGAAGAACAGAAGATGTTTGACAAAGGGAAAACTATCGATGCTGAGAAGGACATTCATAATCAAATGGACACAGAGAGGAATAATCCTGAATCCTCTGCTGCAAGAGAAAAGGTGGATGATCTGAATGTTCCTCCTCAAGATAGTCTGAAGGGTGATCAAACAAATCAACAGTATCTAAGGAATCCCTTCTATGAAGATGATATCAGAAGGATTGAAGCAAAAGTAGACAAGTTTGTGGGATTGATGGAAGAAGTAAATGCCAATCAGAAAAATATCATGACAACCCTAGCATCTCTCTATAGTCAACCTCAACCTTAGGACTTGTCTAATTGTTTATATAACTTTATGATTGATAATTTGCAAAGCATTCTGATTAGGTTAAAACTTTTGTTTAGGTTAAAATTCTAATTGATAACATACCTATTCAATATATTTATCTGAATGTGCAAGTTGTTAATTATGTTTGGTATGTCATTTGTTTGTCTGTTTTAACTCTTTAGATGATTTCTGTCTTGCAAAATAATCTTTCAAACACTTGAATTTCATTCACTTTTCATAAGTACAATATGTGGATAGTCTTAAAGTATCAAATTACAAAACAAGAGAAGGCATAAAAATAAGAAATCAAATAAAACAAGCCAAAGTAATGAATGTTATTTCATTAAGAACATAAGTTCTGTGTTACAGACAAAATTTCTAAGAACTATCTTCTGGATGCTCTAAAAGGTCATGTTTGTGGTTACAAACCTACATGACATTTGCAGAGGGGAAAGGTTGAACTTTTGGCCGAAGCCATTCAACCCACAGTCTTTCTTGAAGAAACCAACTCTGATGCATCAGTTTGGTTTTCCTTAGGAAGAGACTCCTGCCCCTCCAGAGCCTTGGACTTCAGTTTGATTTTCTTCAGGAAGATATGTCTTCAGAACTTAAAACAGTCAGAGTCCAAAGATTTCTCTTCAGACTCTGAACTGAGTTCTTCTGTAAAGGACATTGGCTTTGTTTCCATTGGTTTCCTCTTATGTTTTCTCCTATCTTGACTGACTCTCAGTGAAACTACTTTCTTCTTCTCTGAGCGTTTCATTTTTTCTCTCAAAAGATCTATCAATAACCTAAGATTACTCTGTGTAAGTAAAATGACTAGGTATCTCTCTCCTTTTATAAGTAAAATTCAATTGCCGAATAATTAATGTGTTCAACCACTTCTGATTTAACGGCATTGAAAGTTGAATTTCTATTAATTGCTTATATTACCTTTTTGATAATGACAAAAGGGGGAGAAAGAATATTGGTAAATCAATTGTTGGAAGAAGCGAAATTACTTGGCTTTTTAGGGCCTTGGAGTGCTTCAGAGAGAGAACGTAGGAGAGTGGTCAAAATAGTAGCATGAGGTACATGCTTTGTTATGACAATCTGATCTTTGAGGATTTCAAAATATTGTACTAAAGAGCTCTAAACTGTTTTCAAATTTTTGTTCAGACTCTGAGCTATTTTCTTTGAAAAGATTTTTTTAAAGCTCTGAACTGTTTGAAAATATTTTGAACTCTGAAGCTGTTAATGATAACCATCAGAACCAAGTGTGTATGTAGAAGTCTTTAAGCGCATCTGATTCTATTTTGTCATTCAATTTAAATATTGCTTCATCTTGCATCTGCATTAAGGGCTTAATTTTCAAGGAGAATGCATTTATTAATTGAAGTTTATTATTCATAGTTAGTTCTTGAGTAAGGGTGCAACTTTACTCATAGATTATCACACTATGGAAAGAAGAAGCTTGCAAACCTTGTTCTTTACATAGTGAAATATGAATAATTTAAGTCATATAATCAGTGTTTTAAAAACCGGACCGAACCGGCCGGTCGGACCGGTTGAACCGTGAACCGGAGAGGTAACCGGTTTGGTTCAAATGTTGGACCGGACATGTAGTTAGACCGGAGCGAATCGTTAAAAACCGAAAAAACCGGTGAACCGGCGGTTTTCCAGAACCGCCGGTTCGATTGCGTCTGCTATTTTTTTTTTTTTTAAAAATCAAAATGACGTCGTTTTTTTTACATAATTATTTAAAAAAAAAAAAAGTAAATAGAAAAAACTAAACTAAAACAAATAGTGTCCGAAACAAATATGTCTCATTGGAATTAAATTTATTATTAGACTTTGTTATTTCGTTTATGTTGCGATTAAATTATGTTGCAACTAAACTTTGTTTAAAATCTATTTGGTTTTGTAATTTGTACTATTTTATAGTGCGTGGTGACAATATTTAAGATTTGAATTTAAGAACTTGTGAGTTGCGACATTATGACATTTTAAATTTTTAGTTGTCATTAACTTTTAAAGAGATCGAGTCATCATGTTCGACCGGTTTAATAGCTATATAATTTTATTAAAGAGACCGGTTCATTCCTCCGGTTTATCCGGTTTGATCCGGTTTATGCATGAGGTTCAACCAGTGACCCGGTGGTTCGACCAATAAACCAGTGCCCCAGTACCCTCACCGGTTCGATGACCGGTCCGGTTTTTAAAACACTGCATATAATAAAGTATTTCTGAAACTGATTAAAATTAACTATGGATACAAAATAGGGGGAGCTTACAAACCTAACCCTATGGGTTATCAGACTTAGGGGGAGCTTGCAAAACTCAGAAGCCTAATGTCAACATAGCTCATTTTTATCAACAACAATTGTATTTAATACTTGTGTTTGTCATCATCAAAAAGGGGGAGATTGTTGGAACAAAATATGTGTTGATACACACCCTTAAGTTTTGATGATAACAAAGTATTAAATGGACAATTGATGGTACTAATGTTTAAATTAAGTGCAGGAGAATTCAACGTTTAATCAAGAGCACACTTAATTTAAACTCTGATGAAACCAATGGAAGTCTGAATATTTAAGACTCTAAAAGAGTTCAGATGCTACAACGTGGTCAGAAGCTATACAAAGTTCAGAAGCTCAAAGTAGATCAGAACGTCTGAAAGCTGTTCAGGGACTCAGAGGAGTTCAGAAGCTCAAGGATGTTCAGAAGCCTACAAGAGTTCAGAGGCTGTCTGATAGTCATAAGTCATTCAGAGGATGAAGGCGTTCAGAATCTGAATTACTAAAGACTATCAGAGGCCAACCATTCAAAGACCAATCAGACTCCAAGTTATCAAAGGTTCATCAGAAGCAAAGGGAATTCCCAGTCATCAGAGGGCTACATCAACTACAACTTATCAAGCCTGATGACTTGTTCTAAGGTCAACTAAAATGCAACGGTCACAAAGGATGTGATCCCTCTCTCTAGGAGCTAGTTGTACCTTATAACTGTACCATTGGATAGACAGCAAAGGTAAAGCTTCTCTACAAAGGAAGACGTGGCTTTACTCAACGGATCTTCAATGTCTACAACTGTCCAAGTTGCAACGGGAATTTCTCCAACGTCTCAATGTCTTTCTCAACTCATATAAATATACCAAAGAAAGAATTGAAGACTAGCGCTCAACATTAGATAAAATCTCTCAGAAGAAAGTGAGCATTTGAATTGTAATAGATAATATCTCTCAAATGAAGTAAGCATAGAAACTAGCTTAGAGCCTCTGAAGCTATTATGTTTGTAATAAGTTTTAAGCTCTTAAGTTAGTAGTAAGTCTTCTGCTTAGTGTAGAAGCAAGTAAGTCTTCTGCTTAGTGTAGAATAAAGAAAGTCTTCTGCTTAGTGTAGAAGCACGTAAGTCTCAGTCTTAGTGATTAGAGCAGTGAAGTCTTGAGCCTGAGTGCTTGAGCAAGGAAGCCTCTGATCTTGTGTGATCAGAGCAAGGAAGTCTCTCTGTCTTGTGTGACTTAGAGCATGAAGTCTCAAGCTTGTGTGCTTGAGCAAGGAAGTCTCTGATCTTGTGTGATCAGAGCAAGGAAGTCTCTATAAGTCTTGTGTGACTAAGAGCATTAAGTCTTGAGATTGTGTGCTTGAGCAACTATTGTAATCCCTGTGATTATAGTGGAACTCTCTTGGAAACAAGGGGACTGGAGTACTCTCAATTTGTGAGGGGAACCAGTATAAATTGTTGTGTGTTCTTCTCTCTCTCACTCTCTCATTTACTCCTTCATCATTCATAACGCCATAAGTTAATTGTGTGAATAATCCGCTGTGCTTTAAAGACTCTGAAAAGATTTAAACATCTTGGAAAGTTTTTAAATATCCAAAACACAATTCAACCCCCCTAAGGAAGCTTGGGATATCTTGAAAACCACTCAAGAAGGGACTGCTAAGGTAAAAATTTCTAGACTACAAATTTTAACTAGAAAATTTGAGAATCTTAAGATGAAAGAGGATGAAAGTGTTCATGATTTCTATATGAATGTTATGGATTTTGCCAACTCATTTGATGACTTAGGAGAAAAAATGAGTGATGAAAAAATTGTAAGAAAAATTCTTAGGTCCCTCACCAAGAAGTTTGATATGAAAGTAATAGCTATGGAAGAGGCACAAGATATCTCAACTATGAGAGTTGATGAATTAATAGGGTCACTCCAGACCTATGAATCATCTGTCAATGAAAGAATAGAAAGAAAAAACAAAAGCATTGCTTTTGTATCCAATGCTGCTGAGGAAGATGAGGAAGATGAACAAGATTCAGGTGAGAGTTTCTCTGAAGCTATAGTCATGCTTGGAAGACAGTTTAATAAGATACTAAGAAAGGCGGACAAAAACTCCTGGAAAGGTGCTAAGAATAATGCTTCTGACATCTTGCGCAACAGTGATGCCCAGAAAAAATCAAAGGGTGATGAAAAGCCTACTGTAAACAAGGGAATCCAATGTCATGAATGTGAAGGGTACGGTCACATAAGAACAGAATGTGGCACATATCTGAGAAACCAAAAGAAGAGTTTAGTTGCTTTATGGTCTGATGAAGAAGAATCTGAAGGAGAAAAAGAATTTGAAGCTACAAAACATGTTAGAGGTCTAACTGGAATAGTAGAATCTGACACAGAATCTAGTGATGAAGAACTCACCTTTGAAGAACTAGCAACAACATACAAAGAGTTGTGCTTAGTCTCAGTTGATAAGTGTAGAGAAATTGAAAAATTAAAGAAGTTTAACTCTCAACTTAAAGCAGACCAAGTTAGAAACATATCAAGGATTGAAGAGCTTCAAATTAAGGTAAACCATCTGGCCTCTGATCTTGATGAAGCAAACAAAGAAATTGATCTGTTGAATGTTAATGTGGGACGGTTAAGAAAATATTCTGAGATGCTTAACAAAACTGGGGATGAGAAACTTGATGAAATCTTGGAACACCACAAAAGGAGACCAAGGTTCGCTGGAATCAGCTATGAAAATGTCAACAAACTCAAGACTTATAATCCTGAGCTTATGTATACTCATCCTAAAGAAGTCCCAGGTGCTAACATGTCAAGAAAGGTGCCCCAGCATCCTACACAACATCATGGAAATTCTTACTATAAGCGTCCTATGAAGCATCATGGCAATTCTTACTATAAGAAACACCGTCCTTGGAGATGTCATTACTGTGGTAGAAAGGGACACATAAGGCCATTTTGCTATAAGCTGCATGGGTACCCTCAGGAAAAGCAACAAACTGAGCCAATACCGATGATTCAAAGAGAATGGAAAGTCAAAAGTGAGAACATCACTATAAAAACCAAAGTTGATGAAGAACAAACTGAAAATAAGGTTACAGGTTTGATTGCTCACACTTCTTTTAGAGCCTCTTCAAAAGAAGACTGGTATTTTGACAGTGGGTGCTCGAGGCATATGACTGGAGATGATATATTTCTTGTTGATATCAAATCTTACTCAACTAGCTATGTGATTTTTGGAGATGGAGTCAAAGGGGAGATCATTGGCGTAGGAAAGCTGATCAACAAAAGCTTACCTAAACTTGAGAATGTGTTACTTGTAAAGGGATTAACTGCTAATTTGATTAGCATTAGTCAATTGTGTGACCAAGGTCTGAAGGTAAATTTCACCAAAACTGAGTGCCTTGTCACAAGTGAGAGTGATGAATTACTCATGAAAGGTGTGAGGTCCAAAGACAATTGCTACTTGTGGGTATCTCAAGAGGAAGCAAATTTTTCAACATGTCTCAGAGCAAAAGAAGATGAAGTAACTCTTTGGCACCAAAAGTTAGGACATCTAAATCTGAGGAGCATGAAAAAGGCAATATCTGAGGAAGCTATTAGAGGACTACCTAAGCTTAAAATTGCAGAAGGTAACATCTGTGGTGAATTTCAAATTGGAAAACAAACCAAGATGCCACACAAGATGCTACAACATTCCACAACTACAAGAGTCCTTGAGTTACTTCATATGGATCTTATGGGACCTATGCAAGTCGAAAGCTTAGGAGGAAAAAGGTTTGCTTATGTTGTTGTTGATGATTTCTCTAGATACACTTGGATCAATTTTCTCAAAGAAAAATCAGATACCTTTGACATCTTTAAAGATCTATGTGTTCAGCTTCAAAGAGAAAAAGATAGTGTAATTTTAAGGATAAGAAGTGACCATGGAAAGGAGTTTGAAAACTCAAGGTTTTCTGAATTTTGTGCATCTGAGGGAATCAAGCATGAGTTCTCATCTCCCATCACACCCCAACAAAATGGAGTGGTTGAAAGAAAGAATAGAACTATACAAGAATCAACTAGAGTCATGCTTCATGCAAAGAAGTTACCATACTCCTTCTAGGCTGAGGCCATGAATACAGCTTGCTACATCCACAATAGAGTCACATTAAGGACTGGAACCAACACAACTTTGTATGAACTGTGGAAGAACAAGAAACCTACAGTCAAATATTTTCATGTGTTCGGAAGCAAATGTTACATCTTGGCTGACAGAGAACAAAGAAGAAAACTTGATCCTAAAAGTGATGAAGGAATATTCTTAGGCTATTCCACCAACAGTAGAGCCTATAGAGTGTTCAATTCCAGAACCAAAGTAATGATGGAGTCTAGCAATGTTGTGATAGTTGACCATGTAGAAAGCGGGACGCAAGATGCGGGTGAAGATGCTGCAGCATCTGACTCATCAACTGAAGCATTTGAAAATGTAAAGGAAGATGAAAATAACATGGAAGCTTCTAAAACTGGGTCTATGAGTGCTCCACCCAAGAAAGGTCCATCCATTAGGATCCAAAAGAATCATCCCTCTGATCTCATCATTGGTAATCCTGACCAAGGAATCTCTACATGAAGGATGAATGATGTTATCTCAAATGCTTGCTTTGTATCTAAAATGGAGCCGAAAAATGTGAAGGAAGCCTTGACTGATGATTGTTGGATAAATGCGATGCAAGAGGAACTAGAACAGTTCAAAAGAAATGAAGTTTGGGAATTGGTTCCAAGACCAGCGAATGTAAATGTGATTGGTACTAAATGGGTATTCAAGAACAAGTCTGATGAAAATGGAGTTGTCACCAGAAACAAGGCCAGACTTGTTGCTCAAGGTTATGCTCAAATTGAAGGAATTGACTTTGATGAGACATTTGCACCTGTTGCTCGTCTTGAGTCCATAAGACTTCTCTTAGGTGTTGCGTGCATCTTAAAATTCAAATTATTCCAAATGGATGTGAAGAGTGCCTTTCTTAATGGGTATTTAAATGAAGAAGTCTTTGTTGAACAACCAAAAGGATTCATAGAGCCCACTCTCCCCAATCATGTCTACAAATTGAAGAAAGCCCTATATGGCCTAAAACAAGCCCCTAGGGCATGGTATGAGAGGCTCACTGAATTTCTCTTAAGTCAAGGGTACAGGAAAGGAGGGAATGACAAAACCCTATTTGTAAAGAAAGAAAAAGGTGATTTCATTATAGCTCAAATATATGTTGATGACATTGTCTTTGGAGGAATGTCAAGCAAGATGGTACAACATTTTGTGCAGCAAATGCAGTCAGAATTTGAGATGAGCTTAGTAGGAGAGCTAACATACTTCCTTGGACTACAAGTAAAGCAAATGGAAGACACCATATTTGTCTCTCAAAGTAAGTATGCTAGAAATATTGTGAAGAAATTTGGTATGGATGGAGGAAATCACAAAAGAACTCCTGCAGCAACACATTTGAAGCTTACCAAAGATGAAACAGGAATTGATGTTGATCAAAGCCTATATAGGAGTATGATTGGAAGCTTATTATATCTAACTGCTAGTAGACCTGATATTACTTTTGCAGTTGGAGCATGTGCTAGGTACCAAGCTCAACCCAAGATGAGCCATCTTGCTCAAGTAAAAAGGATCTTGAAGTATGTTAATGGCACCTGTGATTATGGGATTCTCTATTGTCATAGTGAAAATTCTACTCTAGTAGGATATTGTGATGCAGATTGGGCAGGTAGTGCAGATGATAGAAAAAGCACATCCGGTGCATGTTTCTTTCTAGGTAAATATCTCATATCCTGGTTCAGTAAGAAGCAAAACAGTGTTTCATTATCTACAGCTGAAGCAGAGTACATAGCTGCTGGAAGCAGTTGTTCTCAACTATTATGGATGAAACAAATGTTGAAGGAGTATAATGTGGAGCAAGATGTCATGACATTATATTGTGATAATCTTAGTGCCATAAATATCTCAAAAAATCCTATTCAACATAGTAGGACAAAGCATATTGATATTAGGCACCACTTCATAAGAGATCTTGTAGAAGACAAAATTGTTACTCTTGAGCATGTAGACACT
Organism: Trifolium subterraneum; assembly: GCA_951799995.1. Classification (NCBI taxonomy): domain Eukaryota; kingdom Viridiplantae; phylum Streptophyta; class Magnoliopsida; order Fabales; family Fabaceae; genus Trifolium; species Trifolium subterraneum. The sequence continues at coordinate 49,667,504 of OX637461.1, read as the reverse complement.
GAAGAACAACTAGCGGATATATTTACTAAAGCTCTAGATGCTGTTCAATTTGAAAAATTGCGAGGCAAACTTGGTATTTGCCTATTTGAAGAATTATAGCAATTATTGCTAGTGTGGCGTGCGGCTGCTACTGTCTTTTACCTCCATTTGGTAATGCACGCTATTATGGGTAGTGTTGAAACATCTGAAAAATTAGTAAGAATTTTGTGTCTGTTGGTGATAAGAAGGATGTTTCTGGTGGATCTTGTTGTCCATACTTTAGAGGATGAGAAAACAGAAGCTGCATGTGCTGGAATAGAAGGCACTTCAAGTATTATTCCTCATGTTACTGAAGATGATGCAGATGATGTAGGTGGTGATACTGAGGTGGAGGAAGAGCATTCTGATGCAAGTCCTCTTGTTTGTTCTGCTTGATATTTTGGAAGTTATTGTGTGGGCTATGCCCTGTTTTTGGATGCACCTGCGTGTGCTTTTGGTTATCATATGTACTCTATGGTTCCTATGTTCTGGTACGCTTTTGGTTCTTCTGACATGGTAATTTGTTTGATCATTTAATGGCATTCTTTGTCAAATTTAGCCCAAAAAGGGGGAGTAATTCTGCAGGTTATTCTGAAGGTTTTTTGTTTGCATGATGTGGCGACAAATGCTATAGCATCTGGTATAGCATCTTTGTCTTTTGATGATATGCATGTTTTAAGGGGGAGTAGAATTTATTTTTCTACTAGTGATCTCCATGCATGTACTAAGGGGGAGTAGAATTTATTTTTCTACTGTATGTGATGAATATGAATTTATTTTTCCTATTTTGTGTGGAATTTATTTTTCCATGAAGGAGTTTATTTCTCCTTATTTTTGAATCCACTACATGAGAGTTTATTTCTCTCAGGTTGTACTCCATGAGGCTATGTTGTTTTTCCGCTGTTGCTTGCCTCTGATAAATGTTCTTTTTCTACTTTCTTTCCTAGTTGTGTGTGTATGTTGACTCGAAGGAAAGTATGATATGTATCTCTCCACAAACTCGTCTAAAGTTATTTTTAGCCAAAATTTGCCAAAGGGGGAGATTGTTGGGTTTTTGAAGTTGACTACAATTTTGCAAACACTAACTATTAGCCAACATGCTGGACGAGATGCTTTAGAGCATGTTGTGCAGCATCGCTACGACAGGACTGAAGCTTGCGCGCGCCCAGAATTTTTATGCAATATCTTTTGGGAAGATTTGATTCAGAAAAATTACAACACATGTGCTAAACATGCTTGCGCGCCTTGTTCCTTAAGCAAAGAAAGATTGCTTCAAATATTTAACACAAAAATATATTTATATATTTTTGTTTTGAATTAAATCTTTTTTGGAAGAATTATTTTCTCAAATCTTCAAGTTATATTTTTTTAAATAATCTAGGGTTGGCAGAGATTATTGCAGCGATTTTTACTTGAAGACCTAGCTTGGACATCAAGACAATTCAAGGCTATAAATACATGAAGACCCAAGCTTATTGAAGTGTGTATTTTCTAAACCGTGTCTACTAAAGCGTGAGTTTTAGGGTTTAGGTGTTTTGTTTCTTGTGTTTTGTGAGCCTTCCTTGTGTCATCTTGATGCAAGTTTAGGACTGGTTTTATTGAGTTGTATTGTTTAATTCTCTTAAGCTTTTAAGCACGGAGAATAGGTTGTGTAACTTACTCCAAAGCTTTTAAGCACAGAGGTAGGTTTGTTTAAGTGATTCATAGTTTCTGTTACGGTGAGTAACATATTGGTTATTGTAAACGTAAGGAGTGAGACGGGGCGTCTCATATCTAGGAGTTCCTAGGTAGAGTATAGCACGGGTATTGGCTAGGCTAGAAGTTGTAAACGGGGCATTTGCTGAGAAACTTTGAACTAGCATTACTATAGTGGATTCCTCCTGGATTGGTATCCCCCAGAGTAGGAGAGTTGCTCCGAACTGGGTTAACAAACCTTTGTGTTATTTACTTATTTGCACTTTATTGTTTCAGCGTGATATATTGCTTCACAGGTTGTTGTAGCGTCTTAAGCAGCATCTGTCTACTGCGTGCCAGAATTTCACATGGTATCAGACCTCTAATGGAGGTATGTCCCTGATTGATTCCTTTTTTCTTGCTGGTAATCTCAGTCATTCACCTCTCATTTTGTCTTCATCTTGCTCGATTATTGGTTTTCTCTTCGAAACCCAGATTCAATTTTTTCCATTACTCTTCTTCATCTCTTTAATTTTCTTCTCCTATCACCATGTCTGTTGATAGCAACTCTAGTGTCCATGGTTCTCACCACGGAGGGGGTCACATTGGCACCAGTTCTCAAGCCAATAACAAAGGATATCAAAATGATACCCTTAATCCATTTTTCCTTCATCCTAATGAAAACCAAGTCTTGTTTTGGTTAATCCTCCTTTATCTGGTTCCAATTATCATCAATGGTCTCGTGCCATGGTCATGGCTCTAAAGTCTAAAATCAAGTTACATTTTATCAATGGTACGTTCCCTCGACCTTTGGATGATCTTCAAGAAATTCTGGCTTGGGACCGCTGCAACACTATGATAATGTCATGGCTCAATAACTTAGTTGATCCAGAAATCTCTCAAAGTATTATATGGATGGATACAACATCAGAAATTTGGCAAGATATTCGAGAAAGATTCTATCAAGGTGATGTATTTCGTATTTCAGACATCCAAGAAGGAACCTACACACTCAAGCAACGTGATAACTCTATTTCCACTTTCTATACAAAAATGAAGAAATTATGGCAAGAACTTGACAATTTTAGGCCAATCCCTGAATCTAATTGTGTTTATAACTGTGCTGCTATCACTAAAATGAAACAATACAAGGATAGCGACCAAGTGATTAAATTTCTTAAAGGGTTAAATGAACAATATCAAGCTGTAAGATCCCAAATCATGTTAATGGATCCTCTTCCAAACATAGGCAAGGTTTACTCTTTACTTCTCCAGCAAGAAAGACAAGCTATGACCCCTATTGATGAATCCAAAATCTTAGCAATATCTGGAAATGCTCACTCTCAATCTGTAGGGAGAGGTTATGTTAATCGTGGTAGAGGAACCAGAGGTGGTAGGTCAAGTGATGGTAGAGGGAAAGGTAAAATGATGTGTACACAATATGGTCAAACCAACCACATCATTGATAATTGCTGGAAAAAATATGGCTATCCACCACATCTACAACACCTACATCATAATGGAAATGGACACATAAATAATTGTGTCGATGAAGATGAGGATGACACTCAATCAGCTGGTTATGATGAAAACAACCATGAACCAGAAACTGAGAAATTGTTCTTTACTCTAGCTCAGCATAAGACATTGCTAGCACTTCTCCAAGGGTCTTCTTCATCATCTTCTCATAGCATAAACCATATTACTACCAATCCAGGTTCATTTTGGACACAGGAGCCACATACTATGTTTGTCATGCACTTCAATTTTTTCAATGCATTAAGAAAATAAACCCTATAAATCTCAAATTACCTAATGGTTCATTGGTATCCACTTGTTTTTCTGGCACAATATTGTTTGATCACAATTTCTATTTGACAGATGTTCTATATTTTCCTAACTTCTCTTTCAATTTAATATCTATGCCAAAACTTACACACAATCATCAATGCACTTTAGTTTTTAATGATTATAATTGTGTGATACATGAAACTCACACAGAGAAGAAGATTCGTGTAGCTGAGATGCAAAATGGACTGTATCTGCTCAAAACTCCTGTAGTGTCATTAGGACAAATTCCCCTTACACATTGTATCAATTCCCTTCATAGTGTACAAACAAATAAGAATAATGATTGTATTATGTGGCATAGACGATTTGATCATGCTTCACATGCAAAATTGATTGAAATAAATAGTGTTTTTCCCTTCAAATTACTAAGTCTAGTGATCCTTATTGTTGTACCCTAAATTTTGCCCACTCTTTTATCACATATAGTGTTTTATGTTGCATTATCTTACAAATGTGTGAAGTAGCATGTGTGGTAATACCAATGGTTTATAAGTGCATGTGAGCACAGGGTCACAAGTTTGAGTCTCACTTAAGTCTTTTTATGTGTTTTATTTTATTAAAAAAAAGAGTCACAAAAATTGTTTTTTTAAATTTATTTTTTTTATTTTCGGTTTTTTTTATTATTGGAAAAATATAAAAAAAAAGTATAAGATCTTAATAAAAAATATATAAAGAGCAGATCATGCAAAAAAATATATAAAGATCCCAAAATATAAAATAAAAAAAAAACAAAAATAATATAAAATTTTACAAAATCTGGAGGGAGATATTATAGAGACTTTGTCCCCAAGTTTCAATCAAATCGGCCATACAAATTTATTCCAAAAATAAACCTAATTTTTACCTATAAATACCACAAGAGTTTCACACTAAAAGGAGGAACAACCGGCATAAAATTTGAGAGAGCACTACAATTCAAGCAGGTCAGTTTTTTCTCACTTCGTTGTTTTCTTATGCACATCTTGATACTTGTCTAATCATTATTGGAGTTTTGGGTTATATTCGTAAAGGAAAAGGGGAAACATAAACAAGTTTATTTTAATTTGAATTTCTTTGTTGCTTTGATTATTGGCGTTTTGAGACTTTGTTTGTGTTTCTAGTTTATAAAAACGTTTAAAAAGTGATTTGGGTGTTTTTCTTTAGTTTTTGAAATCATAAAAAAACAAATTTTTGAATTTCTTTAGTTTTTTCTTTAATTTCTTTAGTTTCTAGTTTTTTTTCTCACTCTATGATTTATTCAATTTAAAAAAATAGCAAAAAACATAAAAAATAATGAAATCATAAAAAACAAATTTTTGTTTCTTTTTAATGCATGTAAATTAACTTTTGGTAAATAAATGGATGAAAAAGAGACGGTTTGGTGTATATCACTCCCTCTCCCGATTACCCGAATTCTTGACGTATGGCTCGTAACTTGGGTAGTTGTCATTCTAAACATTAAAATAAACTTCAACACACCAAACCTTACTATTTTCGCGCCCCCGTGCGTTTATTTTTCAATCAAATAAACTTTTTTCGCCTAAGCGCGACTAACATATTTTCATAAATAAAATCAACCAACCAACAATCATTTTCTACCCAGAACTGCGTGTAGCTTTGAATTTCCCATTGCACCCGGGAATACGTAGGAGCGAGATTCGTACATCTCGTCAAGCACACTAATTAAAAACCTAATTTTTTTTCCCTTTTTATAAATATTTTTAATAACTAATAACTAATAAAAAGCATGCAAATAAATTAAAACATTATTTTTAACCCTAAAATTAATGAGAAGGTCCCCGTTGAATACAACGGATGTGAGGGGTGCTAATACCTTCCCCTCGCATAATCGACTCCCGAACTTGGAAATGGTTGCGACGACCATCTTTCCATTATTTTAAGGTTTTATCGATATTTTCCTTTTCCTCCGGGAATAAATAAAGTTCGGTGGCGACTTTACTGTCTAGAGAGCACTTCCCGCTCGCGCATTTTTTTCACCCGCGTCAGCTGGCGACTTCACTGGGGACTATTAGAGAGTCAAGCCTATCCTTGTTAGTTTTAGGGTTTTGGGTCCTCCCGATTGTTTGCTTGCTTTTATCGTGTTTTATTTCCTTTTATTATTGGTTTTATCTTTAAGCTTTATTTATTTTGTTTTATTCTATTTATTTCTACATATATCAATTGTGGGGTGGGATATTATTTGAGTAAAGCTCTACACCCGAGCTTGGAGAAAAACTTGAGATTAGACGGTGGTTGCGTAATGTTGGTCCTCTTGACGTATGGCTTGTAGGATCGGCATGAAAACCCCACCTAGAGTAGATCCTCTTGAAGGTGTTGTTGTCTTGCGAGTATTTGCAATGGCGGCAATATTTTCCGGTTGGGTCCGTGACTCTAGGGACCTTGCTAAACCCAATGACTCCATCTAAGGGAGACCCTTTGAATTGGCTAGCCCAATCTTGTTGGGAAGTTCTGAATGAGGGCCGTGACTTTGGTTGTCGCCCTCAAACAAACAAAAAACCCTAGAACCGACATGTGAGGGGATTTGGTAGTAAAGATTTAGAACTAGCATATCGTAGGAGACCCCCTATTTAGGTTATGTATTTCCAATTACCCTACAAGCTTGTTCTTGAGGTCACATCCTGACCTTCTTTATTCCCACCACATCTTGGCATGTCATTAAATTTTTTTAGCATGCCTTAAAAACGAAAAGACAACTCTTTTTTGCACACCCATGCACTTTCATACATCTGCATACATGCACCTTCATGCATTTGCATCCCATATCAAAAAACTCATATCATTCCCCAGAAACATACTTGCTTGCTCTTCGACACTAAAACGGGACACATGCCAACATTTGAAGGACTATGGAGCAACTTGAGAAGAATAATATTGCGCTAAGGGAAGATGTTGACTCCATAAAAGAAAAAATTGATAAGCTCCTTGAGCTCTTCCAAGCTATGACAAACAATGAGAACATTCTTCAAGATGGAAATAGCTCACCCAATCACACTATTGAAGGTGTGGGATGTTCTATGCCACACCAAGCTACGCCCGTCAATGCTCACCCGAATGCTGAATCTGCTCAAATGTATCGGGCCTTGGAAGAAAGGTTGGAAGCTATAGAGGGTTTTAGTGTCTACGGATCCAATGCTTTGGACATGTGTTTAGTACCGGATGTAGTCGTCCCCCCAAAGTTCAAAGTGCCTGACTTCGAAAAGTACAAAGGGATCCACTGTCCGAGGAATCACTTGAAGATGTTCTGCAGGAAAATGGCTGCACACGCCACTGATGAGAAGCTTATGATCCACGTGTTTCAGGATAGTCTAAGTGGGGCATCACTGGATTGGTATATGTAACTAGAGAGAACACAAATCCAGACGTGGAAAGATCTCACAGATGCCTTCATGAGACAGTACAATTATAATTTAGACATGGCTCCTAATCGGATGCAATTGCAGAGCCTTACTCAGAAGAGTGGTGAATCTTTCAAAGAGTATGCTCAAAGGTGGAGAGAACTTGCTGCCCGTGTGCAGCCACCGCTTCTAGAAAGGGAATTGGTCGATACGTTTATGAGCACTCTTCAAGGGCCCTACTATGAGAAAATGATAGGGAGCATATCATCAGGCTTTGCTGATATGGTTGTAATTGGTGAAGGAATAGAAGAGGGGTTGAAGAGCGGCAAAATAAAAGGCGCCTCCAATAATCAGGTTGGGGAAAATAAGTTCTTTAACAATGACCCAAAGAAGAAAGAAGGTGAGGCTAATGCCGTTCAACATAATCATCGGCAACAACAAAACGGGCATCAACCAAAGAATCCACTTAGTCTTGAAAGGAAGAATACGCCCTTTGATCAAGTACACTTTGATCCTATACCCATGTCATATGGTCAAATCTTGCCGTACTTAATCCAGAAAGGGATGGTTGAGCCGAGACCCCTTCCCCCTGCAAAGCTACCATACCTGCCTAGTTTCGATGTGAACGCTAGCTGTGAATATCATGCTGGGTCGCTCGGGCACGACGTCGAAAATTGTAGGGCCTTCAAGTACAAGGTTCAAGAGCTTATCGACCGGAAGCTGATATCTTTCAATAAGGAGCCCCATTCGTAAATGGTCACCCCTTTTACAAATCAAAGAACGTCAAGGGGCATCTTCAAAATCGGTGGATCAATGTGGAGGCTCGAGCCTAGGAATACTAAGCTTTTCATTCTAAGTTGTAATTTCATTCCTGCTAAGTTTTGTTTGCTTTCTTAAAATTGTTATCTTTTGATCAAGTGTTTTAATGAAATTCGCATGCATGTTTTGAATCTATCCATTCATATTCACTCTCTTCTTATGTCATCTCTATCTTTTCATTTCACTTCTCATATGTTAACAAACTTGGTGGGGAGGATGATGTAAACAAATAATGGAATTTGCTGATATATGCTTTTATAAGTAAACCCGGCTGATGATGTAAGGCATTGTTTCAATTCCCAAACATTGGAGATATAAGGAGATAATCCGTAGTCAACCCCTTTGAGCCCGTAGACGGTGTTCTTTCTATTTTACTAAAAACCCTTAATCTTAACCAGGGGCAGGGTAGCTTTATAATTAACTCAATGATGCATTCTGATGCAAGGGAATCGGTCCTCTTCATTAAAAGGTTTAAGCACATTATTTCCATCATGTACACCATCCAACATGGAGGGAATAATGAGAGGATAAATCATGTACACCATCCAACACGGAGGGAATAATGAGAGGATAAAAAACTTAATCATTGATGTGGCAGTCATAACTTTGCTGAGCTAAAAGCAAAATCTCATGAGAGCTGTTCAAAAAAAAAAAAAAGAGAGCCCGCTAAGTAAAAACTTAGGCAAAATTAGGGCATCACGATGGACCGCGAATTCAAAAAAGTTGGTCCATGCAATAATATGGATTAAATAAAAAACAAAGGGAAACAAGCTTATAAATACAAAAAGAAATGACTGCCACTACAAGAGTCTCATTAGTGCTTTGACCATTGTCCTTACCTCCATCACGGTAAGCAACAAAATGCTCTTGCCGACCAAAGAAATTTGTTGAGTTAATTGAACTTAGGAATGGAGAACAACAAAGTAGATGGGAGGGTTAAAATCAAATTTTGAGCCTTATATCCTTTGTTTCTTAAACCGTGAACCAGACCACGTTACAACCCTCAAAAGACCTAATTGAAGCTAGGTTGACTATAAAAGCAAATTCAGCAAAACTGTTAAGCTGACTCCTTATGTTTGTAAATCATCAATAACATTTTTTCTATAATTTCTATCACTCTCGATTGGGGCTATCTTCTGGCCAAATATCACCCATTGTAGATAGCTAAACAACTTTCAAATTCAAAACTTCCATGTACATTACATCGAAATTACTTTTCAAGAGAAACAATTTCACTCGCAAATTAATACTTAGCATCAAGGAAATGTCAACAAGGAATCTGATCAAAGGTGAATCATTTCAAGAAACTCCTAAAAAGGGGCAAGTCAACTAAGGGGTCCTACTAATCAAGAGCAAATCCCTATAACCGAGGGGCACATCATTTGGATATCTTATTGATTGGGGTCAAGATATTTCAAGAGTAGATCAAACCTTCAAAGCACCAATCAACCAGGGGCATGCTTTTCAAAGTTCAAATGTTGGGGCAGTCCGAGTCAAAGATTTAATATTAAGTATACCTTTCAAGGATTCAAATACTGGGGCAACACGTGTTTATCCCCCATGGATAGAGAGGAGTTCTCATTCCCAGTTTGATGCGGCCAAAGATAAAATGCCCAAGAAAAAGAAATAAAAAAAAATCAAAGTCAAAAGCTCGCTAAGTCGAAAACCCGAAAGGGCGGCTTAGGCAATAAAGAGCGTCCCGGTGGATCGAAAACCTGAAAAGGCAGTCCAGGCAAAAATTAGGGACACCAAAAAAGGAAATACACTCCCGGTGGACTGAAAACTCGAAAGGGCGGTCCAGGCAAAAGTTAGGGATCTTCAAAAAGAGAAAAAAAAAAGGGCAAAATGAGTTACATTAGGGGCAATTCCTTTTCGTCCTTTCAAGCCGCTCAAGTATATGATGCATCAACAACTATTGAGTTCGACACGGATATCGGGGAATCATGCTAGGAAGACATCCCATATGAAAAACTTCCTAATCTTAACAATCACGCCACTTACTACGAGGAAAACTTTTGAGGAACATTCCAAATCATAGCATGCATCTAGCATCAATCATGCTTGCATCATGTTAGTACCAAACTATGCATCTCATTGCATCCATTATACCATGTCATCCATGCATCCCACCTCATACTTGCACATTAAACCTCCTAGTAAAAGTGAACTTACTTCCCTCAAAGTCCAATTTTTGCCGACCTATCATGCAACGACCACACATTTCACATAGCGTGCATTCACGATACATCATGCATAAATAAATGCATTAACCCAAAAATCATGCATCAAAATAAGATCATGCATACATAACATAGGCAGAAGATTTCTACCTTAGTTTGCAGTTTTAGAGCCCTACCTAATTTGGCAATATGAGTTCCATCCTATTTGGAAGTTTTAGAGTCCTACCCTATTTGCAATCTTCAGAATCCTACCCTATATGACATTTTAGAGTCCTACCTTATTTGGAAGTTTAGAGTTCCATCTTTGTGAGGCCGGCAATTTAGAGTCTCATTCGCGCTGGCAATTAGAGTTCTACCCTATTTGGAAGTTTAGAGTTCCATCTTTGTGAGGCCGGCAATTTAGAGTCTCATTCGCGCTGGCAATTAGAGTTCTACTTTATTTGGAAGTTTAGAGTTCCATCTTTATGTGGCCGGCAATTTAGAGTCTCATTCGCGCTGGCAATTAGAGTTCTACCCTATTTGGAAGTTTAGAGTTCCATCTTTGTGAGGCCGGCAATTTAGAGTCTCATTCGCGCTGGCAATTAGAGTTCTACTTTATTTGGAAGTTTAGAGTTCCATCTTTATGTGGCCGGCAATTTAGAGTCTCATTCGCGCTGGCAATTAGAGTTCTACCCTATTTGGAAGTTTAGAGTTCCATCTTTGTGAGGCCGGCAATTTAGAGTCTCATTCGCGCTGGCAATTAGAGTTCTACTTTATTTGGAAGTTTAGAGTTCCATCTTTATGTGGCCGGCAATTTAGAGTCTCATTCACGCTGGCAGTAAGAGTTCTACCTTATTTGGAAGTTTAGAGTTCCATCTTTGTGAGGCCGGCAATTTAGAGTCTCATTCGCGCTGGCAATTAGAGTTCTACTTTATTTGGAAGTTTAGAGTTCCATCTTTATGTGGCCGGCAATTTAGAGTCTCATTCGCGCTGGCAGTTAGAGTTCTACCTTATTTGGAAGTTTAGAGTTTCATTTTTGTTTGGCTGGCAATTTAGAGTCCCATTCGCGCTGGCAGTTTAGAGTTCCATCTTTGTTTGGCCGGCAATTTAGAGTCTCATTCGCGCTGGCAGTAAGAGTTCTACCTTATTTGGATGTTTAGAGTTTTATCTTTGTATGGCCGACAATTTAGAGTCTCATTCGCGCCGACGATTAGAGTTCCATCTTTGTTTGGCTGATAATTTAGAGTACCACTCTCGTTGGCAATTTAGGTTTTTATCCCCAGTTTGGCTGGAAATTTAGAGTTTTCATTCACGCTGACAGTTTAGAGTCCCATCTACTCGGACAAAATTTTGGGTCCTTTCGTATTTAATTATCTTCCACCACGAGTACATGAAGACAACCGTCAATCATGTTCTCGAGTAAAAAATAATTAAATAGGGGCAGCTGTTGTACCCTAAATTTTGTCCACTCTTTTATCACATATAGTGTTTTATGTTGCATTATCTTACAAATGTGTGAAGTAGCATGTTTGGTAATACCAATGGTTTATAAGTGCATGTGAGCACAGGGTCACAAGTTTGAGTCTCACTTAAGTCTTTTTATGTGTTTTATTTTATTAAAAAAAAGAGTCACAAAAATTGTTTTTTTAAATTTATTTTTTTTATTTTCGGTTTTTTTTATTATTGGAAAAATATAAAAAAAAAGTATAAGATCTTAATAAAAAATATATAAAGAGCAGATCATGCAAAAAAATATATAAAGAGCAGATCATGCAAAAAAATATATAAAGATCCCAAAATATAAAATAAAAAAAAAACAAAAATAATATAAAATTTTACAAAATCTGGAGGGAGATATTATAGAGACTTTGTCCCCAAGTTTCAATCAAATCGGCCATACAAATTTATTCCAAAAATAAACCTAATTTTTACCTATAAATACCACAAGAGTTTCACACTAAAAGGAGGAACAACCGGCATAAAATTTGATAGAGCACTACAATTCAAGCAGGTCAGTTTTTTCTCACTTCGTTGTTTTCTTATGCACATCTTGATACTTGTCTAATCATTATTGGAGTTTTGGGTTATATTCGTAAAGGAAAAGGGGAAACATAAACAAGTTTATTTTAATTTGAATTTCTTTGTTGCTTTGATTATTGGCGTTTTGAGACTTTGTTTGTGTTTCTAGTTTATAAAAACGTTTAAAAAGTGATTTGGGTGTTTTTCTTTAGTTTTTGAAATCATAAAAAAACAAATTTTTGAATTTCTTTAGTTTTTTCTTTAATTTCTTTAGTTTCTAGTTTTTTTTCTCACTCTATGATTTATTCAATTTAAAAAAATAGCAAAAAACATAAAAAATAATGAAATCATAAAAAACAAATTTTTGTTTCTTTTTAATGCATGTAAATTAACTTTTGGTAAATAAATGGATGAAAAAGAGACGGTTTGGTGTATATCACTCCCTCTCCCGATTACCCGAATTCTTGACGTATGGCTCGTAACTTGGGTAGTTGTCATTCTAAACATTAAAATAAACTTCAACACACCAAACCTTACTATTTTCGCACCCCCGTGCGTTTATTTTTCAATCAAATAAACTTTTTTCGCCTAAGCGCGACTAACATATTTTCATAAATAAAATCAACCAACCAACAATCATTTTCTACCCAGAACTGCGTGTAGCTTTGAATTTCCCATTGCACCCGGGAATACGTAGGAGCGAGATTCGTACATCTCGTCAAGCACACTAATTAAAAACCTAATTTTTTTTTCCCTTTTTATAAATATTTTTAATAACTAATAACTAATAAAAAGCATGCAAATAAATTAAAACATTATTTTTAACCCTAAAATTAATGAGAAGGTCCCCGTTGAATACAACGGATGTGAGGGGTGCTAATACCTTCCCCTCGCATAATCGACTCCTGAACTTGGAAATGGTTGCGACGACCATCTTTCCATTATTTTAAGGTTTTATCGATATTTTCCTTTTCCTCCGGGAATAAATAAAGTTCGGTGGCGACTTTACTGTCTAGAGAGCACTTCCCGCTCGCGCATTTTTTTCACCCGCGTCACTTATGACATTTGTTTTTATGCTAAACAAAAGAGAGTTTCTTTTCCTTTAAGTAATCATACATCTCAAAACAATTTTAACTTAATTCACATGGACATTTGGGGTCCATTATCAATACCATCCATCCTTGGTTTCAAATCGTTTTTAACTATAGTTGATGACAAAAGTAGGTTCACTTGGATCTACTTCATGAAGCTTAAATCTGAGGCTACATCTCACATAACATATTTTTACAACATGGTCAAAGCACAATTTGACACCAATATAAAATGCATTAGAACTGACAATGGTAATGAGTTGATACTCAAGGATTTTTATCTTGAACATGGCATTTCTTGTGTGAACACTCCTCAGCAAAATGGAATAGTAGAGAGAAAGCACCAATACATTCTTGGCATTGCTCGTGCTCTACTATTCCAAGCCAATATTCCAAAACTTTTTTGGGCTCATGATGTTGGTCATGCTGTTCACATCATCAATAGATTACCATCTCCTTTCTTAAAACAGAAAATTCCTTTTCGAACGCTTTATAATGGACCTCTTGATATTACTCATTTAAAGGTCTTTGGTTCATTAGTTTTTGCATCTACTCTTCAATCTAACAGGAAAAAAGCTATATTCTAGATCAAGAAAATGTATCTCACTTGGTTTCAAACATGGAGTCAAGAGACACATTTTACTTGATCTGAAATCAAAAGAGATTTTCTTATATAGAGATGTTGTATTTTTTGAACACATTTTTCCTTACAAAAACTCTGATGGTAATGCATCTTCAACATCTCATTCTCATAGTAATGCATTTCCAACATCTTATGCCACCACTGAATACACTCATTAATTACGATGACTTGTTTCACACTCCACCTGCTACAAAAGGCCTATATCATTCCAATACTCTAGACACTCGCCTATCATTATCTCAATCATCAAATAATCATCATAATACTCCATTATCTACTCCAAATACATCTTTTCCTAATTCACCTCTCTTAAATTCCTCACTCCCTTCCTCCGATACTATCCCACACTCTCCACCATTACCTAACCCTCTGGTTAGAAAATCTAATAGGGCTTCTCATCCACCAACTTATCTACAAGATTACCATTGTAATCTTGTATCATCCACAGTCAATAATGCATCAGAGGCTGCTTGTCAATCATCTTTTGAATGTAAGTATCCTATTTCATCTTTTATGTCATATGATAATTTATCTGCTATACACAAACACTATGCTTTCAATATATCCACTATCAGTGAACCAACATGCTATGATGAGGCTATGAAGAATGAAAATTGGAAAAATGCTGTAAATGTTGAACTGTCTGCACTGATGAATAATAATACTTGGGATTTGGTTCAGTTACCTTCTCATAAAAAGGCTATTGGGTGTAAGTGGGTTTTCAAATTAAAATTACATGTTGATGGTGTAACATCCCGATTTTTGTACGTCTATATATTTTACTTTACTTAAAAAAATCTCGATATTTTATTTCTTTATAATTTGGTCGTTTTTGCCGTGTTTGATATATTTTTGGTTTTGAAAGTTTTTATTTAAATTTTTAAAGGGCTTGAAAATGGATATTTATTTATATGAAAATAGTATTTATTTTATGCTATAGTTTAAATATTTTATCATGAAATAAAAAGAAATATTTACACAAGCTATTTATACTATTCTATGGGATTATTATCTATATCTATATTGAGCTTTATGTTTCAAATAAATGGCATGGATATTTATTTAGTTTAAACTACTAATATTTATTATTAATTATATTTTCATTTGTTTTATTTTAATATAAAAATTTGATAGTTATTATATGAATATACATACGTTATTTTATGTGTATATGTATATAAGCTAAATTAGTTTAATTTTGTATAGTATATAGAAGATCTTTTAGTTACAAAACAATAGCCATATATATATATGTATATATATAGTCATGATAGGTACTATGAGTTTTAAACTATACTTAGTTTTATTTTAAGCTAGATTTTAAGTGAATTATCATTTGATCTTCTAAGCTTGCAATCCGTGTGATAGATGTGGAATGCATGCATCCAAGTACTTCATAGTTAAGTAAATAGATCAATGAGTTACACCTCATGTTAACATGCCTTTTTACGTGAGAAGTTTGTGAGTGAACCACAATAATTTAAGCCTTACTCATCTTATTAGGAATAGTTATAAATGTACACCTCATGCTTGAAAATTTTACTATAAATAGGTGAGAATACATTCATTTGATTCATCACAAACCAAAATGGTTCTCCCCTCTCTAAACATCACGTTCACACTCTCTCTTTATATATATAAAACACTCTCTTTGGATGAGTGAGTTATGGTGAGGCTATTTCGGTTCAGTTTCTTTCGAGTAAGTTTATGTGTATCGTTGTGCTGCTGATATATTTAGAGCATTGAGTTTTCTTCCGAAGATTTGCAAAGGATTACCACCAGAGGTGCCGTTTTTCAAGACTGTTATCAACAACTAAGGTCGGGCAAGATTCCGTACACGTTGGGACGGTTAGCGTAAAATAGCTTAATATATATGTGTAGTGGTGTCGACAGCCACTACAAGCGATAAATAACTAAGGAGAGCTTATTCTTTTTTAGTGATTTTCACGAATTGCTAAACGAGGTTACGCCGGCCTTAATTATTTATCATAGGAATGATCTATGATTTGTCTTTGTGTTGTGCTTGCATTACTTGATTAATTGTCTAAATGTGTATTTGTGAATACTTATTGATTGTGATTGTTAGACTAAGAAAATGAGTTATACTCCTTAGAGTGAGAAACATCGGTAGATATATAAGATCCCCAATAACATAAGGGCAGTTTGTTACTTTGAGTAGTTGTATTCGGTTGGATTCTGGCTAAGGAAAGACTTGGTAGACTATGTCTCTTACGGTTACCTCTCTTTCCTGGGAAGTCAACCATACACTATTCATTGTACGGATTGAACTTACTGTGAAGAAATGAGGTTTGTGTGAGGAAAGAATGATAAACATACTTTGAGGTTATTGATGGAAACTGGCACTCAACCTAGGTGACTAGAGTATATTATAACTAGATTGATTGATGTGATAAATTCTTGAGGGTTGAATTAGTGCTTAGGGTTGGAGTTGCCATAAGTTGATTGAGAGTGCATATAGAATTGCATTTAGGAATGTGTAAGTCCACTGCCGTACGGTATGGGACGTACGAGGTTGATCAGCTGCCTGAATCCTGACGAGGATTATTTCTGCGCGCTTGGCAAGATAGTGAGATCTTGGCCTGTTTTTCTAGGGGCGATCGACTTATAACACTTGGACTCCACGTGAAGTCAAGTGGCGTAGCTCTTGGTAAATGGGAGGACGTTGGTGGCAAGTGGTCTCGTGATATCTGATCTCGGTAATTTTGAGGATATCCTTGACAGCGTCTAGTGGCCTGAGTCAGCATATAGTTCAAGGATGCATTAAGATAGATAGAATCTATTCATGGAGAATCTGGAGAAAAACATTATAGGGATAAGACGTTTGATTGATTACTTGTGTTTGTGTTTGACATATATATTCCTATTTTACACCCCATCCCCACTTTCTAAACTTGTACGTAGTCTTAGCCCTATGTTCTCTTTGTTTTGTATTTTTATCCATGTATTTAGATCCCGACAAAGAGGAGTTCAAGGATAAAGATGGTGCAGTTCTTTCTTCTCTTTATACGAATTGCGATGCAGATGCCCGTATCGCCGAATGATAATAAAGGTCTTGTTTGGATAGCCAGTGTGTCTTTTGTAGTCTTATATTTTGAGTCTTTTGAAATATGATGTACTTTCCATATTTGTTTTCATGTGTACAACGCGGTATATGATAGATCCGCAGACACCTTTATCTTTATGAGATAAATAAAATAAGTTTTGACTTATATCTATTATTTATTGCTTATCTACTAAATTTTAAATTTCTCTGTACTTCCGCTGAAAGAGAATATATATAAATGGGTTAGAATAGTTGTGTTGGTTTCACCGAGACGTCGGGGCGTCTCAGATGGCACAATTGAGAGATATAAAAGCAAGTTTGGTTGCCAAGGGCTTTATACAAACTGAGGGCATTGACTACATGGACACTTTCAGCCCTGTAGTTAAAATGACTACAGTTAGGGTTTTCCTAGCTGTGGCTGCTTCTCAGAATTGGCCTTTATTTCAACTGGATGTAAATACAACTTTCTTGCATGGTGATTTAAATGAAGAAGTATACATGCAACCCCCACCTAGCTTAGTCATTCAACACCCTAACTTGGTTTGCAAGTTACAGAGATCCTTATATGGCCTTAAACAAGCAAGCAGACAATGGAATGCTAAGCTCACTGGAACATTAGTGTCCTCAGGTTTCACTCAATCTAAGGCTGATTATTCACTGTTCACAAAAGAAACAAGCAATGGTTTCACAGCTATCCTTGTCTATGTTGATGACCTAGTGATGGGAGGCACTGATATGACTGAAATCAACCAATTGAAAACTCTTCTAGACCAGAAATTTAGCATCAAAGATTTAGGAGCTCTTAAGTACATCCTTGGTTTTGAAGTTGCTAGGTCCAAAGCTGGTATCTCTCTATGTCAGAGAAAGTACACTCTTGACCTGTTGCAAGACACTGGCTTGCAAGCCACCAAGCCATGCCCTACTCATATGCAACCTCAGTTGCAACTTCACAAATCATCTAGTACCGTCCTCTCTGATCGATCCCACATCATATAGAAGACTAATTGGAAGATTGTTGTATTTTACACATTCAAGGCCAAAAATATCTTATGCAGTCAGTAAGTTGAGTCAATTCCTTGATGCTCCTACAGACAGTCACATGCTAGCAGGTCTACATGTACTTAGATTTTTGAAAAATCACCCTGGACAAGGTCTTTTCTTTAGTCCTTCTTCATCCTTGAGCCTCAAGGGTTATTCACATTCAGATTGGGGAGCTTGCCCTAATACTAGAAGATCAAGTATAGGCTTCTGTTTTTTCATTATAACATCATTAGTCAGCTGGAAAAGAAAGAAACAATCAGTTGTTTCAAGATCTTCTTCTGAGGCTGAATATAGAGCTTAAGCACAAGCAACTTGTGAAGGTCAGTGGTTGTTGTATCTTCTTAAGGACTTTCTTATGGATCATCCCTCTCCAATAATACTATACTGTGACAAAAAATCGGCCATGCACATAGTTGCTGTCACAACCCAAACTCGAATCATGCCCAGCGCACGAACTAATGCTAGTCCGACAAGCCTAATGACAAAATTTATCAAACGATAATCAAGAAATTTCCAAAACGACCCTTTTTCTTCAAAATAATATTTACTGAAATTTCGACAGAGTACCTTCTGTATTTTCAATGTTTCCAAATAAAAATAAAAATTTGTTTTACAGCATACATCATCAATCAGAGTTTCTAAAATCACGTTTTAAATTTATACATTCCAAGATAAATATGTTCATAGACTCAAAATATCTGCAGATACCCGACCAACTTAATATATGCATATAAAAATAGACTTCCATCAAGGAGACCTGCCAAAAGAGTGACACTGACGACTCTTTAACTTTGCCAGAAGCTTTCTACTCAGCTGAATTTGAATCTGAAAAAAATAGAATATGAAGGGGTAAGTCACGAGGACTTGGTGAGAGAAAACAACCACCACCAACTATATGGGAAACACACAAGGGCAGGAATAATTATTTTTCTCGAATCAAATTTCAATTTACAAAGGTAGTAACCATGCAAGAGTATAACTAATTGATAATCAAGTGTTGACATGAAAATTTACTAAACTTATAACTTTCTCAATGTCATAAAGAGGTGAAAATCAAATCAACATCTTTATAGGAAATATAGAAAATTGGGTATAATTGAAAGAATCGAAATAATCAACGTAACTTTGAAGAAAGTACATAAAGAAAATATAGAATTCCAATAAAATAAAATCGTTGTGAGAGAATTGAGAGACGACTCCATCTCGCTGATAGTCTTTTCCTACTAAGAGGGGCCTCTCACTTAGTGGCGGCTCCATCTTATGGATAGCCCTTTTCTCATCGATTCGGAAAACACATCATCAAATCCATCAGTCATTTCAATGCTAAATCCGAGAGCTAGCTCCATCTCGTTGATAGCCCTTTCCTCCTAAGAGCAGCTTCTCACTTAGGGGCGGCTCCATCTAACGGATAGCTCTTTTCTCTCGACTAAGAAAACGACAAATCTATCGATCAGGGAGTCTACATCTCGTTGATAGCCCTCTCCTCCTAATGACGGCCTTTCCATTGGGGTAGCTCCATCTAACGGGTAATTCTCCCTAACCGAATCATACTACTAGGTACACCTAGGTCGTTGTCATTAAAACCGTGATTCTTAAAATACATCTCTTAAAATCACGTTTCACCACATTTCCAAAACTGTTGTCAAAATACATAAGATCCAAATGGGATTGAAAATATTTCACTTTATCAACCGTAAATAAGCCAAAAACAACGGAGAATATCAACATGTTTCAAAAACATTTATCTCAACACCATATTTTCTCAACATATCAAACTTACTTCCAAGGAACATAAATCAAAACTCAATTTCAAATATTGTGCTCAACCGATCATAGGTAAATCCGAATAAAAATCGTATTAATATCAATAACTATAAAACTATTAAATAACGATGATGAGAAAGAAAATGTTTAAAGGTTGTGTTTCCCTTAAAAAATATACTTATAATAAATACTTTAACATAGAAAATAAGGAACATAAAATTGATAATAGTAGTTAAAATAAGTAGCAATGATCATCATCAATTCACAACTATGACAAATCAACTCCACTCGTAGCAATGCCTTCCAGAATGACCACCGGAGCAATTTCCACCGAATCTGAACATCATACAATAATTTCATCTCTTGTAAAAACTTATTTATGATCACACTACCAATAGATAAAATAATTAGACAAAACCCCTAATTAGTTAAAGTTGGAGTTGAAAGGGACTCTTGAAAATCTAAGATTTTATACCAGTTCCACTAATCGTCCAAGATAGATATCCTCTCTAAATTTCATGAATTATAAAATGTTACCTCAAAGAGTATTAATGAGCAACTTTCAAGGGATGGGTGTTTTTTCCCTTTCTTAGAGCAATAATCCCAACTCCAAAAAATTTTACCCAAGAGAACTTGTAGACTAGGAGATATGTTTACTTAATTAGATAAATAATTGACATCAAAAGTGGAGAGAAGAGAGAAGAATTATGGTGCATTGATAGATAGAAGATCAAGAAAATGAAAGTGAGGATGGAGAGATTTCTAGAAGATGGGAGAATAGAGTGAAAGTTATCTGGGAGAATAAGAAAGGGGTGGGTGAGGTTCGGTGTTTCTATTTTTTTTTTAATTGGGTTTTTTTTTTTGTGTTTTATTGAAACGATGCGTTTCAGTTGCTAACCCTGTATTCCATGAGAGAACAAAGCACATTGAAATTGACTGCCATGTTGTTCGAGACAAGGTCCAAGCCAACATTGTTCATTTGCTGCCAGTTTCTTCTAAAGAACAAATTGCATATATCTTCACTAAATCCCTTCATCCAGGACCTTTTCACACACTACAATCCAAGCTTGGAACATTTGACCTATACTCCAACTTGAGGGGGCATGTTGAAAATGAAGTATTGAAGGAATATGACAGTTGCTTGTGAAACAAGCCAACTGTCATGATCTGTTAATTAGTTAGTTTTAGAGGTAGTTACAATTAGTTAGAGTTAGTTGTTAACTGCAGAAACTTGTATATAAATAGATCATTCATCACTTGTAAGATTCAGATCAATCAATAATAATTCTTTTCTCTTTGCTTTGAGTTTATGCTGCATTTCTTCTTCCTTAGCAACTTACCTCCATTACTATATAGATTGTGTGTTACAATGGTGAAATGCACCACTCTTTACAGTGTTGGTGATCCAAGTTCTAGGTGATAATACCAAGTGAGATGTTTATGTCGTATTGACTAACATGAATTTTCAAATAAGTGTGGGTACATGACACCCATGACTTATCTGAGTTCTCAAACTATTACTTCGCAAGACAATCCCTGCCATAGAATCCTTACTTAGACGATATCCCATGGTCATAAACATATCACTTCCTTATCTATTATAGCGGTCAAATGATCAACATATGAAAAATTCTCGCCGAGCTTCACCTCTTCACGACTAATCACATTAAAGGGTTATAAAGTATTTCCGGAGCATAGAAATATTAAAGATAAGCTACTCGATAAGCTACGGGCTCAACTATCTCTAAAGTCTTAAACGACCCAATGAAGCTTGGACTTAACTTACCTTTCTTGCCAAACTGCAAAACTCCTTTCATTGGTGAAACACATAAAAATACATGGTTTTCCACTGTGAACTCTAAGGATGACACCTCTGATCTTAACCTATTCAACGATATCTTGAATTAAATCTAGGCCCGCTAGTTTAGACTAGCCAACTTAAAACCTCATATCATAGACATACATCGTCCGTAAACAATGCTTTATAGGGCGCCACTTTAATACTAGATTGATAACTATTTATATGAAAATTCCATCATAGAAACACATCGGTCAACACTCTCCAATTTTAAGAACACAAGCACGAAACATGTCCTCTATGTTTTATATAGTTTTCACAGATTAACCATCAATCCCAGTATAATGTTTGTACTAAGATTCTAACGGGTTCTCAATCTAGATCAGAAAGGCTTTCTGAAATTCTGGCACGTGAGGACCCAATGTGGTGCACGATGTTGCAACACTGGTCCTCCTGAACACACAAAAATAAAACGACAGAAAATTAAATAACACAGGTTATTTGTTAATCCAGTTCGGTGCAACTCACCTACTCTGGGGGATACCAATCCAGGAAGGAAATCCACTATGGTAAAGTAGTTCAAAGCTCTCCGCAAACGCCCCGTTTACAGCTTCTCAATAGCAACTACCCGTATAGACTTCTACCTAGGAACGTCCTAGATATGAGACCCCTCTCACTTCCCCTCAATCACATAACCCGTGTTTTATTCCTGTTCTAATGAACAAACCAAACTCCGTGCTTACAATAATTCCAACCAAGTATCGATGGATACAAGAAGGAATAACAACTTCTACTCAAGTATCGATGAGAGACATGAGAGAATTACAACAAATAAAAGCTTGAAGCTCTAATAGCTATATTTCTTCAATGGTTCAGGTCACTTGAATGAATAGATCTTCAGTCTTTATATAGAGATACAAATTCCCTTGGCTTGAGAAGATAGAGGGAATTAATTACACTACTGTCCTTTGATTTAAATTCCTTAAAAGATAATTTGTTGCATAACAAATAATATTTGTTTGCTTTATCTTTTTAAATATCCAGCTGTTTAATCTCCTTGGCTTCATGAAAAATAGTATCTTTAGTTGCAAGCTGAACTTTAAATCAAATCCCTTTAGATAAGGATAAATCGGTTAACCAAACAAATAATATTTGTTTATTTTTATCCTTTTAAATATGTCCAGCTGTGAATCTTCAATCTTCAAATAACAACCTCGTTCCTTGATTTGAAGGAGATTAAATATTCTGAAGGTTGAGGGTATAGTGTAGGAAGTGAGTGAAAAGTGTGTGATGGTGTATAAGTAATACACTTATAGACTAAATGCCAGAGAAGGAGATAGACTATTTCCGTAAAATTGCACTAAAGATCACATCATTAACTCCCCTTTACCCACTCAACAGCAGACACTAGTCAGAAGATTTATTGTGTAATTGACACGCAAGTAGACAGCTGTAGGCTACTTGGCAGTCAGAGCCACTTTTGAAATTTGAAAAGTCCCAGAGTCTGAGTGGTTCAGAAGCGCATTTGAAGTTAAGAACTTCTGAGTGAATGGCTTGTGAGACACACAGAGTCTAAATGTCATTCAGAGCTTAGCTTATCATCAGCAACAAGAGTCATATTGAAGTTTTTCTTTATAAAATCATACCTTTCTATTGCCAAAGGCTTTGTAAAGATATTTGCCCAATGATTATAAACTTTAAATCAATGGCTCCTTTTTGAACACGGTCTCTTATGAAGTGATGCTTAATTTCAATGTGTTTAGCTCGTGAATGCATGATTGGATTTTTAGAGAGATGAATGGCTGCAGTATTGTCACAATATAAAGGAATATTGGTACTGCTTACTTTAAAATCTTCTAATTGATATTTCATCCAGAGTAGTTGTGAACAACATTTTGCAGATGAGATGTATTATGCTTCTGCTGTAGATAATGCTATGGTGGTTTGTCGTTTACTTCCCCATGAAATAAGGTTCTCACCAATGAATTGACCGTTTTCACTAGTGGATTTTCTTTCTAATTTATCACCAACAAAATCAGCATAACAGAATTCAACTAGCTTGAAATTATTGGATTTCTTATAAAGAAGTCCAAGATTATTTGTTCCTTTGAGATATCTAAAGATTCTTTTCACAGCAGTGAGATGAGATTCTCTAAGATCTAATTGTAATCTAGCACACAAACATACACTGAACAAAATATCTGGCCTAGATGCAGTGAGGTAAAGTAATGAACCAATCATACCTCGATACAAATTCTGATCAACTTTTCGTTCTGACTCATCTTTAGTCATACTACTTGTTGGATGCATTGGTGTAGACATTGGCTTGCAGTCTTCAAGATTGAACTTCTTCAGAAGCTCCTTGGTGTACTTAGTTTGATGGATGAAGTTTCCTTCAGTTCTTTGATTGATTTGAATTCCAAGAAAGAACTTCAATTCGCCCATCATACTCATTTCAAATTCATACTGCATTAACTTAGAAAATTCTCTACACAGAGAAGCATTAGTAGAGCCAAAGATGATATCATCAACATAAATTTGAATAATCAATATGTCTTTCTTTAGAGTCTTTCTAAAGAGAGTATTGTCAACTTGACCCTTTTCAAATCCCTTTTCAATAAGATAATTACTCAATCTTTCATACCAGGCTCTAGGAGCTTGTTTCAAACCATAGAGTGATTTCTTTAATTTAAAAACAAAGTTGGGATTTGATATATCTTCAAAACCAGGTGGTTGTTTGACATATACTTCCTCATAAATTACTCCATTCAGAAATGCACTCTTAACGTCCATTTAATAATGTGTAATGTTATGATTCACAACATAGGAGAGAAGAAGTCTGATAGCTTCAAGTCTTGCTACTGGTGCAAAGGTTTCAGTATAGTCAATTCCTTCTTGTTGACTATATCCTTGTGCCACTAGTCTTGCTTTGTTTCTGACAACTTCTCCTTGTTCATTTAATTTGTTTCCGAATACCCATTGGGTTCCAATAATGTTCTTGTGAGATGGATTGGGTACCAGAGTCCACACATCATTCCTTTCAAATTGATTTAGTTCTTCTTGCATTGCTACAATCCATGCGTCATCAAGGAGTGCTTCATCAATTTTTGAAGGTTCAATCATAGAAATGAGTCTTAGTAATGAATCTTCATTTCTGAAGCTTGATCTTGTTTTTCTAGGACTGTCCTTGTTTCCTAGAATGAGTTCCTATGGGTGTGAAGACTTGTATTTGAAAGAATTCCTTGTAATTTCACAGTCTTCTGAGGTTGGATTTGTAGCTTCTGATGGTGGTGGTGATGATTCAGAAGTAACAACTTCTTGTGATACTTCTTGGTTTTGTGAGACTTCTGATATACTTTCTTCCTCTGAATCTTCATCTTCTGGAATGTGAGTATCTGCAAGTTTTTCAACTAGCTATGACATAAAGTCATGCTTCTTATCATCAAATTTGACATGCATACTCTCTTCTACTGTATTAGTTTCTGAGTTATACAGTTTGTATGCTTTGGAGCGTTCAGAGTAACCTATGAAGATACCCTTAGAAGCTTTAGCATCAAATTTCTTTAGATGGATCTTTGTATTTAAGATATAACAGGTACATCCAAATTGATGAAAATAGGAAACATCAGGCTTTCTTTCTTTAAAGAGCTCATATGTTGTTTTGTTCAAAATGGGTCTTATATAGATTCTATTTTGAACATAACATGCTGTGTTCACTGCTTCTGCCCAAAAAAATTTTGCCATGTTAGTTTCGTGCATCATGGTTCTGACCATTTCTTGTAGAGTTATGTTCTTTCTTTCCACCACTCCATTTTGTTGTGGAGTTCTGGGAGAAGAAAACTCATGAAGAATGCCATATTTTTCACAAAATATTTCAAAGGGTTCATTTTCAAATTCACCGCCATGATCACTTCTAACTTTCAAAGTTCTCAAATTCTTTTCGTTTTGGATTTGTGTGCAGAAGATAGTGAAATCATCATATGCATCGTCCTTTGCCCTAAGAAATTTTACCCATGTCCATCTACTATAATCGTCAACAATGACAAGACCATATTTCTTCCCATTGATTGAAGCAGTGCTAACTGGTCCAAAGAGATCAATGTGAAGAATTTCTAAGGGTCTAGAGGTAGAGACAATGTTTTTGGCTTTAAAGTAAGTTTTCACAATCTTTCCTTTTTGACATGATCCATAGAGAGCATCTGAATGATAGTTAATCTTTGGTAAGCCTCTTACTAGATCATGCTTGCTAAGTTTAGATATTAATCTCCAATTAGCATGCCCTAATCTTTTATGCCAGATCCACTTTTCTTCATTGAGAGTGAGAAGACAAACTACTATTTGATCTGTCACGTCAGAAAGATTTATTTTATAAACATTGCCTTTCCTTTTCCCTTTGAATACTAAGGACTTATCAGACTCTCTGGTCACAGTACATGTCTCCTTATAAAAAACAACTACGAATCAACTGTCACAAAATTGACTTATGCTAAGTAGATTGTGTTTTAGTCCATCAACTAACCAAACATTATCAATAGATAGGAGAAGAATTACCTATACTACTTGTACCAATGATTTTACCCTTTTGATTTCCACCAAAACCAATTGTGCCTCCTTCTTCGAACGAGAGAGATTTGAACATTTGTTTATTACCAGTCATATGTCTTGAACATCCACTATCCAGATACCAAGAGTGTTTATTCATTGCTTTCTGTCTGGATAGCTGTACAATGAGCAATGTCAATTATCACAGTAATGTACACCACACTCGTTGATGTATTCACTCCATTAATCAGTTTCTTCATTCAGTATGAGTGTTTCATTTGCAAAGTAATGTTTCGGAACAAATGCTTTTCTTCCTTTGCAAATTACAGCTTTCTATTTTTCAAGTAGAATTCTTCCTTTTCTGAAATATAGATCTGTATTATAAACAATTTCATATTTTGGTACGCACTTGAGTCCATAGTTGTTAGTTCTTCTATTCTTATCTTTATACAGATTCTTTTCCACCCTCTTGGATAAAACTTTCTTTGAAATCTATGTTTTTTAAAAGTTTTTGTTTTAATCCAAGAGGTTTTAGGAGTAGGTTTGGATTCAGAATAAACACGGATATTTGGTTTTCTGGCTAACCATGATTCAGGTTTGCTGCACATCAAACTCTTTGTGTTATTCTTCATCGAGTGCATTGATTGTTTCATAATCTCTTCTTTATCAACATTAGGTTCAAAAATATTCTGAATCTTGGTTTTGGCAACCTTGGGTTCTGACTCTTTTTGAATCCAGTCGCTAGAACCCTGAATAGGTTTTTTTGAAGTAACTCTAGGTGTTGAGGTACTTGCTT
Organism: Trifolium subterraneum; assembly: GCA_951799995.1. Taxonomy (NCBI): domain Eukaryota; kingdom Viridiplantae; phylum Streptophyta; class Magnoliopsida; order Fabales; family Fabaceae; genus Trifolium; species Trifolium subterraneum. The sequence continues at coordinate 49,640,890 of OX637461.1, read as the reverse complement.
CTGATTCTTCAGATTCTGAGACAATCATTATTTTACCTTTTACATCCTTAGGCAAGAAAACTTTATATAGATGAGGATAGTTTTTCTTTAAACATATTGAGGTGTTGGGAGTTATGTTACAACATCCAAGACCCTCACCTTCATTTTTACAGTTGTGAAAAAGCATAGAAACCGTTCTACTTTGGTTCATATTTTTCTGACTAAATTCATGAAACTCAATTTCAAATTCATCATAAGGTTTATTGCACGAGGTACAACCTTTTTCAAGATTCTTTATTCTGACTAAAGAATCATTATAAACATTTTGAAATTTATGTGCCCTTTTTGACATTTCATCATACTTATTTTTGAAATCGTTTAATTCTGATGAAGCGTCAACAAACCTTATCATGGATTTTTTAAGATATAGTATTACTTGTTCTTTGGTGTAACTAGAATATAACTCATCGAAATCATCATCACTGTTGTCAGAGTCTTGATCAGGTTCTGAGTCATCACAGGAATTAACATCCAAGCCAGCACCAGCCATGAGAGCTAAGTTGGCTTCTTCTTCTTCTTCATCAGACGATAGACTCAGGTTTTCAAATGTTGCCATAAGACTCTTCTGAAATTTTTTTCTAAATCTGTCCTTCTTGTCATTTGTTTTCTTGTTTACATCTTTTGACCCTTCAGGACAGTCTGCCATGAAATGTCCATTATTCTTGCATTTTAAACATGTCTTGTCTTCCTTGCTGTTCATATTTCTTGAGTTGTTTCCCTTGTAATTTCTGTTGAAGCTTCTCTTGGCCCATTTCTAAAAGTTCTTGGTGAAGTATGCAAATTCATCATCATCTTGGTCTTCTTCTTCTTGGTCATTTATGGAAGATTCTTCTTCAAACTCCATAGTTTTAACATTAAGTGCCCTAGAAGATTTCTTGGTTGATGGCAACGCCACTGACCTTACTTTCTTCTTTTCTACATCAGCATTTAAGACCAACTCATGGCTCTTAAGATTGCTGATGAGTGACTCAAGGCTAATACTATCAAGATCTTTAGCTTCTTCAATGGCTGTGACGTTAGGTTTCCATTTGTCAGTTAAGCTATTCAGAATCTTCCACACATGATCAGAAGTTGTATAACTCTGTTTAAGTACTCTAAGATTAGACACAAGAACTTGAAACCTAGAGAACATGGTTTCAATGTCTTCATCAGGCTTCATTGCAATGAGTTCATACTGTTGTACCAAAAGTCTTGCTTTTGCATTCTGAACTTATTTGTTTCCATCATATGTAGCACACAGTGAGTCATATATAGCTTTAGTTGTAGATTTGTCAACAATCATTGTGTACTCATCATGTGAGATGGAAAACATTATAATGTTTTTCACTTTGTTGTGCTTTGCAAAGATCTTCTTGTCAGCAGTGGATAACTCTCTTTTCTGAGTGAGGGTTATCTTTCCATCAGTTCCTATTCCATCAATAGGAACTCCTTCTTCTACTAAGTCCCATAACTCATCATCTATACCATTGATATAGTGATAGATACTATCTTTCCACCATTCAAACTTTGTGGCATCTCCACTGAACACAGGATCTTTCTTGTTGTTAGATTCATACTTGGATGAGGAGTTCATCTTGTCGTAATCAAAGTTAACTCTTGAGAGATCAGTGGTATCAGATGAGTTATTGTTAGATGTATTTTCTTTAGACATGAAGTGTTTTTCAGACCTTCTACTGTCTCACTGTTAGGTGATTAACAACAGAACTGGGCTCTAGATACCAATTGAAGGTGTGAAAAACACAAGAGGGGGGGGGGGGTTGAATTGTGTTTTGTATGTTTTAAAAACTTTTTCTAAATGATATGAATTGCAGCGGAATAAACACAATATCAAGACAGAGTAAGAAGAGATTAACACAAGAAAGTTTATACTGTCTCCTCCCACTAACGAGAGTAGTCCAGTCCCCTTGTCGTTGAACAAGAGATTTCACTATAATCACCAAGATTATAAAATTTCTCAAGCACACAGCAAGAGACTTTACACGTGCTCCAGATCACACAACAGAAGACTTCTCAAATGCTCCAGATCACACAGCAGGAGACTTCACAAATGCTCCAGATCACACAACAGGAGACTTCAACACTTTGCTCTAGCACACAACAAGAGACTTCAATACAATCTTATACACGATAAGATAGAATAAGATAAATACACCTAAGACTTTAACTCTTTATAATAATACAAATATAGAGTATCTAAACTTCTTCAATCTGAAGCTTTTAGAGTTTAAGTATTGTGCAAGTATTTTCTAATGATAGCTTGAGTATGCAGGAGAGAGTAGTTTTTCAGTTATAGCCCAGTGTTGTGTTTTTCATGATCACCCGAGTCTTCTATATATAGGCAGTGGTAATGTAGACGTTGAGGATGACCGTTGAATGGAGATAGAGATGTCAGCGCAAATGTAGTTGTATTGGTAGTAGAGTGTTAACCTTATTCCAAAAGAGGTAAAGAGCTATTACTGTTATTGCTTGGAAGAGTTCAGTGCTTGCCCAGAAGAAGTATGGTTTCCAATTGTCTTAGAAGCTCCTCTTTGACTTATGACTTGAAGATCTGAGTTTATAGCGGAGGAGACTGAAGATCTGAGTTTGTTACATCTGAATAAACTAGCTTATGCTTCTGGGTCCAATTTGCCTCTGAGTACTTTCACTGCTTCTGAGTGCGTTCAGAGCTTCTGAACTTCATTTAGACTCCATTCTTTCTTAAATAATCCTGCATACTTAAAATAAAATTTTAGCGATCAATTGTGCATTTAATACTTTGTTATCATCAAAACTTTAACAAGTTCTTGGGATTTGTCTTGGAACCACTTTTGTTCCAACAAAATGAAGCCAATCTTCAAAACTCAACAATCTCCCTCTTTGGAAAATTTTTGGGCTAAAATAATCTAGTACCTAGCCACTTGTTTTGGGAAGATAAAACCATCAGAGGAGAGTCTCCAAAAGCATATATATATATATATATATATATCTCACTCCCCCTAAATATCAGATCAGATACTTTTAGGTAAAGACATACACATAGAAACATTACTCCTATTTGCCTTATCAGAGTGATATTCTTCTTCATGTGATATTAGAGCTGCTTCCATATGTTAGAATCTTCATAGACATATTATATATACTACTGCAGGTGGCATCAAATGTGCAATACATTGTGCCCACCATTCATATCAGACCAAAAAAACTAGGATTGCAGGATTTTACTCCCCCTTTTTAGCCATAAAATTTTGACAAATAAAGTCAAATATCCTGCATAGTAGAAAACCAGATAATAGCAGTAGATATAGTAGAGTGCATATTACAGACCCATTAGCACAGATAGTGCATCAAATTCAGGGCGTAGCCCACAAAAATACACAAGAGTCTGAAAAAATTACAGGGAGAGTCTTCAAAAGCCTGCACTGTCAGTCTCCACCACTTCCTCAGTGTCATATTCATCCTATTCTTCATGGTCAGAGTCTTCACCATTACCTGCATTTACTTCAGCTTCTATTTCCTCCTCAGCTTGACTTTCCTCAAGTTCTAGTGCCTTAATGATAGCATCTAGCTTGGACCTGTTCTCCTTCAGCTGGACAATCATCTGCTTCCTAGTTATCTTCCCTGTCACAACAGTACTGGATGTGCCAACATCGGTTACCACATTCAACCCTTCCGGCATCTTTGCACTTATGGTCAGAGGAGAATTCCTCTTGTAGGCTATGTCATCTCTAATGACGTCAGGGTGTTGGTTCAAAATTATACCACATAACAAGCTAGGAAAAGGTATTGGCCATTTAACAGCAAAGGTTTTGGCTTCCTTCATAATTCTTTCAAAGATATAGGTTTCAAAGTCATAATCCAGTTCATTACCAATGACATAAATAAACCTAGCCAAACCTGTAGCCACATCAGAAGTGTGGGAAGTAGGTGCCCAATTTGCGGCTCCAATTCTGTTCAAAATGGCATACATGGGGGTCAACTTTGTTGCAGACAGCTTCCCTTTCTTTGGCCAGACCTTCACTGGATTTCAAGTGATGGCTTTGCACACTTCATTGTCAGACACCTTCAACTCTGGTTGAGGTTCTACACTTCTTCCAAGGTACTTGTTGATCACAGTGGGGGAGAAATTCATACACTTGGCTCGGACATACACCTTCAGATATTCCTTGCTCATGGGATTATCACACTCATCAGGGATATTTGTCAGAAACTCTTTAACCAACCTTTCAAAGCAGTCACCAAATTCTGACACAGTCCTCCTTAGTCCAGCCTTCTTGATCAGGTTCATCACATCACTGTTCTTCAAGGCTTCCTTGCTCAGCTCTCTCTCAAGACCTAGTCTTCTATTGTAGACATAAGGCCATCTTTGCACACTAACAGTAGAGTGGAAGGATATGTTGTCCATGGGTGCTTCACCAACATTCTAAGGAATCTTCTTCCCTTTGAACTTGTTTCTTCCAGAGGCTACAAGGGTAAGTGCACTTTGTAACACCCTACTTAATCTACCCAACAATTCGCTACTGAACAACAAATAAAATCAAGTAGAACAAGCAGAGTATTACCTAGTAAAATTTAAAACCAAACAATAGCATTTAATTCAAATGCAAAGCATGCTGATCTCAACTATCGCAACGGAAAACAACTAAAGCATCATCATTCATAATATCGAAATCATAGTTTGAATCATAAAGAAATCACCATCCAAATAGTTCACCAACATAATCCCAACATAGGTTCAACAAATGAAAATAAGAATGGGCATAAAGCCTTATACCAACAAATGAACAAGGTCAAAATACGACACTAGGCATAACCAACAATATACGATCCCGACATGGTGTTACAACCATCAGAGCAACGACAAAAGGTAAAGACAACATGGAGTAGATAAGCTGACTCCTCACCCATAAGCTGACTCCTCACCCTCGAGTACTAGAACGAGTACTAAGCAAGCCTCCTAACACGAGCGCTAATCCTCAACCTGAGAATCTGAATCGCCCAACGATCTACAAACACACAAAACAGAGAGTTAGATATATATGTATATATAACCGACAAATAATAAAGGTAGCAATGCACTATCATTTATCTCAACAACATCACACATCAACATATAATATACATATATATCCTACTCAACTATTCCACATACTCCAATAAGCAACATCAATAATAAGATAAGGACATTTTCACAATTAAATGTACATATATCTATTCACCATTCATCAATCAACCAAATAAGAATATATCTCATACACACTTATCCATTTACCAATCATCAACACATAACACAATTAGGTATTCACCTTCCTAATGCAACTAATGTCACCTTCAATGTTATGTCCCTAGACACAACTACATGTGGTACTGTCGTACCCTAAATTTTGCCCATTTTCATTACCATAGAGTTTATTGCCGCATTTATTTCAATTATGTGATTTAGCTCATTTGGTAGTAAGGCGAGGATTCAAAGAGTTGTAAATGCAAGGGGCACGAGTTCGAATCTTGCATGGTCCTTTTATTTGTTTTCTCTTCTTTTGTATTTTTATTTGTTTTCATTTTATGCTTTTGCAAATTGCATTTTTATTTCAAATCAGTACTATTATTTTTATCATTATTGTTATTGAATTTTGTCCCGAAGTCAATAAGCAAAAGGGGAACAAATCAATCCCTCCATCCATTTCATATCCTCATAATCAAAACCTTCCATATTCATGCCAAAACCTAATTTCAATCCCATATATAAACTAAAGAATTTCATCAATGGGAAAGGGGGGGCAGTAACCTAAAATCAGAGAACCAAATAACCACAGAGATCGATAGCCACAATACAAAAGTACTGATAGCCAAAAGAAAAAAAGTCACAAGCAGTAGAGTAGTACAATGTACACGCTACCCCCTTCCATCTCCATTGTCCATTTTTGTTTTCTATCCATTCCATACCCACAAATTTCAACAACAATCATAACACTACTGTCATCATTGATGACTCCACGTTATTACTATAGTTTTACTTATTTCAAGACCTAATTACAAGGTTTTTAGTAGGGTTTTATTATATTTTTGCACAATAATAAGTGAAAGTTACATCGAGTACAAGGCTGCTGAACGCACAAGAAACGCATGAAATTTAGGTAGTCTATCTGGTGTTTGGCGCGGGGCGCCAGAGGTGCTGCGCGGGGCGCCAACGCCCAGAAGCCAACCATCCTTTTCTGTTATTTGGCGCGCGGCGCGGGGATCCGGCGCGCGGCGCGGGCCCGTAACCTAAGCCTATATATTTGAACTTCTGAAGCAGAATTAGGGACAGAATTTGACGGCGAGAGACAGAAGACTTTTGGAAGACACCCAGAGCTCTTTTGTAATGCTTTCTTTCACTTTTATTCTTGTTAATTTGTTTTTAGCTATGTCCGGCTAAATCCTTATGATTGGCCTTAGGGGATTCTAATCCCGAATTGTCTCGAACCATGTGATTTCTTTTATGTTTATTAATTAATTACGAAGTTAGTTTCATCAATCTTTCCTTGTGCTTAATGCTTTACATATGTGACGACTTGTGTGATTGATGTTTATAATTTGTTTTACTATGAGGATAGGAATAAATTATTGATCTAGGAATTATTGTACAATTGGTTTTCACTTAAGAGATTTTGGTTTACTAATTGAGATCAAAGATTAAAGCGCGAATTCCTCACTTGATCATAAATCACCTTAGAAATTTGGGATTTATGATCAAGGGAGAGGACTATGTTACCAAGACATTGGGCATAGTTATTTAATTTAATCGATCATGAAACTAAGGTTGTAGTTCGTTAATAAACATGGAATCACCGAGATGAATTGGGATTAGATGAACCAAAAGGTCCAATCACTTCTCCTTCTAAAAGTCAAACCCTAATTTTCAAAGTATTTTCTCCAACAAACCCTAGAAAAATCCCCCCTTTTATATTAATGTCAATTGATCTAAATATGTTTTCAAACTGCAATTGTTGATTTATCACAATCCCTGTGGATACGAATCTTATAAATTTTATTACTTGCGACGAGTTTAGTACACTTGCTAAATTATTCATCAAGTTTTTGGCGCCGTTGCCGGGGATTGTTGATTTAATTGACAATCCGATTGAACCATATTTAGTTTTTTTTTATTTTAGTTTCTTGTTTTTTTATATATATCGGAAAAAAAAAATAATAATAGAATTTAGAATTTAGTTTGTTTTTTTTTATTATTATTTTATTTTATTGTCTTGTTTTTTTTTATATATCGAAAAAAAAAAAATATAGATATCTACAAATTCCAAAATCTATTTTTTTTATTTATTCTCTTGTAGTGCAGTTGCTTCTAAAGGTATTTCTGATTGTTTATGCAAGGTAGGAAGAAGGTAGTCCGAGAACTGATCTTTGATCCGGAAATCGAGAAAACCGTTAAAGCAAACAGGAAAGCAGTTCGGTTGGCACACCAGGCTGCCCTGTTAGCAAGTGGTACGGAAGAGATACTTGAAGAAGAAGTTCCTAGTTCAAACACTTCGAACGACGCAACCGAAAGCATGGCTGGAGTTGATCCACCACCGCGGAGGACATTGGGTGACTATGGCCAAGCAACTGGCGGTCATAATCCTAATCTGGGTTTTCAACCACTGAATCCCGTATCTTTTGACATAAAGAATACGGTGCTCAGTGCTCTTAAGGAGAACCAGTTTTCTGGGAATGAATCGGAATGCCCAAACATCCATCTAGCCCGATTCTACGAAGCATGTGGGTACACTGACCCAACTGGTGTATCCGAGTCAAACAAGAAGTTGAGGCTGTTTCCACTATCCTTGACTGGCAGGGCAAAAGATTGGATCGATACACTGCCACCCAACACTATTGCTACTTGGGATGAGCTTGAGCTGAAATTTCGCGAGAGATACTTTCCAATCCATAAGTTCTTGGAGAGGAGGAATGAACTCACCAATTTTGAACAAGGGGACGCAGAATCATTGTATGATGCATGGGAGAGGTTCAAGCTTAGTTTGAAGAAGTGCCCAAACCATGGGCTAGACAATCATGCCCAGATGCAACACTTTACTCAAGGATTGAGAGCTCAGACTAGAATGTTGTTGGATGCATCAGCTGGTGGTTCATTGAAAAATAAGGATGAAAGCGAAGCAAGGGAGTTAGTAGAGGCTATGGCTCAGAATGAATACAGAGTTCAGAATGATAGGGGAGCAAAGAAAAAGGCTGGCATGCTGGAGCTTGATACTCAAACCGCTCTACTAGCGCAATCTAAGTTGATGAACACTCAGATGGCAGCCATGTTGAAACACTTCACTACTACCCCTGCTCCTCAGATGCAAGCTAACGCAGTCCAAGATGTGAGGTGTGCTTTTTGTGGTAAGGGACATGCTAATGGTGAGTGTTTTCCTGCAGGTTCCGAGCAAGCAATGTACCTATCTAACTTTAAGAAGAGCAGCACCACCAATAATCCATACTCGAACACTTACAATCCGGGTTGGAGAAAGCATCCAAACTTTGGATGGGGAGGAAATCAAAATCAATCCCAACAACAAGCACCGTCTCAGAACTCTCAACCAAGGCAACAGTCTCCACTAGAAGATGCACTTACACAATTTATCAAGGTCACACAAGGGAACTTTGAAGAAATAAAAATTAGCCAAAATCAGATGAAAGCCAATCAAGATGTTGCTAACAAGAATCATGAAGCCTCCATCAAGACCTTGGAAACCCAAATTGGCCAATTGTCGAGACAGTTAGCAGCTACTCAAAATAAGGGCTTTGAAGGGTCTACGAAAGACAATCCGAGGAACGAAAGTTGCATGGCTATCAACCTGAGAAGTAGAGAAGTTCCTTCACCGGAAGTTGTGATAAAAAAGAAGAGTGAGTTGAAGGACGAAGGAGTGAACAAGAGTGAGGGAGAAGTTGAAAAAGAGTGGGAGATAGTGGCTAAATCAGACAAGGAGAGAGACGAAGAAGTTGAAAAGCAGAGTGAGAGGTTAGTTGAAAAGAAGAAAGGTAAAAGTGTGGCAGTCCAAGAAGATAGAAAGGAGAAAGAAAAGTCAATCCATGCTAAGTTACCATTTCCACGCAAAAAGAAGGCTAAGGAAGATGATCCTACACAGTTTAAAAAGTTCATGAAGATGCTTTACAGCCTCCAAATGAACATTCCTTTTGCGGAAGCGCTAGAACAGATGCCCGTTTATGCCAAATTCATGAAAGAACTTTTGTCAAAGAAACGGAAGCCTCTGGATGATGACACAGTGAATATGACCGAGGAGTGTAGTGCAATAATTCAGAAGAAGCTTCCACAAAAGAAGAAGGATCCAGGAAGTTTCACCATTCCATGCTCTATCGGAAACTTGCATGTCAGAAGAGCTTTATGTGACTTGGGTGCAAGCATCAATTTGATGCCCTTGTCCATGATGAAGCGTATTCCAGGTGCTGTAGCCAAGCCAACAAAGATGCAACTGTCTCTTGCAGATTGATCTATCACACATCCATATGGAATTCTGCAAAATGTCTTGGTAAGATGTGCTGAGTTTGTGTTCCCGGCTGATTTTGTGATTCTAGATATGGAAGAAGACGCTGAAGTTCCTCTCTTATTGGGACGACCATTCTTAGCTACCGGAAGGACTCTGATTGACGTTGAGAAAGGAGAGCTCATGTTCCGTTTAGACGATGAACAAATATGCTTTCAGGTGTTTGAAGCCACAACATTTGGGGGACCAGTACCCGAATGCTTCAAGGTGGATGTGCTAGAGGAGGGGGTAAATGATGCACAAGAAGAAGAATGGGAGCGTGAAATCGAAATATTCCTTCAAGGCATAGATGATGATCCCAAAGAAGGAAAACCACTAAATCTAAAGGGAACATTGCTTGCGGAAGAATTGAAGAAGGATGATGATGCGTTGGTTTGGAACGCAGACGGGGTGAATTCCGTCTTTTGCTTGCACAATAAACCTACGGAGGAAGCATTCAAGATGGGTATGGATGCTTACTTGGAAGGAGCAAATCTGAAATATCCGCCCTAATGAGGGTGTCGGACGTCAAGCCTCGGGACGTTAAACAAGCGCGTGACCTCTAGGTCACGGACCGTCAAGCTATTGACGTTAAACGAGCGCTGATTGGGAGGCAACCCAAGGTTAGTCTCACTTCCTTTTTACTTGAATTTAATTTTGTCTTTGATGAATGTCTTGGCTATTTGAAAACTTGTGCACTATCCGAATGATTTTGTTTGAATGTATTATAAGTCAGTTTTGTTAGCACCATGATACATGAATTTGTGACTCCCTAAATGGATTGCTTTTCATATTTGATTGTAATTAGAAAAGTTGAGGAAATTTCTCAAACATTGACCACTCGATAATTCGGCCAAGCCGCGAGAATTTGAGCCCAAACACATAAAATTTTCTTGTCATGAGAGATTCCACAACTTAGCTAATTCTCTAGAACTTGCTTTTGTTCTTTTAATTGATTGATTGCTATGAGTTACACACCGAGGCATGTTGTTTGTACCTTGAGCCTTTTTGAAGCCACCTTTACTTATATTATATCCTTCGTTAAACCCCAATTGAGCCGAAAGAAAAATGTTCTTTATTTGATAACCCAAGTTTGAAATTATGAAAAGAAAAAAAAAAAGATGATTTTCTTGGAGTTGGATCACGGTACTTATGATTCGAGCACAATGCTCATCATTAAGTTTGGGGTTGCTTCTGGAATAAGCAACAAATTAAGTTTGGGGTGGGGTACTAGAGAACTACAAAAAGAAAAGAAAAAAAAATGAACATAGAAAACAAAAATGGTTTGATAAAAAAGTTCTCTAGTATGACAACGCTTGAAATTAAAGGGGGAAATGTTTGAAATAATCCAATCTTGTGAAATAGGTGATCTTTGAAACTCCAAGTTTTTCTGCTTACCTTCCAAAAACATCTACCCTAAAACCTAAGCCCCGTTATAACCCTCAAGTCCTCTAAAGGTGTAAATTCTTATGCATGTTGATTGATTTCTAGAATGTTTGCAAGCCTATGGTAGAATGGCTATGTTTGTGTTGATTGAGTGAAATATATACCATCTTTAAACAGGAGAGAAATGTGAGGGAGTGAAGTGATTAAAGTTTGGTCAATATTTGTGAAAAGTTCTTGAATTTTCGTTATAAATCTATATGCGAGTAAATTCTTGATAGGGATGATCATTTAAATGATAATTGTGGGTATCTAACTTGATTGACTTTGATGCTTTGAATAAGATTGTTGATGATAGTGCCAGGTTTTCCGATGGATGAAGATATTCCTTGAGGACAAGGAAAAGTTCAAGTTTGGGGTTGTGATGACTCCACGTTATTACTATAGTTTTACTTATTTCAAGACCTAATTACAAGGTTTTTAGTAGGGTTTTATTATATTTTTGCACAATAATAAGTGAAAGTTACATCGAGTACAAGGCTGCTGAACGCACAAGAAACGCATGAAATTTAGGTAGTCTATCTGGTGTTTGGCGCGGGGCGCCAGAGGTGCTGCGCGGGGCGCCAACGCCCAGAAGCCAACCATCCTTTTCTGTTATTTGGCGCGCGGCGCGGGGATCCGGCGCGCGGCGCGGGGATCCGGCGCGCGGCGCGGGGATCCGGCGCGCGGCGCTGGCCCGTAACCTAAGCCTATATATTTGAACTTCTAAAGCAGAATTAGGGACAGAATTTGACGGCGAGAGACAGAAGACTTTTGGAAGACACTCAGAGCTCTTTTGTAATGCTTTCTTTCACTTTTATTCTTGTTAATTTGTTTTTAGCTATGTCCGGCTAAATCCTTATGATTGGCCTTAGGGGATTCTAATCCCGAATTGTCTCGAACCATGTGATTTCTTTTATGTTTATTAATTAATTACGAAGTTAGTTTCATCAATCTTTCCTTGTGCTTAATGCTTTACATATGTGACGACTTGTGTGATTGATGTTTATAATTTGTTTTACTATGAGGATAGGAATAAATTATTGATCTAGGAATTATTGTACAATTGGTTTTCACTTAAGAGATTTTGGTTTACTAATTGAGATCAAAGATTAAAGCGCGAATTCCTCACTTGATCATAAATCACCTTAGAAATTTGGGATTTATGATCAAGGGAGAGGACTATGTTACCAAGACATTGGGCATAGTTATTTAATTTAATCGATCATGAAACTAAGGTTGTAGTTCGTTAATAAACATGGAATCACCGAGATGAATTGGGATTAGATGAACCAAAAGTCCAATCACTTCTCCTTCTAAAAGTCAAACCCTAATTTTCAAAGTATTTTCTCCAACAAACCCTAGAAAAATCCCCCCTTTTATATTAATGTCAATTGATCTAAATATGTTTTCAAACTGCAATTGTTGATTTATCACAATCCCTGTGGATACGAATCTTATAAATTTTATTACTTGCGACGAGTTTAGTACACTTGCTAAATTATTCATCAATCATCATCTTCCCACCAATTTTCCTCATCACCACGACCCATCTTCATTCTAAAACCATCATTACAAACTACCATTACTCTCAAATACACCACTTCAAAAATTATCACTATCATCATCATCCACAATAACCATTAATAATACACAATCATCAGCACCACCTCAACCAAATCAATCTCAAGAATTCAAATCCATACAATCAATACTCCATAACAATCAAAATCACAAACCTCACTCAAATTAGTTCATTACCATTGCCGCCGTACCGTAATCGCTCCGACGAATCCTAGATCGAGAGTTCGCGCGAGAGATTCTGAGAGAGAGAGTTCGCGATTGAGAGAGGGAGATCGAGAGAAAGAGTTAGCAACTGAGATAGGGATACCGAGAGAGTGAGAGGGACGACCGGCGACGGATGTGGCAAGCGCCGGAGCCTCCGCTGTAACACCCTACTTATATCTACCCAAAAATTTCGACCAAATAAATAAATAAAACGCAAGTAGACACAAGAAGAGCGTTACATGTGAAAATCATAATTCAACCATAGCATATAAGCCAAACATATATCATGCTCATCACATACATTGCAGCGGAAATAATAATAAGATCTCATCATACAAGTCATGATTCAAATAATAAAATCATAAATAAGTCAACGACTGAATATTCATTAAGTTCAACAATAATAAGCCAACATCCGCATAAATCACCTACCAATATCTCATCATCAAATAAATAGGCAATTAAGTACTTGGCATAAGCCTTACACCATCATACATAAACAAGGTCTAACAACGACACTAGGCAAAACTCAACAATAAAGATAAACCCCCAACATGGTGTTACAAATCCTTCAGAGCAATGGACAAGGGTACTATACTAATAGTAAGACACGTCTCCTCACCCTAAATACTTGGCAACAATGTCGGGTACTCCTCCTAAGCAAGCAAAGCAAATCCTCACGCCTGAGAATCTGAATCGCCCAACGATCCATTTACAAAAGAAATAGAGAGTCAGTACATACAATCGGCATTGAAATAAATGAAAGTAAATTACTAACATTAAATTCAATCCAACATATACAACGCATACATATACACATTCATTCACTATCCGCATAACCAACATACATATAATACCAATTCATCTCCATCAACAAGGCATATACATATAATCAATCTACATCCATAAGTCTTATCCGTACCGTCAACAATCAACAAGATAATCGCACATTCAATTAGAACACCATTATTCAAATATCACATCATTATCACAACAACACAAATAAGGTTCACCTTCCTAATGCATCTAATGTCACCTTCATGTATGTCCTAGACATGTGTGGTACTATATCACCATCTATATAGGATACAAGAATCCCTTCACCATCTATTATCACCATCAATATACACAACTTACGCATGAATGATGTGTCATGACATTTCATCAATATAAATCAATTTATATATTCACCAACACTTCATGTATTAATACATGATATCACCAACTCACCATCAATATTTCATACACATATAAGCATATTCAACAAGTATATGAAAAACATCATCATCCATCTTATCATATCATATACATTCCAACACTTTTATACATACACATAATTGAGATCAATTCAATTCATCATCATCCATCACACAACATTCTTATAGAAATATTATCACTATTCATGTATCTCTATAAGACTAGCAACCTATACACCAACTATCATCATCATCAATTAATAATCAACTAAATCTGACTATCTTCGCTAGCTCTCGCTATAGCGAGCTCTGGCGAAGCAAGTCAGAAGCTTACTCGCCATCTAGCGAGTCCTAGCGAGGAATCTGGCAACCTTCGCCATCTCTTCGCTAGCTCTCGCTGTAGCGACGTAAGTCAGACAGAACAGGGTCGGCTGGCGAGCACTGGCGAGCATCAGCATGTTTCCCTCTCTAGCTCTCGCTGCAGCGACAATACCCAGAAGTTGCTGCTCTGTTTTCGTGACCATTCGGATTCCACCACAAATCACCCAAAACATGTTCCAGTTTTAAAAAGATGCTTCCTTTAAGTTATACACATGTTATCATACATAGAAGTACAAGTTTTATCTCTTACAAACACCAAAATCATCACCAATCAAAGATTATGCATATTTTTCATCCAAAACTCAAAAACCTATAATTTCATATGAACATACTTTGATTCTCAAAATTGAAACCATCAACAAGTACTTTTAGCATCACATAACATAGATATCACGAAATCATTACAAAAGGAAGCATTTTGATTCATATAAAAACATAAAAATGCTAACTTTAAGCATAGCAAAGGGTGAGAGGGTTTGGGCAAAGAGAACATGATTTCTCCTCCCACTTTATCACCCACAAATTATATGAAACTACTCTCTTACCTCTAATTCTTCAAGAATTAGCTCCTCCAAATCTCTATCTTAGCTCCCCTTTTATGTTCTTCTCCTCTCCTTCTCTAGACTTTCTCTCTCTAATTCTTCACAAAATGGTGACAAATGATTTTCTCTCACTAAGTTTCAAACTTATACCTAGGTTAAATTCCATCTCAATTTACTAAATTGCCCTTCCTCATAAGCCCATTCTAATTCTCTATTTACACCTCCTAAAAACACTACTATTCTAATCACACCACTACACTAAATGCCACATATTTAAATAAATCACAAAATATGGAAATTAAATAAATAAATAATTAAATAAAACGGGATGTGACATCCGCCGCCGGTGAGGTAAGGATCACGAGAGAGATGGGAGGTTTGAATATTGGAAACAAACAAACTTATGTACAATTCCATATATACAGTTCTTACTGTACTAGATTCATGGAGGTAGTTATTTTAATTTAAAAATAATTTCTTTTATTTTTTTAAATTAAAACAAAATTAAAAAGTACCTTTTTGTGAGAGGAACAACAAAAAATGCATCTAAAGAAATACATATAAGTTTTGTCCTATTGGGACCAAACTTATGTACAATTTCATACATACAGTTCTTATTGTACTAGATACATGGAGGTAGTTATTTTAATTTAAAAATAATTTCTTTTATTTTTTTAAATTAAAACAAAATTAAAAACTACCTTTTTGTGAGAGGAACAACAAAAAATGCATCTAAAGAAATGCATATAAGTTTTGTCCTATTGGGACCAAACTTATGTACAATTCCATATATACAGTTCTTACTGTACTAGATACATGGAGGTAGTTATTTTAATTTAAAAAAAATTTCTTTTATTTTTTTAAATTAAAATACAATTAAAAACTACCTTTTTGTGAGAGGAACAGCAAAAAATGCAACTAAAGAAATGCATATAAGTTTTGTCCTATTGGGACCAAACTTATGTACAATTCCATATATACAGTTCTTACTGTACTAGATACATGGAGGTAGTTATTTTAATTTAAAAATAATTTCTTTTATTTTTTTGAAATTAAAACAAAATTAAAAACTACCTTTTTGTGAGAGGAACAGCAAAAAATGCATCTAAAGAAATGCATGTATGTTTTGTCCTATCAGGACCAAACTTATGTACAATTCCATATATACAGTTCTTACTGTACTAGATACATGGAGGTAGTTATTTTAATTTAAAAATAATTTCTTTTATTTTTTTAAATTAAAACAAAATTAAAAACTACCTTTTTCTGAGAGGAACAGCAAAAAATGCATCTAAAGAAATGCATGTAAGTTTTGTCCTAATTGGACCAAACTTATGTACAATTCAATATATACAGTTCTTACTGTACTAGATACATGGAATTAGTTATTTTAATTTAAAAATAATTTCTTTTATTTTTTTAAATTAAAACAAAATTAAAAACTACCTTTTGTGAGAGGAACAACAAAAAATGCATCTAAAGAAATGCATATAAGTTTTGTCCTATTAGGACCAAACTTATGTACAATTCCATATATACAGTTCTTACTGTACTAAATACATGGAGGTAGTATTTTAATTTAAAAATAATTTCTTTTATTTTTTTAAATTAAAAAAAAATTAAAAACTATCTTTTTGTGAGAGGAACAACAAAAAATGCAACTAAAGAAATGCATATAAGTTTTGTCCTATTGGGACCAAACTTATGTACAATTCCATATATACAGTTCTTACTGTACTGTACTAGATACATGAAGGTAGTTATTTTAATTTAAAAATAATTTCTTTTATTTTTTTAAATTAAAACAAAATTAAAAACTACCTTTTTGTGAGAGGAACAGCAAAAAATGCATCTAAAAAAATGCATGTAAGTTTTGTCCTATTGGGACCAAACTTATGTACAATTTCATACATACAGTTCTTATTGTACTAGATGTTGGAGTAAGCCCTAAAAGCCAATCTATTTGATAGCATTTGCTTTTGTATTGTGACATGATTTATATATATTAAATATATATAATAAGGCATTTCTTTATTATGTTTGTTTTCCAAAATAATAAAGTCCCTAGAATAGATTGTTCATGTAATGAAACATTAAGTGAGACTTAATCGTGAGATTACATTAACTTTAGAACACTATTCTTAAAGTATCCGTAGTCAAGCTTTAATATGAAATGGGATAACATTAAAGCATAGAGACTATTATGTTGGTAGACTGATGATCACGTCTCACTGATCATAGATAATGAGTTATCAAGTCTTCACATAGATATAAATGTTAAGGGTAACTTTATATCGGATTGACCCACCATGAGAATACTACATAGAATGTTATGAAATGTCATAAGTTATTCTCATAGTGATAAAAGGTGCATTCCATCCTTCGACCTGAAACCACTATGTACCCTAGATGTAGGAGTGTAATACCTTGTTGCCATTCAAACGTTATCCGTAACTGGATAACTATAAAGTTGGTTGATGGGTATCCCACGAATCATGCTGAGGGACATGAGTGACCTAGATGGGATTTGTCCCTCCTACATAACGGGAGATATGTCTATGGGCCCAATATTGAACTAGACAAGGATGACATACTATGCCTTGTGTTCAATATAGACATGAGGACAAAAGGGTAATTATGCACAAGATGTTTATCACAGAAAGGTTAGTCATATCACATGACATTCTTATAACTTGGGTAACAGTGATGTGTTGCTAGATACCGCTCACTGTTTATAATATTAAGATAAATATTATTGCCAACGTTATAAGAACCTACAGGGTCACACACATAAGGACAGTTAAAACGGGAAAAATAAGTAAGACTTATTGCGGGGGTGCAATTAGTGAAAAACGAATATTGGGCTTAAGAAGTCCAAATTCGTGTGAACTGAAGCTCACATAAGAAACTCTATAAATAGAGCCTTATGAAGTTCAGTCTCTCATACCTTTTGGAGAAATTCTGAATTTCTCAAAACCCTAATCCGCTCAAGTTCCCTCATTCTTCATCCAAGAACGGCTAGCACCGAAGGTTGAAGGATCCTGTTCGTGTGGACTAAGTGGAGGCGCTGCAATTGTGGTGCTCGTGATCGATTGAAGGTTCTTGTTCGTGATCATACGGTGTTTCTTGTTCGTGATCGAAAGGCAGTTCGTGATCGTAAGCAGTTTCTGTTCGTGATCGAAAACTCCTTGTTCGCGAAAGAAAGCATCAGTTCTTCAAGGTAACAATATTTTTTTGACCATGATCTTTCACATGGATCCATTGAAGGAAAATAAAATTTTAAAATCCGCTGCGTTTTATCTTTGATAAACAGTTACGTTTTCCTTCACTAGATACATGGAGGTAGTTATTTTAATTTAAAAATAATTTCTTTTATTTTTTTAAATTAAAACAAAATTAAAAACTACCTTTTTGTGAGAGGAACAACAAAAAATGCATCTAAAGAAATGCATATAAGTTTTGTCCTATTGGGACCAAACTTATGTACAATTCCATATATACAGTTCTTACTGTACTAGATACATGGAGGTAGTTATTTTAATTTAAAAATAATTTCTTCTATTTTTTTAAATTAAAATACAATTAAAAACTACCTTTTTGTGAGAGGAACAGCAAAAAATGCAACTAAAGAAATGCATATAAGTTTTGTCCTATTGGGACCAAACTTATGTACAATTCCATATATACAGTTCTTACTGTACTAGATACATGGAGGTAGTTATTTTAATTTAAAAATAATTTCTTTTATTTTTTTAAATTAAACCAAAATTAAAAACTACCTTTTTGTGAGAGGAACAGCAAAAAATGCATCTAAAGAAATGCATGTATGTTTTGTCCTATCAGGACCAAACTTATGTACAATTCCATATATACAGTTCTTACTGTACTAGATACATGTAGGTAGTTATTTTAATTTAAAAATAATTTCTTTTATTTTTTTAAATTAAAACAAAATTAAAAACTACCTTTTTCTGAGAGGAACAGCAAAAAATGCATCTAAAGAAATGCATGTAAGTTTTGTCCTATTGGGACCAAACTTATGTACAATTCAATATATACAGTTCTTACTGTACTAGATACATAGAATTAGTTATTTTAATTTAAAAATAATTTCTTTTATTTTTTTAAATTAAAACAAAATTAAAAACTACCTTTTGTGAGAGGAACAACAAAAAATGCATCTAAAGAAATGCATATAAGTTTTGTCCTATTAGGACCAAACTTATGTACAATTCCATATATACAGTTCTTACTGTACTAGATACATGGAGGTAGTTATTTTAATTTAAAAATAATTTCTTTTATTTTTTTAAATTAAACCAAAATTAAAAACTACCTTTTTGTGAGAGGAACAGCAAAAAATGCATCTAAAGAAATGCATGTATGTTTTGTCCTATCAGGACCAAACTTATGTACAATTCCATATATACAGTTCTTACTGTACTAGATACATGTAGGTAGTTATTTTAATTTAAAAATAATTTCTTTTATTTTTTTAAATTAAAACAAAATTAAAAACTACCTTTTTCTGAGAGGAACAGCAAAAAATGCATCTAAAGAAATGCATGTAAGTTTTGTCCTATTGGGACCAAACTTATGTACAATTCAATATATACAGTTCTTACTGTACTAGATACATAGAATTAGTTATTTTAATTTAAAAATAATTTCTTTTATTTTTTTAAATTAAAACAAAATTAAAAACTACCTTTTGTGAGAGGAACAACAAAAAATGCATCTAAAGAAATGCATATAAGTTTTGTCCTATTAGGACCAAACTTATGTACAATTCCATATATACAGTTCTTACTGTACTAGATACATGGAGGTAGTTATTTTAATTTAAAAATAATTTCTTTTATTTTTTTAAATTAAAACAAAATTAAAAACTACCTTTTTCTGAGAGGAACAGCAAAAAATGCATCTAAAGAAATGCATGTAAGTTTTGTCCTATTGGGACCAAACTTATGTACAATTCAATATATACAGTTCTTACTGTACTAGATACATGGAATTAGTTATTTTAATTTAAAAATAATTTCTTTTATTTTTTAAATTAAAACAAAATTAAAAACTACCTTTTGTGAGAGGAACAACAAAAAATGCATCTAAAGAAATGCATATAAGTTTTGTCCTATTAGGACCAAACTTATGTACAATTCCATATATACAGTTCTTACTGTACTAAATACATGGAGGTAGTATTTTAATTTAAAAATAATTTCTTTTATTTTTTTAAATTAAAACAAAATTAAAAACTATCTTTTTGTGAGAGGAACAACAAAAAATGCAACTAAAGAAATGCATATAAGTTTTGTCCTATTGGGACCAAACTTATGTACAATTCCATATATACAGTTCTTACTGTACTAGATACATGAAGGTAGTTATTTTAATTTAAAAATAATTTCTTTTATTTTTTTAAATTAAAACAAAATTAAAAACTACCTTTTTGTGAGAGGAACAGCAAAAAATGCATCTAAAAAAATGCATGTAAGTTTTGTCCTATTGGGACCAAACTTATGTACAATTCCATATATACAGTTCTTACTGTACTAGAAACACGTGAATGAGGAGGAAGAAGACCTAGTCTCTTTCTTTCCTTTTTTATATTTGTTTTTCTATTTTTTATTACTATTATATGATCTGCCATGTGTTAGCACCATATTGGTTATAGGTGTGATCAAATCAGGGACCTCTGATCCTGGTTATACGTACCTGATATTCCCCCTTATGATGCTCCCTTCTAGGAGCGGCCCCCAAGATTATGATAGCAGACTGTTGGCCTTCTCTGTTGAGTTTATTTATTTTTATTGGTTTATTTTGTTTGTATATTTATATTTCCAAATCCAAAAGTATAAAAATAAAAAATATAAAAGAATAAGAGATAAAGTTTAATTTCAATTCTCTTTTCATTTTACATCAAATAATTTCTTATAATCAATTTGGATTAAAAAAGAGATTGGCGAATGTACATTCGTTGGTCTCTCGAACGATCGGGGGCTTAGCGTCACCCTTTGTCGACAGATTGTTCATCTTCCACCTAAACATTTTTTAATAGAAATCTTGGATTAAAGAGGAGATTGACGAATGTACATTCGTTGGTCACTCGAACGATCGGGGGCTCAGCGTCACGCTTGGTCGACAGATTGCTCGTCTTCCACATCTAAAAATAACTCCAATGCATCAAATATTTTTAGCACAGTCAAACATGAAATTGAAAAATATTTTCACAAATAAAATCAACCAACACACAAGTATTTTATACCACGAACTACGAGGCTTTGAGTTCTCATTGCACCTGGGGATACGTAGGAGCGGGATTCGTACATCCTGTCGAGCACACTAATAAAAAACTAACTTTTTCCCCCTTATACATATAATAAATAATTAAAAGCATGCAAGCAAATTGAACACTCATTTAACCCTAAAATTAACAAGAAGGTTCCGGTTGAGTACAACGGACGTGAGGGGTGCTAATATCTTTCCCTCGCATAATCGACTCCGGAACCTGGAAATGGTTGCGATGACCATCTTCCCATTATTTTAAGGTTTTATCGATATTTCCCTTTTCCTCCGGGAATAAATAAAGTTCGGTGGCGACTTTACTGTCTAGCGAGCATTTTCCGCTCGCGCATTTTTCCACCCGCTTCAGGTACCAAATCACCATCTATATCGGATACAAGAATCTGTCCACCATCCATTATGAATATAAATTCAATCGTCGTCCTTTAGACACAACATATGAATGAATGATGTATCACCAACAACATGTAATATAAATACGTATATATAACTCACCGACATTGCATGTAACTTCACATGACTTCACCAATTCACCATCCATTTATTTGCACATATACAAACACACATTACATATATTCATTTCAATTCACCATCAATATCATCATACATATTCAACAAGTATATGAAAATATCATCATTAATCATACACATTCATAAGGAACTAACAACTTATGTATTAAACCATCATCATCATTAGAATCACCAAAGAATAAACAATATCTGACTGTTCTCGCTAACCCTCGCCTAGCGAGCAACTGGCGAGTACAAGTCAGAAGCTTGCCCATCAACTAGCGAGCTCTGGCGAGCATCTCTCTCCACCCCTCCCCTAGCGACCTCAAGCGAGACAAAACAGAGAGCATATGGTTTTCCGACGAGCACCGGCGAGCCTCAGCGAGCTCTCTCGCTGACTCTCGCTAGCTCTCGCCTGGCGAAAAACGCGCAGAGGCCATACTCTGTTTTCGTGGCTGTTCGGATTCCACCACAAATTCACCCAAACGTGTTCCAGTTCTAAAAAGATGTTTCCTTTAAGTTATAATCATACTAACATGCATAAAAGTACAACTTATAACACTTACAAACATCCAAATCATCATCAATCAAAGATTTATCATGTTTTTGGTCAAAACTTAAAGAACATATAAATTGATTCAAACATCCATAAATCCTCATTTTCAAAACCATCAACTTGTACTTTTAGCATCATAAGACATATATAACAGGAAATCCATTCAAAAGATAGCATCTTGATTCATACAAGTTCATAAAAATATCATCTTTCAAGGAAAAATGAGTGAGAGGGTTTGGGTAAAGAGAAATATAATTTCTCCCCCTCTTAATCACTCATTGATTATATATATATATCTACACTTTTACCTTGTTTTCTTAAAGAATCCTCAATCTCTACCTCTTTCTCTAACTTGCTCTTCTATGTTCTTCTCCTCATCTTCTCTTCTAAGTTTCTCTTTCTTCCTCTTCAAAAGTTCATGAAACATGAATACACTCTCTCTACTCTTAACCTTTATACCTAGGTTAAATCCTCACTCTCAATTTACCAAACTATCCTTCCTTATACTAAACCCAACTCTAGTTTCTAACTAAACCTAGTAAAAACACTACTCTATTAAACGCACCCCTCATCTAATGCCACATAAGCTATTAAAATAACACAAACATGACAAATAAATAAATAAATCCAAAACAATTAAAATACTAAAAACGGGGCGTGACACACTCTGACTCCCTTTAGGTCTTTCCTCTTCTTCTGAGTCACTAATGTCAGTGACATTGTGCTCCACATTGTAGTCAGAGTCAGATTCAGATGGAGGAGCCATTCTTTTGAGAGTAGACTTCTTTGGAGGTGTACTCTTAGGCCTGGTTGGACCATACCTCGCTGGTTTCTTCACAGTATTCTTCACTGGAGTGTTCTCTTTGCCTGGAGTGTTACCATAGTCCTAGCACTCCTTGTTCTCTTGGAAACGCTTTGAGGAGCAGTCTTCTCGAATGGTGGATTTTCAGCATAGGTCTCCACATCCACAGTGTCAGGGTTATCACCCACATCCTTGTCTCAAGAGCTTTTCTCTCCTTCTTCACATTTCTTAGTTTCTTCACTCTCTTCAGGCTGAGTGTCACCCTTGGAGCCTTCATCAGCAGTCATTTGCACATCATCAGACACAGTGGTGTTTTCTGGTGTGTCTAGAACAACTTTATGTACCTGTTCTTCTTCTAGAACCGATGTGCCATCATCCGGTTCTACATAAGACCCGATTGCTTGATTGTTCAGATCTTCAAGCACTTGGTCTACAACTTTTCTGGATTCAGTCAAATCATCATATTTGGGTATTTCCACAGCAGCATTTGGATTTACCTCTTCATTGATTTTGGGAAATTCATTCTTCTTGTAGGTTGTCTCTTCAGATTGATCAGACAACTTCTTAGATGCTTCAACATTAGATTCTGCATGCTTAGTCTTAAGAGAATCAAAATAGAGATTAGTCATGGTGTGGGCAGTTTTGGGGAAAAAGGTTGATGATGATGGATATGAATTTGCATGCAACAGTAAATGGAGAGAAAGTGGAGTATCTGTTGCACACATCACCAAGTGTAATTGCTACTAGTCTTCATAATTCCAAGTTTGCCCCCAAGCCTTTCAAATTTTGGTGCATCCAATGCCTTGGTAAAAATATCTGCTATCTGATCTTCAATGGCCACTTGTTCCAAGGTCACCATATTTTCTTCCACCAAATCCCTAATGAAGTGAAGTCTTATGTCAATGTGCTTCGTCCTACTATGTTGAATAAGATTTTTGGAGGTGTTTATAGCACTTAAGTTTTCGCAGTACAAAGTTATTACATTCTGCCCTACATTGTACTCACTCAACATCTGTTTCATCCATAGAATCTGAGAGCAACTACTTCCAGCTGAGGTACTCTTCCTATCATTAGCACTTCCTGCCCAATCTGCATCACAATGTCCAACCAACTTTGAGTCATCCCCATGGGATTACATGATGCCATAGTTGCATGTTCCACTCACATACTTGAGAATTCTCTTTACTTGTGTGAGGTGGCTCATCTTTGGTGCAGCTTGATATCTAGCACACACTCCAACTGCAAAGATAATGTCAGGTCTACTAACAGTGAGATATAGAAGGCTTCCTATCATGCTTCTATACTGACTTTGATCTACCTCAACACCTTTCTCATCTTTGGTTAAATTTAAGTGTGTTTCTGCAGGAGTTCTCTTGTGACTGGCATTCTCCATTCCAAATTTCTTCACAATATTCTTGGCATATTTGCTTTGAGATATGAATATTGTGTCTTCCATTTGCATGACCTGGAGCCCAAGAAAATAAGTCAGCTCTCCTACTAAACTCATCTCAAATTCAGATTGAATCTGATGGACAAAATGTTAACCATTGGGTCTGACATTCCTCCATAGACAATATCATCCACATAGATTTGTGCAATCATGAGTTTTCCTTTTTCTTGTTTGACAAACAAGGTCTTGTCTGTCTCTCCTTCCCTGTAGCAATTCTTCACCAAGTACTTGGTCAATCTTTCGTACCATGCCCTTGGAGCTTGCTTTAGGCCATATAGAGCCTTCTTTAGTTTGTATTCATGATCTGGTAGGTTAGGATCTACAAACCCTTTAGGCTGCTCCACATATACTTCCTCCTTTAGATATCCATTTAGGAAGACACTCTTCACATCCATCTGGAATAGTTTGAACTTCAGAATACAAGTAACTCCCAAAAGTAGCCTTATAGATTCAAGGCGAGCTACTGGTGCAAATGTCTCATCAAAGTCTACTCCTTCAATCTGAGTGTAGCTTTGAGCAACTAGTCTTGCCTTGTTTCTGGTGATGGTTCCTTTTTCATCAGACTTGTTCTTATAAACCCACTTAGTTCCAATAACATTCACACTTTTGGGTCTAGTAACTAAGTCTCGTACTTCATTCCTCTTGAAATTATTCAGTTCCTCTTGCATTGCATTGATCCAAAATACACCAGTGAGAGCTTCTTTCACATTTTTTGGTTCAATCTTGGATACAAAACATGAGTTGGCCACTAGCTCATTAGATCTCCTTGTAGTAATGCCTTGATCTGGATTTCCAATGATGAGTTCTTTTGGATGATTCTTCTGAACTCTGGTAGATGGACCTTTGCTAGTCTGTTGGTTTTCAGTTTCTAGGCTAGCTTCTTCTTGATTTTCTTCATCTCCAGGATCTTCAGTCTGAGGGACGAATGTATCAGCATCTGGAACTACATTGGGCACTTTAGCTTCAGGTGCATCATCAATAACATCATCAGAGAATTTTGAGTTTTCAAATTCCCTTCCATGGTCACTTCTTATTCTGATCGTTCCAACTCCTTTTTCCTTTTGGATCTTTAGACATAGCTCTTTGAACGCTTCAAAAATATCTGACTTTTTCTGATAAAGTTGATCCATGCCTAACTTGAGAAGTCATATACAGCCACAAAAGCATACCTCTTGCCTCCAAGACTTTCAACTTGCATTGGTCCCATCAAGTCCATATGGAGTAGTTCAAGTACTTTGGTTTTAACCTGATGCTCCAACTTTGTGTGCGACATTTTGGTCTGCTTCTGATCAGTGCATTTTAATGCACTTTTTAATCACTCTGTGCTATGGCAATTTTATGACTTCTCCTGCTAATTTGGTATTTTTATCATGTTTTGCTATTATTTATTTTCGCAATAAACAGTAATTTGACACCTTCTCATTGTGCAGACCATAACTTGGGCTACGAATATCGGATTGAGGCGCGGGAAGATGCGTTGGAAAGCTAAGAGAAAGAGCTACATCTTTCATGTTGAAGCCAAAAGCCAATTTGGAGCGCAAAGGAGTCATATTTACTCGTCATGTTTCAGACTTACAAAGATTTAATTAGTTTTCAGCATAACTATATTTTTCGGCCCAATTGTTTTGTGGCCCGTTTTGCTTGCTTATAAAAACCCAAAATTTAGACATAGGTCACGTTTTTTAGACTCCATTCACGAATTAAAAAAAAAACCTAGAGCAGCCACCACTTGAATGGAGAACTAAATCCTTCTTTCAATTCGTTGGTGCAAGGAACTCGTTTTAGATTCTTGAGGTCTGTTTTTAATAGCAAATTCTGTTTTATATTCATGTTCTGTTATGTCAATTTCGTATTCTTAATTCAGTATGTATGAAATTGAATTATAATGATGCTTAATCACTCTAATTCGATTCGACACCGTTTATTCAATTTAGTTTATCGCTTGTATAGATTATATTGAATAGGAATTGACATAAACTTTGAGCGCTTAGCAAAAAGGGTTGATCGAAATTCAGTAAGGATATTAATCTGACATTAGTACGCTTGTTTACTATTGCCTATGATTAGTTGAACGCATTTGACGCTTGTTTGAATGGAATTCGTATAAAACTGTTAACGCTTGTTTATTTCAGTTTTATAAATCAACCAGAACATGAGCATATAATGAATTTATTCTTTGTGAACCATATGATAGAATCAAGAATGAGTTACCTAAAGCCAACGAATTGATCGTTTTAAATCAATCGAATTTCACACTTTTCTTACGTTCTGTTAACAAAACAAAAACCCCATAATTTACAGTTTTTGAATTGTTCTAATATAGTTAAACTGATTGTGAGTCTTTGGGAAACGACCAAGGTTAACTACCTTGTACTACTTTTCTTAAAACATTATTTGATCACGAAACGACCGTGATCAAATTGGCGCCGCTGCCGGGGACTCAAAATTGTGTTTAACCATTATTAGAGTTGTCTGTTTGTTACTGTACGCGCAAATAATAAAAAACAGTAATAGAGTGTAGTTTGCATCTGTTTTGCCTTTTCACCACTCTATTACCTCAGAAAAAAATCAGGTTTCAAAGTCCCCTATTTTGGGACAAAATAACGGGATAGGACCCTCTCGGGCCCAAATTCATCATTTTTCTATTTTTAATGAATTATTTACTGTTTTCATAGTTTCAGAAAATTCCCAAAAAATTTGTGTCTTCCTTATTTTATTTAATTAGAATTATCGTGGTGTTTTTATATTTTATTTTATTCAGTTTGACAATTTTTCTGTTTTCCTCACCCAATTTCTTGTTGTAGGACATAGAATTACCATAATTGTGTTGTCACTTGTGCATGACCAGGTCTGCTGGACACCTCAATCTAATTCCTCCTGATCCTGAGATAGAAAGAACTCTCCACGCACTCAATAGGCTCAACCGAGCTAATAGTGTGCATCTTGGTGATATTGATTCTAACCCTATCTCTGATTCTAATTCTGATTCTGATTCTGATTCTGATTATTTCCATAATTTATTTAATTCTGATTCTGAACTTGAAAATCATAACATGGCTGAACAAACACTAAGGCAGCTTGCTGCCCCTGATGTTAATTATAATGGCTTATGTATTGAATATGCTGATGTTGCTGTACCGTTTGAATTGAAATCTGGTTTAATACACTTGTTGCCAAGGTTTAGTGGTCTTGCAGGTGAAGATCCTCATAAACACTTGAAGGAGTTTCAGGTTGTATGCTCCACACCATTGAGGCCTGAAGGTATCACGGAAGATCATATCAAGCTGAGAGCCTTCCCGTTCTCCTTACAGGGTGCTGCCAAAGACTGGCTTTACTACCTTCAACCAAATTCTGTCACATCTTGGGCGGATTTGAAGAAGGTTTTTCTAGAAAAATATTTCCCTGCATCCAGAGCTGCCTCGATCAGAAAAGAAATATGTGGTATCAGGCAGAGCAATGAGTCATTGGCTGAGTACTGGGAGAGATTCAAACAACTAGTTTCCAGCTGTCCTCAACACCAAATCACTGAACAACTCCTCATCCAATATTTCTATGAGGGCTTGCAACCGATGGACACGAACATCTTGGATGCTGCCAGTGGTGGAGCACTTGTTGACAAAACTCCAGCTGCTGCCAAAACTCTGATTGAGAATATGTCACTAAATTCTCAACAATTCTCAACTAGAAACAATGCTGTGAACCAAACAAAGGGTGTCAATGAAATTCAGCCTTCTTCTTCTTCCTTCAAGGCTTTTGAAACTAGAATTGATGCCAGAATTGATGAACTTACTTCTTTGGTGAAACAGTTGGCAGTTAATAAACCTCAAGCGGCTAAAGTGTGCGGCATCTGTACTTCCCCTGAACATCCAACCGACACATGTCCTATTCTGCAAGATGATACAATAACTGAGCTACCTCAAGCATATGCAGCAACAGCAGCCCCTTACAATCAGAACAGGTATAACAATCCTGACCTTTCAACTAACAGGTACCACCCTAGTTGGAGGAATCATTCAAACCTCCGATATGGGAATCAATCACAGGTTGCAGCCCCTTCTGCCCCACCAGCCACGCCTTCACTGGAGGACCTTGTCAAGCAACTGGTTGTAAGTAACACACAATATCAACAACGAACAGATGCTAGCATTCAGAGCTTGACAACACAGATGGGACAAATGGCTAATGCAATAGGCCAATTGCAAGTTCAGGGCTCCGGTAACCTTCCTGCACAAACAGTTCCAAATCCAAATGTGAATTCAAATGTCAGTGCAATTACCTTGAGATCTGGAAGAGTGTCAGAACCAGCTCCAGAAAAGAAGAAAAAGAAAATCATTGCATCATCATCTACTCCTGATATTGAGCCTTCTGCTCCAACTGAAAAAGAAAAAGTTTATGTGCCACCAATTCCCTTTCCTCAAAGGGTGCAGAAAAATAAAAAGAAGACAGTTGAGGAAGATAAAGAGATTCTGGAGACATTCAGAAAAGTGGCAGTTAACATTCCTCTCCTTGATGCAATTAAGCAGATTCCTAAATATGCAAAGTTCCTGAAAGATTTGTGCACAAACAAGAGGAAGGTGAAGGAAAATGACAGAGTCAGTTTGGGCAGAAACGTTTCTGCTTTCATTCATCCAAATTCCAGTTCTTCAGCTAATGTCTCAGCTCTCAATCAGACCCTGCCACAAAAGTGCAAGGATCCGGGAGTTTTTGCTATTCCTTGTTCCATTGGGGATAGAAAATTCGAAAATTGCATGCTTGATCTGGGAGCAGGTATTAATGTTATGCCTACTTCTGTTTATAATAACCTTGATCTTGGTCCTTTGCAGCCTACAGGTTTGATCGTTAAATTGACGAACAGGAGCAATGCCCGCCCTGCTGGGGTGCTAGAAGATGTCCTTGTGCAAGTTAATGATTTAATTTTTCCTGCAGACTTCTACATTTTAGATATGGAGGGAGAAACTAATTCCAACAGGGCACCCATCATTCTAGGCCGACCATTCATGAGAACGGCAAAAACAAAAGTTGATGTTTATGATGGAACAATGTCCATGGAGTTTGGCGACATTGTCGTTAAATTTAACATTTTTGATGCCATGAAACATCCCTTGGAGGAGCACTCTATTTTTTATATGGATTTGATTTCTGAATTGGTTGATGAGACCTGTCCTGAATTCTTTTCTGCAGATTTTCCTTCATTGTCTGATTTTGATGATATTTACTCATGTGATTCATGTACTAACACTAACCTTTGCTCTGTTTGTGCTAAGATTGAATCTGCTTTGCAGAATAATAACTTTCATACAGGTGAAGGTGAAGTTGTTAATGCGGCGGTTTGTACGGTTGAAGTTCTTGACATTCCGGCTGTTCCAACAAAACCATCCATAGAACAGCCACCGTCTTTAGAGCTTAAACCACTTCCTGAAAATCTGAAATATGCCTACTTAGAGGAAAATGAAATGCTACCTGTGATTATTTCTTCTAACCTTGATTGTGAACAGGAAGAAAAGCTTTTGCAGGTTTTGAAGCAGCATAAGAAGGCAATCGGATGGACCTTAGCTGACATACCGGGCATTAGCCCTGCGATGTGCATGCACCGGATCCTGCTTGAAGAGGGAGCTAAGGTGGTGAGACAGCCTCAAAGGCGACTCAACCCCTTGATTCTTGATGTTGTTAAGAAAGAGGTGACAAAATTGTTACAAGCAGGAATCATTTATCCGATCTCTGACAGTAGTTGGGTAAGTCCGGTGCAAGTTGTACCTAAGAAATCTGGACTCACTGTGGTGAAAAATGAAAAAAATGAACTTGTACCCACTAGAGTCCAGAACAGCTGGAGAGTTTGTATTGATTACAGGAGGTTGAACCAGGCAACTAGAAAGGATCACTTTCCTTTGCCATTCATTGACCAGATGCTTGAACGGCTGGCAGGTAAATCACATTATTGCTTTCTTGATGGTTTTTCAGGTTACTTTCAGATCCATATTGCACCTGAAGATCAAGAAAAGACCACTTTCACGTGCCCCTTCGGCACATTTGCTTACAGGAGGATGCCGTTTGGTCTTTGCAATGCACCTGGCACATTCCAGCGATGCATGACTAGTATTTTCTCTGATTTTATTGAAAATTGCATGGAAGTGTTTATGGATGATTTTACTGTTTATGGTGCTTCTTTCGATGCATGTTTGACTAGTTTGAACTTGGTTTTAGCAAGATGCATCGAAACTGACCTTGTTTTAAATTTTGAAAAGTGTCATTTTATGGTTGAACAGGGAATTGTCTTGGGTCACATAATTTCTGAAAAAGGAATTTCAGTTGACCCTGCAAAAATTGATGTGATTTCTACACTGCCTTACCCATCGTGCATTCGCGAGATTCGTTCTTTTCTTGGTCATGCAGGTTTTTACAGGCGTTTCATAAAAGATTTCAGCAAGATAGCTCTTCCGCTGTCAAACTTGCTAAAGAATGATGTGACTTTTAATTTTGATGATGCATGCAAACAGGCATTTGATTTCTTGAAAAAAGCATTGACTTCAGCTCCCATTATCCAGCCTCCTGACTGGAGCATTCCTTTTGAAATTATGTGTGATGCGTCTAACTATGCAGTGGGAGCAGTTCTTGCACAAAGGGTGGAAAAAGCTGCCCATGTTATCTATTATGCTTCTAGGACTTTAGATTCTGCACAGGTTAATTACACTACCACTGAAAAGGAACTTTTAGCTATTGTTTTTGCACTTGATATATTCAGATCATATTTGCTAGGTTCCAAGGTTATTGTTTTTACTGACCATGCAGCTTTAAAATACTTGTTAAAGAAGCCTGAAGCAAAACCGAGATTGATTCGGTGGATGTTGTTGCTTCAAGAGTTTGATGTGGACATTAAGGATAAAAGTGGAGCCGAGAATTTAGTGGCTGACCACTTAAGCAGGATTGAGCGTAAAGGAGATACTTCTCCCATTCAGGATGGCTTCCCTGATGAACAGTTGCTACTTCTACATGGGGTAACTCCTTGGTTTGCTGATATTGTTAATTATCTTGTTGCTAGTGTTTTTCCTGCAGGTGCATCTCAGACACAAATTCATAAACTAAAGAGTGATGAAAAGCATTATCTGTGGGACGATCCATATCTTTGGAAGTTTGGTAATGATCAGGTTATTAGGAGATGTGTCCCCGACTATGAGATTGAATCCATTTTGCATCACTCTCATGCCTCTCAAGTGGGAGGACACTTTGGTCCTCAAAGGACCGCGAGAAAAGTACTAGACTCAGGTTTTTATTGGCCCACCATCTTTAGGGATGCTTATGAGACTTACCGCACTTGCAAGGAGTTCCAAATAACAGGTACAACTATCACTCGTAAGAGTGAAATGCCTCCAACTATTATCAACAGGGCTCTAAGCCTCATCTTTATTCTCCGTGCTTATTTGATGTATGGGGGATTGACTTTATGGGCCCCTTTCCTATGTCATTTGGATTTCTTTACATTTTACTTGCTGTTGATTATGTTTCAAAGTGGGTTGAGTCTATCCCCACTAGGACTAATGATGCTAGAGTTGTTGCAGATTTTGTTAGGTCTAATATATTTTGCAGGTTCGGAATACCCCGAGCCATCATAAGTGACCAAGGCACTCATTTCTGTAACCGCACCATGGAGGCTCTGCTCCGGAAGTATGGAGTTGTGCACAGAGTCTCTACTGCATACCATCCCCAAACTAATGGGCAAGCTGAGATCTCAAATAGGGAGATCAAACAAATTTTAGAGAAAATGGTGCAACCAAACAGGAAGGATTGGAGCCGCCGTCTAGAAGACGCACTTTGGGCTCAAAGAACAGCTTTCAAGACACCCATATGGATGTCTCCTTATCGACTTGTGTTTGGTAAGGCATGTCACCTTCCTGTAGAGATTGAACACCGTGCTTATTGGGCGGTGAAGGGCTGTAATATGGAAATGCAAGAAGCAGGTAAAGAAAGAAAACTCCAATTACAACAACTTGAGGAGCTGAGGCTTGAAGCCTATGAAAGCTCTAGAATTTATAAGGAGAAAACTAAGCACTTCCATGATAAGATGATCTCTAGGAAGGAATTCTCTGTGGGCCAACAGGTTTTATTGTTTAACTCCCGCCTTAAACTAATGGCTGGGAAACTTCGATCCAAGTGGATTGGCCCTTTTGTTGTAACTAATGTTTTTCCTTCTGGTGCTATAGAAATAAAAAGTACAGGTACAGACAAAGTTTTCAAAGTAAATGGACAACGGCTGAAGTTGTTCCATGATTCTTCAATGCCTGAAGAAGCACCTGTTGAAGAGCTCTCCTTGGACGAGCCTTCCTACACCCCATCTGCTACACCTTAGCCCCTCGGGTGTGTTCCTTCCTTTACTCTCACTTTATGTTTATTATTACATTGCGGACAATGTCTGGTTTAAGTGTGGGGGAGGGACATTTTACATTATGTGTTTAAAAAAAAAAAAAATACAAAAATAAATTTCATGAGTAGTCACATGTTTTAGGACTAGAGCAGTATAGCTGTAGGGTTGGTGAAATTTTTGGAAATTTTTGTTTTGATACTTGATATGATGATCTTTGCACCTAAATGCACAACTGCTGAAAACTTGCAAACTTAGTAATGGCTTGATAAGTCTTTAAAATACACAATCATTAGCCTAAGTTATCTGAGTATAAAATACAATGAGGAAGTATGATTAGGACTAAGTTTGGGGGAAAAGCGAGATTACTTGATTGTAGGATCATGGCTAGATTTAATGGTGGGACACTGCATTTCTTTAAAATAAAAAAAAATTAAATAAGTTCATGTGCCTAAAACTGGAGGAACAGTAAGACATATGTGGAGTTCCTGTGCCTGAAACTGGAGGAACAAATGCCGTGTAGGGTGCTCTACTCGGAGTAACAGGTTGGACTCATTACAAGTGAGATCCCGTCAGGTGAAAAGGTAGAGTGGCACCTAAAGCATAACTAAAATGAACTTAAGTAGTGTCCCTGCGTATAACAATCAAAAAGTCTATGAGAACATGAAAAGTGCAGCTTCCCCTCAAGCTAAAATCTGAACCCAAACTCTTAATTGTAGGAAGGAAAAAGAAAACTTAGTATTCGGAATGTGTATTTTAGAGAAGGATCCTGTCATGACTCTGGTTGATAGTAAGAGTCAGTACACACACGCACGCTTGATCATCATTGATAGTTGACATATAAAAGTTATACCAATCTTTGAAAAACAATCCAAGGCTTGTAGCTTGAATCTTAGAATGTGTTGATTACTTGTGATGTGATTTTCATTTCGAGTTTTGCACGGAGAGCAAAAGCTTAAGTGTGGGGGAATTTGATCAGTGCATTTTAATGCACTTTTTAATCACTCTGTGCTATGGCAATTTTATGACTTCTCCTGCTAATTTGGTATTTTTATCATGTTTTGTGTTTAGAGTCTAGTTTTGCTATTATTTATGTTTTGCTATTTATTTTCGCAATAAACAGTAATTTGACACCTTCTCATTGTGCAGACCATAACTTGGGCTACGAATATCGGATTAAGGCGCGGGAAGATGCGTTGGAAAGCTAAGAGAAAGAGCTACATCTTTCTTGTTGAAGCCAAAAGCCAATTTGGAGAGCAAAGGAGTCATATTTACTCGTCATGTTTCAGACTTACAAAGATTTAATTAGTTTTCAGCATAACTATATTTTTCGGCCCAATTGTTTTGTGGCCCGTTTTGCTTGCTTATAAAAACCCAAAATTCAGACCTAGGTCACGTTTTTTAGACTCCATTCACGAATTAAAAAAAAAACCCTAGAGCAGCCACCACTTGAATGGAGAACTAAATCCTTCTTTCAATTCGTTGGTGCAAGGAACTCGTTTTAGATTCTTGAGGTCTGTTTTTAATAGCAAATTCTGTTTTATATTCATGTTCTGTTATGTCAATTTCGTATTCTTAATTCAGTATGTATGAAATTGAATTATAATGATGCTTAATCACTCTAATTCGATTCGACACCGTTTATTCAATTTAGTTTATCGCTTGTATAGATTATATTGAATAGGAATTGACATAAACTTTGAGCGCTTAGCAAAAAGGGTTGATCGAAATTCAGTAAGGATATTAATCTGACATTAGTACGCTTGTTTACTATTGCCTATGATTAGTTGAACGCATTTGACGCTTGTTTGAATGGAATTCGTATAAAACTGTTAACGCTTGTTTATTTCAGTTTTATAAATCAACCAGAACATGAGCATATAATGAATTTATTCTTTGTGAACCATATGATAGAATCAAGAATGAGTTACCTAAAGCCAACGAATTGATCGTTTTAAATCAATCGAATTTCACACTTTTCTTACGTTCTGTTAACAAAACAAAAACCCCATAATTTACAGTTTTTGAATTGTTCTAATATAGTTAAACTGATTGTGAGTCTTTGGGAAACGACCAAGGTTAACTACCTTGTACTACTTTTCTTAAAACATTATTTGATCACGAAACGACCGTGATCAGCTTCCTTACTTGACACTCTCCACATATGCTTCCCTCTTCAATACTGAGCTTGGGTATTCCTCTTATGGCTTCTTCATCTATAATCCTCTTCATTCCTTTGAGGTGCAGATGCCCAAGCTTCTGGTGTTATAACTTTACTTCATCTTCCTTGCTAATTAAGTTAATGACAGATGAGTGAGTTGTTTCTTGAGGAATCCATAGGTAGCAGTTATCCTTGGATCTTGCTCCCTTCATGATCACTTCATTTTTGTCATTAGTTATCAAACATCCATTCATGGTGAAGTTCACCTTTAGCCCTTGGTCACATAACTGACTTATGCTTATCAAGTTAGCAGTCAGTCCTTTTACCAACAATACATCATTGAGTTTTGGTAATCCTTTGTTGATTAGATTTCCAATCCCTTTGATTTCTCCTTTCGCACAATCTCCAAAGGTCACAAAACTGGTGATGTATGGATTGATATTAGTGAGGAACTTCTTATCACCGGTCATGTGTCTAGAGCATCCAATATCAAAGTACCAATCTTCTTTGGATGAGACCCTGAAGGATGTGTGAGCTATGAGTGCTTTGACTTCAACATTAGGTTTAGGTTACCAAAGCTTCTTGATCTTGGTCTCTTTAGGAGTAGGACCAACTTTCTTCACATTGTATGGACACCCATGAAGCTTATAACAGAAAGGCTTTATGTGTCCATACTTACCACAGTAGTGGCATCTCCAAGATTGATACCTTGGATGTCTCTAATGTGGTCCAAAATGTTGAAACTTTCTACACTTTCTCTGGTGTAGTGCTGAATGTTGAAACATTTGACCCTGCTTTGTAGTTCGAAACCAATGGTTGGCTGGAGCAAACTTCTTGACTGGTCCAGAGGCTTATTTCTTTGTAGGATGATAACCCAATCCTTTGCCTTTCTTGGTCCTTTGGTTTGCTTCCAAAATTACATCTAACCTATCAGTACCATTGTTTAACAACCTTAGTTGTTTGTCCATGCTCTCAAATTTGGATTTCAGCATGCTTGCTTCACTCTGAAGGCTAGCTATGGTAGACAGGTGTACTTGCTTTTCCTTTTCAAGTTGGGCAATCGCCTTCCTTTGTTCCTCATTTGTTTTGCAAAGTTCTCCACTTTTGATGCATAGATCTTTGTAGGTTGCAGCAAGTTTATCGTAGGAGACATCATCATCTGAGTCTGAGTCAGACACGCACCTTCCAGTCGTGAAATTGACTGACTTGGTTCCTTCATTGTCACTTTCAGAATCTTTATCAGACCAGGATATAGCATTCAAACCTTTCTTCTGCTTCCTTAGATAAGTTGGATATTCTGCCTTGATATGTCTATAGCCTTCACATTCATTGCACTGGATTCCTCTGCCTTGATTGGTTCTTTCTTTAGTTCTTGTCTTCCTTGACATATTTCTCTGTTTGCTGATGTCGGACTGAATTTTCTTCACATTGGTCCTTGGTTTCACCTTCCTTAGTATTTTGTTGAATTGTCTTCCATGTAATACTAAGGCATCTGAGATGCTTTCATCAGCTTCTTTGTCACTCTTTGACTCTTCAGCAGTATTGGAAACAAAAGCAATACTTTTGTTCTTCTTCTCAGTTCTGTCTTTCATTGAGAGTTCAAAGGTTTGAAGGGAACCTACTAGTTCATCCAGCTTCATGCTTGCTATATCTCTGAATTCTTCAATGGCAGT
This sequence comes from Trifolium subterraneum, assembly GCA_951799995.1. Classification (NCBI taxonomy): domain Eukaryota; kingdom Viridiplantae; phylum Streptophyta; class Magnoliopsida; order Fabales; family Fabaceae; genus Trifolium; species Trifolium subterraneum. Next base: position 49,604,220 of record OX637461.1, on the reverse strand, counting down.
GACTTTCATGTCAAACCTGGGTGGTAAGGATCTGAGGAGTTTCCTTACAAGTTTTTCTTCAGGTATTTTTTTTACCTAATGAGTCAAAGGTGTTTGCATAGTCAAGTATGCTCATGTGAAAGTCATGCACTGTTTCTTCTTCTTTCATCTTCAGACTTTCAAACTGGGTGGTTAAGATTTGGAGTCTAGACATTTTTACCTTGCTTGTTCCTTCATGAGCTGTGATGAGGATTTCCCAAGCTTCTTTGGCTGTTGTGCACTGCTTGATCAGCCTGAACATGTTCTTGTCTACTCCATTAAATAAAGCATTTAATGCTTTTGAGTTTCCCCGTGCTTATGTATCTTCAGCACTAGTCCCTTCCTCTTCTGGTTATAGCTCTTCAGTGTCAGCTCCATTTACGTCTTTGACCTTGGGATGTTCCCATCCTTTGAGAACTGCATTCCAAGTTATGCTATCAAGGGATTTCAGGAATACAATCATTCTTGATTTCCAATAGTCAAAGTTAGAGCCATCCAGAAGCGGTGGTCTGTTCATGAGTCCTCCTTCTCTGTCCATATTGCCAGAAAGTATCTTCCCTGGAGCTCACCCAATCAGATAGGGTGTCTGCTCTGATGCCAATTGAAATTCTGGCACGTGAGGACCCAATGTGGTGCACGATGTTGCAACACTAGTCCTCCTGAACACAAAAATAAAACGACAGAAAATTAAATATCACAGGTTATTTGTTAATCCAGTTCGGTGCAACTCACCTACTCTGGGGGATACTAATCCAGGAAGGAAATCCACTATGGTAAAGTAGTTCAAAGCTTACCGCAAACGCCCCGTTTACAGCTTCTCACCTACCAACTACCCGTATAGACTTTTACCTAGTAACGTCCTAGATATGAGACCCCTCTCACTTCCCCTCAATCACACAACCCGTGTTTTATTCATGTTCTAATGAACAAACCAAACTATGTGCTTAAAAGCTTAAGAGTGATTTGCAATTACAATAATTCCAACCAAGTATCGATGGATTCAAGAAGGAATAACAACTTCTACTCAAGTATCGATGAGACACATGAGAGAATTACAACAAATAAACGCCTAAAGCTCCAATAGCTATATTTCTTCAATGGTTCAGGTTACTTGAATGAATAGATCTTCAGTCTTTATATATAGAGATACAAATTCCCTTGGCTTGAGAAGATAGAGGGAATTAGTTACACAACTGTCCTTTGATTTAAATTCCTTAAAAGATAATTTGTTGCATAACAAATAATATTTGTTTGCTTTATCTTTTTAAATCTCTAGCTGTTTAATCTTCGTGGGTTCGTGAAAAATAGGATCTTTAGTTGCAAGCTGAACTTTAAATCAAATCCCTTTAGATAAGGATAAATCGGTTAACCAAACAAATAATATTTGTTTGTTTTTATCCTTTTAAATATGTCCAGCTGTGAATCTTCAATCTACAAATAACAACCTCGTTCCTTGTTAAATAAGGAAGCGTGAGTTTGTTTCTTCAATCCTTCAAACATATCCGCGCGCTAGATAAAGATATAGATAAGGCGCGTTGTCAGGCCGTGGTTCCCAATGTTACGACATTGGGACCAACATTGGGCCTCAGGCTTATTTTACCAAAAATGACGTCAATCTTCAAAACTCAACACTTTCAAAGTTGAACGATAAATTGAGCTTCATGGGCAGAGATAATGGACTACAACACACTATGCAAGACGACAATCTCAACCAAAATAAATCCTAGCATACTCAGGTGCAATATTAGTATTCTTAACAAAAATGTGCAGACTTTTTGAGTTATAAACTTTTTGTGTTAGTGTTGAAAATGTAATGAAATCCATGACAATGCATTTCCACTTTAACTTACCTATTTCAACAAGTTGAATTAAAGTCGAAAGCTTTTGGCCATCAACATTAACTTACCAGTACACCAATTAAGTACAAAATTTGGTACCTCCCCTTTCAAACATTTCCAGCAATATAATTATCTTAAGTATTAGTACATCTTACTCGAACCTGAGTGATTAGTATAACAAGAATGATGAGTCTCCTTTAATGTTTTTCTCCTTAAATCACCAATATTTGGGACACATAAAATCAAGACTTCAACTACAAAACACCGTAAAATCAATTAAGAAGTTCGTAACTTACAGTTCCTCGCATTATCTACCAACTTAACCAAGTCTAAATCTTGACTGAGACTCCATGATATCATCAACTATGGAAAACGATTTATACATGGTCTAAAAATGTCCTCGAATGATCTAGTACAAATTAAATTCCACTTTCAACAAGTTCTTGTAATTCTTTAATTATGGGCCCCTTCATTTTTGTAAAATGAGCAAGACTGGGATTATAAACTTCTTTCATCCTTATAAATAATATCAAGGCTTCCCAAGGAAAATAAGTTGGGCTACTGAATATCTTATTGAGAAAACCTTGTAGTTTCTTCCTTAACATCTAAAGTTAGGCTAGGCCGTTCTATGAAGAGGTACGAATGTGAGATGAAGGTTAGGGACCAAGTCTATAGAGAATTCAATATCCCTATCAGGTGGCAATCCAGCAAATTGTTCAGGGAAACATCAACAAACTCACACACTTTTGATACTATTTATGATTTTTCTTCACTCACTTGTATATTCATAATCAAAACAAATTATCCTTGAAAACCTCTTCAAATAAATTTTTAGCTCCTAAACATGAGATTAAATTATATGGTACCCAATCACATTTTCCTCGAAGGGCCGGAGAAGATTATTACCTAGTATCTAAATTCTCACTACCTTGTTATAATAGACTAGGGTGGCGTGATGGAAGAACAGCCAATTCATACTCAACATCCTGTCATAACCTATACTAAAGCTACTAATGTTAATTCATGACTACATAATAGTTGTGTCATAGCTGCCAAGGACGACCCCTCATGTTATGTCAGACTCAACCACATTGAAAGCACATTTAGATCCAACCACAATTCCAATCAAATATTCCTTTAATCTTCCAATGAACCACTTGTAACACATCTCTTCTATGATAAAAGGTGAGGATCGTGCCTTTAAGATCTGTAAAATGGGTTTTTTACTCTGAAATTGACATATCCTCAATTTGTTTAAATCCCTCATAATCATGGACTAATCCATTTCCAACACTTTATTGAAAAACACGAACCATAAACAATCAAGAGATCTCACTTCATGCCAACGTCGATGATCCATTTTTTTTTTTTTGCTTCAACAGGTAAGTGTATCAAAAAGTCATATACCAAACCCTCCAACTTAAATGATGCCAACTTCACCACACTTATATATGAGCATCCTAATGTCTTTCATAACCTCTTTAGACAGTCAATGAATTCCAGTGATTCCTCACACACACTACACATAAAGAAGGTAAGGGTTTAAGTTTCACAAATTTCTCTATGTCAACATCAATCTCTTGAAATGGGGTTAGCGCGTGGTACTCACTCTGGCTAACTTCTTGTAACTCGTTAAGATTTATTTGTCTTAGATCTGAAGGTGTGAAAAACACAAGAAGAGGGGGTTGAATTGTGTTTTTGGAAGTTAAAACTTTTCTAGCTTTCAGAGTTCAAATGCAAAGGATATTAGAGAACTAGATAAATACCAGACAAACAAGAGACTTCACAAATGCTCAAGCACACAAGCAAGAGACTTCACAAATGCTCAAGCACACAAGCAAAAGACTTCTCAAAACTTACAACAAATAATCAACACTAATACACTTGTAACAGAGGTGTGTTGCAACAAAATATGTGTTAATACATACCCTTAGGTTTTGATGATAACAAAGTATTAAATGGACAATTGATGATACTAATGTTTAAATTAAGTGCAGGAGAATCCAACGCTATATCAAGAGCAAACTTAATTTAAACTCTGATGAAACCTATGAAAGTCTGAATATTTACACTCTGAAGGAGTTCAGAAGCTACAACGTGGTCAAAAGCTAAACAAAGTTCAGAAGCTCAAAGAGGATCAGAACGTCTGCAAGTGTTCAGAAGTTCCGAGGAGTTCAGAAGCTCAAAGATGTTCAGAGGCCTACAAGAGTTCAGAAGGTATCTGCTAGTCATGAGTCATTCAGAGGATGAAGACGTTCAGAAGCTGAATTGCGAAGGACTATCAGAGGCCAATCATTCAAGACCAATCAGACTCCAAGTTATCAAAGGTTCATCAGAAGCAAAGGAATTCCCCAATCATCAGAAGGGCTACTTCAACTACAATTATCAAGCATGATGATTTGTTCTAAGGTCAACTAATTGCAACGGTCACAAAGGATGTGATCCCTCTCTGTTTAGGAGCTAGTTGTACCTTATTACTGTACTATTGGACAAACAGTAAAGGTAAAGCCTCTCTGCAAAAGAAGACGTGGCTTTACTCAACGGATCTTCAAAGACTACAGCTGTCCATTTTACAACGGGAATTTCTCCAACGTCTCAATATCTTTCTCAACTCATATAAATATGCCAAAGAAAGAATTGATGACTAGCGCTCTTCATTAGAAAATATCTCTCAGAAGAAAGTGAGAAATTGAATTGTATTAGAAAATATCTCTCAAATGAAGTGAGCATAGAAACTAACTTAAGCCTCTGAAGTTATTATGATTGTAATAAGTTTAAGCTTATAAGTTAGTAGTAAGTCTTCTGCTTAGTGTAGAAGCAACAAAGTCTTCTGCTTAGTGTAGAAGCTCTTCTGCTTAGTGTAGAAGTAAGAAAGTCTTCTGCTTAGTGTAGAAGCATGTAAGTCTCAATCTTAGTGATTAGAGCATGAAGTCTTGAGTCTGTGTGCTTGAGCAAGGAAGTCTCTGATCTTGTGTGATCAGAGCAAGGAAGTCTCTATGTCTTGTGTGACTAAGAGCAGGAAGTCTTGAGCTTGTGTGCTTGAGCAAGGAAGTCTCTAATCTTGTGTGATCAGAGCAAGGAAGTATCTCTGTCTTGTGTGACTAAGAGCAGGAAGTCTTGAGCTTGTGTGCTTGAGCAACTATTGTAATCCTTGTGATTATAGTGAACTCTCTTGGAAACAAGGGGACTGGAGTACTCTCAATTTGTGAGGGGAACCAGTATAAATTGTTGTGTGTTCTTCTCTCTCTCACTCTCTCATTTACTCCTTCATCATTCATATTGTCATAAGTTAATTGTGTGAACAATCCGCTGTGCTTTAAAGACTCTGATAAGATTTAAATATCTTGGAAAGTTTTTAAATATCTAGAAAACAATTCAACCCCCCCGCCCCCCCCCCCCCCCCCCCCCCCAAGCTTAACAAGACTCAATAACACTTAAATCAATTTGAGTGAATACATATCTTCAGAGCTCAAAGTCTTTGAAATGTCAAAAGATATTGAAGCTTAGTGTGTTGTTCAAATGATAGTTCAATTGTTCAGTAGTGCAGTAGTTCAGTAGTCTTTTCTCAAGAAGGTTTTCCTCTATTTATACTAAAATTAATTGTAGACGTTGAGATAAGACTGTTGCAGAAGATTAACAGCTGTTGATTCTTGTAGATATGAATTTGATTCTCTTTTTCCAAAAGAAGTAAATCAATTCCACTACTCTTTCGTTGTACAAACGCTCCATCATTTTGAGTTATAATAGTACAGATTTGTACTATACGCTATATTTGATGATAAGGTTGAGGATAAGAATGTTGTACTATTTGATTATTCCTTAACCATAAGCTGTCATCCTTCAAAAGGAACATCCTAGAAGCTTTTATCAGAGATACGAGGTTTCTGAAAAATAGAGTATGCTTCTTTAATATATATTGAACTTTCATCTTCTGATAGTGTCTTCAGAAGCTTTGTCAGTCTTCAGAGGCTAACTTCCTTCAGAGGTATTAGTAGTCTTCAGACTGTAAACTTCAGAGGCTCCAAGAAATTCTATCAGAACTCAAATTATGATCTTTGTGTAATAATTTTATACTATATTCCTGCACACTTAGATCAATAATTAGTAATTCCAATTGTCCATTTAATATTTTGTTATCATCAAAACTTTAGGGTGTTTTTCAATAAAACTCATTTTGTTCCAACAATCTCCCCCTTTTTGATGATGACAAACATAAAGTATTAAATACAATGGTTGTTGATCTGATTAATTATGTCAACATCAGGTTGTTGAGGTTTGTAAGCCACCCCTGAGTTTGATAATCCATTAGGGTTAGGTTTGAAAGCTCCCCCTAAGTTTTATCCATAATTAATTTGAATCAGTTTAAGATACAATTTCATAAACTTGATTGTATGTTTCATATTTAACTCTCAGAGTGTGAGGTTTGCAAACTCAACTCTTAAGTCTGATAAAATTAATTAAAAGCACAATCTTAATTAATTTCATCTATGAATACACAATTAAGCTTATCAATTTGCTCCCCTTAATAATATTATAATTAAATACATATAATAAGATATAAAGGATAATAAAATATAGAGACAATTTCAGCTTCTAATATCTTGAAATACACACAATTGTATATTTAACACAATTATTACTCCCCCTTTTGTCATTATAAAAATAAATAAAAGGAAGAAGTAAAATAAACAACATAGTGCACAAACATAGAATCCTAAGGGTTCTTAAGAAGACTAAGGATTGTTTGGAGAGTTTCCTTGGTTGACTGTTGTTCTTTAAGCATATCATCCAGATTTTTATTCTGATCCATAAAAACTTGACTTGCTTCCTGCTGAAAATCTCTTAACTCTTCAGCTGAATCTCTGTCCTTTCTTTTAAACATCTGACCAGGTTCTAAACTGAACTGAAGATATTTGCTGATTGCACTATCCAAACAAATAGATTTGTTTATCTTCTGTGACTTTTCAGAAAAGAAACTGTCATGCACAATCAATTGTCCTTGTTGACTGATATGCTGAATGTATCCTTGCTTATCATACTTAGTGAAGACCTTTCCTTGTAAACTTTGCTGAAAAGCTTGTAGTTCACTGACATCTGCAGATTGAAGCTTCTCCAAATCTTGATCAATATCATCTCTCAGAGTTTCCCATTCATGAACATATGTACCAGAGTCCAAGGGAGAATATCGTAAGTTATGCTGAGATTTAAGTCTTTCAAGCATTGCAATAGGTGATGTGGGAGAGTCTGAGATGTTTGGTTCAGAGGTGGTTGGTGAGTTTGTTCAGAGGTTGGTTGAGTGTTGTGAACAGGATAGACTCTAAATGAAGTTTCATTCAGAATTTCTTCCTGAGTAAGAATCTTTGGTGATTGTTCTGAATTTTTGAATGCTGAAGATTGACTTTTTTCCTCCTCAGGAATATGCTTATCTTCAGGGTTGGATGGTTTATTGAATTTGGCTTTACCTTTGTTGAAATAATCCATGAGTTCTTTAAACTCTTCAGAAGATGAAGATAAAGATTGGAAATTTTTGGCTGATTGTGGATATGAAGTGTTGAGGGGTTGAAGGTTTTCAATGATGGTATTTTGGGGTAAAAGGTAAGAAAAGATGGTGTTAAATGCTAGAGAAACAGGAATACAATGAGTCAAAGAATTTAAATTACCTGCATCTCTTGAAACATTCTCTTCAGATTCTGGTACTGAAGTTCTCTGTCTTTTTGAACGGGGAAGACCTTCTTCATTCATTGTTCTTTTCTTCCCTTTTGTAGTTCTCCTCCTTTTAGGGACATGCTCAGGTTCAAAAATTCCCTCATTGATTTCTTCTTCAACACTATCCATTTCATCAGTAGCTATAGTTTCTTCATACATATCTTCCTCATAGCTATCCTCTTCAACTTTTACAGTAGCTGTTTTTCTTGAAGATGCACCAAAACCCTTTTTGATATCATCCTTAGTGATTGTGATACCCATTGCTTTCATTGAACGAGCAAATTCCAAAATTACTTCTAATGGTTCATCATCAAATATGAAAGTTGCTTCCAATGGTTGACTTTTCTTGACATTCCTTATAAGTTATAAGAGGCTTCTGAGGATAGATTAGAGATTTTTAATCCTTCAGATGCATGTGAATCAGCATATTTCCATCCAAGAAACGGGCTCTGACCTCCTCAATATCCTCAAGCATATGAGTAGCTTGGAATCTTTCAGGGATTGCTAGTTGAGAGAATAAATAACTCAACAATCTAGGATGAGCAATCCTTTTAGAAGGTTTCTTGAAATCCTTGGCATCCTTTATGCATTCATTGAGAAGATGAAATATATATATGCAGGTAGATTCAGAGGCTTATGAGCAGATAGAAAGTAGATGAAATGCCTATTATCCCATGATAATTGATCAGTTCCAGTCTCTCTGGGAATTAATGAAGCAAAAAGGATTTTGACCAAGTAACAGAGGGGTAGAGTCTGAAAAAACCAGCATTTGGTAACCCTAACATTTTAGCTAAATTGCTTCTCGTAAGAATTACTGGAAAACCTCCAATAGTTGTTCTTATTTCAGTTTCCTTAAACTCTCTAAGACCAAGTTCTGAGCTAGATTTTCCTTCATTTTCTTGTTGACTCTTGTTGATTAACTCTTGAAGTTCCCGATTAGCTTCCCTTCTTGTGACCACTTCGCATTTCCTCAAGAAATCAAAAACTAGGTTTGGATAAATTGGACCATTTAGCATCTTGAAATAGTTTTCCCAACCTTGTTTGATAAACAAATACTCATAATCAAAGTCGTTTGCCTTCAGTGCTTCAAAATCACCAGGTTTCTCCATTACAAACTGTGCATCTTCAAAATTGAGATTGATGGTGGCTTGCTTTAGATAAGAATCTTTTGTATAAATGTCGATAGGGATATCTTTAGGAAATCTTAATGATTGTGATGAACTATTCTGAGGTTTAGGGTTATGGGTATTTCTAAGATTTTGAGGAAGAAAGAAAAATTTCTGAGTTCTAGACTGAACTTGAACAATGTAAGTTGTGAAAGTGAAAGTATGAAAGTGTTCAAAGTGATAATTTTAAATAAATAAACGAACTGACAAGATGGAGTTTAACAGTTATTAAAATAAGATTTTAGAAATCATCATTAACTGTCTTTACCCAATTAGAATCAAGAAGCGTGTTAAAGAGTTACAAAGTAATTTGCATGTGTCAAGGACACTTGTCAGACACACTGAAGTTCTGATCGTTACCACTTCTAGTAATGATCAGAGACTATTTTCCAAGAAAAATTTCAGACTCTGAGAATCTTTCATAGATTCAGAGGCTGAACTCACAATTTGTTTACTTCAGAGCTAGTTTTCTTCAGAGACAAAAGACATGTTCAGATTCTTTTTAATAAAATCAAATCTTTCAATGAATTGAATATTCACACTACCCTTCTGAACAAGATCTCTTATAAAATGATGTTTAATTTCAATATGTTTAACTCTGGCGTGTAAAATTGGGTTTTAAGAAAGTTGTATAGCAGCAGTGTTATCACAATATAAAGGAATGTTGTGACTGTTTACTTTGTAATCCTCTAACTGATATTTCATCCAGAGTAGTTGCGTGCAACATTTAGCAGCTGAAATGTATTCTGCTGTAGACAAAGCTATAGTAGTTTGTCTTTTACTGGCCCAAGATATGAGACTTTCACCAATAAGTTGGCAATTTCCACTAGTGGATTTTCTCTCATCCTTGTCTCCAGCATAATCGGTGATAACACCGGAAAATGCACTATTTATTTAATATTATTTGTCTTAATATTTTAATATTTTCTCTAAATTATTGTGTTATCAATAAAATAATTATTACATTTTATAAAAATACAGATGCAGCCGAAATTTAGCAAAACATGAGTTTTATGGGACTAGAAGTCAAAGGAATAGCCAAAACACAAGTCCATGGCGCCTGCCATGGCACTTGTGCCCAACGTCACACAAACAACACATGGCGCCAGCCATGGTTCATGTGGCACCCGCCACATTACACACATAATACATGGCGCCAGCCATGATTTCTGTGGCCCCGGTCATGGAAATTCAAAGTCACGTGGGAATAAAGCTAACAACAACTCATGGCGTCAGTCAAGGAAAACATGGCCCCCACCGCACAAACTACTTTCACTATTATTTAGGGAACGTGGCGCTGGTCATGTGACTTGTGGCACCCGCCACAAACTATTTTCACGGGTACATATCAGTTCCGTATTTTTCTCACCATGATCTATCAGATATCAATGGAAGTTCCTAAACGTGGGGAAAAGGTAACTCTATTTCCAGCATATAAATAGATCTTGTACTCAGTGTATATTTTTTTTTACGCATTATTTGAGATTTTAAGCGATTGTTTTTCTGGTGTTTTTGCTTTCATTCCAGTTGCTCTCTGTAAGTTACATTCAACTATTATATTATATTATATTATATTCAGTTCTATTTTATTTCAGATCTGCTTATTTATTTTGAAGCTGTTTATTATTTCAGTACGTTTGAATCATTAATTTTAATTTTATATTATGTACCATATACTGTCTCGTACAGTACATGGTACCTTGTTTGTTTACTTTATTTTCTTTTTAAGTTATTCAACGTACCTGTTTTGCTAATACTCTACTTGGTTTATTAATTGGTTCCAGTATTAATTATACAGTCCTGTTTCGGATTCATTTTTTATTTATTTATTTATTTATTATCTGATATGTTCTTAATTAAATTAATTGCTATCCGTTTAAGCATGATATTTTCAATTGCAATTATGTCGAACTAATTTAGTAATAACTGGGATGTGAGAAAGAAGTTGATATGGGTTTGGTAATTAAATTGCAAACTTTATTTTCAAACAAACTAGTTTTCTGTTACAGTTTTTAATTAAACGATAGACTATAATTTTGCACGAAAGTGAAAATTAACTAAAGTGTAAGTCAACAGCGCGAGAGTGTGAGATTTATACTAGATAGTAAAAACTGGACATTAATTTTAAACACCGCGACAACTCTTTAAAATTAATTAAACTATATTAGTTTTCAAAAAAATATTTTATAAATAAATGCGAGAGCGAGAGTGAAGTATTTATTTTATATTCTATGATATAGTTCAATAGTGCGAGAGCGTGAGACCTTCGTCTTTAAACTAATATTGTTTTGTGAAAACTAGATCCTTTTAATTAAATTGAATTGATTTTCAAAAAGTATTTTTATAAGTAAGTGTGAGAGCGAAAGTGAAGCATTTATTTTATATCCATATGATATTAACCAATAGCGCGAGAGTGTGAGGAGCGTATTTTTAAATCAGTATCAGTTTGTTAAAAAGTGACATTATTTCTAAATGCAATTTAATTACCGAACCCATTGAAGCGACTTAAAGTAACATTTCAGTTTAGTTAAATTTAATTGTTTGAATCAAATTTATTGTTTTTCTTTTAAAGTCCCTTTCCAATTAATATTTAGCCTTAACCTTACACTATATTAAAAACATAAGCGAAGTTTTGGAAAAATAGTCCCTGAAGGAACGATAATCTTTTATAGCTACACGATAAGTCTGTGCACTTGCAGAAATATCGCATAATGTTTTTGGCGCCGCTGCCGGGGACTAATTTAGTCCAAATATTCGCTATTTAGTTTTTAATTCGTAACGATTAAGGCACTCCCTTTAAGTTCTTCCTCCGCCTAGGTTGTATGCCCAACACTCGTACCTCCGAGGAAGAATTAGTAGAACCTAACCCTGAAATAGAGCGTTTTATTCATTTACAACGCCGAATTCGTGAATTTCAAAAGCTATTTGAAATCCCAACCATGGCCAACAACAATCGTCCCCTTAAGGACTACGCCGTTCCTTTTGAAGAGGAACCTCATTCGAGCATCGTCTCCCCAGCCGTTGAAGCTAGGAATTTCGAATTGAAACCTGCTCTGTTGCAAATAGTGCAACAAAATCAATTCTCTGGTTCCCCTATGGAGGATCCGAACCTCCACTTATCAGTGTTTGTGCAGTACGTGTAACAGCCCCCGGACCCCATCATGGCGATCCCGGTGCGTTACCTCACGACCTTCTCCATCCCCCTCTCTAGTGGAGTTTTTGCCTTCCGTGGGAATCGAACCACGTACCCTGGGGTTCAAATACGTGTTCCATCCATTCCCACTACCAATTGTGAAGGGGTAAATTTGGGCGTTATAGTACGCAGACACACTAAAAACCAATGGTGTAGGAGCCGAAGCAATACGACTCCGCCTTTATCCGTTCTCTTTGCGAGACAGAGCTAGAGCTTGGCTCCAAGCTTTACCTTCGAACTCCATCACTACATGGAATGAATTGAAGAAGCAATTCTTGGCCCGATATTTCCCGCCAAGCAAAACAGCTATGTTAAGAGCCCAAATCAACGGATTTAGGCAAAAAGATGGAGAATCACTCTTCGAGGCATGGGAAAGCTATAAGGATATGATGAGACTCTTTCCACATCACGATTTAGAACAATGGCTCATAATTCATACCTTCTATAATGGGTTGCTCTATAACACTAGACTCACCATAGACGCTGCTGTTGGTGGAGCTCTAATGGATAAACCTTATCAAGAAGCCACACAACTTATAGAAAACATGGCCCAGAACCATTATCAGTGGGGAAGCGAACACGCTGCCATAGAAAAATCCCAGCAAAAGGGCGGTATGTACGAAGTAAGCGGCATAGACCATGTCAGTGCGAAAGTAGACGCTCTTTCTCAAAAGTTAGATAGCCTAACTCTATCTCCCGCAGCTACCGTAGCCGCGATACAACCAAACTGCGAACTATGTGGAGTTCCTGGACACACACCCTCTGAATGTCAATTATAGGCCGGACTCGACCAAGTTAACTATGCCCAAGGGAACTCTTACAATCCTGGTTGGAAGAACCATCCTAATCTCTCTTACAAGAGCAATAATGCACTATTCCCTCCAAATCAAACACCTCCAGGTTTTCAAAAGTCAGTAGGACAACAAGCTGCAAATTATCCACCTAAAAAGTCTAACCTTGATCTCATGATGGAAAAATCCTTAAACCAAAGTATCCATACGACCGAGTTGGTAAAACAATTGTCAACCAAAGTGGATGCTCTAGCCACCCATAACAAAATGTTAGAAACTCAAATATCTCAAGTGGCGCAACATCAAGCAGCTCTCGCTGCTCCAGCCGGCACTTTTCCAGGACAACCCGAAACAAATCCTAAAGGGCACGCAAATGCCCTACATGCTATAACCACTAGAAATGGAAAAGAGCTACAAGACCCAGTTGATCCTAGAGCCAAAAACCCGAAAAACTTTGAGGAAACCGAGGAGATGAATGAGAAAGGTGAACCCTCGAAAGACCCTGTAAGAGAATCTGAAAGCGCAAAACAAAAGAATAAAGAGGAAACAAAGGATCCACCTCTTGTCTACAAACCTACTATCCCATTCCCGCAAAGACTCGCAAAGCCAAAAACGGATAGTCAATTTAGAAAATTTGGAAATTCTGAGACAACTCAACATAATTATTCCTTTCTCAGAAGCCATAGCACAAATGCCAACCTATTCTAAGTTTCTAAAAGAAATTTTGTCAAATAAGAGGAAACTAGATGAAGATAGTACAGTAGCACTTACTGAAGAGTGCAGTGCCATATTCCAAAACAAGATGCCACCTAAGCTAAAAGTTCCGGTGAGTTTTTCAATTCCTTGTGCAATAGGCAACTTCGTAATAGACAAGGCACTCTGTGATTTAGGAGCTAGTGTTAGTCTTATGCCCCTATCAATTAGCAAAAAGTTGAACTTAAGTGATCTAAAACCTACTAGGATGTCTCTACAACTAGCGGATCGTTCAATCAAATATCCAGTAGGTATCTTAAAAAATGTTACCGTAAGAATCGGTCAGCTATATATCCCTACAGATTTTGCAGTAATGGACATCAAGGAAGATGCGTGCATCCCAATTCTTTTAGGAAGACCTTTCCTAGCCACTGCAGGAGCAATAATAGACGTGAAACGAGGGAAACTCACCCTTGAAGTAGGAGAACAGAAAATTGAGTTTATTCTTTCTAAGTTCATGAAAACACCCGCAGTAGAAGACACTTGTTATGCCCTAGACATAATAGATGAGTGTGTCAAAGAATTAGAGAAAGATCTACCTCAAGAGATGGAAATTCTAAAACCAGACCAAGCTTCACTTCAACTTTGTATAGAAGATAGCTTAAGAGAACACCCATCTCTCTCACCTGATCCTACACCTGGACCTAAACAACCTTCGCTAGAACTCAAACCGTTACCAAAAAATCTTAAATATGAATATCTACACGATGATCTGAATTGTCCAATCATAGTGAACGCTGACCTAAATCCCTTAGAGGCAGAAAAATTACTAGAAGTCTTAAGAAAATATCCTTCAGCCTTAGGGTATAGCATTTCTGACCTGAAAGGAATAAGTCCCTCAGTGTGTATGCATCAAATCTTACTAGAAGAAGACGCAAAAACCTCGAGAGAACACCAAAGGAGAATAAACCCTATCTTAAGCGAAGTAGTTAGAAAGGAAGTGCTGAAACTCCTAGATGCAGGTATCATATATCAAATATCTGATAGCAAATGGGTCAGCCCTGTTCATGTTGTCCCTAAGAAAGGAGGACTTACAGTGGTTAAAAATGAGAAAGGAGAGACCGTGTCTTAACGCGTCGAATCGGGATGGCGAATTTGCATTGATTATAGGAAGTTAAACAAAGCCACTCGAAAAGATCACTTTCCCCTACCCTTTATCGATCAAATGCTCGAGCGTCTAGCTAAACACTCATATTTCTGTTATTTAGACGGATATTCTGGATTTTTCCAAATTCCAATTCATCCCGATGACCAAGAGAAGACCACCTTCACATGTCCTGTTGGTACATTTGCATATAGAGGAATGCCTTTTGGATTGTGCAACGCCCCTGCAACCTTCCAACGATGTATGATGGCAATATTCGCTGATTTTATAAACAACATCATGGAAGTCTTTATGGACGATTTTTCTGTGTATGGGGAGAGTTTTGAAGAGTGTCTTGCTAATATAGAATTTGTATTACAAAGGTGCGTCAAAGTTAACCTCGTTCTCAATTGGGAAAAATGCCATTTCATGGTTCGTGAAGGGCTAGTTTTGGGACATATATTTTCTAATAGAGGAATAGAAGTTGACAAAGCTAAAATCGAGGTAATAGAGAACCTCCAACCTCCCAAAACCATTAGAGAAATACGAAGCTTTTTAGGACATGCCGGTTTCTATAGGCGATTCATAAAAGATTTCTCTAAAATAACCAAGCCTTTAACCGATCTTTTAATGAAAGACGTTGAATTCATCTTTGATGATAAATGCATGGAAGCCTTCCAACTCCTAAAACAAGCCTTGATTTCCGCGCCTATAATGCAACCTCCTGATTGGAGTGAACCCTTCGAAATCATGTGCGACACTAGCGACTACGCCGTAGGAGCCGTTCTAGGCCAAAGAAAGGATAAAAAGCTACATGTCATCTATTATGCAAGTAGAACTTTAGACGCGGCACAACTAAATTATGCGACGACAGAAAAAGAACTCTTAGCTGTCGTGTTTGCAATCGACAAGTTCCGCTCCTATTTAGTGGGATCTAAGATCATCATTTACACCGATCACGCAGCAATCCGATATCTTCTGAGTAAAAAGGATGCAAAACCAAGACTTCTAAGATGGATATTGCTGCTACAAGAGTTCGACCTAGAAATCAAAGATAAGAAAGGCATAGAAAATACGGTGGCTGACCACTTGTCTAGACTAGATGATTTAAAGGAAGAACGTGTCCCAATTAACGATAACTTCCCCTGTGATAGATTGATCGCTCAATTAGACGTTTCCTTTAACAAAATGGAAACCGTTCTTGTCCAAACCACCGCCCCTTGGTATGCTGATTATGTTAATTATATAGCTGCCGGAATAATACCCCCTGAATTATCTTATCAACAAAAGAAGAAATTCTTCCACGATGTTAAACAATTCTATTGGGACGAGCCCCTTTTATTTAAAAGAGGCGTCGACGGAATCTTTCGTCGATGCATCCCTGAAGAAGAGATGGAGAGTGTCATCACCCACTGTCATACCTCACCTTATGGTGGGCATGCAAGTACGCAAAAAACCGCCTATAAAATCCTCCAAGCCGGTCTCTACTGGCCTAACCTTTTTAAAGACGTTCACGCATTTATCAGAAAATGCGACCAATGTCAGCGTATGGGAAACATCTCCAGAAGAAATGAAATGCCACTTACCAACATCTTAGAAGTAGAAATCTTTGACGTATGGGGTATAGATTTTATGGGACCCTTTCCATCCTCAATGGGTAACAAGTTCATACTCGTAGCAGTAGATTACGTGTCAAAATGGATTGAGGCAATTGCCTCTCCCACAAATGATACACGAATAGTCCTTAAGTTATTCAAGAAAACTATTTTTCCTAGGTTTGGAGTCCCCCGGTTAGTCATAAGTGACGGCGGCTCTCACTTCATATCTAAACAATTGGAAAATCTATTAAAAAAATATGGAGTGAAACACAGAGTTGCGACCCCGTATCATCCACAAACAAGCGGCCAAGTAGAAATCTCTAATAGGGAAATCAAAACAATCCTAGAAAAAACCGTATCAACTTCTCGAAAGGATTGGCCTCTAAACTAGATGATACACTTTGGGCCTATAGAACCGCCAACAAAACTCCCATAGGAACTACTCCGTTTAAACTTGTTTATGGAAAGTCATGCCACTTGCCAGTAGAATTAGAACATAGAGCCTATTGGGCAATAAAACACCTTAATATCGACTATCAGATTGCCGGTGCAAAAAGGATGCTAGAACTAAATGAGCTAGATGAACTTAGGCTAGATGCCTATGAAAATGCCAAAATTTACAAAGAAAGAACTAAAAAATAGCATTTTAAGAAAAGAAAGAACTAAATGATTTTTAGATGATCTCCCACCTGAAACCTAACTGTTCGCCTAATTATTTTCGAGCTACCGACATTAAATGAAGCGCTGCATGGGAGGCAACCCATGATTTAGTTTGTTTGTTTGATTACTTTTATTTTATTTTATTTTCTTTCTTCTTTTTCTTTTATACACTTATTTTATTTTATATTTTATTTCCTCGTATTTAAATGTTATATTACATTATTGTTTTGATCAGCACTAACCTGTGTGATTTACTTTCTAACAGAGCTAGAATTACAATAACTTTAAGAAAGAAAGACGTAATGGCAGACCGTATGATTGTTACCTTTAGAAGCAGCACCCAGAAGAAGCGCTACGAAGACCTTGCCCATAGAGTAACATCATTCCATGATTTTCCATATAACAATGGCATGGTAACTTTAGGTATTTCAGAAAGTGTCAGATTCTTAGTTAACCAGCTAGGATGGGACCGCTTCATCTTCTCAAACCCACCCACCTACCACAACCTTACCCTTGAGTTTCTGAGTGCATTTAGATACGAGCGAAATCGTGGAAACCCCTCCTGTTGTGAATTCGACGATAAAAACACACCAATAAAGAAACTGATGTGTGGAGCAATTGAATCAAGTAACCAAAATCAAAGAGTATAGAGACGATGATACTAATAATCCAAAACGCAATTAGACAAATAAAAGGCAAGAGAGAAAGACACAATCTTTGTTTACCCAATTCGGAATTACCTACTCTGGGGGAGAGAGCAGCCCCTCCGTTCCACTAGAATCAATGAGTATCACTTTACAAGAAATTCCCACAATTGGGTACAAGGAATTAGCAACCCTAATTCTACCCAAATCCCGAATCTCTTCCCGTGACCAAGAGACTCACTTGACCTAGTCTACCCAAGGAGAAACAACAACCTCTTTCTCACTCTCTCAATTTTTCTATTAATAAAGCAATCTCTATTTATAGAAAAATATATGCCAAAAAATAGTAACAAATCTATTTTGAAATAAAACAAATCCAAGTTAGAGTGTCCTTCAAGAAAAGATTTTTTTCCACAAAAAAATCTCCAAAGATTTTTTCACAAAAAATCTCCAAATATATTTTTCCACAAAAAATCTCCAAAGATATTTTTCCAAAAAATCTTCAAGGATTTTCTAACTTTCTTATTACCGAGATTTCAAGGAATATCCAACAATTCTCCACCTTGCCTTTAAATCGATGGTGATCAACTCAACCACCGTGCTGCTCTCTCCATCTTGAATCTTCTATTCAAGATCACCGGTCAAGTCCAAGTCCCACTTGAACCTTGACCTAGGCCTTAGCCTCTACTTGCTTCCCGCAAGCATTACCTCCTTCCCTTCATCCCTCGGAATGCCTTCCGCTCTCATGAAGATCTTGCCTCCCACTACCATAGGATTTTTGGTAGCCACAAGATTCACCGCCTCCTCTTCAGACTCCGGAGTCATTACTTTCATACCCTCCTGAAGAAATGCTTGAGCCCCGCTATCACCGGCCTTTTTGGATAGTTCATCAAGCTTCACCACCCTTCGACCCTCGGAGTGCCCTCCGTCCTTTCGAAGTATTGCTTGCCTCCGAACCCACCTTGGAATTTTAGGCGATTCCACAAGCTGCAACATCAAACTCCCCTTGCACCCGACTACCTCCAGCAGACCTACAAGTTCCACAGTTTGATAAAGGTTGCTTTCAATTGCCTCCCTGAAGATCCTCTCAAGGTCTTGCACTTCTTCAGCCACAATTGAAACGTATCCCACAAGGACTCCATGGTTCCCCTTTGACTCAACACAACCACTCTCCTCCCTATCTCCGATTAGATACCTAAGAGTCAACGTTGACTGTCTACCACTATTGGAAGACTCCACCTCAAACTGAGTTTCCACCAAAGTACACCAACCATCCCCTTGTGATAAGCAAGACCTCTCCACCAACCCCTCTGAAACACCCAACCCGAAATCCCCTGACTCTCCACCGTCACAAGCATCACCAACTGACACCACTAGTGCCTCTCCATGCTCATAACCCTCATACTCCGATGAGTCTTTAACAACATGCGCAGAATTACCATTGCCCTTCAACTCCGGACAATCCCGTTTGTAGTGACCCCTCTTTTGACAATGGTAACAACTCCACCTATCACCGAACTTTGACTTAGCCTTCCCACCTCTACCTCCACCTCTTCCACTTGAAACGTTTAAGGCATCCGCACCATCTCCCACCTTCAAGTCTTTAAACTTAGTTAGCTCTTTCGTTCGTAAGGCCGATTGAACTTCCTCCAAGGTAATAGGGCTTTCCCTACCGTAGAGCATAGTATCCTTAAAACTTTCATAGGACTTAGGTAGCGTACACAGGAGGTGTAAAGCTTTGTCTCCGTCTTCTAGGATCACATCTACGTTGGCCAAATCATCAATGATCTTGTTAAATTTTTCCAGTTGTTCCGTCATAGATTTCGACTCCACCATTCAATAAAAGTAGAGCTTCTGTTTCAGAAACTGCTGATGTGCCGCCGACTTGGTCATATACAATGATTCAAGCTTGGCCCACATCGCCGCAGCGTTGGTCTCCGTTGCGACTTCTCTCAACACATTGTCTCCGAGACACAAGGTAATAACACTAACCGCTCTTTCATTCAAATCAGCCTTTTCCTTATCGGAAAGACTCTCCGGCATCCGTGCACCCTTCAAGGCCTCAACACACTTGTTATGGACTAGAACAGCCCTCATCTTCACCTTCCACAACCCGAATTCGTTAGTCCCGGTGAACTTCTCAATATCAAACTTTGAACCCATGGTACTTGATTATCACGATTGATCCTTGCCCCACGGTGGGCGCCAATTATTGTGAATTCGACGATAAAAACACACCAATAAAGAAACTGATGTGTGGAGCAATTTGTCGCGGTGATTTTTGGATATCGAGTTATTAATTAACTTCGAATCACAATTTAATATTCCACCACCGATCTTTAATTTATCCGAGGGAAAGGGAAAAAGTTCGAAAAAACCCTATTTTTTAGAGAACAAGGTTCGGGCGTTGGTTATACAAAGGGAAGGTATTAGCACCCTAAGTATCTATAGTACTCTATAGGAACCTCTTGTTTCTATTTCTAACTTGCGCTTTATTTTTAATTGCTTGTAAAAATGTATGAGTATGAGAATTAAAGTGATGATAAAAAAGTTTAAAATGATGGAAAAGGAAAAATGTTTTTGTTGATTTTATTGATTGGAGAGACAAGTCTCATGCCTACTTACCCGAGGGATCAAACCACCGTAGTTCGGGGTAAAAAGAAGAGTAAATTTGTTTGTTTGATTTTAAGGTTTTGAAAAAAAGGTTTTAAAGACCGAAAAGTCAAAGGTGGCAAAATGTGAGTTTGATTGATGTTAGTTTGTGAAAAAGTCTATATGGTTAAATTGATTGAGATTTGATTATGAAATAAGACGCGGACACTTGGTTTAAAATCCAAGGTTTATTGAGAAAATGTTTTGAGTGATAAAAGACACTTGGTTTAAAATCCAAGGTTTATGCATGATTAAAGATGTATGAATGAAGAAAATGCACTTGGTTTAAAATCCAAGGTTTTAGACGAGAAAAAAGGGGAACACTTGGTTTAAAATCCAAGGTTTTAGCGATAGAAGAAGCCGTTGGTTTAAAGTCCAAGGCACTTGGTTTAAAATCCAAGTTCGCGACAAAAAAGACTCTTGGGTTAAAATCCAAGGTTTTCACGTAAAAGACGCCGTTGGTTTAAAGTCCAAGGCACTTGGTTTAAAATCCAACTTTGGTGATAAAAAAAGACACTTGGGTTAAAATCCAAGGTTTTCACAATAAAAGACGCCGTTGGTTTAAAGTCCAAGGCACTTGGTTTAAAATCCAAGTTTGGTGATAAAAAAGACTCTGGGGTTAAAATCCAAGGTTTTCACGATGAAAAGACGCCGTTGGTTTAAAGTCCAAGGCACTTTGGTTTAAAAATCCAAGTTTGGTGATAAAAAAGACTCTTGGGTTAAAATCCAAGGTTTTCACGATGAAAAGACGCCGTTGGTTTAAAGTCCAAGGCACTTGGTTTAAAATCCAAGTTTTGCGACAAAAAGACTCTTGGGTTAAAATCCAAGGTTTTCGCGATAAAAAGAAACGTTTGGTTTAAAGTCCAAAGTTTTGAAAAATGATTGATGGCAAAGATATTTTGATGCTTTTGATGATGTTTGAAAAGAAATTGTGTTGATATTTTTTGAAAGAGGTTTTGACCTCATTTTTTGAGAATAAAATGACTAATTATTTAAAATGGAATGTTGGGTTCAAAATAAAAAGGTAGCGCTAAAAGAATAATAACGTCGCAATAAGCAAATTAAGCGCGAAGACAATCCGTAATGATATTTTGATCAAAACGGTGTCTTTTCCCTGGGAATTGAATATACTAATGTTTTGCGGAAAGCGATAAATAAATATGCATGAGATGCAATTTTTTCATTTATAGTGTACATTTGCTCCTAATTACATTCTAAGGTATTTGCAAGGAAAAATAAATATGAAATGAATGCAAGAGTATGCTATGCAATTTAAGTTTACATCAAATCCTAAAAATACAATCTAATGTCCTTGCAATAAAATAAATGGTTAATTAAATAGGCAAAATAAAATAAAAAAACAGAAGGGGGTGCAAATATCAATAAAAACATAAAGGGGGTGCAAAAAGCAACTCTGGGCCCAAGCCCAGCTGGGGGGCGTGGCCCAGAGGGGGGTGTGTGAAGTAAAATGAGAAATCAGATCAGAGTCGTCTGATTGATCAGACAGCTCAGATCTGATCACAAAGGAAAGGAATCAGGGATACATGATTAACATCAGATGGCTAAAGGCGCGCAGGTGCACGATAAGGCTGTGCACCTGCGCGCACAGGATCATAAACAGGGTATATAAGCAAAAACCCTAAAATTAAAACAGAAAATCCTCTTCTTCTCTCTTTCACGGCGACTAAACCTTCCTTCTCTTCTCTCAACCTCTCATGGCCGCCACGGTTCTCATACTCTCTCAACCTCTCTGTCATTTTCAAATCTTAATTTCCGTTTATTCCAAAAAACACTTCAAAATTGAAAACTACACAAGACCAAAATCTAAACCCACACTCAAATTCGAAATAAACAAACCAAAATCGAAAAAAATGGATCGAACACGAATGGAAAGGGAGGAGAAAAGGTTTCAACCTTTGAAGCTTTTATTATGATTTGTTTCAGTTCTGTCTTCTTCCTCCTCTGTGCTTTTCGATTTCGTTTTCTTTCTTCTGTTTCTTTTTAATTTCGGTTCGGATTTGATTTCGATGGTTTTGGTATGATTCTGGTTTGGATTTGATTCGTGGTTTTGTTCTGGTTCGAATGGATGAATGGTTTGCTTCTGGATTTCAGATTTGATTTGAATTGGGGTTTTCTGGTTCGATTTTGTTTTTGGGTTCTGGATTTCATTTGTGATTGTGATGAACAGTAACGGACGATGAATGATTCAGTTTCTGATTTCTATTATGCTTTTGATTTTTTTGATTTGCTGTTTTTTTCTTTGATTGGAAGAAGAAGAAATTTTCTTCTGCGGCTGACTTCAATTTTTCTCCCCCTTGGAAACTGTGCACAGTACACAGTATAAATATTGTGTCAGAAATTAGGGTTTGGCAGATAAAATTTCTCCATTTGGACAAAATTGCCCTTTTGGGCATGGACAAAAAACACATAATTGGACCTCTTTAAAAAATTGGCAAAAACACCAACAAGGAAAAATACACAAATAAAAAATAAAATTAAAATGATAATATATATAATAATAATAATAATAAATACGAAAATAAATAATAATAATAATAATATAAAAGACAAGAAATTAAAATAATAATAAAAGAAAAATAAAATGTGACCAAATAAATGAGGTATTTTAAAATACCTCTCTGCCGAAATTTCGTCAGAAACGAACAAAGAAAAATCCGTCTTAAAAAGACGTATAAAAGCGATCGGTCAAAAAATGGGGTATGACAGATGCCCCTATTTAAGTTTCTTCCATCGGAGATAAAAAGAAAAAGATGATTTTTGATGATGTTTTTGTTTTGGTTCGACGATGGAAGAGACTTAAATACCGAGTACACCATTTTTTTGACCGGATTGAACTATAAAATGCTATGATATGATGTTATGAGTATTATGCTTATGAGTGTTATGCTTATGAGTGTTTGAATGTAATGAAGATTATTTGACAGGGGTAATGAAGACAGAAAGCGATAAAGTCCTGTATGCGGACAGAAAGCAGATAAAGTCCTGTGTGCGGACAGAAGCAGATAAAGTCCTGTGTGCGGATATAAGTAAAGACTGAAAGCGATAAAGTCCTGTGTGCGGACATAAGTAAAGACAGAAAGCAGTAAAGTCCTGTGTGCGGACAGAAGCAGATAAAGTCCTGTGTGCGGACATAAGTAAAGACTGAAAGCGATAAAGTCCTGTGTGCGGACATAAGTAAAGACAGAAAGCAGTAAAGTCCTGTGTGCGGACATAAGTAAAGACAGTGTCCGCCAACATTGTGGGATGGTAAGGACATGTAAAGGCAGTGTTTACCAACATTGTGGGATGGTAAGGACACAACGAGGAAACAAATTGTCTGCTGCCATTGTGGGAGAGCGAGACATGACAAGAATATGTATTTGTCTAGACCAGACACACTGGAGATGACTTCTTTTGGGGAAATTGACCACAAGTTTGCAGTTGATTGTTTGCAAAATCTACTACTTTGAATATGAATGATGGAGACATCTCTGGACCAGACTCACTGGGGATGACTCTTTTGTGATGTATTGAATGATGGAGACATCTCTGGACCAGATGACTCTTTTTTTGTGATGTATTGAAGCAAGACACATGATAGTCAATGCAGTATGTGTGAATGATTTTGTGTGCATGTTACTTATGAATATGAATGTTTGTGCACATATGTGAATGATTATATGTATGTATGTATGTATGTATGATTGTATGTATAAATGATTGTATGTATGTTTGTATGTATGATTGTATGTATAAATGATTGTGTGATTGTATGTACGTATGAATGTATATATGATTGTATGTAGTATGAATGTATGTTATGAAGCTTGTATTTGTATGATTGAATGATATTTGTACATGACTGGATGAGACAAAAGTTTGACGGTAAAAGATGAACATCGGGCCGACGTATCCGTACAACCACTCAATAGTTCTCCGCTGGGGATGGCACCCCTATAGGTGAAATAAATCAGATCCTCGGGGTAAAACCCAGTATGGTATGTCAATCTTATGGTAAGAATGATTGCTTCTTGGGGTACAACCCGTTGGTCAGAGATCTGGCAGAAGTCGCCATTTCTGTACACTAAAACCGAATATTTTCTCATGGTCTTGTTTCGACAGTCATGCTTTTGCTTTTTCTTCTTTTTTTTGAAATCCCTAACTTTTGCCTGGACCGCCCTTTCGGGTTTTCAATCCACTGGGAATACAGATCTCTTTTTTTGTTTTGTCCCTAATTTTTGCCTGGACCGCCCTTTCGGGTTTTCAATCCACCGGGACGCTCCTTTTTGTCTAAGCCACCTTTTCAGGTTTTCGACTTAGCGAGCTATTCTTTTTTGCTATTTTTTGCTTTTGCTTTTTTTTTTTTTTTTGACAGAAAGAAACAAGACTGATATGCTGATGCGCAAACTTCTCCAAGAGATGCCATTTGCTGATGATATGCAAACTTCTCCAAGAGATGTCATTTGCTGATGATATGCAAACTTCTCAAAGAGATGCCATTTGCTGTTGAATGAGCCTTCCAAAACGGGTCTCAGCTTCTTCTTTCACTGGGGGAAAGGAAATCATACAAGCTTCTTAAAGATAACTACTTGCTGGAGATTACCGGAGAACAGTCAAGTTCAGTATTTAATTGAGGAATATTGGATTACATGCTCAGCATATTATAATAACACACATGTCCATAAGAACCCAAAATATCAACTCGATGATTATTAGCTCAAGGAGGAAGAGACATAACAACTATCTTGGCAGACCTGGATTGCCCCTGGAAACCATTTCAGGTGCCCCAAGTGAGTGAAACCTTGACTTTGTATCTTTGAAGTGTATGCCCCTGTATGTAAAGTCTTGCCCCTGATTGGCAGGTTCCTGAGGTAATTTGCCCCAAGTTAGGAGCGTTTTGAGTTGATTCACCCTTGATTAGACCATTTGATTGAATTTCTTTGATGTTAAATATAAATTTGCAAATAAAATTGTTTCTTTTGAAAAAATGTTTCTGATGTAATGTACATGCAAGTTTTGGAATCGCGAAAATTTATGTAAAACACATGTGGTGTGTGTAAAAGATAGTTACTCAACAAACAGGTGTAGTCAGTTTTAACAATAATTTTGTTGATCATGCTTTCAAAGTAAACCTAGCTTCAATTAGGTCTTTTGAGGGTTATAACGTGGCCTGGTTCATGGTTATGAAAAACAAGATTATTAGGCTCAAAATTCTGCTTTAACCCACCCACTCTTCTTTGATGTCCTTCATTCCTATATTCAAATAATTCATCAGACACGCTTTGGTTGACAAGAGGATTTATTTTGACAATAATGTTTGAGGTTGACGCTTTGGTCGAAGCTTTGATGAGATTCTTGAAGTGGCAGTCACTTTTTCATTCACAAGCTTGTCTTCAACATTTTTGCTCTTAATCCCTTATTTTTGCATGGACCAATTCTTTTGGATTTTATGAACCATCGGGATGCCCTGAATTTTGCCCAAGTCTTTTTACCTAGCGGGCTTTTTGTTGTTTTTGTTGTGTTTTTTTTTTTTTTGTAGGACAATTGTGACTGCCACATGCTATTGTGAGTTTTGTCGACTCATGACTTCCTCTATCTCGACAGATTTATCCTCTTTATTGGGATGTGTTATTGAATTATTGAAAGACTACCTGCCCCGGGTCAAGATTAAGGGTTTTTTTTTTATAGAAAGAACACCAATTTCTGGCTCAAAGGGGTTAACTACGGATTATCTCCTTATTTCTCCGGTGTTTTGGGAAGTGAAACAATGCCTTACATCATCAACCGGGTCTTACTAATGAAAGCATATATCAGCACATATCGGCAATTTTAAACATTTAATTTACATCATCCTCCCCTCAAGTTTGTAAACATGAAAAGTGAAGTAGAAAAACATTGTCATTTATGATGGCATAAGAAAAGACTGAATACGAATGGATGGATTCCAAAATATGCATGCTCATTGTTTAGAAATATTAATTAAAAGATACAACTTAAAAATGCAAATAAATGCTTGGCAAGAAAGAAATTGCAATTTGAAAATAGAAGGCCTAGTGATCCTAGGGACAAACTTCTTGATAATCTTGAAAATGACAGAGACCCATGATTAAGCGGAGGACGAACTTTGAACGTTAGGGTTCTCATCCCTAAAAGATAGCACATTGTTGTGGATTAAATCCTGAACGGCTTTTTTGAGAGGATATCAATGCTCTATATCATGGTCAGGGGCCCCTTGATAGGCACAAGTTAAATCACTGCGGTACCAAGGAGGTAGTACTGCTGGCACAGGGGGAGGTGGCCTTGTCTGGACAAAATTTTTAGTAAGTAGGGCAGGGAGCAGGTCGGCATATTTCACAGGTATGGGGTTAAATGGTTGATTTTTCTGAGCACGGTTATGATTGAATGATTGTTGGGGAGATGGTAAGTGATGAGATTATGGGTATTGTGGTGGTAGTGCTATGGCTGCAATATGTGGATAAACTGGGTTGCTCGAATTATGTCCTCCCTGGGCCTCCATGCCAACTTCAGATTCTTTCTTCTCAGAGAAGTTGTTACCATATCTCTTGGCGGTATTGGTCGGGGCTTTCTCTCTTGTTAACCGTCCCTGACGGACTCCTTCTTCTAAGCACATTCCCATTTCTACCATTTCGGTGAAGCTTCTTGATACAACACCAACCATTTTCTCATAGAAGAATGGGCTCAGAGTATGCAAAAATAACTTACACAACTCTTTTTCTTCGACTGGAGGACGAATCTGAGCAGCAAGCTCCCTCCATCTTTGAGCACATTCTTTAAAAGACTCCCTCTCTTTTTGTGCCAATGCTCGTAATTCATCCCTATCAGGGGCCAGATATGAATTGTAATTATACTACCGAATAAAAGCACAAGCCAAATCATTAAAGGAACTGACATTAGCCCTATCAAGGTCCATGTACCACCTCAGAGTTGCACCGGTCAGACTGTCTTGAAAATAATAGATCAACAACTTGTCATTACTGGTTTGAGTAGACATTTTCCTGGCGTACATTATCAAGTGAGCCTTGGGACAAGTACTCCCCTTATACTTCTCAAAATCCGGAACTTTAAACTTATGTGGGACCACGACATCAGGGACCAAGCAGAGTTCATGCGCGTCTTGGCCGAACAAATCCTTTCCTCTAAGAGCCCTCATCTCTTTTTGCATCTCATCATATTTGATTTGCAAGTCATCCATCCTATCATAACCTCCCATACTTTCAGCATGAAAAATAGGCATCTGGTTTTGTTGGATAGTATGAACCAAAGGTGCAGAAACGGTTGCTGTGACCTGGGGAAGTGTATTAACAAGCTGATGGATAGGCATTGTCGATTGGACATGAGGAATCTCTGATATTACAGGACGTGGTTCTGCCCCAAGAAAGCCGACTGGCATGCCCCATGGGTAACCTTCAGGCATGACAAACTGAGGAGCGTCAAGAGGCGCAGATGCAATAGGAGGAGGTACAAGAGCATTACTAGACGGTGGTGCTGGTGCTGACACCTGATTCTGGGTAGCCATCAAAGATGCCACCATGCTAGTCAACTTCTCAATTTTTGTCTGCATGGTTGTCACCTGTTCCCGGAGCATATGGTTTTCTTCCTCAAAATTGTTCATCTTGTTTCTCAACCTGGACCGAGTATTGTAGGCACGAGTTGGTTTGTACTGAATACGCCGAGTCACTTTTTTACTGAGGTAGAGAGAACAGGAAAATATGAGACTTGAGTTTGGAAACTTATGATGCATGATGTGTTTATGCTAAAATATGCAATATTTTTTTTTTGTTATCGAAGGACTTATCCCAAATTGGTTGTAAACATTTAGATATGGATTTTGTAAGGAGAAAAGAAGAAAAGATTTATTATGTGTCAATTGAAATGAATGTCTCTACAATGTTTGCAAAAAATTTGTTTAAGTCCTTCGATATTGGATGAGGAAAAAGAATTTATGAATAAGTGCATGCATGCATGATGCGGAAAACATGGTGGGGTTAAAGTAAAATGTTGGAGTCAAAGGTGAAACCCTCCCATATGGTATGTACTAGGGTTCATATGTACCTGCATCACGGGTTCTAATAAGTTCCCAAAGTCATCAACCGTCTTTCGAACATCGCCGGCTTACGGAACTAATTCCCGGTCCAATAATATTCTCAAAACAATCTCGTTTGAGTGTAGTCTCGCGTATCGACTAATCCCAAGACCATTCTTGGTTAGCCACCGCACTACGCCCTAAAAGGCCAAGATGGGTTCATGTGATTTTAAAGTTCTCAGCTTTTCGGGACACTCACATTGATAAGTAATAACGCCGACATGACTATTCATGTCAACAGAGTACTACTATCATGAGGCCTCCACTGAGCGGGATTATATCACATGCATCGGGGTCTAAGACTATTCTTAGCCCAAAACTTTGATTATACCCCATCCTATCTTATTGTTTCTCTCAAGCCCGGGTTAGGACTTATCTCACCACTCAGAGCAAACCCAAATATATATATACAAACATTCACATAAAAAAGAATAATAGCGCGAAGATAGAAAATAAAACAAGTTAGGCTCAACCCGCTTGGTTGTCCCCAGTGAAGTCGCCATTTCTGTCGCGGTGATTTTTGGATATCGAGTTATTAATTAACTTCGAATCACAATTTAATATTCCACCACCGATCTTTAGTTTATTCGAGGGAAAGGGAAAAAGTTCGAAAAAACCCTATTTTTTAGAGAACAAGGTTCGGGGGTTGGTTATATGAAGGGAAGGTTGTAACGCCCCAAAATTTTATATATTAGTATTATTTTATTTATCTATCATTTGAATAAAAATGGGATGTGATGCTATTGTTTTTATTTAATTCATTTCGTATGATATAAAATTGTTTCAACAATAATAGAATGATCCTTTATTGGTGGTTTATTTTCATCCTATTTATTTTAATAAATAATTGTATATGCTATGTACATTTCTAGTAAGGGGCGTGACATGTCTAATGACTACATGTTCATTGTGTGGTTTATCATTAATTGAGGAAGTTTATATCTAATTATATACTATTAATTATTGATTTATTATTTATTCATCAAGCTATATATAGGAATCAAATACTCTCACCTTCTATCCTTGACACACCATTTGCTTTCTTTAACCAATTAAATGTGTTTGATGACTTTGTCTAAAGTATAATGAGTTGTCTGCAAAGAAATAAAGGTACTCCCTAATGATATTTTCACCGTGTGTGATTCACAATGGCTAGCTTCTTGGCAAAATTCATTTTATTCAAACATGGTATTCAATTGCAATTAATTTAATTGATTTCCAATTGACAACTTAATACCGTAACTATTGTCAAATTTTATGATCTTTTTCATAATTAGGTAATAACTCAGCCTATTTAAAATGCATAAGTGGTACTACTTCACCAATCTCACCCGTCCAACTTTTCTTCATACCCCTTGTCAAAGAATAAATAAATAAATACATTTTAGAACAAACTCCAACCATAGTCTATACAACAACAGAGAAATACTATCAACATTTCTAATTCCCTAACATTTTCGGATACTTTAGTGTTATACCGTTCTTTGGACAAGCGGTGCATGAGACTTAAAGGACATTTGTATTAGAGTAGAAAAGCGCCTAAGGTAAGGGCAGTCTCCTCCATACAAGTTACTATGCGTACATTTAGTTGTATTGAAATATTGTGTGATGATAGTCATGTGTGTGTTTTCTTACAAATATTTATGAATACATGATTTTTGGAATATTTGTGATGGTGTGTGTAGACATGGCATGAACATTTATTTTTGTGGTACTCCAGCTGTGTGCGTAAGGGGGTACGTGATTATCTTATTATTGTGGTACTCCAGCTGTGTGCGTAAGGGGGTACGTGATTTTCCCCATTGGTAAGGGTGACTATATATATCCGGATCATTTAGAATAAGAGCATGCATACATTGTATTATTTTTGTTAATGGTGTTTACGTGTGCTTTGATATGCTCTATTTTATGTGGCTAAATTATGTTCGGTTTTCTTGATATGGGCGATGGGAAAGATTACTGACCCTTACCACTACAGGTTCAAAGCTTCAAGATGAGTATTGATTTGTTGGAGTCACGAATCGTTGCGTGCGCGGGGAAACAAAAAAAATGGATTTTTATTTAAGTGTAATTTAAAATATTTTGGAAGTTGATGACTTGTAATATTTTTGAATTCAGTAAATTTTTTTTATCGTTATTTCAATAATTTGATATCTCGAAATTTTAAGAGAAAAATAATGATTTGTTTTGCGATAAGTTGTAAATAATAAATACACAAAAACTACCATCTTCTAAAAATAAAAGAATTAGACGTAATTTCTTGGATCAAAATCCGGGGTGTTACAAAGGTATTAGCACCCTAAGTATCTATAGTACTCTATAGGAACCTCTTGTTTCTATTTCTAACTTGCGCTTTATTTTTAATTGCTTGTAAAAATGTATGAGTATGAGAATTAAAGTGATGATAAAAAAGTTTAAAATGATGGAAAAGGAAAAATGTTTTTGTTGATTTTATTGATTGGAGAGACAAGTCTCATGCCTACGTACCCGAGGGATCAAACCACCGTAGTTCGGGGTAAAAAGACGAGTAAATTTGTTTGTTTGATTTTAAGGTTTTGAAAAAAAGGTTTTAAAGACCGAAAAGTCAAAGATGGCAAAATGTGAGTTTGATTGATGTTAGTTTGTGAAAAAAGTCTATATGGTTAAATTGATTGAGATTTGATTATGAAATAAGACGCGGACACTTGGTTTAAAAACCAAGGTTTATTGAGAAAATGTTTTGAGTGATAAAAGACACTTGGTTTAAAATCCAAGGTTTATGCATGATTAAAGATGTATGAATGAAGAAAATACACTTGGTTTAAAATTCAAGGTTTTAGACGAGAAAAAAGGGGAACACTTGGTTTAAAATCCAAGATTTTAGCGATAGAAGAAGCCGTTGGTTTAAAGTCCAAGGCACTTGGTTTAAAATCCAAGTTCGCGACAAAAAAGACTCTTGGGTTAAAATCCAAGGTTTTCACGTAAAAGATGCCGTTGGTTTAAAGTCCAAGGTACTTGGTTTAAAATCCAAGTTTGGTGATAAAAAAAGATACTTGGGTTAAAATCCAAGGTTTTCACAATAAAAGACGCCGTTGGTTTAAAGTCCAAGGCACTTGGTTTAAAATCCAAGTTTGGTGATAAAAAAGACTCTTGGGTTAAAATCCAAGGTTTTCACGATGAAAAGACGCCGTTGGTTTGAAGTCCAAGGCACTTTGGTTTAAAAATCCAAGTTTGGTGATAAAAAAGACTCTTGGGTTAAAATCCAAGGTTTTCACGATGAAAAGACCCCGTTGGTTTAAAGTCCAAGGCACTTGGTTTAAAATCCAAGTTTTGCGACAAAAAGACTCTTGGGTTAAAATCCATGGTTTTCGCGATAAAAAGAAACGTTTGGTTTAAAGTCCAAAGTTTTGAAAAATGATTGATGGCAAAGATATTTTGATGCTTTTGATGATGTTTGAAAAGAAATTGTGTTGATATTTTTTGAAAGAGGTTTTGACCTCATTTTTTGAGAATAAAATGACTGATTATTTAAAATGGAATGTTGGGTTCCAAATAAAAAGGTAGCGCTAAAAGAATAATAACGTCGCAATAAGCAAATTAAGCGCGAAGACAATCCGTAATGATATTTTGATCAAAACGGTGTCTTTTCCCTGGGAATTGAATATACTAACGTTTTGCGGAAAGCGATAAATAAATATGCATGAGATGCAATTTTTTCATTTATAGTGTACATTTGCTCCTAATTACATTCTAAGGTATTTGCAAGGAAAAATAAATATGAAATGAATGCAAGAGTATGCTATGCAATTTAAGTTTACATCAAATCCTAAAAATACAATCTAATGTCCTTGCAATAAAATAAATGGTTAATTAAATAGGCAAAATAAAATAAAAAAACAGAAGGGGGTGCAAATATCAATAAAAACATAAAGGGGGTGCAAAAAGCAACTCTGGGCCCAAGCCCAGCTAGGTGGCGTGGCCCAGAGGGGGGTGTGTGAAGTAAAATGAGAAATCAGATCAGAGCCGTCTGATTGATCAGACAGCTCAGATCTGATCACAAAGGAAAGGAATCAGGGATACATGATTAACATCAGATGGCTAAAGGCGCGCAGGTGCACGATAAGGCTGTGCACCTGCGCGCACAGGATCATAAACAGGGTATATAAGCAAAAACCCTAAAATTAAAACAGAAAATCCTCTTCTTCTCTCTTTCACGGCGGCTAAACCTTCCTTCTCTTCTCTCAACCTCTCATGGCCGCCACGGTTCTCATACTCTCTCAACCTCTCTGTCAATTTCAAATCTTAATTTCCGTTTATTCCAAAAAACACTTCAAAATTGAAAACTACACAAGACCAAAATCTAAACCCACACTCAAATTCGAAATAAACAAACCAAAATCGAAAAAATGGATCGAACACGAATGGAAAGGGAGGAGAAAAGGTTTCTGAAGGAAAACGTAATTGTTTATCAAAGATAAAACGCAGCGGATTTTAAAATTTTATTTTCCTTCGATGGATCCATGTGAAAGATCATGGTCAAGAATATATTGTTACCTTGAAGAACTGATGCTTTCTTTCGCGAACAAGGAGCTTTCGATCACGAACAGAAACTGCTTACGATCACGAACTGCCTTTCAATCACGAACAAGAAACACCGTACGATCACGAACAAGAACCTTCAATCGATCACGAGCACCACAATTGCAGCGCCTCCACTTAGTCCACACGAACAGGAACCTTCAACCTTCGGTGCTAGCCGTTCTTGGATGAAGAATGAGGGAACTTGAGCGGATTAGGGTTTAGAGAAATTCACAATTTCTCAAATACGAATTAGGGTTTAGAGAAATTCAGAATTTCTCCAAAAGTTGTGAGAGACTGAACTTCATAAGGCTCTATTTATAGAGTTTCTTATGTGAGCTTCAGTTCACACGAATTTGGACTTCTTAAGCCCACTATTCGTTTTTCACTAATTGCACCCCCGCAATAAGTCTTACTTATTTTTCCCGTTTTAACTGTCCTTATGTGTGTGACCCTGTAGGTTCTTATAACGTTGGCAATAATATTTATCTTAATATTATAAACAGTGAGCGGTATCTAGCAACACATCACTGTTACCCAAGTTATAAGAATGTCATGTGATCTGACTAACCTTTCTGTGATAAACATCTTGTGCATAATTACCCTTTTGTCCTCATGTCTATATTGAACACAAGACATAGTATGTCATCCTTGTCTAGTTCAATATTGGGCCCATAGACATATCTCCCGTTATGTAGGAGGGACAAATCCCATCTAGGTCACTCATGTCCCTCAGCATGATTCGTGGGATACCCATCAACCAACTTTATAGTTATCCAGTTACGGATAACGTTTGAATGGCAACAAGGTATTACACTCCTACATCTAGGGTACACAGTGGTTTCAGGTCGAAGGATGGAATGCACCTTTTATCACTATGAGAATAACTTATGACATTTCATAACATTCTATGTAGTATTCTCATGGTGGGTCAATCCGATATAAAGTTACCCTTAACATTTATATCTATGTGAAGACTTGATAACTCATTATCTATGATCAGTGAGACGTGATCATCAGTCTACCAACATAATAGTCTCTATGCTTTAATGTTATCCCATTTCATATTAAAGCTTGACTACGGATACTTTAAGAATAGTGTTCTAAAGTTAATGTAATCTCACGATTAAGTCTCACTTAATGTTTCATTACATGAACAATCTATTCTAGGGACTTTATTATTTTGGAAAACAAACATAATAAAGAAATGCCTTATTATATATATTTAATATATATAAATCATGTCACAATACAAAAGCAAATGCTATCAAATAGATTGGCTTTTAGGGCTTACTCCAACAATCTCCCACTAGCACTAAAGCCAATCAAATGTTCATCTAACATTTATTGGTTAGCATGAGCATCGAGCAACTTCTTAGCAAGATGCTACATTAGTGTATAAGGAACTATTTCCTATGTTGGTATCTTACATATCTTTTCAAAGTTACTCTTTCGATCTCTATCGGGATAGAAAGGTGTCTATATATATCTGAATCGTTGGTGAGATATATTCCTTTGTTTGCAAGATTAAATCATTATCATCACTAATGTGATTAATGAAATCTGCAACGATGGAAACATAGTTTTTAGCTCAATCCTGAACTAAACGATCCAAATCAAATACTTGACCTTTGTAATAGAAATAGACACTTTCTGAAGCTTATTAGCTTGCAGTGTTTATATCTGACATAAATTTGAATTTCAATACAATGTATCGGATTGGAAACTAACATCATTATAACTTATTTACAATGATCTTTTCCATACCTACCTATTTCAAAAGATAGTCCTTAGTTCCTTTAAGGTACTTAGGGATATTCTTGAAGGTCAATTAGTGTCAAACACTAGATTCAATTTTGGTACTTACTGATTATGCTATAAGCATATGGTGTATCTGGTGTTGTACATATTATATGGTGTACATGACTGATCCATTTGCGAAAGCATGTGGATTCTTTTCATGTATCTCTTTCTCATCCAATGAGACGTGACATTGTCCTTTGAACAAATAAAATCATTTGTTGCGTCAACAATCTATCTCTATAGATTATGATTCCTAACTCTTTAGGAAGTCTCGCCTAAGTATTTCATCAAGAGATATTTCCTTAATCATGTCTTACATGTATAAGGAAAATGTTTTGATGATTAATATGTCATCCACACATGATACCAGATTAAGATAATTACTCCCACTAACCTCCTTGTGTGCACAAGAATTATATTTGTCCTTTATTAATTCGTTTTCATAAAACTTCATAAATAAGAACAAATAATTCAACTTCTGAGAACTTGATCTAATCAAAATTAGATTGCTACAATTTGTATACCTTTCAAGCATCCTTTGGATTGAGAAAACCCTATGTATATGTCTAACACATATATATGAGGTCATTCCAATTAAGGAATGCAACTTTGTCATCCATCTGCCAGAACATGTAGTATAACAATTGTAACTAGACTACGATCATGGTTTCATCATAATTGGCATTTTGATTTTGCGTGAAACCTTTAATAATTCATTACATCTTAAATGTAGTCTCCATATCATCCATGTCAGTCTTCTATAAGAAGACTCACTTTTATCGTCTGAGTCTTACTCATCTTAATAACCATTATCACATAAGGTCTGTGTACATGGATTCTATATAAGATTCTATGGCATTTAGCCACTTCTCAGAATTTAGGTCATTTACGACCTTTTAAACAAGTTAAATATTCATCTTCAATGAAATCCATATCACCTTGTTAAGTCATGATAAAATCATACTTCCCAGCCTTGTGATATGTTAGACTTGTCTAGCCTCATGTGCAACTCAAACGGTTGATCCTACAACAACCTTGAGGAACCAGTTTGTGTTCCCTTTTAAAATATTAATATTGTGGTACTTGAATCATTCAAGTTCTATATCACTCTCACTGACTCTTTTAAGAGACACATTCCCACTCGAGGAATGCTTCAGTCTAGCAACAAAACAACTTTTGTCCTGAAGAGTGATGTAGGACTAATATCCCTTAGTTTCCTTAGGATACTTCCACATTCATCCAATTTGGAATAAAATTTATCTGATAAATTTTCAATCCAAACTATCATAAAGGCAAACTAGGTACTTTACCTTCATATCAAATATGATGTCTTTATGATTACTTTTAAAAGGCAGAGCTAGTTGTGGGTGAAGAATAACTATAAGTAGAGAAATTAAAACAAAGAGTCAACGACATATAATTAAACTATCTTAAATCAAATCATGTCAAACATGATGCGATAAAATAGTTATTATATTCCTTAACGAAGTATTTACCATTATGACTTGTTCATATGATTTTGATAAGCATCCTTCTCGAATCTAGTCATAGTAGGTTGCTAGAGAGTATAGTTCAAGAACTCATAGTTTTTCTCGCATTTGAGAACAATTCTCAATTGTGTACCAATTCATAAACACTTTTCTGAAATTCTTGTCCTTCATAAGGACAATATAATTTGTATTGTATTCCAAAATTCTAATTACAGAGATATGTAAAACTTTGTATTATGATAAAATCATTTTAATACGGACTTTTATTAAAATGCTCCCACTATTTTATTCAAACCAAATGACCTTCAAGCATATGATTCGGAAAATCCCGTTGGAAGATTTTCTAGTGAGAATGAGATCCATATTTCACTTTGTTTTAAGTCAGCGTTGGACTGATTACACAAAACTTAGTTTATTTAGGTAGGAAACTCATTTCCAATTGTATCTCATACAACTCTCATATCCTTTCCGTTGGGTAAATAACACTTATTTTATTTTTAATCCATCATATGGAATAACCCAACGCTTGCTTCTAATATCATATAATCAAATTATATTTATTTAGTTAAGTTAACCCAAAGAATAGCCCTCGGATAAACTGGTTATCTCACCGCAACTTATCAATATAGACAATGCACTTTACGTTGGCAAAACCTACATTAATCGATATTGATCTTGAAGGGTGCTATTCTTTGGAAAGCATAAAACTTAATATATTATTTGAAGGATTTTTAATTAGTTTGATCTCACCACGGCTTATATATCATATATATTCGCACTCCAATCATTCAAGCATGCATAACAATTAAACAAAATAAAAGTGACATGATTATGGCCCCTAACGTTGTGATTCTCTCAAGCCAATGAGAGAATCTAAACTAGTCCTAGAAACGACCTTGCTTCTCCAAGCTAGACCTCTAGGGTTGTTCAAGCGTCAGGATTCTTCTTACTTCCTTGTATTCTAATTACATTAGAAATAAGAGAAACTCGTTTTACATACGAGGGAGTGGATGCGAGGAGAATGTACATATAGAATTTGAGAGAGAGAGGCACGACACGCAGGCCGTATTTCAAAAACCCAATAAATAGAATTATAAGACTAAGGCCATAATCACTCACAACAAAATAATAATAAACACACTTTTATCATTATTATTAAAATTAAAGTCTCATAATTAAATAAATTAAATTAAAATCCGGCGATTGATCACACTACGCAAAGTTAGCAATTAAATTTGATTCAAACCTTTTAATTCACAATTAAATCTTTCGAATCAAAATTTGCTA
This sequence comes from Trifolium subterraneum, assembly GCA_951799995.1. NCBI lineage: Eukaryota > Viridiplantae > Streptophyta > Magnoliopsida > Fabales > Fabaceae > Trifolium > Trifolium subterraneum. The sequence goes on along the minus strand of OX637461.1, from coordinate 49,566,876 downwards.
AAATAAATAATATTATTTTAAAGTAGAATCAAATCTTTGACAATTCTCCAATTACCAAATATTGCAATTTATTTAATCAAAACGTTTTTGAATAAAATATTTTTCCAAAATTGGTAATATTATCTTTTAAAACAATTTCAAAAGATATTTCTAAAATTTTGAAACGATTTCAAAATTAAATATATTTTGAATCAAAATTTGCTAAAATAAATAATATTATTTTAAAGTAGAATCAAATCTTTGACAATTCTCCAATTACCAAATATTGCAATTTATTTAATCAAAACGTTTTTGAATAAAATATTTTTCCAAAATTGGTAATATTATCTTTTAAAACAATTTCAAAAGATATTTCTAAAATTCTGAAACGATTTCAAAATTAAATATATTTGTCAAAATCACTTTGAATTACCATCTAATTTTGCATCAACATTTGATACGTTTTACAAACCCTAATCATAATGACACAACACTTGCATCGTTATGAATACTCTTACAATAACATGATCATACCAAATCAAGTGCTCTGATTCTTCGTTCAATACGATAATCGAATTCGTTAAACTTCACCAGATACGGTTTCAAAGCTTATACTTCACCAGATACGGTTCCGAAGTTTATCCTTCACCATATACGGTTCCGAAGTTTCAAACATCAATTATCAAATATGAACAAGTATCATTCAACTCAATTATTGTACGATCAAAATCAGTATATCATATATACCAATATCACATAGGGTTTATGTGCATATGTGATCGATTAACATGTTTCTCTTATTAAGATAATCAATACGTTGATGCTTCACCAGAAACGGTTCCGAAACATCAAACCAATCGATAACCATAAACAGAAACATGGTTTGGCCAATTTTAATTCCTTTATTATTTAATTGATTCCAATATGTTTAAACATTTTAAACATAAACGAATTAAACAGAAACAGTTTCTGATGTGTTTAAACGATTTAAACAGAGACATTAACATTTTTAAACAATTTAAACAGACACGTGATTAAACAATTAAACAGAATCGCGATTTAAACAATTAAACAGAATCGCGATTTAAACAACCTTTGCTTTAAACAGAAACGCGATTAAAATGTTTAAACAGAATAGCGATTTTAAACAATGTTTAAACAATTTAAACAGAAACGTGATTAAACAAAACAAACCGATTCAAGGTTTCGTAATGAAACATTCATTAACGAAACCCTAATTGTATCAACGTTTGACACAATTTTGAAACCCTAACCGATTATGTTTCCATAATAATACAACACTTGTATTTCTATGAATCCAAATACAACAATCATTCATCAAAACGTTTCAAGATTGTTGTTCATTATAGATGATTGACTCATGAATGCTTCACCAGTATCGGATTCCGAAGCACATGCTCACAATCACCCATTATTCACGCGAATCACAAAATATTCTGATGAACAATATAATCGGTATATCACATATACCAACGTGGTATTAGAATTATATATCACATATATAAATTAAGATTAATCAATCACATCTTATTAATTCTTGTTCTTATTATTATTAATATAGATTCACAATCATATCATATTAATAAACGGTAACAAACATCAAAACTGATCCATGGTTTCACAAGTGGCTCTGATACCACTGAAGGAAAACGTAATTGTTTATCAAAGATAAAACGCAGCGGATTTTAAAATTTTATTTTCCTTCGATGGATCCATGTGAAAGATCATGGTCAAGAATATATTGTTACCTTGAAGAACTGATGCTTTCTTTCGCGAACAAGGAGCTTTCGATCACGAACAGAAACTGCTTACGATCACGAACTGCCTTTCAATCACGAACAAGAAACACCGTACGATCACGAACAAGAACCTTCAATCGATCACGAGCACCACAATTGCAGCGCCTCCACTTAGTCCACACGAACAGGAACCTTCAACCTTCGGTGCTAGCCGTTCTTGGATGAAGAATGAGGGAACTTGAGCGGATTAGGGTTTAGAGAAATTCACAATTTCTCAAATACGAATTAGGGTTTAGAGAAATTCAGAATTTCTCCAAAAGTTGTGAGAGACTGAACTTCATAAGGCTCTATTTATAGAGTTTCTTATGTGAGCTTCAGTTCACACGAATTTGGACTTCTTAAGCCCACTATTCGTTTTTCACTAATTGCACCCCCGCAATAAGTCTTACTTATTTTTCCCGTTTTAACTGTCCTTATGTGTGTGACCCTGTAGGTTCTTATAACGTTGGCAATAATATTTATCTTAATATTATAAACAGTGAGCGGTATCTAGCAACACATCACTGTTACCCAAGTTATAAGAATGTCATGTGATCTGACTAACCTTTCTGTGATAAACATCTTGTGCATAATTACCCTTTTGTCCTCATGTCTATATTGAACACAAGACATAGTATGTCATCCTTGTCTAGTTCAATATTGGGCCCATAGACATATCTCCCGTTATGTAGGAGGGACAAATCCCATCTAGGTCACTCATGTCCCTCAGCATGATTCGTGGGATACCCATCAACCAACTTTATAGTTATCCAGTTACGGATAACGTTTGAATGGCAACAAGGTATTACACTCCTACATCTAGGGTACACAGTGGTTTCAGGTCGAAGGATGGAATGCACCTTTTATCACTATGAGAATAACTTATGACATTTCATAACATTCTATGTAGTATTCTCATGGTGGGTCAATCCGATATAAAGTTACCCTTAACATTTATATCTATGTGAAGACTTGATAACTCATTATCTATGATCAGTGAGACGTGATCATCAGTCTACCAACATAATAGTCTCTATGCTTTAATGTTATCCCATTTCATATTAAAGCTTGACTACGGATACTTTAAGAATAGTGTTCTAAAGTTAATGTAATCTCACGATTAAGTCTCACTTAATGTTTCATTACATGAACAATCTATTCTAGGGACTTTATTATTTTGGAAAACAAACATAATAAAGAAATGCCTTATTATATATATTTAATATATATAAATCATGTCACAATACAAAAGCAAATGCTATCAAATAGATTGGCTTTTAGGGCTTACTCCAACAGTTTCAACCTTTGAAGCTTTTATTATGATTCGTTTCAGTTCTGTCTTCTTCCTCCTCTGTGCTTTTCGATTTCGTTTTCTTTCTTCTGTTTCTTTTAAATTTCGGTTCGGATTTGATTTCGATGGTTTATGTATGATTCTGGTTTGGATTTGATTCGTGGTTTTGTTTTGGTTCGAATGGATGAATGGTTTGCTTCTGGATTTCAGATTTGATTTGAATTGGGGTTTTCTGGTTCGATTTTGTTTTTGGGTTCTGGATTTGATTTGTGATTGTGATGAACAGTAACAGACGATGAATGATTCAGTTTCTGATTTCTATTCTGCTTTTGATTTTTTTGTTTTTTTGATTTGCTGTTTTTTTTTCTTTGATTGGAAGAAGAAGAAATTTTCTTCTGCGGCTGACTTCAATTTTTCTCCCCCTTGGAAACTGTGCACAGTACACAGTATAAATACTGTGTCAGAAATTAGGGTTTGGCAGATAAAATTTTCCATTTGGACAAAATTGCCCTTTTGGGTCTGGACAAAAAACACATAATTGGACCTCTTTAAAAAATTGGCAAAAACACCAAAAAGGAAAAATACACAAATAAAAAATAAAATTAAAATGATAATATATATAATAATAATAATAATAATAAATACGAAAATAAATAATAATAATAATAATAATATAAAAGACAAGAAATAAAAATAATAATAAAAGAAAAATAAAATGTGACCAAATAAATGAGGTATTTTAAAATACCTCTCTGCCGAAATTTCGTCAGAAACGAACAAAGAAAAATCCGTCTTAAAAAGATGTATAAAAGCGATCGGTCAAAAAATGGGGTATGACACAATTGAATCAAGTAACCAAAATCAAAGAGTATAGAGACGATGGTACTAATAATCCAAAACGCAAGTAGACAAATAAAAGGCAAGAGAGAAAGACACAATCTTTGTTTACCCAGTTCGGAATTACCTACTCTGGGGGAGAGAGCAGCCCCTCCGTTCCACTAGAATCAATGAGTATCACTTTACAAGAAATTCCCACAATTGGGTACAAGGAATTAGCAACCCTAATTCTACCCAAATCCCGAATCTCTTCCCGTGACCAAGAGACTCACTTGACCTAGTCTACCCAAGGAGAAACAACAATCTCTTTCTCACTCTCTTCCCGTGCCAAAAAATAGTAACAAATCTATTTTGAAATAAAACAAATCCAAGTTAGAGTGTCCTTCAAGAAAAGATTTTTTTCCACAAAAAAATCTCCAAAGATTTTTTCACAAAAAATCTCCAAATATATTTTTCCACAAAAAATCTCCAAAGATATTTTTCCAAAAAATCTTCAAGGATTTCCTAACTTTCTTGTTACCGAGATTTCAAGGCATATCCAACACCTCCCATGGAGGCCTTGTTAGTTTTAGGTTGTTCGGAAAAACCTACCGTCTCACCACCCGCGAGATAGCTGACTATTTAGGAGTACCTTGTGGCCCTGATGCTTTCACCGAGGTCCAAGATGACACTTTCATGGAAAGTGAGCTACAAAGGTATTGGGGCAGCATTTCAGGCAACCCTAACTCTTCCACTGACGACAGATTCAGTACGGAAATTCATAATCCGGCAATAAGATACCTCCATATGATTATTGCTTACACTTTTTTTGGAAAACCCGTGAACAATCAATCTGTCACTAGGGAGGAACTTTTCATCATGTTTTGTGGATCCCAAAATCGACCAATTAATGCCGCAACTTTCCTCCTAGACAATTTAGCTAAATTCACTCAAGATCCCACTCGTCACATAGGTATTGGTGGCTTTGTCACCATCCTAGCTAGGGCCTTGGATCTCCATACCCCGCTATCACAAATCGTCCTATCTGTAAGTGTGGAATGCATGGGTATCCATTTCTGTTTCAACAATCACATGATAGGAAACCTTGGCTCTGATGCCTTCCAGCTATTAATTAACTTTCAGCCGATTCATGAATTCTTTTTACCAAATAATAAGAGGACTAGTGTGCATGATAAGAAGAATTGACTATATGACTTAGAGGGCGACGATGAAACCGACCCTGAAACACCACCACTTTACTATATTCTCAGTGACCCTAAACCTCCCGCTCCACTTTTCTATTACACCACTGCACCTCCTTCCCCCGCCCATACAGCTGCTTCTGCTACTGTCCCACCGCCTCAGAGCGACCACACTGCTGCTATCGTTGTGATACAAGACGAACTCGCTACTCTTCGCGCTGAATTTACTAGTCTAAAAGACGAGTTCATTACACTTCGTAATGACTTCCATAGATTCATGGACCTCGCTATTGAACAGTTTGATCGTTGCTCTGATCAGATTCGCCGTATCCAGCCTGCTCCCGCTGAGACCCCGCCACGTGGCTGATCACAAGTTATTGTTGCACTTTCTTCTTTCGCTAAAACATTGCTTTAATAAATATACAGCGAAAGAAGACTTTTATTTCCTGTTTTCTAATTTAGTTTAATTTCGTTCATTGCAAAGAACTATTTATTTACCGTTTGCATGGTTTTATATATTAAGAATAATATTTTCCTTTTAGTAAGTATTTATCATTTTAATTATTCCTTCAATATATTTTTATTGTCTACTAAATATATATATATATATATATATATATATATATATATATATATATATATATATATATATATGTATATATATTATTCTCTGTGATCACAAATTAACTCAACTACTTAAATACATATATATTATTTTGCTTTGGGTTACTAAGTTATTTATTCTAGTCACATAAATCTATCTTTCATAGTATAAGGTCCAAAAGTGTAAGTGTAGAGCACATGAATTGTTACTTTTATGCATGCATAGTTTATAAAAAATATATATATAATTATCACCTACACATAAGTATCACATGCATAGAAACCATTACTACACTACTCACATGTAGAGACAAAAATACATCCAAAAAGAAACTCACGCCTGCCATACAATGCATGGCCAACGCCATACACACATAGAAGATGGCTGACGCCATGAACATGTGCTGCTTCACTTGTTTATCCTCTTTCACATTATGTGCTATATGACAACATGTGATACTTTACTTGTTTCTTGTTTTTGTTGCTGACACATGTGTAAGTCCTCCTGCAAAAGTAGTCAAAGAAGCATGCATACTTTGGTACAATAAATCAACAACACATCAGCTACACCTATTAATGTCGAGAAGTATGCATTGGTCTATTGGTCTCCCAAGGTTCCACTTCTATATGACCCCTATTTTTACATTGCCTATTTATAACTTCAGACCAACACTTTCTAACACAAAATTAAATCCTTCTTTAGTTATACCACACGATTACAAACCATAAAAATCCCCTTCACTTAAAAATTATTTTTCTCCCTATACATTAAAGCAATTCTCTAATGGAGAAACCTTACCAAATAATTTTTAGAGAAGGTAGAGCAGGGGCTAGACAACGTGAACTCTATGAAGATCTCCAATCTAGAGAAATTCTTCCCACAAGGTACATTGATTTTCAATGTGTAAGGCGCTTAGGAATTTATGACAGCAAAAATTATATGCTCAATAGGCTCAATCTTATCTTTTTATTAGCAAAACCAGATGATGCATACGTCCTTCTCACGCTAGAATTTCTTAGTTCACTAACACTTTCCTCCAACCCCGAATCAGGTAATTCTAATGGCACTGCTCGTTTTCGAATTTTTAATATAGAATACAAAATGGCTTTTGATCAAATTGCACATCTTTTGCGTATTCCTACGGGTAGTAATGTAGTATATTCACTTCCTGAAAATGAGCAATGGCATAGGACTGCTAGTTCTTTTTGGCATTCTTTAACTAATAAATACACTGAGAACTATGAAGGGAACACAACATCTTCTATTCAAAACCCGGCCATTAGATATTTACACCAATTATTAGCCTACACAATTTTCGGCCGGGTTAATGCAAATAAAGTAAATGCCAAAGAGCTCTTATTTCTTTATGCAATTTTCAATAACATTAGAATTAATTATATCCCGTTTATGCTTTACCACATGTGCTCTTTCGTTGCCAAAAGAGGGGACATTGTTTTTGGTGGTTTAATAACGACTTTAGCTAAAGTGTTAGGTCACAAAGATAAATTAGCTGCTCTTGACCCTTTACCTCATTTATCCATTGATCTTGACATGGTCAAGAGCATGAAATTAGTTAGGGAACTCCGTGACGGTACTTTCAATTTACTCATTAATAACTGCGTTCTTCCTAACTTTATTCTCCCTGACCCAGATCGAACTAATGTTTGTCATGTCCAAAATCATTTGTATACCACTATTGACGAACCCATGAATGATCAAGCCCCCACGCACATTCCTGAAAATGTAGCTGCTGGTGGGGGCCAAGCTGATGTTCCACCTGCACACACAACACATTTTACTAACACTTTTGCAGGTAGTTCTTCCTCCTCTCGACAGAGCACCATTGACGATGTTGTGCATGAGATGCGCGCCCGAAATGCTTCCGATGAAGAACGCGTCAGTCTCTTATATGCCATGCACCAACAATAGGAGGAAATGATGGAACAAATTCATTCCGTGCAAGCCCAACAATCACAAATACTCCATAATCAACAACAGCTGCAGGGCAATTTCCACCTATGGGAGACTGCAAGTACACAACAACAACAGCAGCTCGACCGCGTCATTTATTGCATCAGCGAATTGAGACTGCAGTTTGATAACTTCCAACGATACCAGCAGCCTCCCCCTTGATTTCTCCAGGTTTCGCGTTCCGCTCCTTCATTTAAGTCTAAACATCGAGGACAATGTTAGATTTAAGTTTAGGGGAGGAACTTTTATTTACTTTTCAGTTTAAATTTACTTTTCTAGCTTAATTTTCCTTTCTGCAAATAAATTTTTTCGGTGTATTTTTAATTTTTCCAAAATCTTGAGCCATAACAAAAATTTTGAGAGCAAAATAATTTAAATTCCTAAGTCACAGACATAATTAAGACTGAAGTTTCAAACTAAGTGTATTTTTCGTACCAGCTATATCATTTTAATACCTTAAATTTCTTAATTATGTAGACCAATTTAGATATTTTCTAGAAACTGAACTTAAATTTCTTGACACTTTACTAGTCCTTGGGTAAGCCCATAGGTAGTCGGCACCATCTATGATCACTATCTAAGTAGTTGAGTTGACGAATATAAGTGAATGACTTTGAATGAAAAATGAAAATCAAGGATGTATAAATCTGAAAAGGGACTACGCACTCTAAGTCAGATGACCCTCACCCGGTCATTTAGCCCAAATGCGAAATACCTCAAAGATATAAAATATCCTATAACAAATGAATCGGGTCATAATCACTAACAGGCTCACTACCATGTGTGTGTGAGTAGATAATGGGCTTAATGTGATTACCGCGGGCTAAAAAAGGATAACGAAAGAAGAAATGAAAGTTAAGTTCAGATATTGTAAAATAATTCGAAACGGTCTATTTAAGGAAGAAATTCATGTTCATTTGTGATTTGTGTTTCCATGATATTTTTGGTACGATAAATAAATTAGTTTCTCTGATTTGGTCGAGATTGAAAATGTGACTCTTGAAAAATCTTTTTATTTTGTTTTCTCTATCACTAAATGATATATCTTTTTGCTTGAGGACAAGCAATGATTCAAGTTTAGGGGAGTTTGATAACACCGGAAAGTGAAAGTATGAAAGTGTTCAAAGTGATAATTTTAAATAAATAAACGAACTGACAAGATGGAGTTTAACAGTTATTAAAATAAGATTTTAGAAATCATCATTAAATGTCTTTACCCAATTAGAATCAAGAAGCGTGTTAAAGAGTTACAAAGTAATTTGCATGTGTCATGGACACTTGTCAGACACACTGAAGTTCTGATCGTTACCACTTCTAGTAATGATCAGAGACTATTTTCCAAGAAAAATTTCAGAGGCTGAACTCACAATTTGTTTACTTCATAGCTAGTTTTCTTCAGAGACAAAAGACATGTTCATATTCTTTTTAATAAAGTCAAATCTTTCAATGAATTGAATATTCACACTACCCTTCTGAACAAGATCTCTTATAAAATGATGTTTAATTTTAATATGTTTAACTCTGGAGTGTAAAATTGGGTTTTTAGAAAGTTGTATAGCAGCAGTGTTATCACAATATAAAGGAATGTTGTGACTGTTTACTTTGTAATCCTGTAACTGATATTTCATCCAGAGTAGTTGCGTGCAACATTTAGCAGCTGAAATGTATTCTGCTGTAGACAAAGCTATAGTAGTTTGTCTTTTACTGGTCCAAGATATGAGACTTTCACCAATAAATTGGCAATTTCCACTAGTGGATTTTCTCTCATCCTTGTCTCCAGCATAATCGGTGATAACACCGGAAAATGCACTATTTATTTAATATTATTTGTCTTAATATTTTAATATTTTCTCTAAATTATTGTGTTATCAATAAATTAATTATTACATTTTATGAAAATACAGATGCAGCCGAAATTTAGCAAAACATGAGTTTTATGAGACTAGAAGTCAAAGGAATAGCCAAAACACAAGTCCATGGCACCTGCCATGGCACTTGTGCCCAACGTCACACAAACAACACATGGCGCCAGCCATGATTCATGTGGCACCCGCCACATTACACACATAATACATGGCGCCAGCCATGATTTCTGTGGCCCCGGTCATGGAAATTCAAAGTCACGTGGGAATAAAGCTAACAACAACTCATGGCGTCAGTCAAGGAAAACATGGCCCCCGCCGCACAAACAACTTTCACTATTATTTAGGGAACGTGGTGCTGGTCATGTGACTTGTGGCACCCGCCACAAACTATTTTCACGGGTACATATCAGTTCCGTATTTTCCTCACCATGATCTATCAGATATCAACGGAAGTTCCTAAACGTGGGGAAAAAGTAACTCTATTTCCAGCCTATAAATAGATCTTGTACTCAGTGTATATTTTTTTTTACGCATTATTTGAGATTTTAAGCGATTGTTATTCTGGTGTTTTTGCTTTCATTCCAGTTGCTCTCTGTAAGTTACATTCAACTATTATATTATATTTTATTCAGTTCTATTTTATTTCAGATCTGCTTATTTATTTTAAAGCTGTTTATTATTTCAGTACGTTTGAATCATTAATTTTAATTTTACATTCTGTACCATATACTGTCTCGTACAGTACATGGTACCTTGTTTGTTTACTTTATTTTCTTTTTAAGTTATTCAACGTACCTGTTTTGCTAATACTCTACTTATTTTATTAATTGGTTCCAGTATTAATTATACAGTCCTGTTTCAGATTCAGTTTTTATTTATTTATTTATTATCTGAGATGTTCTTAATTAAATTAATTGCTATCTGTTTAAGCATGATATTTTCAATTGCAATTATGTCGAACTAATTTAGTAATAACTGGGATGTGAGAAAGAAGTTGATATGGGTTTGGTAATTAAATTGCAAACTTTATTTTCAAACAAACTAGTTTTCTGTTACAGTTTTTAATTAAACGATAGACTATAATTTTGCACGAAAGTGAAAATTAACTAAAGTGTAAGTCAACAGCGCGAGAGTGTGAGATTTATACTACATAGTAAAAACTGGACATTAATTTTAAACACCGCGACAACTCTTTAAAATTAATTAAACTATATAAGTTTTCAAAAAACTAATTTATAAATAAATGCGTGAGCGAGAGTGAAGTATTTATTTTATATTCTATGATATAGTTCAATAGCGCGAGAGCGTGAGACCTTCGTCTTTAAACTAATATTGTTTTGTGAAAACTAGATCTTTTTAATTAAATTGAATTGATTTTCAAAAAGTATTTTTATAAGTAAGTGTGAGAGCGAGAGTGAAGCATTTATTTTATATCTATATGATATTAACCAATAGCGCGAGAGTGTGAGGAGCGTATTTTTAAATCAATATCAGTTTGTTAAAAATTGACATTATTTCTAAATGCAATTTAATTACCGAACCCATTGAAGCGACTAAAAGTAACATTCCAGTTTAGTTAAATCTAATTGTTTGAATCAAATTTGTTATTTTTCTATTAAAATCTCTTTCCAATTAATATTTAGCCTTAACCTTACACTATATTAAAAACATAAGCGAAGTTTTGGAAAAATAGTCCCTGAAGGAACGATAATCTTTTATAACTACACGATAAATCTGTGCACTTGCAGAAATATCGCATCAATCAGTATCACAGAAACCTATCAGCTTGTAGTCTTTGGATTTCTTATAAAATAATCCAAGATTTGTGGTTCCCTTCAGATATCTAAAGATTCTCTTTAAAGCTGTAAAATGAGATTCTCTAGGATCTGATTGGAATCTAGCACACAGACATACATTGAATAAAATGTCAGGCCTTGATGCAGTTAGGTAAAGTAAGGAACCAATCATACCTCTGTAGACTTTTTGGTCTACCTTGCCTTCAGATTCATCTTTACTCAGACTGCTTGTAGGAAGCATAGGTGTAGATATTGGTTTGCAGTCTTCTATGTTGAATTTCTTCAAAAGCTCTTTGGTATATTTAGTTTGATGAATGTAGGTTCCATTTTTGTTCTGATTGATTTGAATCCCTAGGAAGAATTTTAGTTCTCCCATCGTGCTCATCTCAAATTCATCTTGCATTACTTGAGAAAATTCTTTGCACAAGGATGGATTAGCAGAACCAAAAATTATATCATCAACATAAATTTTAATAATTAAAATATCATTTTTAAATGTTTTTCTGAAGAGAGTATTGTCAACGTGACCTTTTTGAAAACCTTTTTCAACTAAGAAATTACTCAATCTTTCTGATAACAAGTAAAATACACTATTATTTTAGCTCAATTTACACATGTTTTGAACTCAATTTCATAGACTTTTGCAATGTTATGCTGGTATTTTATGTCTATTTCATGTATATGTTGATTAAAAGTCCCTGCACGTTAAAACAGTAAAAAGCGGTGCAATAAAATAAAAAAAAAGAGAAAAATATAAGCTTCAGCCCAGCCCATCACAAAGGAGTCAACAGATAAAGAGGAAAGTCAACAAAACCATGACAGCAGAAAAAAAAGAAAAAGGCACGATCAAAAGAAACAGTTCACTGGACTCCTAGTTTTCCTCCACAACTAGGGACACGTTCTCAACAATTTCAAGCACGAGTTTGAAGTCTACAAATAGACATTCAGTTATCAAAAACATGATCCAAGCTTATTGTTGTTAATTGAGTGATAGAATTCACTTCTTGTAAAAAGTAGTAATTGTTCACATCGAATGATTATTGCAATTAGAATTTTCTAAAGTTTGGAGTTTTCATACGATCACAGCATCTGTACTTGCACAATCATTATCCATTAAATTCAAGTTTTAATTTCAAGTTTTGCCATTTGGTTTCAATTTCAACTAGAATCGTGAGCCTCTGTTAGGAGAGCAATCATGTGTTTATTCAAGTCTATGCTTTTTGCGGTAACAGGTTCTAATTGCTTTTGTTTAATTTAGTTAATGCACTTGTTTATTAATTGCACTATATTTACGTTAAAGAAAGTGATAATTTCAAGTTGGTACTGTGTTGTTACTTGATTAATTAACTCAGTTTTTTTCAATTCCATTCAAGTAACAAGTCTACCACGTTTTTATTAGTACTTTCTGATTCAATATGAAGATGAACACAGTGCATACATGTTTAATTATTATTATTATTATATTTAATATGTCTGAGTAGATTTTTATAGAGACCGGAATGTAAGGATCGTCGTACCAACGGTATTCCACTGAGTCGAAAATAAATGTTTGTAATGAGAATTGCTTAAAGGCCTGAATAAATTCTGTTTTTAAAACTCATAGTTCACTGCGAAAGTAGAAACACAGCGATATGCTTTCAATTTGAAAGAATGAAAACTTTATCTGACCGTAGAAAAATTCAGTTTTTGATTTAAAACATTGTGAAAGAAACTTTTCATCAATTAGGAAAAATTCAGTTTTCAAAAAGGTAATTTTAAGAGTATAAGCGGACACGCGAGAGCGGGCGTTTATACGCTTAAAATCCGGTATCGGACACGCGACGGCTGACGGTACATTTAAATTAATTTTTCTACCTTAAGCAACTTTTTGAGTAATTAAAAGTAATTATTTTCATTAAAAAGATTTTCGCGCCGTAACACGTTGGACACGCGAAAGCGGACAGTTAGATTACGTAGTAGAATCTATTTTAAAACTTAATCTTTTGTTTACAAGAAAATATTTTCTCATTATAAATATAAAATATGACTCAGTGAGTACCGAAGGTCGATGAGACTTTCATTCCGGCCTCTCGTCAAATGAAAAAAGTAATTAAAAGAGTTTATTTTCTGTTTTTCACTAAAAAAATATTTTGTACGCCTTAGATAAACAACGTGACAACAAATTACGGTACTTGACATTGGTCTCTGTAGGAACGATAACTTTTTATATTAAAACCGACATAGCCGTATACTTGCGGCCTATCAAGTTTTTGGCGCCGCTGCCGGGGACCAATATAAGGCAATCCCTTTTTCTACCTTTTCTACCGTATAGACTAAGGCAATCCCTTTTTCTACCTTTTCCCTTTTTGTCGGTTGTATGCCAAACATTCGCACCTCCGAGGACGAGTTAGAACAACCGATCGACGAAATCGAGCGTTTTCTTCGCATAAGACGCCGAATTAACGAACTTAAAGAACAAATGGCTTTGAACAATGACAACCGTCCTCTTAAGGACTTTACCGTCCCATCCGAGGACGAGCCACACTCGAGCATTGCCAACCCTGCAATCCAGGCTAACAACTTTGAGCTAAAACCCTCTCTGCTGCAAATCGTGCAGCAGAACCAGTTTTCCGGAAGCCCAATGGAAGACCCAAACTTGCACCTTTCTGTGTTTGTGCAATTTGCTGATACTCTCAAAAGTAATGGCGTCGACCCTGAAGCCATTCGACTGCGTCTTTTCCCCTTCTCACTTAGAGATAGAGCCCGAGCTTGGCTATAGTCTCTCCCGTCAAATTCCATAACGACATGGAATGAGTTGAAGAAGGCGTTCCTCTCAAGGTACTTTCCGCCTAGCAAAACTGCTCAACTAATGAACCAAATTACCTGCTTTAGGTAGATGGATGGAGAATCGTTTTTTGAAGCATAGGAAAGATACAAGGAACTTATGAGAGCTTGTCCACACCGCGGGTTAGAGAAGTGGTTGATTGTTCATACCTTTTATAATGGTCTCTTATATAACACAAGAATGACCATTGATGCCGCAGCTGGCGGAGCTCTAATGGACAAGCCCTTTGCTAAAGCCTACCAATTAATTGAAAACATGGCTCAAAACCACTACCAGTGGGGGAGTGAACGCACTCCGGGGGAAAGGTCGCAACCCAAAGGAGGTATGTACGAAGTTAGCAGCTTTGATCATGTGAATGCTAAAGTTGACGCTCTCTCACAAAAGCTAGACAATCTAACTGTTAATCCTGCAGCTACCGTAGCTGCCGTAAATCCAAGCTGTGAGATATGTGGTGTCATTGGACACGTTGCTTCTAATTGTCAGTTATTAGTTGAACCAACCCCTAACCAGGCAAACTATGCGCAAGGAAACCCATATTCCAAGACATACAACCCTGGATGGAAAAATCATCCCAACCTCTCCTATAAGAATAACAATGCTTTATTTGCGCCTAGCACTCCACCAGGATATAACCAAAAAGCAGCCGCTGTTGCTCCCACTGTCCCTCAAAAGTCAAACCTTGAGCTAATGATGGAGAAAATTTTTTTATGCCAAACTCAACAAAATAAAGAATTTATAAATCAAAATATTCATACAAATGAGTTGATTAAGCAGTTGGCAAACAAAGTTGATGTTATGGCCACCCACAATAAGATGTTGGAAACTCAAATTTCTCAAGTGGCTCAACAACAGGCAGCTACAACTGCTCCGACCGGAACTTTTCCTGGCCAGCCACAACCTAATCCCAAGGGTCATGCTAACGCTGTTACGTTGCGAAGCGGCAAAGAGTTAGAAGACCCGGTTGAAAAGAGAGCTAGAGACCAAGATGTAGGAAAGAGTGTTGAGAAAGACCTTGACAAGGATTCAATGATAGTTAACCAAGGACAAACGTCCAATACTAAGGAGGTAGGTGACCAAGAAAAAGAAAAACCTTACGTACCCCCTCCTCCTTACAAGCCTCCAATCCCATACCCTGAGAGACTTGCGAAGTCTAAAACCGAGAGTCAATTCAAGAAGTTCGTTGAGCTTCTAAAGACACTATACCTCAGTATCCCTTTTTCGGAGGCAATAACTCAAATGCCTTCGTATGCTAAGTTTCTAAAGGAAATTTTGTCGAACAAGAGGAAACTCGATGACGACAACACGGTTGCGCTCACTGAGGAGTGCAGTGCTATTATTCAAAACAAAATGCCGCCAAAGTTGAAGGATCCAGGGAGTTTCTCAATTCCCTGTGTTATTGGAAAGTACGTCATCGATAAAGCCTTATGTGACTTGGGGGCCAGTGTTAGTTTGATGCCTCTTTCTATCTGTGAGAGACTAAATTTAGCTGAGTTAAAGCCAACCAAGATGTCCCTTCAGCTGGCTGACCGATCAGTAAAATACCCAGTAGGAATACTGGAAGATGTTCCACTAAGAATCGGCCAGCTGTATATTCCTACTGATTTCGTAGTGATGGACATAAAAGATGACCCCTTTTTAGCAACGGCTGGTGCTATCATAGATGTGAAAAGAGGAAAGTTGACCTTCGAGGTTGGCGAGGAAAAGATAGAGTTTATTTTGTCCCAGTTCATGAAGAGCCCAACCATAAATGATACCTGTTGTTATGTTGATATCATAGATAAGTGCTTAAGGAAACTGTCATCAGAAGCACCACCAATTAAAGAAATGGATGCGATCTCAGCTAATGAGATTGATGACATTTTAGAAGAGGAGGAGGAAGAGGACGATGACCAAGATGAGATTGCTCGCATACTAGAATGCCTCGACCTCACTCCCGATTCGATTCCTGAACCAGAGAAACCTGAGATAGAGCTTAAAGAGCTACCTCAAAGCCTTAAATATGAATTTCTTGATAATGAATCAAATCACCCAGTTATAGTTAATGCTGATCTAAGTGAAGATGAAACCAAGAAACTCCTTACTGTACTAAGAAAATATCCTGAAGCAATAGGCTACACAATTAATGATCTCGAGGGAATCAATCCCTCTGTGTGCATGCACAGAATTATGCTAGAAGAGGATTCTAAAACCTCTAGAGAACACCAGAGGAGACTAAACCCAAACATGAGTGAGGTAGTAAAGAAAGAAGTAATGAAGCTTCTTAATTTTGGGATCATATATCCCATTTCTGACAGTCAGTGGGTTAGCCCGGTACATGTAGTGCCGAAGAAAGGTGGTATGACTATAGTGCAAAATGACAAAGGTGACTCGGTCGCCAAACGTACAGTCACGGGATGGAAGATGTGCATTGATTATAGAAAGCTAAATAAAGCCATAAGAAAAGATCATTTTGTTGGAACAAAATATGTGTTAATACACACCCTTAGGTTTTGATGATAACAAAGTATTAAATGGACAATTGATGGTACTAATGTTTAAATTAAGTGCAGGAGAATTCAACGTTAAATCAAGAGCACACTTAATTTAGACTCTGATGAAACCTATGGAAGTCTAAATAATTACACTCTGAAAGAGTTCAGAAGCTACAACGTGGTCAGAAGCTAAACAAAGTTCAGAAGCTCAAAAAGGATCAGAACGTCTGCAAGTGTTCAGAAGCTCATAGGAGTTTGAAGGCGCGTGGAGAAAACACAAGAAGGGGGGTTGAATTGTGTTTTGGATATTTAAAAACTTTCCAAGATGTTTAAATCTTTTCAGGTTCTTTAAAGCACAGCGGATTATTCACACAATTAACTTATGGCGTTATGAATGATGAAGGAGTAAATGAGAGAGTGAGAGAGAGAAGAACACACAACAATTTATACTGGTTCCCCTCACAAATTGAGAGTACTCCAGTCCCCTTGTTTCCAAGAGAGTTCCACTATAATCACACGGATTACAATAGTTGCTCAAGCAAATAAGCTCAAGACTTCCTGCTCTTAGTCACACAAGAATTATAGAGACTTCCTTGCTTTGATCACACAAGATCAAAGACTTCCTTGCTCAAGCACACAAGCTTGAGACTTCCTGCTCTAAGTCACACAAGACAGAGAAACTTCCTTGCTCTGATCACACAAGATCAGAGGCTTCCTTGCTCAAGAACTCAGGCTCAAGACTTCACTGCTCTAATCACTAAGACTGAGACTTACGTGCTTCTACACTAAGCAGAAGACTTACTTGCTTCTACACTAAGCAGAAGACTTACTACTAACGTAAGAGCTTAAAACTTATTACAAACATAATAACTTCAGAGGCTCTAAGCTAGTTTCTATGCTCACTTCATTTGAGAGATATTATCTATTACAATTCAAATGCTCACTTTCTTCTGAGAGATTTTATCTAATGTTGAGCGCTAGTCTTCAATCTTTCTTTGGCATATTTATATGAGTTGAGAAAGACATTGAGACGTTGGAGAAATTCCCGTTGCAACTTGGACAGCTGTAGACATTGAAGATCCGTTGAGTAAAGCCACGTCTTCCTTTGCAGAGAAGCTTCACCTTTGCTGTCTGTCCAATGGTACAGTTATAAGGTACAACTAGCTCCTAGAGAGAGGGATCACATCCTTTGTGACCGTTGCATTTTAGTTGACCTTAGAACAAGTCATCAGGCTTGATAAGCTGTAGTTGATGTAGCCCTCTGATGACTGGGAATTCCCTTTGCTTCTGATGAACCTTTGATAACTTGGAGTCTGATTGGTCTTTGAATGGTTGGCCTCTGATAGTCTTTAGTAATTCAGATTCTGAACGCCTTCATCCTCTGAATGACTTATGACTCTCAGATAGCCTCTGAACTCTTGTAGGCTTCTGAACATCCTTGAGCTTCTGAACTCCTCTGAGTCCCTGAACAGCTTTCAGACGTTCTGATCTACTTTGAGCTTCTGAACTTTATATAGCTTCTGACCACGTTGTAGCATCTGAACTCTTTCAGAGTCTTAAATATTCAGACTTCCATTGGTTTCATCAGAGTTTAAATTAAGTGTGCTCTTGATTAAACGTTGAATTCTCCTGCACTTAATTTAAACATTAGTACCATCAATTGTCCATTTAATACTTTGTTATCATAAAAACTTAAGGGTGTGTATTAACACATATTTTGTTCCAACAGAGTTCAGAAGCTCAAAGATGTTCAGAGGCCTACAAGAGTTCAGAAGGTATCTGCTAGTCAAGAGTCATTCAGAGGATGAAAACGTTCAGAAGCTGAATTGCGAAGGACTATCAGAGGCCCAATCATTCAAGACCAATCAGACTCCAAGTTATCAAAGGTTCATCAGAAGCAAAGGAATTCCCCAGTCATCAGAGGGCTACATCAACTACAACTTATCAAGCCTGATGATTTGTTTTAAGGTCAACTAATTGCAACGGTCACAAAGGATGTGATCCCTCTCTCTAGGAGCTAGTTGTACCTTATAACTGTACTATCGGACAAACATTAAAGGTGAAACCTCTCTGCAAAGGAAGACGTGGCTTTACTCAACGGATCTTCAAAGACTACAGCTGTCCATTTTACAACGGGAATTTCTCCAACGTCTCAATGTCTTTCTTAGCTCATATAAATATGCCAAAGAAAGAATTGATGACTAGCGCTCTTCATTAGAAAATATCTCTCAGAAGAAAGTGAGAATCTGCATTGTAATAGAAAATATCTCTCAAATGAAGTGAGCATAGAAACTAACTTAAGCCTCTAAAGTTATTATGATTGTAATAAGTTTAAGCTTATAAGTTAGTAGTAAGTCTTCTGCTTAGTGTAGAAGCAAGAAAGTCTTCTGCTTAGTGTAGAAGCAAGAAAGTCTTCTGCTTAGTGTAGAAGCATATAAGTCTCAATCTTAGTGATTAAAGCAATGAAGTCTTCTACTGAATGTAGGAGCAAGGAAGTCTCTCTGTCTTGTGTGAGTTAGAGCAGGAAGTCTTAAGCTTGTGTGCTTAAGCAAGGAAGTCTCTGATCTTGTGTGATCAGAGCAAGGAAGTCTTTGATCTTGTATGATCATAGCAAGGAAGTCTCTTTGTCTCGTGTGACTAAGAGCGGGAAGTCTTGAGCTTGTGTGCTTGAGCAACTATTGTAATCCGTGTGATTATAGTGAACTCTCTTGGAAACAAGGGGACTGGAGTACTCTCAATTTGTGAGGGGAACCAGTATAAATTGTTGTGTGTTCTTCTCTCTCTCACTCTCTCATTTACTCCTTCATCATTCATAACGCCATAAGTTAATTGTGTGAACAATCCGCTGTGCTTTAAAGACTCTGAAAAGGTTTAAATACCTTGGGAAGTTTTTAAATATCCAAAACACAATTCAACCCCCCCTTCTTGTGTTTTCTCCACGCACCTTCACATTTTCCTCTCCCGTTCATAGACCAAATGCTTGAGCGCTTAGCTAAGCACTCATACTTCTGTTACTTTGATGGTTATTCGGGATTCTTTCAAATTCCAATTCACCCGGATGACCAGGAGAAAACTACTTTCACATGCCCATATGGTACGTTTTCCTACTGGCGAATGCCATTTGGGTTATGCAATGCACCTGCTACTTTCCAAAGATGCATGATGGCGATTTTCGCCGACTTCCTAAATGACATCATGGAAGTCTTCATGGATGACTTTTCTGTGTGCGGGAATAGTTTTGAAAACTGTCTCGCCAACTTGGAGAGAGTACTTGAGAGGTGTGTAAAGGTCAACCTCGTGTTAAATTGGGAAAAATGTCATTTTATGGTAAAGGAAGGCATTGTTCTTGGACATGTGGTATCCGAAAGAGGAATTGAGGTCGACAAAGCTAAGATTGAGGTTATTGAAAATTTACAACCTCCCAAAACTGTAAGAGAGGTCAGTTTTCTTGGACACGCTGGTTTCTATCAGCGATTTATAAAGGACTTCTCAAAAATTACCAAGCCTTTGACCGGCCTTCTAATGAAAGACGCTGAGTTCATCTTTGATGAACGATGCCTTGAGTCTTTCCAGTTGTTAAAGCGTGCACTTATCTCTGCCCCAATAATGCAACCTCCAGACTGGAGCCTACCATTTGAGATCATGTGCGACGCTAGTGACTATGCGGTAGGCGCTGTTTTAGGACAACGCAAAGACAAGAAACTGCATGCTATTTACTATGCTAGTAGGACCTTAGACGAAGCTCGGATAAATTATGCCACTACTGAGAAAGAGCTTCTGGCTGTTGTGTTTGCAATTGATAAATTTTGCTCATATCTCTCAGGTTCGAAAATTATCGTGTTTGATCAGTGCATTTTAATGCACTTTTTAATCACTCTGTGCTATGGCAATTTTATGACTTCTCCTGCTAATTTGGTATTTTTATCATGTTTTGTGTTTAGAGTCTAGTTTTGCTATTATTTATGCTTTGCTATTTATTTTCGTAATAAACAGTAATTTGACCATAACTTGAGCTATGAATATCGGATTGAGGCGCGGGAAAATGCGTTGGAAAGCTAAGAGAAAGAGCTACAACTTTCATGTTGAAGCCGAAAGCCAATTTGGAGCGCAAATAAGTCAAATAATTACGTTTATGTCCCAGATGTGATTTAAAATT
This sequence comes from Trifolium subterraneum, assembly GCA_951799995.1. NCBI lineage: Eukaryota > Viridiplantae > Streptophyta > Magnoliopsida > Fabales > Fabaceae > Trifolium > Trifolium subterraneum. The sequence continues at coordinate 49,546,102 of OX637461.1, read as the reverse complement.
ACCAATTTCCAGCATAACTATATTTTTCGGCCCAATTGTTTTGTGGCCCGTTTTGCATGCTTATAAAAACCCAAAATTCTGACCTAGGGGAGCTCTCACTCTTCATTCACGAAATTGTATGAACCCTAGAGCAGCCACCATTTGAATGGAGAACTAATTCCTTTTATCAATCCGTTGGTTTAAGAAACTTTGATTCGTTATCTTGAGGTTTGATTCTAATGCAATTCCAATTCATGTTTCTATTTCTTTCTCTGTAAATTTCTACTTTATAACTTGCAATTCGTTTATCATTTGATGCTTAATTATATGTAATTCGGTTTGCAAGTTTACGAGATTATTCGAATTAAGTTACCGCTTGTTAAATTTAATTCGGTTAAGAATTTACAGAGTCTATACACTTGTTATAGGATTGATTTGAATTCACGTTTTTATTTTATATTATTGATCGTGATTCTGTGACGCTTGTTTGCTTTATCATAGTCAATTGAACGTTCTGTTATAAGCTTTTCAACAGTTCGAATTCATATAAAACTAATTGACGCTTGATTAGTTAGTTTTATGATCAATCAAGGATAGAACTGAAACGAATTTATTCTTTTGCCATGAACCTAGGATAGATAATGAACGAAGTTAGACGAAACCAACGGATTGATTGCTTGCTACTTATTAATTTTCACGAATCTTTATATTCTGTTTCAACCAAACAAAACCCCCATAATTTACAGTTTTGAATTGTTTCTAATATAGTTAAACTGATTGTGAGTCTTTGGGAAACGACCAAGGTTAACTACCTTGTACTACTTTTCTTAAAACATTATTTGACCACGAAACGACCGTGATCAGTGTTCACGGACCATGCAGCTATAAGGTACCTACTAAGCAAGAAAGATGCGAAGCCGAGACTGATTCAGTGGATTCTACTGCTGCAAGAGTTCGACTTGGAGATCCGAGATAAAAAAGGAACAGAAAATGTAGTGGCGGATCACTTGTCGAGAATTAGTGATGGTAAAATTGATCAAGCCCCCATAAATGACTATTTCTCCTTCGAGGGGCTGGTAGCATTCGTTACGGCCGAAGCGCCTAGATATGGCCATCTTACTGATTTCCTTGAGGAAGAAACCTCATGCATAAGAAAGGAACTGTGGGAGGCATCATCTCTAGCTCAATCTACAGCCCGATGGTACGCTGATTTTGTCAACTACCTTGCTGCTGGAGTTTTGCCTCCCGACCTGACGTACCAACAAAAGAAAAAGTTCTTCCATGACGTTAAGCAGTACTATTGGGATGACCCTCTTTTATTCAAGAGAGGCTTCGACGGTATTTTTCGACGATGTATCCTTGATGATGAAATAGAAAGTGTCATTACCCACTGCCACTCCTCACCATATGGAGGGCATATGAGTAAATCTAAAACTGCTGCTAAAATCCTTCAAGCTGGCCTCTTTTGGCCTAGCATGTTCAAAGATGTTCATATTTTTTGTGTGGAGTGTGACCGGTGCCAGCGCACTGGGAACCTCTCTAGAAGAGATGAAATGCCCCAACAACCCATCTTCGAAGTGAAAGTCTTTGACGTTTGGGGAATAGATTTCATGGGTCTTTTTTCGTTATCTATGGGAAATAAGTACATACTCATTGCTGTTGACTACGTGTCAAAATGGATTGAGGCCGTTGCCTCCCCTACAAATGATGCAAGAGTTGTGATAAAAATGTTCAAAAACATCATTTTCCCAAGATTTGGTACCCCTAGGCTTGTTATCAGTGATGGTGGATCTCACTTCATATCTAATATATTTGTGAAGCTTTTGCTAAAGTACGGAGTGAGACATAGAGTAGCTACCCCCTATCATCCGCAGACAAACGGATTGGCAGAAATCTCTAACCGATAAATTAAGCAAATTCTAGAGAAAACTGTCTCCGTGTCAAGGAAAGACTGGTCGTCAAAGCTAAATGACGCACTTTGGGCTTATAGGACAACCTACAAAACTCCTATAGGATATACCCCGTTTAAAATGGTCTACGGAAAATCTTGTCATCTCCCGGTCGAATTAGAGCACAAAGTCTATTGGGCCATCAAAGCCCTAAATATGGACTATACTGCCGCTGGAGGAAAAAGGATGTTGGACCTACATGAGTTGGAGGAGCTGAGATTAGATGCGTATGAGAATGCCCTAATTTACATAGAAAGGACTAAGCAGTGGCAATACAGACGCATCGCAAGAAGAGAGTTTAATGTGGGTGAGCTAGTTCTCCTATTCAATTCCAGGCTGCGACTGTTTCCAGGAAAACTTTGCTCAAGATGGTCTGGACCTTTTGAAGTGACCCAAGTTAACAAATCCGGTGTGATTGAAGTTTGGAGTGAATCCACCGGAAAGTTCATAGTGAATGAGACTGAAGCATTACCATCCCGCTGAGGGCGCAGGACAAGCTATCACGCTAGTTTTCTGCCCTCCTTGAAAGTCAAAGTATTGACAAGTCGAGCTACCGACTTTAAAAGAAGCGTTGTGTGGGAGGCAACCCACAAGTTTTTAATTTAATGTTTTTGTTTATTTGAATTTGCAGCAAATAAAGAGACCGATCGCTTGGCACCTATCAGCTGCATACAGGCGTAAATCTCCAGGTTTTGTTTTCTCTACTCGCACTTTTAGCATTACATTGGGGACAATGTATGATTCAAGTGTGGGGGACAATGTATGATTCAAGTAACATTCCAGTTTAGTTAAATCTAATTGTTTGAATCAAATTTGTTATTTTTCTATTAAAATCTCTTTCCAATTAATATTTAGCCTTAACCTTACACTATATTAAAAACATAAGCGAAGTTTTGGAAAAATAGTCCCTGAAGGAACGATAATCTTTTATAACTACACGATAAATCTATGCACTTGCAGAAATATCGCATCAATCAGTATCACAGAAACCTATCAGCTTGTAGTCTTTGGATTTCTTATAAAATAATCCAAGATTTGTGGTTCCCTTCAGATATCTAAAGATTCTCTTTAAAGCTGTAAAATGAGATTCTCTAGGATCTGATTGGAATCTAGCACACAGACATACATTGAATAAAATGTCAAGCCTTGATGCAGTTAGGTAAAGAAAGGAACCAATCATACCTCTGTAGACTTTTTGGTCTATCTTGCCTTCAGATTCATCTTTACTCAGACTTCTTGTAGGAAGCATAGGTGTAGATATTGGTTTGCAGTCTTCTATGTTGAATTTCTTCAAAAGCTCTTTGGTATATTTAGTTTGATGAATGTAGGTTCCATTTTTGTTCTGATTGATTTGAATCCCTAGGAAGAATTTTAGTTCTCCCATCGTGCTCATCTCAAATTCATCTTGCATTACTTGAGAAAATTCTTTGCACAAGGATGGATTAGCAGAACCAAAAATTATATCATCAACATAAATTTTAATAATTAAAATATCATTTTTAAATGTTTTTCTGAAGAGAGTATTGTCAACATGACCTTTTTGAAAACCTTTTTCAACTAAGAAATTACTCAATCTTTCTGTTAACAAGTAAAATACACTATTATTTTAGCTCAATTTACACATGTTTTGAACTCAATTTCATAGACTTTTGCAATATTATGCTGGTATTTTATGTCTATTTCATGTATATGTTGATTAAAAGTCCCTGCACGTTAAAACAGTAAAAAGCGGTGAAATAAAATAAAAAAAAAGAGAAAAATATAAGCTTCAGCCCAGCCCATCACAAAGGAGTCAACAGATAAAGAGGAAAGTCAACAAAACCATGACAGCAGAAAGAAAAGAAAAAAAGGCACGATCAAAAGAAACAGTTCACTGGACTCCTAGTTTTCCTCCACAACCAGGGACACGTTCTCAACAATTTCAAGCACGAGTTTGAAGTCTACAAATAGACATTCAGTTATCAAAAACATGATCCAAGCTTATTGTTGTTAATTGAGTGATAGAATTCACTTCTTGTAAAAAGTAGTAATTGTTCACATCGAATGATTATTGCAATTAGAATTTTCTAAAGTTTGGAGTTTTCATACGATCACAGCATCTGTACTTGCACAATCATTATCCATTAAATTCAAGTTTTAATTTCAAGTTTTGCCATTTGGTTTCAATTTCAACTAGAATCGTGAGCCTCTGTTAGGAGAGCAATCATGTGTTTATTCAAGTCTATGCTTTTTGCGATAACAGGTTCTAATTGCTTTTGTTTAATTTAATTAGTTAATGCACTTGTTTATTAATTGCACTATATTTACGTTAAAGAAAGTGATAATTTCAATTTGGTACTGTGTTGTTACTTGATTAATTAACTCAGTTATTTTCAATTCCATTCGAGTAACAAGTCTACCACGTTTTTATTAGTACTTTCTGATTCAATATGAATTTGAACACAGTGCATACATGTCTGAGTAGATTTTTATAGAGATCGGAATGTAAAGATCGTCGTACCAACGGTATTCCACTGAGTCGAAAATAAATGTTTATAATGAGAATTGCTTAAAGGCCTGAATAAATCCTGTTTTTAAAACTCATAGTTCACTGCGAAAGTAGAAACACAGCGATATCGATTTCAATTTGAAAGAATGAAAACTTTATCTGACCGTAGAAAAATTCAGTTTTTGATTTAAAACATTGTGAAAGCAACTTTTCATCAATTAGGAAAAATTCAGTTTTCAAAAAGGTAATTTTAAGAGTATAAGCGGACACGCGAGAGCGGGCGTTTATACGCTTAAAATCCGGTATAGGACACGCGACGGCTGACGGTACATTTAAATTAATTTTTCTACCTTAAGCAACTTTTTGAGTAATTAAAATTAATTATTTTCATTAAAAATATTTTCACGCCGTAACACGTTGGACACGCGAAAGCGGACAGTTAGATTACGTAGTAGAATCTATTTTAAAACTTAATCTTTTGTTTACAAGAAAATATTTTCTCATTATAAATATAAAATATGACTCAGTGAGTACCGAAGGTCGATGAGAGTTTCATTCCGGCCTCTCGTCAAATTAAAAAGTAATTAAAAGAGTTTATTTTATGTTTTTCACTAAAAAAACTATTTCGTACGCCTTAGATAAACAACGTGACAACAAATTACGGTACTTGACATTGGTCTCTGTGGGAACGATAACTTTTTTTATTAAAACCGACATAGCCGTATACTTGCGGCCTATCACTTTCATACCAAGCTCTAGGTGCTTGTTTAAGACCATAAAGTGACTTCTTTAGTTTAAAAACATGTTCAGGATTTGAGGAATCTTCAAACCCTGGTGGTGGTTTGACATATACTTCTTCTGAAATGTAACCATTTAAAAATGCACTTTTAACATCCATTTGGTACAAAATAATATTATGATTAGAAGCATATGAAAGAAGTAACCTAATTGCCTCAAGTCTTGCAACTGGGGCAAACGTTTTTGTGTAGTCAATTCCTTCTTGTTGACTGTACCCTTGAGCTACTAATCTTGCCTTATTTCTGACCACTTCTCCTTGTTGATTCAACTTATTTCTGAACACCCATTTTGTTCCAATGATGTTCTTATGATTAGGCTTAGGAACTAAACTCCAGACTTCATTTCTTTCAAACTGATTAAGTTCTTCTTGCATAGCAACAATCCATGCATCATCAGAAATTGCTTCATCTATTGAAGTAGGTTCAATCATAGAAATCAATCCAAAAAGTGAATCCTCATTTCTGAATTTTGATGTTTTCTTCAATGGACTATCTTTATTTCCCAAGATTAATTCTTCTGGATGTGAGGATTTGTACTTGAAAGATCTTTTGGGTTGCATTTCGTCTTCAAAGTTGTTACTGTTGGGTTCAGGTTCTGAATGTCTTTCAGAGGTTGATACTTCAGACGTTGTGTCGTTAGTCTCTGAGACTTCTATGTATTCTGAAGTGTTATCATACTCTGAATCTTCATCATCTGACATTTGTAAATCTGAAAAGTTCTCAACTAGCTCTGACATTTTGTCAGGCTGTTTGTCATCAAATTTAATGTACTTAGTTTCTTCAACTGTGTGACTTTCAGAATTATACACTCTGTATGCTTTTGAGCGTTCAAAATATCCAATAAAGATACCCTTACAAGCTTTAACAACAAATTTCTTTAGATGAACTTTAGTGTTCAGAATGTAACATGTACATCCAAACTGATGAAAATAAGATACATTGGATTTCTTTCCTTAAATAATTCATATGCTGTTTTGTTCAATATAGGTCTGATGTAGATTCTATTTTGAACATAAGATGATGTCTTTATAGTTTCTGCCAAAGAAATTTTGCTAAGTTAGTTTCTTGCATCATGGTTCTAGCCATTTCTTGTAGAGTTCTGTTCTTTCTCTCTACAACTCCATTTTGCTGTGGAGTTCTAGGAGAAGAGAACTCATGAAGAATACCATATTTTTCACAAAATATTTCAAAATATTCATTTTCAAATTCACCACCATGATCACTTCTAACTTTTAAAATGTTTAAATCTTTTTCTTTTTGACTCTGAGTGCAAAAGTTTCTAAACACATCATATGCATCATCCTTATTTCTCAAGAATTTAACCCAAGTCCACCTACTATAGTCATCTACAATAACTAATCCATATTTCCTTCCATTGATAGATGTGGTACTAACAGGACCAAATAAATCAATGTGAAGCAATTCTAAAGGTCTTGAAGTAGAGACAATGTGTTTTGGTTTAAAAGATGTTTTCACAATTTTTCCTTTTTGGCAAGATCCACATAAAGCATCTGAGTGATAGTTTAGTTTTGGTAAGCCTCTGACAAGATCAAGTTTGCTTAACTTAGAAATTAATCTCCAGTTAGCATGACCCAATCTTTTATGCCAGACTCATTTTTCTTCACTCAGAGTTAATAAACACTTAACTTTTTGATCTGCCAATTCAGATAAATTCATTTTATACACATTACCTATCCTTTTTCCTTTGAATACTATGGATTGATCATAGTTTCTAGTGACTATACAAGAATCCTTATTAAATACAACATAAAATCCATTGTCACAAAATTGACTTATACTAAATAGGTTATGTTTTAGTCCATCTACAAACCATACATTTTTCATTAAAAGAGAGGAATTACCTACAGTACCTGTACCTTTGATTTTACGTTTCTGATTTCCACCAAAACCAATTGATCCTCCATCTTCCAGACTAAGTGATGTAAACAATCTTTTGTTACTAGTCATGTGCCTTGAACATCCACTATCCAGATAGCATGATTGTTTTATATTTTCTTTTTAGTTGGACAGCTGTTATAAGAAACAAAATCAATCATTGTAATAGTAATCTCTACATTCAATGTGGTATTCATTCTAGTAGTCATTGTCTTTCTTCAAATCAACATAGTCATAAGTAAAGAAATGTTTTGGAACATATGCTTTTCTTCCTTTGCTAATGACTTGCTTCCATTTATCTGTTGAGAAATATTCTTTCCTACAAGATAGATCTGAATGGTATACAATTTCACATCTTGGTACCCATTCTCTTCTGGGTCCATGTTGGTTAGTTCTAAAGTTCTTTGTTCTAGCTTGTACCTTTGAAAAGTTGTGTGGACTTTTATAAAATTTTCTTTGAAAATTTGGTCTTTGAAAAACAATTTTCTTAGTCCATTGCTTTTGAGTCTTAGGTTTTGATTTGTGATCAACACAAGACTTTGAGTGTTTTTCTAATCTTTGATTTTGATTACTAATCACAGGCTTTGTATGTTTTAGATTCTGAGTGTTAGAGTTACTAAGTTTCAAATTATTCAGATTCTCTGACTTTTCAGTCTTAGATTCCAACTCTTTGGGTTCTGAGTAACTTGTCTTGAGGTTCTGACTAACAACTTTCGAGTTTCCTTCAGAGCTTGTTTAACAGACTTCAGAGACTCTCTCAGAATCTGAAACATTCAGAGCTTGACCTTTTCCTTTCATTGATACAAACGTAGAATAAAGATGAGTAGGGTTTTCATTAAATAAAGAGAAGAACTTGGTTGTCCATATGTTTTATCATATGAGTAACCAATTCCTTCTCCTCTATTTCTACAAACACCATAAATCATAGAAGCAACTTTGCTTTTATTGACATTTTGATGAACAAACTCTTATGTTTACTAAATTCTGTTAATATGAAATTTTTTTCTGTTAATGATAGAGGAACTAATGATCCCAATCTTTGGTGCCTTTGTTCCAGTGATATCAATCCTACTGTCTTGCATACTTCAAATCAACATGTTTCTTTTATGATCAAAATTTCTGAGCAAAACATGGTTTTCAGTGTTATTTATGCTTCTACTGATTATCTAAAGAGAAGAGATCTTTGGGCTGCTCTTAATGGGGAGCAAACGGGTGGCGATCTTCCTCGTTGCTTTATTGGAGATTTCAATACTATTCTAGGCATGCATGAATATAGGGGCAATAGTACCCCAGCCAGAGTTTGTTATGAAGATTTTCAAGATTGGTCAGTTTGTAATAATTTTTTTATTGATGTTTGGTCCTCGATTAGTTGCAATACATTAATTAAAAGTGAGTCAGACCATTATCCTATTATGTTACATCTTCATAATCATAATAATGTAAGACATGCTTCTCCGTTCAAATTTCTTCGTGTGTGGACTAAACATGATGATTGTGTCAATGTCGTTAGACAGGTATGGAATACTTCTATCTCTGGCTGCCCTATGTTTATTTTATCTCAAAAATTGAAAATTCTCAAGTCTCAACTTAAGAATTGGAATAAAAATGTTTTTGGTAATGTGCATTTTAAAGTTGAAGAAACTGCTACTCATTTGGATTTAATTCAGCATCAAATTGATGCTATTGGCTATAATGATACTCTGATGGAACAGGAAAGAGTTGCTAAGTTGGAGTATGATAAGGCGCTTCATTTTGAAGAAGACTTTTGGCATGAAAAAGCGAGAATTAAGTGGCATACTGATGGTGATCGAAATACTCAGTATTTCCACCAGTTAGCCAAAGTTAGATATGCTACTAAGCTTATTTCTTCTCTCGCAATGGTGATGATTTATTAACTAATGCTAGTGATATTGAGAATCATGTTGTAAACTACTTCAAAGATATTTTTAGCTCTCCTAACATGTGTTCCGATAATGGTATTATTGATCAGGTTATCCCTAACCTTGTTACGGATGATCAAAATATTCTTCTCACTTGTCTTCCTAGTATGCAGGAGGTTCATGATGCTGTTCCGATAATGCTTCACACTTTCGGTTTTAGTCCTGTGTTTTGTAATTGGATTAAGGTGATTCTACATTCAGCTTGTTTATCGATTGTTATCAATGGCCGTCCGTCCGGCTATTTTACTTGCAGAAGAGGGGTTCGTCAAGGGGACCCGCTTTCTCCTCTTCTTTTTTGTTTAGCAGAGGATGTTTTAAGCAGAAGCATTTCAAAACTTGTAGAAGATGGATCTCTTCGACCTATTCCTGGAACTCATGGTAACTCTGTTCCATCTCATATTCTTTATGCTGATGATGTTATGATTTTTTGCAGGGCAACTCAAGCTAATGTTAATGCTCTTAAGAGACTTTTTCAACGATATGGAGACGCTTCTGGGCAAATTATTAATCCTTCTAAGTCCACCTTCTATGTTGGACCTATTTCTTCTACCAGAGCTAATAGAATTGCTGATATGTTGAATTTCTCGGTTGGAACTTTGCCTTTTATTTATCTGGGTGTGCCTATTTTTAAAGGAAAGCCAAAAGCTTGCCATCTTCAACCGATTGCGGATAGAATTAAAGCTAAATTAGCAGCCTGGAAAGCTTCTCTTTTATCCATGGCAGGCAGAGTTGAAATTGTAAAGAGTGTTATTCATGGCATGTTGATTTATAGTTTCATGATATATGCTTGGCCTAGTCTTTTGAAAGATGTTGATAGGTGGATTCGAAATTTCATTTGGAGTGGTAATGTAGATCAGCTTAAATTAGTTACGGTTGCTTGGGACAAAGTTTGCACTCCGACCAATGAAGGAGGGCTTGGTCTTCGCTCTTTAAAGCATATTAACGAAGCTGCGAATCTTAAACTGTGTTGGGAGCTATTTACCTCTTCTAATCATTGGACGTCCCTGCTCAGATCTAGAGCTATGCGTAGTTATGGTTTTATTGACTATCATATTAATTCATCTATTTGGTCAGGTATCAAGCATCATATTTCTAATGTTACTGATAATACATGTTGGCAACTTGGAAAGGGTGATCAGATTAATTTCTAGACTGACGCTTGGTTAGGGGCCCCTTTGGTGGAACTTTTGGATATTCCTCACTCTTCCCATGCTCTTTTACAGGCTACGGCGGCTCACTTTATTTCTAATGACCATTGGCTTATTCCTCACTCTATTACTTCTATCTATCCTAATTTGATGTCGTTATTAAAATCTGTCACCATTCCCATTAGTAAAACTAATGATGAGTTGAGATAGATTCACTGTGACAGTGGGATCCTTTCTTTTAAAGATGCTTACTTGTTTCATAGGCCTATAGGGCAGCATATTTCTTGGGCTAAAATAATTTGGTGTGAGGATATTCCTCCTTCTAAATCGTGTTTGATGTGGAGAGTTATGCATAATAGATTACCTACCGATGATCTTCTCTCTCATAGAGGTTGTTATATTGTCTCTAAGTGCGATCTTTGTGGGAAGGATATTGAAACCATGCATCATATTTTTTGTGATTGTTTTTTTGCTAAGGCTATTTGGCATTGGTTTGCCTCTGTCCTTTCTTTGCAAATTGACACTAGTACTGTTAGTTCTATTTTTGATGTTTGTAACAAAAATTGGAACTCTCAATGTAAAATAGTTGTTATAGCTGCAGTTATTAATATTTTTAGTACTATATGGTGGTGCAGGAATCAACACAGGTTTGAGGGGAAATCTATCCATTGGAGATCTGCGGTCAACACAATTATCTCCAATGTTTCTTTATCTGGCAATTTATCTAAGAAAGCTTCTTTCATTTCTATGCAGGAATTTGTCATTTTGAAAGCTTTTAATGTCAATGTTCATCTTCCCAATGCTCCTGTCATCAAAGAAGTCTTATGGCAACCTCCGTTATATAATTGGGTTAAATGCAACACAGATGGTTCTGCGTTGGGTAGCCCCGGTCTTGCTTCTTGTGGGGGTCTTTTCAGAGACTATACTGCTACTTTTCTCGGAGGTTTTTCCATTAATATTGGAAATTCTTACGCCCAAATGCTGAGTTTTTAGGTGTTATGAACGCTATTGAGATTGCTCATTCAAAAGGGTGGAACAACCTTTGGATTGAATCCGACTCAAAGTTGGTTAATTTAGCTTTTAATTCCTCCCATATTGTCCCTTGGAAACTCCGGAATAGATGGTTCAATTGCTAGGAGTTGGCTAAAACCATGATGTTTAGAGTGACTCATATTTATCGTGAAGGGAGTTGTTGTGCGGATAAATTGGCTGCTTTAGGTATCAATGTTGATGGTTTTTACTGGTGGGAGAATGTTCCACCTAGTGTCCAAGGAGATTATATTAATAATTTAATGGGTCTTCCGTCTTTTAGATTTCATTAAGGCCACTGCACTCTTTTTCCCTTATCCTTGGTTTTATCCCTTAGGGTTTTCCAGGAAAGGTTTTTAACGAGGCAGTGACAGGATCCTTTGTATTATTGTTTCTTGGGTTTTGGCCTAGTCCCCCCAAGTTTGTCTCTTTTTTTCTTCATTTTTAATAAATTTATTAGGGTGCTGCAAATGATTGGTGATGATTATGGGGTGCCAACATAGTTGGGATGTCATAGTTATCATGTGATGCCATTGCACTCTAATGTTTTAAAAAAAAAAAAAACTCTTGAAGAGCAATTTCATGTTCATCACTGGGTTTGTTGCATTTAGCACACCCATTTTCAAGCTCTTGGATTTTAATTAAAGAGTTTTTGTATAAGGTTTGAAAATGATTAGCTTTCTTTGTTAAATCATCATGCTGTGTTTTTAAAAGTTTTAGTTCAGTTGATGTTTTAACAAATTTATTTAATGACATGCCAAGATAAGCTAAAAGTTGTTCTTTAGAATAATTCAGAAATACCTCTACAGATTCTTCAGTGTCTGATTCTTCAGAGTCCGAGTCTTGTTCAGAACCAGCATCAGAATCTGCTTCTGCCATAAGTACAACATTAGCTTCCTCGTCATCATCTTCAGAATACATTTCCAAGTTCTCAAATGTGGCCATCAGACTCTTTTTGAACTTTCTTCTGAAGTTGTCTGTTGATGAAGCTTCTGGACAGTCAGCAATGAAGTGTCCAGGTTTCTTGCACTTGAAGCTATTCTTTTCTTCTTTATTGCCATTATTTCTTGAGTTGTTTCCCTTGAAGTTTCTATTGTTCATTTTTGCACATTTTTTAAAGTTTCTGGTGAACATAGCAAACTCCTCATCATCTTGTTCCTCCTCTTGGTCATCTAGGGAAGATTCCTCCTCAATCTCGATAGTGTTGGCCTTGAGTGCTTTAGAAGATCTTCTGGTTGATGGCAGAGCCACTGACCTTTCCTTCTTCATAGCTACATCAGCTTTCAATACCGATTCATGGCTCTTGAGATTGCTGATTAGAGACTCAAGACTTAAGCTCTCAAGATCTTTTGCTTCCTCAATAGTTGTGACCTTTGGTCTCCACTTATCTGTCAAGCTATTCAGAATCTTCCATACATGGTCAGAGGTAGTATAACTTTTCTTAAGAACTCTGAGGTTGGACACCAGAGTCTAAAACCTAGAAAAAATAGTCTCAATGTCTTCATTTGGCTTCATGGTGAAAAGTTCATACTGTTGAACTAGAGTCTTGCTTTAGCATTCTGAATTTGCTTATTCCCATCATACGTTGCACATAGCGAATCATACATTGCCTTTGTTGTAGATCTGTCCACAATCTTTGTATATTCATCATGAGAAATAGCAGTCATCATCATGTTCTTCACCCTATTGTGTTTGGGAAAAATCTTCTTACCTCCAGCAGATAAAGCTCTCTTCTGAACTAGAGTAATTTTCCCATCAGCTCCTATACCCTCAATAGATACTCCTTCTTCTACCAGATCCCATAACTCATCATCAATTCCATTGATATAGTGATAGATACTATCCTTCCACCACTCAAAGTGTGTAGCATCTCCATTAAACACTGGAACTTTTTTGTTAGAATCATGTTTGGATGTAGAATTCATTTTGTCGTAATCAAGAGATACACTAGAGTAATCAGAGGTATTATTTGTATTAGTTGCAGAAGGTGATGATTCTTCAGACATGTAGTGTTTTCCAAATCTTTTATTGTCTCACTGTAAGGTGATTAGCAACAGAACCAGAGCTCTGATACCAATTGAAGGTTGAAAAACACAAGAAGGGGGGTTGAATTTTGTTTTTGGAAGTTAAAACATTTCTAGCTTTCAGAGTTAAAATGCAGTGGATATTAGAAAACTAGATAAACACAAGACAAACAAAAACAGAGAGTGAAAGAGAGATGAACACACAGAGATTTATACTGGTTCCTCTCATAAACCGAGTGTTGGAATAAATAAATCCAGCGTCACCCTTAGGATTCGATGGGCTTAACATCCCAACTCATGGCGCTTAGGCGCAGCCCCTTAAAGAACTCTATACTATAAGTATATTAAGTTGCGCCTTCACTAACAACAATTGCTTTTGGTGTAGTGGTAAGCGCTTGGTCCTACACCGAGAGTAGTCCAGTCCCCTTTCACTTCCAAGGGATTTCGCAATAATCACTAAAGATTACAAACTCAAATGCTCAAGCACACAAGCAAGATACTTCACAAATGCTCAAGCACACAAGCAAGAGACTTCTCAAAACTTACAACAAATAATCAACAGTAATACACTTGTAAACAGAGGTGTTCTAAAAATCTAAGCTTAACAAGACTCAATAACACTTAAATCAATTTGAGTGAATACAAATGATCAGAGCTCAGAGTCTTTGAAATATCAAAAGATATTGAAGCTTAGTGTGTTGTTCAAATGATAGTTCAATTGTTCAGTAGTTCAGTAGTCTTTTCTCAAGAAGGTTGTCCTCTATTTATACTAAAATGAATTGTAGACGTTGAGATAAGACCGTTGCAGAAGATTGACAGCCGTTGATTCTAGTAAATATAATTTGATTCTCTTTTTCCAAAAGAAGTAAATCAATTCCACTACTCTTTCGTTGTAGAAACGCTCCATCATTTTGAGTAATAATAGTACATATTTGTATTATATGCTCTATTTGATGATAAGGTTGTGGATAAGTGTCGCGGTGATTTTTGGATATCGAGTTATTAATTAACTTCGAATCACAATTTAATATTCCACCACCGATCTTTAATTTATCTGAGGGAAAGGGAAAAAGTTCGAAAAAAACCCTATTTTTAGAGAACAAGGTTCGGGGGTTGGTTATACGAAGGGAAGGTATTAGCACCCTAAGTATCTATAGTACTCTATAGGAACCTCTTGTTTTTATTTCTAACTTTGCGCTTTATTTTAATTGCTTGGGAAAATGTATAAGTAGGAAATAAAGTGATGATAAAAAAGAAGTTTAAAAAGTGATGGAAAAGAAAAATGTTTTTGTTGATTTTATTGATTGGAGAGACAAGTCTCATGCCTACGTACCCGAGGGATCAAACCACCATAGTTCGGGGTAAAAATTGCGAGTAAATTTGTTTGTTTGATTTTAAAGTTTTTGAAAGTGTTTTTAAAGACAAAAGCCAAAAGTGGCAAAAATGTGTGGTTGATTGGTGTTAATTTGTGAAGAAAGTCTATATGGTTAAATTGATTGAAGTTTGGTTAAGAAATAAGACGCGGACACATGGTTTAAAATCCAAGTTTTGTTGAGAAAATGTTTTGAGTGATAAAAGACACTTGGTTTAAAATCCAAGCCTTATGCACGATAAAAAAATGTATGAATGAAGAAAATGCACTTGGTTTAAAATCCAAGGTTTTTGGCGAGAGAAAGGAACACTTGGTTTAAAATCCAAGGTTTTAGCGATGGAAGAAGCCATTGGTTTAAAATCCAAGGCATTTGGTTTAAAATCCAAGTTTGGTGATAAAAAGAGCACTTGGGTTAAAATCCAAGGTTTTCACGATAAAAGAGCAATTGGGTTAAAATCCAATGCCACTTGGTTTAAAATCCAAGTTTGAGATAAAAAGAGCATTTGGGTTAAAATCCAAGGTTTTTAGGCGAGAAAAAGGGACACTTGGGTTAAAGTCCAAGGTTTTAGCGATAAAGAAGCCATTGGTTTAAAGTCCAAGGCACTTGGTTTAAAATCCAAGTTTAGCGATGAAAAAGAACTCTTGGGTTAAAATCTAAGGTTTTCACGATAAAAGGAAACATTCGGTTTAAAGTCCAAAGTTTTGAAAAGTGTATGATGACAAAATATTTTGATGCTCGATGATGTTGAAAAGAAATTGTGTTGATATTTTGAAAGAGGTTTTGACCTCATTTTTGAGAATAAAGTGACTAATCATTTTTTGAAAAGGTGTTGACATCATTTTTGAGAATAAAACGACTAATTATTTCAATTGGAGTGTTGGGTTCCAAATTAATAAAAAAGGGTAGCGCGAATAATAATACTAACGTCGCAATAAGCAAATTAAGCGCGAAGACAATCCGTAATGATATTTTGATCAAAACGGTGTCTTTTCCCTTGGAATTTAAAATTACGCATATGGACGGAATGCGATAAAAAATAAATATGCATGAGATGATAAAAAATAAATTCCGGTGTGCGCGTGTCTAATCACACTCTAAAATCTTTGCAAGAAAATAAATATGAAATGATGCAAGAGAGGGGGTATGCTATACACTTTTATTTAGAATTTACACTTGGCCTAATTACATCCTAAATTCAAGAGCAAAAAAAAACAGCAATTAATAAGCGATAAATACTCAATATTACGATAATAAAATAAAGGTAAAAAAAATGATGAATAAATCGATGTAATGAAATAAATATGATATGCAATTGATAAATAGCGTAAATAAATAAATACGACACTAAGACAGTGAAAATAAATCTCGACATCATGCTTTACGAGGCTAAAAAAAATGCTAAAATAGCTTATGCCAAAAGCACTTATCTAATAAGCTTAAAAAATAAAATTAGCTAAAAATAAATAAAGACATAAAGTAATATTAACAACTTTTAAATATCAAATAAATAGGAAAATGAAATAAGCCTCAACATCATGCTTGATTGGCTAAAATAAAAGCTAAAATAGCTTATGCCAAAAGCACTTATCTCATAAGCTAAAACATAAAATAAAATTAAAACAGGGGGGTGTGAACATTAAACCGAAATAAACAGGGGGTGCTAAGAGTAAACAGAAATGAACAAGGCCCAGTCCAAAAGGCCTTTCTGCCAAACAAATGTCCAAAAAAACGCAGGATCAATCACGGCCGTCGGATGGATCAGACGACCCTGATCTAAAAGTAAAAAGAAAGGATCTAGGCCATCTGATACGGATCAGTGGCTGATAAGCGAGGTTGCACGGTGTGCTGCGATAGACACGCGCACACTGGATCGGGTTGGGGGGTATAACCCCAAACCCTAAAAAAAACACATTTTTTCCAATCTTCTCTCTCTTCTCACCGAACTCTCTCTTCTCTCTTCCTCCTCCCTCTCTGCTAGGGTTCTTCATCTTGAAGAACCAGGGATGAATCTTCATCCCTTCCGGCAAGACGCCGCCATGCCGGAGCGATGAATGTTATGGAAAGAGGATGAATGTTTATGTTTTATGTTCTGGTTCTTGGTATTTGTTGGATTTGTGATTATGTTAAAAAAAGGATTAGGGTTGGATGTGGTTTTTTGTGCGGCTGAGCAATTTTTGTCTCTGTGTTTTCCATCTAATTTCTGTTCACTATATACCCGAAGATCAGGGTTTTGATTGTTCAATGGATTTGGCTTGAATCTGTATAATCCTATTGTTTGATGGACAAACTTGAATTTCTAACAAAAAGGACACTGATGTGCAGAAAGCTGTTATGTGGGAGAAAGTTGACTTTTGATATTTTCTAATTTTCTTTAATAAAAAAATGACAGAAATAATTAATTAAATAATTAATAATAATAATTAAAACAAAATTAAAAAAGAAAAAGGGAGTGGGAAGGGAGAAAGATTGCAGCACCTGCTGCTTCTTCTCTTTTATTTGTTTATTTTTCTTGTTTTTGTTTTACCAATAATAATTATAATAATAATAGTTAATAAAAATATTAATAATATTAATAATAATAATAATTGGAAGATAAATACAAAAGAAATAAAAATGAGGTATTTTAAAATACTTCAATGTGGGTCAAAAAATGGGGTATGACAATAAGAATGTTTTACTATTTGATTATTCCTTAGCCATGAGCTATCATCCTTCAAAAGAAATATCCTATAAGGTTTTATCAGAGATACGAGGTTTCTGAAAAACAGAGTATGCTTCTTTAGGATATGTTGAACTTTCATCTTCTGATACTGTCTTCAGAAGCTCTGTCAGTCTTCAGAGGCTAACTTCCTTAAGAGGTATTAGTAGTCTTCAGACTGTAAACTTCAGAGGCTCCAAGAAATTCTATCAGAACTTAAATTATGATCTTTGTGTAATAATTTTATACTATATTCCTGCACACTTAGATCAATAATTAGTAATTCCAATTGTCCATTTAATACTTTGTTATCATCAAAACTTTAGGGTGTTTTTCAATAGAACTCATTTTGTTCCAACAAGATCATTATGATACTGCTCAACAACAATCGCAACAAGTTTTTTTTTTTTTGCAATAACCTTAGCAATCGTTGTCTTCCACTAGACACCTCAACACTAACTACTACTGCAACTAAGCCACGTCGTTGTGATGAACGCTGTCATACCCCATTTTTTGACCGATCGCTTTTGTTCGTCTTTTAAAACTGGTTTTTCCCTTTATCGTTTCTGACGAAATTTCGGCAGAAAGGTATTTTAAAATACCTCATTTATTTGGTTTCATTTTTTTTTATTTTCTTTCCTTTTATTATTATTTCTTATTTTTTGCATATATATTGATTTATTTTTTTATTATTATTGTTTAATTTGTTTTTTTTATTATTATGTTATTTTTTTAAGTTTTTATTATTATTTTCGTTTTTGCTTGCTGAGGTCTTTTTTTAGTTTTTTTTATTATTTGGGTCCAAGTGTATTTTGTCCTCATCCAGGCCCAAAAGGGCAATTTTGTCCAAAAGGGAAAATTTTCATCTGCCAAACCTAGCTCTGACACAGTATTTATTTATACTGCATTTAATGCACAGTTTCCAAGGTCAGAAAAATTGGACCCAGCCGCAATAGTCAAACAGAGGAAGGAAAAATTCATCTTCCTCCTCTGAACCACAAACGAATCCAGAATCCAAAACCATCATTCATCAACCACAAACTCAGAAACAACATCATCATCACAGAATCAAACCAAATCCAAAATCCAAAATCCAAAATCAAAAATTCATCCACAAATAATCAAAACCAAATTCATCATCATTCCCCGTTCAAAAACCAGAACCAAAAATCAAGCTTGTAACCAAAAAAAAAAAAAAATATCAAAATCACACAATTTTTTTTTTTTCCAATCTCAGAACCCACAAATACGCACTTATTTCCGTTTTAGATCCAAAATCAGAAAACGAATCAAAAAGAAACATTTCTTTTCTCGAAAAACAATCAAAATCGAGACAGACATCATTTTCCTTTTTCCAAATCGCAAACAGAAACAAATACAGAGAAGAAGAGAAGATTTGAAACCAAAAACTCAAGGTTTTAAACCTTTCTTTTCTTTTCCTTTTCGATCTGATCTAATGTGGTGTTGTTTGCTTATTTTGAGTTTGGATTAGGATTTAGGAGTTAATTTGGTATAGTTTTGATGTTGATTTTTTCTGAAAAAATTAGAGGTTTGGTTTGAAAAAATTTGGCCGAGAGAGAGAGAGGTTATCGGCGGCGGTGAGAGAGAAGAAGATTGAAGAAATGAATTTTTCTAGGGTTTGGGGTATTTATACTCCAACCCGATCCGGTGTACGCGTGTCTATCGCAGCACACCATGCACCCTTTCATCTCAACCACTGATCTCCATCAGATGGCTTAGATCTCTCCATTTCAAGTTTAGATCAGGGCCGTCTGATCCATCAGACGGCCAGAATTGATCCTGGCTTTTTCTGTTTGTTTTTTACGCAGATGGGCCCTTTTGGACTGGGTTTTGCTGTTTTGTTGCTTTTTGCACCCCCCTTTATTTTCGTGTTACTATTTGCACCCCTTCTGTTTTTTATTTTATTTTATTTTATTTTTTAACCTATGATAAAAGTGCTTATAGAATGTGCTTCAATGAGCTATTAAATCCAAAATAAGCACTAATCTGAGGTTCTTTTTATTTTTTATTATTAATTTATTTCATGATTATTTGTGTTTTATTTGCTTTAATCTATGTTTATTTATTTTTGCTTAATCTTGTTCACTAACCTAACTTCTATTATTCATGATCATTATTCTTAATTATTGTTACTAACTTACTAACTTATCATTTTTATTCATACATATTGATTTCAATTATTGTTAATAATTCATCTAATCTAACAATTTATTTATGGCCTTATTAATTAACTATTTATTTTATTGCAAGGACCTTATTATGTATTTTAGGATTTAATGTAAATAAATAAAAATTGCATAGCATCCTGTCTCTTGCATTCATTCCATGTTTATTTTCTCGCAAATATTCTAGAATGTATATTAGGAACAAATGTACACTATAAATGAAAACTTGCATCTCATGCATATTTATTTATCGCTTTCCGCAAAAAACGTTAGAATATTAAATTCCGAGGGAAAAAGACATCGTTTTGATCAAAATATCATTACGAATTGTCTTCGCGCTTATTTATTTGTTGTGACGTTAGTATTATTTCTTTCCGCGCGCAACCGTTATCCAATTCTTTTTGTCAAAAAAATGAGGTCAAAACCTCTTTAAAAAAATATCAAAGCAAATTATTTTCAAACATCACCAAGCATAAAAATATTTTGTCATAAAACATTTTCAAAACTTTGGACTTTAAACCGAACGTTTCTTTTATCGTGAAAACCTTGGATTTTAACCCAAGAGTCTTTTTTATCGCAAAACTTGGATTTAAAACCAAGTTGCCTTGGATTTTAAACCAAGTGTCTTTTATCACTCAAAACCTTTTCTCAATAAACCTTGGACTTTAAACCAAGTGTCCGCGTCTTATTTCATAATCAAACTTCAATCAAATATAGACTTTCTTCACAAACTAACATCAATCAAACTCACATTTTGCCACTTTTGGCTTTTGTCTTTTCAAAACCATTTTCAAAAACTTTAAAATCAAACAAACAAATTTACTCGTCTTTTTACCCCGAACTACGAGATTTTGATCCCTCGGGTACGTAGGCATGAGACTTGTCTCGGCGAATCAAATAAAATCAACAAAAACTTTTTTCTTCTTTTTCACTTTAAACTTTTTTATCATCACCTTAATTCCCACTTATACTTTTTTTTTACAAGCAATTAAAATAAAGCGCGAAGTTAGAATATAAACAAGAGGTTCCTATAGGAGACTATAGATACTTAGGGTGCTACTACCTTCCCTTCGTATAACCAACCCCCGGACCTTGATCTCTAAAAATAGGGTTTTTTCGAACTTTTTCCCTTTCCCTTGGATAAATTAAAGATTGGTGGTGGAATATTGAATTGCGATTCGAAGTTAATTAATAACTCGACATCCAAAAATCACGGCGACAGAAATGGCGACTTCACTGGGGACAACCAAGCGGGTTGAACCTAACTTGTTTTAAATTTTTATCTTCGCGCTATTATTCTTTTGCTTGTGTGAATGTTTGTATATATATACTTGGGTTTTCTTTGAGTGGTGAGATAAGTCCTAACCCGGGCTTGAGAGAAACAATAAGATAGGATGGGGTATAATCAAAGTGTTGGGCTAAGAATAGTCTTAGATCCCGATGCATGTGATATAATCCCGCTCAGTGGAGGCCTCATGATAGTAGTACTCTGTTGGCATGAATAGTCATGTCGGCGTTATTACTTATCAATGTGAGTGTCCTGAGAAGCTGAGAACCTTAGAGTCACATTAACCCATCTTGACCTTTTAGGACGTAGTGCGGTGGCTAACCAAGAATGGTCTTGGAATTAGTCGATACGCGAGACTACACTCAAACGAGATTGTGTTGAGAATATTATTGGACCGGGAATTAGTTCCGTAAGCTGGTGATATTCGAAAGACGGTTGATGACTTTGGGAACTTGTTAGAACCCGTGATGCAGGTACAAATGAACCCTAGTACTTACCATATGGGAGGGTTTTACCTTTGACTCAAAACTTTAACGTCATCATGTTTTCCGCCTCATGCATGCATACATCCATTCATAAATTCATTTTCACTCATCTGATTTCGAAGGACTTAAACAAATTATTTTTGTAAACATTGTAAATATGGATATTGTAAGGAGAAATATCAAGAAGATAAGTTTCAAGAAGCCCGAGTTGACAAAATTGAGAGAGCTAGGGTCCCTGGTATCTGATTCAGAAAAGTTTCGAGAGCATCATGGAGGCACTTGAGGCTTTGATCCGATTTTATGACCCGCTTTATCATTGTTTCACATTCCCCGATTTTCAGTTAGTCCCCACTTTGGAAGAATATGCTAATTTGGTTGGTTTACCCGTGTTAGACGCGGTACCCTTTAGTGGTTTGGAGGAGGTTCCTAAACCATTGGCTATTGCAACGGCCCTTCATTTGAAGAAAACCGAAATATCGGCTAATCTCACTATCAAGGGAGGTCTCCAAGGTCTGACCTCTAGGTTTTTGTTCAACAAAGCTTTTTTCTTTGCTAAAGCCGCAAGCAAGGATGCTTTTGAGGCTATTCTTGCCTTACTCATATATGGGCTCATGTTGTTCCCTAATGTGGACGATTTTGAAGAAGTCAATGCGATCCAGATCTTCTTATCCAAGAACCCGGTCCCTACCTTGCTCGCCGACACCTATCATTCTATTCACCTTAAGACTCAGAAAGGGGATGGAATCATCATGTGTTGTGCACCCTTGCTATATAGGTGGTTTATGTCACACCTACCCTAAACCCCTCACTTCAAAGAAAACCCGGATAAGCTCCGATGGCCTCAAAGGATCATGTCTCTCACTCCAGAGGATATAGTGTGGTATAATGCATATTGTGATGTTGAAATAATCATCGACGGTTGTGGAGAGTTCCCTAATGTGCCTCTTCTTGGTACACATGGAGGAATTAACTATAATCCTATTCTTGCTAGGTGTCAGTTTGGATATCCCATGAGAGATGAACCTAAGAGCATTCATTTAACTAGGGTATTCTATCTTAACCAAGAAGGAAGCTCGGACACAAGAAACAGATGTGTGAAAGCTTGGCGCACCATTCACCGAAAGGATAGGAATCAATTGGGGAAAAGGTTGGGCAGTGTCTCTGAACTTTATACCAAATGGGTTATCAATCGGGCTACAACACTTGGGATACATTACCCTCTCAAAAGACCTTTATCTTCAGTTGTCCCGGCACCGTCATCCTTGCCCTTACCTTTTGATACCAAAGAAGAATTCCAAGAGCAATTGGCAGGGCTGACCCGTGCAAAAGATGCTTGGAAAAGAAGATGCCAGATAGCCGAACTTGAGAATGAGACACTAAGAGGAGAGTTAGAACAAAAGGACCATTTGATCTTTATCCAAAGCCAACAAATTGTTGAGAAGAATGATTTACTCCAGCAAAAGGATGCCTTATTGAGACAAGATAGTAAGAGGAAGAAGAGGCAAGGGGATTTATTTTCCTCTGGCTTCGATTCAGATTTAGATGGCTCATCGGCTTCAAGAGTTCGGATTTAGATATGATTTTATCTGTTTTTTTATGTTCGAAAAGCTGGTTGTAACCCTTGAGTTATTCATGCAATCTTTATTTCTCATAATGTTTACAAAGTTATTATCTTAAAGTCCTTCGAAAAAATAAATTTTGCATATTTTAGCATAACATATATCATGCATCATACTGCATTCATAAAGTTTCAAAATCAAGTCTCATGTCCTTTCTTTCCTCTCTTTCCAAGTCATGTGGCCCGACGTATTCAGTACAAAGCAACTCGATCTAATTTGAAAAAAAATCCCGAAGGAGAAAACCATATGCTCCGTGAACAGGTATCATCCATGCAAAACTGATCTTACATGTGCTTTCCACCAAGGAGCACCCGGACATGATGATTAACACTACTATGCCCTTAAAAAGGAGGTTCCAAATTCGTTCCGTACCGACATGTTATCTTTTAACAATCCCAGCTCGAACGTCCAAAGTTCATCCTCTGCTTAATCATGGGTCCCCCGTCATTTTAATTCAAGATTATCAAGAAGTTTGTCCCGAGGATCACTAGGCCTTTAATTTTCCAATTGCAATTTCTTTCTTGCCAAGCATTTATTTGCATTTTAAAGTTGTATCTTTTAATAAATATTTCTAAACAATGAACATGCATATTTTGGAATCCATCCATTCGTATTCACTCTTTTCTTGTATCATCATAAACGGCGATATTTTTCTATTTCACTTTTCAAACTTGAGGGGAGGATGATGTAAACTAAATGTTTAAAAATTGTTGATATGTGCTGATATATGCTTTCATTAGTAAGACCCGGTTGATGATGTAAGGCATTGTTTCACTTCCCAAACACTGGAGAAATAAGGAGATAATCCGTAGTCAACCCCTTTGAGCCAGAAGTTGGTGTTCTTTCTAGAAAAAAAAACCCTTAATCTTAACTCGGGGCAGGGTAGTCTTTCAATTAATCCAATGATACATTCCAATACAAGAGGATCAATCAGTCTGAGATACAAGAAGTCATGAGTAGACAAAATTCACAATAGCAACAAAAAGCCCGCTAGGTAAAAAGACTTAGGCAAAATTCAGGGTATCCCGATGGACCGCGAGATCCAAAAAAAATGATCCATGCAAAAATAAGGGATTAAGAGCAAAAAATGATGAAAACAAGCTTATGAATGAAAAAGTGACTGTCACTTCAAGAATCTCATCAAAGCGTCAACCTGAAACATCATTGTCAAAGAAATCCTCTTGTCAACCAAAGCATGTTTGATGAATTAATTGAATGTAGGAATGAAGAACATCAAAGAAGTGGGTGGGTTAAGACAGAATTTTGAGCCTAATAATCTTTTATTTTCAAAACCATGAACCAGGCCACGCTATAACCCTCAAAAGAGCTAATTGAAGCTAGGTTTACTTTGAAAGCATAATCAGCAAAATTATTGGTAAAACTGACTCTACCTATTTGTTGAGTAACTATCTTTTACACACACCACACGTGTTTTCTATAAAAAAAAATTCGATTCCAAAACTTGCATGTACATTACATTAGAAACACTTTTCAAAAGAAACAATTTTGTTTGCAAATTTATATTTGGCATCAAGGAAATTCAATCAATTGGTCTAATCAAGGTTGAATCAACTCAAAACGCTCATAATTTGGGGCAAATTACCTCAAGAACATGCCAATCAGGGGCAAGTCTTTACATCTAGGGGCATACCCTTCAAAGATTCGAAAGTCAAGGTTTCACTCACTTAGGGCACCTGAAGTAGTTTCCAGGGGCAATCCAGATCTGCCAAGATAGTTGTTATGTTTCTTCCTCCTTGAGCCAGTAATCATCGAGTTGATATTTTGGGTTTTATGGACATGTATGTTACTATAATATGCTGAGCATGTGATCCAATATTCTTCAATTGAATACTGAACTTGACTGTTCTCTGGTAATCTCCAGCAAGTGGTTATCATTAAGAAGCTTGTGTGATTTTCTTTTCCCCAGTGAAAGAAGAAGCTGAGACCCGTTTTGGGAGGCTAATACCAACAACAAATGGCATCTCTTTGAGAAGTTTGCATACCAATAGCAAATGGCATCTCTTTGAGAAGATTGAATTCAATAGCAAATGGCATCTCTTCGGGAAGTTTGCATATGAACAACAAATCGCATCTCTTTGGGAAGTTTGCATACCAACAGCGAATGACATCCCTTTGAGAAGTTTGCATATCAGCATATCAATCTTGATTCTTTCTATCAAAAAAAAAAAAGAAAAAAGAGCAAAAAAAGAAGAACAGCTCGCTAAGTTGAAAACCCGAAAGGGCCGCTTAGGCAAAAATGAGCGTCACGGTGGATCGAAAACCCGAAAGGGCAGTCCAGGCAAAAATTAGGGGCAAAACAAAAAAGAGATATATATTCCTGGTGGATTGAAAACCCGAAAGGGCGATTCAGGCAAAAGTTAGGGATCTCAAAAAGAAGAAGAAGAAAAAGCATGACTGTCGAAACAAGACCATGAGAAAATATTCGGTTTCAGTGTACAAAATGGTGACTTCTGCTAGACCTCTGACCGATGGGCTTTATCCCAAGAAGCAATCACTCTTAACATGGATTGACATACCATACCGGGTTTTACCCCGAGAATCTGATTTATTTCACCTATAAGGATGCAGTCCCCAGTGGAGAATTATTGAGTGGTTGTACGGATACGTCGGCCCAATGCTCATCTTGCCTGATCAAACTTTTATCTCATCCAGTCATGTACAAATATTATTCAAACATACAAATACAAGTTTCATAATATACATACATACATACATACATACAACCATCCACTTATTCATACATACATTCATATTTACATGCAACATACACACAAAATCTTTCATACATACTGCATTGACCATCATGTGTCTTGCTTCATACATCACAAAAAAGAGTCATCCCCAGTGTATCTGGTCCAGAGATGTCTCCATCAATCATACATCACAAAAAAAAAAGAGTCATCCCCAGTGTATCTGGTCCAGAGATGTCTCCATCAATCATACATCACAAAAAAAAAACAAGAAGAGTCATCCCTAGTGTATCTGGTCCAGAGATGTCTCCATCAATCATACATCACCAAAAAAAAAAAAAGTCATCCCTAGTGTATCTGGTCCAGAGATGTCGCCATCAATCATACATCACAAAAAATGGTCATCCCCGGTGTGTCTGGTCCAGAGATGTCTCCATCAAACATATTTCAAGTAGCAGGTTTTGCAAACAATCAACTGCAAACTTGTGGTTAATTTCCCCAAAGTAAGTCATCTCCAGCGTGTCTGGACCAGAAAAATACATATTCTTGTTATGTCTCGCTCTCCCACAACGACAGCAGACAATTTATTTCCTTGTTGTGTCCTTACCATCCCACAATGTTGGTAGACACTGTCTTTACTTATGTCCTCACATTGGACTTTATCGCTTCTGTCCCTACACTGGACTGTACTGTTTTCTGTCTTTACTTATTGAAGGTGCGTGGAGAAAACACAAGAAGGGGGGGTTGAATTGTGTTTTGGATATTTAAAAACTTTTCAAGATATTTAAATCTATCAGAGTCTTTAAGCACAACGGAATTATTAACACAATTAACTTATGGCAAAGTGAATGATGAAGGAGTAAATGAGAGAGTGAGAGAGAGAAGAACACACAACAATTTATACTGGTTCCCCTCACAAATTGAGAGTACTCCAGTCCCCTTGTTTCCAAGAGAATTCACTATAATCACAAATATTACAATAGATGCTCAAGCACACAAGCTCAAGACTTCCTGCTCTAAGTCACACAAGACAGAGAGACTTCCTTGCTCTGATCACACAAGATCAGAGACTTTCTTGCCCAAGCACACAGGCTCAAGATTTCATGCTCTAATCACTAAGATTGAGACTTATGTTCTTCTACACTAAGCATAAGACTTTCTTACTTCTACACTAAGCAGAAGAGCTTCTACACTAAGCAGAAGACTTTGTTGCTTCTACACTAAGCAGAAGAGCTTCTACACTAAGCAGAAGACTTTGTTGCTTCTACACTAAGCAGAAGACTTACTACTAACTTATAAGATTAAACTTATTATAATTATAATAACTTCAGAGGCTTAAGCTAGTTTCTATGCTCACTTCATTTGAGAGATATTTTCTATTACAATTCAGATTCTCACTTTCTTCTGAGAGATGTTTTCTAATGAAGATCGCTAGTCATCAATTCTTTCTTTGGCATATTTATATGAGTTGAGAAAGACATTGAGACGTTGGATAAATTCCCGTTGTAAAATGGACAGCTGTAGTCTTTGAAGATCCGTTGAGTAAAGTCATGTCTTCTTTTGCAGAGAGGCTTCACCTTTACTGTTTGTCCAATAGTACAGTAATAAGGTACAATTAGCTCCTAGAAAGAGAGGGATCACATCCTTTGTGACCGTTGTAATTAGTTGACCTTAGAACAAATCATCAGGCTTGATAAATGTAGTTGATGTAGCCCTTTTGATGATTTGGGGAATTCCTTTGCTTCTGATGAACCTTTGATAACTTGGAGTCTGATTGGTCTTGAACGGTTGGCCTCTGATAGTCCTTCGCAATTCAGCTTCTGAACGTCTTCATCCTCTGAATGACTCATGACTAGCAGATAGCTTCTGAACTCTTGTAGGCATCTGAACATCCTTGAGCTTCTGAACTTCTCTGAGCTTCTGAACTCCTTCAGACATTCTGATCCTCTTTGAGCTTCTGAACTTTGTTTAGCTCCTGACCACGTTGTAGCTTATGAACTCCTTCAGAGTGTAAATGTTTAGACTTCCATAGGTTTCATCAGAGTCTAAATTAAGTGTGCTCTTGATTATAACGTTGAATTCTCCTGCACTTAATTTAAACATTAGTACCATCAATTGTCCCTTTAATACTTTGTTATCATCAAAACCTAAGGGTGTGTATTAACACATATTTTGTTCCAACAATCTCCCCCTTTTTGATGATGACAAACATAAGTATTAAATACAATTGTTGTTGATAAAAATCAGCTATGTTGACATTAGGCTTCTGAGTTTCGCAAGCTCCCCCTAAGTCTGATAACCCATAGGGTTAGGTTTGTAAGCTCCCCCTATTTTGTATCCATAGTTAATTTTAATCAGTTTTAGAAATACTTTTTTATATGACTTAAATTATTCATATTTCACTATATAAAGAACAAGGTTTGCAAGCTTCTTCTTTTCATAGTGTGATAGTCTTTGAATAAAGTTGCACCCTTACTCAAGAACTAACTATGAATAATAAACTTCAATTAATAAATGCATTCTCCTTGAAATTAAGCCCTTAATGCAGATGCAAGATGAAGCAATATTTAAATTGAATGACAAAATAGGATCAGAGGCACTTAAAGACGTCTACACACACACACTTGGTTCTGATGGTTATCATTAACAGCTTCAGAGTTCAAAATATTTCAAACAGTTCAGAGCTTAAGAAAATCTTTTCAACGAAAATAGCTCAGAGTCTGAACAAAAATTTTAAAACAGTTCAGAGCTCTTTAGTACAATATTTTGAAATCCTCAAAGATCAGATTGTCATATCAAAGCATGTACCTCATGCTACTATTTTGACCACTCTCCTACGTTCTCTCTCTGAAGGACTACAAGGCCCTAAAAAGCCAAGTAATTTCGCTTCTTCCAACAATTGATTTACCAATATTCTTTCTCCCCCTTTTGTCATTATCAAAAAGGTAGTATAAGCAATTAATAGAAATTTCAACTTTCAATGCCGTCAAATCAGGAGTGGTTGAACACATTTAATACTCGGCCATTGAATTATGCTTATAAAAGGAGAGAGATACCTATTCATTTTATTCACACAGAATAATCGTAGGTTATTGATAGATCTCTTGAGAGAAAAAATGAAACGCTCAGAGAAGAAGAAAGCAGTTTCAACGAGAGATAGTCAAGATATGAGAAAACATAAGAAGAAACCAATGGAAACAAAGCCAGTGTCTGTCACAGAAGAACTCAGTTCAGAGTCTGAAGAGAAGTCTTTGGACTCTGACTGTTTTAAGTTCTGGAGACATATGTTCCTGAAGAAAATCAAACTGAAGTTCAAGGCTCTAGAGGGGCTAGAGTCTCTTCCTGAAAAAACCAAACTAATGCATCAGAATCAGTTTCTTCAAGAAAGACTGTGGGTTGAATGGCTTCAGCCAAAAGCTCAACCTTCCCCCTCTTCAAAGGTCATGTAGGTATGTAACCACAAATATGACCTTTGAGAGCAACTAGAAGATAGTTCTTAGAAATTTTAGTCTTGTAAACCAGAACTTATGTTCTTAATGAAATAAAATTCATTACTTTGATACTTTAAGAATATCTACATATTCACTATGCCAAAAAAGGCTTTAGACAGCGCTTTTTTTGGCCATACACAGCGCTTTATAAGCGCTCTCTATTCTGGCGCTGTTAAAAGTATAGACAGCGCTTAAGAATTAAGTAAAAGCGCTGTCTAATGTCATCTTTAGACATCACTTTTAACATGTAAGCGCTGTCTTATGTTATATTTAGACAGCTCTTTATAGCATAAATGTTGTCTAATATAAGCTTTAGACAACACTTTCTAGCATAAGCACTGTTCAATGAATGCTTTATACAGCATTTTCTAGCATAAGCGTTGTCCAATGAATTCTTTATATAGCGTTTTCTAGCATAAGCACTGTCCAATGAATGCTTTAGACAGCGCTCTCTACCAACAAGCGCTGTTAAAGGTCTATATAAAAATTAAAAAAAAATGGTTTTTGAATTGTCTCCTGGCGTTACAGTTGCAAACCAATCAAAAAATTAATTTAATCCGTTTAAAGTAATAAATTTGCATATAGTCACATAAAAATTTCATGAAGTTATAGGAAACAAAATACTTAAAATTTCATAAAACCTACAACAAAAAATAACAATGAGTATACAAGTGATTAAAGAATAAAATGACACTATTAAAATTCTGTTACAATTAGTGAGCAGATCACTTAAGCTAATCACTATATCTAAAACTCTATATTGCATCACCTCTTCATATAACATCTTTCATCTTTTTGCTCTCTATCAATGTCAATGCAAAAAACAAATTCCACAACACACGTCTTACGCGGAGTGACGACTTATACAGTTGTGGCTAAAGATAGTTGTAGGTATAGATCAATTTTCTTGTAGTGTCTGAAAATAGTTTTAGAGGAATCATTACAATGCTAGCAAATTGCCCTGAATCATCAAATGCAGTAATCATCACCACACATCTATATCACCAGTCTATGACAGAACTAATAACAGCAGTAAAGTATACTAGCAATTTAATCATCAATGCAAAAAGAGCGATGAAATAATTAATGCAAGCAGAGCATTTAATTGATATAAATAACTTACTGAGATCAACACCAGTTGTGCCCCATAATGCAACTGTACCAGCTATTGCTAGTGTACTCACTGCATATGTCTTCAACTTTCTCCCACTATACATATTCAACCAGCTAATTACATTAACAACCAACCAAGCATACAATTATATAACTTAAAAACAAATTTAAAGTTCATTCTTACACTCAGCTGTTCAGATGAGCTGGTTGCAAACTCATCAACTGTTGCCTCTGTTGTGGTACTTGAAGCCATCGTCATAACATTGTGAGCAATCTTCTGACCTGCATGTATTTGGCATATAGAATTAATATGAAGTTGATTAAACTCAAAGCACACAAGAAGAAAAGTACAAAAAAAACTGGTATTTGGCTCCAAACCACCTCAAAACAATTTTGATATCAATTTAATCACAGGACAATGTGAAGCATCTAACTATAACCACAATAAAATCACAATGTAAAATGGATCAACTTATATTGCAGTTCTATCAATCACGATTTTTCAGAAGCAAAACTCTATCACAATGTACCAGTACAAGATGTACCAGTATACTGCAAGTAAACAATTTTCAAACAAGTGATTAACTAGTGCTGTTGCATTGATTGTTCACATGTATAATATAAATGCTTAGCGGCACCAAGGAGTCCAGCATGATCGGTGCGATAACTTCTATGTGTACTTTCTGACTTGTGGTTATATTCAGTGTTAGAAGTTATAAGTTGTGCAAATAACCATGTAATTGCAACAGTAAATAGCACTGTGAATCGGTCATGTATAGGCTTCACGGTTTTAATATATCGATGTAGATACTGCAGAAAAAAGCATAGAATATCATCAAACATGAATTTGTCCAATACAAAAGAAAAAAATTGAAAACAGATTAAAATTTTTGCGACATACTATAGTACAAGAGTAACTACTTGCCTGCAAAATCTAACGTCGATTCAATCTTATAGAAGAATTCTTATGATCGGTGCGACACATTTTGCAAACTGCAAAATTATTTGATAAATTATAAATAATAGAGATGAAAAGAATTACAAAATCTAACGTCGATTCAATCTTATAGAAGAATTCTTCGATCCTAAATTTGTTACCATTGGGAAACCAAGTTGATAGAGACCGAGTCAGGTGAATGTTACATATGGAAAAACAAAAAGTGGACTAAGGAACCTGTGAATGAAGCAATTAACATATAAGATAACAAATCAAAGTGTTGTATAAAAATCTGATCCGAATTTTATTATTAAAAAAAACTTGCAGATACTAACCTTACAGCATTCCTACAAAAACCGAAAAATCCAATAGCCATTTGAAAACTTGAACTTATGATCAATGCACCTTGAATCCCTCTCATATTCATAGTAAATCTCTAAGAAAATCAAACAAACACTCAAGAGTGAAACATTCGCCAATTATAACATGTAAAAATAAGAGAAGCATATAAAAGTCTCATCATTTACCTCAATAGGATCTGTATATGAATTATATCTTCTTGACTGAATAATTGAAATTATAGGTATTATGTAACTGTATGAACCAACAACTACAATCGGCAATCGAGTTCCGAACAAAGATTGAAGAAATGTGCTTAGTCCAGAAACAAA
This sequence comes from Trifolium subterraneum, assembly GCA_951799995.1. Lineage (NCBI taxonomy): Eukaryota > Viridiplantae > Streptophyta > Magnoliopsida > Fabales > Fabaceae > Trifolium > Trifolium subterraneum. Next base: position 49,514,280 of record OX637461.1, on the reverse strand, counting down.
TTAAACAAAAGGTTCTGTATCACCTTAGTCTTCTCAACCTACGTTGAATAAAAAAATTTGTTCATTAATGGCTTAAATTTAACATAAAAAAAAATAGGATCAGAAGAAATTCTCACATCTCCTCCACCCATTTGAGGAACACTTATAGTTGGAATCAGAACAGTTATTCCAAGAGTTAGAATGTAATGTTGGAATCCTAATACCACTGCTTGACCTGCATTATGAACCAGATATACGTCAACTTTTGTCGACTCAGTTATTTCTTATAAACAGGATTTTAAGTAAAGAGCAATATAGTGTACTAACGCCATGGAGGTGGACTGTTGATGCAATACTGAATTCCAGGTAATTGTTCTTTCACAGGCTGTGCTGCAGGTTTCACCTCCTCTACTTTTGAACCTCCACCTGCATTTTTGCCACAAACACAAAGAAATCACATAAAAACCCTAAATCAATTGATGTAGATTTAACACAAGAATTCACTTCTATCATTAACTTATAATGAATTTGTGATGCTATAGAAAAATCCAACATCAAAAGCAATTCAATTTAGAACAAGCAAAAGCAACACTAAAAACACAACCGTCATCAATCAATCATATAATAAGAACAACCCAAAACCGTGCATTGTATCGAAGATATGCATGAGGATCCTCATATAATAAGGTTGTTCTTCCTGAAATACAAGTTTTTCAAATAAACTGAGTATTCACATAAACAGGCAGTTTTAGAGAAAGCTTGATAAATACTGAAGAGCATTAGATCCGGAAGTTAGACTCAGTGCAGAGCCAAGCTTCTATAGTCTCAATGCCAAATACTTCAAATAAAGGATGAGTATATGAGAAAGAACCCACAGATTCAAATTTGTCTACATTTTCATTAACAAATGCCTCTAAGTCTGCATCTTTTCCAGTGTTATAAGTATGTGGCATTACCACGGCCACCATTCAAACAAACTCACTTAAACAGAAAACTCTTGTTCTCTTTATCTTTCATTCTTTATTAACTTGGTTGTAATCATGAGTAGAAGCATCAATAATCATGAGCACTAGTAGCACAAAATAAGTATTAGAGATTCAAAAAAGTCACTTGTTAAACGGTATACCTACAAAACTCAGAAACATATAAACCTTGAAATATTTAGATCTCCTTGTCTAAATATTTACTGCATACTGCTTCTGTTTGAAGGAAAGTTTAAATTTGGGAAGATTTCACTTCATTGATCCATCATCATCATATTTGTTAAGAAAGTCACAACAAACAATTCTTTTCCAACACTTTTTTTTATCAATCATTACATTGTCACATTAATGATATTTCAAGATACTGGAAGTAAAAAAAAAAAATAATAAATCAGAAACAATGTTAAAATGTAAAGATACTAAAAGAACTCAATATGAACTTTTACTATATATATAAAATCAAGTATTCCACTACTACTTTCTGCTTATAAATTTCCATTAATTGTGCTTTATTCATGCTCCAAGCACTCAATCTTGTGATCTTTACATCAGTAGTTCCATTATTAAAAGCATAAAGTAGTATAACTGTAAGAAACATAAACATTATCGGTGTTTGACATACTAATCCATTCACAAACTCTTTGTTAGCATATAACTGTAAGAAACTCAATTTATGAACATAACATTGTCATTTGCAGATTACCCATAAAGTTAAACGACACTAACAAACCCATAACTCCACAAGCCTAATATTTCCCCTCATCACAAAAATTCAAAAAAATCATAACCATAACTACAATATCAATAATTAAGCATTCTATTTGGTAACTTAAATTCAATAGAAACTGCCACCTATAATACCTTCAAGGAAAAAGTAAAACTCATGCCTCAGAGAGAAATAGAGATGAAATCCGTGAGATGCACGCAGCAAGGTCTTTATAAAGATTGAGTGTTGAGGTCGCGATAGTGATAAAGCTCTGTGCCAGAATCGCTCTCTCGCAGGGTCGTGACGGAAATATAGATCTTGAAAATTTCTAGGGTTTGGACTCACAGGGGGTTTGTGGTTAGAGAAGATGATTATTGTTGTTCAATATGATGGGTTTGTGGTCCTAGAAAAAGGGTTTGTTTCAATGGTTTCTAGAAGAAGAAAACATGGTTTCTCTATGAATCACTGGGATTCAAAACGACGATAAGATAATTTCTTCGTGAATCGCTGGGTTTCAAGAAGTAGATAAAAGGGCTTCTCGATCTGTGTGATTCCAGAGAAAGACGATGATTCCAGAAGGTTTGGGTTTAATTTCATTCAAGAGGAAGATGATCGATGAAAGGGTTCTCTGGTTCCCATAGTTGTGAGTCGCACCAGAGTTTGGAGAAGAAGAGATTGTGCACAGTAGGGTTTTTTTTGTGAATTCAATATAATACTTTTTTATATTTTAACAAATTAGAAATATAGATTTTATTTTTTTGTGAATTCAATATAATAATTTTTTATATTTTAACAAATTAGAAATATAGATTTTATTTTTTTGTGAATTCAATCTAATACTTTTTTATATTTTAAAAAAATAGAAATATAGATATTTTTGACAGAAAAAAAAAGAAGATATAGAATGTACCAAAAAAACAAAAGATATAGATAGATCGGGCTTGCTTATATTTTCATCTATGAAAGCGCTTTATTTTCATGTAAAAGCGATGTCTAATGGTGCATCTTAGACAGCGGTTATTCTATTAAGCGTTGTCTAACGCTAGCTAGACCTTAGAAAGCGCTTTCTATCAATTTCGAAGCGTTGTCTAATAGTAGATCTTAGACAACGTTTTCTTATAAATCGCTATCTAAAGTGAAACATAAATTTTTTAGATTTTAACTTTTTTTTGTAATCCTTATAAAAGCGCTTTTACAGAAAAAAGCTGTCAAAAGGCAGTACTTTAGATAGCGCTTTTCAGCACAAGTGCTGTCTAAGAGTTCCGTGTTTGTTTTAAAAGCGTTTCTATAAATAAGCGCTGTCTAAAGTACGCTGTCTATTCTAAATTTTGTAGTAGTGATTGTACTCATTGAACATCAAATTATATGAATGAAACTCCAATTTATTAAGAAAATCACTTTGCAAGATTGTTTGTCTAAAGAAAATGAAATTTAGTTCAGCACATAAAACAAGCAATCAGATATGTTAATCAGAATCAAAATATACATATAAATATAATGACTAAGATAGGTTGGACTTAACACAGAGATAGAATTTATATACTCATATGAACTCTGTCCTACTAATGTGCCTAACAAAATATCAATCAGTTATGAGATCATATAAGAAATCAAGATAATCCTAATGTTGAGTTTGACTATAGATAGAAGCTAGGGTTATCATGATATTTTTCTGATTGACATCTACTTTTTCCACCAATTCCATAAGCTTGTCCACCTTGTCTTCAAATCTTCTGAAATCACTCTCATAGACGGGATTCTTCAGATGTTGTTGATTACCTTGATTACCTCTCGGATTTTTCTTGAAGAGATACATTCAGATTGTCTACTCTTGAAGCTATCCTTTCCCTAGGGCTTTGCCCAATATTTTTCTCTTGCAGCAGAGGATTTAGGATGATCCCTCTCTGTGTCCTCTTGAGTCTGAATGTCTTCCTTCATTTGCAGCTTCATCTGGCCTTCTTCTCTTTTTCTTAAATTCTTCCTTTTCAATTTCAAACCCTTCTCCTAGGTCATCCAGTAGTTGAATATACTGATTGACAATACCATTAGAAACTGTAGGTATGTCAATGTTCCATTTCTTCACCAAAGAAGGTTCTGAGTGAGATTGAGGTATTAAGGGATCTGAAGGTTGTACCTCATGTTCTGACAACAAGTTCATGTGAGAGAGTGTATGAACAGATATTGTGGTGGCTCTGATTTCTCTTAACAAGCAGTCATGACCCGCAACTTTGATTATATCTATCACTCCACATTGATAGAAGATCTCACTGAGTATCCTTGGGTAGATGACATGTATAATGGTTTTGGCTTGATTTTGAGTGTTCAGCACAGCTTTGCATAGGTGATCGAAGATGTATTTCGCCCAATTTATATCATATTTCCTTGTGAGAAAATAGACAAAGTGTCTATGATCCCATGACAATTGATCAGAATTTTCACTTCCTGGAAATATAGAACTTAATATAATTTTGGCTAGTACTCTTTGAGTGGGCTTCAGATCACCTATTTTGTTGCTCTCACAGCTTTTTCCCTTTTCATAGCATTGTCTTGTTATAGTCTTCAGAAATACAGAATTCTTTGCTTCATTGTGACTACAGGTGTAGTAGAAGCCTTCATTTGGAATGGACAACACCTTAGCCAAGTTTGATGCAGTGAGAATTACTTCAAAACTTCAAACAACAGAATGCACCTCCGTTTCCTCAACAATTCTCAATCCTAACTCTTGAGGAGTCTTGTTCTTATTTCCAGCCTTTTCTTCTCTTCTTGCATCTAGCTCCTTGTCATAATCTTCAACTGTCTTTATCTTGCTTCTGATCTAGAAATCTTTTACCAGAGAAGGATAGATTGGACCATTTAATAAATTCATGTATCTAAAGCTCCTTTTGTGATTAGAAAAGAGCTTTAGAACATCAAAATGATTCTTTTCCAAACTATCAAAGTCCACTGGTTGTTCCATAACCAGGTTCAGAGATTTTCCCTCCATCTTAAGAGATAAATCTGTAGAAAACATCTCCTCGCAAGCAGCAGTGTTGATGGGGAAGTTTTTAGGAAAAGTAAACAAAGAATTTGAATCTGATGTAGAAGTAGATGCCATTTCAGAAGGTTAGGGTAGATCTTGCTAACACTAGAGAAAAAATTTGTTCTGTGATATTGAAGATGAAGGTGTAGGAAGTGATAGTGTAAAGTGTGCAAGTGTTTAAGTGATTTTGTTTAAAAACAAATTAAGTCACATATTGAAAATAAATCAAAAAGAAAAGAACTAATCATTAACTGTTTTCAAACCAATCAGAACGTGTGTACGTGTTGTCTATTTGGCGCCAAAACGTTTCAGTAAAAAATACTTAAACGTTTCTAATTCAATTCCTATTCAGTGGCTTATCCTTCAGAGGTTGAGAAGTTTCTCAGAGTCTGGACTACTTCAGATGCTGAGATCCAAAATACTTTAGAGTCTGAAAACGTGTCTTTCAAGATACTTAAAAGGATGTTCAGACATGATTTTTCAAGGTTTTTAGTTCTGAACATTTTGTATCTTAAGAAGACATTTTCAACCTTTGAAAGTTATTCCTCTGAGATGTCATTCAGAGTTACTCACCTTGCTTTGAAGCTTCTTGTCTTAATTGTAGTCAGAGTCATAGCCTGAGCAATCACTCCACCATACTGAGTTGTTGTTATCTTCAAAACAAGCTTCAAATTCTTCATACTCCCTCCTGCTGCACATGTACTCCATCTCATCTTCTTCTCCATCTGATTCTTCAAAAATGTGCCTTCTATGCACAATTGCTCTTCTTCCATTCACAGTCACATGCATCCAAGTGATTGGAAGGTTCAGAGACTTTGATTCACCTGCAATCAAGTAAACTATTTTGTCTCTTGGTACCCACTTGATTGAGGGTCCTAGACTGTTAGTTGCCCAATCTTCATCCTTCATTTGTTTCATCTGAGTGCTATCAGATACAAATGTAGTGTAAAGATTAGGGAATGAGAAGCTTCCATCAATAACTGACGAGCTTGGTTCCTCTAGTGTTTTATTACTAGGGTATCCAATCCCATTAGTATTGTTGGTCTTTAAGTTGCAAAGCATGGAAACAGTTTTATTTTGATCAGCATTAGTGTTGCAAAACTCTTTGAGAGCAAAAGAGTGCTCAAAAGGTTTGTAACACATAGCATAATCATTCTTAAGATCTTTTGTTTTGATAAAATTGTTTTGTACAAGATCTTCAGAGTGATTTGCTTGCTTACTTAAATTCTCATAGTCTGCTTTAAGCTTTTTATACTTCTGCTGACTATTAGAGATTTTAAGTAAAGTCTTCTTAAGATGCTTGATCAATTTTGCTTTAGAAAGACAAGAATATACCTGATTCACTGTTCTCTGGATACTTTCTATGCTCTCAGGTTCTGACTTTTCACTAGAGCTTGAGTCTTCAGAGTCTGAGCCATCTTCAGAACTTGATCCTTCAGCTCCTGGTGCTTTTTCAGACTCATCTTCAGAGAAGTTGTCTAGTACATCCCATGTTGTCATTCCTTTAACCAGTCTTCCTCCATTCTTCTTGAAGTTGTACCATCTTTGAATTTTTCTTGAAAACCTTTCAAGATACTCTTCATCAGGTTCTTCAACAAGATCTTCATGCTCCAATGCTTGCTTTCCTTTCCTTGCTGCTTCTGCTTCTTCACCTTTCAACTCTTGCATATCCTTCATAGCCAATTCATGGACTCTGAGTAAATCAATCAATGATTCAAGACTCATTGAGTTGATGTCTTCAGTTTCCTCAATAGTGTTTGAAATTACATTCCAATTCAGAGGCAAACTTCTCAGCAACTTGCTTACAAGCTCTTTGTTGCTGAGTTTGTTGTTGTGTTCTTCAAGCTTGCTTGTGATGGCTTGAAACCTTAAGTTCATTTCTCCAATACTCTCATTTTCCTCCATCCTAAACTCCTCATATTGATCTAACAGACCATTTACTGTTGCCCACTGAATGCTTACATTATCATCACTAATGAGGAAAATAGTAGTAGTTGTAGAATCAATACTAGAAGTTTGATTAACCCTTGATGTGGAAGGATTTTGATTGTTGCTCAGATCTTCATTTAAGTTCAGTCCATCTTCAATTTCTTTGACAAGATCAGCAACTTGTTGATATAACTTCTGCTTCCAATCATCCATGTTTTGAGCCATGGTGGTTTTCTCCTTTGGATCTTGACTGTCTCACGGTTAAGTGATTTACCAACAGAACCGGAGCTCTGATACCAATTGAAGGTGCGTGGAGAAAACACAAGAAGGGGGGGGGTTGAATTGTGTTTTGGATATTTAAAAACTTTTCAAGGTATTTAAATCTATCAGAGTCTTTAAGCACAGCGGAATTATTAACACAATTAACTTATGGCAAAGTGAATGATGAAGGAGTAAATGAGAGAGTGAGAGAGAGAAGAACATACAACAATTTATACTGGTTCCCCTCACAAATTGAGAGTACTCCAGTCCCCTGGTTTCCAAGAGAGTTCACTATAATCACAAAGATTACAATAGATGCTCAAGCACACAAGCTCAAGACTTCCTGCTCTAAGTCACACAAGACAGAGAGACTTCCTTGCTCTAATCACACAAGATCACAGACTTCCTTGCTCAAGCACACAAGCTTAAGACTTCCTGCTCTTAGTCACACAAGACAGAGAGACTTCCTTGCTCAAGCACACAGGCTCAAGACTTCATGCTCTAATCACTAAGATTGAGACTTCTGTGCTTCTACACTAAGCAGAAGACTTTCTTACTTCTACACTAAGCAGAAGAGCTTCTACACTAAGCAGAAGACTTTGTTGCTTCTACACTAAGCAGAAGACTTACTACTAACTTATAAGCTTAAACTTATTATAATCATAATAACTTCAGAGGCTTAAACTAGTTTCTATGCTAACTTCATTTGAGAGATATTTTCTATTACAATTCAGATTCTCACTTTCTTCTGAGAGATGTTTTCTAATGAAGATCGCTAGTCATCAATTATTTCTTTGGCATATTTATATGAGTTGAGAAAGACATTGAGACGTTGAAGAAATTCCCGTTGTCCAATAGTACAGTAATAAGGTACAACTAGCTCCTAGAAAGAGAGGGATCACATCCTTTGTGACCGTTGTAATTAGTTGACCTTAGAACAAATCATCAGGCTTGATAAATGTAGTTGATGTAGCCCTTTTGATGATTTGGGGAATTCCTTTGCTTCTGATGAACCTTTGATAACTTGGAGTCTGATTGGTCTTTAACGGTTGGCCTCTGATAGTCCTTCGCAATTCAGCTTCTGAACGTCTTCATCCTCTGAATGACTCATGAATAGCAGATAGCTTCTGAACTCTTGTAGGCATCTGAACATCCTTGAGCTTCTGAACTTCTCTGAGCTTCTGAACTCCTTCGGACATTCTGATCCTCTTTGAGCTTCTGAACTTTGTTTAGCTCCTGACCACGTTGTAGCCTCTGAACTCCTTCAGAGTGTAAATGTTCAGACTTCCATAGGTTTCATCAGAGTCTAAATTAAGTGTGCTCTTGATTATAACGTTGAATTCTCCTGCACTTAATTTAAACATTAGTACCATCAATTGTCCATTTAATACTTTGTTATCATCAAAACCTAAGGGTGTGTATTAATACATATTTTGTTCCAACACTTATGTCCTCACAGGACTTTATCGCTTTCTGTCTTTACTTCTTTCCGCACACAGGAATTTATCACTTTCTGTCTTTACTTCTATCCGCACACAGGACTTTATCGCTTTCTGTCTTTACTTATGTCCATACACATGACTTTATTGCTTTATGTCCGCATACAGGACTTTATCGCTTTCTGTCTTCATTACTTTTGTCAAATAATCTTCATTACATTCAAACACTTGTGAACATAACACTCATAACATCATATCATAGCATTTTATAGTTTAGTCCAGTCAAAAAATGGTGTACTCTGTATTTAAGTCTCTTGCATCGTCGATCGCTTTTGTTCGTCTTTTAAAACTGGTTTTTTCCTTTATCATTTCTGACAAAATTTCGGCAGAGGTATTTTAAAATACCTCATTTATTTGGTTTCATTTTTTTTTATTTTCTTTCCTTTTATTATTATTTCTTATTTTTTGCATATATATTGATTTATTTTTTTATTATTGTTATTTAATTTGTTTATTTTATTATTATGTTATTTTTTTAAAGTTTTTATTATTATTTGGGTCCAAGTGTGTTTTGTCCTCATCCAGGCCCAAAAGGGCAATTTTGTCCAAAAGGGGAAATTTTCATCTGCCAAACCCTAGCTCTGACACAGTATTTATACTGCATTTAATGCACAGTTTCCATGGTCAGAAAAATTGGACCCAGCCGCAATAGTCAAACAGAGGAAGGAAAAATTCATATTCCTCCTCTGAACCACAAACGAATCCAGAATCCAAAACCATCATTCATCAACCACAAACTCAGAAACAACATCATCACAGAATCAAACCAAATCCAAAACCCAAAATAAAAAATTCATCCACAAATAATCAAAACCAAATTCATCACCATTCCCCGTTCAAAAACCAGAACCAAAAATCAAGCTCATAACCAAAAAATAAAAAAAAAATATCAAAATTACACAAAAAAATTTTCCCAATCTCAGAACCCACAAATACGCACTCATTTCCGTTTTAGATCCAAAATCAGAAAACGAATCAAAAAGAAACATTTCTTTTCTCGAAAAACAATCAAAACCGAGATAGACATCATTTTCCTTTTTCCTAATCGCAAACAGAAACAAATACAGAGAAGATTTGAAACCAAAAACTCAAGGTTGAAACCTTTCTTTTATTTTCCTTTTCGATCTGATCTAGAGTGGTGGTGTTGTTTGCTTATTTTGAGTTTGGATTAGGATTTAGGAGTTAATTTGGTATAGTTTTGATGTTGATTTTTTCTGAAAAAAGTAGAGGTTTGGTTTGCAAAATTTTGGCCGAGAGAGAGAGAGAGGTTATCGGCGGCGGTGAGAGAGAAGAAGATTGAAGAAATGAATTTTTCTAGGGTTTGGGGTATTTATACTCCAATCCGATCCGGTGTGCGCGTGTCTATCACAGCACACTATGCACCCTTTCATCTCAGCCACTGATCTCCATCAGATGGCTTAGATCTCTCCATTTCAAGTTTAGATCAGGGCCGTCTGATCCATCAGACAGATCAGACGGCCAGAATTGATCCTGGCTTTTTCTGTTTGTTTTTTACGCAGATGGGCCCTTTTGGACTGGGTTTTGCTGTTTTGTTGCTTTTTGCACCCCCCCCCCCTTTATTTTCGTGTTACTATTTGCACCCCTTCTGTTTTTTATTTTATTTATTTTATTTTTTAACCTATGATAAAAGTGCTTATGGAATGTGCTTCAATGAGCTATTAAATCCAAAATAAGCACTAATTTGAGGTTCTTTTTATTTTTTATTATTAATTTATTTCATGATTATTTGTGTTTTATTTGCTTTAATCTATGTTTATTTATTTTTGCTTAATCTTGCTCACTAACGTAACTTCTATTATTCATGATCATTATTCTTAATTATTGTTACTAACTTACTAGTTTATCATTTTTATTCATACATATTGATTTCACTTATTGTTAATATTTCATCTAATCTAACAATTTATTTATGGCCTTATTAATTAACTATTTATTTTATTGCAAGGACCTTAGTATGTATTTTAGGATTTAATGTAAATAAATAAAAATTGCATAGCATCCTCTCTCTTGCATTCATTCCATGTTTATTTTCTCGCAAATATTCTAGAATGTATATTAGGAACAAATGTACACTATAAATGAAAACTTGCATCTCATGCATATTTATTTATCGCTTTCCGCAAAACACGTTAGAATATTAAATCCGAGGGAAAAGACATCGTTTTGATCAAAATATCATTACGAATTGTCTTCGCGCTTATTTATTTGTTGTGACATTAGTATTATTTCTTTCCGCACGCAACCGTTATCCAATTCTTTTTGTCAAAAAAATGAGGTCAAAACCTCTTTCAAAAAATATCAAAGCAATTTATTTTCAAACATCACCAAGCATAAAAATATTTTGTCATAAAACATTTTCAAAATTTTGGACTTTAAACCAAACGTTTCTTTTATCGTGAAAACCTTGGATTTTAACCCAAGAGTCTTTTTTTATCGCAAAACTTGGATTTTAAACCAAGTTGCCTTGGATTTTAAACCAAGTGCATCTTTTTATCGAGAAAACCTTGGATTTTAAAACAAGTACATTTTCTTCAATCAAATATTTTAATCATGCAAAAACCTTGTATTTTAAACCAAGTGTCTTTTATCACTCAAAACCTTTTCTCAATAAACCTTGGACTTTAAACCAAGTGTCCGCGTCTTATTTCATAATCAAACTTCAATCAATTTAACTATATAGACTTTCTTCACTAACTAACATCAATCAAACTCACATTTTGCCACTTTTGGCTTTTATCTTTTCAAAACCATTTTAAAAAACTTTAAAATCAAACAAACAAATTTACTCGTCTTTTTACCCCGAACTACGAGATTTTGATCCCTCGGGTACGTAGGCATGAGACTTGTCTCGGCGAATCAAATAAAATCAACAAAAACTTTTTTCTTCTTTTTCACTTTAAACTTTTTTATCATCACCTTTGTTGGAACAAAATATGTGTTAATACACACCCTTAAGTTTTGATGATAACAAAGTATTAAATGGACAATTGATGGTACTAATATTTAAATTAAGTGCAGGAGGATTCAACGTTTAATCAAGAGCACACTTAATTTAAACTCTGATGAAACCAATGGAAGTCTGAATATTTAAGACTCTGAAAGAGTTCAGATGCTACAACGTGGTCAGAAGCTATACAAAGTTCAGAAGCTCAAAGTAGATCAGAACGTCTGAAAGCTGTTCAGGGACTCAGAGGAGTTCAGAAGCTCAAGGATGTTCAGAAGCCTACAAGAGTTCAGAGGCTGTTTGATAGTCATAAGTCATTCAGAGGATGAAGGCGTTCAGAATCTGAATTACTAAAGACTATCAGAGGCCAACCATTCAAAGACCAATCAGACTCCAACTTATCAAAGGTTCATCAGAAGCAAAGGGAATTCCCAGTCATCAGAGGGCTACATCAACTACAACTTATCAAGCCTGATGACTTGTTCTAAGGTCAACTAAAATGCGACGGTCACAAAGGATGTGATCCCTCTCTCTTGGAGCTAGTTGTACCTTATAACTGTACCATTGGACAGACAGCAAAGGTGAAGCTTCTCTGCAAAGGAAGACGTGGCTTTACTCAACAGATCTTCAATGTCTACAGCTGTCCAAATTGCAACGGGAATTTCTCCAACGTCTCAATGTCTTTCTCAACTCATATAAATATGCCAAAGAAAGAATTGAAGACTAGCGCTCAATATTAGATAAAATCTCTCAGAAGAAAGTGAGCATTTGAATTGTAATAGATAATATCTCTCAAATGAAGTGAGCATAGAAACTAGCTTAAAGCCTCTGAAGTTATTATGTTTGTAATAAGTTTTAAGCTCTTAAGTTAGTAGTAAGTCTTCTGCTTAGTGTAGAAGCAAGTAAGTCTTCTGCTTAGTGTAGAAGCAAGAAAGTCTTCTGCTTAGTGTAGAAGCACGTAAGTCTCAGTCTTAGTGATTAGAGCAGTGAAGTCTTGAGCCTGAGTGCTTGAGCAAGGAAGCCTCTGATGTTGTGTGATCAGAGCAAGGAAGTCTCTCTATCTTGTGTGACTTAGAGCAGGAAGTCTCAAGCTTGTGTGCTTGAGCAAGGAAGTCTTTGATCTTGTGTGATCAAAGCAAGGAAGTCTCTATAAGTCTTGTGTGACTAAGAGCAGGAAGTCTTGAGCTTGTGTGCTTGAGCAACTATTGTAATCCGTGTGATTATAGTGGAACTCTCTTGGAAACAAGGGGACTGGAGTACTCTCAATTTGTGAGGGGAACCAGTATAAATTGTTGTGTGTTCTTCTCTCTCTCACTCTCTCATTTACTCCTTCATCATTCATAACACCATAAGTTAATTGTGTAAATAATCCGCTGTGCTTTAAAGACTCTGAAAAGATTTAAACATCTTGGAAAAGTTTTTAAATATCCAAAACACAATTCAACCCCCATTCTTGTGTTTTCTCCACGCACCTTCAATTGGTATCAGAGCTCCGGTTCTGTTGGTAAATCACTTAACCGTGAGACAGTCAAGATCCAAAGGAGAAAACCTCCATGGCTCGAAACATGGATAAATGGAAGCAGAAGCTACATCAACAAGTTGCTGATCTTAGCAAGAAATTTGAAGATGAACTGAGCTTAAATGAAGATCTGAGCAACAATCAAAATCCTTCCACTTCAGGGGCTAATCAAACTTCTGGTATTGGTTCTACAGCTACTACTCTGTGCCTCATTAGTGATGATAATGAAAGCATTCAGTGGGCAACAGTAAATGGCTTGTTAGATCAATATGAGGAGTTTTGGATGGAGGAAAATGAGAGCATTGAGAAAATGAACATAAGGTTTCAAGCTATTACAAGCAAGCTTGAAGAGCACAACAACAAACTCAGCAACAAAAAGCTTGTAAGCAAGTTGCTGAGAAGTTTGCCTCTGAACTGGAATGATATTCCAAATTCTATAGAGGAAACTAAAGACATCAATTCAATGAGTCATGAATCATTGATTGATGTACTCAGAGTCCATGAATTGGCTCTGAAGGATATGCAAGAGTTGAACCGTGAAGAAGCAGAAGCAGCAAGGAAAGGAAAGCAAGCATTGGAGCATGAAGATCTTGTTGAAGAACCTGATGAAGAGTATCTTGAAAGTTTTTCAAGAAAAATTCAAAGATGGTACATCTTCAAGAAGAATGGAGAAAGACTAGCTAAAGGAATGACAACATGGGATGTACTAGACAACTTCTCTGAAGATGAGTCTGGAAGAGCACCAAGAGCTGAAGGATCAAGTTCTGAAGATAGCTCAGACTCTGAAGACTCAAGCTCTGATGAAAGATCAGAACCTGAGAGCAAAGAAAGCATCCAGAGAACAATAAATCAGGTTTATTCTAGTCTTTCCAAAGCTAAATTGATCAAGCATCTTAATAAGACCTTACTTAAACTCTCTAATAGTCAGCAGAAGTTTAAAAAGCTTAAAGCAGACTATGAGAATTTAGGTAAGCATGCAAATCACTCTAAAGGTCTTGAACAAAAATATTTTATCAAAACCAAAGACCTTGAGAATGATTTTGCTATATGTTACAAACCCCTTGAGCACTCTCTAGTTCTCCCCTTGAGCACTCTCTAGTTCTCAAAGAGTACTGTAACATCAATGCTAATCAAAATAAAATTTTTTCCATGCTTTGCAACCTTAAGACCAACAATACTAATGAGATTGGATACTCCAGTAGTAAAACACTAGAGGAACCAAGCTCATCAGTTATTGATGAAAGCTTCTCACTCCCTCATCTTTACACTACATTTGTTTCTGATAGTTCTCAGAAGAAACAAATGAAGGATAAAGATTGGGCAACTAACAGTGTAGGACCCTCAAGTAAGTGGGTACCAAGAGACAAAATTGTTTACTTGATTGCAGGTGAAGCTAAGACTCTGAACCTTCCAATCACATGGATGCATGTGACTGTGAATGGAAGAAGAGCAATTGTGCATAGAAGGCACATTCTTGAAGAGTCAGATGGATAAGAAGATGAAGATGAGTACATAAGGAGCAGGAGGGAGCATGAAGAATTTGAAGCTTGCTTTGAAGATGATAACAACTCAGTGTGGTGGAGTGATTGCTCAGGCTATAACTCTGACTACACCTAATCAAGAAAGCTTCAATGCAAGGTAAGTATGCTTAACTCCTGAATGACATATTCAGAGGAATAACTTTCAAAGGTTTGAAAAAGTCTTCTTAAGATACACATTGTTCAGTACTAAAAACCATGAAAAATCCTGTCTGAACATATTCTTTGTGTGTCCTGAAAGACTTGTTTTTCAGCCTCTGAAGTTCTTCAGGTTTCAGCATCTGAAGAATCTCAGACTCTGGGAAACGTTTCAACCTCTGACAGTTAAGCCTCTGAATATAAAATGAATTGGAAACGTTTAAGTATTTTTACTAAAACGTTTTGGCGCCAAAAAGACAACACGCATACACGTTCTGATTGGTTTGAACACAGTTAATGATTAGCCTGTTTTATTTTCTTTAATGTATTGTGTGTTTTTAATTTGTTTTATGTTTTCAAAAACTCTTAAACACTCACCTTACAAACTATTGCTCTTCAAAGCTAGAACAAACCCTATCTCTCACTATAGCATCTTCCACATCCTAATCTTCTGAAATGGCATCTACTTCAACACCAATTCCAGATTCCTTGTTTATTTTTCCTGATAACTTTCCGATCAACACCATTGCTTGCAAGGAGATGTTTTCTACAGATTTATCTCTCAAGATGGAGGGAAAATCTCTGAACCTGGTTATGGAACAACCAGTGGACTTTGATAGTTTGGAAAAGAACCATTTTGATGTCCTAAAGTTCTTCTCTAATCACAAAGGGAGCTTTAGGTACTTGAATTTATTAAATGGTCCAATCTATCCTACTCTGGTGAAAGATTTCTGGATTAGAAGCAAGGTGAGGACTGTTGAAGATTATCTCAAGGAGCTAGCTGCAAGGAGGAAAGAAAAGACTGAAAATGAAGACAAGACTCCTGAAGAATTAGGTCTAAGAGTCATTGAAGAAACTGAAGTGCAGTCTGCTGTGTGCGGATTTGAAGTAATTCTCACTGCTTCAAACTTGGCTAAGGTGTTATCCATCCCAAATGAAGGCATCTACTACACTTTTAGTCGCAATGAAGCACAAAATTCTAGGTTTCTGAAGACTATGATAAGACAATGTTACGTCAAGGGAACAAGCTGTGAGAGCAACAGGATAAGTGATCTGAAGCCCACTCAACAGATGATAGCCAAAATCATGTCAAAATCTATATTTCCAGGAAGTGAAAATCCTGATCATTTGTCATGGGATCATAGACACTTTGTCTATTTTCTCACAAGGAAATATGATTTAAATTGGGCCAAATACATCTTTGATCACCTATGCAACTCTGTGCTCTTATCTCAAAATCAGACCAAGTCTGATATACATGTAGTCTACCCAAGGGTCCTCAGCGAGATTTTCTATCAGTGTGGAGTAATAGGTATAATCAAAGCTGCTGGTCATGATTACTTGTTAAGATAATGCAGAGCTTCCACTTTTTCTGCTCATTCACTAGCTTTCATGAACCTGATGTCAGGACATGAAGAACAACCTTCAGAATCTCTAGCATATCAGTCTCACTCAGAACCTTCCTTGGTTAAGAAATGGAACATTGACATGCCTACAACTTCTTGTGACATTGTCAATAAGTATATTCAACTGTTGGACAACCTAGGAGAAGGATTTGAGACTGAGAAGGTAGTACTGAAAAAGAAGAGAAGAAGGTTAGTGAAAGCATATGAAGCTGGAAACTCAAAGAGTGATGATGAGCCTCTCAGCGTCAGACGAAGGAAACTTATCAAGGTGTCTAAGGGATCAGGTGATGTATCTAAACCTGTTGTTACTTCTGCTCAAGAGATTCAGTTAACCTCTTCATCAACCCAACTCACTCCAACTCAAACCCAAGCAGATTCTGAAGATAATCTCACCATAAAACAACTCATATCAGAACCTGCTAAAACAACTCACCCTGAATCAGTCTTCATTAACATATCATCATCATCATCTTCGACTGATTCTGACCCTAATGAGTTAGATGAGATTCTCGCTAATGTTGAACTGCTTAATGCCAAATCTAAGCATAAAATAGCTCAATCATCTAGTACTCAAATCTTTTCAAACCCTCTTACACCCACATATCAAACCTCATCTGAACATAGTGTTTCAGAAGAAAACCCAAACCTCTTACCATCAAACCAAGTTGAGGTTATGATCAAAGAACTTTCTACAGAAGATTTCCATCTCAAAAACTTTGATCATACCAGCTCTAGTCCTCAACAATCCCAACAACGCCCTACTATCTCTAATCCCCAACTCACAAACACACCCTTATCCAAAGAACCTCATCCAACCCAATCAAACATTCCTGATGAATTGAGCAGTTGCAATAACTTGTTTAAACAGATACATGGTCTTTATGACCTAAGGAAATCAGATATATCTTCATCCGAGTACAATGCTCAATGGATAAGTCTGACAGAGGAGCTGATGAAAGAAGTGCACAATCTTCAGAAGGCAGCTAAGGAAGAACAGAAGAAGTTTGACAAAGGGAAAGCTATCAATGCTGAGAAGGACATTCAGAATCAAATGGACACAGAGAGGAATCATCCTGAATCCTCTGCTGCAAGAGAAAAGGTGGATGATCTGAATGTTCCTCCTCAAGACAGTCTGAGGGGTGATCAAACAAATCAACAGTATCTAAGGAATCCCTTCTATGAAGATGACATCAGAAGGATTGAAGCAAAAGTAGACAAGTTTGTGGGATTGATGGAAGAAGTAAATGCCAATCAGAAAAACATCATGACAACCCTAGCATCTCTCTGTAGTCAACCCCAACCTTAGGACTTGTCTAATTGTTTATATAACTTCATAATTGATAATTTGCAAAGCACCTTGATTAGGTTAAACTTTTGTTTAGATTAAAACTATGAGTGTTAATCTAACATACCTTTTCACTATATTTATCTGAATATGCAAGTTGTTAATTCTGTTTGGTATGTCGTTTGTTTGATTGTTTTAAAACTTTAATTGAGTTCTATCTTGCAAAATGATCTTTCAAACTATTAATTGTCATTCATTTCTCAATAAGTACAATATGAGGATATTCTTAAAGTATCAAATTACATAAACAAAAGAAGAATTCTTAACAAGAAATCAAAGATAAACAAGCCTAAGTAATGAACTGTGTTTCATTAAGAACATAAGTTCTGGATTACATATAATGTTTTCCCAAGGATTATCTTCTGCCGATCGATCTATCACACATCCATATGGAATTCTACAAAATGTCTTGGTAAGATGTGCTGAGTTTGTGTTCCCGGCTGATTTTGTGATTCTAGATATGGAAGAAGACGCTGAAGTTCCTCTCTTATTGGGACGACCATTCTTAGCTACCGGAAGGACTCTAATTGACGTTGAGAAAGGAGAGCTCATGTTCCGTTTAGACGATGAACAAATATGCTTTCAGGTGTTTGAAGCCACAACATTTGGGGGACCAATACCCGAATGCTTCAAGGTGGATGTGCTTGAGGAGGTGGTAAATGATGCACAAGAAGAAGAATGGGAGCGTGAAATTGAAATATTCCTTCAAGGCGTAGATGATGATCCCAAAGAAGGAAAACCACTAAATCTAGAGGGAACATTGCTTGCGGAAGAATTGAAGAAGGATGATGATGTGTTGGTTTGGGACACAGACGGGGTGAATTCCGTCTTTTGCTTGCACAATAAAACTACGGAGGAAGCAATCATGATGGGTATGGATGCTTACTTGGAAGGAGCAAATCTGAAATATCCGCCCTAATGAGGGTGTCGGACGTCAAGCCTCGGGACGTTAAACAAGCGCGTGACCTCTTGGTCACGGACCGTCAAGCTATTGACGTTAAACGAGCGCTGATTGGGAGGCAACCCAAGGTTAGTCTCACTTCCTTTTTACTTGAATTTAATTTTGTATTTGATGAATGTCATGATTTTGTTTGAATGTTATTATAAGTCAGTTTTGTTAGCACCATGATGCATGACTTTGTGACTCCCTTAATTGGTTGCTTTTCATATTTGATTGTAATTAGAAAAGCTGAGGAAATTTCTCAAACATTGACCACTCGATAATCCGGCCAAGCCGCGAGAATTTGAGCCCAAACACATAAAATTTTCTTGTCATGAGAGATTCCACAACTTAGCTAATTCTCTAGAACTTGCTTTTGTTCTTTTAATTGATTGATTGCTATGAGTTACACACCGAGGCATGTTGTTTGTATCTTGAGCCTTTTTGAAGCCACCCTTACTTATATTATATCCTTCGTTAAACCCCAATTGAGCCGAAAGAAAAATGTTCTTTATTTGATAACCCAAGTTTGAATTATGAAAAGAAAACAAAAAAAAAAGATGATTTTCTTGGAGTTAGATCACGGTACTTATGATTCGAGCACAATGCTCATCATTAAGTTTGGGGTTGCTTCTGGAATAAGCAACAAATTAAGTTTGGGGTGGGGTACTAGAGAACTACAAAAAGAAAAAAAAAATGAACATAGAAAATAAAAATGGTGTACACAAAAAGAAAACACCAAATTATATGAAAAAGAAAAATAAAGTTTGATAAATAAGTTCTCTAGTATGACAACGCTTGAAATTAAAGGGGGAAATGTTTGAAATAATACAATCTTGTGAAATAGGTGATCTTTGAAACTCCAAGTTTTTATGCTTACCTTCCAAAAACATCCACCCTAAAACCTAAGCCCCGTTATAACCCTCAAGTCCTCTAAAGGTGTGAATTCTTATGCATGTTGATTGATTTCTAGAATGATTGCAAGCCTATGGTAGAATGGCTATGTTTGTGTTGATTGAGTGAAATATATGTCATCTTTAAACAAGAGAGAATGTGAGGGAGTGAAGTGATTAAAGTTTGGTCAATATTTGTGAAAAGTTCTTGATTTTTCGTTATAAATCTATCTGCAAGTAAAGTCTTGATAGGGATGATCATTGAAATGATAATTGTGGGTATCTAACTTGATTGACTTTAATGCTTTGAATAAGATTGTTGATGATAGTGTCAGGTTTTCTGATGGATGAAGATATTCCTTGAGGACAAGGAAAAGTTCAAGTTTGGGGTTGTGATGACTCCACGTCATTACTATTTTTCTACTTATTTCAAGACCTATTTACGAGGTTTTAGTACGTTTTTATTATGTTTTTGCACAATAATAAGGGGAAGTTACATCGAGTACAAAGCTGCCGAAAGCACAAGAAAAATAGAAAATTTGTGAAAACAATCTGTCAGTTGGCGCGGGGCGCCAATGAGCTGCGCGGGGCGCCAATTGTTTGCTAAATTTTACCCTTGCATTCTGTCAGTTGGCGCGGGGCGCGGGGCAAGGGAATCCTGCGCGGGGCGCGGGCCCGTAACCTAAGCCTATATATTTGAACTTCTGAAGCAGAATTAGGGTACAGAATTTTACGGCGAGAAACAGAAGACCTTTGGAAGAAACTCAGAGCTCTTTGTAATGCTTTCTTTCACTTTTATTATTGTTAATTTGTGTTTAGCTATGTCCGGCTAAATCCGTATGATTGGCCTTAGGGGATTCTAATCCCGAATTATCTCGAACCATGTGATTTCTTTTATGTTTATTAATTAATTACGAAGTTAGTTTCATCAATCTTTCCTTGTGCTTAATGCTTTACATATGTGACGACTTGTGTGATTGATGTTTATAATTTGTTTTACTATGAGGATGGGAATAAATTATTGATCTAGGAATTATTGTAAAATTAGTTTTCACTTAAGAGATTTTGGTTTACTAATTGAGATCAAAGATTAAAGCGCGAATTCCTCACTTGATAATAAATCACCTTAGAGATTTGGGATTTATGATCAAGGGAGAGGACTATGTTACCAACACATTGGGCATAGTTATTTAATTTAATCGATCGTGAAACTAAATGTGTAGTTCGTTGATAAACATGGAATCACCGAGATGAATTAGGATCAGATGAACCAAAAGGTCCAATCGTTTGTTTTTATTGCTTTTAGTACCTAGATATAATTCAATTGTTTTTTCAAATTTAAAACAATCCCTGTGGATCGATAAATTTTATTACTTAACGACGACTTTAGTACACTTGCTAAATTGTCATCATGCATCAATTTGGTTTCCTTCAAGAAAAGACTCTAGCCCCTCTAAAGCCTTGGATATCAGTTTGATTTTCTTCAGGAAGATATGTCTTCAGAACTTAAAACAGTCAGAGTCCAAAGATTTCTCTTCAGACTCTGAACTGAGTTCTTCTGTAACGGACACTGGCTTTGTTTCCATTGGTTTCTTCTTATGTTTTCTCCTATCTTGACTGACTCTCAGTGAAACTACTTTCTTCTTCTCTGAGCGTTTCATTTTCTCTCTCAAGAGATCTATCAATAACCTAAGATTACTCTGTGTGAGTAAAATGACTAGGTATCTCTCTCCTTTTATAAGCAAAATTCAATTGCCGAATAATTAATGTGTTCAACCACTTCTGATTTGACGGCATTGAAAGTTGAATTTCTATTAATTGCTTATATTACCTTTTTGATAATGACAAAAGGGGGAGAAAGAATATTGGTAAATCAATTGTTGGAAGAAGCGAAATTACTTGGCTTTTTAGGGCCTTGTAGTGCTTCAGAGAGAGAACGTAGGAGAGTGATCAAAGTAGTAGCATGAGGTACATGCTTTGTTATGACAATCTGATCTTTGAGGATTTCAAAATATTGTACTAAAGAGCTCTGAACTGTTTTCAAATTTTTTGTTCAGACTCTGAGCTATTTTCTTTGAAAAGATTTTTTTAAAGCTCTGACCTGTTTGAAAATATTTTGAACTCTGAAGCTGTTAATGATAACCATCAGAACCAAGTGTGTATGTAGAAGTCTTTAAGCGCCTCTGATTCTATTTTGTCATTCAATTTAAATATTGCTTCAATTTAAATATTGCTTCATCTTGCATCTGCATTAAGGGCTTAATTTTCAAGGAGAATGCATTTATTAATTGAAGTTTATTATTCATAGTTAGTTCTTGAGTAAGGGTGCAACTTTACCCAAAGATTATCACACTATGGAAAGAAGAAGCTTGCAAACCTTGTTCTTTACATAGTGAAATATGAATAATTTAAGTCATATAATAAATTATTTCTGAAACTGATTAAAATTAACTATGGATACAAAATAGGGGGAGCGTACAAACCTAACCCTATTGGTTATCAGACTTAGGAGGAGCTTGCAAAACTCAGAAGCCTAATGTCAACATAGCTGATTTTTATCAACAACAATTGTATTTAATACTTGTGTTTGTCATCATCAAAAAGGGGGAGATTGTTGGAACAAAATATGTGTTAATACACACCCTTAAGTTTTGATGATAACAAAGTATTAAATGGACAATTGATGGTACTAATGTTTAAATTAAGTGCAGGAGAATTCAACGTTTAATCAAGAGCACACTTAATTTAAACTCTGATGAAACCAATGGAAGTCTGAATATTTAAGACTCTGAAAGAGTTCATATGCTACAACGTGGTCAGAAGCTATACAAAGTTCAGAAGCTCAAAGTAGATCAGAACGTCTGAAAGCTGTTCAGGGACTCAAAGGAGTTTAGAAGCTCAAGGATGTTCAGAAGCCTACAAGAGTTCAGAGGCTGTCTGATAGTCATAAGTCATTCAGAGGATGAAGGCGTACAGAATCTGAATTACTAAAGACTATCAGAGGCCAACCATTCAAAGACCAATCAGACTCCAACTTATCAAAGGTTCATCAGAAGCAAAGGGAATTCCCAGTCATCAGAGGGCTACATCAACTACAACTTATCAAGCCTGATGACTTGTTCTAAGGTCAACTAAAATGCAACGGTCACAAAGGATGTGATCCCTCTCTCTAGGAGCTAGTTGTACCTTATAACTGTACCATTGGACAAACAGCAAAGGTGAAGCTTCTCTGCAAAGGAAGACGTGGCTTTACTCAACGGATCTTCAATGTCTACAGCTATCCAAGTTGCAACGGGAATTTCTCCAACGTCTCAATGTCTTTCTTAACTCATATAAATATGCCAAAGAAAGAATTGAAGACTAGCGCTCAATATTAGATAAAATCTCTCAGAAGAAAGTGAGCATTTGAATTGTAATAGATAATATCTCTCAAATGAAGTGAGCATAGAAACTAGCTTAGAGCCTCTGAAGTTATTATGTTTGTAATAAGTTTTAAGCTCTTAAGTTAGTAGTAAGTCTTCTGCTTAGTGTAGAAGCAAGTAAGTCTTCTGCTTAGTGTAGAAGCAAGAAAGTCTTCTGCTTAGTGTAGAAGCACGTAAGTCTCAGTCTTAGTGATTAGAGCAGTGAAGTCTTGAGCCTGAGTGCTTGAGCAAGGAAGCCTCTGATCTTGTGTGATCAGAGCAAGGAAGTCTCTCTATCTTGTGTGACTTAGAGCAGGAAGTCTCAAGCTTGTGTGCTTGAGCAAGGAAGTCTTTGATCTTGTGTGATCAAAGCAAGGAAGTCTCTATAAGTCTTGTGTGACTAAGAGCAGGAAGTCTTGAGCTTGTGTGCTTGAGCAACTATTGTAATCCGTGTGATTATAGTGGAACTCTCTTGGAAACAAGGGGACTGGAGTACTCTCAATTTGTGAGGGGAACCAGTATAAATTGTTGTGTGTTCTTCTCTCTCTCACTCTCTCATTTACTCCTTCATCATTCATAACGCCATAAGTTAATTGTGTAAATAATCCGCTGTACTTTAAAGACTCTGAAAAGATTTAAACATCTTGGAAAAGTTTTTAAATATCCAAAACACAATTCAACCCCCCTTCTTGTGTTTTCTCCACGCACCTTCAATTAATTCCTACTTATACTTTTCTTTTTACAAGCAATTAAAATAAAGCGCGAAGTTAGAATATAAACAAAAGGTTCCTATAGGATACTATAGATACTTAGGGTGATAGTACCTTCCCTTCGTATAACCAACCCTCGGACCTTGATCTCTAAAAATAGGGTTTTTTCGAACTTTTTCCCTTTCCCTCGGATAAATTAAAGATCGGTGGTGGAATATAGAATGGCGATTCGAAGTTAATTAATAACTCGACATCCAAAAATCACCGCGACAACCGCCACATACTCCATCATTTGCTCTAACTCGACAACAAGTACGACTGAATCACGACCTCTTTGTCTAGGGAAATTAAGGTTGGGTTGTAGACATAGAACGAACTAATTTCCCTTCTAGTGTTGTGTGCCATCCTCACCAAATGAAAGAAAATTGACCAAAAATATGACAAGATGACAAACAAAGTGAGACAATTCAAAGACCCAAAAGAAATAATAAGATTGGACAACAAGTGACACTACCATAGAATGTCAATAGCTTCTTACAAGTAAATGGTACCGCGGTTCACAATTTACTAGCAAGAATCTATTCTCATTCTATGTCTGCATCTATTAGGACCTACAACCGAGCTCTGATACCAACTTTGTCACGACCCAAACTCAAATCGTGACCGGCGCACGAACTAATGCTAGTCCGAAGAGCCTAATGACAAAATTTATCAAACGATAATCAAGAAATTTCCAAAACGACCCTTTTTCTTCAAAATAATATTTACTGAAATTTCGGCAGAGTACCCTCTGTACTTTCAATGTTTCCAAATAAAAATAAAAATTTGTTTTACAGCATACATCATCAGTCAGAGTTTCAAGAATCACATGTTTTAAATGTATACATTCCAAGATAAATATATTCCTAGACTCAAAATAGTTGCAGATACCCGACTAACTTAATATATATGCACACAAAAATAGACTTCCATCAAGGAGACCTACCAAAAGAGTGACACTGACGACTCTTTAACTTTGTCAGAAGCTTTTTACTCAGCTGACTTTGAATCTGAAAAAAATAGAATATGAAGGGGTAAGTCACGAGGACTTAGTGAGAGACAACAACCACCACCAACTAGAAGGGAAACACACAAAAGCACGAATAATTATTTTTCTCAAATCAAATTTCAATTTACAAAGGTAGTAACCATGCAAAAGTATAACTAATCCATAATCAAGTGTTCACATGAAAATTTACTAAACTTATAACTTTCTGACCGTTAAAAAATTCAATGTCATAAAGAGGTGAAAATCAAATCAACAACTTTATAGGAAATATAGAAAATCAGGTATAATTGACAGAATCAAAATAATCAACGTAACTTTGAAGAAAGTACATAAAGAAAATATAGAATTCCAATAAAATAAAATAAAATTGTTGCGAGAGAATCGAGAGACGGCTTCATCTCGTTGATAGCCCTTTCCTACTAAGAGCGGCCTTTCACTTAGTGGCGGCTCCATCTAACGGATAGTCCTTTTCTCATCGATTCGGAAAATACATCATCAAATCCATCATTCGTTTCAACGCTAAATCCGAGAGACAGCTCCATCTCGTTGATAGCCGTTTCCTCCTAAGAGCGGTCTCTCACTTAGGGGCGGCTCCATCTAACGGATAGCTTTTTTCTCTCGACTCAGAAAATGTCAAATCTATCGATCAAGGAGTCTACATCTCGTTGATAGCCCTCTCCTCCTAATGACGGCCTTTCCATAGGGGTAGCTCCATCTAACGGGTAATTCTCCCTAACCGAATCACATTACTAGGTGCATCTAGGTCGTTGCCATTATAACCGTGATTCTTAAAATACATCTCTTAAAATCATGTTTCACCACATTTCCAAAATTGTTGTCAAAATATTTCACTTTATCAACCGTAAATAAGCCAAATACAACGGAGAATATCAACATGTTTCAAAAACATTTATCTCAACACCATATTTTCTCAACATATCAAACTTACTTCCAAGGTACATAAATCAAAACTCAATTTCAAATCTTGTGCTCAACCGATCATATGTAAATACGAATAAAAACTGTATTAATATCAATAACTTTAAAACTATTAAATAACGATGATGAGAAAGAAAATATTCCAAGGTTGTGTTTCCCTTAAAAAATATACTTATAATAAATACTTTAACATAGAAAATAAGTAACATAAAATTGATAATAGTAGTTAAAATTAGTAGCAATGATCATCATCAACTCACAACTATGACGAATCAACTCCACTCGTAGCAATGCCTTCCGGAATGACCTCCGGAGCAATTTCCACCGAATCTGAACATCATACAAAATTTCAGCTCTTGTAAAAACTTATTTATGATCACACTACCAATAGATAAAAGAATTAGACGAAACCCCTATTTAGTTAAAGTTGGAGATGAAAGGGACTCATTAAAATCTAAGATTTTATACTAGTTCCACTAATCATCCAAGATATATATCCTCTCTAAATTTCATGAATTATTAAATGTTACCTCAAAGAGTATTAATGAGCAACTTTCAAGGGATGGGTGTTCATCTCCTTTCTTAGAGCAATAATCCCAACTCCAAAAAAATTTACCCAAGAGAACTTGTAGACTAGGAGATATGTTTACTTAATTAGATAAATAATTGACATCAAAAGTGGAGAGAAGAGAGAAGAATTATGTTGCATTGATAGATAGAAGATCAAGAAAATGAAAGTGAGGATGGAGAGATTTCTAGAAGATGGGAGAATAAAGTGAAAGTTATCTGAGAGAATAAGAAAAGGGTGGGTGAGGTTTGGTGTTTCTATTTATATTTTTTAATTGGGTTTTATTTTTTATTATTATTTTTTTTTTTGTGTTTTATTGAAACGATGCATTTCAGTTGCTAACCTTGTATTACATGAGAGAACAAAGCACATTGAAATTGACTGCCATGTTGTTCGAAACAAGGTCCAAGCCAACATTGTTCATTTGCTGTCAGTTTCTTCTAAAGAACAAATTGCATATATCTTCACTAAATCCCTTCATCCAGGACCTTTTCACACACTACAATCCAAGCTTGGAACATTTGACCTATATTCCAGCTTGGGGGGGCATGTTGATAATGAAGTATTGAAGGAATATGACAGTTGCTTGTGAAACAAGCCAACTGTCATGATCTGTTAATTAGTTAGTGTAACACCCCACTTATATCTACCCATAATCTTCGACCAAATAAATAAATAAAACGCAAGTAGACACAAGAAGAGCGTTACATGTGAAAATCATCATTTAACCATAGCATAAAAGCCAAACATATATCATGCTTCACATACATTGCAGCGGAAAATAACAATGATACTTCATCATACAAGTCATGATTCAAATGGTAAAACCATAGATAAGTCAACATCCATATAAATCACCTATTAATATTTCATCGTCACATAAACAAGAAATAAAGTATTTGGCATTAAGCCTTACACCATCATACAAAGATAAGGTCTAACAACGATACAAGGCGAAACCCAATAACAAATGAAACCCCCAACATAGTGTTACAAATCTTTCAGAGCAACTGGACACGGGTACTACGCTAATAGTAAGACACATATCCTCACCCCGAATACATGGCAACGATGCCGGGTACTCCTCCTAAGCAAGCAAAGCAAATCCTCACGCCTGAGAATCTGAATCGCCCAACGATCCATTATAAAAGAAGTAGAGAGTTAGTACATATAATTGGCATTGAGATAACTGAAAGTAAATAACTAACATTAAATCCAATTCAACATACATAAGGCAATCATACACATATCCATTCCCTTATTCACATACTAACACCCATACGATACCAATTCATCAACATTAATAAAAACACACACATATGATCAATTTATATGTAACCATCAACAGAATAATGCACAATTAGTGAGAACACCAATATTCAAGTATCACGTCATTATCACATCAACACAAATCGGATACACCTTCCTAATGCATCTAATGTCACCTTCATGTATGTCCTAGACATTTCTATATGTGGTACCATTCGCCATCAATATAGGATACAAGAATCCTCTTCACCATCCATTTTCACCATCCATTTGACACGACATATGCATGAATGAAGTGTCATCATCAACATGTAAATAATACATATAAAACATCACCAACATTGCAAGTAAAGTTACATGACTTCACCAATTCACCATCCATTGTTTGCACATATAAGCGTATTCAACAAGTACATGAAAAGCGTCATCATCCATCCTATCATATCACATATATTTAAACGCATGCACATAATTGAGATCAATTCAACTTGTCATCATTTATGTATCACTATAAGACTAGCGACCTATACACCAAACTATCACCATCATCAATTAAGAATCAAATAAACCTGACTACTTCGCCAGCTCTCGCTAGCTCTCGCCATAGCGAGGCAAGTCAGAGGATTACTCGCTATCCCTCGCTAGTCCTCGCCGTAGCGAAGCAAGTCAGAGAGCACTGGGCTGGCTGGCGAGCACTGGCGAGCCCTGGCGAGTTCCCTCGCTAGCTCTCGCTAGTTCTGGCCTAGCGACGTATGCCCAGAAGCGCTGCTCTGTTTTGCGGCCATTCGGATTCCATTCACAAAATCATCCGAAACGTTTTCCAGGTTTAAAAAGGTATTTTCTCTGGATCATAAACATGTTATCATACATGGAAGTACAAGTTTCATAACTTAAAACCATTAAAATCATCATCAATTAAGATTTATCATATTTTTCATCAAAAGCTCATGAACATGCAATTTCAAACCAACAACTCTAGATTTTCGAAATTGAAATCATCCACATATATTTCTAGCATTAAGATACATGAATAACACTAAATCAACAAGAAAGATAACATTTTGATTCATACAAGTTCATAAAGTCATGAACTTTAAAGTGTGAAGGGTGAGAGGGTTTGGGCAAAGAGAAATATAATTTCTCCCCCCTCTTGGTCACCCACAATCATAAATACTACTCTCTTACCTCCAATTCTTCAAGAACTAGCTCCCCAATCCTCCCCTCTTAGCTCCTTCTTCTATGTTCTTCCTCTTCTTCTCTAGCTTTCTCTCTCTCTATTTCTTCACAAACTTGTGACAAATGATTTCTCTCTCTAAGTTTTCAAAACTTATACCTAGGTTAAAACCCTTTCAATTTACCAAATTACCCCTCCTCATAAGCCCACTCAAATCCTCTATTCACACCTCCTAAAAACACTACTATTCTATTCACACCACTACACTAAAAGCCACATATTTAAATAAATCACACAACATGGAATTTAAATAAATAAATTAAATCAAATAATTAATTAAATACAAATGTGATGTTACAATCTACCCCCCTTAAAGAATTTTCGCCCTCGAAAATTTACCTGAAAACAAATCGGGATACGAACTCTTCATCTTGCTTTCCAACTCCCAAGTTGCACTCTCTCCCGCGGGGCCTCCCAAAACAACTTTCACCGATGCAATCTCTTTATTCCTTAACTTCTTCACTTATCTTCCCTCAATCCTTAACGGAATAGTTTCAACAGTCAAATTATCCTTCACTTGGATATCATCCGATTTAATTACATGAGATGGATTCGAAACATATTTCCTTAATTGTGACACATGGAATATGTAACACCCTACTTATATCTACCCATAATAATCGACCAAATAAATAAATAAAACGCAAGTAGACACAAGAAGAGCGTTACATGTGAAAATCATCATTTAACCATAGCATAAAAGCCAAACATATATCATGCTTCACATACATTGCAGCGGAAAATAACAATGAGACTTCATCATTCAAGTCATGATTCAAATGGTAAAACCATAGATAAGTCAACGACTGAACATTCATATAAATCACCTACTAATATTCATCGTCACCTAAACAAGAAATAAAGTATTTGGCATTAAGCCTTACACCATCATACAAAGATAAGGTCTAACAACGATACTAGGCGAAACCCAATAACAAAAGAAACCCCCAACATAGTGTTACAAATCTTTCAGAGCAACTGGACACGGGTACTACGCTAATAGTAAGACACATATCCTCACCCCGAATACTTGGCAACGATGCGGGTACTCCTCCTAAGCAAGCAAAGCAAATCCTCACGCCTGAGAATCTGAATCACCCAACGATCCATTATGAAAGAAGTAGAGAGTTAGTACATATAATCGGCATAAAGCAAATGAAAGTAAATACTAACATTTAATCCAACATATGCAACATACATAAGGCAATCATATACATATTCATTCCTTATTCACGTACTAACACCCATACGATACCAATTCATCAACATTAATATAACATACACATATGATCAACTTATAGGTAACCATCAACAGAATAATGCACAATTAGTGAAACACCATTATTCAAGTATCACGTCATTATCACATCAACACAACTTGGATACACCTTCCTAATGCGTCTAATGTCACCTTCATGTATGTCCTAGACACTTCTATATGTGGTACCATTCGCCATCAATATAGGATACAAGAATCCTCTTCACCATCCATTTGACACGACATATGCATGAATGAAGTGTCATCATCAACATGTAAATAATACATATAAAACATCACCAACATTGCATGTAAGTTACATGACTTCACCAATTCACCATCCATTGTTTTCACATATAAGCGTATTCAACAAGTACATGAAAACATCATCATCCATCTTGTCATATCATATATATTTAAACCCATGCACATAATTGAGATCAATTCAACTTATCATCATCCATCACACAACCCATGCATAGAATATTATCATCATTTATAACCTATACATAAAACTATCACCATCATCAATTAAGAATCAAATAAACCTGACTATTTCGCCAGCTCTCGCTAGCTCTCGCCATAGCGAGGCAAGTCAGAGGCTACTCGCTATCCCTCGCTAGTCCTCGCCGTAGCGAAGCAAGTCAGAGAGCACTGGGCTGGCTGGCGAGCACTGGCGAGCCCTGGCGAGTTCCCTCGCTAGCTCTCGCTAGTTCTGGCCTAGCGACACATGCCCAGAAACGCTGCTCTGTTTTGCGGCCGTTCGGATTCCACTCCCAAAATCATCTGAAACGTTTTCCAGGTTTAAAAAGGTATTTTCTTTGGATCATAAACATGTTATCATACATGGAAGTACAAGTTTCATAACTTAAAACCATTAAATTCATCATCAATTGAGATTTATCATATTTTTCATCAAAAGCTCATGAGCATGCAATTTCAAACCAACAACTCTAGATTTTCGAAATTGAAATCATCTACATATATTTCTAGCATTAAGATACATGAATAACTCTAAATCAACAAGAAAGATAACATTTTGATTCATACAAGTTCATAAAAATGTCAACTTTAGACATAGCAAAGGGTGAGAGGGTTTGGGCAAAGAGAACATGGTTTCTCCCCCCTCTTTATCACCCACAATCATATAATACCACTCTCTTACCTCCAATTCTTCAAGAACTAGCTCCCCAATCCTCCCCTCTTAGCTCCTTCTTCTATGTTCTTCCTCTTCTCCTCTAGCTTTCTCTCTCTCTATTTCTTCACAAACTTGTGACAAATGATTTCTCTCTCTAAGTTTTCAAAACTTATACCTAGGTTAAAACCCTTTCAATTTACCAAATTACCCCTCCTCATAAGCCCACTCAAATCCTCTATTCACACCTCCTAAAAAGACTACTATTCTATTCACACCACTACACTAAAAGCCACATATTTAAATAAATCACACAACATGGAATTTAAATAAATATATTAAATCAAATAATTAATTAAATAAAAACGTGATGTTACAATCTACCCTCCTTAAAGAATTTTCGCCCTCGAAAATTTACCTCAAAACAAATCGGGATACGAACTCTTCATCTTGCTCTCCAACTCCCAAGTTGCATTCTCTCCCGCGGGACCTCCCCAAACAACTTTCACCGATGCAATCTCTTTATTCCTTAACTTCTTCACTTCTCTTCCCTCAATCATCCGATTCAATTATGGATCCGATTCAATTACATGACATGGATCCGAAACATATTTCCTTAATTGTGACACATGGAATACATCATGTAAATTAGATAGTGTTATCGGCAAAGCAATCCGATAAGCTACCTTTCCAATCCTCTCCGAAATCTGATACGGTCCAATGAACTTCGACGTCAACTTCTTAGACTTCAATGCCCTCCCCACACCGGTCGTAGAAGTCACTCTTAAGAACACATGATCTCCTTCTAGGAATTCCACATCCTTTCTCTTTTTATCATGGTAACTTTTCTGCCGACTCTGAGATGCTTTCATCTTTTCTCGAATCATTCTAATCTTCTCCGTAGTCTCTTGCACAATATCGGGACCCAAAACTACAGTTTCACCGGATTCGTACCAACAAAGGGGCGTACGACATCTTCTCCCATACAAAGCTTCAAAAGGAGCCATTCCAATACTTGAATGAAAACTATTATTGTAGGTAAACTTGATCAAAGGTAAACATGAATCCCAACTTTCTCCTTGTTCTAAAACACATGCTCTCAACAAATCTTCCAAAGATTGAATCGTCCTTTCGGATTGACCATCCGTCTGAGGGTGATAAGCAGAACTCAATCTCAACTTAGTTCCCAACGCTTCTTGCAAGCTCTCCCAAAATCTAGAAGTGAACTTCGGATCTCTATCCGACACAATACTAGATGGAATACCATGTAACCTTATAATCTGCTCAACATAAATCTCTGCCAACTTAGGTACCAACGTTCCGATCTTGATAGCAATAAAATGAGCCGACTTCGTCAAACGATCTACTACGACCCAAATCACTTCGTTCCCTTTTGTTGTCTTTGGTAACCCTCCAACAAAATCCATGGCAATACTGTCCCATTTCCATTCCGATATGAACAACGGTTGCAACAAACCAGACGGTTTCTGATGCTCAATCTTCGATTTCTGACAAACCAAACAAGCATACACATATTCTGCAATTTCCTTATGCATTCTAGGCCACCAAAATAACTTCTTCAAGTCTTGATACATCTTAACCAATCCAGGATGAATACTTAATCCACTTTTATGACCTTCATCAAAAATCATTTTCTTTAACTCGGATACATCGGGTACACAAACTCTCCCTCGGAATCTCACTACTCCATTCTCATCCATTTTAAAATCGTTCTCTTGTCCCTCAATTACTAGTGCCACTCTTTTCATCAATTTCTCATCCTCCTTTTGACATTCTCTAACCTTCTCAAGAAAAGGGTTGGTCAACTTCAACATTCCCAACTTCAGACTATTGGAGGTGACTTCACATACCAAACTCAAGTCTCTAAATTCTTCAATCAACTCCAACTCCTTTGCCATAAGCGATGACATGTGCAATGACTTCCGACTCAAAGCATCTGCTACTACATTAGCTTTTCCAGGATGATAACTCAACTCAAAATCATAGTCCTTCAAGAATTCCAACCATCTTCGTTGCCTCATATTCAATTCTTTCTGATCAAACAAATACTTCAAACTCTTGTGATCACTAAACACTTCAAATCTTGACCCATACAAGTAGTGCCTCCATACCTTCAAAGTAAATACTACGGCCGCTAATTCCAAATCATGGGTGGGGTAGTTCCTCTCATGAACCTTCAACTGACGAGATGCATAAGCTACAACTTTTCCTTTTTGCATGAGCACACCACCAAGTCCCAATTTTGATGCGTCACAATATACCACAAACGATTACTTGGGATCCGGCAAAATCAACACAGGCGCGGTAGTCAATTTCTCTTTAAGCTCTTGAAAACTCTTCTCGCACTTCTCATCCCAAACAAATGCTTGATCCTTCCGAGTCAACAAAGTCAATGGTAACGCCATTTTCGAAAATCCTTCAATGAACCTTCTATAGTAACCAGCTAATCCAAGAAAACTTCTTATCTCTAAAACAGACTCAGGTGTTCCCCATTTCATTACAGCATCAACCTTTGCGGGATCCACCGCTATACCTCCACTAGAAATTACATGACCAAGAAAACTTACTTCTTCCAACCAAAATTCACACTTAGACAACTTGGCATACAACTTCTTTTCCTTCAAAACTTGCAATACAATTCTCAAATGTTCTTTGTGCTCTTCTCCCGTTTTAGAATAAACCAAAATATCATCAATAAACACTATTACAAACTTATCCAAAAACGAATGAAAGATCCTATTCATGTACTCCATGAAAACACCAGGGGCATTCGTAACTCCAAAAGGCATCACTGTATACTCATAATGACCATACCTTGTTCTGAAAGCAGTCTTAGGGACATCCTCCGTCTTCACTCTTATCTGATGGTATCCGGACCTCAAATCAATCTTGCTAAACACACAAGCTCCAACTAGTTGATCCATCAAATCATCTATCCTCGGAAGTGGATACTTATTCTTGATTGTTGCCTTGTTCAACTGACGATAATCAATGCACAACCTCATTCTCCCTTCTTTCTTCTTAACCAACAACACTGGTGCACCCCAAGGTGACACACTTGGACGTATGAATTTCTTTTCCAATAACTCTTCGAGTTGCTTCTTCAATTCGTTCAATTCCGATGCCGACATGCGATACGGTGCCATTGATATCGGGCTAGTACCAGGTACTAAGTCGATACCAAACTCAACTTCTCTTTCGGGTGGTAAATCAGATATATCCTCCGGGAATACATCCGAAAATTCACTAACAACTGGTAACTCTTCCAACTTAATTCCACCTTCAAGCTTCAATGATCCAAACACCATGAACAACTCTCCGTGATCATTCAAAGATTCCTTCACCTCTTCTCCATTCATCAAGGACAAACTTCTTTCTGACTTCGGGAAAATCACAGTCTTCTCACAACAGTTAATATGAACTTGGTTAAAGACTAACCAGTTCATCCCAAGGATAACATCAATACCACTAAGTGGAATACATACCAAATCCATACCAAAATGCCTACCAAACACAGAGACAGGACAATTACGACACACAAGACGAGTAATAACCGAACCGCTAGCAGGAGTCTCAATATTCATACAACCAGACATTTCATAAACAGGAATATTCAAACGCTTCATACAATCCATAGAAATAAAAGAATGTGTAGCTCCGGTATCAATAATCGCAATTAAAGGAGTGTCGTGAATGAAACACGTACCTCTAATAAGATTATCAACTTGGTCAGCTCCCTCTCCATTCAAAGCAAACACTTTCCCGGTAACCTTCTTCGGCTTCTTACATTCCGGACTCTTGTGACCTTCTTCACCACAATTATAGCAAGTAGGAGTAGTTGCCTTGCACTCTCTAGACTTATGTCCTTCCTTCCCACAATTATAGCACACCTCCTTCTCCTTCTTACACTCAAAAGAACGGTGTCCAATCTTGCCACACCTATAGCACTTGTCATTATCCATCTTCTCTTTTCCTTTTCCACTTCTAGCACTTCCTCTACCCTTAACTTCATAAGGTTTGGCACGGTCTTGACTCTTTCCTCTAACCGCCTTGAAGTAGTTACTCTTGGCTTTCCCATCTTCATCACAAATTCTAGCCTTTGCCACCAAAGTAGTGAAGTTCCTAATCTCCGCAAATCCAATGATATGCTTGATGTCGGGGCGTAGGCCACTCTCAAACTTAACACATTTGTCGTTCTCCGCCTCCGGGGTATTGTAGTGAGGACTAAAAGCACACAAAGACTCAAACTTAGCCGCATATTCCGCTACCGACATGTTCCCTTGTTCTAACTTCATGAACTCTACCACCTTCTTATTCTTCACATCCGCCGGAAAATACTTGTTAAAGAATTCCCTCTTGAACATTTCCCAAGTGATGACAACACCTCCATTACCTATCCTCAACTTAGCATTCTTCCACCATTGGTTTGCTTCTTCCCTAAGCATATAGGTTCCCAATGCAAGCTTGTTCTCATTAGCACATTCCATGGCATCAAAGATAATCTCAACTTCTTCAACCCATTTAACCGCTCCATCCGGGTTAAAACCCCCAACAAAGAAAGATGGCTTGTGCTTCAAAAACCTATCCAAGCGCTTCTCTCCATCCCTAGCTGGATCATCACCTCTTGCCATAAGATGAGTCAAGGTAGCAAGTGATTCCGCGATTTGAGCATTAGCACGTGCCGACGTCATGGTCCTGAACAACCAATTCCAATCAACAAACAAACGTTACAAC
Source organism: Trifolium subterraneum (assembly GCA_951799995.1). Lineage (NCBI taxonomy): Eukaryota > Viridiplantae > Streptophyta > Magnoliopsida > Fabales > Fabaceae > Trifolium > Trifolium subterraneum. Next base: position 49,478,843 of record OX637461.1, on the reverse strand, counting down.
AAAAGTACAAACAGTGCACCCTACACATGTTGTACAACGGGTTACTAAGCCTAATTGATTCCAATGAATCGACCTTGCTCTGATACCAATTGTAACACCCCACTTATATCTACCCATACTCTTCGACCAAATAAATAAATAAAACGCAAGTAGACACAAGAAGAGCGTTACATGTGAAAATCATCATTTAACCATAGCATAAAAGCCAAACATATATCATGCTTCACATACATTGCAGCGGAAAATAACAATGATACTTCATCATACAAGTCATGATTCAAATGGTAAAACCATAGATAAGTCAACATCCATATAAATCACCTACTAATATTTCATCGTCACATAAACAAGAAATAAAGTATTTGGCATTAAGCCTTCCACCATCATACAAAGATAAGGTCTAACAACGATACTAGGTGAAACCCAATAACAAATGAAACCCCCAACATAGTGTTACAAATCTTTCAGAGCAACTGGACACGGGTACTACGCTAATAGTAAGACACATATCCTCACCCCGAATACTTGGCAACGATGTCGGGTACTCCTCCTAAGCAAGCAAAGCAAATCCTCACGCCTGAGAATCTGAATCGCCCAACGATCCATTATAAAAGAAGTAGAGAGTTAGTACTTATAATCGGCATTGAGATAACTGAAAGTAAATAACTAACATTAAATCCAATTCAACATACATAAGGCAATCATACACATATCCATTCCCTTATTCACATACTAACACCCATACGATACCAATTCATCAACATTAATAAAACACACACATATGATCAATTTATATGTAACCATCAACAGAATAATGCACAATTAGTGAGAACACCAATATTCAAGTATCACGTCATTATCACATCAACACAAATCGGATACACCTTCCTAATGCATCTAATGTCACCTTCATGTATGTCCTAGACATTTCTATATGTGGTACCATTCGCCATCAATATAGGATACAAGAATCCTCTTCACCATCCATTTTCACCATCCATTTGACACGACATATGCATGAATGAAGTGTCATCATCAACATGTAAATAATACATATAAAACATCACCAACATTGCATGTAAAGTTACATGACTTCACCAATTCACCATCCATTGTTTGCACATATAAGCGTATTCAACAAGTACAAGAAAAGCGTCATCATCCATCCTATCATATCACATATATTTAAACGCATGCACATAATTGAGATCAATTCAACTTGTCATCATTTATGTATCACTATAAGACTAGCGACCTATACACCAAACTATCACCATCATCAATTAAGAATCAAATAAACCTGACTACTTCGCCAGCTCTCGCTAGCTCTCGCCATAGCGAGGCAAGTCAGAGGATTACTCGCTATCCCTCGCTAGTCCTCGTCGTAGCGAAGCAAGTCAGAGAGCACTGGGCTGGCTGGCGAGCACTGGCGAGCCCTGGCGAGTTCCCTCGCTAGCTCTCGCTAGTTCTGGCCTAGCGACGTATGCCCAGAAGCGCTGCTCTGTTTTGCGGCCATTCGGATTCCATTCACAAAATCATCCGAAACGTTTTCCAGGTTTAAAAAGGTATTTTCTTTGGATCATAAACATGTTATCATACATGGAAGTACAAGTTTCATAACTTAAAACCATTAAAATCATCATCAATTAAGATTTATCATATTTTTCATCAAAAGCTCATGAACATGCAATTTCAAACCAACAACTCTAGATTTTCGAAATTGAAATCATCCACATATATTTCTAGCATTAAGATACATGAATAACACTAAATCAACAAGAAAGATAACATTTTGATTCATACAAGTTCATAAAGTCATGAACTTTAAAGTGTGAAGGGTGAGAGGGTTTGGGCAAAGAGAAATATAATTTCTCCCCCCTCTTGGTCACCCACAATCATAAATACTACTCTCTTACCTCCAATTCTTCAAGAACTAGCTCCCCAATCCTCCTCTCTTAGCTCCTTCTTCTATGTTCTTCCTCTTCTTCTCTAGCTTTCTCTCTCTCTATTTCTTCACAAACTCGTGACAAATGATTTCTCTCTCTAAGTTTTCAAAACTTATACCTAGGTTAAAACCCTTTCAATTTACCAAATTACCCCTCCTCATAAGCCCACTCAAATCCTCTATTCACACCTCCTAAAAACACTACTATTCTATTCACACCACTACACTAAAAGCCACATATTTAAATAAATCACACAACATGGAATTTAAATAAATAAATTAAATCAAATAATTAATTAAATAAAAACGTGATGTTACAGTTAGTTTTAGAGGTAGTTACAATTAGTTAGAGTTAGTTGTTAACTGCAGAAACTTGTATATAAATAGATCATTCATCACTTGTAAGATTCAGATCAATCAATAATAATTCTTTTCTCTTTGCTTTGAGTTTATGCTGCATTTCTTCTTCCTCTGCAACTTACCTCCATTACTACATAGATTGTGTATTACAATGGTGAAATGCACCACTCTTTACGGTGTTGGTGATCCAAGTTCTGATAGGTGATAATACCAAGTGAGATGTTTATGTCATATTGTTATGGAGTACTCGTTCGTTTAAGAAAAAAAATCATTTTATATTCTATATTATAAATAAAAGTAATTATTTTTTATCATTTTTAAGATTTACTTTTAATTATTCTAATAAAATTTTATATTGTATTTTATTATTTTTAAGATTTACTTTTATTTATTTTGATAAAATTTTATGTTGTATTGTTATGGCCTATACGTGAATACATGAAAACATTTTGATTGACTAGTTGTTCGAATTGGTGGGACCATGATTTATTGTTGTAAATATATAACACAATATTCAAAACATTAATTTTAATTGAAAACTAAAAAAAAAAAACTTCAATAATGTGAGTAGGTATGACTCTTAACTTTAAATATTAGTTAAACTTGAAATTATGTGAGTAAGTATGTATGACTCTTTTCCCTTAAAATTATAATAAGGGAAAAGAGTAAACAACCACTTTGGTCCCTGAAAGTGACACTCGCTGTCATAGTAGTCTCTCAATTATTAAAAAACAATTTAAAATCCCTGAATATACTTCTGTTAGTCAGATAGTCCCCAACGTTAGTTTTTGTTAAAGAATCGTTTGACAGTGCTGACGTGACCGTTTTGTTGATTTTATTGACCAATATGTGTCACCTTTCTTTAAAATTTGATGCCACGTAGGCAGGGATCATATTGAAGGTAAAAAAGAACAAAAAGGAAGGTGAACGTTGAAGGACCAAAATGACCATTTCAGATAAACGTTGAGGGACTAAATTGATTAAAATAGAAAATCACCCCCAAATATAAAACCCCAAATATAAAACCCTATACCATTCTCCATCTTCTTCTTCCTCTTGTCATCTTCATCTTCTTCTTCTTCTCATCCTGCCTACGTGACATCAAATTTTAAAGAAATGTGACACATATTGGTCAATAAAGCCAACAAAACGGCCACGTTAGCGCTGTCAAATGGTTTTTTCACAAAAACTAACGTCGAAGACTATTTTGATTAACGGAAGTAACATTCGGAGATTTTAAATTGTTTTTTGATGATTCGGAAACTACTATGATAGTGAGTGTCATTTTCAGGGACCAAAGTGGTCGTTTACTCTAAGGGAAAAACTTATCTTATCCAAATATTAATTAATATTTAAATCCATGCTTATCCAAAACGTAGAGCTAATGGTCAATAGCGATTAGTCATGGCACTATTTTGGTTGTTGAAAAGCGTAGTTGATCAGAACTATCAACAATATATATATATTTTATCTTTATCAACCATATCACGTAAAACTTTTATTTTGACAACATTTACTTAGAATTGGAACTGAAATATTTTTTATGAGTGAACAAAGAACCCATAAAATGTTTATAGTTCTAAATTGCAATGACACAAATACAAAGGAAATCAAAGATTCACAAGTTACAAATTGTAACAAGTTTTTGCTTGCACCCATAGGATACAAAGATCCTTATTAGACAAGGAACAAAAATAAATACATTAAGATAAAGAAAGAAAAAAAACATGACGACAACCACAAATCTATGTATAAATCCAGTTGTATTGTATGATATTCAATTCAATCAGAGACAACAATCCAGGGCACAACAACAACATAATCCAGCACAACTGCAAAAATTAAAAAAATTAAAAAAAATAATTAGAAAACATATATATAAAAAATAAAAAATTAAATTTGAAATAGTCTGAACGTTAAATCATAAAATTCGTCTCTAATTTTATCACTAAATGTTAGAAAATTCAAAAGTGAAGATCAATTTCATAAGTTTGCTTCTAACTATACTACTAAGTAAGTGTTAGTAACATCAAAATTGAAGATCAATTTCATTTCACACAGTAACTAATTTCGTCGATTAATATTTGCAATATTATATGAGAAATAAATTAGGTATGATCAAACTCACCATCCTTTCCAGAAACCATCACCCCTACTAGTTGTTTTGATTGGAACACTTTGTTGAGGATCATCCTTAGTAGGATAACCCATAGGTGGTGGTGGAGCAGCTTGGGAGTTGTTTTGACCTATTGCTGGATATGCCATAACTGATTGAAATTAATTAAACACATAAGTTAGATTAATTAAATAAAAATTCTCTGTACCAAAAAATTTATGTTTTACTTTAGAACATAAAACAATATGGATTTTTTTAGCTCTCAAATATGATTTTTGATTAATTATTTAAGTGTATTAATTTGAAATAATTAAAAAAAAAGACTTACCAGGAGATTGTTGTTGATTAATATTGTGATTCATTGTGTTAAGATGAAGTTGTTCTTGATATATTCTTTTTTATCTTTTTTATAATGGAAAGTCAAAAGTGTGTGTGATTAATTGGATCGATGATGAGATAGAATGGATTCTACAATATGTATAAATAGATATTTGCGGAGTGGACGATGGAATAAATAGAAACGCGTTTGTTGAGCTAAACCAATTGAACTTCTTGGAAGCAGCCTTAAAATAAAAGTACTTAACTGATGTGGGTCTCATCTCACAATTGGTATGGAAGCTACTTTTTCTTTTGCATATGTAATGAAAGCTACTTAATTATGGCAACTTGATTAGCTAGTAATTAAGAATTTTTTTATTAGCTAGTAATTAAGTATTTGGTTAATTATGGAAACTTGAATATTTTGTATACAATTTTAAATAATTAAACTATTACATTTAAAATGTACCAAAAGTTCTAACGAATATAATATATGTATCAAAAGTTTTTCTCACAAGTTATGGACTATAACATTTATCACTAGTGATTTATGAATGATTCACATTGGACTAAAACTCATTTTCATCTTAGACTGGATCACCCCTAAACCTAACGCCAATTATGTTATAGACACTCCCTACAAATGTACCGGAACATGTCCATGGGACCCGTTGGATTAAAGGTCATATAGAATCTTTTTACATTTGTCGGGATCAAGTACAGTTGTTTAGTAGAATGTTTTGGGACTCATAAATCCTAATTCTTCTCTGTAAAATCTAACCCATGATCTAGATTCATGTATACATTATTCTAACCCTAAAATATCAAAACCACAACCATTAATTTTTTTTAAAAGGCCAAAACTATTAATTAATTTTTAATATTACTCTCCGTTCTACAATATATGTCACTTTAGGCAAATTACACAAATTTAGAAATGTAGTTAATGTTGTATAGAAAAGAGAAATTTTGTGTTAGTTTACAGAATTGTCCTTCATTAATGATATAGGAAAGATAAATTCAAGAATCGAAATAAAAGAGTAATAAATAGTTAAGGGTATAATAGGAAAAATAGCATTAAATATTTCATTGGTAATATAAAGTGACATATAATTTAGTACAAATATTTTTCTCAAAATAATATATAATTTAAAACGGAGGAAGTAATATTTTTCTCCTTCGTCAAAACTTGAACCTTAATCCTTTTACCCCTTAACTTGTAACCCTTAGCTCAAATTGATTTTTAGATTGTTTCGAAATTAGAGGTACACCCCTATTTCTGAGAGTTGCAGCTGGACGGTCTCTATTGACGGCTGCATACTTTCATGCAAGAGATTTTAGGTTTGCAAGAATCATTAGCCAATTTAACATTATTATATTGAAAAATAAAGTACTGTAATTAATTGCTTCCACTCCATAATGATTAACCTAAAATTAGAAATATCCGTGAATGATTATAGTACTCAAAGTTAATAATCACAAGTTTATCACTGAAAGCTTAGCAAATAATCTAAAACCTTTTATGTTAAACAAACTCACTCCTACATGTATTGGTCAATGCAACCAGAAGCACACATTGCTCAAGATTTAGATAATTGAGTTTTATTTGAAAATATAACAAATTAATTAGTTCATTTGACCCAATTTTTGACAATAACAGACATCTACACTAATTAATACAAAACGTTCAATTCAAAAGCCGTCACAGCAAAATGGTTTGGTCTATTTTGTACAAAAAGGAATATAGTTATGGTTTTAGCCTCTCCCAGCAGTAATGCCATATCTTCAACAGGACCACATCGACTTATCATCCCACGGTTAGATTATTTTAAGGATCATGCTAAACAGTGTCTCCGAAACACTAGTTAAGTATACTAAAAAAAGAATAAAAAGATAAAATTAATGATAGAAAAATACTTTTTACATCTTTAATATGTTGCGTGCACCAGTACCCCGAAGATACCGTTTTGCATTTTCCTTATTTTAATAAGGAAAGTGATATGAACATTTCTTTTTAACAATATCCCTAATTTTTATTTTTTAATTAGTTAAAATCAATGTAGATATATCTTTTAGAAAATAGATTCATATAAATAGTGAGAGTCGGAGTTAGAAAAGGTGTTTAAAAATACATGTTACTCGTAATTAAATAAATTGACTTTTGATAAAAGATGACCTAATACAATAGTTTTAAAATTTAAAATAAACAATATCTCTGTCAAATTTGATCAATACGAGTCATATATTTTAAAATCGAGTAAATAACCATTTTAGTTCTTGAAAGTGTCACTCGTTGTCGTAGTAGTCACTGAATCATCAAAAACATTTTAAAGTTCCTGAATTTAACTTTTGTTAGTCAAAGAACTCTCTAACGTTAAATTACAAACAAAAAAACTATTTATTTTTGCTGACTTTGACTATTCCTTGACCATGACATGTCATTTGACTTTCAATAACTTATGTCACGTAGCCATAGACCAAAGTGAAGAGAAAAAAAAAGATGAATATTGGGGACAAAAACAAATAAAATAAAAAACATTGAAATCATCCCTAAATAAAATTCCTAAATCAATCTTCATCTTCTTCCTCTTTCTCTTCTTATTGAAATTTTATCAATCATCGTCTCCACAATCCTAAATCAATCTTAGGAACTGTAGTGTAACACTAAAAAGGGCACCTTCCTTAAATAAATCATAAAGTGATTCATTTAAAAAAAAATGAAGCAAATTACAATATGACGATCTCATGTTATTCCTCACAACAATTTTTCTTCGAATAACTTTGGATATGCGTCACACATGACAATCCTCACATGTCTTAAGGTTCTTCGTAATCTTTATAGTGGAACCAGCATAACAGTCCAAAAGCCAAAGGAAATTTTTCGTTATGAGACATAGTAAAAGCCTCCTTCCTTCATCATCAATATCATATGCCACATAGTTTAGTTTTGGTTGATACTTGATAGCATTTGGTCTGCAAAAGATCATCTCATGCTTTCTTAGGATGTTTAATAATTTTTCGGTTTCTAATTCTCCTAAATCTGCGCTGACTAATACGGGTTTTGCGCGGTCTTTATCTAGGAATTCATACCTTAATTAATTTTCGGGAAGGGTTTTGAGTTCTATTGTTGATTTGATAGGGTTAGGCGTAGAATTTGGTGTAATTTCTAAACATTGGGCGAGATCGTCATCATTTACTTTAAGGGTGGGAGGGTTGGGATTTAAAATTTCAGAATATCTAGTTTGATCCTTCTCCATCTCCTTTCTACATTCTTCAACGACGTCTAACATATAACAACTATCGTCTATAACTGGTGCTTTCATGAATTGTGTTAGAATAAATTCTACTTTTTCTTCACCCACTTCAAAAGTATGGACATTCTAGTAGGTATTAGGTCTTCCATATTAAGTTTTTCACATATGGCTATGGGCATTAAACTGATATTGGCTCCTAAATCACATAGGGCTCTATTTATAACGAATTTTCCAATGACACAAGGTATGGAGAAACTTCCTGAGTCTTTTAACTTAGGAGGCATTTCGTTTTGAAGTATGGCGCTACACTCGGCAGTAAGCATAATGGTTTCATCATCTCGATTCTTTTCTTATTAGTTAAGATGTCTTTAAGAAATTTAGCGTATGAGGGCATTTGGGTAATGGCTTCGGTAAAAGGTATTGTGATATTTAATTGTTTTAGAAGCTCTACGAATTTCTTGAATTGCCCTACACTTTTTTTCGAATCTTTGAGGATAAGGTATGGGTGGTTTATCAGGTGGCGGAGGTACATAAGGTTTCTTCTTTCCTATGGTTTCCTCGCCAATATCTTCCTTCTCCTTCTTACTTTGATCATCTTCCCTTTCGGTTGGTTCATTAGAGTTGGGTACTATGACTGGTTTCTCGGTTCTAGGATCAACTGGTCCATCATATTGTGTACCACTTCGTAATATGATAGCATTCACATGTCCTTTAGGGTTTGGTTGAGGTTGGCTAGGAAATGTGCACGAAGAAGTAGAAGTAGATGCTTGTTGATGGGCCACTTGCGCGATTTGTGTTTCTAACATTTTACTGTGCGTGGCTAGGACGTCTACTTTGCTTGTTAATTGCCTAATTTGCTCGCTAGTTTGAATGTTTTGATTTTTAACTTCCGTATTGGTTTGATTTTGAGAAGCTATGAAGTTTTCCATCATTATTTCTAGGTTAGATTTCCTAGGAGCGTTTTGAGTAGGGTAGGTAGGTTTTTGATATCCCGGTGCAGACGAAGGTGCATATAAAGCGTTGTTACTTTTGTACGAAAGGTATGGATGGTTCTTAAAACCTGAGTTGAAATTGTTTGAGTAAGGGTTTGCTTGAGTGTAATTCACTTGGTATTGGGAAACTCCGGTCAAAACTTGACATTCAGCGACAATATGTCCTTGAGCTCCACACAATTCACAGTTTTGGTTTGTAGCGGCTACGGTAGATGTGGGTGCGGTGCTTAGGTTTTCAACCTTTTGCATTAGGGCTTCTATTTGGGCATAGACGTGGTCTATGTTGCTGATTTCGTACATTCCGCCTTTCGTTTGAGATTTTTCTACAGGTGTTCTTTCGCTTCCCCATTGGTAGTGGTTTTGAGCCATGCTTTCGATAAGCTGATAAGCTTCATTGAAGATTCTATCCATAAGTGCGCCACCAGCTGCGGCGTCTATGGTCAATCTTGTGTTATACAAGAGACCATTATAAAATGTGTGGATAATCAACCATTCTTCGAGTCCATCATGTGGGCATATCCTAATCAGGTCTTTATATCTTTCTCATGCTTCGAAAAGAGACTCGTTGTCCTTTTGTTTGAATCCATTAATTTGGGTTCTAAGCATAGCAGTTTTGCTAGGTGGGAAATATCTGGCTAAGAAGACTTTCTTCAACTCATTCCATGTGGTGACTGAGTTGGATGGTAGAGACTGGAGCCAAGCTCTAGCTCTATCTCGTAGTGAGAGCGGGAATAAAGGAAGTCTAATAGCTTCGGGACTGACACCATTAGCTTTGACAGTATCGGCTTATTGCAAGAATATGGACAAATGTAGATTAGGGTCGTCCGTGGGATTTCCAGAGAATTGATTTTGTTGTACTGCTGACAACAATGAAGGTTTAAGCTCGAAATTATTTGCTTCAATAACGGGGGCATCGATGCTATTATGTGGTTCTTCTTGCGAAGGAATAGCGTAAGACCTTAATGGTCGATTTAGAGGTAGTTCAGCCATTTCTGGTTCAACTACTAGTTCGGGAATATGATTATTGGGATCGGGAAGTTCGTATCTAGTACGATGTTCTTGTGTTATACGTCTTATGCTAATAAGACGTTCGGGCTCGTTAACTCGTTGCTCCAATCTTTCGCCTCGAGAGGGAGTGCATGGCATGCAAAAAACTAACTATTAAGGGGGTAAATAAAAAATAAAAATAAAATAAAATAAAACTTGCCTTAGTCTTTACGGTGTAACACTGGAGTTACAATATCGACTAAATTGGTCCCCGGCAACGGCGCCAAAAACTTGGTGCAACTGAATCGTGACTGCAAGTATACAGCCTTGTCGCGTGTAGTTATAAAAGATTATCGATCCCACAGAGACCAATAGTCGACCTACCGTTATCTAATGTTACGTTGTAAATCTAAGGCTAAATAGTAAATAAGAGTGTTTTGGAAGTTATAAAATATTTTTGGATTTTTTAAATAAATAAAAGAAAGTATTTTTAGATTTTAAATTAATAATAAAGCGTATTACTAGGATGAGCTCTTAGTTGCTTCGCAGGGTTCAATATTTAATTCGCGCTTTGATAAAAAGATAGTTTTCGAAACTATATTGGTTTAAAAACACCAATCTCAGCTCTCGCAAATCTTGACTAGTGTTGTAGATTATAAAGGTGATGCTTAACTCTCGTCCTCACATCCGCTAATAAAGTACTTTTTTAAAACCAAATATAATTTAATTAACTCTAACTCTAAGTGGTGTTCTTACGAATCAGAATCAATGTTCAGTTTTTACTATCTAGTAGAAATCTCATGCTCTCGCTATATTGATTTTTACTTTAGTTAATTCTCACTCTCGTGAAAAATTATAATTATTTAGAATAAAAACTGCTTTTTAGAAAACTGATTAAAAGCGGGCGCGCGAACTAACTACCGAACTCCTACTAGCTCCTAATTACACATCCTAGCAATATTAAATTAGCTGGACTTAACTAAAACTATAACTAAAAACGAAATAAATAAATAAACAGGAAAATAAACATAAAGCAAATAAATAAATAAATAAAGCATAAATAAATAAAAGCAATAAAGAAAATAAAACAAGAAAATAATAAAATAAGAACCTGAATAAAACTCTGAGTATAATGCCGGTACAAAAAAAATAATTAAACTATGAGAATGGGTTCCGCACGAATGCAGGATCCTCTTTTCACCAATCAACTATCACAAGTGGTGTGCTTGTTCAAGTCAATTGTTAAAAATTGTGTGTTTAGAATGTTGGGAAAAGGGACCTATTTATACTAAAATATGAGAAACCAAAACTTTGTGTTAACCGATGTGGGACTTGGATGGGTGCAATATGCACCGTTGATTTCCTGGCGAGCGCCAGGATCCTTCTCTCCTTCTCCAAGACTTGTGGCGTGCGCCAGTGGCGGATCCACCGCCCAGCATGCCTGGGCACGTGCCTAGGCTCGGCCAAAATTAATTTTGGTGTTCTTGAGAATTTTAGTTCAGAATTTAAAATTTAAGCATCTATTGAAAAAAATAAGGTTAGATTCGTGTTCAATGCGAAAAATCAAGTGAAATAGTATACTCGTTTTCGCGTTTTGACATCCGGCTAGAAACTCCGGTGTGAAACCACCGTGCCGGAGTTGCAGAATGGTGGTCGGAAGAAGATGAAGATTCATCTTCAACCTTCAGGTTTAAAACGTGACCGTTGGATCTACTTTGCAGGATCTAAAGGTACAAATCTGTTTTGAAATTTTTAAATCATGGCCGTCTGATAGATCAGAAGGCCCCTATAGCAGAGCTGTATCACGCACCATAGATTAGCACCACGCTGAATCAAGTGTTTTTGTTTGGTTTTTGGCAGTACTGGGCTTGGGCCTGATTCTTTTTTTTATTGCTTTTCAGTACACCCGATTTCAATTTTGCACCCTCTGTGACTCTTTTTTTAACTTTAATTATCGCTTAACCAATTAAGTGCTTATTTAAATAAATACTTATTAAAGCTATTTTAATTAATTAAGTGTTTATTTAATTAAGTGCTTAAGTGATTAAGTGCTTAAACTAGTGTTTATTAATCAAGTACTTAGTTAATTAAGTACTCATTCAAGGTTATTTAAATAAGTGCTTATTCACATAAGTGCTTATTTAATTAAGTGTTTTTCGCATAAGTGTTTTTTTCTTAATTGATTTTTCTTAAGTGATTTTACGACTTCTTTTATTGACAAATTGACAAGCCTCTTTTATTTCGATTTATAACTATTTATATATTATGTGACATGTGAATTTGCCGCTTACGATTAAAAGTTTGCGCCCAGGCTCTCTAACATTCCTGGCTCCGCCACTGGCGTGCGCCACAAGTGTGTGTATGTGTGTGTGGCGGCCGCCGGGCACGTGCTGGCGTGCGTCAGCCTGCTTGGTTGGCTTGTCGTTTTTTGGGCTGCACAGGTGTGGCCCATTTGGCTGCACTTGTGTGGTCCTTTTTGTCTCTTTTTGTTCCGTTTTTGCTCCTTTCTTCAATTCAATTAATTTTTATCTATTTATATAAAATAAGAGCATTTAGTAACGATTCATAATATAAAAATTCGAAATAAAAATAATTGAAATATAATAGTAATTTACCTAAATAAATAGCACATTTTTAGGTGTATCAAAAGAATGTACAAGAAATAGTACAAGCATTGCAGGCTCAAACATTCAGGAAGAACGGTGGAAACAAAGGAAAGAATAAAGATCAGTCAAAGAACTTTTCATAAAAGCACAAGAAATTTGATGAGAAATCTGAATCCTTCAAGAAATGAGGATGAACATCAAATCCAAAAAAAGAAAGATAAAAGTCATTAATGATGCCACTATGCATCTGATTGTAGATCAAAGAAGGAAAAAGACACTAATGATGAAGCCATTTTGGTTGAAGAACAATCAGAAGAAAATGTTGTAACCTTCGTGGCTGCTATGTTAGAAGAAAAGGTGGCTAATGGAGCATGGTTTTCGGACACAGGGTGTTCAAACCATACGATTGGTCATAAGGAGTGGTTGATCAAGTTTGATAGATCAAAGAAAAGCAAAGCGAGATTTGCTGATAGTATATCCATACAAGCTGAGGGAACTGGTGATATGATGATTAAAAGAAGAGATGGAAGCTCAACAACAATTGAAGATATCTTGTATGTACCAGGTATTGATTGCAATTTTCTTAGTGTTGGTCAACTCATTGAAAAAGGTTTTTCAGTGAGTATAAAGAATGAAAAGTTTGAACTTTATGACCCTGCAAACTTGTTAGTTTTGAGAACTCCATTAACTACAAATAGAACTTTCAAAACTATAATAAACACTACCGAAGTAGACTGTATAAAGACAGTCTCATAAGATAAACAAAACTGGTTATGGCATTTAAGATTTGGGCATTTGAATTTTAAATACCTAAATTAGCTAGTAAGTAAAGGAATGGTGACCGGTTTGCCTAAGATGATGTACCAGATAAGATTTGTGATGGTTGCTTGGTTGGTAAGCAATCCAGGAATGTCTTCACAAAGGCATTGCCTATGAGGTCTTCAAGTGTTTTGGAAGTTGTACACTCTGATGTGTGGACCATTTGATGAGAAATCACTTGGTGCAAACAGGTACTTCATAACATTTGTAGATGAGTGTAGTAGAAAAATGTGGATTTATATGATACAGACAAAAGATGAAGTGTTTGATGTGTTCAAGAGATTCAAGGCTTTGGTTGAAAGTTTGATGTGTTCAAGAGATTCAAGGCTTTGGTTGAAAATCAAAGTAGCAAAAGAATGAAGATTCTTAGAACTGATGGAAGTGGTGAGTATACTTCCAAGAATTTTGAGTCATTTTGTGTTGAAAATGGCATTGAAAATGAAGTCACAGCTCCCTATACACCTCAACACAATGACCTTGCTGAGAGGAGGAATAAAACTATTCTGGATATGGCTAGATGTATGGTGAAACACAGAAACTTGCCTAAGTGTTTTTGGGGTGAAGCAGTAGCTACTGCAGTGTATGTGTTGAACAGATGTCCAACAAAGAAACTCGAAGACAAAGTACCAAAGGAGGTATGGAGTGGTAAGAAGCCTAGTGTGAGTCACTTTAAAGTCTTTGGTGCATTATGTCACAAGCATGTACCTGAAGCAAAGAGAACTATGTTGGATGATAGAAGTGAATCTATGATTCTAGTGGGTTATCATGTAACTGGTGCACACAAATTGTACAATCCAATTTCAAAGAAGATGACATACAACAGGGATGTCATTGTTGATGAAGCAAAGAGTTGGGATTTGATAGCTGGTAGTAGTACTAGCAGGCTTCTGATTAGCCAATTTTATGATGATGAAACTGATTCAGTGGAGTCAAATGAAGAAATTGAAGCACCAGTAGAGGCAATTGCTGAAAATGAAGTGACTAATTATGAGATCAGAAGATCAACAAGGCCAAGACAAGTTCTAGCAAGCATACAGGACTGTGAAACAGTTAATGATAATGAAGTAAATGAAGATGGTGATCTAGCGCAGTTTGCACTACTATTAGGAGCAGAACCTATCAATTATCATGAAGATTTGAGTAATGAGAAATGGAAGTAAGCCATGAAAGAAGAACTATGTGCCATTGAGAAGAATCAGACATGAGAGATAGTCAAATTGCCATCAGACAAGAAAACAATATCAGTGGAGTGGATTTTCAAACTAAAGCTCAACCCTGATGGGTGAATAGCAAAACACGAAGCAAGGTTAGTTGCTAGAGGTTTTTTGCAAAGAGAAGGGTTAGATTACTCAGAGGTTTATTCACCTGTAGCTAGAATTGAAACTGTCAAGCCTGTAGTTGCAATACCAAATGCAAGAGATTGACCTATGTACCATTTGGATGTCAAATCAGCTTTTCTGGGACCACTAGAAGAGTTGGTTTATGTGACTCAACCCTTGGATTTGTGATAAAAGGTAAAGAAAACATGGTGTATAGGTCGAAGAAAGCTCTATATGGGTTTAAGCAAGCTCCAAGAGCTTGGAACAAGAAAATAAATGGTTTTCTTGTGAAGCAATGTTTCTGCAAATGTAAGTTAGAATATGGTGTCTATGTACAAGATTCAGCATCAAGCATCATCCTTATATGTTTGTATATTGATGTTCTCTTAGTAATTAGGAGTGACATAGCTAAGATTGAGAAATTTAAAACTGTCATGATGAGTGAATTTGAAATGACAGATTTGGGTCCAATTTTTTATTTCTTAAGGATTGATTTTTGAAAACTTCAAAAGGTTTAATGCTACATCAAAGGAAGTATGCTAGTGAGATTTTGAAAAGATTCAATATGACTGATTGTACTCATGCCATGACTCCAATGGAGACAAATATCAAATTGGAAAAGAATGGAAATGAAGAAGCTATAGATCCTACAATGTTTAAGCAAATTGTTGGGTCTTTGAGATATATGTGCAATAGTAGGCCATATATTTTCTTTGTAGTAGGGCTGGTTAGTAGATTCATGGAAGACCCTAAACAATCTCATATGAAAGCTGCTAAAAGGATATTGGAGTATATAGCAGGCACACTAGATTTTGGAATTCTCTTTCCAAAGTGAGCTATGAATGCAAAATCAAAGATAATTTTCTATTCAGATGTTGATTGGTGTGGTGACAAGGTTGTTAGAAAAAGCACCACTGGCTGTTTCTTCAAATTTTTGAATATTTCAGTTGCTTGGTGTTCAAGGAAGCAACCAGTAGTTGCACTTTCTTCATGTGAAGCAGAGGATATTGCTGGTTCTTTTGCAGCTTGTCAAGCTCTATGGATTGCTTCAGTGCTTAAGGAATTGAAAATTAAGTTAAGAAACCAATCACATTGCAAATTGATAATCAGTCTGCAATCAATTTGGCCAAAAATTCAGTCCTACATGGAAGAAGCTAGCACATAGAGGCCATGTTTCATTTCTTAAGGGACCAGGTGAATCAAGGAAGCTTAGAAGTTGTTCATTGTGCTACACTTCACAAATTGCAGATATTATGACAAAAAGTTTGAAAACTAACAGGTTTTTGAACTTGAGGAAGTCATTAGGTGTATTTCAACTTAAATGTGATGTATAGGCTTGTATTAAGGGAGCATGTTGTTTGATAGCTTGTAATACAATCCTAATCACATTTGGTTAGTTAGTTAGACTTTATTTGAAGTTGTATAACTGTTTTGTTGACAGTTAGAAGTTGGTTAATCACTAGCTTATGTGGTTAACATAGTAGAGTAGTTGGTTAAGTTTGTTACTAGATTCGGTTAGCTAGGTTTGCTTCTATATAAAGCTATGGTCATGAATAGCTTATTGTACCCTTTTCACAATTCAACTTTCATTAATAAAATACCAACTTCTCTCGAAATTCTCTCACATTCTCTAGTTCTTGCTCCATTAATCTGTTTTGCTCTAACACATTTAAACAAACAAAAAAAAAGGATTTTGATTGCAACTTTAAATTTCAATAGGAATATTTTTATAGATTTTATTACAACAAAATTCAAAATTGCAATAGATAAAAAAAGTACATCAAAATAGAGTCTGGACCATTGTCTCTCGATTAGTTATAACGATCCCAATAGAGCCCAAAAAATCTCTTCTCGATTAGTATAACGATCTCAATCACTGTCATCAAAGAACATGGATGAGATAGTTATGATTAACCGGAGACAGACAATGAGGCCGTTTAGGCATGGAATAACGAAACTAAAAAAATAATAAACTAAGATGAATGAGAAAATAAATGGAGAATGAGGGTGAGAGAAATGTTTCAATTTATAGATTTTTTGGTTGCATTTAACTGGTGGAAGCAAAGTAACAGCCTCTACTGGTTTCCAATCAAAATTCGACAGAGCCCTTGACATCTCCTCAACTGTTTCATTGTCCTCCACCTTGAAGGCATCATACTTTTGGATCAAGGCCAGAGCCCTTGTCTCCTTTACGAAATAAATACTTGTAATTAGTTATATTTTTTCTACTTTACCTGCTTGTTTACTTATATGTTCTATTTTCTTTTAATGAATGAATATTGCAGTTTCTATATTGTGTCATATTCAGCACCTCAACATTAACCTCAATCATCCAAGGTATTATACATTAGGTTAATAAAAATTAATTAACAAAATATATTCAACACCTCAACATTAACATATTCAACACCTCAAAATATATTCAGCACCTCAACATTAACCTCAATCATCCAAAGTATTATACATTAGAGTATTATACATTAACCGCACGGTTTTGTAGAGTATCAAATATGACACTAATTGCTTCAAGTACTTTAAATTGAAAGAGGAGAAAACAAAATTGCAAATAAATTTGAATTCCAAATAGAAGGCACAGGCTCGAATTTGATTAAAAGAGTGGTGATTGGCAAAAAGCACAACCCCCACAGATCATTATAAAGTTGAAAAATGGTAATTATGTGGGAAAGGTACATTAAACACAATGATCGCTATTCTCCCTCACAACTTTGAATTCCGCAGTCTAAAATGCTGTAAGCCAAAGATATTCTGTCAATCGAGGTGCTCTGAATAAGTGATGTCTGATCTGATGCAGTTACTTGTCATATTCCTTAACTTTTGCATAGATCGCCTTTTCAGGTTTTCGACCTATCATGATAACTATTTTTTGTTTATATCTCTAATTTTTGCCTGGACCGCCCTTTCGGGTTTTCAGCCCACCGAGACGCTCATTTTTGCCTAAGCCGCCCTTTCGGGTTTTCAACTTAGCGAGCTGTTCTTTTATTTTTTAGACAAAGTATTTCTTGACTGCATCGGCATTCACAGGACGAGGGAGCTCATCACCATCCATGGTTGCGAGAGTCATAGCACCACCAAAAAAACTCTTTTGACAACATACGGGCCTTCATAATTAGGCGTCCACTTGCCCCTAGAATCCGGCTGAAAGGACAAAATCTTTTTGAGCACAAGGTCACCTTCACGGAACTCACAAGGTCGAACCTTCCTGTCAAAAGCCTGTTTCATTCTTCTTTGATATAATTGTCCATGACACAAAGCCGCCATGCGTTTCTCTTCAATCAGATTCAATTGATCATATCTGTTTTGGCACCATTCAGCTTCGGCCAGCTTAGTTTCCATCATGACTCTCATTGATGGGATCTCCACCTCTACGGGAAGCACTGCTTCCATGCCGTACACTAAAGAGAAAGGGGTTGCCCCTGTCGAAGTACGAACTGAAGTACGGTATCCATGTAAAGCAAAAGGTAACATTTCATGCCAATCTTTGTAAGTGACCACCATTTTCTGCACAATCTTCTTGATGTTCTTATTTGCAGCTTCAACTGCGCCATTCATCTGAGGCCGGTAGGGAGATGAATTATGATGCTCAATCTTGAACTCGTCACACAGATCTTTCATCATTTTGTTATTCAAACTTGTCCCATTATCTGTAATAATCTTGTTAGGAACAGCATAACGGCAGATAATATGGTTCTTGATAAAACGTACGACCACCTGCTTGGTCACATTGGCATAAGACGCCGCCTCAACCCACTTGGTGAAGTAATCAATGGCACTAAGATGAAACGATGTCCATTGGAAGCCTTCGGTTCAATCCGACCAATCATATCAACGCCCCACATGGAGAAAGGCCAAGGAGAAGAGAGAACATTCAGAGAAGTTGGCGGTAGATGTATCTTATCCGCATAAATCTGACATTTATGGCATTTTCTGGCATGTTTGTAACAATCAGACTCCATTGTCAACCAATAGTAGCCAGCCCTTAACATTTTCTTGGCCATTGTGTGTCCATTAGGATGGGTTCCGAATGAACCTTCATGTACCTCATGCATCAATAGATCAGCCTCATGTTTGTCCACACACCGAAGCAGGACCATATCAAAATTTATTTCGTATAACACCTCTTCATTTAGGAAGAAACTACTAGATAATCTTCTCAGAGTCATTTTGTCTTTGTTAGATGCCCCAGGGGGATATTCTTGCTTTTGAAGGAACATCTTGATATCATGAAACCAAGGCTTGTCATCAATCGCTTCTTCGGCTGCAAACACATATGCTGGCCTTTCAAGGCACTGAATACTGATGGTTGGTACCTCGTTCCGGCGATTAACTCGGTACATTGAAGATAGTGTGGCTAAATCATCTGCCATTTGATTCTCGTCACGGGGAATGTGATGTAGCTCAACTTTGTTGAAGAAAGTCAACAACCGCCTTGCATAATCTCTATAAGGAATCAAACCAGCATGGCAAGTCTCCCATTCTCCTTTGATTTGATTAACCACAAGAGCTGAATCTCCGTAAATGTCGATATTTTTTATCCTTAGATCAATAGCTTCTTCAATGCCCATGATGCAGGCTTCATATTCAGCAATATTGTTGGTTCATTCAAACTGTAATCTCGCAGTAAAAGGAATGTGAGCACCTTCAGGGGTAACAATGATTGCCCCAATTCCACTACCGTAGGCATTAACGGCCCCGTCAAATATCAAACCCCACTTGGATTCAGGATCTGGTCCCTCACCAAACACCGGTTCATCACAATCCTTCATTTTCAAATACATGATCTCTTCATCTGGAAAATCAAACTTGATTGGCTGGTAATCTTCAACTGGTTGGTGAGTCAAATGGTCAGCAAGAATACTACCCTTGATTGCTTTTTGGGTACGGTATTCAATATCATATTCGGACAACAACATCTGCCAACGGGCAATTCTTCCGGTTAGAGCAGCTTTCTCAAAGATGTACTTAATTGGATCCATTTTGGATATCAACCATGTAGTATGATTAATCAAGTAATGACGGAGACGTTTGGCGGCCCAAGCTAAAGCACAACAAGTCCTCTCGAGCATGGAATATCGAGATTCACAATCTGTGAATTTCTTACTCAAATAATAAATTGCATGTTCTTTTCTACCAGTTTCATCTTGTTGCCCAAGCACACAACCCATAGATTCTTCTAGCACAGTCAGATACATGATGAGTGGTCTTCCTTCAACTGGAGGGATAAGGATCGGAGGTTCCATTAAATACTCCTTGATACTGTCAAAGGCTTTCTGACAGTCCTCTGTCCAAACAATACCTTGATTTTTGCGAAGTAATTTGAATATTGGCCCACATGTGGCAGTCATATGGGAGATGAATCTAAAGATGTAATTTAGTTGACCTAATAAACCTCTGACTTGCTTTTCTATTTTTGGAGCTGGCATTTCTCTGATGGCTCTGACCTTGTCTGGATCTACCTCGATACCCTTTTAACTGACAATGAAACCCAGGAGCTTTCCGGATCTGACACCGAAAGTACATTTGTTGGGATTTAACCGGAGTCGATACTTTCTCAACCTTTGAAACATTTTCAATAAATACTCCACATGTTCTTCTTCAGCGCCTGACTTGACAATCATATCATCTACATACACCTCGATCTCTTTGTGCATCATGTCATGGAAAAGGGTGGTCATGCCCCTTTGATAAGTAGCACCTGCATTGGTCAAAGCAAAAGGCATTACTTTGTAACAGAAAGTGCCCCACGGTGTAATAAAGGTAGTCTTCTCTCTATCCTCAACCGCCATCTTGATCTGATTGTACCCGGAGAAACCATCCATGAAGGAAAAAAACCTTGGATTTAGCCGTGTTATCAACCAATACATCAATGTGAGGTAAAGGAAAATCATCTTTTGGACTAGGTTTGTTCAAATCTCTGTAATCAACACACATTCTGACTTTGCCGTCCTTCTTTGGAACCGGTACTATATTAGTCAACCATTGAGGATATTCTGATGTAATAAGAAAACCAGCATCAATTTGCTTTTGAACTTCTTCTTTGATCTTGAGAGCCATATCAGGATGAGTTCTTCTTAACTTTTGCTTCACCAGAGGACATTCTGGCTTCAGAGGCAAATGATGTTCCACAATCTCAGGATCTAAACCGGGCATATCTTTATATGACCAGGCGAAGATGTCAACATACTCTCTGAGTAAAACAATCACCCTTTCTTTGACAGATGCTTCTAAGGATGCCCCAATCTTGATTTCTTTCTTCTCCTCATCACTACCCAAATTGATTAATTCCATAACTTCTTTGTGGGGCTGAATAGTCATTTTCTCTTG
Organism: Trifolium subterraneum; assembly: GCA_951799995.1. Lineage (NCBI taxonomy): Eukaryota > Viridiplantae > Streptophyta > Magnoliopsida > Fabales > Fabaceae > Trifolium > Trifolium subterraneum. The sequence goes on along the minus strand of OX637461.1, from coordinate 49,457,785 downwards.
ATCCAATAACCGTCTGATGTCATCTGGAATCTCTTCATCCTCCTCCTCTACAGCCTCGTAGACAGGGAACTCAAAGTTGGGAGAGGGCCTAGGATCATTGTGTTCAACGGGTTTATTGATGCTTAGTCTGCATATGATTTATGATTGATTTTAATAAACAATAGTGAATGCAAACTTCTGAATTTGATTAAAGCCAAGAAAATAAAAGGTGAACTTAAAAGATGTGTATATATTTTGGTTTTTTGTATTACCATTTTGCATAAGAATATAAATAAAATAAAGTGTCACGATAAGAAAAATGACAATACATTTTTTTTAAAATACTTGAAGCTTAAACAAAGCCCTATTTGAGTTCCACTTTTGCCTGGGACAGGACAAAAGGATTTTTTTTTTTGAAAAACAAAAATGGACAAACATATTACTTAGATAAAGGTGTGATAGAAGGGACATCAACAATGACCCAATTGCAGCAAATTCCTCCGGGAGTCACGAAACTAGGTGGCTCTTCCTCACCCTCATGCTCAATGATAGTGTTAGTTTCCGGAGGGACACTGATAAATCCAGCACCACGAAAGATATCTGTGATGGGCTTCCGAACCATATCCGGTTTATTCAACTTTGTACACGGAGTGCAACCCAAACCTTCTTTCTTCTTGTTCTCTGCCAATTGTAACAGACGTCCCCAATGTGAAGCTTCATCTCCTTGTATCACCTTTTGTGCATCTTTCACAGATTTCATAGGTGCCTTGGCCTTTTCTGAACTTCCCTCCTCAATAGAAAGTCCTTGGAAAGTTGTACCATCCTCAACATCAGCACCGATATAAGAAAAAGCTGACAAATGACTGACCAATAAAGCTTCCTCTCCGTTCACGATCACCAATTTTCCTTCCCGTACAAATTTCAGCTTTTGGTGAAGCGTGGAGGTCACAGCCCCAACTTCGTGAATCCACGGTCGTCCCAACAAACAACTATAAGATGCTCGAATGTCCATGACTTGAAAGGTAATCTGGAACTCATAAGGACCAACTGAAATGGGTAGGTCTATTTCCCCAATTACTGATTTTCTTGACCCATCGAAGGCTTTCACGATTAATGCACTAGGCCTTAAAGGCGCACCACGGTATGCGAGCTTGTCAAGAGTAATCTTAGACATTACATTCAAAGACGACCCGGTATCCACCAACACGTTGGATAAGGAATCAAATTTACAAGTCACTGAGATATGTAATGCTAGGTTATGATCTCTTCCTCTTTCAGGGAGTTCCTCGTCACTGAAACTTAAGTTATTGCAAGTTGTGACGTTCCCCACTATGCTCCCAAATTGGCCCAAGGTTACGTCATGATCGACATATGCCTGGTCCAGGACTTTCATTAGTGCCTCTCTGTGAGCATCAGAATTCATTAAGAGTGACAAAATTGAAATCTTGGAAGGGGTTTGCAGCAATTGATCCACGATCTTATACTCACTTCTCTTGATCATTTTCAAAACTTCATCCGAGTCCTCATATACTCTTTCACCAGTCCTACTAGAGTCAGGAATTTGTGTTTTTTCAACAGAATTACCGGTCTTCCCTTGAACAGTTCCCGGAAGAATACGCCCACTCCTCAGTATTTTACTATTGTCTGCAATGTTATCCACGGATGTTAAAGAGGGAATAGGTGTTTCCACCCCATCCTGCAACATAGTGGCATCATATCTATATGGCACAGCTCTCAGGAGTGTATAGGGCATAGGCCCTGGCAAGCAGATCACTAGCGGGGTAACTGTGGGTTCTCCACTATTATATATCATCTCGAGACGATCAGAGACATTGAATTCCGGGACTATGACGCATACATCCTCACTCTTCTTTGTGATTACCAATTCTCCCTTATCCATCAACCTTTGTATGTCCTCTTGAACTCGGGAACAACCTTGAGGATTCTTCAAACATTCCTCACAAGTTGCATGATCATGGCTAAACAACTTTGCTTCACACATTTTACTGTGAATGGGAACCAACGGGGTTTTGATATCTTTTACATTGAGAATAGTGCTTGTTTCTTGGCAACTTTGGATAAAATGGACGGAGGACCTATGATTGGGCAACGGATTGTTTTGAACGTTAGGATTTTCATCCTTGAAAGACAGCACCTTATTACGGATTAATTCTTGAACAGCCTTTTTGAGAGCGTAGCAACGTTCTACATCATGGCCAGGGGCCCCTTGATGGAAGGCACAAGTTAGGTCACTGCGGTACCAGGTAGGTAGTACTGCTGGCACAGGTGGAGGTGGTCTCGTTTGGAAAAAAAATTTAGCAAGTACGGCGGGGAGTAGGTCGGCATATTTCATGGGTATGGGGTCAAATGGTGGATTTCTCTGGGTGCGGTTGGGATAATTGTAGGGTTGTTGGGGAGTTTGTGGTCGAATTTGTGGTTGTTGTGGGTATGGTTGTTGATAAGGGTGTGGATATGGTGGTGGTGGTGCTTGGGTCATTTGTGGTTGATATGTAGGTGTAATGGCTGAGACATGCTGGTAAGTTGGGTATCTAGACTGGGATCCTCCTTGAGTTACCATGCCAACTTCAGATTCTTTTTTCTTCGAAAAGTTGTTGCCATATTTCTTAGCAGTATTGGTCGGAGCACTCTCTCTTATCAGCCGTCCCTGACGGACTCCTTCTTCTAGGAACATTCCCATTTCCACCATTTCAGTGAAGCTTCTTGATACAATACCAACCATTTTCTCATAGAAGAATGGGCTCAGAATATGCAAAAATAATTTACACAATTCTTTCTCTTCTACAGGAGGACGAATCTGAGCAGCAAGCTCCCTCCACCTTTGGGCATATTCCTTAAAAGATTCCATCTCTTTTTGTGCCAATGCTCGTAACTCATCTCTATCAGGGGCCATATATGAATTGTAATTGTACTGCCGAATGAAAGCACTAGCCAAATCATTAAAGGAACTGACGTTAGCCCTATCAAGGTCCATGTACCACCTCAGAGCTGCGCCGGTCAGACTGTATTGAAAATAATGGATCAGCAACTTGTCATTACTAGTTTGAGTAGACATTTTTCTGGCATACATTATCAGGTGAGCCTTGGGGCAAGTGCTCCCCTTATATTTCTCAAAATCCGGCACTTTAAACTTATGTGGGACCACGACATCAGGGACCAAGCAGAGTGAAGGTGCGTGGAGAAAACACAAGAAGGGGGGGTTGAATTGTGTTTTAGATATTTAAAAACTTTTCTAGATAATTAAATCTATCAAAGTCTTTAAGCACAGCGGAATAATTCACACAATCAACTTAATGCTAAGTGAATGATGAAGGAGTAAATGAGAGAGTGAGAGAGAGAAAGACACGCAACAATTTATACTGGTTCCCCTCACAAATTGAGAGTACTCCAGTCCCCTTGCTTCCAAGGGAGTTCACTATAATCACTAAGATTACATTCAGATGCTCAAGCACACAAGCATGAAACTTCCTTGCTCTAGGTCACACAAGACAGAGAGACTTCCTTGCTCTAATCACACAAGATCAGAGACGTTGGAGAAATTCCCATTGTAAGTTGGACAGCTGTAGTCTTTGAATATCCGTTGAGTAAAGCCACGTCTTCTTTTGCAGTTAAGCTTCACCTTTACTGTTTGTCCAAAGTACAGTAATAAGGTACAACTAGCTCCTAGAGAGAGTAGGATCACATCCTTTGTGACCGTTGTAATTAGTTGTCCTTAGAACAAATCATCAGGCTTGATAAGAGTAGTTGATGTAGCCCTTCTGATGATTTGGGGAATTCCTTTGCTTCTGATGAACCTTTGATAACTTGGATTCTGATTGGTCTTGAATAAATGGCCTCTGATAGTCCTTCGTATTCTAGCTTCTGAACGTCTTCATCTTCTGAATAACTCATGACTAGCAGATAGCTTCTGAACTCTTGTAGGCATCTGAACATCTTTGAGCTTCTGAACTTCTCTGAGCTTCTGAACTCTTGCAGACATTCTGATCCTCTTTGAGCTTCTGAACTTTGTTTAGCTTCTAACCACGTTGTAGCTTATGAACTCTTTCAGAGTGTAAAGATTCAGACTTCCATAGGTTTCATCAGAGTCTAAATCAAGTGTGCTCTTGATATAACATTGGATTCTCCTACACACTTAATTTAAACATTAGTAACATCAATTGTCCATTTAATACTTTGTTATCATCAAAACTTAAGGGTGTGTACTAACACACATTTTGTTCCAACACAGAGTTCATGCGCATCTTGGACGAACAAATCCTTTCCTCTAAGAGCCCTCATCTCTCTCTGTATCTCATCATACTTGATCTGTAAGTCATCCACCCTGTCATAACCTCCCACACTTTCAGCATGAAAGATGGGCATCTGATTTTGCTGAATAGTGTGAACCAACGGTGCAGTCACAGTTGTTGTAACCTAAGGAAGTGTGTTGTCAAGCTGAGGAACTGGCACTGCTGGCTGGACATGAGGAATCTCAGATACTACGGGACGTGATTCTTCCCCGAGAAAGCCGACTGGCATGCCCCATGGGTAACCTTCAGGCATGACAAACTGAGGAGTGCTAAGAGGCGCAGACGAAACAGGAGGAGGTACAAGAGCATTACTAGACTGAGGTACCGGTGCTGGCGTCTGATTCTGGGTAGCCATCAAAGAAGCCACCATACTAGTCAATTTCTCGATTTCTGTTTGCATGGTTGTCATCTGTTCACGGAGCATATGGTTTTCTTCCTCAAAATTGTTCATCTTGCTCTTCAACCTGGACCGAGTATTGTAGACACGGGTTGCTTTGTACCGAATACGCCGAGCCACTTTAACTGAGACGGAGAGAACAGGAAGAACATGAGACTCTGTTTTGAAAACTTATGTATGCAGTATGATGCATGATATGTGTTATGCTAAAATATGCAAAGTTTTTTTTTCGAAGAACTTTAAGACAATAATTTTGTAAACATTATAAGAAATAAAAATTGCATTAATAATTCAAAGATTACAACCGTCTTTTTAAACAAAACAACAACAACGAAAAACATAAAAACAAATCTAAATCTGAACTTCATGAAGCCGACTAGCCATCAAAATGTGAATCGAAGCCAGAGGAAAATAAATCCCATTTCCTCTTCTTCCTCTTGCTATCTTGTCTCAATAAGGCATCCTTGACCCTGATCATATCTTCCTTCTCAACCAACAAACCACTTTGTAGCGAGAGCACCTTCTCTTCTTCTTTCAACTTCTCCTTCAACTCTTTGTTCTCAAGCTCAGACTCTCGGAACTTTCTCTCCCACGCATCTTTCTCAAGTCTCAACTTAGTCAAAAGTTCCTGGAATTCATCTATAGTCTCGAATGGGATAACTGAAGGTGGTGTGGTAGAAGAAGACGCATCAACAGAAGATGATTTCTCAAAACTATAAGACATCACGCGCTCTATAGCCCTATTTATTACCCACTTTGTGTAATCTTCGGAGACAATACCAAGCTTCCTTCCTAACTGATTCTTTCCTTCCCTATGGGCATTGTACCAAGCCCGAGCAAACTCTTTCCTCATGTATTGGCTCCCTTCTTCAACATTAGTATTGAGGATACTCAAAAGCTTCCCATATCGCTTTTGGAAATCTTCAGGGAATGGAACTAGAGATCCTAGCTCTCTTAGTTGGGAAAGGTCTGGTTCCTTGAAACTGTAAATCTTAGTATGCCTTTTCCTTAGGTCCATAATCTGCGATGTTTACAAAATAATTCTCTTAGGTCCTTCGAAAGTTTTTTTTTATGATAAAATGAATGCATGGATGCATGATTATGTTACAATGATTCATAACACAACTTTGAAGGTTGGGATACATAATGATGGAGCTTAAGGGTAAAAGCCCTCCCATAGGATAAGTACTAAGGTTATTTGTACCTGCATTACGGGTTCTACAAAGTTCCCAAAGTCATTAACCACCTCATGAACATCACTGGATTACGTGACTACTCTCGTTCCAATAATATTCACAAGATGATCTCGTTTGAGTGTAGTCTCGCGTGACAACTAAATTCAATACTTACTCTTGATTAGCCACCGCACTACGCCCTAAAAGGCCAAGATGGGTTAAAGGTAATTCTAATGGTTCTCGGCTTCTCCGGACACTCACATTGAAAGTAATAACACCATCATGACTTATCATGACAACGAGTACTACCGTCGTGAGGCCTCCACCGAGCGGGATCATATCACATGTGCTTCATAATCTAAAGACATGTCACTATGATTTCATTCCATCCTATCTTATAAACATACATTCACACAAACAAAGGAATAATAGCGCAAAAAATAAAGATTAAAAACAAGTTAGGTTCAACCCGCTTGGTTGTCCCCAGCAGAGTCGCCATTTCTGTTGCGGTGATTTTTGGATTTCGAGTTATTAATTAACTTCGAATCGCAATTTAATATTCCACCACCGATCTTTAATTTATCCGAGGGAAAGGGAAAAAGTTCAAAAAAAACCCTATTTTTAGAGATCAAGGTCCGGGGGTTAGTTATACGAAGGGAAGGTACTAGCACCCTAAGTATCTATAGTACTCTATATGAACCTCTTGTTTTTATTCTAACTTTGCGCTTAGTTTTAATTGCTTGCAAATATGTATAAGTGATGATCAAGGAAAAAAAGTTTAAAGTGATGAAAAAAAGAAAAATATTTTTGTTGATTTTATTGATTGGAGAGACAAGTCTCATGCCTACGTACCCGAGGGATCAAACCACCGTAGTTCGGGGTAAAAAGCGGAGTGATTTGTTTGCTTATTTTTAGAGTTTTGAAAAAGGTTTTAAAGATAACAAGAAAAGTGTGAGATTTGATTCATTTTTATTTGTGAAAGAAAGTCTAAATGATTAGGATTGATTGAGTTTTGATTTAGAAAAGAGACGCGAACGCTTGGTTTAAAAATCCAAGGTTTATTGAGAAAAGGTTTAAATGATAAAAGTCACTTGGTTTTAAGTCCAAGGTTTTTTGCGTGATTGAAAATGCACTTGGTTTGAAGTCCAAGGTTTTTGCGAAAAAATGAACACTTGGTTTGAAATCCAAGGTTTTGAAAGTGTTTGACGACAAAATATTTTTGATGCTTTTCGATGTTTGAAAATAAATTGTTTGCGTATTTTTTGAAAGAGGTTTTGACCTCAAAAATAAACGAATAATGGTTGCGCGCGAAAAAGAAATAATACTAACGTTATAAAGAATGATTAAGCGCGAAGATAATTCGTAATGATATTTTGATCAAAACCATGTCTTTTCCCTCGGAATTTAATATTCTAACGTTTTCGCGTAAAGCAATAAAAATAAATATGCATGAGATGCAAGTTTTCATTTATGGTGTACATTTGTTCCTAATTACATTCTAGAATATTTGCAAGAAAAATAAATATGAAATGAATGCAAGGGAGAGGATGCTATGCAATTTTTATTTATATTTACATCAAATCCTAAAATACATACTAAAGTCCTTGCAATAAACTAAATAATTAATTAATAAGGCAATAAATAAATTATTAGATTAGATGAGTTATTAAAAATAAATAATATTGACATGTATGAATGAAAATGTTAAGTTAGAGAAGATTAAGAAGTTAATGACAATAAATAAAAATAATGATAATGAATAATAAAGTGTTAGATTAGTGAGCAAATATATAAAGAAATAAGAAAAATAAATAAGCACAAATAATTATGAAATAAATAAACAATAAAAAATAAAAAGAACCTCAAATTAGTGCTTATTTTGGATTTAATAGCTCATTAAAGCACATTCCATAAGCACTTTTATCATAGGTTTATAAACAAAAAAAAAACAGAAGGGGTGCAAATAGCAACACAAAACAGAAAGGGGGTGCAAAAAGCACTACTGGTTCCAAGCCCGGCTGGGGGCGTGGCCCAGTAGGGGGTGTGCAAAGCAAAAGACAAAAACAGAATCAGAGCCGTCTGATTGATCAGACAGCTCTGATTTAATCACAAAGATAATGAATCAGGGACGTACGATTGAAATCAGAAGGACATAAGCGTGCAGGTACACCGTAAGGTCGTGCACCTGCGCGCACAGGATCATAAATGGGGTATATAAGGGGAAACCCTAAAAAAAAAACACAAATTCAATACAACTCTCTCTCTTCTTCTCACGCCGTTCTTCTTCTTTCTTTCTCTCCCTCACGGCCATTTTTCTTTCTCTCATCAAACTCCCATTTTCAAAAAAAAAATCCTCAACATCCAACATACATAAATCTAAATCCTAAATCCGAATCTAAACCCAAAATAATCAAACAAAAAAAAAACCCATAGATAGATCGAAAAACAGAATGGAAATGGAAGGAAAAGGGTCGACCTTTTACTGTGTTTTTGTGTTATGATTCTTCTTCTTTGTTTCTTTTTTTATTTCGGTTTGGGTTTTAAAAAAAGGAGGATGTTTGTTACGTTTTGGTTTCGATTGAAACGGTTTGGGGTTTTTTTATTTCGGTTCTGACTAATGAAGAATGATGAAGTTTTGATGATGATGATTCGATTTCGGTGGTGATTTGTGTGTAGTTTGCTGTTTCGGTTTATTTCTGTGTTGATTTTCCTTAATTTCGTTTTTCTGGTTTTGAATGGTGTTGATGGTGGTTCTGGGTTCGTTTTGAACAATGATGATGATATTTTGGGTTGATGAAAGGGATGGAAGTTTTTTTTTGTGTTTTTTCAATTTTTTTTGTTTCTGTTTGATTTGGATTCAAAGAAGAAGATGATTATGCGGCTGATGAATTTCTGTGACCTTGGGGACCCGTGCAATAAATGCACTATTTATACTGTGTCAGACCTAGGGTTTTGGCAAATGAAATTTTCCCCTTTTGGGCTTGGATGAGGACAAAAACTCTATTGGACCCAAAATAAAAAACTAAACTAAAAACAGAAAAAGTAAAAAACAAAAAAAGGAATAAATAATAAAAATAATAAATAAATAAAAAAAGATTGCAAAATAAAAATAAATAAATAAATAAACTAATTTAAATTTAAAAAACAAAATATATAAAGAAGTAAAATAAATAAAATTAAAAAAACGAAACCAATAAATGAGATATTTTAAAATACCTCTCTGCCGAAATTTCGCCAGAAACGACAAAGGAAAAAAAAATCAGTTTTAAAAGACGAACAAAAGTGATCGGTCAAAAAATGGGATATGACACACATGCATGTAGTAATGTCTACGAGACATTGCATGAAGATGGCATTAGATGCATTAGGAGATTGTGCATTTGTTGTGATATGTGCTAAATTGTTGGTAATTGATTAAATGTGAATTTGATCCGAGATGTGTTCATACCTTATCTTTTTTTATAATATGTGATGATATAATGTGACTTGAGTAGTGTAGAGTTGTTGGATATACTTGAGATTAGTAATTGATTTAATTATTTTATTTGATGAGATAAATGCTAGTACTTTCTCGCATTTATTATTTTTATCGGTTATGTGTATCTAACTCTTTGTTTTGTGTATTTGCAGACCGTTTGGTGTATTTGCATTGATTTCATACTTAATACTCGGTGGTTACCAAATAATTTGATCTAGCTTAGTTGTAAATGACACAAATTATGACATAAAGGATATGTGTTTGATTCCTGTTGACGTAATTTTTAGCATTTTTAATAATAATACTAGGGTTTAAGTAGAGTTAAATTAGGGTTAATTGAAGACATAACAACTTTTATATATAGATATATATATCTATATATAATAATGATATTCTACTTGTTTTACTTGATATTATTGTGGTTTAATTGCAAATAATGGGTATAATAAGTAGGGTGTTACAGTCCCATGAGCTTGGCTCAATTGGTTGGACACCGGGTCATCCCACTTATCCACTTTAAGGGTGGAATTTCAAGCCGGTAGGCTACTTGACCCAAAAAAAAAAAAGTAGGGTGTTACAGTGTGTCTACGATAAATCACGAATCGAGCCACATTACCAACATATTTATAATGAGGAAATAGGTTCCTATCATGATTGTTTTTTAAAACGTGTGATTATATAAGGAAATGATATCAGTTTTAATTGAGATAATTAAGTTTGTGATGAGAACTTTCTATTTATGTATTCATAACAAAAGGAATATGTTTTTTAATCCTTCAACATCATACTTGGTCGAAAGAAAAAAAAAATTAACCATGTTTATTGATATATTTGATGAAGACAAATTTTGTCAAAAACAAATTGATGAAAAAAAAAATTGTTTTTTTTCTCAGTCTGTATGCCAATAAAATATAATTTAATTAAAAATTGTTTTATTTTAATAACAAAATAAAAATATCTTAAATAAAAAATTATACAGAAATAAAGTTAAATTATACTGAAATTATTATCGACTTTTTTATTCAAAATAATAAAGAAAATTGATAATTGATTTCTATTGAAGCAAAAAAAAATTGGAGTTGTATTAAACAAATTAAACATGTATTACATAAAACAAATTGGAGTAGTATAAAAAATAGAAATCAATTATTAAGGACACAAAAAAAGTGGCGTTGATTTCTATTTAAACAAAACTAGTATAATTTGAATACCAAAAAAAAAAAAAAAACTAGTATAATTTACCCGTGCAATGCACGGGTTAATGTTCAAGGAAAATATAGATTATTAAAATTTTAATATTTTGTGATTTTTTTAATTATTTGTAAATTTAATATTATATTTAATGTAATAATTTATTTAAATATGAAAAATAATACAAATTTTGGAGATTTTAAAGACAAATGGAGAGTGATACTCCACTCCCCGTTTCCAACTCATGTTATTTTTTTCCGTAGTCATATTTATCGGTTTTTTCAAGGATTTCATCAACATAAAAAAATTAAATAAATAAAGTCTATATTATTTTGTAGATGAAGGTAAACATACTTTGTATTTTTTTTTTGACAATATACTTTGTATTTTATTTTGTTAATATATTATTGTAGATTTTATGTTTTTATGTAAATCAAGATGTATATATATGTTCTTAATCGTCATCTCTCTCCTTTAGACCTTCGTTTTCTTCTAGGGTATTTGCTCCCATGTCCCCGTGTGAAAAAAAATTCCCACATGTGGAAACCAAAATGGGATGATTTTAATTTTAATATTATTTAATATTTAAAAAAAAATGGTTACTAAGCAAAAGCTAATATAATAACGGTAAATATATACATGTTCTTAATTAATTATCATCTCTCTCCTTTAGACCTTCGTTTTCTTCTAGGGTATTTTCTCTCACGTCCCCGTGTGAAAATAAAAATGGGATGATTTTAATTTTAATATTATTTAATATTTCAAAAAAATAGTTACTAAGCAAAAGCTAATATAATAACGGTAAATATATACATGTTCTTAATTAATTATCATCTCTCTCCTTTAGACCTTCGTTTTCTTCTAGGGTATATTTTCTCTCATGTCCCCGTGTGAAAATAAAAATGGGATGATTTTAATTTTAATATTATTTAATATTTCAAAAAAATAGTATTCAGTTAAAAGTAATTAGAGGTTGAATTATATGTCATTTGTTTGACTAAAAAAGAAAGATTTGTTAATGGAGCAAATTTTAACAAACTCAATATTTTCACTTCGGTCCCCGTAGAAATTACAAAAAAAAGAAAGAAAGTAGGGTCCTAATATTTTTTTTTATTTAAGTATGGTCCTAATATTAATATAGGTCCATGTAAATTACATAAAAATTAGGCTATTTATTGATATATGAGTATAAATACAGACCCTCAGGTAAATTAGAAAAAAAAAGTTTACTCATATTAATTGTTAGAATATAAACTAATCATAGGAAATAACTTAAGATATCATAACATAATATAGAGGATATTATAAAATATTATGAGATATTTTCTTATATTCTAACAAATGAGTGTCTTGTCAAAAAAAAAAAATAGGTATCTCGTATTAATATGTGTATAAATATAGGTTTCCATCGAAAGAAGGAAAAAAAAGAAAAGTACTCCACCCAATATCAAAACATTCGTAGAAATATAATTCGGTAGAAAAAACATTCGTAGAAATATAACTTAGTAAATTTTTTGCAAAAAAATAAATAAATAACCCATACATGATTATATATATATATATATATATATATATATATATATATATATATATATATATATATATATATATAGGTCTTGTAAAAATTTCAAAAAAATTGGTCCCGGTATTAGTATAACTGTATAAGGGTAGAAATATAGGTCGTCATATAAATACTTTATTTATAGTACATATATATAGACATTCATTGTGATATTTTTATTTTTCAAATTACTTGTGAAATTAATTTTATATTTATGTTATTTAATATAAAACTCTCTTGAAATTTTTCTGTCTCTTTTCATAAGCCCATTTCAAATTTTCAGGGGAATAATTATTAATTTTCCAAACATACCCTTTATTATAATTTTAAAATTTTTTTATAATTTGTGTTAAATACTTTAAAAACAAATTATCTTATTTCTCACTTTTAAAAAATAAAATCGTAAAAATAATATTAATCGTCAAATAATTAAATTCTTCAATTTACTTTCTCAATTTTCATAAATTTCTTAAAATAGATACTATATTTAAGAGGACGGAGGTATTAAACGTATCATAATTATTAAATCATAAATTATTAGACCAAAAATTAATTGAAAAAATTAAATGCAAGAACATTCGTTATACTTGCTAGAATATTCCTAAAGTTGTTTCATTTTTTTACTTGCTAGAATATTTCTCATAAAGTTGGTTTTTTTTACATTGTACGGTGGTTTCAAATCTTCAAAATGTCTCTCCAACATGCAGTAACACAAATATTTGTAAGTCTCATGATGAATCAATATTTGTCCGTGAACAATATCACCGTAATATTTCACTGAAAAATATCACTGTAATATAAATAATTTTGACAATAAATAAATAATTGTATTTTAAGATTAATTCATCTATTTTGTCAAAAATAAAAATTAATTCATCTATCATTTGTTGTGGTTTTTTTGGTTGATAAAAGTAACCCTTATATTATTTTTATTAAAACTCGGCATCCAATTTTAGGACCGGCTATTCCGAGGGAATCAATCTCACCGTCCACTTGCGAAGTGAGTAGCCCTTGTACTTATTTCATGGGTGTTGGGTAAGAAAAGGATCCAAATGTACACTTTTCTTTTTTTAAAAAAAATATTACTTCTCTTAGCTAGACCGCAGTCTTTTACATGATTTTTCCTGGAAAAAGAAACACAAACGTTAAAATTAGATAAAGAAACTAAAATAAACTATTCTTTTTACATTAAAATAGCCTCTCTTTTTTTCACAATATTATTTGTTAAAATACATAAAATTTAAATAGTTCATGACGGTGTTATTTGAAGACTCGTCTATGCCAATAGTCATGGCGGCAAGTACATCAAACATTTTTGGACCATAAGTTCACACACCAACGTCACATACTTGGAACAATTTGATTTTGTCGAACATAACAAAAGTAGAATCTATTTATTTCATTAGAGAATTGACACCATTATATTAGAATCAACTGTAAAAAGAAAAAGAAAAATATAAGAATGGAAAAAATTATGAAAAGTTTATAAACACAAGAAATTATACATATGAAGGATGAAAGGTAGCACAATTGACATGAATGGTAGTAGTATCATATATTTATAACAAAATAATGATACAAAACTTAGAGAAAAGCCACAATCAAAGGAAATAATTTATAACACGGTAATTTAGATTGATATTTGAATCAATTATGTGTTTGATTTGTAGTACAATGATAAACATGGTTTTGTAAATTAACACACACGGAATAAGAAAAATTGTAAATAGTCAAACAAAAAAGCACCGAAATTGGTAACAAATAAATTGCAACAGCAACATGCATGCATAATACCATTCAATACATTCCTTATATTTCATTATATATATTATATTTCTATTTTCTTGATATTCTTGCAATTAAAACTTGTGAAAGTCAACCCTAATAGCATTACATAGAATAGAATTAGTCCTTTTTCTTAGAGGTTGCCACATAAGAAGTAGAGCTATGATAGAATGTCACCAAGTCATGCGATAAATAGTAGAATGCCACATGAGAAAATGCTCATGAGAGAGAAACTCTCAAACATATAAATAATAGATGATGCATTGATTTCATACTTAATATACCAAATAATTTGATCTAGCTTAGTTGTAAATGACACAAATTGTGACATAAAGGATATGTGTTCGATTTTTGTTGACGTATTTTTTAACTTTTTTAATAATAATATTAAGGTTTAATTTGAGTTAAATTAGGGTTAATTGGAGACATAACAACTTTTATATATATAATGATATAATGATAATGATGAATTAACAAAATTCCATGACACATGACAAACTTAGCTTAAATCAGAATTTTCCTAGGACTGATATTACCATGAACTAATATCTCTACAAAAAATAAAAATGAATTAAACAAATATTCAGCACCTCAAATATATTCAGCACCTCAACATTAACATATTCAGCACGTCAAACACTAACAAAATATATTCAACACCTCAACATTATCAAAATCCCATGACACATGACAAACTTAACTTCGTCAGGAGGCTATTATTTCGTTTGTCTGTTTGTCTACAAATATCAGAATTTTCCTGGGACTGATATTACCATGAACTAAATCCATAGAGTGCAGATCACGGAGACCCTTAATAATATATCTACAAAAAATAAAAATGAATTAAGCAAATATCTAGCACCCAAACAACAACCTTAATCATCCAGGGTATTATACATTAGGATAATAAAAATGAATTAACAAAATATTAAGCACCTCAACATTAACAAAATATTCAGTACCAAAATCCCATGACACATGACAAAACTTCGTCGGGAGGCCATTATCCCGTTTGTCTGCAAAAATCGCAATTTTCCTGGGACTGATATTACCATGAACTAAATTCATAGAGTACAAATCACGGAAACCCTTAATAATATCTCTACAAAATATAAAAATGAATTAAGAAAATATTCAGCACCTCAATATATTCAGCAGCTCAAACATTAACAAAATATATTCAGCACCTCAACATTAATCTCAATCATCCAGGATATTATGCATTAGGTTAATAAAAATGAATTAACAAAATATTCAGCACCTCAACATTATCAACATCCCATGACACATGACAAATTTAATTTCGCCAGGAGGCTATTATCTCGTTTGTCTACAAAAATCAGAATTTTCCTGGGATTGATATTACCATCAAACCAACCTTCGCAAAACCTTCAACACCAACATCATCATCATGTCAAACTCTGCACAAACCACCCTCATCAAAAGCCACCAAACCGACGCAAAACCTTCCCACAATTTGATTCCATGCAAATCGAACAAGATTCTACCATTGTTGATGTTCTCTCAATCAACACTATTCACCCTTCTAACGAAGGGAAGTCACCTTCTGGATCTGCTAGAAATTCCAAGAAGGAGAAGAAGTCGAGTCGAAGGAGTCTGCTAGTCCAAAAATTGCCCACACTATGAAAAATCTGTATATTGATCCTCTAGAATCAGGACATGCAAAGCCTGATGTTGAAACATCTGAAAGGATGGATGATGAATATGTACAAGTGGCTAATAAATCTCAGAAGTCAATACCTAAGAAGGAAGGGTCTGACCAAGTCAATGAAGAGTCAAATCTTGATGTTGTTGTGGAAACACCAAAGGTTGATGATGATACTAGAAAAGGGAAGAATGTTGACCAAGTGCTTGACTTCCTCAACAATCAAGTTACTGGGTCGAATGTAGGAACTGATGTTGAAACATCGGAACTCCAACAATAACATGTACCTGACTTTGTTCATGGCACACCAGAAGACCATGCCAAGACTAATGAAGTGCAGAACAACACGGGTTAAGGTTCCAAGGATGACACTCAGCCTGAATAGAGTGGAGATCCTAAGGATAGTGAAGAAGGTGATAAGATTGTGGGTGACAACCCTGAATTTGTGAATGTGGATGAATAAACATCTGATCCACCCACAAAGAAGAGTTTTCCTGAGAGCATTGCCAAGAGAACAAGGGTTGGGAAGAATTTGGTGTCTACAAGCACACCAAGCAAGGAGAAAACTTCTGTGAAGAAGACTAAATTGAAACCAGTAAGGTTTGGTCCTCCTAGAAGCAAGACCACACCTCCCAAGAAGAAGAGCCTCAAGAGGAAGGCTCTCCCATCCAGTGAATCTAACCCAAATTACAATGTGGAGCACAATGTCTTAGACATTGGTGACTCAGATGAAGAAGCAAGACCGAATGTCAGTCAAAATGTGTTTGCCATAGGGACTTCTGGCAAGAAGAAGCTCAAGGGAAGGAAAATACCACAAAATATCCCTGAAGCACCTATGGGTAATGTGCCTTTTCATTCTATTATTAGTGTGCAGAGATGGTCAAATGTCTACAAAAAAAGACTAGACCTTGAAAGAGAGCTGAGCAAGGAAGCCTTGGAGAACAAGGATGTGATGGACCTCATTGACAAAGCTGGACTAACGAAGACAATGCATGGACTTAGCAACTGCTATGAGAAGTTGGTCAAAGAATTTATATCAAACATGACTGAAGAATGTGACAACCCTCTGAGTAAGGAGTACCATAAGGTATATGTACGAGGTAGATGTGTGAATTTCTAACCTGTTGTGATCAACAACTTTCTTGGAAGAGGAACAAGAGGTGGTTCTGGAAGAAGCTGATGTGAATGCAGGAAATGGTGGAGATACAGACCATGAAGATAGGAATGATACTGAAGTGGTGGATACTGATAGTGAAGGCTTTTGAGAATTTCCCTGTAATTTACAGATAATTTTTGTGTATTTGTGGGCTATGCCATGGATTAATATGCACTATACTACTATTTTCTAGTTTATCTACTATGCATGATATTTGACTTTATTTGTCAAAATTTTGTGGCTAAAAATGGGAAGTAAAATCCTAGTTTTTTTGACTGATATGAATGGTGGGACAACGTTTGCACATCTGATGCCACCTGCAGTAGTATAGATATATGATAAATCCTCTTGTTCTAATATATTATGATATACTCTGCTATCATGAAGTATTATAGTGATGCTCTGATACCATGCAGTAGTGAACTTAACTGAAGATCAAATGCTCTGATATGATATATGCTCTAGCATAGGAGTAGTAAATGTGTGATTTTCTACTTGTATGATATCCATGCCTAAATCTACAAGATCTAATATTTAGAGGGAGTGAGACATATATGCAGCATGACTGGGCTGCAACACGGGGGAGTAGTATATATATGTCTGATATATTTGTGTGTGTGCATATCTATGAAAATTTATCTTTCTCAAAACTGATTGTGAATTGCATACTGAATGCCAAGCCTAATGTCACAACATCCTGCTCTGTGACATTGGACTTTACTTGAGAATTGATTTTTCACAATTATTAAAGGAATTTATTTTTCCTTTTATGACCTATGTGAGAACGTATGTTCTCTATCTAAGGAAGTTTATTTCTTCCTACGAGATCTATATGTGATAGTTTATTTCTCTCTAATGTGTGTGAGGCCAAGATTACATGAATCCGCTGCAGGCCTCTGATGTTTTTATTTTCCCAGAACAAGTGGCTAGGTACAAGATTATTTTAGCCCAAGAATTTGCCAAAAGGGGAGATTGTTGAGTTTTAAAGATTGGCTTCATTTTTTGTAAAATAAGCCTAAGGCCCAATGTTGTAACAATGAGAACCAACATCAAGATGGCCAGATAACGCGCCTTATCCATTTATCTATCTTGTGCACGGATATGTTTGAATGGTTGAAGAAACAAACTCACGTCTACTTATGCATTAAGGCACAATGTTATCTTTTGAAGTTTGAAGGTTCACGATGGAAACAACTGGACATTTGAAAAGATAAAAACAATCAAATATTTTTTGTTATGCAACCGATTTATCTTTATCTAAGGGATTTAAATCAAAGGTCAGCTATGCAACAAACTTCCTATATCTTATGAAGCCAAGGAGATTCAAGACTCTATATAAAGATTAAAGTTCTATTCGATCAAAGCGCCTGAAACTATTGAAGACATAGTGCGATATAGAGCGATTAGAGTTTTAGGCTTTTAATTGTGTATTGTTCATTGTTATTCTCTCATGTTTCACATCGATACTTGAGGAGAGTTATTGTAATCGCAAATCACTCTTAAGCTTTTAAGTACAGAGTTTGGTTTGCTTTCATAGACAAGAGTAAACACGGGATTGTGTGGATTGTGTGATTGAGGGGGACTGAGATGGGTCCCATATCTAGGAGTTCCTAGGTAGAAGTTTACATGGATAGTTGTTAGGTGATAAGCTGCAAACAGTTGGATTGCTGAGAGCTTTGAACTAGCTTTGTCATAGTGGACTTTCTTCCTGGATTGGTATCCCCCAGCGTAGGTGTAGTTACACCGAACTGGGTTAACAAATAACTTGTGTTATTTATTTTATGTCGATTTACTTTTGTTTGTTTAGTAGGTCCAGTGTAAGGTCGAGTGTTAAAAAATTAGGATCAAACATCTAATTCTATATCTGAGTGTTGAAACATTGTGCCCTACATCGGGATCTCTAGTGCCAAAATTTCAGGAACAATGCGAATCAACACAACCAGCCAAGTCACCGTCCGAAAAACCAGATAAATGTAAGCTACAATTGCGTGGGAAGAATAAACCACGACCAGGACAATTCTTGAGATATTTGAGCACACGTTGAGCAGCATTATAATGAGCCATCGTTGGTTTTGATAAAAACTGACTTAGTTGTTGAGTGGTGAAGGTGATATCAAGCCTAGTATTGGCGAGATAAAGCAAGCGGCCAATCAAACGTCGATATGCAGGAACATCAGTGTAAGGTTGTGCACTATCTTGGTGGAGCTTGATGGATGGGTCAGAGGGAGTTGAAATGTAGAAGCCAATAAGCATGTGTCGGATAGTAAATCTAAACAATACTTGCGTTGACACAATGAAATACTAGCAAAGGAATGAGCCACTTCAAGACCAAGGAAATACTTGAGTTGTCCAAGATCCTTTATTTTGAATGATGCATGCAGAACCAATTTTATGAAAGTAATTTCCTCAATGGAGTTGCCAGCCAAAATAATATCGTCCACATAAACAAGAAAACTAGTGAAATGTGAAGAAGAATACTTAATGAAGAGGGAATGGTCTGCAGAAGATTGTTGATATTTGTGTGTAAGTAGAAGAGAGGTGAGCTTTTCGTACCACTTTCTAGTAGCCTGTTTAAGTCCATAGAGGGACTTAATGAGTTTGCATACTTGATTGGGTGAAGAAGACTTGACACCTGGTGGCAAAACCATATAAACATCCTCTTGGAGATCGCCATGGAGGAAGGTGTTGTTAACGTCCAATTGATGGATGTGCCAATTACGAATGGAAGCTAAAGCTATGACGGTTCTGACAGTGGTTAACTTGGTAATGGGGCTGTAAAAGTATCAAAGAAATCGAGACCCTCTATCTGGTTGTAACCCTTAGCAACGAGACGCGCTTTATAACATTCAATAGACCCATCAGCGTGATGTTTAATCTTGTAAACCCACTGACATCCAATTGGTTTTATATGAGGAGGTAGATCCACAAGCTTCCAAGTATCGGTTTGCTAAAGAACACGCAATTCAACTTGCATATCTTGCACCCAACAATCATATTTTCTTGCCTCAGTATAGGTTGTAGGTTCAGTGTGAGTAGTAAGAGACAAAGAGTACATGCAATGAGAAGGAGACAAGTTAAAATAAGAGACATAATTAGATATAGGGTAAGCAATATTTGAGGACGATTGAATTGGAGATGTAGTGGATGTGTGGCACACATAGTCTCTTAGATATGGTGGTGCATGCTTTGTCCTTGAAGAATGTCTGGGTGTGATAAGAGGTGAATCATTGTGAGAAAGTGGTGGTGGTGGAGTGGATGAGGGTTGTTGTAATAATGGGTGTGGTGAAGTAGCTTGTGGGACAAGTAACTGTGAAGAAGGTGGAATACAAGGTTTGGATTGAAAATATTCCCATTGCCCATTGGCTAGTAATGGATTGAGAATTGGCAGGGTATGGTAAGATATGTTTGTGAAAACAACATGTCGAGAGATATGGATTTCTCTGGTGTGCATATCTAACAACACATAACCTTTGAAACCAACTGTGTAGCCTAGAAAAATGGATATTCGAGCACGAGGGGTGAGTATTGTTCTATAAGCTTGGAGGGTGGATGAGTAACACAAAGACCCAAACACTTTGAAAGAGTTTATGTCAGGTACACTATCATAAAGTGGTAAGGAGATTTGTTATGATGTAAGGGAGTGGTGACTCTATTAATGATAAAAGTTGAATGCAAGATTGCATATGACCAATATGAAGCTGTAAGTTTTGAGATAAAGCAAAGTTCTTCCTACATTAAGCAAATGTTGGCGTTTGCGTTCAACCCTCCGATTTTGTTGGGGAGTTTCAACACAAGACCGATGGTGGACAATGCCTTTAGAAGCATAAAATTGAGATAATAAAAATTCAGGGCCATTATTAGTACGGAAAGTTTTGGGGGTAATTTGGTGTTGAGTTTCAATCAATTGAACAAAATTCTTAACATGAGTAGAAACTTTAGATTTAGATTTAAGTAAAACTATCCAAATAATGCGGCTAAAATCATCTAAAATGGTTAGAAAATAACGATGGCCATGAACAGATGGTGTGGATATAGGACCCCATATATCAAAATGAAGTAACTCAAATTTAGAATTGGCAATAGAATTACTTGTAATAAAGTGAAAGCGTTTCTATTTGGCAAAGTTCTCATTGAGGCCAGTTAGAAATTGAATCATTTGATCTTCAATTCTATGATTGCGTGCTTCAGGCATCGCTATACATCGGCATTGATTAACACAAGTATAAATAGGAATTAGACGATGTGAGTTTAATTCCTCCCATAAACCTCTCAATTCAATGAAATATTCAAGAATAGACTTAGAACCTTGCTTTAAACCAATGATACTAGAAGGAAGAGTAGCAATCCTAATACGATCAGCCTTAGAAAAACATTCATGCAAATCTTGACAAACATTATAAGAATTTTCATGAAAAATTAAGGTCTGAGCAAACGGAGGAGTTACCGAATTGATGAGCCAAAAATGAATCAAGTGATTACAGTGTTCCCAAGCAATGTGATTGATATCTGTAATTTCAGGTACCGGTAAGGATCCATTGATGAAACGCAATTTGTTATTTGCGCCAAGAGCACGAGTCATAGATCGACTCCAACTGAGGTAGTTTGTTCCGTCCAAAAGAGGAGTAACCGTAACGGAGCTTGGTCCTTCGCTTGGATGAACGTAGATGATGGAATCCACATCGAAATTGGTAACCGGAGGTACACGAGATGTAAAACCCAAACTCGAATTTATACAAAATTCTAACTTCATAAAATATTTTACGAAAACTCGCAGCGGATAACAAGACTTTATTGCTTTAACTCAAAACCAAGATACAAAACACTAGTTTGAGGTATTACACTTCTTCCAAATAAATAATATTAAAGTGAATAAAAATAGAAATCCCCGTTTAAATAAGAAAATACTCATTTTAATACAATCTAAAATAAATAAAGGACTCGATACACAAAGTAGACATGAACCCTTCCCGTGTCCTGATCAGAGCGGAGCTTCACCAACAACTCGAACATAACACACCTGAGTACCAGGACCACCCAACGGTCCGCAAACACACAAAACAGAGATTAGATACACATGACCAATAATCATAAATGTAAGAATGTACTTAGCATTTATCACAATAATAATAAACTCTACTCATAAGTATAATCTTCACATTTAACCAATTACAAGGTACATCATGTCATCACATGTTATCACATAAGAAACAATGTATATATCACATCTCAATCAAACATAAAATTCACTTAATAAATAGTATCCAAATACACATATTGGCATATTCGCACTTAATCACATGTAAACCAACTATAAACTCCACACGTCATATTGCATCATCACAAAGTATCATATATAATAGGATACAAGGCACATCTTTAATTAATTCCACATTCCATCAATTATCAATCTCTATGCACATAGCACATAATCAAATTAATACACTACTCCTAATGCAACTAATGGCATCTTTATGCAAGGTCTCTCTAGACAACTCTACATGTGGTACCATTCTCATCTATATCGGATACAAGAATATTCATCTCATCTATACATAACAATGTACATTCTCATCTTTAAGACTCGACTCATGAATCCATCAATGCATACACATCAATATATGATTATCTCATCAATCAATTCTCATCTTTGCATGTAGTTAATATTCACATGTCTTCATAATCTCATTTATCACATACATTCTCAACTTTTACACATATACACACATTTCATCTTCATAACATACTCATCTAATTCCTACTCCAACTATCACAATTAGCTTCCAATCATACATACATATAAGATTATGTAAAGCCCACACAACAACCAACATCATCAATTAAACATCAATAGTATAGCATCAGGGTCGCCTACTCTCGCCTAGCGAGGACCTGGCGAGAGGAAGTCATAAGCTTCCCAGACTTCTGGTGAGACCTGGCGAGCCATGGCGAGCTCCCTCGCCTAGCGAGCCAGTCTCTCGCCTAGCGAGCACGTCCAGAATGGGAATTGAAGGTTGATTGAAGATTTGGGTTTATTTTTATGATGTTTATGAAAAATTTGAAGAACAAGGGAGGAAGAAGATGAAGTTTTTGTATTTTTTTTTCTTCAATTTCTAGGACCAAGAGAGATGAAGAATATGAACAATGGTAGTTGTTTATCATTTAACATTTTTTGCCAAAAACTAACGGAATGGACCAAAATGACTAACGGAGATGTCTTTAAGGGACCAATCCAGACCTTTTTTTTAAAGGACCATTGTGAAACCTAAAATGTCTTTAAGGGACCATTGGACTAATTAAGTCTAAAATATTTGATTGTTCGTAAGGCTGAGTATATAATTGTAGGGGTTTAAATAAACTTTTCTAGATTGGAACGGTTCATTATAAAAAAAAAAATAGCTCATGTTATAAAACGCAAATAAAAATGGACTGAAATATAGTGAAGTATAGAAAAAGTTTCCTCTCATCTCTGCATTTAACTTTTCACCCCCACATATTTATTATTTAAACTAACTATTTTGCCCTCCTATATAAACTAAAACCCAAAAAAAATTCACTTTTCTCACATTTCACATAAAAAAAATTGGTTTGATTGAGAAAAAACGAGAGTAAGTATGCACCCACATATGTGTTTGTCGGCTTCCACACACCCAACTCTCTCCAACTTATCAACAATGTGAGGAAACAAATGCATTCAATTTCTAAAAAAATGGATTGTTGTGTGTGTGCGCTCAACAAAATAAAAAAAATTGAAATTAAATTATGATATTGTCCACGTCTAACTTTATATTGTAAATCATGGCATCCTAACACCTACCTACTTGGCTTTTGTTGTGTTTCAACGTTTGCGTTAGTTTCCAATGTGCAGACTCACCCTTATAAATAAGGGAAATGTTAACGTGTGCCCTTAAGGCACATTTTACGAATACAAATGTAGTAATATTCCATTGTAACTTGTGCATTATACTTTTTAAACATTAAATTCTTATGTGTTATTAAATGCAGATTTCTACTTTTAGCTACCTTAATATGTGCCCTAAGGGCACATGTTAACATGACCCTATAAATAAAAATATTTTTGAAATTTTTTCCCAAAAACTTTGAAAGCAAATTTTGAGATTTTTTTTAGGAAACATTGTGAACAAAATTCGAGAAAAACTTTGCTACTTTGTTGGCCAAAAATTCCAGAACTTTTTTTTCCGAAAATTTTCTAGAAAAACTCGTGAAACTTTTTTTTGAAAAGGATTATGTGAATTTTTTCCCGAAAACTTTCCAAAACATATTTTGAAAAAAAAAAATTCTGTGTTTTTTTCCCAACTTCGATATTTCAAGTTGGAAACTTGGGGATAATTTTAGGTCTTGGGTCCAATTTTTTATTAGGGGGCTTAACATATTTTGGACTTATATAAAAAGGGTCCATTTATTTTGACTTTTTCTTTTCACACCCCCTAGAGTTTCTCACACGCCCCTAAAATGAACAAAATACCCCCACGCTATTTAGGTAGCGAACTCAGTTCGCACCCTACGTAGAGTGTGACAATTTTTTTTACTCAACCGCAATGTTTCCACCTTTAACGCCCCCATGAATAAAAATATTATGAAAAAAACACAGTTCGCTATTTAGAATAGGAACTTAGTTTGCACTTTAACTAAAAATGAATGATCAGTATAAAATATAATATATATATTGAGCAAAAAATCTTTGCATTAAAAACGTATCGTCTATAATGGCCAATAATATTATACCTATTGAAAGCTATTGATACAATTTCCTTAAATACAATTCATATGCATGTGTTGACTGATGCATTGAAAGGCTGATACAATTTCCTTTGCTAGCATGGATACAATGCTAAAGTGTAACTTGAAAGCTAACACGTCCAAATTATTTCATAGGAGGTGAAAGAAGGGTGAAGAGGACAAAAAGAATGATTTTTATAAGGTTCGAATATTATTTTTTTCGCCCGCATCCTCGATTGTGAGCGGGGTAGAATGGGAAGGCAAGGGGGCGCTTGAGAAACTTGGGAGTGTGAAAAGAAAAAAGTCATTGTGTTGATCGTATTTGGGCGCTCTTCATATTAGGGTTGGATCCAAATATGTTTGACCTCCTAATTTAACAGCTCTACCGACAAAGAATATTATCAGTCTGTGGAAAATACAACTTCAACTTCATTTATCAAAGCAAGGTCCCTTGTCACTCAAAATTACTTGCGGAAATAAGTCTTGCTTCATAAAAAATTCCTTTAAGCCTTTTTTTCTTTGGTACATACCTTTAAGCTCATATTTCATGTAAGCAAATCCAACATAAAATGTCAACTTAATTGATATCACACCAACAATTTTAAGCAGTAGTTGTCTATATCTAGAGTATTTGTTTTGTATGTGTTTATAATCAAAACAGTCAAAAAAACATGTTCAATAACTTGACTGAATATGGATGTGCCCAAAATATATCTTTCAAAACACATGAGTTATCATCTCTTCTACTTTATCTTACATATTTCGAATCATCTTACAACTTCAACAATTGTTACATATGTTCTTGGACAGTTTTCCTCTGATCTACAGTCTTATTGAAATGATGGGTGAAAAAAGTGTAAAAAGTTAATTAGTAAAAGAAGTAAAATAGAAATATTAAGTGGTTTGTAAGGGTAAAGGGTTAAATACTTAAATATAGGGGTGGGAGGAAAAAAATTGAAGTATAAAACCCATCTTTTGGTTTGACCTTGGACCGATGGTTACACAATAAGTTGTAGCCCAATAAGATTTTGAGAACTTGTTCTCGTACCCCTGAAATACATGTGCACCTCCCGATATTCCGAATTTACCCCTCTCACAACTTAGAATGTGAGTGTGTAAATAGCAAAAATTGGGGGAAAAGAGTTCGCTTTCTAGATAGCAAACTGCAAAATGAGTTCGAATTCTAGAATGCGAACCTTATTAAATCAATTTTTTGTGTCATCTTCACCCTTAAGGTTCACTAATTAAAGTATAAAAATGTAAACTGAGTTTGCACTGATCTAAATAGCGAACTGAGTTTCAGTCCGCATTCTACATAGCAAGTGACAATATTTTATACTCAAACTCAACGTCAGCGCCCCCCATGAATGGAAAAAAATCATGAAAAAAAGAGTTCGCTTTCTAGATAGCAAACTGAAAAGAATTCACTTTCTAGATAGCAAATTGTAAGCTGGGTTCGCTTTCTAGATATCAAATTGCAAACTGAGTTCGCATTCTAGAATGTGAACTCCCTTTTTCATGATTTTTTTTATTCTAGGGGGTGCAGACGTTGGATTTGAGTTATAAATATTGTCACTCGCTGTTTAGAGTGCGAAAAAATTGTTTGAATCCTAAAAAATGAGAGAGTTAGTTTGGTCATTTCAAGAGGTGACCGAGGAAATTCATGGGATGCGAAAAACAGAATGCTAAGATTGTTAAAAGAACCCTTTTGAATAAAAACCCACTACTTTATTTAATATATTGCAAATGCATTGAATAAGGAGAAGTGGTAAATTAAATATACCTAGCATTGTCCTTACCTGTAAGGCCAAGCAATGTGCACAAAAAACAGAAGGCTAGCTAAGTTGTTGCGAATTCATCGTTAAACCACATCAATAAAATACTTGATGTGTGAAGCAATAAAACGGCAATCAATATCAAGAGGAATAAGCAATAATAATAATAATAACATATAAAGGGGAGAAAAAAGAACACGGTGTTTATTTATCCAGTTCGGCTATAACAACCTATTATGGGGGGAGAGCAGCTCCTCCGTTCCACTATAATCAAAGGGGTCACTTTACAAGAAATTTCCAATTGAGTTACAAGAATTAATCATAATTCTACCCAAATCCCGAATCTCTTCCTGTGGCCAAGAGACTCAATATGACCTAGTCTACTCAATGTGTAACGCAAAGATAGTTCGCATGTACCAAGAGAAAACTTTTTTTCCTCTCTAAAACTCTAACCCTTGTGTGGTGGCAAACCATAATTTGTGCCTCTACATCTCTACTCTCTTTCTCAATTTTTCTATGTAAATAGCAACTTCTATTTATAGAAAAATATATGTCTAAAAAAACTAGTAAGAAATCTATTTTAAAATAAAACAAATTAAAGTCATAGTGTCTTCTAAAAAAATATATTTTTAAAAAAAGTTCTCTATGATTTTCTGACTTTTTTACTACAAATCCAACATAAGTCATGGTTTCAGTGGTTTGAGGGTTAAGCTTCATTAAAAATAAAATAAAACCAATCACTTAAAGCAGTGAAATTGTTTCACTTTCACTATGCTTCAATTGCCCGAAACATTAAATATTGAGATTGCATAATAGAAAAGTTATCATTTTATATATTTTACTTTTGTAGTTTTTTGTCAATATCAAAGCAACACACATGAACCGCAAATTCAAAAGATTTACTAATTTAAACCAAAAGTTACATTATTTGATTAACATATTTGGCTTCTTGTGAGTAGTGCTTATTGGTGATATATATACAAGATGTCACGTTAGTGCAATGTATAGCTTTTGGCTTTTGCTTTATCTAGGGGAAATTTCAGTTATTATAGATTTATAGTTACTCTATCAATTATTACAACATGAACTTGTTATATGACTTGGATTTAATACCTTTTTAATTAATTCAAATTCTAATCAACTCACCTACTCTACTAAACATCAATAAGTTAGTTGAAACTTTTATTTCTTCTCACATGGTTGCACAATTTTTATCTAATGACACATCTTGATCAATTTTTTGTTTTATATGCAAGGATCAGTGTTAGTATTGAAGAGTTGGTGTTCCCAATGGTACCTCAAAAAGCAAATTATAAATGCAATGAAATTTACTGTCTCAAGTGGGTCAAGAATAGTATAGACAAATTTCCTTTATTTGCCACACTGCAAACTCATCATCCTTAATGGCTTATGTGGTTCCTCTAGAATAAGCATATTTTCTTGTGAATACAATGTGTGAGAATTAAATGTGAAAAATGACATGTCATTTGTGAGAAGGAGAAATACATTAATGCACATAAAATTATGAAGCTTCACAAAATAAAAACGTCACCGCTTAGTTTTGAAGGTTCTGGATTCGAGCCTGACTATTATCTTTGTAAATATGTATATGTATAAATTTTTTAATTGTTTCCTTAGTCTTAATAATATGTTTATGATAGACTATTGTATCATTTTCTGACTCTAAATTTTTTATTAAATTAAAATAACGAATTAACTATATATTTTTTTGATTAAGGTCAACCAATATTTTCAATGTAATTCTAATTGATTTTTTCAAATTGTATCTCCCTTCTAATTAATATAATTTATGTAAATATGAAATTATTATATTCCACTTTAATATTTTTTTGTGTACAATCCACTTTACATTTTATATAATGAAAATTCATCAATAAAAAGTATAAGTGCATAGACTATTTGTAAATTATGATTCTACTTCTTTTCTTTATCATTTTAGGTATCTTTTATGGAAATGGATTTCCTGCAGTCACAATTTGACGGCAGATGAAAGTCATCAAATTTTATTAAAATATATTATTTATTTTATCAAAATTTAATCCAAAACTACAATGCAGTAAACACATGACTGCATGGTGTGATGCCCGTATGAAATCCAGCTCCGTCTGACAGTCATATATGCATAAGTGCATAGACTATTGTCTATTTGTGTCATATGTAATTGATTATATCTTTTTAATTAATCTTTATGAAGTGATATGAACCGGACAAATATTGCGGGGAAAATGCAGTATATTTATTTCCATTGACCACATACATCTAAGCTGCATTTCCCAAAATTTCACACTTTTCATCTCAATGACACGTCTCTATTCAATTTTGGTAGTTTTCCATTTCATGGGAATTGAATTCTGATAGTGAAGTTACGTGCTGCCATGAATAGGGAAGTACTATAAAGATAATCATAGAGTCAAATTCGCTTATGAACATTACAACTTTGTACCACAAAAAAACAACATAAATGGTCAGATAAATTTATAAAGAGTAATTGATCCATCGATAATATATTGGGTTTAGTGTGTGGGTAGATTATATAATGAACTTTAATATCATATTAAATGCATTATATTACTCTCAAATTTTATTTTATTTTTATAAAGTACTCTCAAATTATTATTTTTACTTTGTATGTGTATTATTAAGAAATTAATTTTCATATATGTGTAATAGTGAAAACAAATAATCTTAATCTGCAAATCAAGCAAAGTAGATATTTATGGACATATTTTAGTAATTAAGATAAAAAAAAATAACATCATGTAATAATTTGATTCAACATATGTGTAAAAATATTTTATATTATTGATGGATACAAACTACATATTCATTGTATTGTTCCATAAGTGTAACTCAAATGGTAGTTACTAATGATACTATTGAAATGGTCGGGGTTCGAACCTCATATTCTACATTTCTCAACATTTAAATGTGTGAGTCTAACCACTATGCTATTTGACAAAAAAAATATTCCTTGTACTAATATTCCATACATCAATATTTTTAGAATTTTTTTCAATGGCAAATATGTTTTGATCTCATCCCCAAAAGATAGCTCATAGGGTGGGGTTGTTCTCACATATTTATACACTTCACATCCCGGAAACCTAAGCAATGTGGGACTTCAGATAAACTCCAACAACATACATTCAACACCCACCCTTACGCCTAGCGTGGTCCTAGGTCAGATGCCCACATTGCAGTCATTAACCCGACTTTAATACCATGTTAAATATGTTTGGATCTCATCCCTAAAAGTTAGCTCTTAGGGGGAGGTTGCCCTCATATATATATATATATATATAACGGTTAAAAGAAGTCAGAGTACAAATCAGAAGTATCAGAATTATCAGACCTACTCAAAGAAAATGGGTAAAAAAAATACATAATAAATGCAACATAAAAGAACTCCCAAAAGCTAGTCACCTCACAACCACCCAATGCAGCCACCAAAAAGAGTGAGAGGAAAAACCAACTTTGAGCGAGCACCCCAAAAGAAATCACTCAACCAAAATTTAAAAAATTCAGGAACCACTTCTTCACCTCGCCTTCCTGAACCAGCACAAGAGATATTCCACCTCCCACTTATAAAACGAGTATGGCCACTTATAAAACGAGTATGGGATTCCACAGTTTTTAGGAAATATTTTTAGAATAAAGTATAAGAAAATGTTAACAACTTCTCTCCTATTTATAATCTCTAAAATACTCCATATTTAATTTAGCTTTTTATAATTTCAATGACCAAATATATTATAGTTATATAGAATAATTTAAACAATAGACCATTTTTTTTTTAAGGCATTGATTAAATATCAAATTTCATTTTTAATAATCTAATTTGATTAATTTTTACTTATGATTCAGTTTGCTTAAATTATTAAAGGGATTAAACTCACAAATATTTTTTATCTATTTCTCATTTATAATCTTCCTTTAATTAAATTATATGAAATATTCTACTATATGAAACTACTAAAGTTACATAATACATGCTCCATAACTTTAGTGAAAACAGAGGGACCACAGAGTCCCCACAAATGGTGCATGCAAATCTCTGAAATTCATCCCTTCCAAACCTAACGGTCAAATTTTTGTTGGCCATAGATAGATATAAAGCTACCCTCTTTACAAGTATCCTGATCACAAGTTAGGCATGTTTCCAATATAAGATATCATGATGGCTCAACACACAGACACCCATTTCAGCAAAATCCACCCCCTTATATTTTTTGTCATGGCATAATCAAACATATTAAATAATTTAAAAGATTTTTCTAAAAAAGATATATATATTGGTATGTAGCAGAAAAATATTATTTCTAGTAACGCCAATGATTATTTTACAATTGTTTCGGCGTTTCTTAATATTACACTTATGTTTAGTATTACTGTGGATATACCAGAATTATGGTATAATTTAATGTGATTTTTCAAAAGTTACAGAACTACGTAACTTCTGTGAAATCACAGTGAATGATTGTGATTCTGGCGTATCTTCTGTAATATCAAACATAGACTATACATGTGAAATTTTTAACATTGAGGCGATACTTAATGGACAAAATAATTAATTAAAAAATAATTAAAAAGACTTTGAAAATGTAAAACCAAAAGAAAAAGAAATTGTTCTTTGAGTTCCACACTGTCATGCAGAAGATCCTCTTTCGTTAATTATCAACCTTTGTTTTTTTTCTCAACCTCTCTCTCTCACACACACTTATCTGACAGAGAAAGTAAGAGATTGTGGCTTGACATGTTCAAAGATTGGTTTTATATGCTTGTATTGTGGAGGTGATAAATGAGATTCCCAAAGAAAAAAAACAAAGTCTTAAGAAAATAGAGAAAGTATAAGAGATTCTCATAATGTGATAATTAAAAAGGGTAGAGATCACATGTAGAATAACAATAACTTTTGTTGAATAAAAAAAAGTATATAGTATAATAATATTATTAAAGAAACTATATTTTGAGAAGTCAAGATGCAAACGATTTTTCCCTTAAAAGAGAGGCAAGCACAAACACACATGATCAATATCCATACTCCACATTAAATTGAATTTAATTATTTGATGTTGTGACCCTTCTTTTTATTCTCTACTAAACTTTTTTTTTTTTACTTTTCTCTTATTCTTTTTTGTTCCTTCTTTTTCATATATTCATTTCTTGGTGGTTAAAATAAAGTAGGGTCAATATGGTTGAGAGTATATATGAGCAATAATGGACCTAAAGTGAAAGAGAAAGATATGCATGAAGATAGTTTGAAGAGAAGAATCAATCCTTGCATCTACTTCTCATCTACTCATCATCTTGCTAAGGACTCCTTTTTTCTTTATAATTAATTTTACTTTTTCTAGAAACTTGTTATTGTTGATAAATTGTTTAATGGCAATGTTAACTTATGTCCTAGACACATATTAAACAATATAATTTAAAAGTAAGAAAAATTGTATTGAAAAACAATTAATTGTACAAATTTTGAGATAATTTATTTAACATATTAGCATTTCTCATCGTTTAAACATATCAAATTATTTGGTTAATTAATTGGATTAATTTTGTTGATGTCTTCTTGCTTTTGGTCTTTATATTTATTGTCTAGGGCCATGCATATATTGTACATACTTCAAAAAAAGGGTTGTATTTATTAAATCATGGAAAAAGATACCCCTCCATATGCAATAATTAAATAATTTCCTTTTCTCTGCCAAGATGTGATAATTCATGTTACTAGCTTCATGATCACGTCCCATTCATTTCTACTATTATTCATAATAATACAACCAAAGTATTGTCCCCTTACTCTTTTATAAGGCCAAATTTTAAGTCACTTTAAGCAATAGGGAATATCGAGAACAATAAATAAATAAATAAATAAACAAATAAAAATAACAAACAAATTTGCCATGCATGAATAATTATGCCTTGGTTTCTATGTCTGTACCGGTTGCCTGCCCTCACGAATATAAATATATTAGTACTATACTTTTGTCATAAATTTGATTAAGTAGTAATTAAAATAATAATATTAATCCAACCTTACCCTTGTGACTTTATGCTAATCATATTATAAGGTCAAGTAACCTCTCAATTGATCCGTGTAGTGTATTAAAACGTAGGAAATACAGGTGAAACTAATTAACAAAACGCAACTTAATTGGAATCCTTAGTTGGCATTACTATATCAAATTGTTATTATTGTTTCTTGTAGAATTTTAGATGAATATATTGCAACTAACTAGAGAAATCTTCAAGAGGTTATACATTACTCATTGTCCTGAATTATAAACAAAAAATTGATCAAACTTTCTTTAATCCATTTTGCTGATAATTTAAATGGAGTTATGTAATTATTAAAAAAAATAATAATGAAAATTAGATTAATTAGTGTTGATATAATCACATTTACCAATAATAGACAATTGAAAATTGAACAAGATACCAACAATTTCTGACTAATGTGTTTGGTTTAAGTGATAAGGATTTTGATATGTTTGGTTAAAGATTCAATTTCTGAATTATGCGTAATTATTACTGACGACGGTGGAAAAAACTTCGGACTAATATCATAGAAGTTAGTAAAAAAAAATTGAACAACATCATGTGATCTTTTTATTGTCCATATGTAGTGAATGGAATACTCATATTTATGATTGAAGTCTCACATTGACCCTGTTCTACCAATAATACCATAAATAAAAATCAAAATAAAAGCATGATCGGATCAACTTTTATTAGGAAAACTACTCCATACATACCTCGTTGTGATGATGTTGTCCAAGTAATTAGAAGAAAAAAAATCTAATGTATGTACTCCCTCTGATCTTAAATATAAGCAAAAAAAAAAAATTCTAAATTCATTGAATCATTTATATATTTGAACTAAAATGTAGACTAAATACATAAATAATTCAATGAACCTTAAAAAATGAATTTTTGCTTATATTTGAGCCTCAAACGGTACCTACCAACATATGTGTGCTTAATTAATGATATGGCACGTCTAGAATTTAAAGCAAGATCTGTAGTATGTTCTAAGTGTGTCTTTAAATCTTATCTTTGTATATTGAGAACTCAAAATATATAGTACTATATCTTTTAAAAAACACTATCATTAATATTTCATGAAAAAATGTTACAAGTCCAATCTTGGTCGATATCTTTCATTTTTCACATACATTATTCTTCAAAGAAAAGTTTGAGTTTGGGCTTTAAAACCTTAATTAGCCGCTAAGTTTGCTCAAATTTGTTAACCACAACCACCTAATAAGAATATATGTCAATTCTAGTTCAACTTACATTGGGTTGTTTTTTCTTAATGTGAGAATGGATTGCAAATTATTTTCATTAATTTGATAAATTCATTATAAATGGTTGATTTGCTTATTTTTGATATTTTAATAGTAAGTGGTAGATACTATAACTATGCATTATATTCTAAATACATACACCGTGAAAGAAACACATGCATGGTACCAAAACTATTAACCTATATACAGAAATACACAATAAATACGACAATAAACTTTTTATAGTGAAGTGATAACATGATACACGTAACCATATAGATGGAAGAATATATACTAAAAACAATAATGAATTCAAAACATCCATATCTATCCATAACTTTGAATATTTTATGAATAGGTGGATATGGACAAACAATGAGATTCATAGAACACATAAAATCAAAGCTTGGTGGTCTCAAATTTAATTAGGACTTACTAGAAATTCAGATTTGGAAGACAAATTCAATTAAAGAAAGACTACATATTCAGAAAGAAAAAATAGATAAAGTCAAGAGCACATGACATTTTTGATATCTTCACAAAAGTTTAACATTCACTATTAGAAGTTAATGCATACCCCCTTCCCTCTTTTTCTTTTCATAGTATGAAAAGCTGTATATTTCACTTTTAATATACTTTTTTGTCGCATAATATTTGGTCCGTGTCCATTCATAAGTCCATCTAAATGATCCCATGTATGTTTTGCATAATAATTTACATTAATCTCTATCCTTAAATATTATAACTCATACTTTTTCTTTAACTAGATATTCTTTATAAGCAACTATCCATCGGTTTCGTGTAGATTGGCATTTTCAATTTTACACATTAAAAAAGTAAAAATGTTAATGTGTTTCTATTGTTACATGAATTAAAAACCGTTAAAAATAATTTTCAGATACCGAAGAGATTACTGATTGAATTGTAGGTCAGTATGCTTTCTTTAAGATGTTTCGTGACACTGCTTAAATTTGTGCAAGCAGACTATCAACCACGAAATCCTTAAGATAAAACAGTCTGATTACAACCGTGTACCGATTTGCTACTGCATTGTAGAAATTGGACAAATAATACACATTCATTAATGGTACTACGATACCACTTGAATTGATACTACAATATCAATCTATGAATCAATGGTACTACGACATCAATAATCAATAATGGTATACTAGACCATTCTTGTATGGTACTTGATCTTCTTCTTTTTTTGGTAATAAAGAGGCCTAAACCCGAACTAAATTAAACGGGGAAAGAACATGAATAAACTCTGGAGGAGGATGCTCATAAACTGTAGAATCCATCGAGGACATACAACCTATATTTGCTTATATGGTTCTTTATCATTCTTAAATCAAGAGAGTATTAATGTTATGACCATTCTTAAATTTGAAGGAACTAGTAATCTTTACTTTGATCACTCTTAAAAATAACAATACTAATACTAATATTAACTCCCGACTCAAATAGGTGTGATATCGAAGTGGACTCAATTGTCCAATCTCTTCTCTTATGCTATTATTTCGTCGAGTAACCTCACATAAGCAAGCAGTTCAGTCTACTCGCTTTTGGCTTGGGCTGCTTTGCGAATGGAACTTGCATTATCGAAAAACAGGGCTCGTTCACTTGGCTTCTCACTTTGGAATGCTAGAGGAATGGTTGACCTAACGCATGAACCAACTATCCGACCGATTAAAACTTTTTACTTACTTGGGCAGTTAATGTATTGAAAATATAAAAAATGCTAATTTCAACGCAAAATTTATTACTTTTAGTCTCTTAACTAGTCTCCGGAACACTAGTTAGCATGACCATTCTTTTTTAGTTCCTAGCTCTTCAAAGATGCTATTTAGCATGAACAATAATAATCTCAATCACAATTTCTTTTGAGATGAATACTTTAGTTGCTACAATGATATAGCAAGAAAATGTAAATTTGTATTGAAATAACATTTTATATATAAATATTGACCGTACAAATTTAAATAAAATATTATTCTCTCCTTCTCTAAATATATGAATCTCTACCCAAAAATACGAGTATTAAGGAGAATTGTTGAAATAATAAAATTGTTTGAATTATATATGAGTATTACTAAATTATCTTTTATATTAAATGTTTTATTTAATTTTTACATTTGAATGTAAATTAGTGGTATTAATGTGAGATATATTTTTAAAAAAGGTAATAAATATATCTTGAAATTTATAAATGATCTTATATTTTGGGACAAATCTTTTTTTTTTTATAAGAAACTTCTATACTTAAGAATGGACGGAGTACTATATTGTATTTTTTTTACGTACTACTCTCTTCGTCCTAAAATAAATGACATAGTTTTATTACTGTCGATGTATAAGAAATTGTTCACTTTTTAGATACATCGAAATATC
Organism: Trifolium subterraneum; assembly: GCA_951799995.1. Classification (NCBI taxonomy): domain Eukaryota; kingdom Viridiplantae; phylum Streptophyta; class Magnoliopsida; order Fabales; family Fabaceae; genus Trifolium; species Trifolium subterraneum. Next base: position 49,421,877 of record OX637461.1, on the reverse strand, counting down.
GATGTATCTAGTCTATGATATAGTAGTATAAATACATTAATCTTTCAATGTATTTAAAAAGTTAAATTTTTCTTATATTAAGAACCGGAGTGAATATGTGCATTATTCACATAATTTATCATGAATATTTTTTTACTATTACTATATAAATACAAATTTGTCTCGATAAATATTTTTAAAACATATAATTTTTATAATTTTAAATTATAAATAATTAAAATATTAATGATTAAAATTGTGAATTAATAGACGTAAATCGATCAACTATACTCCCTCCGTCCCATATTATAATGGGAAAAAAAAAAACACACTTATTAAGAAAACCAAAACTTGAAAATTTGAAATATGGTTTTGTGGATTTTTCTTGAAATAAGTTGCATGGGAAGATGTAAAAACAAATTTGATTGGTTGTTGTTTATTGAGAAAACGAGAGAGAGAAAAATTAAATAAGAATAAGTAAAAAACATTCTTGAAAGTTGTTTTTTCTCTTATAATTTGGGACAAAAAAAAATGGTCATTTTTCCCTATAATATGTGATGGAGGGAGTATCATTTTATTTTAAGACAAAAAAAGCAAACTAATAGTACTCAGGAACACTATTTAACGATTTCCTATCTACTTTTATTTTGTCAACTTAACCCTATGAATTACAATCACGTTAAAAGCATTTAAAAAAGCATAGATATAATGAAGTATCTAAACAGGCCGAATCAAAGTAGTTTGAAATTTCCAATGGCTACGGTTTTCCAAAACAAACGTAATGGAGAGGTTATGGAGTATGGACCAAACCACAACCAAAAAATAAATCAATTCAAAGTAACAACTCATAAAACAAAACGACACGTGGCTTAGACTGGTCCAAGTCCAACAAAAAACAAAGCAACAACGTTTCCCATTCCATCATACCTCAACCATGACTCAACCAACAACAACATTTTCATTTTTTAATTTTTGAAATGGATTGTATTAAACACTTGTATTAAAAAAATTATATTAATATATAGTTAAATTTGAATACATAACTTTTTACTATATGTTTAAGGTATTAAATTCGCAAATTTTGTGACAAAAAATCCATATTACTAGTATGTTTAACTACTGCAGTAGTATTCTGGGATACTGTTAGCATTTTTGTTTTTTAATGTAAAAAAAAAAACTAAAGAAACTGCCAAAAAGTCCTTTCTCTCACTCCGGGTACACCGTACTCTTTCACCGGGTCCCACGGCTAATTCCACGCTGGCACTTCACACGTGCCCCACTATTTTCATCTTCCACTGTTCCCTCATAACCCTGCCACACACGTGTTTCCTTTTACTCTAGTGGGTCCTACTATTATCTCGTTGTTCTTCCTTGGACGACCAGAAAAAATATAAGAAAACAACAACCGATGAAAGTGTTGTTGGATTTTAGTGTGATTCCTACGGGGCGTTATCTAGTTGGCACAATTACGTGGAGAGTGGTTAACTTCTTTTTACTAATAAACCGTTGGTTAAAAAAGAAAGTGAAAGTTAAAATAATTAATGTTCTTGCTTAAGCCAATAAGTTACGATATAAACGGATCTTTTTACTGAAATATCCCTAGAAATTGGCAATAACTTTGGCTTGACTTGTCTCATTTTCATGCTTTGCTGGCTGCTCAGAATTTTGCTTTTTTTTTAAGCAAAGAAAACAAATACTACCTCCATTCCAAATTATATGTCACTTTACATTACCAATGAAGCATTTAATGCAACTTTACCTATTATACCATTAACTATTTATTACTCTCTATTCTTTCAATTCTTCAATTTATTTTTTCAATATAATAAATGAAGGACAATTTTGTAAATCAACTCATAATTTCTCTTTTCCATACAACAATGATTACATTTTTTAATGTGTAAAAATGCCAAAGTGATATATAATTTAAAACAGAGGAGTATGTAAAAAAAGTCGCTCACACTAATACTCCTACTGTACATACACTATCTTTATTCTTTATTTTTTTTTCTTCTAAAATTTTTTTTTTTTTTTTTTGGTTGATAGACGAAATGGCAAAGTCATTGGAAACTCACACACACAAAGTGGAGTGACCAGGGATCGAACCCCGGTCATGATGTCCGACACTAGCAATTTCGGTATTTCTACCATTTGAGCTAGGATTTGTGGACAAAAAAAAATGTGTATTTTACTAAAAATTAATTATTTATTTGACCATTAAAAAAATATTGAAAAGAAAATCATACTCACCACCGTCTATAATAACTTTTACTAAAAATTACATGAGTATTCAAAAAATTACTGACTTAACCAAATTTTTTTTATTGAAATGCAATCAACGTTTTGTTTTAAATATATTTGATGAATTTTGTATTAACATGGGATATATATTTAGATAAAATAGTAACTAGGGACAAAAGAACTAATTATTTTATAGTTTACCCTTGAATCTAAACTACTAATTGTATAATAGACTTTTTTTGGTTACAAGAGATAAAATTGTATAATAGACTAATATAGCATATTTGTAAATGGAAAATTCAACTATCTGCAATTCTCTGATAATTATTTTAGGAAAATGTGTGTTTTATTTTTTTTTAATAATGGAAAATGTGTGTTTTCAGAATACTTGTTAAAGAATCAAATATATAATAACAAATCTTAAATGTTATGTAAGTTATGTTTGAATTTTTTTTAAAAAAAAAAAAACAATGCAAAACTTGTTTCATTCATTCATAACTATAATACCTTTTAAAAAAAGGGTCATGTTAACATGTGCATATAGGGCACATGTTAAGGTATCTTAATATAGAAATTTAACATTTAATGATACAAAAATTTAATGCTTAAAAAGTTAAAATTTAATGCTTCAATATTTAATACTTTCTATTTTTGCTTTCTTAACATGTGCCATTAATGCACATGTTAACATTCTCCTTTAAAAAATATACTCCTCTTTATATGACTCTCTACAAAGTTTTAGATGAATTTTTTTTAATATATTCATAATTAACAGAAAAAATAATATAATAGTCAGAGACAAATTTTTTGTTTTTTGTTTTCACCACCAATTTAAACTGATTTGAGGAGTCAGTTATAACATTAAGTGGTTCCAACTCCCACCGCTTAACAAACTAACAATTGGTATAGTAAAAAACAAATTTATTACTTCAACAATTTAATTTTTTAACATTTTGAATTCTTGTTATTATATCCTTTAATAGTAAATATCTAGAGCATTTATTAGCATGAGCTAAATTTGTCTAAAGCATTTTAATAGTAAAAGTCTAAAGCATTTTAATAGTAAATGTATAAAGGATTCCTAGTTTGTCTAAAGCATTTTAATAGAATTCCCCCAAACCAAAAAAAGCATTTTAATAGTATTAGTAAGTATATAGAGTATTCTTAGTGTATACTTATTTGAATTTAGGAAAATGTTAAACAGTGCCCCGGTTAACATGACTCTATGGTAATGTTAACCGGTGCCTCCAGATTAAGGAACTCATAAAAAGAAAGTTTCAAAGATAAAATAATATTTTTTTAGACTTTTAAGGAGTTGATTACACAAACTCTAATGCTAAATTACTATATTTGCTTCATTAAATTCAAATAAATAACCAAAAAAATCATAGAATTCAAAATTCAACTTAATATTTCTATGGACCGAATTAAATTCTCGACGCATCCGAAAAACCCCACCATAATCAATTAAGTGATTTACTAAAATTTAGGAGTAATACTAATAAATAATAATGTGTGGACCATACCATACCAATGCAAACATTGAAAAACCCCACCACCATATAGAGTTGTCAGCAAGCCATTTATTTTCTCCTTCTGTTTTTTCATTTCATCTCATTCACTACTTGTATCTTCCTTCCCTTCATTCATTTGTCCTCTCACACCAAAGCACAATATCCCAAACCACACCACCTAATACTCCAAATAAAACCCACGCCAATATCGCATATACATACACATAAACTAACTCAACACTACATAATAAAAATCAATCTCCAACAATACCATAACATTTTCATTTCATTTCACCCTCTCTTTCTCTCTTCTCTAACTTCTCTCTATCTCTTTTTCCTTCAATCATGGCTGTTGAATCTCGCCATCTTCACCTCTTTTCCCCTCAACTCATAACCAACAGGTACATATTCATCCTTTCTTCTTATTGTCCGTTTGAGTAAAAGATTATTCTTGAAATTGTAATTTTCTAAAGTTTTGATTTTTTTGTTTGCAGAGAAATGATGAACCCTATTGAAACAAACGTGAACAACATCTACAACAACATATCACAAATGGGTTACTCATCAATTCCACCATCTTCAATCAAAACAACCGCAACAGAGACACTAATCCTACCACCTTATAACTCCATAACAACCGATTCTTTACCTCAAAAAACAGCTATGAACTCAGACAGCGGTTTAACTTATAATGTTCCTTTAAGAAAACGTTCTAGAGATTCTAGAGACTATTCAAATTCAATCAATTTTCCTTTCCCAAATTCTTATCTTTCTCCTACAACATTAACAACTCAACAAAACAACCACAACAACAACAACAAAAGTTGTGCCTCTTCATCTTTCTCTTTTCTTGGTGAAGATATTTCTGTTCAGATCCAACGACAACAACTTGATATTGATCAACTCATTGCACAACAAGTAAGTTCAATCAACAAAGCTTAAATTTCATATGGGTCATTTCAAGTTTCGTATTTGTTTGTGAAAAATCTAATTTTTTTACATGGGTCATTTCAAGTTTTGTATTTGTTTGTGAAAAATCTAATTTTTTTTATATGAGTCATTTTAAAATGACCCATTTGAGTTATCATCATGAACATTAAATTTTTCTTCTCAAATTTTTTGTTATTGAAAAAATTCTGATTTTTTTTATTTTTTTTGTTTAGATGGAGAAAGTGAAATATGAGATTGAAGAAAAAAGGAAGAGACAAGCGATGAGGTTGATTCAAGCTATTGATATGAGTGTGACAAAGAGATTGAAAGCAAAAGAAGAAGAAATTGAGAAAATTGGGAAAATGAATTGGGCTTTAGAAGAAAGAGTTAAGTCACTTTGCATGGAAAATCAAATATGGCGTGATTTAGCACAAAGTAATGAAGCAACAGCCAATGCTTTAAGGTCCAATCTAGAACAACTTCTTGCACAACGCGGCGGCGACGAAAACGGAGAAATTTCTCCGGCGAATATGGCGGGTGCTTTAATGGATGATGCAGAGTCATGTTGTGATAGTAATGAGAGTATTAATGATGATGGAAATGCTGTGGATCAATGGAGAAATTTAGGAGATAATAATAATGGGAAGAAAATTGAAGTGATGAAGGTTATGGGAAATTCAAGTGGTGGTGAAAGTGGAAGCAATTTTGTGAATAGCATGAAACTGTGCAGTAACTGTGGGAAAGATGAATCTTGTGTGTTGATTTTGCCTTGTAGACATCTTTGTTTATGTGGTGTTTGTGGTTCTTCTCTTCACATTTGTCCTATTTGTAAATCTTTCAAAACTGCTAGTATCCATGTTAACATGTCTTGAATGAAACATGGATTAAATTACATTAGCTAGTTTCTTAGAGAAAGGAAAAAAAGAAACAATTTTTAACTTATGGAATGGTAAAAAAAAAGTCATTTTGATCCCAAATCTCTTCTTCAATCTTCCTTCTATATGTTTTCACTGCATTATCATTACATTAAGTACAGTATACGGTGTGAATTAAGTGGAACTTAAACATATCTTGCATCATATACCAGAGTATAATTTTGTTCATTGATTCAATTAATTATTTCATTAGATTAATTGAAATATGTTGTGATTTAATGATTCAATGATAAATAGATATTTATTCACATAACAAGATAATTTATTTTGTACATACTATTTTTGTGATCTTAAAAAAATATTCTTCTTTGCTACAAGACCTTTTATAATTTTTGTGATCAAATTAATTTTTGGGTCGTGCTAAATAGTGCCTTGGGCACTTGTTAAGTATAATAAAAATACAATATAAAATTAGTGTTGATAATACAACTTTTTATATTTTCAATGTGTTGACTGCATATGTTTTAACCGGGGCACTATTTAGCATTTTCCTTAATTTTTTTATTAATATGTTATTCTTACCTATATTATAGATTAAATGATAAATGCACATGTTAAATAATTGAAGTTTATATTTAATATTACTGTGGATAAACTAAAAATTCGGTGATTTACTATGATTTCATAGAAGTTATTGGTCGTTACACCGATGCCAAATTAACGTCAGTCGACTTGGAGTCATGCGCATGATTTCAAGAGTCACAAGAGTCGCTAGAGGCGTAAGACTAACCAGTAACGAATGGATAAAGCAAGTACTTTTAGATGGTATCGATCAGAGCCAATCGACCCATTAGATTTAGTGGTTTTTAAATAATTACCGTGAATATGTCAGAATTCGGAATATTATTAACCCGTTGTTAGATCGTTACATATCACTGGATTTTTGCTTTGTTTATTTTTGGAGTGTGATTTGGTGTGTCATCATTATGGAGTTTATTTTGGCGTATTAGAGGGGACGGTAACTAAATAAAAAAGAAAAAGAAGGGAAGGTAAAAAGTGAAAATAAAAAAATCTATTTAATGTGGGGACCACAACACATTGATCTATCTACCTGACAGTTCCCCCAATAGAGAAACGAGGTAAACCTCGAAAGGATAGATAGATATCATAGCATAGATTAGATTAAGAAAAGAGGTAGTAGCGCGTGTAAATAAGCGCGTAGAGTCAACGAGAAAGTGACTAATGTGCGGCAAAAGCTGACACGTAGGACGCGCGCAAATGTCGCTGTTGTTGTTGTAAGTAGTGTGTCTGCAACGGCCATTTCTTTGTTATTAATAACTCACTCTTTTAACCAAAAGACAATTCATAATCACAATCCCACACGTTCTTTCTTCACCCGTGCTACCCAACACACACTGCATTATTAATACTAATAAAACAACTTTTTAATCTTATCTTAAATGACTAAATCAACATTTTTTGGGTGAAGAAAAGTCTTGTGTTGATTGAGAAGACGGTGGCGTTTTAATTTGTGATTGATTAGATTAGATAAATAAAGTGGTGTTAATTTATTTAGGTGGCGGTGTAGTGGATACTATAGATCATTTTGGGGAGTGAAAAAATCAGTGATGGTGGTTGAGTAAGGCGTGTCTTACACAACTTACTGTGTGACCTTATTTCACTATCCTATCACTGTTAAATAGGGACTACAAGAACAAACCATTATCAACCCCAATTATATTCTCCCTTTATGTCTACCTCACATTCAAACACATTTTTCAAACAAATAAAAAATTACAAATTAGTGTTCCATTAAGTTGATAAATTACTATTCCTCAAAACTGCTTCAAGTAAAATGATAAACATGATAAAGCGTGTCCCAACAATCAACACGTTTTAATACCATTTATATTTGACATTTTTGGATTTCTAACATCAAAGATGTAGACCTTCTGAAATGAGTTCAGAGGTAATGTATCGTTTAAGTCTACGAATGTGGTCTCTCAAAAATTAATTTCTACTCCCTCCGTCCCTATTTATGATTTCTTGTTTCATAAAAATGTATTATTCATTTATCTTGTTTTGACCGTATTTTTTTAATAATATATAAATGTAAATATTAACATACAAGATTTTGTTCAATTTATTTGGATGAGTATTTCCAAAATATAAGTTTTTATAATTTTTACTAATAGACAATTAAAGATATAGTTATAAAAATTGTACATTGTAATACGTGCAGTGGTCAAACAGAGTCTTAGAAACGGAGGGAGTACTATACAGAAAGATTTAGTGGAACAACTTATTAGTCGTTTGTCTTTTATTCATTTATAATTAATCTAAAAATTTCAATAAAAAATACACTCCCTCCGTCCCATTTTCATTGCCACATTTGCAAAAAAAAATTGTCTCATAATACTTGACTCATTTCAATTTTTTATGTTATTTTTCCATTTCTACCCCTTATAAATGCTTGTCTCTTCACTTTCTCACCACCTTTTGACTCTTCACTTTCTCACCACCTTTTGTCTCTTCACTTTCTCACCATATAACAAGGGTAATTTGATAAAATTAATATTATCTCTCATTTATTTATCCATTTTTCTTAATACATGTGAAATGATCAAATATAACAATGAAAACGGGACGGAGGGAGTAATGCTTAAAAAAAATCAAAACCATCACCATTTTAAAGGGCAAAGATATTGGGATAACAACAAATTTATTTGATGTTAATTTAAGTGGGGTAGGGTACGGTTGTTCTGTAAAAGTAATAATTGTGTATGTACACAAAAAAGATAGTGGTGCAGTGGAGAGATTTTACGGCATGCGGTTAAAAATGGGAAACAAAGCTATGATTACTCGTTTTTGTTTTTGTTGTTGTGTGTGCTCTCTGTTCTGGCTGGGTTCTGCAGTGCAGTGCTGTAACTGTACTGTTTTTGTTTCAGTTTTTTTTCTGAATCCTAGCCACGACTGAATTGAATAATGAAATGGGTTTTAATTTTCCCGAAAGAACGGTACTATTTTCAGTGTTTTGCGTATTTTCATACCCTGGGAAATAGGGAACAGAAGAAAGGGAAAATACAGGAGTATGAGATTGATTAAAATGTGGTGTGGTGTGAGTTGATTAGTAAGCATGTGAGTTGAACGTGACTGGTCAATTCGATTTATTTTAAGTCAATCATCAGCTAAAGAGGTGGGGATCTTGGGACATGCGTTTGCTCATTCTAAAATAAAAAACTATTTTAGCTATGGCAAGTATATCGATACATAATTTTGATCACTAATATTTTTAATTCTCTATAAGTAAAAATTATAAAAACTTGATATTTTGAAAATACTAATCAAAACAAATCAAACAAGATCTTATATGCTAATATTTATATCAATATATTATTAACAAATATGGTCAAAGCAACATGAGTGAACAGTATAATTTAGTCAAAATAGTTCTTATAAAACGGGACGGAGGAAATTGTTCCGGACTGGCCTAAAGCCCAACATGTTTAGGATATCTTCCTCTGGGCCGTCGAGCAAGGCCCAAGAGCACCAACCCAACCTTATTTGACTGTTGGTCAGTGTACAAATCCCTTGCGATTTGTAACGCTCACATCGGAATGATGACCATTCAATGCTCATCACGGCTCTCCAGCCATTTTTCGGCAGCCTCTTGATGGTCATTAACGCCATCAAAGACCTTGGCTCTGCGCTGGGGGACTATAAAAGGACCACTCCTCATTCTCACCAGGTACAATATCTTTTATACTGAAAACCTCTGCTTCACCCAAATTGACTTGAGCGTCGGAGCACCTGCAGGTACACAACCCCCTGCGGTTCCACCGGAGCGGAGTAAAGAACAAACGCCCAGACACCACTGCAGTTGGTCGACTCTGATCAAGGTAAGATCAATGGCGCCGTCTGTGGGAAGCTTACAGTTTCCCCGTCTTTTCCAGAAATTGACCAAAACATTCTAAAAAAAACTATCATTCAAAGACCAAATGGCTGGTGTCAACAACCAAGAAATCGTGGCTGAGAATCAATACTAGGGGTGAAAATGAACCGAACCAACTCGAACAAAGTTCGAAACTCGATTCGACAATTGATTCATTGAACTTGGTTCATGAACCAAATGAGCCGAACTTGAGTTAAAAATTAAGTTCGTTAATTATATGAGCTGAACTTGAGCTATATATAGTTCGGCTCGTTTGGTTCATGAGCAACTCGATATATATAATAGTAAGTTTTTTTTTTGTACATGGGACCAATAAAAAGGTCTTATAAATTGTAATGAAATATACAATGTATTTGTTACTTTCATAGTGATTAGTGAGTATCATATATGTTAATATATGTGGGCAATTCAAGTTCGCATTCAAATATTATTTGGATGAAACACAATATAATGAAGGTGTGAAAAACAGAAGAAAGGGGGGTTGAATTGTCTTTTGAGGATTTAAAATTGTCTTCAAGATTAAGAAATCTATCAGAGTCTATTTTGGCAGCGGATAAATCAAACACACAATGTAATCAGAAGCAAAGTTAAGAATGTAAGAGAGAGAGAGAGAGAGAGAGAGAGAGAGAGAGAGAGAGAGAGAGAGAGAGAGAGAGAACACACAAAGATTTTATACGGGTTCCCCTCACAACTTGAGAGTACTCAAGTCCCCTTGTTCTTCAAATAGAGAGTTCACTATAATCACAAAGATTACACAATTTGCTCAAGCACACAGCAAGAGACTTCAGACTTTGCTCAAACACATAGCAAGAAACTTCAACAGATGCTCAAGCACACAACAAGAGACTTACTTTAATTGCTCTAGTCACACAGTAGGAGGCATCCAAATCTTATACAATAAGATTGGTTACAATTATACACCTAGGACCAAATATTGTCAAAATAGAAAGCTTTGACGTTGAATGAAGAACTTGAGTTTACGTCTTGTGTAGATGTTTGCTATTAAGTTCTTTGACTTGAATGAACACTTTCTTCCTTTTCAATTGTATGCAGTTCTTCTTAAGTTTAAGCTCTTTTGAGAAGTTTGATCATTCAACGATAACTTTGACAATTCAAAGAGGTCTTGTACTCCCTCCGTCCCATTTTCATTGACACATTTGACCATTTCACACATATTAAGAAAAGTGCATAAATGAATGAGAGATAATATTAATTTTACTAAATTACCCTTGTTATATGGTGAGAAAATGAACAGGCAAAATGTGGTGAGAAAGTGAAGAGACAAAAAGTGGTGAGAAAGTGAAGAGACAAGCATTTATAAGGGGTAGAAATGAAAAAATAACATAAAAAATTGAAATGAGTCAAGTATTATGAGACAATTTTTTTTTGCAAATGTGGCAATGAAAATGAGACGGAGGGAGTATTTATAGGCTTTAGAAATAAAGACGTTTGAATATGACCGTTGTGAGAGATCAGTTTGCCCGTTTGAAAGGTACTCAGACCATTTTTAACTTATTCCGTAAATGGCAAACTGCTTCTGCTTCTCTGGTTCTCGAAGATATTGTTGGTGTAAGCCCTAGATGCCAATTAATGTATTGAATAATTTACTTATCAAATAAAAGAATTTTTCTTTATTATGTTTATATGTTAAAATAATAAAGTCCCTAAAATAGTTAATTCGTTAATGGAACGTTAAGTATGACTTAAACGTGAGAATCCATTAAATATAAGAACAATATTCTTAAACGTATCCGTAGTCAAGCTTTATTGTGAAATGGGATAATATTAAAGCATAGAGACTATTATGTTGGTAGACTGATGATTACGTCTCACTGATCATAGATAATGAGTTATCAAGTCTTCACATAGATATAAATGTTAAAGGTAACTTTATATCGGATTGACCCACCATGAGAATACTACATAGAATGTTATGAAATGTCATAAGTTATTCTCATAGTGATAAAAGTGTATTCCACCATTCGACCTGAAACAACTGTGTACCCTAGATGTAGGAGTGTAATGGCTTGTTGCCATTCAAACGTTATCCGTAACTGGATAACTATAAAGTTGGTTGATGGGTATCCCACGAATCATGCTGAAGGACATGAGTGACCTAGATGGAATTTGTCCCTCCTACATAACGGGAGATATGTCTATGGGCCCATTATTGAACTAGACAAGGATGCCATACTATGCCTTGTGTTCAATATAGACATGAGGACAAAAGGGTAATTATGCACAAGATATTTATCACAGAAAGGTTAGTCAGATCACATGACATTCTTGTGACTTGGGTAACGGTGATGTGTTGCTAGATACCGCTCATTGTTTATAATATTAAGATTAATATTATTACCAACGTCATAAGAACCTACAGGGTCACACACATACGGACAGTTAAAATGGGAAAAATAAGTGAGACTTATTGTGGGGGGTGCAATTAGTGAAAAAAGAATATTGGGCTTGGGAAGTCCAAATTCGTGTGAACTAAAGACCACATAAGAAACTCTATAAATAGAGCCTTATGAAGTTCAGTTTTCACACTTTTTGGAAACCCTAATTCGTACTTGAGAAGTTCTGAATTTCTCCAAGTACTTGAGAAATTCTGAATTTTTCTAAACCGCACAAGTTCCCTCAATCTTCATCCAAGAACAGCTAGCACTGGTGGTTGGAGGTTCCTGTTCGTGTGGACTAAGTGGAGGTGCTGCAATTGCGGTGCTCGTGATCGATAGTGAAGGAACGGTTCCTCAAGTTGCGGTGTTCGTGATCTTAAAGTTGCGGTGCTCGTGTTCTTCAAATTGATGTGCTCATGATTTAAAGTGCAGTGCTCGTGATTAGATCGAAAGCAAAGAACGGTTCTTCAAAGGTAACAATCTATCCCTGATCATGAACGTTCACATGGATCCATTGAAGGAAAATCGAAGTTTTAAAATCCGCTGCGTTTTATCTTTGATAATACGATTACGATTTCCTTCAGATAATTCCTTTGCACAAAGAGGTAACTTTAATACCGTTGTCTTGATATTCCCTTTCTTGACTTGTTGGACTGGCATACATCAACATCCATTTCGTCCTTGTGTAGATTATAGCTTGAGGGAAAATATCTCTAGATTTGATTCCATCAGATTTATATAATTTTTTATTCTCGTGTAGCTTCTCAGAGTACACTAAAATTGCTTATGACAGACTCTTCTTTGCTTCTTGGATTTTTGTTGCTTTTGAGACTCCTGTAGCTTCTAACAGACTTTCTTCAGATTTGGTTCTCTCAAAACCTCTGAATGCTTCAGACGCTTATAGTTTGTTTTGAGCTTCTCAGATTCTATCTTGCACACTTTCATTTAAGATCATTAGTGTTCTTCAATTGCATATTAATACTTTGTTATCATCAAAACTTTATGAAACTCTTTGGGGTTTGTTCTAAGAACCATTTTTGTTCTAACATATAACACTACAACTTTATCATACAAAATGAAGGCATTGGGTACAACATGGTTGATCTAAGTATCAAACCACTATTTCATATATGATAGTAAGTTTATACTAGAGCTGACAATGAACTGAACCAACTTGAAAATAGTTTGAGACTCGATTCGATTCGACAATTAACTCGTTGAACTTGGTTCATGAACCAAATGAGTCGAACTTGAGTTGAAAATTAAGCTCGTTAAGTAAATGAGTCTAGTCGAGCTTAAGCGAGTTCGACTCGACTCGACTCATTTTCAGCCCTAATCAATACCATAAAAGGCCGAAGTAGTCAAAGAAATTGTTGAAAGGCTAGTACATGCCAAGTTTAATTTGTTTCAAAGATTAGTTACACGGAGTGACTATATAACATAGTTTTTTTTTAATAACTCCAATGCAAAATGACGCATGTGTGTTAACTACAAGACGCATACCTGCCTCCCATTAACAATAAGCTGATTGATAATTCTGCAGAATACAAGCTTTCAAAGACGAGAAATAAGAGACATGGTGGAAGTGTATGTATGGATGATATGATATTCAAATCCACATAAGAAAGTCGGCACGAAGCTCATTAATTTGACCTTCGTATTCAGCAAGCTGGGGAAATATAACATGAGACTTAACCTAAAAAAATGTACATTTGGCATGAAAGCAGGAAAATTTCTAAGTTTTTATCTCATTGAAATCGGGATTGAAGCCAATATGGATAATGTGACACCGTCCTTAAAATGGAAACTCCGTCCTCCAAATATGAATCATGAAGCTTAACGGGATGCTCACAACATTAAACATATTCATATCTTGTTCCACCCATCACGCTCTTCCGTTCCACAAACTTTAAAGTAAAAAGGTGACTTTTGAATGGACAACCGAGTGCGATGAGCCCTCTGCCCAACTTAAAAAGGCTTTATCTCAAACCTCATGGTATATAAACCCTTGTTAGGAGAAACACTCTACCTATATCTGGTAGTATCCTTATAGATGTCGTCAACGCAGTGTTAGTCAGAGAGGTGGGAAACAACGATAATTCAGTATGCTTCTTATCAAAAGCGCTGGCTGGATCGGATCTCGGGTATCAAAACATAGAGAAGATCCCCCTAGCATTAATGATGGCCAGCAAAAAGTTGTGGAGATACTTCCTAGCCCGCTCTATAGTGGTCAAAATTGATCACCCACTCAAGTAATTGTACTGTTCAAACCAAACTTGGTCGGGAAAATGATAAATTTTCATGTGGAGCTTTCAAAATTTGACATCTCTTTTGAACCAAGAAAAGCACAACACAAGTGTCCGGAGGTTTCTTTGCAAAACCGACTCTAGGGAGCAAAGAGCCATATATGAACTTGATAGTGTTCTCATATGAGTCTTCAAACCGTAGGGGCAGTGCTGCCAGGCTCATCTTCGAAAGTGAAGAGGACCTAGCGTGAGGCATTTATACGAGCCTCTACCTAGCACGAGAGATGGGTGCAAAGAACTTTAAGTTGCACACATACTCTCAGCTAGTGGTAACTCAAATCAAAGGAAAAGCACAAGCGAAATAAAATGTAACTCTTTGCTGATGAATTTAAAAATGTGTAACTCTTTTTCATCTAAAAAATTATTAGTTATTTTTTATAATATAATAATTTAGATGAATTAAATTTCAGAGTCTCTCATACATGCTTTTAAGGCACATTAAGCATTTATAGTACAAATCCACCTATTAAAGAGGTCTTACCCGAATTATGAACCAACCTCTTACTCTTCATTGAAAAATTTAACCGTGCAATAAATTATTCTTAAAAAAAAATAGTGTAAACTTGTAGTGAGAATAAATTAAATTATATTTATGTGAAAAAACAACATTTAAACCATGCAATATTATTAAATTGTAAATGTAAACGACCTGTCATCAATTATTTATCATACAAATTATTCTTCTATATTTGCGTTTATGTTTCTATATTTTAACAATATTTGCATCTATATTTCAACAACGAGAGAGCCATAATTTTTTATATATATATAAAAGCAAGAGCCATAAAATTTATATGGGGTAAACTAACAAAGGAAATTATTGATTATCTTTTTTTAAAAAAAAAATATTAGCATTGTTGAAACTTCAACTACATGACATAGATATTGGAACAACTTCTAAATATTATTATGAATTAATATTGATGATAATGTTTTCCATTGATTGTGTACATGGTAATGGCCGGAAATATTCGGCTCCATAATAAAATACGACACTTAATTTTCAATTGATTTGTATATTATGTAAAACGATTCAAGCATTTTAGATGATGAAAGATGTTAAATAGATAATATTATGGAACAAGAGGCAAGAGTCGTGAGGATTTAGATGGCAAGAACAAGTCAATAGTACTAGCAAATGATCAGTCGCTATTAACATCACATTCAATTTGACTAATAAGAAAGATACAAATAAGCTTAGTGATCATAATAACTAACATATGTGCAAAACGTGGATGTCATTTTTAGATAAAACCATTTGTTAAAAACAACTAGCTGTGTTTAGTATTTTATAGTTATAGTTATATTATTATAGAGTAATGAAAATTGATTAACAAATAAAAGGAAAAATAAAACACATGGAAACTACGGTAAAACTTTCCACGATTTCTTTGTTGTTGTAAATAAGATGTTTTTTGCGCGCATTTTATGTTTTGTGTAAAAAAAGAAGTTCGTGAACACCTAAATTTTTATTGAAATTCCCTTCTCCTATATGTTTCTTTTTTAGCAAATGAAACCCTAAATTTTTAGTGAAATGCTTCTCCTATATGTTAAAAAATTTCAAATTAGTCACTATAATTTTTTCAAAAAATTGCAAATGTAACCCTAAATTTTTTCAAAACAATCCTTTACATTTTAATAAATTGCAAATTGGTCCCTATTTCATATTTTAATTTGATCCAATTAAAATTTATAAAAGTAGTCAAAAATATTAACAATAATTTTTTATTTGTAAAATAATTTAGTGACAAAAATTTTACCACTTAAGTGAATAAGTGAGAATTCCAAATTTAAATTTTAACTCTTTTATATTGCAATATTCTTTCAAACTATACTATTTTTATGGAAACAAACAAAAAACTAAATAAAATTATTCTTCTTAATTAGGAGTAACTACACTGTATCCAAAAATTAAATCTATAATCACCATTCCAAGCCCAAAATCACCAAACAAATAAAAGAGACGTACAAATTGCAAAAGCAAGTAACCATGTAAATCACATTGGAATCAGCTCTCTTTAGTCACATTCATCCCTCACCAAATAGTACTAGTACTTTTTTTTTTCCCATTTCATAAGATCAAATACTTATAATCACGGGCGTCTTAACCACATGTGCTACCGCATAAGGCCTCATAATAATAGGGGCCTCTAAAACAATTATAGGGTAGTAGTATTAGTAAATGAGAAGTATAAAATTAGGGATTGCATGCTTTCAAATGAGAGATTGTGGAGTCCAAATATTTGAGATTATCTTTATTCTAAAATGAGGGATTTATTAATTACAAAATGTCCTATAAGAGATTTTTCTATTGTGAATAAATTTTTTAGACGCTTTATAGATAATTGTTATATAGTTTTGTCAAATAGAGAGGTGTGTAATGAAGATTGTCCTATTTATCAATTTTTTTTTATATTAGTAAAAAATAATTTTTTTAGTGTTATTATTGTTATTTGTAATTTAAATCGATGACAATTCTTTAGATTTTTTATACATTTTTTATATTAGGGCCTATTTTTAATAATCACATAGGATCTCTAAAAAGCTGGAGACGCCCCTACTTATAATGTAGTATACCTAGTAAATACTACTATTTACTTTTCGGAGAGACGATTTATAATTTAAATTTACCAAATAATTAATATATCTTATTTTATATTATAGTCAAATATATCAATTACTTAACAAATTGAAAATGTAAATGGTAATTTTCTATAAACCCAACCAAAACAAATACTAGTAAATTAATTCTAGTAGAATAATACTACCACCAATTTTTAATATAAAAAATTATTTTTTATTTACATTGAATAATTAATATATTTAAAATATCTGATATATTATAGATAAAATACATTAGTTAATTAATATATTTACCGCTAAAAAATAAAAATAATATTAAAAATTACTCCTTCCGTCCCTTATTATAAGCTCCCCTTGACATTTTTCACTCATACTAAGAAAAGTTAGTAGTGTAATTAATATGTACTTTTTGGGTGTTACAATTACTAAATTGTCCTTAGTGAAATGATGTATTTGTATTTGACTTTTCGGATTTCAATGTAAAGTAAGGTTATGTTTGTAAAAATATTAATAAATGTGTTTAGGGATTCGAAAAGGAACTTATATTTAGAGACAAATTTTTTCTTTGAAGAGAGGCTTATAATTAGGAACGGAGGGAGTACTATACTGGTATGAACCAAGATTAATGTAGTCCATTGACTCTACTAGTACTCTTCTCCATTGGAAAAGCAAGTAGCAAGCTAGCATAGGTAGCACTAACAGTAGTGACCTTATTCCACGTTAAATGTGAAAAGCAAATTTTCCAAATCAATCGAGAAGTCACAACCATACTATAGTATAGTCCCACTAAATTAAAACACTGGCAAGATAGTCCAAATTTTGATTTATGTACACATACAGAAAAATATGATGTTTGTTGATTTGATGCAGTTTGGGGACACAAGAAACCATGACCTCTCTTATAGTGGACCCTACTTAGGTCAGGTACAAATGCCAAAGGTAGCATTTAGTGAGGAGTCCCAAACAAGGACAACACAAAAATAAATAATGGGAAAGAAAGGAAAGAGATTTTTATTTATTTTTAATTTTTATTATTTTTGTAGGATGGATGGGATCTTTTTAAGACCTATGTGGGCCTTACTCGATTAGGACCATCTGTCCCTTTGTGACCGGCAGCTCTACAAAACACGTGAATCTGATTCCCACTCATCACTACTTTAATACTCCTACTACCATTGCACTAATTAGGACTACTATTAATGAAAAACATTAAATTACATTAATTTTTTTTTAAATTTAGAGAATTCACTTTTTAATATACAAATAAAAAAAAAAATTGGTGTCAAGAATAGTATACAATTTACTTTATTTATTTTTTTAATAATTAGGAGTTTTTTTTAATATTTTTTTAGTTTTCTTAATACAATGTTAATTAGCAAGAACCTTATTACTTCCTCCGTCCCATTTTCATTGCCACATTTGACTATTTCACACATATTAAGAAAAGTGCATAAATGAATGAGAGATAATATTAATTTTACCAAATTACACTTGTTATATGGTGAGAAAGTGAAGAGGCAAAATGCGGTGAGAAAGTGAAGAGGCAAAAGGTGGTGAGAAAATGAAGAGGCAAAAATGTAGATTATGCAAAAGCATTTATAAGGGGTAGAAATGGAAAAATAACATAAAAAATTGAAATGAGTCAAGTATTATGGGACAATTTTTTTTTGCAAATTTGGCAATGAAAATGGGACGGAGGGAGTAGTTTCTTAATACTCCCTCCTTTTTGAATTAGATGACATGATTAACAATTTTACACAATTTAAAAAATAATGTAAGAGTGGATATTATCTATTTTTTAGATGGACGGGGATGTGAATCCTCTCCTTCGCTCTCCTCTTCATCTCTCTCCTTCCTCTCTATCTCTCTTAATAATTTCAATATCTCTCTTCAATAAAAAGTTTTAAAATAATAATAAGAGAGAATGAGATAAAGATAAAGATAGTGTGGAAGGAGAAAGATGGAGGGGAGAGTGAAGGAGAGGATCCAATCTCGATTGACGGAGTCAATTTTTTTAACAAGATAAAAAATAAAATCATACCCATAAAATATAAGAAAATAAAAATTTATAAATTGAAATGTATTTTTGACATACTAAATGTCTATATAGCTTATTAAGCATAAATTGTTTTACTAGAATTTTAAATAAAATATTTTATCTCTCCACTTTTTTTAGGTCAAATATTTTGGTTACAATGAAGTTGATGATCGAATTCAGAATCTCTAACATACTACTCAAATTTTTCACTACTAGGCTAAATCTAATAGCCAATAGGTCAAATATTTTTTTTACCCTATAAACAAATTCTGGTTATCTCCCCTCTTTTTTAGGTCAAGTATTTTATCTTTTTCTATAAACAAATTCCAATTCTGATTACGAAAGAACTTGTACATCCTATATTGTTTTTGTTTTCTATAATATTTTATCACATTTTAAAAATATTGATCATATATAATTACATGATATTGGAAAATGATTTTATTGTTTGATGAAAATAATCTCTAGGAAAAATTAATCAATTAATTTGATTTCATTCTCAATCATCTTTACAACTAATATGACATATAAATCGTGTGATTTTTATTATAATAGACTAATTTATTCAAATGTAGTATGTTTTATTATTATTATTATTATTATTAAAGTATATATGTTTAAATATCAAATATGAGTTTAAAAGTGAAAAAACTTATATATCAAATATCTTAAAAGTTTTAAACTCACGTGTTATTATTCTATGTCCAATATGTAATGATTTAATACAATTTAATAAACTCACCAAAAGACCCTACAAATTATAATTTGTACTTGCACGAAGAAGTGATTATTATTCTATGTCTTTTTAAATAAGAATACGTTAATATATAGTAGTTCTTACATTTATGCCCAAATTAATTAATCACCTAGCAGGGTTGGACTTACCACCTGAATAATTATATAAAATTATAGTACTAGGAGTAAGAGATTAAATAAAATACCATATAATTATAGGGGATGTTTCTAGGCACATAGGCAAATGATAGTAAATAATAGTATTTAAACATATGATACTAACAAGTGTCCTTAAAATATTTGTCGATAACTTAAAAAATATCATTTAGGAAAATGACAGTTACATATTTAGTCGTTTTAGTTGCTCAAAAAAAAAAAAATTAGTCGATTTAGAATTTTATACATAGATTAAAAAATAATAAAAATTCATAAATTAAATTATTTTTTCCTGATAATAAAAGTTCATAGTTAAGTTATGTTTGTCTTTAATTTTTTTTTAATAATTATTTTTACCTTTACTTTATTATAAAAGTAAAATTTTATTTTATTTAATTGATATTTTTAATTTTTGTAAGAGTACAAATAATAAAATATCACTAATTATATCTTGATTTTTTAAAAGAATAAAAAGTTTTAGTACAAAGTTAAAACAATAAAAGTTTTTTTTTTAAGAAGCTAAAATGAGATATTATATATATAAACAAACCGACATCAGCACAAGATGTACCAAGGTAGATCATACACCAGAGTCAGGTACGTAACAACATGAAAAACAAGTTATACAAGGCCCAAACAAAGCAAAGGACTAGACCACCAACTATGGCGGTTTAAAGCTAAAGTAGAGTTCGTCGCATGCAACCACCTATAGGAAAAAAGTTTGATCTTGTCCAACATGTGAAGTACTGGGTTTGCTGAACCTCTGAATAATCTATGGTTTCTTTCGTTCCACACAACCCAAACACAAGCAAGCCATATAAACTGCATAAAAGAACGACGCGCTCGGGAGCCGCCTGCTGAATAAGTAAACTGGGCAAAATGGTCCGAAAGAGTGTGAGAATCCACCGGTGAAGATCCAATCCAAGAATGAACAAGAGACCAAAGAGAGCCAAACGTGCTACAAGAGAGAAATAAGTGATGAGCCGATTCGACTGCTCCGCAACCAGACACGCACTGATGAGCTCCGATGATAAAATGCCTCGGGTGACCAGGTTTGCTTTTGTGGGTAACCTGTCACGCAAGAGTCGCCACGCAAAAATAGACACCTTCAGAGGAGTCTGAGGGTGCCAAATGAGACCCTCCGCATCATCCAGAGTAACCGCATCCTGAGTCGTCAAGAGCTGATAAGCACCCCAAACAGTGTAGCCTTTTTCAGGGTCAGACTGCCACTGCCATCTATCTGAAGTCTGTGCCGACAAGGTAATGTTTAGAAATAAGGTCTGACACTCCCTCAGCATCTTATCCTCCCACACCCTCAATTGCCTCCGCCACACCCACGCCTCTTCACCAACCCTCCACCCTAACAAGGCCATCTCAGCCACTGAGCACGATTTAGTCTCTCCCATTTTAAAACAACAAAAGATTAAAAACAGAAGAAGTAATAATTTGATTGACCATGCAACTTTCACTTGTTATATTTAATTAATTACTAACATGCTTAAATCACTTGTTAACCATTTTCTTTACTCAATCACAAGATCGAAATGATATGCTTTGGACATACTTTTAGCTATAAATAATGTAATTTTTTATCTTATAATATACTTATTTTGCATTCATTGCAGGCTTACAATTGAGACACTAGTGGACATGATCTATGATGCCGAAAGATTGTCCATATTTCTTTTCTGTAATTTATGGGCCTGCATTTGATCACAACTAAAAAATCATTGAATTATTTTAATATTTTTCAAAATAAGTGTTTTTATTTATTTTCTGTTTTATAATTCATTGACAACTCATATGATGGTTGAGAATATTATCATTTGTTTTTTCCTTTCTCTTTGAAATTGTCTATACCACCCACCTTTATATGGATCTTATTCATTAAATTGACTATTTTCTTTTTCAATAATAAATTGTAGAATAATTCAATTGGGTCACTTCATCACACCCTATGCTTAGACAACAATTTTTTGGAAAAATTATTCATATATTTGGCAATGGATATAGTGACCTATCAAATGTATGATGGATGAATTTTCTATTTTCAATCAATTTGCCGTGTTGAATTTGATTGCCCATTAAGAATCTTGTTATGTTATTGTTAGATATCATATTCTTGGCGGTCGTTTTATTTTTTCTTCTCAATTTTTTTTATTTTGATTTTCAACTATTGTACTTTGAAATTTAGAGGTCCTTGTCTTACTATGTCACATGCTTGTCTTCTAATTGATTAGAAAGGGAGTTGTGCTAATTCAATAAAAAAGAGGAGTTATATGTCGGACATCGATTCGGTGCAGTCGATCTGATGCAGTCAGTGCACCAGAATCGTTTGATTTTGATTTAAATTTAAATGCAGTTAAAATATAAAAAATTTAATCATTAAATATCAACCGTTCAATTTTGATCAGACGGCCTGGATTTTGCTGATTGCATGTGTAGTCATGAGTGTCGACTGCACCCAATCCAGGTTCGATAATGTCACAACTAATATTAGCCTAATATTTTTATTATTATAGATACAAGTTTTATGTGAATTTCATCTCGAAATACGTAATCACAAAATTCATAAAGCTATTGACAAAAATATTTACATATTATCTGCTAATTAAAATTTTCATGTCAATGTCGAGAGTTGAACGCACATCTTTATAAAATATGAAAAAATTCTTTCTCAAATTTAAACTTGGTTAGATTAGGTTACAAGCTACCAAATTCAACTATATATATATATAAAAGATCAAATGGTTGAGTTACTTACATAATGAATGATATATGGAACTTTAATTTTCCTTTTTATTTTTATTTTTAGACGTGTTATTTCCACATTACACCACATCATTGATGATATTTATTTTTTGACTAAATAATTGATAAAATTTGAAAGATTGTTCTTGATTTGTTTTCAACAACTGGTACCATTATTTAGCCGTCTATTTATAGCATGAGCCATCATGAACCGCCAAATTGATACAATGAACATAGTTTCTCATTATTATATAAATCTATTTTTTCGGTCATTTCAAACTGTTTATGAGTTACTCATTTAAGAAAACTAAGCATGATTTGACCCTAAGTGTGATTGAACATTTGGCTTAAGTTCAATATTAATAACCATATAGTCTAAACATAAATAAACAAGACAAATAGGAATATAATAATAATTAAAAGGTATAATAGATTATTGTTGATTGTTGTAACTTGCAATGGAAAAGGACGGTTGTTTTATAAATCAATTAAGCATAATATTTTCTTAGTACATCCACATTTGACCTCTTTGCTAATTAAAAAATGATATAATTGTGTTTAAATTAGTGTCTTTGTTAAGATAATTGGGATTTGTCAAACGGTACATCTTATGAAGGTGTTTTTGGTTGAGTTGGTGCATTGCACATTGAAATCCCCCAAACTTTTTCAAGCTTTAAAATGCTTTTACGCAAATCATCAAAACATCAACCAATTATTAAAGAAGCTAATCTTATCTTATACGATCAAAAAATCAAATGCAGTAAGTTACTTAGGCATATACACAAATGTGACACTTAAAAATTGGTTTTATTTTTGGTTGATCTTAGTTATTTTGTATGTAGTAATATGTTAAAATAATTTTTTTGTCAATTTTTTTTTATTAAAGAGCACATATTATGACTAAAAATTATCAAAGACTTTAATTTGTATATCCTATTGGCGTAATTTTTTTAACTGTCATCGGATTACATTCAATCAAATAAATAGTCATAAAACTTGACAAATATATAATATATATGTCTTAAAAACACATGTTAAAAAACACTTAAAATACTATATAAATATTTTGGTTAGTAATTATGAAAAAAGTCAAATATTATTAATAATTTATAATAATTTGATAGTATAAAATATTTTCACACCAATATTACTTATGAATTAAACTCATAACAATATTTATCTAGAGAAAAAAGCAAGCCAACAAACACTATATACCATTGTGCACCATGTTCCCTTTTAAGACAGACGTGTGAATAAACTAATCCACTTTCATTGCTTTGTTCCCTTTTCTACATAGAATCACACATCAATTTTATGTGGGGTCAAAACTAAAAACCCACCTTCTCCATCTTCTTCACCTCCCAATAACAATTCATTTTTGTGATTAAATTGCTCATTAAATTAAACATATTTATCTATCCACTCATAAAATTTCAATTGTTAGTACTTAATTAATTATTGAAGAATTGAAATTAATTAATTAATTGAATAATTATCCAAGCTAGGCAGGTTCACGTACACACTACGCACCTATCCTCCAATTAAGAAAACGATACTTAAACCAATGTTACATCACACAAATACAAATAAATTTTCTTGAGAAGCTAATGTGATAGGAGACCTTTCTATTAATCTAGGCCCATCCCATGTTGCTTTCTCTTATTTATCTTGTTCAAGAATGTGTAGACGTGTTAGACTTTGTGCAAAAGGGTTAGAAATGTGTGTCACATAAATTGTCTATATCATTGATGAAATATTTATTAATATAATTTAATCATAAATATATGAAAAAATTAAATTAACAAAAGTTAATGTATTTGAGTAAAAAAATGTTGGTGTCTTAGATTCAAATCAATATATTTAAAATTTGAATTAAATATATCGATTTTTATGAATTCAACTTTCTCTTATATCTAAAATCCGATAAAAATAAAAACCTACAATATATAATTGTTTTTATATATTCCAAAATTTCAGTTGAGGGTTGGATGGACCTACTCCAAATATTGGGATAGTACAAAGCATATAATATGGATGTAATTAAAGAAGGCATATATTGAGGGGTCCATGATGTGGAACCTAACTTAATTTCTTCCCTTGTGAAAGAGGGCATGCTCATGTACTAGTCCTAGGTCCATCATCATAGAATTGATTTTGTTGTTTCCTTTTGTTCTATCCTAACACATGTTTTCTTCTTTAAAAAGTAGGACCCCACTAATTCTCTCCCATATCACAAATCACTTAAAAATAAAAAGAATTATATTATATATATGATGATAAAATCTATGGTGAACTATTAATTGAAATGAAGCTGGCTCCCAAATTAAAGTAGCATGTCCAATTATGTCTCCATAACAATTGTGTATCTCTAAGTCTAAAGGTTCTATAGTGAAAAGCATATATTGAAAAGTCCAAAGAATGGAATTCTTGGTTTTCAATCATATTCAATGACATGTTCATATTTGAGGTCGGCCTAATTTTAATTATAATGTATTTTCTAAATTAAATTAATCTTGATTGTCATACTCATAAGCATTATCTAAAGTTCTTTAATTTTAAGCCAATGTGAGTGAGGCTTCTATTTTTATATATATATTCCTTTCTTACAAAAAAGAACCTAATTGGTTATTATGTGTAACATTGTTAGTTGGTCTCCTCTATTTATATTTTTATAATTCATCCAATATTTTATTTTTTGATAAAATATTGTTTTGGGGATGCAATTCTATATTGGGAAATGCCTTGTTGGCATCTTAAATTTGATCTTTTACAACTTTCTCACATTCTATGATATGATTCTCAATTTACTTTGTAAGGATAATGGGGTGATAATATTTATATATTGTCAACAAAAGGCATGGTGGGTCATGAAATATATATAAACAATTACAAATCAACTAGCTCATAAAAGAAAAGTGGCACAATAAATCATTCACCTAGAAATCATATCTCACATAATGAGCATTTCTTTATAGAGGAATTTTGAATGACCTTCCATGAGTTTACTTTACATGAATGGATTTGGTACAATAGGTTGAGTAATGCTAAAGAATAGGACATTATTATTTATTGAATTTATTTTTTTGAGCATAATCCTCTCTCTCCCACTATGGATGAAATGAAACATTGAAAAGAGAAAATTTAAAGAAACATGAGAATAAAAAGTAGTAACAAACATTGTTAACTATTGTTTTTCCCTTGCCTTTAGACATGTTGGTATGTGCAAGTGTAACAATCATCTTTCCCCACTAACATAATTTCCATGTGCTAAGGTCCACCTAGGCTTACTCATCCCATTAATATGTACTATTGGAGTTTGTGGTCACAAACCCAACTCCCCCCATCTTGGGTAAAATGATTATGCCTTTGCCATTCTTCCTCTTTTCTATCCCCTTTTCTTGTCAGTGGGGACTTTGTCTAAAAGTGTTTTAATAGTTCCTTCTTGTCTACATTAAGCACACTTCCAAAAGCTAAATTGTAAGCACCATAATTTACTAGTGATATATAAATAGAATTTCCCATACATTTCAATAATCTGATTAAGATCTGATAGTTCATATTTCAATTTAATCAAATTGTATTTAAAATCCACATTAAAATATAAGCTAGTTCGAAACATAGGATTGTAAGAATTTTTGAATTTTTTAACATGAAATCTAAATCTACGGTGATGGATGGTGGTTATGAAATAAGTTATGCACATCAGATGATGAGTCGCATCTGTGCGAAAACCTACCAACACATAAAAGATTAAGTTGAAAGCCTACCAACACATAAAATATATAATTGTGTGTGTTGAGATGATATTAGCAAGGCCAACATAAACATGTACTATATAGTAACCTTTTTTTTCCACTTAAAAATAATTATATATATCATATTAAAAGATGAAATATTTTATTTTTGTTCCCTATCCCCTTTCTTTCTTTCTTTCTCAAAGTCTCACATTGAGTCATGAGAGAATTGAGATTCAACCAGCTATCACTTTTGGATTCAATATATTATGAAGGAAAAATATTTGGTTTTATCATCAATATGGAAGAGTGCATCACATTGTGTTGTCCACAATTCTTTTGATGAATGAACAAAAATCAGGCCCACATTGATAATGGACCATAAATTTTTTTGTTTGTTGGAATTGACATACCAATTTCATAACTTTGGCAGATTCCTATTAAGGATTTTCTACAATGACTTTAGCTTCTATTATTTTCCTTTTTCAATTTTTGGAACAACAAATTATCAAGATGTAAAATCATAATTAAGGCATGGAAATATTTACATTATTTTAGGTACACCATCACTTCAATCCTTTTCCTCATGCTTTTAAAATGGGGTTTACAGTGTTTTCACACTAAAGTAATGTCTCCTCATCAATGTTGTTTCCACTAATAATATGTCAAATCAATTCATAATTCAGTAATTTAGTGGAAGATCAATGAAAAGATAAAAAATTACATCAAAATGCAATATCATAGTTATTCAATTTACTTAGACTTGGATGTTAAGCATACTATTTTTAGTGCATGTGGACAAATATGGTAACATGTTTCATGTTCCAATTCTATCTTAACAACATTATGGAAGTAGACCCTTAATTTTGATCTTGGTAATATATGTTTCTTTCCTTTGAGTTGGCCCTAGTGGAGTCAAGGATACCCTACCATATAATAAATAGATAATAATATTTCACCATTATGTTATAGCAACTTAAATACTAGTACACCCCACCTTGGAATTGAATTGTCTTCTAGCTAAACTTATGAATTTTTCAAATATAATTTTTAAAAAAAAAAAATCCCAACTACCCTACTTTTTAAATATCCCTTTTGAAAAATAGGTCATCTTTTTTTTTTATTTTAAATAATTCAAAAAGGGATTTATTTATTTATTTTTTTTATAAAACAAATTATTTTTGAATTTGCATCCATCAATTTTATTTATCCATAATTGAGGTCTATTGAGTGTTATCAACTACCCACTTGCCACATGAAGCTTCTTAATTATGAAATTACACTAGTACCTAAAATGTTAATTAATTGTACTTGTGTAAAAACAAAAAGGGCCATATTGAACAAAAGTATGATAGGTGTGTGATTTAATGTGTTGGGCCTTATTGTACACTAGGATCCACTTGAATAGCAATTAACAAATCTGACCTATTTGATCAAACAATGTCCCATTTTTAATAATATCTGACTATTTTAGCCTTATAATAGAATAAGAGATAGTGACTACACATGCTATAAATTGCCCCCACTTTATATTGTCATCACAGAATGTGTTGTATGAGGTTAACACTCTCCATGTGCTTATGATTCATTCATGTCATAAGGGTTATTATATTTGCCAGCAATTAATAATGACACATAACACATTATTATAAAATTAAATGTATGTGCAGATAATTGTTGGCATCTTCCTTCAATAGTCTCTAGTTAGTTTGTTGTCATAAATTGACAATAGGGTGTGATAAAATAAGGTTAGCTAGATTTTTTTAATTAATTATTGAGAAAAATAGGTGTATAACTTAATTGAGAAGATTATAAATGTGATTGAAATAATTGAAAATTTCCACCCCACTAATTCTCTATAATTCAAGATGATCACACAATCTTGAAAATGAGTGCTAATATGATGTTACATTTTTTGTACACATCTTAATCGATCTCAACTAAATTTTTAAAAGATAAGCACAAACAAAATAATTGCATATAGCTTAAAATGATGAGTGATCATAGCTTAAAATGATGAGTGATGAGAAAAAAAAATATATAAAATACAAAGTCGGTGTTTAATTAGTGATGCTACGCTACAATGAAAAAAACAAGAGATGATGAAATAGACTTAATTTGTTTTTTTGCTACTAACTAAAAAATGAAAACATGGATATGCATGTGAAGTAAATAGACATAAATGCACACGTCAATTAATACAAACAGACACGAAATAACATCGAAATGAGTGTCTTTTAGTTACAGATCCTAGTGGTTTAAACTTGAAAATGACATGTATGAATGAGACCAATAAGATAATAATTAATGTATTTTTTTTCATGTAGGTATAAAAAAGGTGAATTTTAAGGCTATGGTCCAAACACACCGTTTGGTATTGAATATTATTAGCCCAAAATGAAAAAGTTAGTGGGGTTGGGTGAGAGATTTTTCTTCTAAGAACTGAACTCGATATTTTGAGTTTACAACATTGTAATTTATTTTTTTAACTCTAGTTTTTAGAAAAGACCTAGTAATTTAGAGTTTTTCTTTTTAAGAAGGCAAATGAATATGTTATAAATATTTAAACACAACATGTGCCTAACAAGAAAAGAAGTTTATAAGTGCATATCACAAGTCAAAAGTAAAAAAATAATACAATATTAGTGAATTCCCACCTCTAAATAAGTCAAGGATAACACCACCATATATTCAAATATAAAGTCATTTTTTCGAGTTTTCAACCACCATCAAACAAGAGTTTTGATTTTATCAAACAAAACATCAACCGATGCCCTTTTGTGAGAGAAGATCCAGTTATTTCTTTCCTTCCAAATGTGCCAACAACATGTTAACCATATCGTTTGAAGATCAAGCTTTACATCTTAACTAAACATATAGGCGTTGCAAAATTGTAATGCATGGTCAAACATTAATCGGTAAAGGGTAAAAAATATCTAATCAGGAAAGAACTTTATACCAAAGCACGTTAGAATAATCACAACCAAGAAACAAGTGATTGGAGGTTTATGAAACTCCACAATCACAGACACACAATAATGAGCCCAAATGAAACATTCCACGCCGCTAATGAATATATACTTAAATTTATTTTCATATTATAGTTTTGATCATCTACCATTTTGTATTATTGTTGATATTTTTGCTAAAGAATATATACTTACATTCATTTTCATATATAAAAAAAGCATTGGTACCTCAAGTTGACAAATCATGCAGATCTAAAAATATATACCAAGATAAAAAAATTGATAGTAGGAAGGAATAAAGAAGCTCCTTTAATCTATTAAGTATCATATGATATTCATATATATGAAGACACACAAAGTAGAACAATTTGAATGACCACAATTCCACCAATGTAGATAACATGATGCAAGAGAGTCCCTAGCTTTTCATATAGAAAATTCACAAAATTTGATTCGGTTCCTATAGTGGCTTCTCAATCAATGTACACTAAAAATAATTCTCCAAATGGAACCTCATTTAGTCTATATTCTTGATATCTATTAAGTTGATTTTGCACCTTTAAGCACTATAGATTTTTTATTTCCCAATTCATGCAAAGCAAAAAGAAAAAGTCACGTGGTAATGGAATTGTTTCTCATTGATGATGTAACAAAAGATCAAAGAGTTTGCTTTTTCATGTTATGGTATAGGATTCTTTTAAGAAAACTTTTTGTTTGACCTCATAATTTCAAGTTGCAACCTCTGTCATGTTTTAGAAAGCTTTAATTGACTAAATTATGTTTAATCAAACATCAATATTTTCAAATATTATGTAAAGTTATTTAAGTTAACATGATATTCGAGTTTACATAAACATGAATTGAGTTTGTCTAAATATATATAAAATTTGAGTAAACATATTTGAAACTCAGATATTATAACTTAGATATTATATACTATACATGAATTGACGTAAATGAACATGATATTTTTTTTGTGATTCTGAAACATCTGACCCGATATTTCTTCCAAAGTTCTCTAGACTCTCCAACAAAAAGTTTAGGACTAAGGGGACAATTGGGTATAGTATAAACTATTTCTACAATGGAATAGAAAATGGGGATAAACAATACATAGATAGTAAACAACTAATTAAAATAAACTATTTGAAAAAACTTAAAATAAGCTGAAAACAATTTTTAGATGTCATAAACTATTTTCATAAGGATTTCAAAATATTCATACAAGCATTACTGCTTTTATTATAACAAAACCAAAAAAGCTATTCAAAAGTAAGAATTCTCTAATATCATTTCTCAAATTTGAACCAATTAAAACATACTAAATTAACCATGATGCTTTTTACAATGTCCATCCAAAAAATACATCATCAAAATCCTATATCTCTCCTACCTTCAAATCACTGCAAAAAGTAAGCAACTTTTCATTTGGGAAGAGTTCAATACAAGCCCTCTAGTGCTTGTAAAAAGTTCTTTTAATATTCCACATATTGAGAATATGCTTTCAAACCAACCACTAGCCCCCAATAATGACCATTGCATGTGTAAACAAAGGTGTAGTGAGATAATAATGAGGTGTTCCTGTGTGATCAAAAGTAGCTTCAGAATATGGAGAAACAGTTGATATTTAGGTACAATAGTAGTATCCACACATTTTCAAATTTAAAGCAAAACATAAATGAGTAAGTTGAAAAATCTTGTTTTGTTTTCATGGACTGTTCAAAAGGTGACATATTCTTGTCAAAGTGGCCCTAATGGCTGGCCCATGAAAAAAATCACATGAGGGGTTGGCCATGATGATTAAAGAGTTTCGAGACGTGCTGTATTTGTAAGGTGAGAAATGCGTCTCATTATAAACTCGTTTATTCCAAAACACCCTCCCACGCACAACACTATATTGGGATGTGCGTGAATAATTTGGTGAGCCGTCCAAATGGATAGGCTCTAACACCGTATTGAGTTTTTATATTATGACTAACTCGTATTTATAAATCTGACTTGTAAGCTCAAGGTTGCATCTCTTTCTAAACTTTTTTTTTCCAGACTTTATCTCTTTTCAATGCGGGACTTCAAGTTTTTCCAATAATATTAATCTTCGATGATAGTGTATTTCATGTTTTGACTATCTAGGTTACGAATATGAACCACTGATCGTGATCGAGCAAAAAGAAAATTAACTCCTAACTGCAACTAATTATATTATTATTTACTTTCACAATCTTTTTACTTCCATTAAAAAAATGTACATGCGATTCTAAGCTACCAAGCTTCACAATGGAACAATTGATTGGTTAGTGGAAGCAGTGTTGTTAAATAGCCGCTATAGTGGCGCTATAACCTAGCAGCATTCGAACAAATCGCTTTTGTTTTGCGATACACTATTTACTAGAAAGTTTTGTCAAATATTGGCTGTTGCAGCGCTATCGCTATGGAGGGTTTGAACAAACCATTATTTTCTATTATCCGCGATTTGACAACATTGAGTGGAAGTCACTAGCAATATTTAGTAAAAGTGTGCTGATTATCTAATGAATAAAAAACACAATGAGATGAAAAACATTGTCACCTTACTTAGAAGTTCCCTTCTCAAAGCAATGATTCTGATAAGCATGGATGCTCCAAGTACAATTGCAAACAAAGAGGTTCACTACTCATTGATTTGATAGGGGTTATAAGTGGAGGCAGTTGCCACTGCTTTGTGTCGGTTGGGATCCACAAGTCTGCTTCCTTGCTTGTACCCGCCTCAGGAATGGATCGAAAGTAAGCAGTTATCTCCCATCTGCAATCTGTTTAGAATCGAAACGATAGTTTAGACCTAGGTTTCGGTCTATAATATATACCACAAAATGAAATTATTCAGCACATGATTTCAATTTTCAACAATGATAAAAAGTAGCAAAGCACTTCCACTTGATTCTAAAGTAGCAATCTATTATATGAACTGTAATTGATGATGAGATATAGGAATGCTAGTGTGAATGAGATGGTTGCAAATGTACACCAAGAAAAGCATGAGAAGATTTCACAAAAGATAAACTAAATTGCATTTTAGGTCTCTCAAATGTCCGAAGCAGTAAAATTTTCAGTTTTAGTTAAAAATTATGTCTTTGTAATTTTGTTGTTCGGTTTACTCACAAATGTTTATGACCTGGCGAACGATTTATAAAAATAGCATGACACTTTACTGAGTTGGGATCTCAATGGGCCTATAAGTGACTTTGAGTCTATTTAAACTCCTCAATATGAAATAACACATTTAAATAAATTAAAAACATTAGTGGACCCATGAAGATTATTTTCTTAATCAGTAAAGACATGCAAGTATATTGCTGGCCGTGTCACTACTTCTACAGGCAATTGGATGGCAGAACACCATAAGGACCTAAATTTTCAATAAAAAATTGAGGATTTCATTACTGGAGAAATTATTCAGAACTGTTGGATTATTTAGTATATGCCTAATCAGAGGAGTGTTTGTACAAAATAGTGATCAAAGCTTGTGGAGTCTATGGTCCAAAAGGTCTAAACTGATTGAACTTTAGCATTGCCTACTATATGATATCGGACATGGGAATTATTTTCTCAACACTGCCCCTTAAGTTGGATTAGTCTATTTCCTGCCCATTTGTGACTTGCTTACCCTAATCGTCTCAAGCTTATAATAGTTGAATGTTTTGTACTTCTTGAGTCCCGGACGCCCATCTTTCTACGTTTTAGTCGGATCAGTACAAGCTATTAGGCCATTAGGCTCAGATACTGTGTTGGGTTTTTAGCATAGATCCAATTGGAGGAGTGTTCGTAGATTGGGCTCTCGTGGCCAAAGCTTGTGATGGTTTTTTAGCATAGGCCTAATTGGAGAAGTATTAAAATTCTTCAGATCACAGTCCTGTGATCTTGCATAGATGAAAACTTAGAGAATTTATTGGAACTGAATGCTGAATTTTCAGCTGAAATTGATTGAAATGATTTTAGTTCAGGTTACCATAGAGGTTAATCTATTTATAGATTACCTCAGAAGGTTTGAGTCAGTTAAAGTTTCATGAGCTTGAGTTAAGTTAAGTCTTCCTATCCTTTAATAAGGAGTTTTTGTAAATTGTACTCCTATGATCAAAGCTTGGGACGTGTATGTAAGGTTGTTACTTGCGAGTCTACGAGACTCATGAAGGGTCCGTAGACTCAACTCGTAAGAGTCTATGGAAAATAAAAAATTACTTTAAAAAACCCTTAAAATGACACATAAACATAATAGAACACCGATTAACAAACAAAATCCAATTTCAAACCGTAACAAAACAAAGGAACATTTTGAGACACACACAAAGGGAATAAGCTATAACAAAACAAAGCGACACATAACACATTGCTTCAAAAAATAGAGCAACAAGAAAAACAAAAACAGTTAAAAAACAATGCTATTTTTTGAGAATGGACAGAGCACACACAAAAAAAAAAGCATAAAAATAGCAACAAAATGAAGACTCTATCGAGTTTGACTGAGTCCGAGCGAGTCTACCATGGAAACGAGTCTGAGTTCGAGTCAACTCATTTTGGCCTCCTATAGACTCAAACTCTTCCGAGTCAACGAGTTGTCTAGCAAGTTGACAACCAAGCATTTATAGTCTAGAAACCAATTAGACTTCACCCTACCTTGCTTATAAACACTTAACCTTTCTCTGTTTTACCCAATGTGGAATGTTTTTCTCAACAGAACCTTAATCATTTTAAACCGTAGCAGAGAGATTAAAAGTTCAATTAAGCCAAAGTAGAACAAAGAAACATAATTCTTTGCAGCATGAGTATAGGCCTATTTGTTTAAGATTAAATAATTTAGATATTTTTATGTGAAGCACAGGCCGATTTGTGTTTTTTATAATGGTGAAAATCAGAATTTACAAAGCATAAACAGACAACATCAACACCACTAAAAATGATTTTTCACTTAAAAAGCGTGTTTTTTTCTCTCAAATAATCTGTAACGAATGACTTTATACTTTGTACTTACCAGGAGGAAGCTTCTTAGTAAGAGATTCTGAGATTGACAACTTGCTCATAAATGATCTGAGAGAGAACTGAAGATCAACCTCTTCCACAGCTGAACCATAGGAGAGGTTCATTCCAAGCATGAAAACAAACTTCTCCAGTGGAACATTATCAGCATTGAAGAAAATAACAGCTACTCTTTCAACCATGGCCTAGTAAATCGAAGGTAATGGATAAAAATCAGCAAGACAAAATATCGCAGTTGCAAGGGGAGTTGGATGTGAAATCGAGGTGTGTTTTTGTACGTGATCGTCTAGCTTTGGTCAGCTATTGAATTATTTAAATCTTTTACAACATATCTCTCTTAGAAGAATCACAAGGAGTAATTATCTAATGAATCCTGTCCAAACAGAGTGATTTTTCATTTTCGTTGCAAAGTGTGTGAGTTAAATTGTTTGCGTGAGTTCGACGCTAGCGCTAGATCTCCTATTTATAACCTTGACTGAATCAATCGACGGAGCAACAATATGACACCAACAGCAGCTAATAGCCTAACCAATAGATCATCAACAATATTACACCAACAACTGCTAATAATCGAAACATAAATGCTTATACTCCAACAGTTACTAAGTATTCAGTACGCGGAGGGTTTACAAAGTTGATACATTTGGGTTCATAATAGTTGCAGTACACTAATAATATTACCAATATTATTTTGATCTAATTAAAAACTATATATTCAATGCTGTAAAATATCATAAATAAAAATAATTGGAACCATTTTAATTTTTATCTTTCTCTCCTTCATCTTCTTTAGGTTTCCTATTCATAAACTGCCCTATTTTGGAAACTGTTCACTTCTGTGACAAACCAGTGTGCAGTACCTATTCACGATCCTAGGAGGGATGAGCAAATTATGTAACTATGGCCTGAGGTAAGACACTGTAATTGAGGTAGTGATCTTAGTAAAATGGCTGTTGTAGCTAGGAATGCCCTCTTTTTCCCCTCTAAGTTGAGATTTATGTAGGTAGGCATGTCAGGGTGAGAGAAGCTCTAAGACCGAACCTTCATATTAATCCGAAGCTATAATAAGTCTTAAACTCTTAGCATGTGTTTGTTTCCTAAGCGAAAAAGACATGAATGCACATCAATCTTAAAAGCTACAGTTTGTAACTTCAATCTTAATGGAGATGCATTAACGGTATAAAATATTTTTAAATCGACATCGAATTAGAACTCATGATGATATTTTGCCACATAAACCCACTTTGTAAGTTGTAACCGCAAAATAGTTTATTCTTATTCAACGTTAGGGGTAAAACTAGTTTACACGAACAGTATATATGCCCTTTTTGGATTGCCATCACCAACAATGAAACAATATCAAAATTCCATTCAGCAAATAACACGCACACAATATGATATAGCTGAATTCAACATGAGATTTGAAGTAACCTATATTTTATCATTCAATTCCTAAACAAGCAATCAACAACACCTCACATAGCAGGATAAAGTGAAAAACAAAATGAAACAACTAAAGAAGACCAACCTTTTGTATAAAGGGAAGAAGTCCTGAAACAGTGGCATGTATGTAATATCTAAGCTGAGGATGACAAGCCCTTTGAACCACAACATTCATATACCTTCTCCTCTCAAAAGCACCTTTTCTCCACAACCAAAATAACAAAAATCGATCCCAATCAATTATTATGTTCGTTATCAATAAACTAAAAGGAATATCTACAATAAAACTGCATTGTGCAGCCATAAATCATTGTTTTTTCTTTTTGCAAGCAACCAAACAAACATAATTTGGTCCCAAAATTATCACTCTCTCCTTACACTATAAAAATATAATAAATAGTCTATAAGTTATTCTCAGTCTATCAAATTAATAGGAGAGAGGGTAATGATTCAAAAAGACTAAGTGTATGTTTGGTTCCACTTTTGGACAAGTCAAGATTGATTCTAGAGGTATATAATTGATTTTGAGATGTTCGGATGCTCTCAAGTTGAATTGATTTTGCTTCTAGAATTAATTCTAACTTGAATCTACAAACACTACAAATTGTTTATAGCTTCTGCATCTAGAATTGTTTTTTGGCTTGAATCTATGGTTCAACCCACTTTCACATGAATCTATATTCTTTAGTCACATAAATCACTTTACATTCAACTCAACTCACTTTTAGACAGAGTCAGTTTAAAAAAATCAATTAATTCATAATCAATTCTCGTCACCGCATAACCAAACACACACTAACTTAAAAAATTGCAAATAGCTGCAAAACTATTTATTATATTTCTACCACGCATGGACTTATTCGAGCTTATCTACTTACATAAGTTTTGTGAAACTATTTAGGAGAACTTATGGATACAACTTACGACAATTTTAAAAATTCTTTTCGGATTATTTTCATAAGTTCTCCAATATAGTTTAGGAAAACAACTTGTAGCATATATAAAAACAATTCATCTTTATTTTATGTTCGGCATAAAAATACTAGCTTAGACAAACACAGACACGGACACTGACACGTCGACACTTATAATAATTTGAGAAAATGACATAATTATGTCTGACGTCCAACCGGGACAAAGCTAATCTAAGAAGTGTCCATGCTTCATAAGTGTTTATCATTGCAAATAAGTTGTTTATCCAAACAAGCCCTTTAAGTTGAAGATTTACTAAAAAAAACTTAACGAGGATGAAGAACAAACCAGAAGGATAAACCCCTTTGAGAAAAACAATAGAAGTAATAGCAACTTCCAAAAATTCAACCAAAACACCAGCTATTTTTCCTGCAAATTTTCACACACAATCATTGTTAGTAACAAAACACAAGAATCAAAATCAAAATTTTGATTGCTAAAAATTTCAAACCTTGTGGAGTTTGATTCTCTCTTCGCTCCATTCCATAAAATTCCCATATTCAATTTTTCAATTCTAATAATAATTTCTCACCAAACACTCTCAATAAAACAAAAACCTTTTTCCTAAAACGGCATAAAATTCAGAAAAATTACAACTTTACCACAGGATCCGAGACGTATTAAATTGGGGCATACCCATATAAAACTTTACGGGTCGGGTTTTGACCCGAAATTGATTTTCTTCTTCTTTCTTCTATATGCTACTTTGACTCTTTCTGTCACTACCAACAGCGAAAATGGCAGGTGAGAGATTCTTATTTATTTTTCTTTTCTTTTGAATTTTGATTAATTTCGATTGAAAAAGATTGGATTTTGATGAATGGTTTAATTGAATTTTGAGTTTTGACATTGGAATTTGAAAATGAAAGGAAAAAGCAAAGAAAAAATGGAAGGAGGAAGAAGAGGGAGGGCTTGTGTTGTTGTTTTGGGTGATATTGGACGTAGCCCTAGAATGCAGTACCATGCTCTTTCACTTGCCAATCAGGTTTATTCAATTTCTTGTTAATTTCCATAAAAGTTTCATAATTTGATTTTTTTTTGGGTTAATAATAATTTGATGTTATATTTTAATTTGTTATGAAATTTAATTTGTATGCACCGCCCGTGTATTCAATCGAGACTGTATAGATATTTGTGGAATACTGTTTCACATTGTCGGTGCATAAGAATTGGTTAATTTGTATTGACTATATTAGATTTGATTTTGCATATGTTGTTTGATTCTATATTGGACTATGTAATTCTGACTTATGAGTTGCTTATAATGATTTTATGTGTACTGTTGATTGATCTATTGGTTTTTCTGTGCCATTTCAGGCTTCCCTAGAGGTTGACATTGTTGCATATGGAGGTAGTTTTTCGGATTGAGATCCTCTTGTATACTAGACACTTTCCATAGGAGAGAGATACACAAAGAAGAGATTGATGCATTAACTTTTTTATCATTCAAAATTTGTGTTTATCTCTAAGCAGTTTGTTCAAATTTTGCTATTTTACATTGTTATCGTGTCACTATAGCTGCTATTTGACAATACATTTGTACTAAATAGCTTACAGCTAATAGTAATTTGTTCAAATTCATTATACTATACTATAGCGCAGTTATTTGACAGTATTGGTCTCTCTCCTACCAGAAGTGTCTAGTACCGGAGATGATCTCAATTCTACTATTTCTGTATTTGAATTGTTTAAAATGCACCATTGGAGTTAGATTTTTTTTGTAGAATGTGTTTTGGAATTAATTACTACTTTTCAAGTACAATATGAATAAATTTGTGTTTAACGATTTGTATCAGGTTCAGAGCCTCATACATCACTTTTGGCCAACCCATCTATTCATATTTACCAAATGGTATGTGTGTTGACTAATCTTTTGAGGATAAATTTTACAAAAAAAATTGATGTAGTTTTTTTTGGAACATTCTCAAATTTACAGAAACAGTGGCCAACAGCCCGTCAGGGATTACCGAAGATACTTCAACCTTTCATGCTTTTGTTGAAGCCCTTGTTTCAATTTTTCATGCTTCTTTGGTACCTTTTTGTCAAGATACCTTCTCCTGATATTTTTATTGTCCAGGTTGGTTAGCATTTTACGTGTTCTTCCTCCTTTTATTGATGGATTCAATGCTACTTGTTCTTGCTTAAATTAGACTTTTAATGTTACCAGACACGTTTACCTGAAAAAAGGATGCGGCCATTGTTTGACAAACATCTGAGAAGCTAAATAAATATTAAAAACCATATTCGCTTAGTGGTTTTGTTTTAGATTAGTTTAAGGTTTAGGTTACAACAGAGATTCTATATTGCCCAACTTTGTTATCTTGCATAGATGATGTTAAAGACTTTATGCGTTATAGGAAATTTATTCTGATACTCCCTTCTGTCCTTTTTATAAGAAACAGTTCACTTTTTAGGTTCATTGAATAACTGATGAATCTAAAAAGTGAACTGTTTCTTATAAAAAGGACCGGAGGAAGTATTTGGTTAGATTATAAGTTACATGATTAAGAGCCAATAGAGCCTCTGAGTTAATAGATTATTGAGTATGCATCATTACTATGGCTTTGAAGGCTGAATGAACAAGCCCTTCAAAGATTTCTGCTTTTGAGGTATGATCCATTCTACCAAACAGATAAAAGATTCCCATTGCTTTCTTTACCGTGAATCCCCTACAAATAGTAGCCTTTTTCCCTTGAATCTTTTTTAGTGCGCACCGGATTGAATTGAAACTACAAATATATATTCATTTTGGTATGCACTTTAAATCAGTTAAACAAACATCTATATATTATTGTCAAAAAGTAAGAGAATTACGTAAAACATGTCTGGAGTAAAAATCAAACCCGTCATCAATCCATATTGCATTTACAATCTCCTTGTCAACCTTTTATTATCACCTACTAGGAAAATCAGAATGTGAGAGACACCATTGCATAAAAATCTTAGAATCAACTGTGAAATGATTCATTGATGAATGAAGCAAAACAACTGGAGGTAGCTACAAGTATAACTCTGTAGGTTTGTACTTCACTTCTCTCATTCCTTTTGTTTGTGCAGAATCCTCCTTCAGTTCCAACCCTGGTGGCAGTAAAATGGGCTAGCTGGTTGAGGAATTCATTATTTGTCATAGATTGGCATAATTTCGGATATACTCTACTTGGACTGTCCCTGGGAAGGAATAGCCGTTTTGTCTCTTTATACAAATGGTATCAGTTCAGCATTTTTAACTTTTGCATTTTGCTAATATCAGTATTGTCAACTGTGGATCGCAAAAAATAGCAATTTGTTCAAATTCTATGTTACAGTGCTATAGTACCACTATAATCTCTATTTGGCAACACTTTGTACTAAGTATTGATTCGCAGAACAATAGTGATTTGTTCAAATTCGACTGTGCTATAACTCTGCTGTTTGACAACAATGGCTGATATGGATTTTTCTTTTGGGTCTTTCATGACTTTGCTGTCTTAAACTTGATTCTAATGTGATTATATTTGTTGACTCCATATAGGTTTGAGAAGCATTATGGGAAAATGGCAGACGCTTCTCTATGCGTTACAAAAGCAATGCAGCATGAATTGGCTCAAAACTGGGGAATTAAGTAAGAGTGTCCACTAAAAGTAAAAGGGCCAAATAGGTTTTTAGTACCTATAAATTTTTCTTCAACTTTTAGTCTCCATTATCTTTTCTGTCAACACTTTTAGTCCCAGCTATTAAATCTCAACCTATGTATGTGGCTTACCGAAGTTTACGTAGCCCTTTCCACAAGAACTTTTTTTGATGACGTAGAATGTTTGATTTACTAACACATGTTTTTATGAATTTACTTACTATTTATTATTTTTAATTGAGATAATATTAAATATTGGGATTTTAGGTTTTTAAGATAAAAAATCCTCAATTTTCCCAAATCAATCACATGAACATAGTCGCAAGGAGAACGCTTAATAAACCCATGGCCTTAAAAATTGAATATGATGGTCTTGGGAGTTATGCAACCAATCTGCGATGGAATTTGGGGACCAAAAGTGTTGACGAAAAATATTTTGGAGACTTAAAAGTTGACGGAAATTTTATTGCGACTAAAAACGAAAAATGATAATTTTATAGGGACTAAATATATTTAACTCAAGTTCAAATATGTTGTTTCTTTAACATATTACTGTTGCAATGAACTGTGAAGCAATCTGATCCAGTGTTCATTCCTTGACTTCATAGTGCTACGGTATTATACGACCAGCCCCCCGACTTCTTTCATCCAACTTCACTGGAGGAAAAGCATAAGGTGATATAGTTGTTCAGTTGTCTAGTGACTGTGAATGGTGTTATACATTAAGCATTCTTCAAAGTTTCCTAATACAATATAGATAGCTTATAGTTGTTTTGCAGATTGAATGAACACTTTTATGATCCTCTTGGTGTTAGAGATTGTGTTAGTAATGGTAAGATAGGTTTTACAATCCCAAGTTATATTGATCTTAGTTGTCGGCACATTATTTGTTAACTCTCTTGCTTCCTGCAGGAACTTCATTGATGAGTAGCCAAATCCGAAATGAAACCCTGTTTACAACTGAGGTTGGTTCAAACATATGTTTGAAGCCAAACCGGCCTGCACTTGTTGTAAGCAGCACAAGCTGGTAAGTGTATCCTACAATGAATTTCATGCATTGGTAGTATTAAAATTGTCGGTATATATGTTTTATTTACATTGTATAACTCGATACAGGACTCCAGATGAAGATTTTGGCATTCTCTTAGAAGCTGCTTTAATGTATGACAGACGTGTTGCTGCTATATTAAATGAAGATGATTCATTAGATGAGGAGGTCATTTGGAAAGAAATATCTGATGGAAAACAATGTTTATATCCCAGATTGTTATTCGTCATCACCGGTATAGTTTTTTGTTTTTGTCCCTTTCTGAAGCATTGAGAATCATGAGGAACTATTTAATGAAGAATCTTCGTTGATAAAGGTAAAGGTCCTGAAAAAGCAAAGTATGAGGCTAAAATAAAGACATTGAAACTTAAACGTGTGGCATTCCGTACTATGTGGCTGACTGCTGATGATTATCCATTACTGCTAGGTACGTTTTGTGTTCTTTGATTTTTAAAAATTTCCGTGCAGTGTTGTAAATTATTTGATATTAACATCTTTGAGTAATTTCAGGATCAGCTGATCTGGGTGTTTGTCTCCATACTTCTTCATCAGGATTAGACCTTCCGATGAAGGTACCCTTCATCAGGATTTTTCATGTTTAAATTTTGTGTCGGTGTTTGGAAGAAGTTCTTTTCCATGATGAAGTCAGCTTTATATTTTGAGTATGATATCAAATGTTGACATCGTATTTCAAAACAACTATTTCATTGAATCATATTCATTCAATATATTTCTAAATTTTCTTCTTTATCGGTACCAGGTTGTTGATATGTTTGGCTGTGGACTGCCTGTTTGTGCTGTTTCGTACTCTTGGTAAGCTATGTACTTCCTTTGAAAATTGATGTTTGAATTTTTTGAAGTTCAGACATTATGTTTGTTGCGTTTATTGATCAAATCTTTTACTTTCTTGAAGCATTAAAGAGCTGGTTAGCGTTGACAAAAATGGTCTTCTCTTCTCTTCATCTTCAGAGCTAGCTGACGAACTTTTGGTAAGTTTGTTAATGATTGCATGTACTGTACTGTGTTCACTAGATAATACGCTGGATATGTGGATTTTATTTTCAATACCCTTATTTGACATGTGGATTTACATTTTTTTTAGATTGTTTTATCTCTTTAAATTGTCGATCCATAATGCAGACAATGTTTATGTATAATCTCGGGCATACTAATTTGTTTTCTTGCTGAATCTACATAGACGCTCTTCAAGGGATTCCCCGACGAGTGCGATTCTTTGAAGGTTCTCAAATCAGGTGCACTAGATACTGGTTCTTCATCAAGGTGGGTTACTGAATGGGAAGAACATGCAAAGCCACTGATAACCGAGGCAAGTTCATACTGTTTTGCTTTATGACTTTTCATAATCCGGTGATCTAATCTTGCGACAGTTAACAATTCATATGATTGTTTCATAGTTAATCCTATTTTCACTCTTTTATATGCTGCTTTGGTTTAAAGAGGTATTCCTGTTAACCTAAAATTAAGAGCATTTGAATTTGCAGGTTATATCAAGATCTTGATTTTCTTCGTGTTCTTAGAAGACATGTTTGACTGATTACAGTAAAATTTGGTAGATATTTTGGTTTGATTGACCGTATAGATGATTAGCATCATATTCAACAGAATATGTATGCAGCAGGATCTTCAACATCTGTGTATTGTTGACTTGCTGCATTTGTAGTAAATAGAAGTCTGAAAATTTTGCTTTATTTAAATTAGGATTAGGATTTCATTTTCTTTTAATATGTCCTGATTCTGAGATTCATGATATATATTTTAGTAAAAGTGAGGTTATTTATACTAAAGCTTACAAATTAGTTATATATTTCCTGTTGAACTTGTGTCCACTTTTGACATAGTACTTGTGGTATAAGCGTGGAAGAATTCACTCCCAAAATTTAATTAAGAATGGGAAAGATAAGATATAAAATTAAAAGACGAAATTTAATGTTAAAAAAACTAATTGGAGAGGGTGAATAAGAGATATAAACTGTTGGTACGTAGCATCTAAGAAAGTACTAATAAATTAACAGCAAAATTACAGACAAAATATGAAAAACAGGAAACAGAAAATGAAAAAACAGAAAACAAAAATGAAATTGTAGAAAAATAGTTTCTAAGAAGTGAACTTCAAAGCCTGTCCTCAAAGTCGGTGAGAGGCGCCATTTGTTCCTTCAAACCTTTCTTTGTTCTTATCTCCCTAACACGTGCAGCAGCCGGAGTCCCAGGTTCCAGTGGATCAGATGGCATCATATCCCAATGGTCAAATACCAACTGAGGGAAAGCCTGTCCTCCTGTTTGAGCCCTCAGTGCTTCATTGAATTTAAATGACTCAATAACAGGTAAATGTGCCTTGACATTGTAAAGTGGAGTGTTAGGCCTCTGGATTGCCTCAAAAACATGCCCTCTTCTCTGGTTAAGAACACTATATATACCTCCAAGAGCATGTTCAGGTGCTTGTATTTCCACCAGATACACCGGTTCTAGAAGTCGCGGCTTTGCTGTAAGCATGGCTGCATAGCACACCCTTCTAGCTGTTGGACTGATCTGGCCACCTCCTCTGTGAATGGCATCGGCAT
Organism: Trifolium subterraneum; assembly: GCA_951799995.1. Lineage (NCBI taxonomy): Eukaryota > Viridiplantae > Streptophyta > Magnoliopsida > Fabales > Fabaceae > Trifolium > Trifolium subterraneum. Next base: position 49,378,059 of record OX637461.1, on the reverse strand, counting down.
GAAGAACAACGTCGCAAATCTCAAAACAAACCCCCCGCATGCTCTCATCGGCCATTGGACCTTGTTTTGATGCCGTCTGGAATCCAGAAACAACAGAATCCTTGATTTCATTCAGATATTGTACGCCTTTACATGTATCTACCACCATGTTGGGACCTGTTGTCTCGGGGCCGAAACACCATATTTTCTTGGTGAGATCCTTGTCCCAACCAAACTCTTCAGACAGTATTTTAGAACGGTTTTTAGGGTCATCTCTCAATCCAATCTTCCCATCATCGATGGCCTTTGCAAGCCGTTCCTCCATTGGCGTTGCTTCCATATATAAGCGGTTGTGTCTGTTTGGTGACTTGCTCATCACAATATGGCTAGATTTCTCAAGCACAGTCTCACGGAAAGAGACAATAGGGTCGGATATTGAAATCTCGGCTCCATTCATGAAATCGTCCTGCAAATCCTTCAAGCAGATTTCAAGGTGTAACTCACCAGCAGCAGCTACGATATGTTCTCCAGTCTCTGAAATTGTGCACACCACCATGGGATCTGACTTCGCTAACCGTTTAAGGCCATCGACAAGCTTGGGAACTTCCGATGCTACCTTACATGTAACTGCTACACTTACCACAGGTGACACTGAAAATTTCATAGCTCGAATAGGGTGTGCGTCGATTTCTTTCTCATTTGTTAAAGTAGCATTCTTGGTAATGAATTGATCCAAACCCACCATGGCAACTGTATTACCACAAGGGACATCCTCCACTGTTTCTTGCTTCTTTCCCATCCAAATAACCGTTCTCTGAACACTTTTCACATACAGATCTTTCTTCTCCCCGGGGATGTAATTTGGTCCCATAATCCTGACCTTCATTCCAGTTGAAACCTTACCTGAAAACACACGACCAAAAGCATAAAACCTACCCTTATCAGAGGCAGGAATCATCTTTGAAACGTAAAGCATTAAAGGTCCTTCAGGATCACAATTTCGGATTGCAGAAGCATAAGGATCATCAAGGGGACCCTCATACAAATTATCGACACGGTATTTTTGAGCCTTGGAAGGAGAAGGAAGATGGAAAATCATCATCTCTAAAAGAGCACTGCTAGCCGGGAGCCAGCTTTGCATAACACGCTTCATCAAAGCCTTTCCTGTTAATTCTTTCTCCTCCGACTTCAAATTCACCTTGAGCTTCTGCAGCATCAGCCACAGTTTATCCTTCTGATCAGTCATACAAAGTTCAATAATATGCTTGATTGGCTCATAACAGAACTGAACAAAGCCACGCTTGCACGTAGCTGAACCAGTGTTCTTGGTGGTCCATTTCTTAGTGGCAGGATCAAAGAAATTTTCACCCCAGAGCCTCTCCATCATCTTTGACTCGTTAACACCAAATTTGGAGGCATACATCTTTGCAAAGTTGGTCAGAGTGAAAGCCCAACCATGCAAACCAGCAGAGAAAGCAACAGTTCCTTTCTCAGGATACACTTGAACATCACCAAGCAATGGATCTTCATAGGTTGCCATGATGACATTGGCACTCTCAATGACCCTCTGAATCGTCAAGTAGGCCTCTTCAGCATCGAGTTGAAGCTCAAGAAAACATCTATCCATTTTGTTTACAGTTAAAACAGGTTTAATCCTTTCTCCTAGTGCTTGTCTCAACACTGTTTGTGTTTGTACACAAACCCCTTCGACACAATCCACCACCACAAGTGCTCCATCGGTGATGCGAAGTGCAGCCGTGACCTCAGATGAGAAATCAACATGCCCAGGAGAGTCGATCAGGTTTATAAGGTACTTGTTCCCTTCACGTTCACCTTTGAAATTCTTCAAATCATCATCACTCATCTCATAGTAGAGAGAGATACCAGTTGACTTTATCGTTATACCGCGCTCAGCTTCGTCTTGACGGGTATCTGTCATCCTAACATCTCCTGCAACCTCTTGTGCTATAATGCCAGCAGCCGCCACAAGAGAATCTGTCAAAGTTGATTTTCCTGCATTCAAGAAACTAAATTAAAATACTGAAATATCTACAAAATAATCTTAATAATTGAAACAGAATATGAAATTATTTTCCTTTTAAGTTTCTAAACAAAGAAGATACAAATGCTAAATAAAAAAAGCTATTGTTCAGTTATAGTCAGAAAACAATCACCACATTACATAATTGCTTCACATCATACAACAAAAGGGTGCAAGTATTGTCCCCTTCGCTTTCGCTACTACACTTATATTTTTCGAAAGTTAGTTTCGCATGGCAATGTTGTCTGATTTTTTTTTTTTGAACGGCTAAATGAACATAAAAAATTACACGTCCAGAAATAAATTTTCAAAAGATTTAGGTGCAGTACTAAAAACTTAGCAGTTAATACCAGCTTCAAGCTTAGAGTAGCATACCATGATCAACATGAGCAATAACCGACATATTCCGAATGTTGTGTGGGAGGTCCATGCTCTGCCGAAGTTCATCAGCTGTGAACTTCACCATCTTTGACAGATTTTATTCCTTGCAAATAAGAGCTTGACTCTGAAAGGAAGAAAGAAACATAAAAAATGAGTATAAATTTAGTTCTTGAAAGTAAAACAGAAAACAGGTTTGAAATTCTCATTGATTTTCGTGTAAATTAACCTACACTAACGTAGGTTGCATATCCTTTAAATTCTTTGGAAATATATAAGTAACAAATAATTTTCCAAAAATAAAATAGTCATCTTTAATAATCAATCTAGACTCACACATTGAAAATCAACAATATTTTCACAATCGTTCAAATTACACATATATAGATAATTCACAAATCACAATCCTTAGTTAAAATCAGTAAATCAAAACACTAAATAAATTCATAGTTTAATATTGAAATTCATCAAAATAAACTATACTATATAAACTGTTATTCAAAGTTCCTAACTCCTTCACAATCCTAAATTCTGAAAATTAACATACCAAACAAGGTTTAAAGGGTATGATTACTCACCTCTTAAATCAAAACTTGCTTAAAACTGATCGGTACTCTATTCTCGTTTTTGTTCTACTTGCAGTTATACCCTATTGCCTAATTGTGTGTTTATATATATAATATTAATAATAACCACCACATACCTTGGAGGGCAAGAAAAAGTGATACTCGATTTAAAAAAAAGACAAAACTTACATGCATTTCTTACTTTTCCACTCACAAAGAGGTGGTTATTTGTGTTTTTCATTTTGAAAAAAATAAAAGAAAATGATTTTTTAATAAAAAAAACTACCTCTTTGTAAGAGGAAAAGTAAGAAATGCATGTATGGAAATGCATGCAAGTTTTGTCCAAAAAAAAAAACTATATCTAATAAATTTGGTGCTTCGAAAAAAAAATCTAATAAATTTGATGCACTTCTAATTCCTATTTTAAATCTTAGATAAGAAAAATAAAACTTAATGAATATCTTATTTTAAATTTTAAAAAAGAAACAAATCCTAAAGTTTGTTTGTGTCAAAAAAAAAACTTAAAATATTTTAAACAAAAAATATAAATAATAAATAAAGTGATATCTTATTTTAAATATAAATATAAAATATATTTAAATTTAACTTCTGAAAAAGATATTCATACATATTATTCTCAACAAAAATCACATTATAACACTCTTTGCAACATAAACTTGATTAACTAGTACAAGAAAGTTGAGTAGAGGAGCAATAATTTCTAAAATTCATATAGCAAAGACAAGTTTGGACTAGCTTATTTGTAAACTCATGAAAAATAGCTTATTCAAATAAATAAATTTTTATGTTAATTTATAAGTTCACGCTAATAAAAATTAAATCTTTATAAGTTTTTATTTCATAAAATACACTAACAAACTTATAAATAATACATAAAAATTTATCTTATTTTATATAAGTTCAAAAATAAATCAATTCAAACGGCTAAAAATATTTAGCTCAAATATTAGTTGAGTTGGAAAATAAATTTTTAATAGTCAAACCTTGGAAAATAAATTTATATTAGTTCAAACTTCAATCTTTAATAGTCAAACCTTGGAAAATAAATTTATTAAAGTATCTGAGATAAAAAAACAAAAAAAGAATTATTTACTAGAAAGATTGCTACGTGGTATATGAATGTAAAAGTGGTCGGGCTATAATAGGGTCATGTTAACCGGTACCTTCGAGAAAATAGTTTTTTTTTTGAATCAACCTTCGAGAAAATAGTTAAGGAATGAAAAAAAGAAAATTTCAAATTAAAAATTATATTTTTTTAGACTTTTAAAGAGTTATCTCCACAAACTCCAATGACATATTACTATATTTAATTCATTAAACAGTGTTCCTAAACACTATTTAGCATTTTCCTACTCCCTCCGTCCCAAAATAATTGACCTAACTTTGACTTGGTGTACTATTCATATGATCTACTTTGATCATATTTTTCTACTTAAATGTACATGCAAATATATGCATATGAGATGTTGTTTGATTTGTCTCGATGAGTATTTTCAAAATATATAATTTTTATAATTTTTAATAATAGATAATTTAAAATATTAACGATCAAAGTTGTGCATTGGCAAACGTGAATGTGGTCAACTGGGTCAATTATTTTGGGACGGAGGGAGTATATAATAAGTGAGAATTATTAATTTATTATTGACTTGGGCATATTATTGACTTGAATTGCTGCGCAAGTAAATTGACTAGTTCCGTTTTTTTTAAATAGTAAGTTTTTTTCCAACAAATTTCGAAGTCACATTTTAGTTTCTACGCTATCAGTTTTAAAATATTTGTCGTTTTTAAAAAAATATTTGTTTTAAATTATTTTTCGTTTTGATAATTTAAAATTATGTTTTGTCTATTATATCTCACCTTCCTAATTTTTTTTATTAACTAAATCTTATATAATCTTTTTATTGTATCTTTTTTTACTAAACTTCTTCGTATAATTTTTTTATTGTTTTTTTTTTCTTACATGTTTATTGAAAATCTTGTTACACATGACTACAACTTCATCACAATACGAAGAAACTCAAATTTTTTTCTCTCTGTATAATCTTGTTTTTGTTTTGCTATTTTTTTTCTCTCAGCAGCGGGCTTGTCTGCTGCATCCACTGCTGCAACATTCTTATGCATTGGATTAAATCTAACGGCTCATACATTAAACACTAATTAAAAAGAAAAAGATACAATCTATCCCCTTTCCTTATTGGCTTTCACACAGTGCATCAATGGAGGTCGACGGCACTGTCATGCTGTTGCTTTCATCTTATATTTTGTCAATAATCTTTCATTCAATTTCTTTTGAAACATAGAGCTCATTATCAGCAATTTCTATTCAATACTTACAATCCTTTTTTCTTCACAGCAATGCAACTTATTATGCATATATAACTTTTTTTAATTCTTTTGATTGCAACTTTAATATTTTCCCTCGACATTCAAGGATACTCGTTAATCATAAAATACTTCAAATGATCATGAGCATCACAATAACAACTAATAAATTCCATTAGTTAATTTGCAGCAAAATCAACTGCAATATCAAATCGGGAAAAAGAATCTTAAAAAAGTATATTGGAGTTGTGTCTTTGTAATTCGCAAACATCCTCCGCCACTACAGAGTCGTCGGTGCATGGAACCATTGGGTGATGAACTGGCACCCTCGATTGTTGTTGTGTGAAAGCCATGAAGAAATGAGACAGATTGAGTGTCTTTTTCTTTTTTATATTTTAATTAGTGTTTAATGTATGAGCCGTTAGATTTAATCCAACGCATAAGAATGTTGCAGCAGTGGAGGCAGCAGACTAGCTCGCTGCTGAGGATTCGAATTCATCTAAGTATTTCTCCATTAAATTTATAGGAAAGAGAAAGTGTGTGCAAAAAAATAAAAGAAATTTATTAATGAATTAAAATAAGGGTATAATAGAAAAATAAGGTGCAAAAATACACTTTCTTAATTTCTTGTTTTTTTCTAAAACGACAAGTATTTTGAAACGGAGGGAGTAGTTTTTTATTATCTAAGGCTCTGTTTGGATTGATGGAAGGAATATAATGCAATGGAGTAGAGCGGAATAGAGGGGAGTGAGATGAGATAGAGCGGAATAGAATAAATCTTTCATTCCATTATTTGGATATTTTGAAAAGGAGAGGAACAAAATTGAAGGTAAGTGGTGGTATTGGATGAAATTCATTCCATCCTATTTCATTTCATTCCATTATTATTTTTCAAATCCAAACAAAGGAATATTATTTTATTCTATCCCACTCCGCTCCATTTCATTATATTCCATTAATCCAGAGAGTTCACTATAATCACAAAAGATTACACAATCTGCTCAAGCACACAAGCAAGAGACTTACACTATTTGCTCAAGCACACAAGCAAGAGACTTCAACAGATGCTCAAGCACACAAGCAAGAGACTTACTCTAATTTACTTAAGCACAAAAGCAAGAGACTTCACAAGTTGCTCAAGCATAAAAGCAAGAGACTTTGAATCTTATACAATAAGATTTCTTACAAATGTACACCTAGGACTAATTCTTACAAAAGTTATCAAAACAGAAAGCTTTGATGTTTGAATGAAGATCTTTGAGTTTAAGTCTTATGGAGATGTTTTCTATTGAACGAACACTTTCTTCTTGTTCTTTTTGGCTCTTTGAAATTTTCAAGTCGTTCAACAGATATCAATTCAAAGAGGTCTTGTATTTATAGGCTCAGAAATAAAGACGTTTGAATATGACCGTTGTGGAAGATCAGTTTGCCCGTTTGAAAGGTACTTAGACCATTTTAAACTTTATTCCACAAATAGCAAACTGCTTCTGCTTCTTTGTTTCTCGAAGATAGTTTCTTTGCACAGAAGAAGTAACTTTAGTACCGTTGTCTTGATACTCCTTTCTTGACTTGTTGGATTGACACAAAGCAGCATCCATTTCGTCTTTGTATAGAATTTAACTTGAGGGAGATATCTCTAGACTTGATTATGTTTTGTTATTATTGTGTAGCTTCTGAAAGTACACTTCAATTGCTTCTGACAGACTCTTCGTGCTTCTTAGACTTTCATTGCTTCTGAGACTTCTTGTTGCTTCTAATAGGCTTTCTTAGACTCGGTTCTCTCAGAACCTCTGAATGCTTCAGATGCATATATTTTGCTTTGCGCTTCTAAGATTCTATCTTCGTTGTTAACTGCATACTTTCATTTAAGATCATTAGTGTTCTCAATTGCATATTAATACTTTGTTATCATCAAAACGTTATCAAGCTCTTGGGGTTTGTTCTAGGAACCATTTTTGTTCTAACATTTTCGACTTGGCTACTAATCAGTCGATTTCGGTGGCGGAGATGTGTGCGTTACGGTGGGAGGAGTGTGGGGCGGGGTGGCAGTGACGCTGTCAGTTGTGAGCGGTGTTGGAGGAGGAGTTGCTTGCAGAGTGCACAGGTTTACTTTATGATATTGTACTGAAACTAACATTTCAGATTCGTGTATTTGGCGGCATGACATTGGTGGCGGTTACTCGGTGAAGGATGCATATTCTCTACTTACTGCACTGGACGCTGACACTATGGCAGGTGCATCTAACCTCATTTGGCATAAACAAGTCCCCCTGAAAGTATCGGTTTTGTCTTGGTGGCTGCTTCGCAACAGGTTACCAACTAAAGACAACTTGGTGACGCATAACATTATTCTCCCTGATGCTAGCGTTTGTGTGGGTGGATGTGGTGAACCGAAAACTGCTAATCACTTGTTTCTTTCAAACTTGTTTTTGCAACAAATGCAAGGCTGAAGGAACTACAATGCAACAAATGCTAGATAAAGTTAAAAATTATGTACGTACTAGTGGCTGAAAGCTCACAATGTCCACTTATGTATCCACACCCATAGATGGTGGTCGAGCCCGTTGGTTTGTTTGGCCATCGATTAAGTTTTCCATTACAGTGTATACTTGAGGTTGTAAAACTTTGTGGCTTTGATTGACACTCCTTGTGCTAGGCAGGGTTATCTTTTGGAATTAATATATTCCATTTTTATTTGTTAAAAAAAAGTTATCTTCCTTTTCTAACATCAATTAAATAGTTTGTAGCTCTAATATAGTTGCAAAAAACTCTTCCTAAAATATAAAATATTACTAAATGTCTCTTAAGTACATTAGTGTGTCGTGTTTGTCCATTCAGCACACTTAGTAAAGCAGTCACATAAAAAACATACCAATGATAAGTATGCATTATTAGAGACTCTTAACACAACTCACACACGTAGCACTATTGAGTTTGGTATGTGGATATAAATGGTAGGGGTCCGATAGTGGAAACATAGGAGACGGCCCAACAGATCTCACACGAGACTCTACCATCTTAGAAATTAGACTGGGCTTACCTTAGCCTTATAAAACTGCCTTGTAAAGTGAGGTTTTCACTCATGTATAAACCCATATTCAAACAATTTTCATCGAATATTGGATTCTTAACATTAACATCTACAAAGTTCTAGTTTTCCATATTTATTAAAGGTAATCATTTTTAGTCCTTAACTATTGCCCAGAGCACTAAGGTTGTTTACAAATATTAAAATGATAGAGAATTATAAATTTAAGTGTGATAAAAACCATAATATTTACAACATTAAGCCATAAATATAAAAGTATATATTTTTAGAAGTAAAACTACAAGGTTCTTGAAATTAGAAAGAAAAAAGAATTGTTAAAACTATTGGGTACCAACAAAATAACTGTATGACAAGTCATGAAATATTCTAGTAGGGCATTTATATATATACTATCTTGGGTATGGCACTAAATCAAGAATCGTATGGGTGAAAAGCTAATCTGACATTAAATTTTCGACACAACCACATAGGAAATTTAAAAACCTCGGTTGAAATGTATTGCAACAATACTGTTTTAAAAACTCATAATCTTCAAGAAATCCAAAATTCTCTATAATGAAAAAAGACAATTAAATTTTGTAACACAACAACATAGGAAATTCAAAAACCTCGGTTGAAATGTATTGCAACAATACAATTTTCAAAAAATCAGAATCTTCAAGAAATATAAAATTATCTATAATGAAAAAAGAGAATATTTTTTTTTTAATTAAAGTGGAATATTATATATTGTGTAAGAAGTAAAGAAGTAAATATATGTGTGATAAATATCATAATATTTACAACAATAAGTCATAAATATAAAAGTATAAATATTCTTAGAAGTAAATATTCTTAGAAGTAAAACTACAAGGTTCTTGAAATTAGAACTCTTTTTTTCTTTCTTATAATAACTATTGGGTATACCAACAAAATAACTATATGACAAGTCATGAAATATTCTATGCGTAACTACACATTTGGGTTTATACGTTTAATTTAGGTTTCAAATTGATCTATTATGTTTAAAACGTTTTAAATTGTTCCCTTCCGTTTCTAACGTTAGTATAAGTTAGTCATTTCCGTTAAATTTGAACTTAACTCAATTTATATAGCTGAGGTGGCTAATAGAAACAATGCAGTGGGTATTAATTTATTTTTAATTAATTAACGTTTCTCTTAATCATCAATTTATGTTTTTTTTATAGTACCAATTTCTTTTCTTAAAAAATAAAGTTTTTTTTTTTTTTTATAATTTTTCTCTTTCACTTCCCCATCTTCTCCTTCCTCTTGTTGCACACTTTGTCGAAGTCTAGAAACAACGCAATTTCTGACTATCCATCTCAACCTTCCATGTTATCTCCACCGTCTTAGCATTCAAATCCACAAAAAACAAAAACCCCAAAATGGTTCAAACTGTTTTTCTTTTCAAAAAAGAAAAATAAAGAAACATTCACAGATCTACTTTCAATCAGAAAAAATAGTGTTATTTGTACGAGAGAGAAGACGAATCTGTATGAGAAGAGAGAAAAACATTCACAGACCTAATTTCTTGACCTTATGGGTTTGGAGTTTATGATTTTCTTGAATTGGGTTTATTTTGCTATGTTGTATTTAGCTTGAATTATCATTATATGGGTACTTCTAAGATTTGTAAGCTGTTCCTAGATATGATGTTGTTGCTTTTGAGGAAGTTGGTACAATTCATGTATAAAAATTACCCCACAATAATTATAAAAAATTAAATAAAAAATTACGTCAATGGTTTAAATAGAGTTAAGTTTAAGTTTAACGGAAAGGACTAACATATCCTAATTACGTCTGAAACGTAAGGGACCAATCTGAAACGTTTTGAATATAAGGGACCAAATGTATAGTTAAGCCTCTACTAGCAGGACATTTATATACTATCTTAGATATATCTTGGGTATGACACTAAATCAAGAATCGTGTGGGTGAAATGCTAATCTGACATTAAATTTTCAACACAACCATATAGGAAATTCAAAAATCTCGGTTGAAATGTTTTGCAACAATATTGTTTTAAACAATAGAATCTTCAAGAAATCTAAAATTCCCTATAATGAAACAAGAGAATAAATTTTGTAACTAAAGTGGAATATTATATATTGTGTAAGTAAAGACATAAATTTGAAGAGGATAAAAAAAATGGCTTACCTAATGCAACTACATTCTTCGAAACAAGAAATGTTGTAGAAAAATAATCATTATGTAAACAAGCTTGATAATTTTAGACATATTTCCTATCTTTACATGTAACAAATGGATTTATCACTTTATAAGTTATACATTTCTCTCGTTACATAAATTAAATATTTTTTCTTAGAAAAACTAAGAGCATCAAGACATCAAAGGAAGATAGACATCCCGATTCTTATGCAGTTGTGAAAAATCCTTCATAAAGTTAAAATTAATATTATTATATTAAGTGTCTCTTAAGTACATCATCATGTTGCGTGTTTCTCTTAAGCAAACTTATTTCTAATATTGTATAACCTTTCAATATAGGAAAACGAAAATCATTAGAATTCATTATTAATTTTTACTAAATTTCTTATATTGTATAACCTTTCAATATAAGCAAACGAAAATAAAAAAATTAATAATACTGGTGGACAACATATTCACGCCTTAATTGATGGTATTGTTATATATAATCAAATATACTATAAAACGCTATATTATAAGTCACTAGGTTTGGTCTAGTTGTGAGGGGTTTGGGTAATATGCATGAGGTATTGAGTTCGATCCTCTGCTCGATCCGTTGTAAACAAAAAAAACGCTATATATATTATAGTCTCAACATAATATAAAATGTTATTAATCTGTATTAGATTATTATGAAATTTCCCTAAATATACATCAATGGGATTTTACCCATGTATTAAAATAATAAGTACATGGTACAAAAGGAATACATACAAAAAAATTTCTAGGTGAGAAAATTTTAGAAAAGAACTACAACATAATATTACTACATCCTAAGAAAAACAAATCAATTTCACACAATCTTGTCCATACCCTTGCGTATCCGCTCATTTGTAAGACAACACTATAAACTATAATATCATATCTCAGCGAGTTCTTTAATTATATCCAGAGAATATTCAGATCCATTTCCGATAATCGCACTCAATGGGCCATCACAGTCACCATGTACCCTTAGAATTAAAGTGAATCTATTCTCAATAATCACACTATGTAGCACTATTTTCTTAAGATTGGGTAATATTGAACGGATCGAGCAAATATGATCGGCCCTGACCTGAAGTCTAGACCACAGGTTGGTTTTCCAGTAAACAGTTTTTAACCAGCTCAATGTTGGGTTTTTGAAGTTGGCTACAATTTTGCAAAAACTAACTATCAGTCAACATGCTGGATGAGATGCTTTAGAGCATGTTGTGCAGCATCGCTACGTCAGTACTAAAGCACGCGCGCGCCCAGAATTTTTATGCAATATCTTTTGGAAAGATTTGATTCAGAAAAATTACAACACATGTGCTAAACATGCTTGTGCGCCTTGTTCCTTAAGCAAAGAAATATTGCTTCAAATATTTATCACAAAAATATATCTATATATTTTTGTTTTGAACTAAATCTCTTTTTGGAAGAATTATTTTTTCAAATCTTCAAGTTTTATTTTTTTAAAATAATCTAGGGTTGGCCGAGATTATTACAGCTATGTTTACTTGAAGACCTAGCTTGGACATCAAGACAATTCAAGGCTATAAATACATGAAGACCCAAGCTTATTGTTGTGTGTATTTTTCTCTAAACCGTGTGTTCACTAAAGCGTGAGTTTTAGGGTTTAGGTGTTTTGTTTCTTGTGATTTGTGAGGCTTCCTTGTGTCATCTTGATGCAAGTTTAGGACTGGGTTTATCGAGTTGTATTGTTTAATTCTCTTAAGCTTTTAAGCACGGAGAATAAGTTGTGTTAACTTGCTCCAAAGCTTTTAAGCACGGAGGTAGGTTTGTTTAAGTGATTCAAAGTTTCTGTTGCGGTGAGTAGCATATTGGTTTTATTGTAAACGTAAGGAGTGGGACGGGGCGTCTCATATCTAGGAGTTCCTAGGTAGAGTATAGCACGGGTAGTGGCTAGGCGAGAAGTTGTAAACGGGGCGTTTGTTGCGAAACTTTGAACTAGCATTACTATAGTGGATTCCTCCTGGATTGGTATCCCCCAGAGTAGGAGAGTTGCTCCGAACTAGGTTAACAAACCTTCGTGTTGTTTATTTATTTGCACTTTATTGTTTCAGTGTGATATATTGCTTCACAGGTTGTTGTAGCGTCTTACGCAACATCTTTCTACTGCGTGCCAGAATTACAATTGGTATTAGAGCAAGCACCCTAACCTGCATTGGGTGAGCTCCAGGGTAGTATCTAGCACTATGGACAAAGAAGGAGGATATATATCTAGGCCACCACTTCTAGATGACTCAAACTACGACTTTTGGAAATCACGCATGGAAGCATTCATAAAATCTATTGATATGAAAGCTTGGAATGCTATATTAAAGGGCTGGGAACATCCCAAGGTAAAGGATGCTAGTGGAGCAGACACTGATGAGCTAAAGCCAGAAGAAGACTGGACTACCGCCGAAGATACGCTAGCTGTTGGAAATTCAAAAGCTCCGAATGCCTTATTTAATGGAGTGGACAAAAATATGTTCAGATTAATCAAAAGGTGTAAAGTTGCTAAGGAAGCTAGGGATATCTTGAAAACCACTCAAGAAGGAACTGCTAAGGTAAAAATTTCTAGACTATAAATTCTAACTAGAAAATTTGAAAATCTTAAAATGAAAGAGGATGAAAGTGTTCATGACTTTTATATGAATGTTATGGATTTTGCCAACTCATTTGATGACTTAGGAGAAAAAAATGAGTGATGAAAAAATTGTAAGAAAATTTCTTAGGTCTCTCACCAAGAAATTTGATATGAAAGTAATAGCTATGGAGGAGGCACAAGATATCTCAACTATGAGAGTTGATGAATTAATAGGATCACTACAAACTTATGAATCATCTGTCAAAGAAAGAATAGAAAGAAAAACCAAAAACATTGCTCTTGTATCCAATGCTGCTGAGGAAGATGAGGAAGATGAACAGGATTCAGGTGAGAGCTTCTCTGAAGCTATAGTCATGCTTGGAAGACAGTTTAATAAGGTACTAAGAAAGGCGGACAAAAACTCATGGAAAAGTGCTAAGAATAATGCTTCTGACATCATGCGCATCATTGATGCCCAAAAAAAATCAAAGGGTGATGAAAAGCGTACTGTAAACAAGGGAATCAATTGTCATGAATATGAAGGATACGGTCACATAAGAACAGAATGTGGCACATATCTGAGAAAACAAAAGAAGAGTTTAGTTGCTTCATGGTTTGATGAAGAAGAATCTGAAGGAGAAAAAGAATTAGAAGCTGCAAAACATGTTAGAGTTCTAACTGGAATAGTAGAATCTGACACAAAATCTTGTGATGAAGAACTCACCTTTGAAGAACTGGCAACAACATACAAAGAGTCGTGCTTAGTCTCAGCTGATAAATGTAGAGAAATTAAAAAATTAAAGAAGATTAACTCTCAACTTAAAGCAGACCAAGCTAAAAACATGTCAAGGATTGAAGATCTTCAAATTAAGGTAAACCATCTGACCTCTGATCTTGATGAAGCAAACAAAGAAATTGATCTGTTGAATGTTAATGTGGGACGGTTAAGAAAATATTATGAGATGCTTAATAAAACTGGGGATGAGAAACTTGATGAAATCTTGGAACATCACAAAAGGAGACCAAGGTTCATTGGAATCAGCTATGAAAATGTCAACAAACACAAGACTTATAATCCTGATCTTATGTATACTCATCTTTAAGAAGTCCCAGGGGCTAACATGTCGAGAAAGGTGCCCCAACGTCCTAGGCAACATCATGGCAATTCTTACTATAAGAAACATCGTCCTTGGAGGTGTCACTACTGTGGTAGAAAAGGACACATAAGGCCTTTTTGCTACAAGTTGTATGGGTACCCTCAAGAGAAGCAACAAACTGAGCCAAAACCTGTGATTCAACAAGAATGGAAACTCAAAAGTGAGAACGTCACTATAAAACCCAAAGTTGATGAAGACCTAACTGTAAATCAGGTTACAGGTCTGATTGCTCACACTTCTTTTAGAGCCTCTTCAAAAGAAGACTGGTATTTTGACAGTGGGTGTTCGAGACATATGACTGGAGATGATACATTTCTTGTTGATATCAAATCATATTCAACTAGCTATGTGACTTTTGGAGATGGAGTCAAAGGGGAGATCAATGGTGTTGGAAAGCTGATAAACAAAAGCTTACCTAAACTTGAGAATGTGTTACTTGTAAAGGGATTAACTGCTAATTTGATTAGCATTAGTCAATTGTGTGACCAAGGTCTGAAGGTAAAGTTCACCAAAACTGAGTGCCTTATCACAAGTGAGAGTGATGAATTACTCGTGAAAGGTGTGAGGTCCAAAGACAATTGCTACTTGTGGGTATCTCAAGAGGAAGCAAATTTGTCAACATGTCTCATAGAAAAAGAAGATGAAGTAACACTTTGGCACCAAAAGTTAGGACATATAAATCCGAGGAGCATGAAAAAGGCAATATCTGAGGAAGCTATTAGAGGACTACCTAAGCTTAAAATTGCAGAAGGTAACATCTGTGGTGAGTGTCAAATTGGAAAACAAACCAAGACGTCACACCAGGAGCTACAACATCTGACCACGACAAGAGTTCTTGAATTTCTTCACATGGATTTAATAGGACCTATGCAAGTTATTAGCTTGGGAGGAAAAAGGTATGCCTACGTGGTTGTTGATGATTTCTCTAGATACACTTGGGTAAATTTTATTAGGGAAAAATAAGATACGTTTGATGTCTTTAAAGACCTATGTGATAAACTTCAAAGGGAAAAGAATGAGGTAATCTTGAGAATAAGAAGTGATCACGGAAAAGAATTTGAGAATTCCAGGTTCTCTGAGTTTTGTGCATCCGAAGGAATCAAGCATGAGTTCTCATCTCCTATTACACCTCAACAAAATGGAGTGTTGAAAGGAAGAACAGAAGTTTACAAGAGTCAGCAAGGGTAATGTTGCAGGCTAAGAAACTTCCATATTCCTTTTGGGCAGAAGCGATGAATACAACCTGTTATATTCATAATAGAGTAACTTTAAGGTCAGGAACCACTAGTACCTTGTATGAATTGTGGAAGAACAAAAAACCTACTGTTAAGTATTTCCATATTTTTGGAAGCAAATGCTATATCTTAGAAGACAGAGAACAGAGAAAGAAGATGGATCCTAAAAGTGATGAAGGGATCTTTTTGGGTTACTCCACCAACAGTAGAACTTACAGGGTATACAACTCCAGGCCTAAGGTCATAATGGAATCAAGTAATGTGGTAGTAGATGATTCAGCAGAAGAAAGATCGACAGATGTGGCAGATGATGTTGGAACAAAATATGTGTTAATACACACCCTTAGGTTTTGATGATAACAAAGTATTAAATGGACAATTGATGGTACTAATGTTTAAATTAAAAGTGCAGGAGAATTCAACGTTATATCGAGAGCACACTTGATTTAGACTCTGATGAAACCTATGGAAGTCAGAATCTTTACACTCTGAAGGAGTTCAGAAGCTACAACGTGGTCAGAAGCTAAACAAAGTTCAGAAGCTCAAAAAGGATCAGAATGTCTGCAAGAGTTCAGAAGCTCAGAGAAGTTCAGAAGCTCAAAGATGTTCAGATGCCTACAAGAGTTCAGAAGCTATCTGCTAGTCATGAGTCATTCAGAAGATGAAGACGTTCAGAAGCTGAATTACGAAGGACTATCAGAGGCCATCCATTCAAGACCAATTAGACTCCAAGTTATCAAAGGTTCATCAGAAGCAAAAGAATTCCCCAAATCATCAGAAGGGCTACATCAACTACTCTTATCAAGCCTGATGATTTGTTCTAAGGTCAACTAATTACAACGGTCACAAAGGATGTGATCCTTCTCTCTCTCTAGGAGCTAGTTGTACCTTATTACTGTACTTTGGACAAACAGTAAAGGTGAAGCTTCACTGCAAAAGAAGACGTGGCTTTACTCAACGGATCTTCAAAGACTACAGCTGTTCATTTTACAACGGGAATTTCTCCAACGTCTCAATGTCTTTCTCATCTCATATAAATATGCCATAGAAAGAATTGATGACTAACGATCTTCATTAGAAAACATCTCTCAGAATAAAGTGAGAATTTGAATTGTAATAGAAAACATCTCTCAAATGAAGTGAGAATAGAAACTAGCTTAAGCCTCTGAAGTTATTATGTTTGTAATAAGTTTAAGCTTATAAGTTAGTAGTAAGTCTTCTGGTTAGTGTAGAAGCAAGTAAGTCTTCTGCTTAGTGTAGAAGCTCTTCTGCTTAGTGTAGAAGCAAGAAAGTCTTATGCTTAGTGTAGAAGCACATAAGTCTCAATCATAGTGATTAGAGCAAAGAAGTCTTCTGCTGAGTGTAGGAGCAAGGAAGTCTCTCTGTCTTGTGTGACTTAGAGCAGGAAGTCTTAAGCTTGTGTGCTTGAGCAAGGAAGTCTTTGATCTTGTGTGATTAGAGCAAGGAAGTCTCTCTGTCTTGTGTGACTTAGAGCAGGAAGTCTTAAGTCTTGTGTGACTTGAGCAAGGAAGTCTTGAGCTTGTGTGCTTGAGCATCTGATTGTAATCTTAGTGATTATATTGAACTCTCTTGGAAACAAGGGGACTGGAGTACTCTCAATTTGTGAGGGGAACCAGTATAAATTGTTGTGTGTTCTTCTCTCTCTCACTCTCTCATTTACTCCTTCATCATTCACTTAGCCGTAAGTTAATTGTGTGAACAATTCCGCTGTGCTTAAAGACTCTGATAGATTTAAATATCTTGAAAAGTTTTTAAATATCCAAAACACAATTCAACTCCCCTTCTTGTGTTTTCTCCACGCACCTTCAATTGGTATCAAAGCTCCGGTTCTGTTGGTAAATCACTTAACCGTGAGACAGTCAAGATCCAAAGGAGAAAAACACCATGGCTCAAAACATGGATGATTGGAAGCAGAAGTTATATCAACAAGTTGCTGATCTTGTCAAGGAAATTGAAGATGGACTAAACTTAAATGAAGATCTGAGCAACAATCAAAATCCTTCCACATCAGGGGCTGAACAAACTTCCTATTTTAGCCCAAAAAGGAAATCATATTTTGTTCCTATGTTCTGGTATTCTTTTGGTTCTTCTACTATGGTACTTTGTTTGATCGTTTACTGGCTTTCTTTGTCAAATTTAGCCCAAAAAGGGGGAGTAATTCTGAGATTCTGAGGTTATTCTGAAGGTTTTATGTTTGCATAATGTGGCGACAAATGCTATAGCGTCTGGTATAGCATCTTTGTCTTTTGATGATATGCATGTTTTGAGGGGGAGTGATCTCCATGCATGTGCTAAGGGGGAATAGAATTTATTTTTCTACTGTATGTGATGAATATGAATTTATTTTTCCTAATTTGTGTGGAATTTATTTTTCCATAATATTTAAAATGAAGGAGTTTATTTCTCCTTATTTTTGAATCCTCCACATGAGAGTTTATTTCTCTCAGGCTGTACTTCATGAGGCTATGTTGTTCTTTCCGCTGTTGCTTGCCTCTGATAAATGTGCTTTTTCTACTTTCTTTCCTAGTTGTGTGTTTATGTTGACTCGAAGGAAAGTATGATATGTATCTCTCCACAAACTGGTCTAAATTTATTTTTAGCCAAAATTTGCCAAAGGGGGAGATTGTTGGGTTTTTGAAGTTGGCTACAATTTTGCAAAAACTAACAATTAGCAGAATGCTGGACGAGATGCTTTAGAGCATGTTGTGCAGCATCGCTACGTCAGGACTAAAGCACGCGCGCGCCCAGAATTTTTATGCAATATCTTTTGGAAAGATTTGATTCAGAAAAATTATAACAAATGTGCTAAACATGCTTGCGCGCCTTGTTCCTTAAGCAAAGAAAGATTGCTTCAAATATTTATCACAAAAATATATCTATATATTTTTGTTGTGAACTAAATCTTTTTTGGAAGAATTATTTTTTCAAATCTTCAAGTTTTATTTTTTAAAAATAATCTAGGGTTGGCCGAGATTATTACAGCGGTGTTTACTTGAAGACCTAGCTTGGACATCAAGACAATTCAAGGCTATAAATACATGAAGACCCAAACTTATTGTTGTGTGTATTTTTCTCTAAACCGCGTGTTCACTAAAGCGTGAGTTTTAGGGTTTAGGTGTTTTGTTTCTTGTGATTTGTGAGTCTTCCTTGTGTCATCTTGATGCAAGTTTAGGACTGGGTTTATCGAGTTGTATTGTTTAATTCTCTTAAGCTTTTAAGCACGGAGAATAGGTTGTGTGAACTTGCTCCAAAGCTTTTAAGCACGGAGGTAGGTTTGTTTAAGTGATTCAAAGTTTCTGTTACAGTGAGTAACATATTGGTTATTGTAAACGTAAGGCATGAGACGAGGCGTCTCATATCTAGGAGTTCCTAGGTAGAGTATAGCACGGGTAGTGGCTAGGCGAGAAGTTGTAAACGGGGCGTTTGCTGAGAAACTTTGAACTAGCATTACTATAGTGGATTCCTCCTGGATTGGCATCCCCCAGAGTAGGAGAGTTGCTCCGAACTGGGTTAACAAATCTCTGTGTTATTTATTTATTTGCACTTTATTGTTTCAGCATGATATATTGCTTCACAGGTTGCTGTAGCGTCTTACGCAACATCTTTCTACTGCATGCCAGAATTACAATATATATATATATTTGAAACAGGGTTAAATATATTTTTCATTCTTACTTTTATAGCGAATTTTGGTTTTGTCCCTATAAAGCAAAATCAATCTTCTTCATTCCCGATTAATTTTCCGTTTTAGTTTTCTTCACTGCCGTTACAAAAACTATCAGTTGACTAACGACTAGCCACATCACAGTGACACATTGGATTTTTCATACTTGGCATCCTACCAGGGGCGGTGCTCTTCATATGTGAAGGGGTGCAGGAGCACCCCTGTAATTTTAAAATTTTCACCAATACCTTTATATTTTTTGCGTTTTGCACCCCCTAGTTTTTTGTTTTGCGCCACCTACCCAAAAGCCCGAATACTTTTTTTACCACTCTCATTCTTTACTTTCAACCTATATCTAAATTTCTCTCTAAAATTAAATTATCCCAAATATAAAAATACACTGAAAATCATTATCGCATTGAATTAAATTCTCCCCGGTTTATTGCTTTGACAGTGAAAAGTTGATCGAATTTGCATAGTTTTGTCCAAATGAATTTTGTTCTACCAGTTTGATTATGCTTGATAATCTACTTAAGACTTAAATCATTGATATTCCTAGGAGTGTCGAATTTGCATAAAAAGGCATTTTGTTTATCCGTTGGTCTATTAGCTTTAGAAATTAGCAATGATTTTGCTCGTTGCCACAACAACCATTGAGCGATCATTTTCTGCTACGAAGATTGTGAAGACTAGATTGCGTAAATGAATGGGTGGTGATTTTTCGAACGATTGACTCGTGATTTATATTGAAAGAGATATGTTCAACAATCTATATAATGAGTTGATTATTTAGCGATTTCAAAACATGAAACCTTGTAGTGGACAATTGTTATATATATAGGGCTAGGATCAGTAGACATCGTACCGACACAGAACACAATAGAAAAATTAAAATAAACTGCAGAAATTAAATAACACAAGTTATTTATTAATCCAGTTCGGTGCAAAGTCACCTAATCCCTAGCTGAGCTAATTTCTACCTATGAACTCCTATAAATGAGACCCTTCACAATTCCCCTCAGTCACACAACCCATGATTACAATGATAACAAACAAGCTGAAGACACATTTCACTAAATCAAACCTAACTTCATACTTAAAAGCTTAAGAGTGGTTCACAAGTACAACTCAACTATATATCATCAAGACGATAAAAGAGAGGCTCATAACTAACAAAGGATATACGAAACCCTAAAGACTCTTTTCTTGCAAATGGTTTCAATGAATAAATCAGGATTAACGTCTTCCTTTAAATAGCTTGAGCAGTATGGCCTTTTCTTCACACGGGCTAAAAAATTCCAGCTGACAATCATTATATTTTTAGTTGCAATCTTTTTAATTATAATGTCTGATTTTGTTTACCTAAAAATCAACTCCATTTCTTTTTTTCATCAAGCATTCAATCTATTTTTTCTAATCCAATTATTTTTATTTGATCTACCTGAATTAACTCCATTTCTTTTTTACATCAAACATTTAAAGAATTTTTTCTAATCCAATTATTTTTATTTGATCTAGCTGAATTTATTTTAATATTCAATATATATTTTTCCTTAATTAAGATATATTATTAATAACATATAAAGTTATATAATTAATTAACCCTATTTTAATTCAAATAAATTGTTAAAAAAATACCTCACCGCGATTCGCTATACAAATATTTAACATTCATTAGCTTGAACACTTTGTAATTTATTCAATTGTTTGTAAAGTGTTCTAGTCTTAGGTGTTTTTGTTCATCAAACACTACAAGAAAATTGCCATTTACCAATGGATGTTTCTAGTGACAGCCGCATATGCCGAAAGGTATAGCAGGCTTATACCCACGGAAAAAATTATAAAATGTGGGTATAGATATGTTTCATTAAAAAAAATTGAAAATTAAAAATTAGAAAGGGATAAGTTTATACTTTTGCATTGATTCATATTTTTTATTAATTGGGGGTATAGATTTGTTTCTACTTTATGCATAGATTCAGATTTTTTTTTCCTTTTACTTTTTTTTATGTATAGATTCATTATATTCTTTCTATATTTTTTAGTTGTTTTTATCTTATATTGTTTTCAATATTTTTTTTTATATTTTCTTATTAATAAATTTGGTGGTAATCAATATTATTTTTTGGTTTACAATGTTGCCAATGAAGACTGAACCTATGACGTCATGCATATCCCTCACTACTAGATCAAATCTAGTGGCTTTTGTGGTAAATCAATCTTACTACTTGTATTGTATAGTATTACTTTTTTTTTTGAAGGAGTACAATATTATATTTTTTTTTGACACAAGTACAGTATTATATTCGAAAATAGATATGTATATATATATATATATATATATAACCAAAACTTAAGGAACTTATGGAGAAAGAAAACAACACTCACTTTATACAAAACAAAAAATACTTTATATAAAAAATAAAAAAAAATAAAAAGAGAGAGAGAAAGGAACACTCAAAGCAAGATTTATATAATTTGTCATTCTTGTGTAGCTTCTCAAAGTACACTAAAATTGCTTCTGACAGACTCTTCTTTGCTTCTTGGACTTTTTGTTGCTTCTGAGACTCCTGTAGCTTCTGACAGACTTTCTTCTGAGACTCCTGGTGCTTCTTCAGAATGCTTCAGACGCTTATAGTTTGTTTTGAGCTTCTCAAATTCTATCTTCATTGTTAATTGCACACTTTCATTTAAGATCATTAGTGTTCTTCAATTGCATATTAATACCACTACAAGAAACTTGACATATAGCTACGGCAAAATGTTGTTGCTAAAGGTCCAAAATCCGTGGGTACAGGCCATAAAACCTATACCCACGGGCGTTTTGTTCCGTCTACTTTATCTCGATGTACCAATGGCAATTTGCCGTTGCTATAGCCTATAGCAATAGCATTTTTTGGCGTTGGACTAGCCTTGGAGCTATACCCACGGACATTACAAACTATTGTAAATCGGTTTACCCACGAATTTGTCCGTTGGTATAGGTTTGAATTTTTTTTTTTTTGCATCTGTTTTTTTTTTACAGATTGTACATTTTTTTTAAATAATAATAATAATTTGCCAATATGCATGTTTTCTACACACCAAGTCAACTATAATTATAAAAGAGAATTTCCATTATATTGATTAAAAAAAACTAGTAAGTCTTACAGACTAACGGAGTACATTAAAACACAAAAACAATGTCACCTAGTTAAATCTTCCAAAATTGAAATTGCACCAAATAACTTAAGAGAACTACTAGTTACTTCTAATCATATCCATCCCAAAATTACAACTCTAAAAACATACATATGTATGACATCCCTACCAAACAATAAACTCCAACGGCTTACAGCCCACAACATAGTACATGACATTCCTACCAAGCAATAAACAACAACAGTTTACATTGTTTACTTCTAATCTCTCTCTTCAATCTTCGTCAATGTATGGACTTTGAGAATCCGTTTGGTCGGGGGCACTAGAAGCATCTGTAGCCTATAGAAAATAAAAGAGATCAAATTACAAACTCAAATTAATTGATGTTTTCATAATATTCGAAATATGAACACGAAAAGTAAAATAAAATATACTTGTCTTGCAGCTCGTAAAATGTCATTCACATTTTCTCCAACAAATCATTAATGACAACACATTTGCCAATACCGCATTTGTACTATCTTGATTTTCCATTGTTTATCGCGCAACTCTTTATTTTCAGAGAGAAAGAAACTTTCAATTTTTTGGGTTTGGGAATCTTGTCAATACATCGTGCAACTTTTGATTAACAACTATGATAATATTTTTTGACGGTCAATGAGACATCCAAATACTATCAATAATTTATATAATAAATAATATTAATTGATTTCTTCTGGGTCATTGATGCATCTAATAATCCATCTCTTATATTATGAAAGAATCAAATTCAATTCATATCAATATCACATCGAAGTCATCAAGCAACTTTTACATTATGAGTAGAGTTCATAATGTTTTTTTACAGTCAATGAGGCATCCAAATACTATCAATAATTTATATAACAAATAATATTCATTGATTCCTTTCGGGTCATTGAAGCATCGAATAATTCATCGCTTATATTATGAACGAATCAAATTCAATTCATATCAATATCACATCGAAGGCATCAAGCAACTTTTACATTATGAGTAAAGTGTTCATAATGTTTTTTTTTACGGTCAATGAAGCATCCAAATACTAGCAACAATTTATATAACAAATAATATTATTTGATTCCTTTCGGGTCATCGAGGCATCTAATAATCCATCCCCATATATTATGAATGAATAAAATTCAATTCATATCGATATTGCATCGAAGGCATCAAGAAACTTTTACATTATGAGTAAAGAGTTCATAATGTTTTTTACGGTCAACGAGGCTTCCAAATACTAGCATCGAAGGCATCAAACAACAAAAGTACACACATGACAGAGAAAAACCCCAACAAAATTGAAGAAGAAAAGTGTGGAATAGAAACCTTACCCAAAATCAAACGTAGAGCTTAAAGAGGGGAGTGTTGATCTAATCCTCTAAAACACCTTTCACTAAGAAATCAAACCCTAATAAAAATAAAAACCATTAGCCGTGGATAGAAATCGAAAGAAGAGAATTAAAAAAAGGGATTCATGCGAGAGTTCGAGATAGAAATTGAGAGATTGATGAGTAGCGATGTTATATCCTGTTTTTTTTTGTTACGTATCCTGCTTTGAGTGTTCCTTTCTCTCTTTTTATTTATTTTTATTTTTTATAAAATGTATTTTTTGTTTTGTATAAAGTGAGTTTGTTTTCACCAACCAAAAAAAAAAGTGAGTTTGTTTTCTTTCTCCATAAGTTCCTTAATTTTTAGTTATATATATATATATATATAATATTGTACTTCTTAAAACAAAATATAATACTCCCTCCGTTTTTTTTAAGTGTCCAGTTTTGTCGGATTTAGCGTTTCTATTTAACTGTCCATTTTATGTTTTAAGAGTACGATTTGTCAATTGTACCCTTTTTTAATTACACTTATCTTTTTCAATAAATATTATTTTTTTTATATATTTGAAAAACTAAAGGCTTTTTTTTTAAAAAAAAACAAAAAAGTTTGTTTATTGTTATATTCTATTGATAACAATAATCTGAAAATATTTTTTTTGTATAACAATAAATCTATTGATGAAGGTATAACAGGAAGATAAAGTGCAAAAATCCAATTTCTTAATTTGGTGTTACTATTCTAAACGGACACTTAAAAAATAACGGAGGGAGTACTATACAATACAAGTAATAAGATTGATTTACCACAAAAGCCACTAGATTTAATATAGTAGTGAGGGATATGCATGAAGTCCTAGGTTAAATCCTCATTGGCAACATTGTAAACAAACAAAAAAATGATTACCACCGAATTTATTAATAAAAAAATATAAGATAAAAAAAAAAATAGAAAGATTATAATGAATCTATACATAAAAATAGAAGGAAAAAAAACTAAATCTATACATAAAAGTAGGAACAAATCTATATCCACAATTAAAAAAAAAAATTGAATCGCATAAACTATAAAAGTATAAACTTATCCTTTTCTAATTTTTAATTTTCAATTTTTTTTAATGAAACATATCTATACCCACATTTAATAATTTTTTCCGCGGGTATACGGCTGTTATACCTACGGCATATGCGGCTGTCACTAGAAACCTCTGTTGGTAAATGGCAATTTTCTTGTAGTGTACTTTGTTATCATCAAAACTTTATCAAGCTCTTTGGGGTTTGTTCTAAGAACCATTTTTGTTCTAACATATAACACTACAACTTTATCATACAAAATGAAGGCATTGGTTACAGCATGGTTGATCTAAGTATCAAACCACTATTTCATATACGATAGTAAGTTTATACTAGAGCTGACAATGAACTGAACCAACTCGAAAATAGTTCGAGACTCGATTCGATTCGACAATTAACTCGTTGAACTTGGTTCATGAACCAAATGAGTCGAACTTGAGTTGAAAATTAAGCTCGTTAAATAAATGAGTCTAGTCGAGCTTAAGCGAGTTCGACTCGACTCGACTCATTTTCAGCCATAATATTCTCATTACAATTGAAAGCAACGATATATTGAAATATATTTATTACAACGTAGATCAAATTAATTTTATAAATTAGATAGAAATTTATACACTCTTGAATGAAATCTTCCTCCGAGGAAAATTAGACATTACACATTGAACAAAAAATTACATCAAATTTAATTTTATTAAGTTAACAATAAGGACCATAAAGAGGAGCATGTTCCACCCGCCAACGTTTATCGACTTAATGAAGAAGAATCGGGTCAAACTTCTCACCACTTTCTACAAGTTTGCACTTAGAATGCCTAGGTTTTCTTTTCGATCATGTAGGCAGCCAGTTAGCTACAGATCAGAGCTTGCTGCTGTAATTATTACACGCAGTAACAAAAAGTTTTTAATCTCACCCATTAATCTTAGATCGGACGGTCAAGAATGAAAACTGTGTTTTTTTAGTTAAATCAATCTCGGTCGTTAAATTGAAATCAGCTGGTCCAGATACATTATTGCGGCCTACTGTTACATCAGGAAATTTGAATCTGTTTATCTACGTGTATGAGAAAGCTCCATTTTAGTAGCACATGTTTCGGCTAGTTACATCATTCTCAATTTGGCCACAATAAAGTCCCTCGTCAATTACCATATATACCGTTCTCAACCATGATGACCAAAGAACACTGGGTGGAACAATATGAGTAGCCGATGACGGACTATGCGAACGTTTACATGAAATGAAAAAACTAACAAAAACTAAACTAACTTAAAATGAAGAAAAAAAATCAAAAGAACTCTCTGTCGACTATTTCCTTCATATTCTTCAAATCATCTTCTTCTTCTTTGAGTGGTGAGGGGGTGATTTTAGGTCATTTTTTGGCCTAAAATCACCCCTCCGTATTTTATTTTCTTCCTGTTTAATCTAAATAAGTGAATTTAGCATAATCAAGTTTTTTAGTTTTTCTTTGGTTGTTATTTCGTTGTCTTAGTGTGGCGGTGTGTTGGTCGTCGTCCGATTGGTATGACGTTTTGGATTTTCCGTCTTGTTGCGGTATTCGTTTAGTTCATATTGAAATATCAACTTCAATCAATTGCAGATTCATTCAATGATTTAGACGTCAACATTGCAGATCTGTAAACATGGATATTCCGGTTACTTTGATTTTATCATATTATTTGTAGGCAATTTGCCGTTATATGCTATTAACTTGGATGTTGTGAGTTTGTTTGCAGATTCATCCTTTTTATTTTTAGTGAAGTTGAATTTGTATTTGCATATGATGTATTCTATCAATTGTTGGAATGAGTGAATATCTTATTGTTTGTCAAAAAAAATAAATCAAAAGAATAGAGAATGAATAAGAGAAGTGAATGAGGGGCTTTCTAGAAATTTTGGCTACCTCCCATGCCAATGCTATGGTGACCGATCAAAATTGGTCATTTAGTAGGTCTTTGACGGATGCAGAAAACTTGACAACCGTCGAATCTGCTATTTAAGTAATGATATTTTTAAAATTTCTCTAAAATTTCTCATTTTTATAACGTCCGTGCGGAAAAATAAAATAAAAAAACAAAAAAAACGTGTGAGAAGCACGAAAGGAGCCGAAAGAAATTCTCGTCAATTAGAGACATACATTTTGTTATTCAGCACGTAATCTACTATAGAAATTAGAAGAAATGCAATCATACATTTAATAGATTTACCAAAGTGCACATCTAAGTTGATTTTTTGCGTAGCAAATTTAAATCTATGAATATGAAAAAATAAACATCCAAAGATTGTATGCAATTTGTCCATAACTCACAACTTGTTGTGTGATAGTGCAGAAAATCCAATGCCTTTTGTAAAACGATGTGTCAGGAACTCTTTTGGCATACCCTCAGTTTCATGTGCTCTAAAAAGAGATGCAATTGAAATTCTTAGGCCTATATGCTGTGCTAAAACTTTGCGCTGAACACTTTTCAACTTGTCATTACTCCAGGGCCGGAGCCACCTATGGGCTCGGCAGGACTGCGGCCCGCCCTAACATTTTTTATTTTTAGTAGGTATATATCCAAATTCTTATAGGTAGTGTACTATATATATATATATATATAGCACCGCAATATTTCACAACTTGTCCATATGGCCAAGTGGTTGAATGGGAGCTTATGCTTCCATTTTGTCTTGTGTTCGAATCCTGCTGGGGGCAGTTTTAGTTTTACTTCAATTTTTTTAAGGAAAAAACTTATATGCATTTCTTTAGATGCATTTTTTGTTGTTCCTATTACAAAAAGGTAGTTATCATTTTGTTTTAATTTAAAAAAATAAAAGAAAATTGTTTTTAAATTAAGTTTAGTCCTTTTTTTAATATACATCTTGTGCCACTAAACTACAAGTTTTACTTCATTTTTTTTAAAGGAAAATGCTTTTTTTTTTTTTAATATACAGTCACTGCCACCACAAGCTGTCAATATTCAATTATATTTGACTGTATAAACCTTTGGTATATTTTAGACATTCCATGCATTAAAAAAATGTTCAATCACGCGGTCAATGAGTTTTAAGTTGTTCGATTTTGATCAGACGCTCTAACTTTTAGCTCATATTATTATTATTATTATTATTATTATTATTATTATTATTATTATAGATTCTATTTAGTTTTACTTAACCTCTAAGTTAGGCCTATTAGGTATAACATTGTCTATTTAAACTCTTTAGTGATTGTACTCAAAGAATAATTCTAATATTACACATATTTTATTCATCATTATTTTATTCAAGAGGTACCAATGCAATAGATGAGATCTCATGAAATATTCTAGCAGGGCCTTCATGTACTCTATTAGGTCTGACCTAAATACAGATTCATGTCGGTAGAAGATCTAATCCTCATTTAATGGGAATATACATTTACATCGCCCATGGACACATGCCAATACTTTAGGCTTTCGACATAAGCAGTCTTTACAATCTGAAACTGTTCGACATCTTCGAAATTCTGCAATGAAAAAAGAGTACAAGAGAATATAACTAAAATGAGATAATATATTGTATAATACATAAAGAAGGAACTTTGAAACGGATAAAATATGTCTTACGATCTACGTTACTTGTTTTTTTTTTTCAAGCAGTGATCTACGTTAGTTGAAACAAAGAATATGGACAGAAAGAAAATCATAAGATAAATAAACATGAAAATCTTAGTCATATTTCCACTCAATGAATGTAACAAAGGGATATATCAATTTATAATTATCTTCCTACGACTCAGGGGATTGTGGGTATTTTGATACGGTGATGAGAAAAATGTCCTTTCCGACGCTTTGGCGGAGTGGATTTCAGAGTGTGTGTGCACTGCTACTGCATCCGTGTTAGTTAATGGTAGTCCCATAGAAGAGTTTCCGATGGAGAGGGGCCTCAGGAAAGGCGACCCATTATCTCCCTTTTTGTTTCTTCTAGCTGCGGAGGGATTGAATGTTATGATCCGAGCTATGGTCCAGGCTAATCTATATAATGGTTATAGCATTGGCCCTGAAAATTCTACAGTTGTTTCTCATCCCCAGTTTGCGGATGACACACTACTGCTGGGTGTCAAGAGTTGGGCTAATGTTCGTGCTCTTCGAGGTGTCCTTGGTTTGTTTGAAAAGGTGTCTGGGTTGAAGGTGAACTTCCACAAGAGTATGCTAGTTGGGGTAAATATTGGTGAATCTTGGTTAACAGAGACATCTTCTATGTTAGGCTGCAAGGTGGGTATAGTGCCCTTTATGTATTTGGGTCTGCTGATTGGGGGTGATCCGCGTCGCCTGTCCTTTTGGGAACCGGTTGTTTCTAGCATTCATACCAGATTGTCCAGGTGGAAGAACTGCTTGCTTTCCTTTGGCGGACGATTGATATTACTCAAGTGTGTCGTGACTTCTCTACCTGTCTACGCAATTTCCTTCTTCAAAGCTCCGTTAGGAATAATCTCTTCTCTTGAATCTTTGTTGAGTAATTTCTTTTGTGGTGGGGGTGAGGGTCATAGGAAGATTGCTTGGATTAGTTGGCAGAATGTTTGTCTAGGATAGGAGCATGGAGGGCTGAGAGTTAGACAATTGAGGGGGGTTCAACACTGCTTTGTTAGGTAAATGGTGTTGGTGGATGCTAGTTGTTAGGGGAGGGATGTGGTACAGGGTCTTAGCTGCCAGATATGGTGAGGTGGCGGGGACGTTGACGGTTGTGGGACGAGGAGGTTCAATGTGGTGGCGATAGGTGTCGAGAATTCGGGATGGGGAGGCTGCGGTTGGAGGGGCTTACATTGCTTCTGAGACTTCTTGTTGCTTCTGATAAGCTTTCTTCAGACTTAGTTCTCTCAGAACCTCTAAATGCTTCAGTATATTTTGCTTTAAGCTTCTCAGATTCTATCTTCGTTGTTAACTGCATACTTTCATTTAAGATCATTAGTGTTCTCAATTGCATATTAATACTTTGTTATCATCAAAACTTTATCAAGCTCTTGGGGTTTGTTCTGGGAACCATTTTTGTTCTAACATTTTCGACTTGGCTACTAATCAGTCGATTTCGGTGGCGGAGATGTGTGCGTTAGGGTGGGAGGAGTGTGGAGCGGGGTGGCAGTGGCGCTGTCAGTTGTGAGTGTGGGAGGAGGAGTTGCTTGTAGAGTGCACAGGTTTACTTTATCATATTGTACTGCAAACTAACATTTCAGATTCGTGGATTTGGCGGCATGACATTGGTGGCGGTTACTCGGTGAAGGATGCATATTCTCTACTTACTGCACTGGACGCTGGCACCTGGTAGGTGCATCTAACCTCATTTGGCATAAACAGGTCCCTCTGAAAGTATCGGTTTTGTCTTTGTGGCTGCTTCGCAACAGGTTACCAACTAAAGACAACTTGGTGGCGCGTAACATTATTCTCCCTGACGTTAGCTTTTGTATGGGTGGATGTGGTGAACCGAAAACTGCTAATCACTTGTTTCTTTCATACCTGTTTTTGCACTGTTATGGCTTCTGGTTTGTTCTTGGCTAGGTGGGTCACGAACCCGTCGTTCATTTTTACAGCTTGGTTGGTTGTGTTGTACTTCGGTTATATGGCACGAGCGGAATAACAGAGTTTTCAAGGCCGAAGGAACTACAATGCAACAAATACTAGATAAAGTTAAATTATGTGCGTACTAGTGGCTGAAAGCTCACAAGGTCCACTTATTGTATCCACACCATAGGTGGTGGTCGAGCCCGTTGGTTTGTTTGGCCATCGATTAAGTTTTCCATTACAGTGTATACTTGAGGTTGTAAAACTTTGTGGCATTGACTGACACACCTTATGCTAGGCAGGGTTATCTTTTGGTATTAATATGTTCCATTTTTATTTGTTAAAAAAAATTATCTTCCTTTTCTAACATCAATTAAATAGTTTGTAGCTCTAATATAGTTGCAAAAAACTCTTCCTAAAATATAAAATATTACTAAATGTCTCTTAAGTCCATCGGTGTGTCGTGTTTGTCCATTCAGCACACTTAGTAAAGTAGTCACATAAAAAACATACCAATGATAAGTATGCATTATTAGAGACTCTTAACACAACACACACACGTAGCACTATTAAGTTTGGTATGTGGATATAAATAGTAGGGGTCCGATAGTGGAAACATGATAGAAGACGGCCCAACAGATCTCACACGAGACTCTACCATCTTAGAAATTAGGCTGGGCTTACCTTAGCCTTATAAAATTGCCTTGTAAAGTGAGGTTTTCACTCATATATAAACCCATATTCAAATAATTTTCATCCAATATTGGATTCTTAACATTAACATCTACAAAGTTCTAGTTTTTCATATTTATTAAAGGAAAATGCTAACTAGTGCCTTCGGGGCACTAGTTAAGGAAACCAAAAATAGTATAAGTTTGTTGGATTTCAATTTAAAAGTAATCATTTTTAGTCCTTAACTATTGTCCGGGGCACTAAGGTTGTTTAAAAATATTAAAATGATAGAGAATTATAAATTTAAGTGTGATAAAAACCGTAATAAAGTGTAACTAAAGTGGAATATTATATATTGTGTAAGTAAAGACGTAAATTTGAAGAGGATAAAAAAAACGGCTTACCTAATGCAACTACATTCTTCGAAACAAGAAATGCGGATAGAAAAATAATCATTATGTAAACAAGTTTGATAATTTTAGACATATTTCCTGCCTTTAGATGTAACAAATGGATTTATCACTTTATAAGTTATAAATACCTTTCTCTCGTTACATCAATTAAATATTTTTTTCTTAGAAAAACTAAGAGCAACAAGACATCAAAGGAAGATAGACATCCCGATTCTTATGAAGTTGTGAAAAATCCTTCGTAAAGTTAAAATAAATATTATTATATTAAGTGTCTCTTTAGTACATCATCATGTTGCGTGTTTCTCTTTAGCAAACTTATTTCTAATATTGTATAACCTTTCAATATAGGAAAACGAATATCATTAGAATTCATAATTATTTTTTACTAAATTTCTTATATTGTATAACCTTTCAATATAGGAAAACGGAAATAAAAAAATTAATAATACTGGTGGACAACATATTCACGCCTTAATTGATGGTATTGTTATAATCAAAGATATTATAAAACGCTATATTATAACCCAATAGGTTTAGTCTAGTTGTGAGGGATTTGGGTAATATGCATGAGGTATTGGGTTCGATCCTCTGCTCGATCCGTTGTAAAAAAAAACGCTATATATTATAGTCTCAACATAATATAAAATGTTATACATCTGTATTAGATTATTATGAAATTGCCCTAAATATACATCAATGGGATTTTACCCATGTATTAAAATCATAAGTACATGGTACAAAAGGAATACATACAAAACATTTCCTAGGTCACAAAATTTTAGAAAAGAACTACAACATAATATTACTACATACTAACAAAAACAAATCAATTTCAGACAATCTTGTCCACACCCTTACGTATCCGCTAATTTGTAAGACAACAATATAAACTATAATATCATATCTCAGCGAGTTCTTTAACTATATCCAGAGAATATTCAGATCCATTTCCAATAATCGCACTCTGTAGGCCATCACAGTCACCATGTACCCTTAGGATTAAAGTGAATCTATTCCCGATAATCACACTATGTGGCACATCACAAACACCACGTATTAGAAATTGTTTTGTAATATGCAAAAGACAGTACATATTTAATTTGATGGCCTTTGTAGCACTACATTCTTAAGATTGGGTAATATTGAACAGATCGAGCAAACATGACCGGCCCTGACCTGAAGTCTAGACCACAGGTTGGTTTTCCAGTAAACAGTTTTTAACCAGCTCAATGGTTAGTATGTATGGGTTAATATAGTTGGAGGGTTACTTTAGGCCCGTTGGTGACCGAACAAGGTAATATATTTCAGGGTAAAATATATATTTTTCATTCTTACTTTTATAGCGAATTTTGGTTTCGTCTCTATAAAACAAAATCAATTTTCTTCATCCCCGATTAAAAAAACTATTAGTTGACTAACGACTAGCCACATCATAGTGACACATTGGGTTTTTCAAACTTGGCATCCTACCAGGGGCGGTGCTCTTCATACGTTAAGGGGTGCAGGAGCATCCCTGTAATTTTAAAATTTTCAACAATACCTCTATATTTTTTGCGTTTTTCACCCCCTAATTTTTTGTTTTGCGCCACCTACCCAAAAGCCCGAAATATTTTTTACTACTCTCATTCTTTACTTTCAACCTATCTCTAAACTTCTCTCCAAAATTAAGTTCTCCCAAACATAAAAACACACTGAAAATCATTATCGCATTGAATTAAATTGTCCCCGGTTTATTGCTTTGACACGGAAAAGTTGATCGAACTTGCATAGTTTTGTCCAAATGAATTTTGTTCTACCAGTTTGATGATGCTTGATAATCTACTTAAGACTTACATCATTGATATGCCTAGGAGTGTCAAATTTGCATCTTTCAAAAAAATGGATGAAACAAAAAGGCATTTTGTTTATCGGTTGGTCTATTTGCTTTAGAAATAAGCAATGATTTTGCTCGTTGCCACAACAACCATTGAGCGATCATTTTCTTCTATGAAGATTGTGAAGAATAGATTGCGTAATTGAATGGGTGGTGATTTTTCGAACGATTGACACGTGATTTATATCGAAAGAGATATGTTCAACAATCTATATAATGAGTTGATTATTTAGCGATTTCAAAACACGAAACCGTGTAGTGGACAACTGTTATATATATATATATATATATATATATATATATATATATATATATGGGCTAGGATCAGTAGACATCGTACGACACAAAACACAATAGAAAAATTAAAATAAACTGTAGAAATTAAATAACACAGGTTATTTGTTAATCCAGTTCGATGCAAAGTCACCTAATCCCTACCTGAGCTAATTTCTTTTTTTCATCAAACATTCAATCTATTTTTTCTAATCCAATTATTTTTATTTGATCTACCTGAATTAACTCCATTTCTTTTTTACATCAAACATTAAAAGAATTTTTTCTAATCCAATTATTTTTATTTGATCTAGTTGAATTTATTTTAATATTCAATATATATTTTTCCTTAATTAAGATATATTATTAATAACATATTAAGTTATATAATTAATTAACCCTATTTTAATTTAAATAAATTGTTAAAAAAAATACCTCACCGCGATTCGCTATACAAATATTTAACATTCATTACCTTGAACACTTTGTAATTTATTCAATTCTTTGTAAAGTGTTCTAGTCTTAGGTGTTTTTGTTTATCAAAACCCACTATCTTAATTTGATTAAGTTAGAAGTCTCTTGCTTTTGTGCTTGAGCATTTAGAAGTCTCTTGTTAGTTGTAAATTGAGCAATTGAAAGTCTCTTTGCTTGTGTGCTTGAGCAACTTGTAATCTTTAGTAATTTCTAGTGAACCCCCTTGGAAGTGCAAGAGGATACTCACGAATTATGAGGGGAACCAATATAAAATTTTGTGTGTGCATCTCTTTCTAACTCTCTTACTTTTTGTTTTTAAATTGTTTAACCTGTTGCACAAACTATTTCTTGCTTCTGATAGCTTGAAATATTTTAGTTTTCAAAAACACAATTCAACCCCCTTTTTGTGTTTTTCACACCTTCAAAACTTGTTATATAATATTGTTAAAATATAAGTTAAACTGGTGTTATTTCGTTTAAAACTTATTAAATAAATAAATTAGATTATAATTATCGATGACAAATTTTTAATGACAACTATTTATCTAATTTTTCATGTATCAGTGATGAAATCCATATTCTCATTACAATTGAAAGCAACGATACATTGAAATATATTTATTACAACGTAGAGCAAATTAATTTTATAATTAGATAGAAATTTATACACCCTATGAATGAAATCTTCCTCCGAGGAAAATTAGACATTACACATTGAACAGAAAATTACATCAAATTTAATTTAATTAAGTTAACAATAAGGACCATAAAGAGGAGCATGTTCCACCCGCCAATGTTTATCGACTTAATGAAGAAGAATCGGGTCAAATTTCTCACCACTTTCTACAAGTTTGCACTTAGAAGGCCTAGGTTTTGTTTTCGATCTTGTAGGCAGCCACTTAGCTACAGATCAGAGCTTGTTGCTGTAATTATTACACGCAGTAACAAAAAGTTTTTAATCTCACCCGTTAATCTTAGATCGGATGGTCAAGATTGAAAACTTTGTTTTTTTAAATAAATCAATCTCGGTCGTTAAATAGAAATCGGATGGTCCAAATACATTATTGCGGCCTATTGTTACATCAAGAAATTTGAATCTGTTTATCTACCACCACCTATTTGTGTATGAGAAAGCTCCATTTGAGTAGCACATGTTTCGGCTAGTTAACTATATTGTTCTCAATTTAGCCACAAAAACGTCATCCGTCATTTACCATACCGTTATGAACCATGATGACCAAAGAACACTGGTTGGAACAATATGAGTAACCGATGACGGACTATGCGATCATTTACATGAAATGAAAAAACTAACAAAAACTAAACTAACTTAAAATGAAGAAAAAAAATCAAAAGAACTCTCTGTTGGCCCTATTTCCTTCATATTCTTCAAATCGTCTTCTTCTTCTTTGAGTGGTGAGGGGGTGATTTTTGGTCATTTTTTTGTCTAAAATCACCCCTCCGCATTTTATTTTCCTCCTGTTTAATCTAGATAAGTGAATTTTGTAATATCCAACCCCGAATTTACATAAAATTCTGATTTCTGAAAATATTTTACAAAAACTCGCAGCGGATATAAAAACTTCATTGTTTAAATCAAGACCAAGATACAAAACACTGGTTTGAGTATCACATTCTCAAAAAATAATACTAAATAATAAAAATAGTATTCACCGGTCGTCTATGAAGCCCGGATACGTGACACGATACCGATACAATAGATACCGATACGGCGATACGAGAAAATTTTCAAAATCCCCGATACGATACTGCAGCGATACGTTATTTAAAAATTAAATTTAAAAATTAAATATATAAATCCACAATATATAAACATAACAAAAATCGATAATGATAATAAATTAACATTCAAATTACTCAAACTGAGCAAACAATTGACGATTACATAATGAGCAAACAAGTGACGATTACATATCTTAAGTTAAGTAAGTACTACCCAAAAATAACATAACTAGTATTATAAAAAAAAAACATCATAAGTACCACACAAAGAACATCATCCCCTAACATTTACTATTGAAGAACATTAGTATGATGTCCTCCAATTCTATCATCATAGAACATTAGTTGTCCGATACTTCTCTGATACACGTATCGGAGAAGTATCCGACATGTATCGGTAATTTTTTCTTTAAAAAAATAATATTAATTGTCCGATACTCTCCGATACAAGTATCCGAGAGTACGATACTCTCCGATACAAGTATCCGAGAGTATCGGACGAGTATCGGTATCGGACACGATACTTTGCCATTAGCCGGTTGTACAAGAAAATACCCATTTAATACAACATAAATACATAAAAGACTCGATAAACGTGAACCCTTTCCGTGTCCTAATAAGAGCGGAGCTTCACCGACAAACTTGAACATAACGCAACACCTGAGGATCTGAATCGCCCAACGATCCACAAACACACAAAACAGAGAGTTAGATATATATATAACCGACACATAATAAATGAAAGCAATGCACTATAATGAATAACATCAATGTTGGAACAAAATGAGTTTTACTTATAAAACACCCTAAGTTTTGATGATAACAAAGTATTAAATGAATAATTGGGATTACTAATTATTGATCTAGTGTGCAGGACTAAAGTAAAAATTTAAACACCAAGATCATAATTTTGAGCTTCTGAAGACCACATTCTGAACGTTAAGACTCTGAACTATAAAACCTTTAGAGCCTCTGAACCAAGTCTTTCAGATGCCAAAAGATTACATGTCCAGAAGCTTGCGTAATTCAGTCAGAAGACAACGAAACGTCATTACAAGCTTCTAGTGACATTCTCTGAAGATTGACAGCTCATGGCTAATGAAATAGTACATCATCCTTATCTCTAAATGGACCGTATAGTACTCTGTACTATTGTTTACTCAAAATGCTGAAGCGCCATTTCAAAAGGATGAAGTAGTGGAATTGGTTTACTCCTTTTGGAAACCACAATCTTTTCCATATCAGAAAATTGCAAATGTACTATCAACGGTCTTATCTCAACGTCTTAATCCATTTGGAGTATATATAGAAGACTTATCTCTTGAGAGAAGACTACTGAAATGCTGAAACACTGAACGTTTGAACAAATATACTTTGAGAGCAATTTGAATTTCAAGCCATAGAACTGTTCATTCTTGTAACTCTAAGCTACAATATCTTTTGATATTATTTAGACTCTGAGCTTAATTCTTTGTATTCACTTAGGATTAAATCAAGTGTTAGTGAGTCTAAGCTTAGTAACTTTCAGTCCTACTTAATTTGTATTAAGTTAATTTTGAAGTCTCTTGTCTTGTGTGACTTGAGCAAGTGTGAAGTCTCATGTTGTGTGTTCTGGAGCAAGTGTATAATCTTGTGTGATTATAGTGAAATCCCTTGGAAGTGCAAGGGGACTGGACTACTCTCGGTTTGTGAGAGGAACCAGTATAAATCTGTGTGTGCACTCTTCTCTCTCTCTCTCTCTCTCTCTCTCTCTCTCTCTCTCTCTCTCTCTCTGTTTATTTGTGCATTGTGTTTATCTAGCTTTCTCATATCCGCTGCATTTAACTCTTACAAAAGCTAGAAAAGTTTTAACTTTTAAAAACACAAATCAACCCCCCTTCTTGTGTTTTTAACACCTTCAATCAATAGTAAGATGATATCATTTCTCAATTAAATACACATATATCAACTACAAAAAAATCATCCAAGAGATAAGGACATTCTTCCATTAAATGCACCTATATCCAATTACCAAATATCAATCACATAATTAAATGTTCACCTTCCTAATGCAACAAATGTCATCTTTCATGTTATGTCCCTAGACACAACTACATGTATGCGGTACCATTCCATCATCAATAATCGGATACAAGAATCCATTTCCATCATCAATAGACACGACATATGAATGCATGAAATGTCATCAACATCGTGTACATACACATCTACAACATCATCATCATTTGCATGTAATATTACATGACTTCCTCATCACATCATCCATTGTTTGCACATATACATCATCTATCTTCAATTCAACTCATCATCAATATCATTGTACATATCCAACAAGTACATGAAAATATCATCATCAATCATAAACACTCAACAATTATACGAAAATACTATCATCATTCATACACATTCAACAAGTATATGAAAATATCATCATCAATCATACACATTAATAAGGAACTAACAACTTATGTATTACCCTATCATCATCATTAGAATCATCATTAAAATATAACACATCTGACTATCCTCGTTACCACTCGCCTAGCGAGCACCTAGCGAAAACGAGTCAGAAGCTCCCAGACTTCCTGGCGAGTCTTGGCGACAACTAGGGAACTCGTCGCTACCTCTCGCCACATGCTCGCTTAGCGAACTCAAAAACAACACGCTCGCTAGCACGTCGCTGCAAGGCTCGGTTAGCGAGCACAGTCAGAATGACAGGCTCTATTTCGGGTTTTTCGTAAAATCATCATCCAAGTCATCTAAACATAGTCACGAAAAGTTGATTCATTTAAGTTATAGACATACTTATACACATGAAAGTACAAATTATAACACATAGAAACATCCAAATCATCAACAGTCAAAGATTTATCATACTTTTTTATCAAAAACTCAAAGTTCATATAAAATCATCAAAACATCCATAGATTCTCAATTTCAAATTCATCAACGTGTACTTTTAGCATCATAAGACATATATAATACAAAATCAACACAAAAGATAGCATTTTGATTCATACAAGTTCATAAAAATATCATCTTTTCAACACAAAATGAGTGAGAGGGTTTGGGCAAAGAGAAATGTAATTTCTCCCACCCTCTTGATCACTCATTGATCATATATATCTACACTCTTACCTTGATTGAAGAACTTTCTAGCTTTCCCTCTTCAATCTTCCCCTCTAACTTGGCTTTTCTTCTCTTTTCCCTTTTCTTTCTCTTCTCTTCTTTTCTCTAGAACTTTTGCCTCCACCAAAAACCACACAAAATGAATTCTCTCTCTTAAAGGTACCTATTTATATCTAGGTCAAACTTCACCTTCAATTACCAAACTACCCTTCACTTATTCTAAGCCCAACTCACCAAAAAAACCCAATCTAATATTCACACCTCATCAAAACACTACTCTACTAAACATACCCCCACCTCTAATACCACTTAACTAATAAAATAAAGCAAACATGGCAATTAAATAAAACAACGCCAAAATAATTAAATAAATAAAACGGGGCGTGACAACTCTACCCTCCTTAAAGAATTTTCGTCCTCGAAAATCGTACAACTAAAACAATCCTGCCAAGATAACCTCATCCAGTTTTACAATAAAACATCCAAAACTTTATACATTACTAAGTTTAACAAAATTAGTTCATCTCAACAACACAACTTTGTCTACTATCGACAAGAGATCAAGGACGGCCAGTTCCTCGATTTGCCAATAAATAATCAAAAGTCATGATGGTGACATCGACCATTTTCATCTAACCACAATAATGCGCTCTTAATCTCGAAACACCAAAAGGAACACCCTTCAACAAGTATTATTCCACTCATTACAATCCTAAAGAAACCCTTCACGACAAATGTTACCCAATCCTTACATTCCGAAAGAAGATATTTCCTTGCAAATAACTTCACTAGATTACAAATTTCTGTAAACTTTTACTTTTCCCTTTTAATCCGCATACTTTCTCATCCAATCTTATCCAACCATGACCTTAATTTCTTACGTTGAATTCCAATACAATTATCTTAACTCCAAATCATTCGCTTAATCAACTTTTGCATTCCTTAACACCAACATTTTCCAAGATCAATTATTCCGTCGAGATACTCAATCCAAATTATTCAAT
This sequence comes from Trifolium subterraneum, assembly GCA_951799995.1. Classification (NCBI taxonomy): domain Eukaryota; kingdom Viridiplantae; phylum Streptophyta; class Magnoliopsida; order Fabales; family Fabaceae; genus Trifolium; species Trifolium subterraneum. Next base: position 49,338,203 of record OX637461.1, on the reverse strand, counting down.
CACTTCACTCTTATCCAACCGTTCTCATTTATCATATCCACAATCCTTTACTCTCTCTTATCCCGTCTTATTTTACACTTCACTTAGCTATAACAAGTTTTCTTGAATTAAAATCCCACTAATGTCCTTAAACTTTTCCATACATAATGCTTCCGATAAACAAGTTCTCAACTCTTTCTCATATCCAAAACAATAACCTTCCTTCAAGTAGAATCCTTCACATCTTTAACATATATACGTACCACCACAATTCTACCACATGCAAAACAATCCATTTTCCAAATATTCACTTGACTTAAGTCACATTTCTATACACACTTCCATTACTCGTTCTTAACACGTCCTTCCAATGACCAATTTTTCTCTTATTCAATTATTCCATCAACAACACTTTGGGATTAACCTCATCTTAACTTCCAAAATCCTCATGTGAAATCCCTTCATAATTTCCACTTAATAATGTCACTATCTTGATTTCAACCGTAACTACCTCCTATAGTTCCATTTCCAAACTCAGTCAAATCCAACACATATGATCCATCTTAAATCTCAAAATCTCGTTCTTAGTTACTCGAAAACTCACTTCTTTACTATAACTGTTTACACATCAATCGATCCATTAAATTCAAATCCAACTTTCAATTTTTCTTCAATCTCTTCGAGAATCTAATCCGTCAACTTCGTCATTCTCAATTTCATACCATTAAACATCTCCTCATCTACTAATCTTTCATTCTTGAACCGCTTAATCAATTTCATTTCTCTTGTCATAATTACCGACATCTGCTACCACATTCTCTATACTCAAATGATGACTTAGTTCAGAATCTCAATCCTTCAATTTTAGTGAATACTCGACATTCCAATTCTCGACTCAACCAAATTATTTATTCCTTAAGCATATATACAACTGTTGATTCCAATCACAAATCAGGTACTTCTCCCATGAATCTTCAACTCCCTCGACGTGTGTGTCACAATTTAAATATCTGTAGAAACACACCATCCAAACTCACTCCAGAACTTTCAACAACTTCCAAAGTAACCAATTGATCCTTAACAAATTCCAATCTCAATAGCCAACTTATGATTTTAATCACATCACGACATTCACTTTCGACGGCTCACACTATTCCAATACTCTATATCACATGACCACCGAAATCACTTCCTGCTACCAACACTCAAATTCCGATAACTTCAAATCCCACTTACAATGCTTGTAATACACCTCTCATATATTGTCACCCTTCTTCTTACTCCACCTTTGACGTTATCCTCATCGAAACAATTCCTCCATTAACCTTCTACTCCTTGTCAAAGTCTTCCAACTATCCTTTCGATTCATTCAATTCTGAAACTGATACCACCGACTCTTGATCATTCCCCTTCAGACATCCCTATCAATCTTACCTCTCTGATATTCAAACGTCTCAAGGAAACATACCATTCTCCCCCACTTAATCTCAAACTCATCTACAACCTTCTATTGAAAACGCTAACCTTCACACCTAACTATAGGTTCCTAAGGTTCTAACTTACCCTCCTAATAAGGAACTAGTATCGATAGTGTTTACACACATATCGCATACAAGGGGTAATCATAAAACATGATCAAACACACAATTACATAAACACGAAATATAATATGTAAACATCTTCATAAAATTGCACAAAAGCAAAACAACACATTTCACATAGATATTCAAGTAACATGCATCTTTCGTAAATTAAATCAAACAAGAAGGATACATATTACTTATCAATGAAATCTAAAACTCCAACAATTCACATTCACATAAACATTTATATAGCATATACTTTCTAAGAATTAAGAATCATATCGAAACAAGAAAAGTTGCACATACTACGATAACCATTTCATTTAATTTGCCAAATTCACATCTATATAAGAATATCATGCAAGAAGACAATCCACCTAATACGATCACTAATCATGGTATAATAAAATAACCAAACATGTGCATCATAATGTATCAATTCTATTCTTAGAAAGATAACATAATTAATCTCTATAAATCATGGGTAATAAAGAACAAGTCACATTTCATAGCAATCATTCAATGCATGTCATATAAAATGAAATCATATATCAAGCATGTTCTAGAATCTATTATCACTAATTCCTATTCTTCTTATTTTTACGAAAAAGAATCACTTTCATATATTCAAAAGGAAATAATTCTAGATTTCAACAAGATTTACATTACCAATATTAATTCTAGAACTATCTCATGTACATAAAGAACTACACACCAATTATGCACATAAATACACATAAGCATTCATATAAACTCCTACTACAAATAGTTACATTACACTACTATTCCAATTATCATATTCGAGTCATCATATGTAAATCATATATGAATTTACATAGTATAAAATAAATTCTAACATACACCGGCACATATCATACATACTCAAATAACTCACCACAAATCAAGTAATTATTACATCATAATATAATCAACTATAGAAAAATAAATCACTTATCATCACAGATTATTCAGACACAACCAAATAATTAATCATTAAACAATCAACATATTCATCTCTTACACATCCAAGAATAACAAGGAAAACAATTCACAAAATCACAATCTCAATGTGGGTGTGCTTCTCTCAATGATACTGCACCATGTGGTCACTTCTCTCAAGCGATATTGTGCCACATCCGACATGATACTTCTCTCAATGATACTGCATCATACCAACCCTATAATCAAATGATTCGCTTAAAGACTCTAACATATAGTGTCTCACCTCATATATAACATCAATACTCCTCATAATTAATCACATCAATTCATTCATGATTCATTAACAAACAGATTCATCACAACACCAAATGAATTCATGAAACAACCACATCACAATTCAACATTATTTATGAAACAATCAATTCATAAGTCATCACCAATTAGAAACATAAATCTCAAGAATTAGGTAAAGTAACACCTCAATCAAAGAATTAGCAATACAAAATTCATGAAATTAATCTCACACATAATCAACAAGTTAGTGCAATTCATATAATTCACCAAAATATTCTCATCTTCATAGGTTACAAAAACCGTCATGTTAAAGTATTCAAGTAATCTCACTATTTCGTTCATATTCATAAATTCTAAATTAATTCCATGGATACATACATATAATCATATTGGTATTTTAATTATACTACATAATCAATCGTCATGAATAAATCATCTCAACATTCCTTTACGATACATGCATAAACAATCACATTCTATTTCATATAACATCGACTTTCACCAAAAAATAAATCCATACTCATATACGAACATAACCATTTCGAATACAACAATAATGGAAAGGCATCCTTATTTAAGTCATTATCTTGAAATTAAAACAACAATCATACTCTCAAGTTTTGAAGAATAAACACAATTGGTCACAACGATAATATTTCCACATTTCATCGAATGAAAACATCATCAACAACAAATCTCATCATACATTTGCAAAATAGTTAAATAGTGACTAAGGTGCAAGCGTAGACACAACAATCAAATCACCAAGAAACAAAACTATCAGATAAACACAACTGACACACAATGCTCACATGGTCTGACTACACAGACCAGCTCTGATCGACACCTATAACCCACACGTAATCCGAAGACAACGGGGCTCTGACACCAAATTGTAACACCCAAACCCGAATTTACATAAAATTATGATTTATGAAAATATTTTACAAAAACTCGCAGCGGATATAAAGACTTCATTGTTTAAATCAAGACCAAAATACAAAACACTGGTTTGAGTATCACATTCTCCAAAAATAATACTAAATAATAAAAATAGTATTCACCGGTCGTACAAGAAAATACCCATTTAATACAACATAAATACATAAAAGACTCGATATACGTGAACCCTTTCCGTGTCCTAATCAGAGCAGAGCTTCACCGACAAACTTGAACATAACACAACACCTGAGGATCTGAATCACCCAACGATCCACAAACACACAAAACAGAGAGTTAGATATATATAACCGACACATAATAAATGAAAGCAATGCACTATCATTTAACTCGACAACATCATTATCAACAAGAAATATATATATATATATATATATATATATATATATATATATATATATATATATATATATATATATATATATATATATATATATATATACTCCCCATACCATAATGAATAACATCAATAGTAAGATAATATAATTTCTCAATTAAATACACATATATCAACTCACAAACATCATCCAAGAGATAAGGACATTCTTCCATTAAATGCACCTATATCCAATTACCAAATATCAATCACATAATTAAATGTTCACCTTCCTAATGCAACTAATGTCATCTTTCATGTTATGTCCCTAGACACAACTACATGTATGCGGTAGGAGGGCGCCTATCCTCGCTACCACTCGCCTAGCGAGCACCTAGCGAACACGAGTCAGAAGCTCCCAGACTTCCTGGCGAGTCTTGGAGACAACTAGCGGACTCATCGCTACCTCTCGCGACATGCTCGCTTAGCGAACTCAAGAACAACACGCTCGCTAGCACGTCACTGCAAGGCTCGCTTAGCGAGCATAGTCAGAATGACAGGCTCTATTTCGGGTTTTTCGTAAAATCATCATCCAAGTCATCTAAACATGTTCCAGTCACGAAAAGTTGATTCATTCAAGTTATAGACATACTTATACACATGAAAGTACAACTTATAACACATAAAAACATCCAAATCATTATAACATCCATAGATTCTCAATTCCAAATTCATCAACTTGTACTTTTAGCATCATAAGACACATATAATACGAAATCAACACAAAAGATAGCATTTTGATTCATACAAGTTCATAAAAATATCATCTTTTCAACACAAAATGAGTGAGAGGGTTTGGGCAAAGAGAAATGTAATTTCTCCCCCCTCTTGATCACTCATTGATCATATATATCTACACTTTTACCTTGATTGAAGAACTTTCTAGCTTTCCCTCTTCAATCTTCCCCTCTAACTTGACTTTTCTTCTTTTTTCCCTTTTCTTTCTCTTCTCTTCTTTTCTCTAGAACTTCTCTCTCTACCTCTACCAAAAACCACGCAAAATGAATTCTCTCTCTTAAAGGTACCTATTATATCTAGGTCAAACGTCACCTTCAATTACCAAACTACCCTTCACTTATTCTAAGCCCAACACTCACCAAAAAAACTCAATCTAATATTCACACCTCATCAAAACACTACTCTACTAAACATACCCCCACCTCTAATACCACTTAACTAATAAAATAAAGCAAATATGGCAATTAAATAAAACAACACCAAAATAATTAAATAAATAAAACGGGGCGTGACAAATTTCGCATAATCAAGTTTTTTAGTTTTTCTTTTGTTGTTATTTCGTTGTCTTAGTGTGGCGGTGTGTTGGTTGTCGTCCGATTGGTACGACGTTTTGGATTTTCCGTCTTGTTGCGGTATTTGTTTAGTTCATATTGAAAGATCAACTTCAATCAATTGCATATTCATTCAATGATTTGGACGTCAACGTTGCAGATCCGGAAACATGAACATTCCGGTTACTTTGATTTTATCATATTATTTGTTGGCATTTTGACGTTGTACGATATTAACTTGGATGTCGTGAGTTTGTTCGCAGATTCATCCTTTTCATATTTAGCGAAGTTGAATTTGTATTTGCATATATATTCTATCCATGGTTGGAATGAATGAATATCTTATTATTTGTAAAAAAAAAAAAAAACATCAAAAGAAGTGAAAGGGAGGCTTTATAGATATTTTGGCTACCTCCCACATGCCAATGCTCTGTCATGGCCATATAAATGACCGATCAAAATAGGCCATTTAGTAGGTCTTTGACTGATGCAGAAAACTTGACAACCGTCCAATCTGCTACTTAAGTAACGATGTTTTCAAAATTTCTCTAAAATTTCTCATTTTTATAACGTCCGTACAGAAGAATAAAATAATAAAAACACGTGAGAAGCACGAAAGGAACCGAAAGAAATTCTCGTCAATTATAGACATACATTTTGTTATTCAGCACGTAATCTACGATAGAAATTAGGAGAAATGCAATCATACATTTAATAGATTTACCAAAGTGCACATCTAAGTTGATTTTTGTGTAACAAATTTAAATCCATGAATATGAAAAAATAAACATCCAAAGATTGTATGCAATTTGTTCATGACTCACAACTTGTTGTGTGATAGTGCAGAAAATCCAATGCCTTTTATAAAACGATGTGTCAGGAACTCTTTCAAAGAAGTATCTCTATATATTGGTGGATTTTCTTTTTATAACAATTCCTTGATTGGACCAATCTCTTTTGGCATACCCTCAGTTTAGAAAATTGCTTTTTTGGCCCCCCTCATTTGCTCACAGACCCTCCTGTATGACTAAATTGCTCTTTAATGATTTCGGTACAACGTTAGCAAAACAGTATAATTTCGTTACAAGTTACCGAAGTGATGTTTATTTACGACATGGTTGGGTAATTGAGACTAGTTGGCATTGTTTACAACAGAAAAACATGGTTTCGGTACGGGGCTACCGAAACCATGTTTTTTTTAAAAATGTTCACTATTTTGGTAGCTACGTGCTGAACACGCTCCATTTCGGTACGAAGCTACCGAAGTTTGTCTATATAGGTAGTAGCTGACAGAGTTGTACTTTCATTACCTCTTGAAAACACAATCAGATCTTGCGCGATCTAGGGCGCTTTTTGGCATTTTAAAGGCAAGAAATTGACGTTTATTCACTCATAGAGGGTTCCTACACTGATTGGGTGTCATACAATAGGTAATAAACGCTTTAATCGGTTTATTTTTTTAATTTTCTTGGTTTTGCTGTCAAAGTGATTTCTGGTAAAACGCTACCGAAACTATGCTTTTCGGGTCCTACCTACCGAAATGGTGTATAACTTGTTGATTTTGTATTTCGTTGATATATGTAGGTTTTTGAATGGCCGATCCTCCTATTGAATTGAAACCAACGATTGATGAACCCGACATACCCGTCGTTGTTCAACCTAATGTTGTGGAACGCGATGAGGAACAATCTAATGTTGTTGTTAACACCGGCAAATATTTTGTAAATTGTGAAAAGACAAAGGTGCGAGATGTCATGATTGAATGGTGTAAACCACAGGCTGCGAACCTTGGATTTTCTATTGTGATTTCGAAATCAGACAATGGGGCTTTTAATAGGAAAAAGTTTTTTGTATTGGGTTGTGAAAGAGGTGGTGTTTACAAAGAAAGGAAAAGGAAATCATAGAAAGAAGACACCGCTACGAGAAAAACATTGTGTCCGTTCAGGCTGCGAGGTTATTATTTGGCATCAGAAAATGGAGTCTAAGTGTTGTGTGTGGTGAACATAACCATGAGATATCAAAAACATTATAAGGTCATCTTCTTGCGGGACGCTTAAAACCGGAGGAGAAAGAGTGTGTACGCGAGTTGACTAGGAATTTGGTGGCGCCGAAGAACATTATGACGATGTTGAAAGGGCGAAATCCAGATATCAAGAAAAATATGAAGCAAATCTACAATGCGCGCCAGAGGTTTAAAATAGATGTTAGGGGTGAACTCTCTGAATTGCAACATCTTTTGAAGTGTTGTGAAACTCACAGATATTTTCACAAGTGTAGAACAATTGGTGACTCGACAACTATACAAGACATTTTTTGGGCACATCCGGAAAGTATTAAATTGTTTAACACTTTCCCAACTGTTTTGATGATGGATTCAACGTACAAAACAAACAAGTATAAAATGCCTTTATTTGAGATAGTCGGTGTAACTTCAACTGAGGAATCGTACAATGATGGATTTACCTATATCGCGAATGAAAAAGAAGATAATTTTGTATGGCCTCTTGAGACATGTAAGAGTCTTTTGATAAGTAAGGAGACCTTTCCGAATTCAACTGCTTTAGTGTGTCGGGTTCATGTTTATAAGAACTTCAAAGCTAAGTTTGAGGCCCTTTGCACAGCAAAAGAGCAAAAGATGGATCAGTTAGTTAAGACACTCAAACTTCAATGGAATTCAATTGTAGATTCAACTTCAGAAGAGTCTTATACGACTGCCGTTGTTGAGTTCAGGAAAGTGTTTGACAAATATCCAAATTTTATCAAATATGTTGAAACTACAGTCCTTGATCCAGTGAAGGAAAAATTTGTGAGTGCATGGGCAGACAGTGTTATGCACATTGGCAACAGTACCACCAACAGAGTTGAGTCACAACATGGTGCGCTAAAACAATATTTAACGGATTGTAAGGGTGATTTAGTCAAGGGTTGGGAGGCAATGAATCAAATGGTCCCAAACCAACTGACTAAGATAAAGACGTCATTTGGACAGAGTACTACGACTGTTGAACATTATTTTAAAAATCACTTTTTGTACATTAAGTTGGTAAGTAACCGACACTTTTTGTGGTTGTAATGTAACTGACACTTTTTGTGGTTGTAATCAGACAACATGTTATATAAATATATGGATGCGTATTCAGATAAATCACAATTCAGTTTAAATTTATTTACTAGTTTTTTCAAATCTTAACTATGAATTTCTCGCGTGGTTCTCTAATTCGCAATCCGGTAGAAACACATACGTTTTCTGTCCAATTCCGCGGTAACAAAGAGTTGTTCACCCTTGAATTGGATACCACTTTCACAACTGTTGAATCAATCAAACAAAAAATTGAGGTCATGTATCACTTACAACACGCCAAACAAATCAAAATTGTGAAACTTGGGTATGCAGAAATGTGGGTCGATCTAGCAGCTGAACATACAACCAATTCATTTGAAGATGAACCAAAGAAATACGGGTGGAAAGAATTGAAAGATGATGATGATGTGCAGTCCATGTTTAATCAAATTCCAATTGATCCGAAAGGGGGACGTTTGTATGCTATGTTAAATTAAGCTAATTTTATGTCTTTCTACGTTTTATGTTATGTCTTTAATTTCATTGTAATGTGTTTAATTATGGATGTAACGTGTTTCATTTTAATGTGTTTCATTGTAATTTTATTAGTGCACTTTTAATGTGTTTTGTTTGCGTTGTTCATGTATAAGTATGACAGCAGAAATTAAGATTTGCCACTAACTTGTTGTTACTTCGGCACGTTTCTACCGAAATCATGTTGTTATTTGAAACGTAACATGAGTTCTGTAGGTTTCTACCGAAAATGTTCAATTTGATTATGACTTCAGTCACATAGTTATCAGCCAAGTAGTCAGCAAAGGCTTCAGCAATTGTAAACCGATTAAGGCCAGCTTTTGCAGATTCATCAGGGTGTCTGGGAATAGACTGGACATGTCCAAATTGCCTAAGGATACGCTCAGGCAAATATGGACATATCATAGCACTTCCACACATAATCCAGCCACTGTACCAAAAAATATCTTCAAACGGGCGAATATGTCGGTGATCCTCAAATGGTCTAAACGTGACTTCGTCCACTTCCATCCTATCCAATGTCGTCTTGTGCTCATCCGGATATTTATAACCTTTCAGAGGCAAGTATTTAGTGCAAATTGGATCCCAGTGGCTGTACTTTTCACTAACCCATCCCCCTCTGAACCTTTTGAAATGCTCATAAATCCACGCCTAAAAACAATAACAAATTAAACATAAATTAATGAAGATACTGCATAGATAAATTAATCAAGCCTTTTTAAAAAAATTAAATCTATATACCTGAAACATACAATTGTACCACCATGGTTTCCACATCTCGGGCGAGTTGCTTTTTCCAAATAGTGATACAAATATGCCAACCCGGAAGCACCCCAGTTCCATGTGTTAACCAAGCTGAGGTCTTGCAAATAACTCAGGAAAATGACATCCACATACTGCATACTTTTGTTGGTGAAAATGGTTCCACCAATCAAGTAGAGCAAAAATGCTCGTATGGTGCATTCCCTATAACCTAGCACAACTTCCTCCGACTCCTCATCCTTTTCAGCTTTCAACGCCTTCCTTAAATTAGCGGCGTATATCTTCTCCAGCATGGGAAACCCGATATGTGCTCCTTTCATTTTTTTGAACTCTGCCCTACATTTAGTTCTAGGGAAGTTCAGATACTCTCGGCACATATCTTCACCTTCTTCCGTTGTGCATGAAGTTCCTAGGTGGTTGAGCATTTTACCGGTGATCGGAATATGAAGCAAGCAGGAAACATCATCCAACATTATGGTAACCTCACCAATAGGAAGATGGAAAGTACCGGTCTCGGGATGCCATCGCTCAGTAAATGTCGTCAAGAGTCCCCAGTCAAGATTATTGTAATTTGTCTTCAAAAGTGGTCGAAGTCCAGTGGCATCAACAACGTCCCAAAACCACTTCAGCTCTGTATTCCGTAATGTAAAGTCATTTATTCTTTTTCCGTTGTTCATGCACCTCAAATACCTCTTTTTACACTGCACAAATTGAATAAAATCAGAAATTACGAAATAATCAGAAATTTAACAAATTGAATGAAAATTAATTAAAATAAGAATTTACCTCTCCTCTCCACAACGACGCAGCACCGTGCTTTCGAAAACCCGGCAACAAACACAAGTCCGTTGGACCACCACCATAACTTGTAACTCGTGCTTCACCGGCACGTGGTGGGTTTCTTCCTTGTGTTGTTCTCATATTTCTTTTCCGTTATTTTTTTTGTGGTGGTTGTGGTTGTGCTTCTAGTTCTTGATGTTCATTTTGCTCTTCCTCTTCATCTACAAAGTCAAAGAAGTCACTCAAATCCTCTTCATCTTGTTGCTCTTCCACTCCCGCTTCGAAGTCGTCATTTATCAAATCTAGTTCTTCTTCAGGTTCAGGTTGAGGCTCCTGTTGAGCTTGAGTCTCTCCAGCAACTATAGCTCGTTTCCCCTTAGCCCGACTTGGAATTTTATCGACATTCACAAGTTCTCTACGTGCAGAGCCATGTGCTCTGCTTTCCCTGCCACCTCTGGGTCACCCAACTTCATCTGTCATTCCTATAACAAAATACACAACATTGTTTCAACATTCAATTCAAGCATTTTATCAAACATAGTTATGTATTTCAATCAATCATTTTACTCATCAAATTAAACATCGATGTTGCATATCAATACATATTTCAATTAAGAATTTTGCTCATTCAGACATTTAATCAAACACTTGGTGCACATAAACTATGTTAAACATACAAACTCTAAACCCTACATTAAGTTAACATCCCAAATTCATGGAATTCATCAACCTAATCAAAACAACAACAGAATCACGAAAAAGAAGGATTGAAATCAGAAATATCATTTGGGAATTTGTTTGAAATGTTTATTTTGGAATAAGTTTGAAACAACAACATAATCAAAACCAATAATGAGAGATTCAAAATCTTACTTGTTGTTAAGCGTGTACGGTGAGATGAATGGAAGAGATTGATAAACTTTCACAGATTTGCCACAAAATCGCCCTTTTTTTGGGAACAAAACGTGTTTTCAGTAAAGTGATGAACTTCTGCGTGCTATACAAATATTTAACACTGTTATTGTTACCAAAAAATGTTTCCATCTGATTTTCGTGACAACGTACATCGTTATGCTACATTTATTGATCAAAACGGAAATCAATTTGAAGTTTTAGTTGAAAAAATTAATGACAATATATATTTTACACATGGATGTCTGCATTGCGTGATTTTTATAATATCCAGTATGGTGCTTGGGTGATTTTATTATACACTGGAATGCGTCAGTTTGGACTGATTTTAAAGGACAGATTTGATTGTGTTATTCATTCTCCTAAGTTCACTCCTCCTATGAAATTTAATTTGGATAAATGTAATTTTCCATTATATTTTTGTCATGATCTTCCGGAATCTACTGACCTTCTAACGCTTTCTCACAATTGCTTCAATTTAACCTTAAAATTAAAAAAGATATTTACTAAATATGATGTGGATTTCTGGTGAGTTTTTTATATATTTTTTGCACTTTTTATTTTATTATATATTTATATTTCTTGACTTTATTTTTTCGATATTATTCGACAAATATTATTTGAATGTTATATATTATATTTTAATATGTCTACAAAGAATAACAAAACAAAATTGAATACTATTATAACATTTTAAAATACCCGTGCATCGCACAGGTAGTAGTCTAGTATACTAGTTGTAGAACTAACATAATAATAATTATTATAGGCGGTAGGGTTATAAAGTAAATTTATATGCATGAATTAAATATCATGTCAATATCCCAGAAATTAAAAGAGACGAAGACAATCTAAATAATATTATTAGCTGCTTTATTTCATTTCATTAGCATTAACTTATAGTACAAAACGAGTACAAAACAAAATAAGTTCTTGAAATTAGAAAAATAATTTTTCCTTCTAATTATTGGGTACAAATGCAATAAATGAGATCTCATGAAATATTCTAGCAGGGCCTTCATGTACTCTATTAGGTCTTACCTAAATACAGAATCATGTCGGTAGAAGATCTAATCCTTATTTAATTTGATTATACATTTACATCGCTCGTGGATACATGCCACTACTTTAGGCTTTCGACATAAGTAGTAGTCTTTACAATCTGAATCTGTTCGACATCTTCCAAATTCTGCAATGAAAAAAGAGTACAAGAGAATATTACTAAAATGAGATAATATATTGTATAATACGTAAAGAAGGAACTTTGAAACGGATAAAATATGTCTTACGATCTACGTTACTTTTTTTTTTTGAAGCAACGATCTAGTTAGTTGAAACAAAGAATATGGACAGAAAGATAATCATAAGATAAACAAACATGACAATCTTAGTCATATTTTCGCTCTATGAATGTAACAAAGGGATTTATCAATTTATAATTATCTTCCTTTTCTAACATCAATTAAATAGTTTGTAGCTCTAATATAGTTGCACAAAATTCTTCCTAAAATAAAAATATTACTAAATGTCTCTTAAGTACATCAATGTGTGGTATTTGTCCATTCCCGCACTTAGTAAAACAGTCACATAAAAAGCATACCAATGATAAGTTTGCATTATTAGAGACTCTTAACACAGCCTGCACACGTAGCATTATTGAGTTTGGTGTGTGGATATAAATAGTGGAGGCCCGATAGGAAAAACATGATAGCAGACGGCCTAAAAGATATCACACGAGACTCTAGCATCTTAGAAATTAGGCTTGACTTAACTTAGCCTTATAAAACTGCCTTGTAAAGTGAGGTTTTCACTCATGTATAAACCCTTATTTAAACAATTTTTCATCTAATATTGGATTCTTAACATTAATATCTACAAAGTTCTAGTTTTCCATATTTATTAAAAGCAAACAAATCGTTAAGGTTGTTTAAAAATTTTAAAATGATAGTCGAGAATTATAAATTTAAGTGAGATAAAAATCATAATATTTACAACATTAAGCCATGAATATAAAGTATATATTTTTAGAAGCAAAACTACAAGGTTCTTGAAATTAGAAAGAAAAAAAAATTGTTAAAACTATTGGGTACCAACAAAATAACTATATGACAAGTCATGAAATATTCAGCAATCTTTTGTTTACGGCATTTTGAGGATAGTACCCATCTCTTTTTTCTTTGCGTATTCAGCAAAAAAGTATGGGAAGAAGTGTATAAGTGGATAGGGATGAGTTTACCTACAGGTTCAACGGGGATTATTCACTTTTGACTGGCCACTACGTGGAATATTTGGAAACATCGAAATAGTGTTATTTTCAACGGGGCTATACCAAATGTTCCTTCTCTTGTGGATGAGATTAAATTTAGCTCTTGAGTTTGGTATAGTAGTAGGTACGGACATAAGTCTAATGTATCTTTTACGGCTTGGTGTTTCGAACCTTTAATTTGTATTCAAAGCACATTATAATTTGCTTTGTGTTGTAACGGGTTGAGTACCCCTTGTACTCCCTTATAATAATAATATTTTGCTTATAAAAAAATATCATGAAATATTCTAGTAGGACATTTATATACTATCTTCGGTATGACACTAATCTGACATTAAATTTTCAGCACAACCACATAGGAAATTCAAAAACCTCGGTTGAATTGTATTGCAATAATACTGTTTTAGAAAATCAGAAACTTCAAGAAATCCAAAATTCTCTATAATGAAAAAAGACAATAAAATTTTGTATCACAACAACAAAAGAAATTCAAAAACCTCACTTGAAATGTATTGCAACAATACTATTTTCAAAAATGAGAATCTTCAATTGTCAAAAAAAAAAAATCAGAATCTTCATGAACTCTAAAATTATCTATAATGATAAAAGAGAATAAAATTTTGTAATTAAAGTGGAATATTATATATTGTATAAGAAATAAATATAAATGTGATAAATATCATAATTTTTACAACAATAAGTCATAAATATAAAAGTATATATTGTTAGAAGTAAAACTACAAGGTTCATGAAATTAGAATATTTTTTTTCTTATAACTATTGGGTACCAACAAAATAACTATATGACTTTATGCAAAAAAAAAAAACTATATGACAAGTCATGAAATATTCTAGGCTTAACTACACATTTCGTCCTTACGTTTATTTTAGGTTTCAAATAGGTCCCTTATGTTTAAAACGTTTTAAATTGATCGCTTACATTTCTGACTTTAGTATAAGTTAGTCCTTTCCGTTAAATTTGAACTTAACTCCGTTTATACAGCTGAGGTGGCTAACAGAAACATTGAGTCGGGTATTAATTTATTTTTAATTAATTAACGTTTCTCTTAGTCATCAATTTATGTTTTTTTTTATAGTACCAATTTCTTTTCTTAAAAAAAAAGATTTTTTTTATAATTTTTCTTTTCCACTTCCCCCATCTTCTCCTTCCTCTTGTTGCACACTTCGTCCAAGCCTAGAAACAACGCAATTTATGTATATGCATCTCAACCTTCCATGTTATCTCCACCGTCTTCGCATTCAAACCAACAAAAAACAAAAACCCCAAAATGGTTCCAAAAAAAAATATTCACAGATCTACTTTCAATCAGAAAAAATAGTGTTATTTGTGAGAGAGAGAGAGAGAAGACGAATCTGTATGAGAAGAGAGAAAACATTCACATATCTAAGGCTTGTTTGAAACAGTTTCCAAATACTCATTTTTAGTTTTCAAAAGTTAAAAAAGAAAAAACATGTTTGGAAGTCCTCTTTTCAAAAACTGTTTTTAAAAACCCGTTTCTCATTTTATAGTTTTAAAAACTAAAAAACAGAAACATGTTTATAAGTGTTTTGCTTTTTATAAACTGTTTCCAAAAACTAATTTATAAAACACTTTTTAGAAAATAAAAAACAAAACTATTTCAAATAGACCCCAAATTTCTTCGATTCAGATTTCTTGACCTTATGGGTTTGGAGTTTATGATTTTCTTGAATTGGGTTTATGTTGCTATGTTGTATTTAGCTTGAATTATCATTATATGGGCACTTCTAAGATTTGTATGGTGTTCCTAGATATGATGTTGTTGCTTCTGAGGAAGTTGGTACAATTCATGTATAAAAATTACCCCACAATAATTATAAAAAAATAAATAAAAAATTACCCGTTTTCCTTTTTTATTTGTACAAAAATTACCCACAATATTATACTTTATACTATTTAAATATAATTTATTGATTTATATATATATATGTTTAAGTAAATTAATATCCACATCAGCATTTCTGTTAGCCACGTCAGCGGTTTAAACGTAGTTAAGTTTAAGTTTAACGGAAAGGACTAACATATCCTAATTACGTCAGAAACATAAGGGACCAATTTGAAACATTTTAAACATAAGGGGGCAAATTGAAACCTAAAATAAACATAAGGGACCAAATGTGTAGTTAAACCTATCCTAACAGGACATTTATATACTATCTTGGGTATGACACTAAATCAAGAATTGTGTGGGTAACATGCTAATATGATATAGGAAATTCAAAAACCTCGGTTGAAATGTATTACAACAATATTGATTTAGAAAATCAGAATCGTCAAGAAATCTAAAATTCTCTATAATGAAAAAAGACAATAAAATTTTGTAACACAACTACATAGAAAATTCAAAAACCTCGGTTGAAATGCATTGCAACAATACTATTTTCAAAAATCAGAATCTTCAAGAAGTCTAAAATTTCCTATAATGAAAAAAGAGAATAAATTTTGTAACTAAAGTGGAATATTATATATTGTGTAAGTAAAGCCGTAAATTTGGATAGGATAAAAAAAAATGGCTTACCTATTGCAACTACATTCTTCGAAACAAGAAATGTTGAAAGAAAAATAATCATTATGTAAACAAGCTTGATAATTTTAGACATATTTCCTGCCTTTAGAAGTAACAAATGGATTTATCACTTTATAAGTTAAAAATACCTTTCTCTCGTTACATCAATTAAATATTTTTTCTTAGAAAAACTAAGAGCATCAAGACATCAAAGGAAGATAGACATCCCGGTTCTTATGGAGTTGTGAAAAATCCTTCATAAAGTTAAAATAAATATTATTATATTAAGTGTCTCTTAAGTACATCATCATGTTGCGTGTTTCTCTTTTGCAAACTTATTTCTAATATTGTATAACCTTTCAATATAGGAAAACGAAAATCATTAGAATTCATTATTAATTTTTACTAAATTTCTTATATTGTATAACCTTTCAATATAGGAAAACGAAAATAAAAAAATTAATAATAGTGGTGGACAACATATTCACGCCTTAATTGATGGTATTGTTATAATCAAAGATATTATAAAACACTATATTATAAGCCACTAGGTTTGATCTAGTTGTGAGGAGTTTGGGTAATATGTATGAGGTATTGAGTTCGATCCTCTGCTCGATCCGTTGTAAACAAAAAAAAATGCTATATATTATACTCTCAACATAATATAAAATGTTATACATTTGTATTAGATTATTATGAAATTGCCCTAAACATACATCAATGGGATTTTACCCATGTATTAAAATCATAAGTACATGGTACAAAAGGAATACATACAAAAAAAATTCTAGGTGAGAAACAAATCAATTGTAAGAACTACAACATAATATTACTACATCCTAAGAAAAACAAATCAATTTCACACAATCTTGTCCATACCCTTGTGTATCGGCTCAATTGTAAGACAACACTATAAACTATAATATTATATCTCAGCGAATTCTTTAACTATATCCAGAGAATATTCATATCCATTTCCGAAAATGGCACTCTATGGGCCATCATAGTCACCATGTACCCTTAGGATTAAAGTGAATCTATTCCCGATAATCACACTATGCGGCACATCACAAACACCACATATTAGAAATTGTTTTGTAATATGCAAAAGACAACAAATATTTAATTTGATGGCCTTTGTAGCACTATTTTCTTAAGATTGGGTAATATTGAACGGATGGAGCAAACATGATCGGCCCTGACCTGAAGTCTAGACCATATGTTGGTTTTCCAGTAAATAGTTTTTAACCATCTCAATGGTTAGTATGTATGGGTTAATACAGTTGGAGGGTTACTTTAGACCCGTTGGTGACCGAACATGGTAATATAGTTTAGGGTAAAATATATATATATATATATATATATATATATATATATATATATATTTTGAAACAGGGTTAAATATATTTTTCATTCTTACTTTTATAGCGAATTTTGGTTTCGTCCCTATAAAACAAAATCAATCTTCTTCATCCCCGATTAATTTTCCGTTTTGGTTTTCTTCACCGCCGTTACAAAAACTATCAGTTGACTAACGACTAGCCACATCACAGTGACACATTGGATTTTTCATACTTGGCATCCTACCAGGGGAGGTGCTCTTCTTACGTGAAGGGGTGTAGGAGCACCCCTGTAATTTTAAAATTTTCACCAATACCTTTTATATTTTTTGCGTTTTGCACACCCTAATTTTTTGTTTTACGCCACCTACCCAAAAGCCCGAATACTTTTTTACTACTCTCATTCTTTACTTTCAACCTATCTCTAAATTTCTCTCTAAAATTAAATTCTCCCAAACATAAAAATACACAGAAAATCATTATCGCATTGAATTAAATTCTCCCCGGTTTATTGCTTTGACACAGAAAAGTTGATCGAATTTGCAAAGTTTTGTCCAAATGAATTTTGTTCTACCAATTTGATGATGCTTTTGATAATCTACTTAAGACTTACATCATTGATATGCCTAGGAGTGTTGAATTTACATCTTTCAAAAAAATGGATGAAACAAAAAGACATTTTGTTTATCCGTTGTCTATTAGCTTTAGAAATTAGCAATGGTTTTGTTTGTTGCCACTTGCCACAACCACCATTGAGCGATCATTTTCTGCTATGAAGATTGTGAAGACTAGATTGTATAATCAAATGGGGGGTGATTTTTCGAACGATTGACTCGTGATTTATATTGAAAGAGATATGTTCAACAATCTATATAATGAGTTGATTATTTAGCGATTTCAAAACATGAAACAGTGTAGTGGACAATTGTTGTGTGTATATATATATATATATATATATATATATATATGAAGATATGTTCAACAATATATATATATATATATATATATATATATGGGCTAGGATCAGTAGATATGGTACCGACACAGAACACAATAGAAAAATTAAAATAAACTGCAGAAAGTAATTAACGCGGATTATTTGTTAATCCAGTTCGGTGCAACGTCACCTAATTCCTACCTGAGCTAATTTCTACCTATGAACTCCTATATATGAGACCCTTCACAATTCCCCTCAATCACACAACCCATGATTACAATGACAACTAACAAGCTGAAGACACATTCACTGCATTGGAAATGGAAAGCGACGATAGTTGAAAATAGGCTTTAGCGTCGGCTCTGACCGACGCTAATGGCTTGATGCGGCGGTCAGACAAGCATCGAAAATAGAGGCGTCGCTATGACATTTAGCGGCGGGTCTGGCAAACCGTTGGAATAACCGCCGCTAGGAAATTAGCGTCAGTTTTGTTGCCTTTTGCGTCGGTTTGTAACTGTCGCTATTTGTAATTATTTTGGAACATTTTGAGCTTTTAGCGATGGTTTGAACCGCCGCTATTTGCATTTTTTTTTGAAAAAAAAATGCTTTTTTTCCCCACAAATTTTTTTAAAAACGCTTTTTTTTTCTACAATATATATGTTAAAAAAAATCAGTAAAAGGTGAAACACTTTAAAAAAATATATTAATGTTTCCCTAAGCACTACAAATACTAAGTAATTCAACCTAAACCAAAATACTACAATATCAAAAGTGAGCCAGCATAAGACATGCTAGAACACCATCAAAACAAAGTACAAAAGGTGAAACATAATAATAATAATAATAATAATAATAACAACAACAACAACAACAATAACAATGAACAAACCAAAATAACATGGCACAACATGACCAAAAGCAAAAAATTTGCAAAAACAGAAGGGAAAAAAAACACCAGGGGAACAAAAAAGCCAAACAGATAAGGCCCCCCAAGAAGCATGAAAACAAACAGAATTTCTTCATCTCCAAAGGTTCCAGACATCGAGTTGCAGATCATAATCAACCCCCTTTTCACTTTACGATTTCTTGCCTCGAGGCAAATTCAACTTCCTGCAAATCAATGCAAGGAACATAAGCATTGTGCAAATATATAGTTGTGAAGCATAAGTCAACATAAAATTTGTGTTGTTTTGAATTTGTTAACTGAGATCCTAACTTATAGTTTCAAGTCCTAACTGAGATCCCTTTCCTGTACTAGATATAATATATACAAAATATGCTAACAGTTCACATTAAGAGAAGTATTCAAAAATCAAAATGCCAAATAAAATCCTAATAAGTTTGAACAAAGCTTAGAAAAAGTTGTCTCACCTCCAAAAGTTGTCTTGTCTTCCATGACAAGAGTCTCACATTCTCTTAAGCATTTGTTTTGTGTTCTCTATTTTGGTTGTTGCATGTACTGCAGTCATACCATGTGAAGAACAAATTAATGTCTTAGTTAGAAAACCATAAGGAGTAGGAGTACAATAAAGACACCATAAGAAGAGTATTTTATTTTGGTAATTAACTCATTCTTAGAAGGCACTAAACTTAATTTGGTTAATGATAGTGGACACACAAACATGAAATGAAAGAAGCATCTACTATATGTCAATCATCTCTACATTTTATCATTCAATGAAAATATATTTTCACCTAAAGTATCATTCTTATAATTTATCATAATTGGTGGTGAGATGATGGGTAGAAAGCATTTATTGATATTCCATTTTACCTTGAGGTTTCACAAATAGGGAATTATTGTAATCAATCACATTTAGAAAATAATGCATTCTACATTTCAATAATTTCCACAGTTCCTAATACATATCTAGAACAAAAGATTACTTTTACCTCAGTTCGTTCAGGCATTTTAGGCTTTCCGGCAAGTAGTTCTACAAGAATACAAGCAGCACTCCACAAATCCACAACAACTCCATAATTTGTAGCTCCAAGTAAAAGTTCAAGTGGGGCCGGTACCACACGCCTTGTTAAAAGCTGCCCTTGAGATGGCTGAAAATGAGTTGCAAGCCCTTTATGTCACAATTCATAGCACTGCGACTGTGACAATGCTCAAGACCATGAAGAAGTTGTTGCATATAACACTTGATTTGCAGCATGACAAAAAATATTTAGCGCAATGGGAAAAGAAAAAGACATGAAGCCAATTAATGTATAGAAAAATTAAATATGTAATTAAGAGTTGTAAACACATCAGGATTGAAACCACCAATCACCTCCTTTTAAGAAAATATACTATTGTTTTGTCGTTTTGCTTAAAATATATTTGGTGATTGCTTCAAATAACAAGTTAAACGGCTAGTTATGAAATGAGGTCTTACAAAAAGATAAGAAATCTTATATTTAGGAACAATTTATAATATTGAAAATTTAAACTTAACTAATAAAATAATGTTCCTTTATATAATTTACAGAGACAAGTTGCTAGTAAAAAAAAGAAGAGGAGATCAGAGTGAGGTGAAGCTTACACTACTGCGGACAAGAACAAGAAGCCCAAGATTATATTTCCTGAAATTATAAAAATTGTGAAGAGAGATCCACAAGAATGAAAAAAGCAACAAAAAAAAAAGAATTATATAGACATATTTGCTTACAAATAAATTAGTAGTAGTGTTGAAAGAAACTTGACCAACCTATAATTCCAACAATTGTTCGAGCAATATGTGTTGCTGCAGTCATGATTGAAAGATGAAAGAATGGTTTTAGTTGAAAGTGAATGTGGTAAAAAGGAATTAAGCTAGAGGTAGCTAATAGAATTTTTTGGTTTTATGGTGAAGAATTAATATAATTAGGTTGATCATGTTGGAACAAAAATGGTTCTTAGAACAAACCCCAAGAGCTTGATAAAGTTTTGATGATAACAAAGTATTAATATGCAATTGAAGAACACTAATGATCTTAAATGAAAGTGTGCAGTTAACAATGAAGATAGAATCTGAGAAGCTCAAAGCAAACTATACGCATCTGAAGCATTCAGAGGTTCTGAGAGAACCAAGTCTGAAGAAAGTCTGTTAGAAGCTACAAGAGTCTCAGAAGCAACAAAAAGTCCAAGAAGCAAGAAGAGTCTGTCAGAAGCAATTTAAGTGTACTCTCAGAAGCTACACAAGAATAACAAAACACATAAATCTGATGGAATCAAGTCTAGAGATATTTCCCTCAAGCTTTAATCTACACAAGGACGAAATGGATGTTGTTGTGTGTCAGCCCAACTAGTCAAGAAAGGGAGTATCAAGACAACGGTACTAAATTGCCTCTTCTATGCAAAGGAACTAACTTCGAGAACCAGAAAAGAAGAAGTAGTTTGCCATTTGCGGAATAAGTTAAAACATGGTCTGAGTACCTTTCAAACGGGCAAACTGATCTCTCACAACGGTCATATTCAAACGTCTTTATTTCTAAAACCTATAAATACAAGACCTCTTTGAATTGATAAAGTGGTTGTTGAATGATCAAACTTTTCAAAAGAGCTTAAACTCAAGAAGTACTACACACAACAGAAAAGGAAGAAAGTGTCCATTCAAGCCAAAGAACGTAATAGCAAACATCTGCACAAGACTTAAACTCAAGATCTTCATTCAACGTCAAAGCTTTCTGTTTTGATAATATTTGTAAGAGTTAGTCCTAGGTGTAAAATTGTAAACAATCTTATTGTATAAGATTTTGAAGTCTCTTGCTTTTGTGCTTGAGCGATTGGAAGTCTCTTGTTGTGTGCTTGAGCAAAGTATTGAAGTCTCATGATGTGTGATTCAACAATTGGTGAAGTCTCATGTTGTGTGCTTGAGCAATTTGTGAAGTCTCTTGTTGTGTGCTTGAGCAATTGTATAATCTTGGTGATTATAGTGAACTCTCTTGTTGAAGAACAAGGGGACTGGAGTACTCTCAAGTTGTGAGGGGAACCAGTATAAAATCTTTGTGTGTTCTCTCTTTCTCTCTCACTCTCTCAATCTTACTTCTGATCTCATTGTGTGTTGGATTTATCCGCTGCCGAAATAGACTCTGATAGATTCTGTAATCTTGAAGAAAATTTTAAATCCTCAAAACACAATTCAATCCCCCCTTCTTGTGTTTTTCACACCTTCGGATCATGCATGACATGTATATATTGCTAGTAGGGTGAGACATATGTGAGTGGTAAAATCATATAGCAAGTGCTTCTTAAATAGTACAAAACATAACATACTCTCTATGCTAACTCCCTTTAATTTGTCACTCTCTTAGTGAGATGCTCAGACCCTACTCACCATGCTCTACAGTCATCAGAAAGCGACTAAATCATTCCTCAATGTTTTTCATTCACAAAAACTAAAACTAACAATAAATATACCAAGTTTCATTAAAAAAAATTATACCTTCAAAAAGCAGAGTATGATATTCGTCCTGATATTGAAAAAGATACAAACAGATCGATCTTATAGAATCCAATTAATGACAAAGTGTAATACTAATGTTCTAAAATGTCATGAATTATAGAGACATACCTGTCATAGAAATTCCATTAGATGCTCCCCTTTGATTTTGTTTTAAAATCAATTTTGTGCCACAATTCCATCAAAAACTAATATCAAACTTTCTTAGGGAGGAAACACAATATACTTTTGGCTAATTTGACAGGGAGGATTTCACTTTGTATCCAAAATCTGAAAAATTGTACTTGACAGGAGACAACGCCACTAACATATGAATATATTTCAGCTAATAGCAAACACAATTATTTCACTTAATTTTGCTACAAAAAGATCATAATAAAATCAAAACATGAAGTAGAAAATTACGGCCTAACCAAAAGATGAGGAAAAGTCTTCTAGCAAAAAATATAAAAAAAAATGCACTAAAAACCAGCAAATACTATTGCTAAAAACTAAAGCGGCGGAGCCAGGAATGTTAGAGAGTCTGGGCAAAATTTTAACCACAAATTTACATATGACATAATATATAAATAGTCATAAATTAAAATAAACGAGGTTTGTTACATTTTAACCAATAAACCATGAATCACATTTTAACCAATAAACATGCATGGTTCAGCAAAAGCATACAGAGCTTCTTAGTATTCTAAAGAAACTTCACAACTCTAACTCACAAATCATACTAACCTTCATAGACTGCAAGTCAAGCTCTATCCTTCCTAAATGTGCATCCATTTCAAAAGGCTCATGAAATTTACCCTTATGTTCCAATAAAAGAGGGAAAGAAAGATTTCATTTGTGTGGAGATTTACCTTGAAATTGGATGAAGCAGAAATTAGAAGTAGCAGGTTCTGGAGCGCGCCGCGCAGCTCCTTTCACGCGTCGCACAGACACTCGAGAAAACAGGTTGTGGTGTCTAGCAGTGGCGCGTCGCACAGCCTCACTGGCGCGACGCGCAGACGAGCGAATCTATATATACAGGTCCTATTTTCTGCTTGTTTCGTCACTTGAAAAGAGGTTTTTGAGGGTTTTCTCAAACAACACAAGGCTAGGATTATTTCTTAGGGTTGATAATCACCTCTTTCATCTTGTAAACACATATCATTGAAATCTCTTGGTCACGGAAAGAGATTTGGGACAAGGGTAGAATTAGGGTTTCTAATTCTTGTAACTTTTGTGAGAATCTCATTGTAATCAAGGACAAAGTTTGATAGTGGAACGGAGAGCTGCCCTCTCCCCCAGAGTAGGTTCATTAACACCGAACTGGGTAAACAATTGTGATTGTGTTCTTTACGTTTTCGCGGTTTAGCTTTTTGTTATTGTTATTATTGCCAAAGTCCTTATTTGATTGCTTTAATCGAATTGCTCCACACACTAAGGTACGGGTGTGAAATTTAAGCGAATTTACAACAATTGGCACCCACCGTGGGGCAAGGATCAAATGATTAAGGTATTGGTGTGAAATTTAAGCGAATTCACAACGATTGGCGCCCACCGTGGGGCAAGGATCAAAGATTAAGGTATCATGGGTTCTAAATGGGACATTGAAAAGTTCATCGGGAGTAACGACTTCGGTCTGTGGAAGGTGAAGGTTAGGGCAATACTTACTTAACAAAAATGCGATGAGGCGTTGAAGGGAGTGGCAGCTATGCCGGCTAATCTCTCAGACACGGAGAAGTCCGAGATGGATGGAAAAGCATTGAGTGTCATCATCTTGTGTCTTGTAGACAAGTTGCTGAGGGAAGTGGCCAAAGAGAAGAGTGCAGCTGCTATGTGGGCCAAACTTGACAAGTTATATATGACCAAGTCCGTGGCACAAAAGCAATGTCTGAAACAACAACTATATTTCTTCCGTATAGTGGAGAATAAATCGGTAACGGAACAACTATCAGATTTCAATAAAATTGTCGATGATTTGGCGAACATTTATGTGAAAATAGAAGATGAGGACCAAGGATGCATTGCTTTATGGCAAAGAATGCACTATCACAAGGATGCATTGCTTTATGCCAAAGAAGGCACTATCACCTTGGATGAAGTTCAAGCGGCTTTGAGAACCAAGGAGCTGACAAAACTCAATGAATTGAAAATTGATGATAGTGGAGAAGGCTTGAATATCTCAAGAGGAAGAAGTGAGAACAGAGGTAAAGGGAAAGGGAAGAAGCATAGGTCTAAGTCTAGGGCAAAGGGTGATAGTGGTGGCAAGTTCAAATGCTATCATTGTCATGAACCGGGTCACTTCAAAAAGGACTGTCCTCAGAGAAGGGGCAGTGATAGTTCGTCAGCTCAGATTGCCGTTAGTGAGGAGGAAGGTTATGAGAGTGCAGGTGCACTGACAGTTACTAGTTGGGAACCAGAGAAGAGTTGGGTCTTGGATTCCGGATGCTATTATCACATTTGACCGAGAAATGAGTACTTTGAAACCTTGGAACTGAAAGAAGGTGGAGTTGTCCGTCTTGGTAACAATAAGGCGTGCAAGGTTCAAGGTACATGTTCTATCCATCTCAAAATGTATGATGACCGTGATTTCCTTTTGAAGAATGTGAGGTATATCCCTGAACTTAAGAGAAATTTAATTTCGATAAGCATGTTTGATAATCTAGGGTATTGTACTAGAATTGAACATGGTGTGATGAGAATTTCTTATGGCGCATTAGTAATAGCTAAAGGGTCTAAAATAAATGGTCTTTACATTTTAGAAGGTTCCACCGTTATTTCTAATGCATTAGTAACTAGTGTTGAAAATGCAGACATAACTAAACTATGGCATTTGAGGTTAGGGCATGTCAGTGAAAGAGGTTTAGTTGAACTAGCTAAACAAGGTTTGTTAGGGCAAGAAAAATTGAACAAGCTAGACTTTTGTGATAACTGTACACTAGGAAAACAACACAAGGTGAAGTTTGGGGTGGGAGTACATAAGTCTAGTACACCTTTTGAGTATGTTCACTTGGACCTTTGGGGTCCAGCGTCAGTTCTACTCATGGTGGAGGTTCTTATTTTCTTAGCATTATTGATGATTATTCTAGGAGGGTATGGGTACACATCATTAAAAATAAAAGTGATGCGTTTGAAAAGTTTAAAGAGTGGCATACCTTGACAGAAAATCAAATTGGAACCAAACTGAAAGTTTTAAGAACTGACAATGGCCTGGAGTTTGTTTCAGAGCAATTTAATGAGTTTTGCAGGAAGAATGGTATAAAGAGGCATAAAATTGTTGCATACACACCGCAACATAATGGTCTGGCTGAAAGAATGAACAGGACCTTGTTGGAGCGGGTGAGGTGTATGTTGTTGGGAGCTGGATTACCCAAGAGTTTCTGGGGAGAAGCAGTTAACACTACTGTATATTTGATCAACAGGTGTCCATCAACAGGAATCAATCTAAAGACACCTATGGAGGTTTGCAGTGGCAGGCCGGCTGACTTCTCTAATTTGAAAATCTTTGGAGCTTTAGCATTTGCACATGTCAAGCAAGATAAGCTTGATGCTATAGCTATGAAGTGTGTTTTCATTGGTTATCCAGAAGGTGTGAAAGGTTACAAGTTGTGGAAGATGGGACCGGGAGGATCAAAGTTCATAATAAGTAGGGATGTCACTTTTTTATGAGACTCGGATGGGGATGAAGTGCAAAGACCTGAATGAAAGTCCAGAAACAGGGGTGGAGAATTTCCAATTTGAGGTGGAGCCTTCCACTAATGAGAGGGAAACGGAGGAGCAGACTCTAGTCCCTGAAGAGAGTGGAAGTGATGAAACAGCTACTTCTGCCTATCAACTAGCTAGAGATAGGGAAAGAAGAGATATTTGTCCACCTAATAGATATGGTTATCCTGACCTTATTTGTTATGCTTTGAATCCAGCTGAAGAGGTGCAAGACTCGGAACCAAAATACTTCAGGGAGGCATCAGAAAGCATAGAAGGCAAGGACTGGTTGAAGGCAATGAATGAGGAGTTGAAGCGCCCAGGTATAAGGCAAGACTTGTAGCAAAGGGTTTCACTCAGGTAGAGGGGGTTGATTACAACAAAATCTTCTCACCAATGGTGAAACATTGTTCTATAAGGGTACTTATGGCTATCGTGAATCAGTATGACCTTGAGTTGGAACAAATGGATGTGAAGACCGCATTCTTACATGGAGAGTTAGAAGAAACCATCTACATGCAACAACCTGAAGGTTTTGTGGAAGACAATTCTAAGGTATGTCTGTTGAAGAAATCTTTGTATGGGTTGAAGCAAAGTCCAAGGCAGTGGTATCGTCGGTTTGATGATTTCTTATTAAAGGCTGGATTCGTGAGAAGCAACTATGATAGTTGCGTGTACTTGATGAAGAGGAATGAGAAAATCATTCTCCATCTTTTTCTTTATGTAGATGATATTCTTATTGCAAGTTCTGACAAGCATGAGATTCAAAAGCTCAAGGAGAAATTAAATGAGAAATTAAATGGTGAATTTGAGATGAAGGATCTTGGTAATGCAAAGAGAATACTTGGTATGGATATCATGAGAGACCGGAGTAAAGGAGAGTTGTTCTTATCTCAGCACGGTTACTTGAAGAAAGTGGTGGAGAGTTTTAGAATGACAGATTTCAAGGTAGTGAGTACACCACTTGGTCACCATTCGAAGTTGTCAATAAAACAGTGTCCTCAATCTGAGGATGAGAAAAGGAAGATGGAAACTACCCCTTACGCAAGTGGAGTTGGAAGCATCATGTGTGGCATGGTTTGTAGTAGACCTGATTTATCCTATGCTATAAGTGCGGTAAGTCGGCTTATGGCAAATCCGGGTTAAGTTCATTGGCAAGCTTTGAAGTGGGTTTTGAGATATTTGAATGGTTCCTTGAAGGGAGAACTGAAGTATAGAAGAACTGATCCAGGAAGAGATGCTTTGGAGGGTTATGTGGATGCGGATTATGCGGGCAATGTGGATACTAGAAAATCTTTATTTGGTTTTGTGTTCACTCTGTTTGGTACAGCGGTAACGTGGAAGGCTAATCAACAGTCAATTGTAGCCTTGTCAACAACTCAAGCAGAATATATAACTCTTGTTGAAGGAGTCAAGGAAGCTATATGGTTGAAGGGTATGATTAGAGAAATGGGGATTAGTCAAGGGTGTGTGCAGATACATTGTGACAGACAGAGTGTCATTCATTTGGCGAATCATCAAGTGTATCATGAAAGGACAAAGCACATTGACATCCGGTTGCACTTTGTTAGAGATATGATTGAGACAAAGGAAATCATAGTGGAGAAAGTAGCATCGGAGGAGAATCCAGCAGACATGTTCACCAAATAATTACAAAGAGTCAAGTTCAAGCATTGCTTGGACTTGATTAACTTCGAAGAGTAGACGAAGGTTGGAGAGGGCAGCATGGTGGTTGGTGGGAAGTTGGCACCGCCATCAATTTAAAGGCAATGTGGAGATTTACCTTGAAATTGGATGAAGCAGAAATCAGAAGTAGCAGGTTCTGGAGCTTGCGCGTCGCGCAGACACTCGAGAAAACAGGTTGTGGTGTTTGGCAGTGGCGCGTCGCACAACCTCACTGGCGCGACGCGCAGACGCGCGAATCTATATATACAAGTCCTATTTTCTGCTTGTGCTGTCACGGAAAAAAGAGGTTTTTGAGGGTTTTCTCAAACAACACAAGGCTAGGATTATTTCTTAGGGTTGATAATCACCACTTTCATCTTGTAAACACATATCATTAAAATCTCTTGGTCACGGGAAGAGATTTGGGACAAGGGTAGAATTAGGGTTTCGAATTCTTATAACTTTTGTGAGAATCTCATTGTAATCAAGGACAAAGTTTGATAGTGGAACGGAGAGTTGCCCTCTCCCCCAGAGTAGGTTCATTAACATCGAACTGGGTAAACAATTATGATTGGGTAAACAATTTGATTGCTTTAATCGAATTGCTCCACACACTAAGGTATTGGTGTGAAATTTAAGCGAATTCACAACAATTTGGTTGCAAATCTTTCAGAAGCATATTTCCTATTCTAAGTTGAGGTTAACAACACCAAAATAAGAACAACAACTTACAACACAACAAGCAAACCAATTTGAATCAAAACTAAAAGATCCCCAAATTAAAAATATTTATTTTCATACTCATTGTGAAGAACTCATTGGCCACATTAAACGGTGGTTTTGCTACTTCTACTTCCGGTTGCACAACATTCACAATACTTCTCTATCAATCAAAAATCTCCTCATCTCTGAAATGTAATGATCCAAAGTTAATATTCAATTCATATAGCTTAAATAGAAGTATGATGAGAAACAATTACTCACAAATAGAAGCATGGTGAGAAACAACTTCTGACAAAAATAAACTGAATAACAGAAATATTTGTTCTACACTTTTTTGATGAATTCAAATAACATATATAATCACCAAAAGCAAAAACAATTAGAAAACCCCCTTCATAAGAATTCTGTATAATAATATTTCAATCAGGAAACCACCTTTAATTAGATTGTTTATTTAAAATAAATTGACATTTTTTTGTCAATGTATTTTATTTTAAAATTCAATTATTTTTAAAAAAATGTCAATTTTAAAATTTTTTCTGATTTTTTTTAAAAAAATGTCAATTTACTTTTTTGATCGATTAAATAAATTGACATTCTTTGTCAATTTATTTTATTTTAAAATTCAATTACTTTTAAAAAAAATTCAATTTTAAATTTTTTTCTGAATTTTTAAAAAAATGTCAATTTAATTTTTTTAAATTCAATTATTTAAAAAAAGGATAGTCAATTTAATTTCTTAAAAATTAAATTGGCATTTTTTTAAAAAATATCATAAAATTGACATTCTTTTTAAAAAATCAGAAATAAATATAAAATTGACATTTTCTAAAAAAAAACATCAGGAAAAATTTTAAAATTGACATTTTTTTTAAAACAACAATCTTGTTTTTAAATAATTGAATTTAAATTGACATTTTTAAAAAAAATAAAAATTTGAAACCAGAAACTTTTTAATTTTTTTTAAAAAAATAAATGTCAATTTAATTTTTTTTAAATACAATTATTATGTGGCAATATGTCAGTAATTAAATTAATCACAAATAAAATAAAAGCCACCTTGACATGCCACATAAGCAAAAATGAATATTTCATGTCTTAGTTGTGAATAGAGGGGGGGAATTGAAGGTATCTTCATATTGCAGGGGGTTATCCAAAAAAAAAAATTTGCAGGGGGTAAAACCTTATTTTCAGTTACAATCTTCTTAATTATAATGTCTGATATTGTTTACCTGAAAATCATCTCCATTTCTTTTTTTCATAAAACATTCAATCTATTTTTTCTAATCCAATTATTTTTATTTGTTCTACCTGAAGTAACTCCATTTCTATTTTACATCAAACATTCAAAGAATTTTCTCTAATCCAATTATTTTTATTTGATCTAGCTGAATTTTTTTAAATATTCAATATATATTTTTCCTTAATTAAGATATATTATTAATAACATATAAAGTTATATATTCTCCTGCTAACCCTATTTTAATTCAAATAAATTTTAAAAAAAATACCTCACCGCAATTCGCTATACAAATATTTAACATTGTTATTGTTTTTATTTTAGTGCGCAGTCATGTTACAAAAAATGTTTGCATCTGATTTTCGTGACAATGTACATCGTTAAGCTACACTTATTGATCCAAACGGAAGTCAATTTAAAGTTTTAGTTGAAAAAATTAATGTCAATATATATTTAACACATGGGTGGCCTGCATTGTGTGATTTTTATAATATCCAGTATGGTGCTGAGGTGATTTTATTATATACACTGCGATGCGTCAGTTTGGACTGATTTTAAAAGATAGATTTGTGTTATTCGTCCTCCTAAGTTCACTACTCCTATGAAATTTAATTTGGATAAATGTAATGTTCCATCATATTTTCATATTTTCGTCATAATCTTCCGGTATCAACTGACCTTTTATCGTTTTCTCACAATTGCTCCAATTTTGCTTTAAAATTAAAAAAGCAACTGACTGAATATGATGTAAAATCTGGACTTTTGGTGAGTTTTTTTATATTTTTTTTTGCACTTTTTGTTTTTATTATATATTTGTATTTTCTAACTTCATTTTTTCGATAGTATTCTACAAATATTATTTGAATGTTATATATTATATTTTAATACGTATACAAAGAATAATAAAACTAAATTGAAGGCTATATATAACATTCTAAGCCTCGTGCATCGCACGAGTAGTAGTTTAGTTAAACTAAAATAAAAAACCTACATAAGATCTTAATCCCTAGATCTTGATCAAATAGTTTTAAGTTCCTAACTGCATTAAGATTGACTGCATTAAGACTGACTGCACTTAATCCAACTTACATTATGCACAAAGAAGTGAAATGATAACTTGATAAATAACAATAAGAATAGGTCAACTAAGTAAGGACTATGGTTCCTCAAGAGTTTGTCAGAATCATGGAACTCATAATGACACCAAAAGAAACGCTTGCTAAGACTCAACTCCAATGTTGTCCTTTGTCTTTATTTACTGTGACTTTCGATGAAGGTTATTAAAACTGGATCGGACCGGGCGGTTCAACTGTAAACCGGACCCCTATCCGGTTCGGTTGACTCACAAAACCGCTGGCATATTAAACCTGACAAAAAACCATAAAACCGCTAAAAAATCGGAAAAAACGAAAAAACCGGCGGTTCACAAAGTTTTGTAGGTTCGACCGTTTTTTGTTTTTCTATTTTTTTTTTATATTTTTTTTTGGAAATAAAAGAATTTTAAACGAATTAGTTTTCTGGTTGACTTTGAACTATGCAAGAATATGAGTGAAATGCCAAATACCCCTGAAATTTCAAAATTCGTCAAATACCCCCTTGAAATTTGAAAATAGGCAAATACCCCGCTGAAATTGTAAAATGTCAATCAAATTGCCCCCTGCTCCGTTTACTCCGTCTATTTTAATGAGGAAAAGAGAGAAAAAGATGGATGAGACAAGAATTGATAAAGAGTATGATGTTGGTGATGATTGTTTCTTGTCTGATTTTGAATCTGGTGACTCGGATTGATCTATTGGGTGGTTAGAACCTCTTGGTTATGATTTTGAAAGCAATGATAATGATGATGAGGATGATTTTGGTGATGATAATTTTGTTGTTTTGGTTCCTTGTTGTTCACTTGGTTGAAAGGAGGTTGAAGACTCAAACAATGCGCTTTTGAAGGCTCAAAATAGACGAGGTAAACAGAGCAGAGGGCAATTTGATTGAATTTTTACAATTTCAGGAGGTATTTGCCTATTTTCAAATTTCAGGGAGTATTTCAGGGGTATTTAGCATTTTACTCGCAAGAATATATGTAGATTTGATAGGTGAAATATCCATTTTGTTGTTGAACTTGAAAAATTTATGTTGAAATTATAATATCAGATCTAGATCTAGGTTGATTTAGAAACAAAAATGCAGAAGTAATACTAAGATTGAGAAAAAGAAGAGAAATTCATTTTGTCCTTCATATTTCTTTAGAAGCCATATGTGTGCAAGAGAAGCAAGGAAACAAAAAAAAAAATGGAAGAAGAAGTGGTGTGAAAGTGTGAAAGCGGAGAGAGATTTTGGAGATGAAAAAATTGGGGGAGGCTGCTGTTTATCATTTGCTTATCTATTGATATGTGAAAGTTACTAAATTTAGGGTTTTCAAGATGGATTGGGCTTTATAAAATGACAAGTCCATCATGATTTTTTTCTTTCTTTTGGAATCTCTCTAAAGTTGACAACAACAAAAAAATACTAGAATATTAGCTCTTATTTTAAATTTTCTGGACTTGAATAAAAATACTTCAACACGTCAACATTTTATTTTTTACATTTTTTCCTTAACTTTTTTTTGACTAATTCCTTAATTATTTATTGTATTGTAATAAAATATGTATTTTTAAATTATAATAAAATAAATATATATATATATATATATATATATTTAATTAAAAACGGTCCGACCCGTTGAACCCCGGTTGAACCTTGAACCGATAAGCGTGTCGGTTCGATGTCCGGTTCGGTTCTGATTACATTGCTTTCAATGCCTAATTTTGTTTTCCTAGAAATCAACTTCATTTTTTTAAGAATAACGCTAGGAACTAGGGATGGCAAAAATATCCATACCCGCGGATAGCCGCGGATAAAATCTGTCACGGACACGGAGCGGATAGTTTAATGGATATCCAAGAGTAAGATAAATGGATATTTCAACTACCCGATAGTTAATGGATACGGATGCGGATTTAACGGTATCCGTATCCGCGGATCCGTACCCGTTAGTAAGTAAAAAAATTATATAAATATTCTTAGTTATCAAATATATAAGAGCATTTTTAATTCTTTAGAATTTTGTAATAAACTTTGTTTTGATTAGAAATGAAATGTATGAAGTTTTTTCTAAAGAGAAATGTATGAATATTATTATATTTTGGTGAAAAGAAGAAAAATAAATGTGTTGACTTTTGTTGTTAAATTGAAAGTGAAATGTATGAATGTTATTATGTGATAATAATCTTTTTCTTGTTTCTTTAGAAAGAAGATAAACAAATGGATATTTCAACTACCCGATAGTTAATGGATACGGATGCAGATTTAACGGTATCCGTATCCGCGGATCCGTACCCGTTAGTAAATAAAAAAATTATATAAATATTCTTAGTTATCAAATATATAAGAGCATTTTTAATTCTTTAGAATTTTGTAATAAACTTTGTTTTGATTAGAAATGAAATGTATGAAGTTTTTTCTAAAGAGAAATGTATGAATATTATTATATTTTGGTGAAAAGAAGAAAAATAAATGTGTTGACTTTTGTTGTTAAATTGAAAGTGAAATGTATGAATGTTATTATGTGATAATAATCTTTTTCTTGTTTCTTTAGAAAGAAGATAAACAAATTTCAAGTAATTAAAAAAAAATTTCTTACAAGAATCACAAAAAAAAATTTAAATTATTATTCATGGATATCTGCGAATATCCACGGAGACTTCAAAATCCATAGATTACCTGCTTGACGGATACCCGCACGGATATGAATATCGTATTTATCCAACGGAGCGGACACGGATATCATACTATCCGTCCCCACGGATATCCATTGACATCCCTACTAGGAAAACACTCTTTAACACACTCTCTTTTATTGGTTAAAATTTACATGGGTCCCATAAATTTTATATAGGGTCCACAATTTTTTATGTGACCCATATGAATTTCAACCAATACAAGAGAGTGTGTTGATATGTGTGTGTTAGAGAGTGTGCTGCTAGCACTCCTTTTTTTTAATCCTAAGGCCCTATTTGATAAACAATTTAATTAATCCTAGGCAGTATAAGCATTTATCATAATTTTTATTACATGAGATAAAATAACTTTTAATTATTTTCTTATAAGTTATCCCGAAGAGTTTATAGAAATAAGCGGAAAATACTTTATGAATATAACATAAATTGTTTCCAAAAGCTCTAGCTCTTAAATGATCGATAGTTACATAAGATAGATAAATTCAAATAAGTCAATACAAATGTATCTTAACTTTTTGGTTTAGTGAACAATACTAATTACTATCACTGACCTGCAAACTATTGGTAGTTCTTCAGCTTTGGGAGGATTAGGTTTCCAGATAAAATGCAAGCGAGTCCCTCCAATTAGCAAATTTGTCTTGATAAAGAGTAAAATTTGAAAGATAAACAACTTTTTTTGTAAGATCACGAGTTTAATATTCTTTCAAAGGATACAAAGTTTTGAATTTGATTCATCGATTGAAACATCATTGAGATTAGATTGTTCGCAATAGAACATACGTGGAACTTTTGTTACTCCATTTTCTATGAGTCCTTGGACACTAACCTTTGACTCATCAAATGTTTTTAGTTCACTTTTTCTGTCATATGTTGAAGAATTTCCTATTAAATCACTTGTGATTGTGGCCATCATAATATTTTGAAGTTTGAAGTTATTATGTCTGCATTAATTATTTTTAGTAAGAAACTCTGATGGATTCAAAACAAAGGGTTGAGAAGAGGAGTAGTTGAAACTTGGAAGGAAGTGGCATTCGGTGTCACCTAAATCCAGTCAACTCGCTTATCCGTTGACTTAGGTTTGAGTTCTGGTGGGTCTCTCGGATTTGGGTTTTCCTGTCATCCCTAGCAACTAGATGAGCATTTCTTGTTTGTCCTTATTAGCTACATTAACATATTAAACCATTTTTTTTTACCAAGAAAAAAGATTATGGGCACATTTGATTTGCCAAAAAATAAGAACTAAACAATATACAATTTTAGTTGTATTGTGTTGTCTTTCAATAAACTATGAGACATGGGTCATTCAGTAGTTTGATCAATAATTATTTTTACTAAGAATTAAAACTTGGATTCTTTCGAATATTTCATTCTAAGAAGAGATTATTAACCACTTGAACCAAATTATTGTATTTATCGAAAGAATCCAAATTAACTTCTCTCTCCCACTCTTCTCCCCTTCTCATATAGGGATGAATTTGCAAAATCAGAGCAATAAATAAGATCTAATGGGTAAATATTTGTAACAATATTGAATCAATTTGCATAATTTGGAAAAAAAAAATGAAAAGAAATTAAGGACCAATTAATTTGAAATTCACATTTAATAGAGAGTAGAAATTTCAATTCATTTATTTAGGTGATATTTGAAATTTTCTAATTTTAGTTTTCATCAAATACTTCATAAAATCATTTCATTTAAAAAATTCACCAAAGCATAGAATTTTTATTTTTTTTATAAGCAAAATTTTATTATAAGGGAGTACATGAGGTACTCAAGCCCTTACAACAAAGAACACTAAATTAAGTGCTTAGAGTACAACACATAGGATTTAAACACCAAAAAGGAAAATGATTACAAGTCCTACGCCCATACCGACTAGTGAACCACAACCAAGAATGAAATTTGATTGTCTCCAATAACGATGAAACATCCGGTATATTGCCCTCAAAAATTACTTTATTGCGAAGATTCCAAATATTCCAAGTGGTTGCCAACCATACCAAGTACCGGACACGACCTTTGTCTTTCATTTTGAACAAATCACCAAATAAAAGGAAATGATCTCTACCATGAACTCCGGTTTGTAAAGATGTCTCTAACCAGGATAAAACTTTGTTCCATACTTCCTTACTTCAGTAAGCTGATGGGCTTCATTCTCACTCAATGATTCAGACCAATTCCACCTCCATAACGGCACTGAACCAGTTCCTCACAGACGTTCAGAAACCATAACATTCTTGATCGCTTCTTTAGCATACAAATCAGGAAAAAGATCGCAAAAAGCCTGATTTTCGTACCATTTAAATTGTCAAAACTCAATGTTATTACCATTACCAATGCAACAACTAATATTGGATTTTAACCAACTATCACTCATCTCGCGCTCGGGACTAATAATATCACGCCACCACAAAGAGGAATGTGCATTAGGCGTAATATCAAGACCACTCAGCAATAGAGAAGGTAGGTAACCATAACGGTAACGAAGCAAGTCGGTCCAAATTGATATGGTTTTTTGTGTTTTTGTATTTGCGGAATTTGGTGGGATATAATTTTACGGAGAAAACTCTCCTCAAATATATTGTTATATGAAGAAAACTCAAGTTCTTATTTTATTCATCATGGCTTAGGGCTCTATATATAGAGCTACAAATAAAACAAACTTCTAAATCATATCTTTTAAAAAAACAAACTAAATCTAAAAATCATAAATATTCTAAACTGAAATATAAATCTAAACTATATTTAAATCTAAAATCTTCAAAAGATATTTAGGCATATTTTTCTCAACACTCCTCCTTGACTGAATATCTTTTGTGCGTATCCAATCTGAGCTTCTCAGAAATTTATTCTTCTTTTTATTTCGGTTGTATTTCTTGTCAATATCTTTCTTGGATGAGATTGCATGTTGATTTGACTTGAATTTCTTCATCATTGAAGTTATTCCTTTTTCGCAAGCTTTAGCGTCTTTGTGACTTGTGGACTTTATGGTAGAAACATTGCATCTTTTAAGTGGCTTTTCACAAGCATGATTATTCTCCTCCTTAACTTGAAATTTCTTCAAAGCACCTGAATCTTCATGATCTTCTTTGAATTTATGTTCTTTTCTCTCTTCAATAATATAATCATTCTTCATCAAATCTAAAACGAATCTCTTGCCTTTCATCTGAGATTTGAACACTTCCTTATTGTTTTGATCTTTAATCACAAAACTTTTATGTTCAAATATCATTTTATAATCTTTCTCCAACAGCTGAGCAACACTTAAAAGATTTTGATTAATTTCTGGAACATATAAAACATTGGAAATTTGTTTCATACCTGCATGAGTTTTAATTGAAATTGTTCCAATGCCTTCTACTGCAATTTGTTCTCCATTCCCAATTCTGACTTTGGAAATAGAAGTTTTATTGAGCTCTTTGAAAAGATCTCGATCATAAGTCATATGGTTTGTGCAACCACTGTCAATAAGTCATTCTTTTTACGGTTTGTTGGTTGTACAACCTGATATTGCAAGTAGTAGGTCTTGGTCTTCTTCATATTGCCCATGAGCAATGTTAACATCTTGTTGTTGTTGTTGTTGTTGTTGTGATGTGCATACTTTGTTCATATGACCTAATTTACCACACTTTTCACATTTTGCATCAGGCCTCCACCAACAATTCTTTGGTGAGTGAGTATCCTTTTTGCAATAAGGACATGGTTTGTGTTGGTATTTCTTTCCAAAATCTTTGGCTAGATATAAACCTTCTATGGTTCTTTCTTCTCTCATAAGTCTTCTTTGTTCTTGTGCCTGCAACAAGTGTAACACTTCTGGCAGAGTGATTTTACTCAAATCTTTTGTGTTCTCCAAGGCGGCTATAGAAGCTTCATATCTTTCAGGTACCGTTACAAGGATTTTTTCTACAATTTTAGAATCAGAAAATTGAGTGCCTAGTAATCGTACCTTATTAGCAATACCCAATAATTTATCAGCATATGTCTTGATTGTTTCATCCTCCTTCATTCTTTGTAACTCGAACTCTCTCATTAAGTTCATAACTTGCATGCTTCGAATCCTTTCATCTCCTTTATATTCTTCTTTTAGGTAATCCCAAATTTCTTTCGGTGTTTTGAGAGTCATGATGTTAATAAAGACGGTTTGTGAGACACTTGCAAACAAACAAGTCTTTGCCTTTGCCCTCTTGGTTTTTCTTTCTTTATGAGTTTTCATCTGTTTTGCTGTGGGGTCTTTTGGTAACGAATAAACATCGTAATCATCCTCCACAGTTTCCCATAGATCTAGAGCATCTAAGAATGCCTCCATTCTCACCGCCCAAAGATCATAGTCTACTCCATCAAAGATTGGAGGAGCAACCTTTGAAAAATCCATCTTCACAGGTCCTTATGAACGTTGGCTCGGATGCCACTGATATGGTTTTTTGTGTTTTTGTATTTGCGGAATTTGGTGGGATATAATTTTACGGAGAAAACTCTCCTCAAATATATTGTTATATGAAGAAAACTCAAGTTCTTATTTTATTCATCATGGCTTAGGGCTCTATATATAGAGCTACAAATAAAACAAACTTCTAAATCATATCTTTTAAAAAAACAAACTAAATCTAAAAATCATAAATATTCTAAACTGAAATATAAATCTAAACTATATTTAAATCTAAAATCTTCAAAAGATATTTAGGCATATTTTTCTCAACACAAATTGCATTATCGTGATTCAAAAAACGCGACTTCCACTTGCTAAGCAAAGCTAAATTAAAGAGTTCGAGATTTTTTACCCTTAAATCACCTTTCTCCTTAGCTAAACAAATCTGATTTGCTTAAAGAACGTTAAGTTGTTTCTTTGTTTAACAATCTTACATCCAAGAATATGAATCCCAAGATTGCATGCAATTTGTTCATAAATCACACAACTTGAAGGGTGATAGTGAAGATATTCCAAGGCCATTTGCTAAACGATGTGTCATGTACTCTTTGAAAGAAGTATTTCTGTATATTGATGGACTTTCTTTAAATAAAAATTCCAAGATTGCCATTCAAAAAAAAAAAAATTCCATGATTGGACCAATCACATTTTCCATACCATCAAGTGAATGATTGCATGTTCTAAAAATGGATGCAACTGAGATTCTTGGACCTACATGTTTTGCTAAGCACTTGTGAACTTGTCATTACTCACAAGCTGTAGAAACAAAAATTAAAATTGATCATAGTCAGCTAATATTCAATTTTTTGACATTTATATGATCTTTGCTGCATTGTTAGACATTATACTTAAAGATTTTAGACTGTCTATGATTCCTCATCAACTCTAAGATGGAAAAAAAGTAACTAATGCTGTATAGAAAATGTTTGTTATTTTGGGACAATTTTTTTGGTAGAAATTTCGGGACAATTTTTATTTGCAAAAGAGAGAATATATTTTGTTTCAGACATATATAGATCATATTAATATACTATCTCCGTTCCTTTTTATTTGTCGTTTTAGAATAGTAACATCAAATTTAAATTAAGGAAGTGAATTTTTGCATCTTATTTTCCTATTATACCCTCGTCTTAATTCACCAATAAATTCTTACTTTTTTTCACACACTTTCTGTTTCCAATAAATTTAATATATTATCTACAAAACAAAACAAAAATTTATTATGTTGTTAAAAAAAAATTAATATGTTATGTACAAAAAAAAAAAATAGTTTTTTAGTTTTATTGAAAAATATAAGAGAAATTGACAATGGGTATAATTGAAAAGGCATACCCGTAAAATATTAAAACGACAATTAAATAGAAACATTAAATCCGACGAAAAACGACACTTAGAAAAAAGGAGGGAGTAATAAAGTGAATTTTTCGGTACACATATTATTTAGAAATGGAGTGGGATCGGTACTGGTACACGGTTGGTGTGGATAATTCTAATAGGTTACAAATAATGTTTATTAATTTTCGGACCTATCAAAATTATCCACCTCAGCAGTATATCAATACATATCTAAATGATGTGTACTAGAGTGTTCACCATCTAATAAGTTTATATCATGGATTTACAATTTCAAAACACAAAAATTAAGCACAATGAATATATTAATCTTAGTATCTAAATAACTCTCCTTTGTGGTTATCTAGTATCTAAATAAAATTTACTAAGCTGAATGAAGATGCTAATTATATGCATGATGAACTCACTTGTAAAAGATCTCCAATGTTTACTACAAAAGCTCCATGAATGGGAGGTACATCAATCCATTGATTATCATGAAGAACTTGTAAGCCACCAATATGATCTTGCAAAAGTAGTGTAATAAAGCTAGCATCTGAGTGTTTGGGAGTGCCTATGGTTAACTCTGGCTCAGAACATGGTGGATAATAGTGACATAGATGAAAAACACTTTCAGCACCACCCATTTCTTTAAGGTGAAAACGATCAAGGCCAAGACCCTCTGACAATAACTCATACAAAGAAGAAGCAAGTTTTGATACTTCTTTTGTGTATTAATTCACAATATCACTGCAAATTTGTTATCATTAGCAATTCATCAAAGACAGAATTCCAAGTATAGAGGATCTCTAACTATATATAAGGAACTAAAAATATTAAATATATCGATATTAAGAGTATCTCCAATAAGAGTATCATAGAGAGTTTTATAAACTAATGATATGTACCTTAATTTTTTTTGTCATTGGAGTTTCATGTCGTGGCATAGTGTATCAAAATTGATGATACGGTACCTTATTTACGGTATCGTATAATCAATTTAATACCATCAATTTAAGTTAAAAAAAATACTTCCTCTGATCCTTTTTATAAGGAACACTTTGAAAAAATTACACAAATCAAAGAAACACATTGTACATAATTATTTTCATTTAATACTCCTATAAATTTAAATTTATTTCATGTATACCCTTATTTAATTACTCTTAATTCAACTAATTTACTTATTTTTAATATTCTCTCATAATAAATAAGGGCAAAAGTGAAATCAAACATTTAAAACATTTGAAAATTGATCAAAGTTTCTTATAAAAGGGATCGATTTTTTCCTCAAAGCTTTGACCATGTAGGGAAGAGGATTTTGAGATATGTCAAGGACACAATTGACTATGGTGTGTTCTTCCCTGCAAGTGATAGAAAGAATGAATGCAAGTTGATGGGCTACACAGATTCAAACTGGTGTGGTAATGTTGAAGATAGAAAAAAATCAACAGCAAGATACATTTCTACTTTGGTGAAGCATCAATCTCTTGGTGTTCAAAGAAAGAGCCAGTGGTAGCTCTCTCCTCATGTGAGGGTGAATACATAGATTAGAAGCTTCCCTCATTACATGCCAAGCTATATGGTTGAAAAATTTGATTGAAGAGATAAGCTTAGTGAAATGCAACTCTATGACTTTGAAGATTGATAATGTGTCTGCAATCAACCTTGCAAAGAATCCTATAGCACAAGGGAGGAGCAAACATATTGAGCTTCGTTTTCATTACTTTAGAGAGCAAGTGAACAATGGAAATTTAGCATTGAAATACTGCAAGAGTGAAGAACAAGTTGCAGACTTGTTCACCAAGGCAGAGGCAGTACAGGTCTTTCAAAAGCTTAGAGGTCTAATGGAAATGGAAACAGTGGCAAACATGAATTAAGGAGGAGTATAGAGTAATGTGCTAATTCATGTTTGTAATGTGTTAGTTACTTAGTGATCAAGTAACTATAGTTAGTTTGTTTTGTAGTGCCAACTAAGCATAAGTACTTTGTCTTTGTTAGTTTTAGTTAGTTGTTAAGAGATACAATTCTAGAGAGTTAGTTACACGTTTGTTTCTAACAAACTCAAGTTGCTTAGGTGTGAAGCAACTAGTATAAATACTTGATATTATTCATTAGTGCATGTAATCTTTTCTTTTGAAAAAAACTTCGGAGTTTTTTTTTGCAATGATCACGCTTTGATTCCTGCTGAAGGCTCTTTTTATTATTTTTTCATTTTTAAGTTTGTTTTCATTTAAATATTATTAGTTGTTATTATCTTTTTTAAAATTTGTTTTTTTGTTTTTGGTACAAATCTTTTTTTTAAAATATATTTTACTAAACAACTTTTGCTCTCTTTTTTTGAAAGCTCTTATTTTCATTTCTAGATTTCAGATAGCTTCTAAGAGCTAATAAAGCTAGGTCAAACGGACCCTTAATTCACTACTCAAAAACTTTTGGTTCAAAAAATTTACAAAAGAATTTTAAAAATGATGAATATATTTTTATTTTTATTTTGTTTGGTTAATAGTCATATTGCTGTTGGTATTCAAAGTTCACTTGAAGAAAATCTGGAGACGGTTACATACACCGATAATGTATTTATTTCCTTTCATATATTTC
The DNA here is from genome assembly GCA_951799995.1 of Trifolium subterraneum. Lineage (NCBI taxonomy): Eukaryota > Viridiplantae > Streptophyta > Magnoliopsida > Fabales > Fabaceae > Trifolium > Trifolium subterraneum. Next base: position 49,295,776 of record OX637461.1, on the reverse strand, counting down.
ATATATAATATAGTTATTTTGTTATTGCATTAATATTGATTTTGAACTAATTACCTTAATCTTTTAAGTCAATATATATAGTTTGCAGGAGCAATTCTCCAACAAGTTGAAAATGGTACTGCATTCTATGGAGTTAATGGCACACTTAGTGTTTATAATCCTATAGTTGAGAAGGGAGAGTTGAATCTTGCAAGTATATCGGTTATAAATCATTATCCGAATAAGATTAATGCAATCGTTGTTGGATGGCAGATGATTTTTTTAACGAAACAAACTTAATGTATTTCATTAATCACTAAAAGTTTAATATATGATGGAATAATCTCAAATCTATGGAAACTAATCCAGGAATTGGCCGTTCTAGCTAGCGTATGAGCAACCGAATTCACTTGTCTCTTAATAAACTTAACTTCAAAGTTTAATTTAAGCAAATTACATTATTTTTTCCTAGGTCAAAAAAAAAATATGTTGTTTATAAGCAAATGTATTTTGAAAAAACTAGGGATATTTCAACCCTTAATACAAATTGATTATATTTTTTAAATATTATAGTAGAAATTGATTATGTGTTTTAAATAAAGTAGGATTGTCCCATAAAAATAATTCAGTTAGTAGTTAGTAAAAATATTATTGGAGGATTTAGTTAGAATTAAGATGTGAAAATTCATATCAATAGATAGTTTATTTTGCTTCCAAAAATAATAGATCAACTCATGTATCTTACTGTTATGTTTGATTATTTATGGTATATTTGTGCTCATAGTGTTTTGGTTTAAATATGCAAAAGGTCCCTGCACTTACAAGTCATTTGAATTTTAGTCCCTGCATTTTGAAAACATTTCGTTTTGCCACTGCACTTTCATTTTATTTTAAAAATAGTCTCTGAACTCATTTTTTGCTAAAGTGTCATGTTTAGGTCCCTGCACTTATGAGTCATTTGAGTTTTAGTCCTTGCATGAAACTAAAATGACCCATAGGGACCTAAACTCAAATGACATGTAAGTGCATCGACCTAAAGATGACACTTCAGCAAAAAAAAAAAGAGTCCAGGGACTATTTTTAAAATAAAATGAAAGTATAGTGGCAAAACTAAAGATTTTTAAAATGCACGACTAAAACTCAAATGACCCGTAAATGCAGCGACCTTTTCCATATTTAAACCTACTGTTTTCATGCCTTTAAAACTATACAATGGTTATTTTTAGGCGGATCCTCATATATACAATGATGATAAAACTCATCTTGTCTATTGGGCGGTGAGTTTTTTTCAATTTTGTTTCACACTCGAGATTATAAATTTGTTTTTAATGTGATTTAAAAAATCAACAGAGTGATAATTTGACAATGAGGATGTACAAATTTACAATGTCAAGGTTTTGTTCAAACTGATAAATCAATTATTCCCGGTCAACCATTCAATCAATGATTATCAACGATTGATGGATCAGTGGTTGAGCTTCCCTTGGCTATTTTACAGGTAATTTTCAGATTATGTACAATTTTCACAATAAAAAAACTAAAATTGAACATCATTTAACTTATTAACTACAAATAATATAAGCCAATGAATTATAAAAAATAATGCAAGCTAACAATGTTATAATCAAAATTTAACTGATGTGTGCGGGGTCCAAAAACAAAAAATTGGTATATTTATATAGGTAAGAAGAAAATTGGATACTATCCCGCATCTCTATTTAACAACATGAAATCAGCTAATCAAGTGATATGGGTGGGTAAAACAATAAATCCTACACATATTCCTTGCCCTCCAATGGTTTATGTGTTGGAACATGAATGGTTGTCAAAATATACCCCAATAGTTTTATGAAGTTTTGATGATAATAAAGTATTAATGCACAATTGAGAACACTAATGATCTATTGTAAGTATGCAGTTTTTATGAAGATAGGATGTGATAAGCTCAAAACATTTTATCAGCTTCTGAAGGACTCAAAGGTTCTGAATGAACCAAAGAGCTACTTAAGTCTATCAGAAGCATGAAGAGTCTCAGAAGGCAGAAGAGTCTATCAGAGGCATCTTAAGTGTACACTCAGAAGATACACCAAAATGACAAGTCAACCTCTCTGATGGAATCACGTCTGAAAGATATCTCCTCAACGTTCAAACTCTATGGTCTGACCAAATGGTTGTTGTCATATGTCATCTCATTCAATAAAAAAGGAATATTTGGACAAAAGTACAAGTTACTCTTTATGAGCAAACAACTATCTTCGAAGAACAAGGAAGCAGGAGTCTTTTGCCCTTTTTGGAAAAAGATAAAATCTTATATCTCTTCCAACGGGCAAACTGATCTCCTACAACAGTCACATTTAAACGTCTCTATTTCAAGTACCTATAAATATCATACCTCTTTGAATGGAAAAAATGTCGAACTACCAAAAAGCAAATATACAAAGAAACACATATAACAATCTACAGCAAGTGTTCGAACTACTCACTAAACTGAAAAGATAAACATTAGCACAAGACTAGAACTCTGATTGCTTTAATTTCAAGGTGCAACAATTTATTCATTGTAAAAGAGTTAGGTCTAAGGTGCAACAATTTATTCATCTTATTTGTATAAGATTAGAAGTCTCTCGCTTTGTGCTTGAGCATTTGTGAAAGTCTCTTGCTTGTGTGCTTGAGCATTGTGAAAGTCTCTTACTTGCGTGCTTGAGCATTTGTGTAATATTCAGTGATTATAGTGAACTCTCTTGAAAGTACAAGGGGACTGAAGTACTCTCAGTTTGTGAAGGGAACCAGTATAAAATTTGTGTGTTTATCTCTCTCTCTCTCTCCCCTTTAGCCTCTGACTTGTTTGTGTCTTTGATGTATCCGCTGCTTGTAACACTTGTTTTTCATACCTTTATTCGGGAGTACAACCTAATGGGGTTTTAGATCATGCATGTTATTTTAAGAATCTTGCATTTGTTAATGATTCTCGAAAGCATAAAAAACTTGAAATAGATATGGGAGAAATACAAAGTTCAAATCGAGTATGCTATAATGTTGGATACTATGATAGACAAAATTGGATTAACAATCCAATTTGGAGGACCCGGTGGAAATAGTGTCCATCATAAGATTTCGGGTACCTTGGATGAACGAGTAAAATGGTGCTATTGGAATATCATTCTCACTTTTATTCTTTTGAAATCATTAATAATTTAATGATTGCATTTATAAATCACTACTATGTGCAAGAAAGACTTTATTTCTATTTAGATGTTTTCATTCATCAAATTGAGTCGCAATGACTTTTAATTGTTTAAATAAAATTTCACCACCAATATCATAAAAATCGACATGTTTTAGGTAAAGTTTATAGATTATTTATTATTAAAATAAAAATTATTTGAATATTGACGTTCAGAGACTCTCTTTGTGGTTGCTAATTATCTTGAAAATTCTTGAAGTCTTGTTTATATTATAATTAAGGGTTCCTTGTATTTTGGTCAATTTGCGAATTTCAATAGCTATAGACTTATCACCTAATAAAAGAATAGAGAAGGTTGTTTTTCTCTTGTCAATGCTGAAAATGAAAATTTCCCCCTTTTTTTTTGTACATTGTAAGAATACTATTAGTTATAGGTTTTTCATCTTGTTGTTAAGATTATACAAAACTTAGGTTTGATATCGTAGTTGATTATGCTACAAACATGTTTCAATTTCTTTGATTATGTTGTGAACTATTGGAAGTTTGGAATTGATTTCTTCTTGTTATGCAGTGTTGAAAATGAGTTGAAAATTAATTATGAGTATTGAACAAAATTAAAATGAAAAAGATGATTAACTAACCATGTTTGATAAAATAGAAAAGAATGAAAAAATGGTGATGGCAGTGGTAAAAGGAGGCAAACAAAGTTTACAAAAGCCTCTGATTGACTGAAAAGAATTGACGGTGCAAAACAAACAACCAATGTTGAAGAAAACAACTTTTTAGAATAGTATACATAACTTTTTGAAGGAAGAATAGTATACACATAAATATATAAAAAATCTAAAAAATCTAAAACAAATAGACCCTATATTATATTTGTAGACAGAAAACACTACCGGACATTGTTGCATTCTCTAAGCAGTCTAGTGTCAAAACATTAAAATTCTTGCAGCAACCAACTGAATTGTACTTATATAGAACCAAATCATCAAAATTTATCAAATGAAATCTAATAGTCTAATAATTAAAATAAGGCTTAATTAGTTCAATGGTGCCTTAAAGACATTTTAGGTTTTACAATGGTCCCTTAAAGAAAAAAAGGTCCGGATTGGTCCCTCAAAGACATTTTCGTTTGACACATTGGTCCCTTCCGTTAATTTATCAACCACAAATGTATTAGGTGAATCAACATTGTAGATGATCCACCATATACCTCAATACTTTTTTTAATCTCAACCATTGATTCTTTTTATCAAAAAAGTAACCATTGGATTTTATATATCTACCACATCTAGCAATAAACCATCAACAAGTAATTTTTTTCCATTTCTTCATCTTCCCTCTTCTCCTTCTTAATCTTCATCACCATCTTCATGAAATTCATGAAAAATCCAGAATTTTCTTCAAAATACAGAAAATCATCATCTACAAATCCAGAAATTCATTGCACAAACCCAAAAATTCATAACAAACTCCAAAAATTAAATCAACATCATGAATACTTTTGAACCTAGATCTCGATCCAAATATTCACATAACCTTCATCCACTAACCCACATCTTCGTCCAATAAGAATCACACCCACAATTTGTCAAAAAAACTAATCCATATTTTTTCAATATTTTCTTCAAACACAATGTTTTTTGCAAACCCAAAAACTCACTCAAAATGTTTTTGCTACAACAAAAATGAAGAACAAGATCTACGTCGGAACCAAATTTATGCCGGAATTTGAATTGGATGTGAAAACACATACCTTATGCCCTTTAATAAAATTCTTTATTTGCTGTTTAAAAAAAAGGGTAGAAACAGATCTGATCTTTGTGGGGTTAAAAAAAAAGGGTCTCCTTTGTAGAAATAGATCAGATCCGATTCAGACGAAAGGAAATTAAAAGGGTTGAAGAATTGAGGGGTTTTGAGTTCTGGGTATTGAAAATCAGATTTGATTCAGAAGAATGGGGTGATGGTGAATATGAAGCTTTAATGGAAGATGATGGTGAGAGCTTCCATGGATGATGATGAAGTCATGGGTATTGAAGAGATTTTTCCTTGGATGCTCTTCTTGATGCAGAAATGACTTTGTTTAAGGAAAAAAAATTGTTTTGATTTTTAAATTTATGGTTTTTCTTTATGAAGATAGTGAATGTTATGAAGATAGTGATAAAGATGGATAAGGAAGAAGATGAAGAAAAAAGTGAAAAAGTTAGGTGTTGGTGGTTTACTATTAAATATCATAGACTTTACAAGATTCAATGATTTAGATTTTGACAAAATGATCAAACGGTTATAATTTTAAATTTTGTTGAAGTCTATGGTGAACCACTATGCATATTGATTCACTTTAGACAGTCATATGCCACATTTTTACATGTCAACGTTTTTCCTCAAAAACTAACAGAAGGGACTAAAATGGCAAACGGAGATGTCTTTAAGGGACCAATTCGAGCCTTTTTTTCTTTAAGGGACCATTGTGAAACTTAAAATGTCTTTAAGGGACCTTTGGACTAATTAAGCCTTAAAATAATTATTTTCCGTTTTAAATAACATTGTTAGTCTACTTTAATTAAGTTCCTGTGTCAAAATAAATAAATAAATAATTCTAACTTATCAAAATAATCAAGTTAGTCGATATATGGTGATGTATCACATTAAATGACACACAGAGACACAAGACCTAGCACATGTAAGATAAAGGCTCATAACACAGTGATATATTAAGCTCTGGATTTGCAATTTGCTTCCTAGTTTCTTCTTTAAACGCTAAGGTTCAATGCCATGCCAAGAAAATATCCTCAGAATGATACTGCTTCTATATATACTTTGCAGCTATTCTAACCATGACCGGTTACATTCGTCAAAAGGGAAAATACATAGTTAGGCACACATATTAAAGAACATTGTGCCCTTGTGGCATATAATCTATATCACTGTCATTGGTTTGGCAAGTAGCCAACCCTTTTCATCAAGGATGCTACTATTTGGCAGTAGCAGCAGTGGTATAATTATTCATCAAACCCACTTAGATTTGATCATGTTGCACATAACTTATAAAAGCAACAGCTATTGAAAAAGACAGATTAAAACATAAATTCGCATAATAAGGTTGAACAGCACAATTGCGCAAATCACAACCAAGACCAAAAATACATCAACTCAGACAAATTATCCAAAGTACAAAGACACAATTCACGGCTAAACCAAAAACAGAACTCAGGATACTGAACTTTAAAATATTAGGCAACAACAAGGATATAGTAATAAAAATAAAAAGTATTCCATTTAAAGCTTATCTTCAAACTCAGAGAGGGGTGTCATCTGCTCCTTCAAGCCCTTCCTCTTACGAATATCAGTAACAAGTGTTGCAGCTTGTGAACCAGCCTCCAATGGGTCTGATGACATCATGTCCCAATGATCAAACACACACTGAGGGAAAGCCTGTCCTGATGTTGCAGCCCTCAATTGACTGGAGAATCCAAAGGACTCAATGACAGGTAGGTATGCCTTGATGTTGTAAAGTGGAGTACCAGGCCTCTGCATTTCTTCAAAGACGTGTCCACGTTTCTGATTAAGAACACTGTAGATACCACCAAGAGCTTGCTCAGGAGCTTGGATTTCCACCATGTAAACAGGCTCAAGAAGCCTGGGTTTGGCTGTCAGCTGTGAGGCATAGAAGACTCTCCTGGCAGTAGGAATGATCTGACCACCTCCTCTGTGGATAGCATCCGTGTGGAGGACAACATCACATACTTCGAAGCATATGCCTCTCATGTTTTCTTCAGACAAAGCACCTTCTTTTGATGCCCACTGGAATCCAGCAACAACAGAATCCTTGATTTCATTCAAGTATTGGACTCCCTTACACATATCAACCACCATGTTGGGACCGGTGGTCTCAGGTCCAAAACACCAGATTTTCTTGGCAAGATCCTTATCCCAACCATACTGTTCTGACAGGATTTTGGAACGGTTCTTAGGGTCATCCCTTGGTCCAATTGTGCCTTCATCAATGGCCTCTGCAAGCCCGTCTTCTAAAGGTCTTGCTTCCATGTACAACCTGTTGTGCTTGTTTGGTGATTTACTCATCACTGTGCGGCATGATCTCTCAAGAACAGTTTCTCTGAATGACACAACAGGGTCGGATTTAATAATTTCAGCTCCACCCATGAAATCATCCTGCAAATCCTTCAAACAGATCTCAAGATGAAGCTCTCCTGCACCAGCAACAATGTGTTCTCCAGACTCCTCAATAGTACAAACAACCATAGGATCTGACTTAGCAAGACGTTTGAGACCTTCAACAAGCTTAGGAAGATCTGAAGCGACCTTGCACTGAACAGCAACACGCACAACAGGTGAGACAGAAAACTTCATAGCACGAATAGGGTGTGCATCAACTTCCTTCTCATTTGTCAATGTAGCATTCTTGGTGATAAATTGATCCAAACCAACCATAGCAACTGTGTTACCACAAGGCACATCCTCAACAGTTTCCTGCCTCTTTCCCATCCAAATGACAGTTCTCTGGACACTTTTCACATACAAATCTTTCTTCTCACCAGGGACAAAATTTGGTCCCATAATTCTGACCTTCAAACCAGTTGAAACTTTACCAGCAAACACACGTCCAAAAGCAAAAAACCTTCCTTTATCATTAGCGGGAATCATCTTTGACACATAAAGCATCAGAGGTCCTTCAGGGTCACAGTTTCTGATAGCATTAGCATATTGATCATCAAGGGGACCCTCGTACAAATTCTCAACACGATACCTCTGAGCTGTAGATGGAGAGGGAAGATGAAAGATCATCATTTCAAGAAGTGCGCTGCTTGCTGGAAGCCATGTCTGCATGACACGTTTCATCAAAGGCTTACCCATCAAGTCCTTTTCCTCCGACTTCAGGCTGCACCCTAGCTTTGTCAGCATAGGCCACAACTTGTCTTTCTGATCATTCATACAAGTGTTAATGACCTGCTTGATAGGCTCATAACAGAACTGAACAAACCCACGTTTGCATGTAGCTGAACCGGTATTCTTTGTAGTCCATTTCTTAGTGGCAGGATCGAAGAAATTTTCACCCCAGAGCCTCTCCATCATCTTTGACTCGTCAACACCAAATTTGGAAGCATACATCTTTGCAAAGTTGGTCAAAGTAAAAGCCCAACCATGCAGACCAGCAGAGAAAGCAACAGTTCCTTTCTCAGGATACACTTGAACATCACCAAGCAATGGATCTTCATATGTAGCCATGATAACATTAGCATTCTCAATAACTCTCTGGAAGGTCTGATAAGCTTCCTCTCCATCAACCTGGAGCTCAAGAAAGCATCTGTCCATTTTATTAACTGTAAGAACGGGCCTGATCCTTTCTCCAAGAGCTTGTCGCAGCACAGTTTCGGTTTGTACACAAACACCTTCAACACAATCCACCACCACTAGTGCTCCATCAGTAATACGAAGTGCAGCAGTAACCTCGGATGAAAAGTCGACGTGCCCAGGGGAATCAATGAGATTAATGAGATACTCATTGCCATTACGCTCTCCCTTGTAACTCTTGAGAGACTCATCAGACATCTCATAGTATAGTGAGATACCCGTGGACTTGATAGTAATGCCACGCTCAGCTTCATCAGCACGGGTATCTGTCATCCGAACATCACCAGCAACCTCTTGTGCTATAATTCCAGCAGCAGCAACAAGGGAATCTGTCAAAGTTGATTTTCCTGCAAAAGGGCACAAAATAATTGTTATTCTCACAAAAAATAGTTCTAATAACATCACAAAATATTACAAAACAATCAGATAAAAAACTAAACAGCTGTGTTAAAAAATAATTCAACATCATTATCATTTTCATAAAAACATACTTATAATTTAAGATAAACATTATCATCAAACATATTTCAGTCCCTATAAAATAACAATGTTTCAAGTGTAGTCCCTAAATAAAATATATTCACTTTTAGTCCGAATTTTCCTTTTTCTAAGGTCTAAATAAAATAAAGACAGAAAGTGAATACAATTTATTTAGGGACCAATGTCGACATTAATGTTTATTCAAATTCTCCTATGCTACTGTACTATGGCATGACACAACAATAACAGTGGAATCCAAATTGAGAGAACATTGATCTAAATTGAGAGATCTGATTTTATAAACACTAAAAACAAATTTTCCTATAAAATACTATATTAATAGCTTTCACTATCGAATACTTTATTAAAAAATAATAAACTCTACGTTATCATGACACTCATATTTTCTTGTCAAGCATGATCAACATCAAAGACAAAAGATTATTAAAAAAATATATAAATCATGACAGAAATATTAATTTCATATTAATCAAACACAAAAGATCAAAACAATAAAAACAAAGTACATAGAAATTATGAATGAAAAAACAATACCGTGATCAACATGAGCAATGACAGACATATTACGAATATTGTGTTTGTAGTCCATAATACGACGTAACTCATCAGCTGTAAACTTCACCTGAAAATTCAAAAAACACAAATCAAATTCAGATTATGAATTAATCACATTCATATTCATATAAATTCAATTCGAATCGATTAAAACTAAACAAAAAATAATAATCGAGTATAGCTTACCATCTTGACTAGTCTTGTATATAATCCACACGGAAAACAGAATTTGATTAGAACTGAAATATGAAAGACAAAAGAATATTAAAATCGATTGAAACTAGTATGAAAAATAAATCGAAAAAGAAGAAAAATTGAAAGAGAATTACATGAAAGTGAATGCCGATCTCCACCTACAGAATGAGCAGTGAGACGGCTGTGAGAGAGAGGATGAGAGTGAGCAGTTGGTTAGGGTTTTATTGGTAGGGTTGCTGCTTCTTCTGCAATATGGGCCGGAGAAGATGGGTCTACAGCCCAAATTAATTTTTATTCTTTGTTTTTTTAGGGATAAATAATTGAATAATTTATTTTATCAAAAAAAGTAAATTGATAATTTTTTTGGTTTCGAAAAGATATAGTGAATTTTATTTTAGTCTTTAAAAATAAAAATGAGATACTTTTGTCTTCTTAAAAGAAATTATTTTTGGTCTGGATATTTTGATATTTTTTGGTCTTTTTTTATCATAATAATATCGACATGTGGATGTTTAGCATAAAAAAGTCATATGCACCGTTTGACCCGGCTTATTTTCTACTTTTATAATTTTCTTTAAACGAATTAGATAAGTAAAACATTATGTTTGATCTTATTTCTCCTTGCTTTCTATTTTTTTTACTTTATTTCTCTATTTTTTTACGTAGAAATAGGGTCAAAAACAATTTTTTACTTCTCTATTGTGTTTAAAAAGAAGTAGCAAAGTAGAAAATAAGCCGGACCAAATGGTAAGTTGGTCATTAGAGATAAGGGAATTGTTTGGATTGATTTAATTTTTTTTTTATTTATAATGGATTGATTCAAATTTTGAGTTTATGTACAATAGATTATATAAATAAATAAATTTTAATGTGTTATTATAAATTTGTCAAGATAGTTTATGAAAAAATAACTTACAAAAATTAAATTTTAGTTAGTAAGAACTTATGAATTAACCTAAAAACTTATTTATTTGCATTAGTCGTTTTGCATAAACTCACAAATAAAGCAATTCAAACGGGTTCAAAAAACTAAATGAAAACTTTTGGTAGACGAAAATCATCTCACTTTTATTTTTAGGGACTAAAATCAAAATTTGCAATATTTTAGGGGATTAAAAGCTTATTTAACTCTTTTTATATAAATAAATTTATAGTGAGGTGATATGTTTTCCCTCACATTTAATTTAAATAAGTGTCTTTTACTCGGATCATATTTTTCTTTTGTGTTTTTTCTTTCTTAGTAATATTATCGTTTTAATACGGTGTTGTTTAATTTTCCGCCTTAGTGCGGTGTTCACTTGGTTCATATTGACATATCAATTTATGATACATGGGTATTTCGATTACTTTGATTTTGTCACTATTTATATGCATGAATACGTTGTCTTTTAGTAAAATTTATAAAATAAAAATAGTGATTTCAACGAAACAAACACGAGACAAGTTAATTGATCAGTCAAGACTATTTTTTTTGTTCTAACTTTTTGTTTCTTTTTATTTTTTTATAATAATTTTGTTCCTTTTAATGAAAATACAAAAGACTTTTAATTGTTAATTTTTTAAGTGCAAACTATTTTATGACAAAATTCATTAGTCAAACTATTTTAAGTGTAATGTTTGTCATTAGATAAAATTTATAAAATAAAAATAGTGATTTCAACGAAACAAACACGGGACATGTTACATGCTGATCAAAACCCATGAAGACGCGGATAGCTAATTGTTCAGTCAAAACTATTTTAAGTGCAATGTTTCTCACTAAGAAAATTTTATAAAATAAAAATAGTGATTTCAACAAAACAAACACGGGATAAATTATGCGTTGATCAAAACTCATGAAGACGCGGATAGCTAATTGATAAGTCAAAACTATTTTAAGTGCAATGTTTGTCTTTTAGTAAAATTTATAAAATAAAAGCCGTGATTTCAACGAAAAAACACGGGACAAGTTATGCGCTGATCAAAACCCTGAAGACGAAAATAGCTAATTGACCAATCCAAACTATTTTAAGGGCAATGTTTGTCACTAAGAAAAATTTATAAAATAAAAATAGTGATTTCAACGAAGTAAACGCAGTGCAGATACACGGGGCAAGTTATCCGCTGATCAAAACACATTAAGATGCGGATAGCTAATTGATCGATCCAAACTATTTTAAGCGTAATGTTTGTCACCAAGTTAAATTTATAAAATAAAAATATTGATTTCAACATAACAAACACGTTGCACATACACGAGGCAAGTTATCCGCTGATCAAATCACATTAAGATGCGGATATCTAATTGATCAATCTAAACTATTTTAAGTGTAATATTTGTCACCAAGTTAAATTTATAAAATAAAATAATGATTTAAACAAAACAAACATGTTGCATATACACGGGACAAGTTATCCGCCGATCAAAATACAGTAAAATACGGATAGCTAATTGATAAGTCAAACTATTTTTTTAGTGAAATTACCAAATAAAATTTATTTCATATTATTATCTATGTTGCTTGTTGATTTCTTATTTATTTTGTTCATTTTCTATTGGATAATGCTACATATAGCGGAAATATTTATCCCGAATATTTCACGAACGATTTTAATTGGTCAATAGCTCCATTAGACACAGTTGTTTTGCTTGCCTATTTCTTTTTCATTTTTGCCTTTTCTTTCTTTCATATATTTATTCTTATTATTACCTCCGTACCAAATTATAAGTCACAAATAAGTCATTTAAATTTTACGTTTGTAATAAATAAGTTTTTCTAATAAAAAATAGGACCTTTAAGTTTTACGTTTGTTACAAATAAATCTTCTAATTTTTACGTTTTTAACAGGTATTCGATACGACCTTAATTATAAGCAAATTTTCACTTTTTAGATTAATTGGACAACTAATGTACCTAGTCTATAATTTAGACCAGATACATTAGTTATCAAATAAATCTAAAAAGTAAAAATTTGCTTACAATTAAAGTTGGAGGGAGTAAGTCCTTAAAAAATTGGGCCTATTTATTACAAATTACAAACTTAAATGACTTATTTGTTAACTAAAAAACTTAAAAGTCCTATCTATTTACAAAGTATTACCGATTATTAGTTGGTTTATCGGTGATTGGAAGTACCAAAATAGTACCAAAATATTCATATTATATTAATTACTTAATATGTTAATAATAGTGTCCAATTGTTCCATATGTAATCCAAGTTAAAAAAAAAGTGTCAAATACTAATTCGTGAAAATTCCCTCTTTTCTATTTAATCCCACATCCTATCTTTTAATTTCTAAATAACTAGCGGGTCAGGCAGGCGCCTGCCTGTGTCTAACTTATGTCAAAAAAAAAAAAAGGCATGTCTTGTGTTATAGACTTATAGTGAGTCTGTTGATTAAAAAAGAACCAATTACTTAATTAAGAGCAATTTTTTTTTTAACTTCAAAGCATAACCGCTATAGTAGGTTGTATGATGGTTTGATAACCAACCACTTAAGTGAGGGTAAAATAGGTATATCAAAAAAGTCATCCCAAACTCCTTCATCCTCTTTATATTGGTAATAGATTAAGTATTAATTTATCTTACATATTGCATAATTGTCATTTTATTTTTAATTATTTTTCTCAGCTATTTAGCATTTTAAAATCAGCTATTTGTTCTTACAAAAATTTATAAGATAACAATGATCCACACACTACGACCAAACACACCCCACAACCCGACAAAATCTATCGCGCGGAACGCGCCACCCGTGCGAATGCACGGATATGTTACTATTATTATTAAAGTTTATACTAATAACTACTACTACATGCTGACACACCTCATGAACAAAATGCAATTATCAAACAAGAATTGAACACAAAAGTCTTAAGCTCAAATAAAACTATATCATCTTAATAAAAAAAATAAAAACTATATCATCACATTGGCATATTAGTTTTTGAATAATAACTATAATTATACTTAAACATTAAATAAATTATTGAACATCTTAATCACTTGTTAGTTGTCATTGTGTGAAAAATCTTCTTACCTAGTTTGGTAAACATGTTCTAACTCAACCCTTCAACTGCTCAACAAGTGTTGATGGCCTACTATCCTTACACTCAGCCAAATGATATATATATATATATATATATATATATATATATATATATATATATATATATATATATATATATATATATATATATATATATGAGGAGGAATCAAATTATACCGGTGTCCAATAACGTTTTAACGAATAGAAATTTTATAAAATCTACCGCTAGAGTGAAAGTTTATATCGTGTAGATCATTCATGTTAAATTTTTAAAAAATCTAAAATCGTTTGATGTGTTATTGAGAACGATCAAGATTAACGGTATTCAATAAAAACGCATAAACCGTTAATCTCGACGAGTCTCAATAACATATCGAATGATTTTAGATTTTTTTAAAATTTAACATGAATGATATACACGATATAAACTTTTAATCCAACGGTGAATTTTGTAAAATTTGTATTCGTTAAAGAGTTATTGAGCGGTGTAACATTACTCAAATGTTACACTGGTGTAATTTGATCCTCCTCTTTAGTCTCTTAAACAAATTGTTTAACATTGGTCCTTTAATAATTTTTTTCTTGAATGGGTTGGTCCCTTAATAATTAAATGTTTCTCTTTGGTCCCTTAAAGATATCTTCGTTTGCCACATCGATCCCTTATGTTAACTTTAGTTTCATATTGATCGCTTATCTATTTTCATATTGGCCGTTTATCTAATTTAATAAGTTTTATATTGGTCCTAAAGTTAAGGTTTTTTGCAAAAAATTAACGGAATGGACCAATATAGCTAACAAAGATATATTTAAGGGACCCAGAAGGAACATTTAATTATTAAGAGACCAATCTGAAACCAAAAAATTATTTAATGCACTAAAATACAAATTAAGCCGTTATTCTTCTTCTTTTCTTATGATCACTATAAATAGTTGTTGATAATATTCATATCTGACTACATTATACTCTTAGTGGATCAAGGATGAAAATCAAGCATTTTATCTTCACATTCTTTCTTTGTGCACTAATTCATATCTCTATTGTGGCAATTAAGCCATCAAAAGATGAGATTCAATGTATTATTATATATAAATTGTATGTGTAATTGCTTTTTTCTTTTATTATATTTAATAAAAAGACTTTTGTTGATTTGTAGTTGGTGCCACAGAAGAATTCAAAACAAAAACTGAAATAGAGGAATGGAGAGAGTGGGAAGGTTGGAGTTGGGGAGAAAGACAAGGAAATGGTGGTAGCAGAGATAAAGAAGGTAGACATGGTGGAGGTGCAAAGGGAAAAGATGAACACAATAGAAGTGGAAGAGAGAACAAAAATATTGGACACATTGGAGAGGGTTGGAAATTGAAAGGTACCAGAGGTTGGGGACAACGAGGAGGTGGCTTTAACAATGAAAATGGAGTGCCTAAGAGAAATCCATGAAACCGAAAACGGATTTGCTGCTGTAACTGCGTTGACGCAGTTATAGTGTGAACCGTCCGATCGCAATGAATCATTGAGTTCATTTTAGTGTGTATTTAATCTAAACCGTTCAATGCAAAATTAGTGACTGAGATTAACTACTGCATGAAACTCTTGATATTGACAAAAAATAATTGTATTTCCATTTGTTTATAAATTACACAAGCTAAGCCAACTAAAGCATTTGAAATATTTAATAACATTTGGTTGTATCCATGGGGGATGTGATACCATTAACCTAAAAAATATTTAATAATAAAAGGACTAAACTGTCCACAAATCTCAAATGATAGAAATACCGAAATTGCTAGTGTCGGACGTTATGACCGGGGTTCAATCTATGGTCACTCCATTTTGTGTGTGTGAGTTTGCAATGACTTTGTTATTTCGTCTATCAACCAAAAAAAAAAGGACCAAACTTATGTACAATTACATATATACAATTCTTATTGTACTAGATACATGAAGGTAGTTATTTTAATTTAAAAACAGTTTTCTTTTACTTTTTTAAATTAAAACAAAATGAGAAATTACTTTTTTGTGAAAGGAACAACAAAAACTGATTCTAAAAAAATGCATATAGGTTTTATCCATAACTAGCGGGCCAGACAGGCGCGTTCCGCGCCTGCCTGTGTCTAACTTATGTCAAAAAAATAAATAAAGACATGTCTCTATGATGAGTTTTTTAATAAAAAACTTTTGTTTTTTTAAAAAAAATTCAAGGGTATTATTGGTATTATGAAAAGTCCACACCAAAATTTTTTTGTATCCTTTTTATATATAGTATAGATAGTATAGATTAGTAATAGAAAATCACCAAGAGAGGGTAAATTTGGAATTAACAAAAATCCACACCAAATTGAAGTATCCTTTTTATATTAGTAATAGATAAAATAGAGTGGAAATAGTTAATTTTTGTTAAACCGTGGTTGAAACAAAAAAAAGTGCAAAAACTCCTTTTTAATGCATCAACCTTTATTGAAAGAGAAGATGGGCCCATTTATTTATTAAATATCGTCCAAGATAAATTTTGTATAATACTTTAAAAAAAATTATAATTGATAATTTAAACTTTGTCTTGTGTTATTCTGTCCAGGATTTATAATTTGCAGCTCAAGCAGACCCTTAAAGTGACACCAATTATATTTTTTTGTCTAGTGGTTAAAATTCAATCTTAAAGATGAATAAATAGAGTTTCCGAGATTTAAACTCTGACTCCTACATATATATAATGTAATGTCCTTACTAATTGAGCTAAATTCACGGGGACCAGTCATCTGTTGATTTTTATTGGTTAAAAAATCAAAAGTGAAAATTTTATCTTATAAAATGTGAATTTAAGTTATAAATATTGACTTCTTAGATTTTAAAGGTGGTTTCAGCCCCCTCCCGATTGGGGTTGCGGGGAATCGAACCGTGATCCTCACTACCAAATTCAGCGTCAATCACCATTGAACCAACTAACGATTGGTAGTATTATTTAATGATTTGTTTTTTTTTTTTTGAGTTGTTTTGTTTTTTGTTTATAAGTTGAAATTTGAGTAAAATGCCAAATACCCCCCTGAAATTTCAAAATTCGTCAAATACCCCCCTGAAATTTGGAAATAGGCAAATACCCCCCTACAATTGTAAAATGTCAATCAAATACCCCCTGGTCCGTTAACTCCGTCTGTTTTGATGATGTGGACGTTAACTGATTATGTGGCACTACCAGTCAGAGTCCACATCACTGGGACTGGTTTGAGTGGATTGTCACGTCATAGGGGGGTATTTGACTGAAATTTGCAACAAACATATCATTATAACGGTCATATTCATCTTCTTTATAATAGAGCTTTCTTCATCACTTTAATGAAGTTTTCTTCTCCATTATTCTCATATCCAGCATGATGGGTGGTGGAATTGCTTATTCAAATCGTAGAAAGGTGAAAGAAACAAGCTCCTCTTCCATGGGTGAATCTAAGAACCCTAATTTTCTTAAATGTCATTGTGAGAAAATTGCTATCATTAGAGTTGCTCAAACTGTTGCAAACTTTGACAGAGAATTCTTTTCATGCCCACTTCCAAAGGTAATATATGTTATCCCTAATTCTTTTACAGAGAATCCTAATTTTTGTTTTCCTATTTTTCCCTAATTTGATTTTAACCCTTTTACCCAATTTGGTTCTTCCATTTATATTCTTGTTTCAAATGTATGGGTTTTGTTAATTGTTGTTTCATTTTTTATAAAACTTAGTTTGAATTTTTTTTTCAGGATCACCCATACAATTGCAATTTCTTTATATAGGTTGATGAGATTGAAAAACAAGATATGCTTGCTGACAGAAAAAAACAAGAAGTTTTGAAGATGAAAAATTTATCAAATGACAATGAAGCAAATGATGTTTGGAAAGGAAAAATGATGGAAAAATTAGAATTATTGGCTAAAGAAAATAGAAGTGAAGAGGTGTGGAAGGCTAAAATGATGGATAAATTAGAGTCATTAGTGATTGAAGTGAAGTTGTTGAAGTATATTTTAGCAATAACTTGTATTTTTCTATTTTTGAATCAAATCTTTGGCACTCATTAGGGTGTATAAGTTTGTATTCTGTTAATTGTATTCTATTGTACCAATTTTCATTTATGCCAATGCATTATGTATTTTCTGCATATTCAGTGCTGTTATGAAAATTTAAAATCAAATACCCCCCCTGAAATTTATAACTTATTGTCAAATATCCCCCTGAAATTTACTACTAAAATGCAAAATCCCCCCTGCGATTTGAAAATAAGGCAAAATGTCGCTTACTAAAACATGTAATTCTCACCTGTAATACAATCACATCATAAACTATACTTTTGTCACGACAACATAGTAATATAACCATTCTTCAATTGTCATAACAATTGTAATATAACCATAATTAAAATTACATCCAAAGTACATATGTTACTAGAAGTCTTCAAATTAAGTACAACATAAGTCAAGCTCAAATTACATCAAAAAGACATAAGTTCTACAAGTCTTCAAATTACATCCATAATAAGACAAGTTCAAATTATCAAAATATAAATTACCAAAATATAAGTTATCAAAATACATCCAAAATATAATAGCTCTTTTAATAGCCAAATTCTTCAAATTTCTCCATTGTTGATGTTTGCTTACTACTTAGGATAAGAAGGACGCATCACTGGATTAGGAATAAAGTACATGAAATCAGGTTCATTTGTGCTAGAGCCAGACTTTGGGAATGAAATTCTTACGGGTGGTCCTACTGCTGCAGGTGTTGCCCCTCTCAGTTGTGGAAATGGTGTTGGGGCATGCATGGGTGGTTGTGTCGTGAATGGTGGTGGTCCTCTGACTGGTGGTGGCCTAACACCAAAACCATCAGGGTAGACAACTGGACCTCTGAGTCCATAAGTCTTTCCCTGTAACGAATAATATAATAAAGCAAAATAGATTAAATTCATATAAAGCAAAACAGTCATTCAAATAAGTAATTGCATCAAATCAGATTAATTTTTTTTAGTATTAATACTTTCTGTCTATGTCCAGATGTTTCAACTATGTTTGGTACCTCTTGAGACAATAATTGTTCTTGAACAGGCCCAGATTGTGATAGTGGTATTTCAGCTTGAGTTTGTCCCTCTTGTACCTCAGGTGGATGAGGTTGAGCTTCTCCCCCATGAGGTTGAGGTTGAGCTTCTTCCTCTTGACTAACAAACCCTCTTGGTCTTGGTATACAACCTTGATTTGCACATCCCCTTTTACTATGTTTCTTACCACTACAGTTACTACAAGTCCATTCATTGTAAATCCTCTTCGACTTTCCACCACTACCTGAAGCCTCATTACCATCCTTCCTTCTTTGTCTTTTTGGTCTCCCTGCACTTCTTCTAGATGGAGGTGGTACAGGTTTCGCATTTTCAGTTTTTTCCCAATATTCTTGTGAAGCAGTAGGATTCACAAAAAACTCATATGTAGCATTGAATGCTCCAATGGATAGTAATCCATGACAATAGTCCTCTGGCTTCCTAACTTGGTGTGCTATTGCAGAACATGCATGCATACAAGGGATACCTAAAAATGCATAAAAATGTTAGTACATGTGAGTAATTAATCACTATTTAATACATTAGTAATTCACTACTACCTAAAAATGTATAAAAATGATATTCCCTGTCAGCTGCCAAAATCTACATGTACAGGTCCCTGTATCAAGATCCACGTCAACTTTTGTACTGCCACTTTGAACTTGATATCTTAGACGAGGGGGGCCTGTCCAACAAGGAGTCCAACTATTGCTTTGAATTTTCTCATTCTCCAATCGACTCTGTTGCACTGGACAAAGAGGTCCAATTTTATCGGCAAATTTGAACTTTTTTGAACTCATTGTTCTCATGACATAGCATCTAATCTCTTCAGCTAAAGTTAAAATTGGTTTCCCTCTGTAATTTAGGATTTTTGCATTGAAAACCTCACAATTGTTGTTAGTTATACTGTCAACTTTTGAATTTTCCTTGAAATATGCCCTTGTCCAAGCTTCCTTAGGCCACTTATTAAGATATTCCCATGCTTTTTTGTTCAATCTCTTCACTTTTTCCATATGGCGATTGAACTGTGCAACAGTGGTGGACCTGGCACAATCCCACACCACACCTCTAAGTTCTTTATCCATCCAATTTTTTGTAAAGTTCCTCCACAGATGCATAGCACAATATCTATGTGGCACACCAGACATGACTTTCTGCATGGCAGGTATAAGACCCTGTTCAAAAAAATCAAGAAATTAAACTCAGCTAATATCAAATTAGTCCCTATAATTACCAACTAACAGTCAAAATAGCCCCTGACAATGTATATATGTCTACTAACTTCTCACAATATATTTACCAACAAAAACCATTATTCCGTGATTTAAGTTTGTATATAGCAAAAGAAAGAATGCTACTGAAGTACCAAAAGCAGAAACCTGCTACACATAATGTCTTGTTCGTAAATTAATGTCTTGTTTCACCAACACCAGAAATATAGCAACCAGACTATAAGTACTATTCTATAAGTCCTAATTAAGTTTTTGAATGCTGATGAATTCATATATGTGGTTAATCAAATGAAATTTAAATGTCCTAATGAGTTATATATGAGATGATGAAGAAAGTTAAGTATGATCATATGCAGAAACACTGGACATTCAAATCATGAAATCATAATATAGATATGGAAGAACACTGGACATTCAAAGAAAATAGAGCCTCAGATATAATGATTTATATCAACATCTTAAAGTTGTAGTATCAGAAAATAAAGAGTTTACCTTTTGCATATCTGACATAAAGTTCCACCCATGTTGTTTGTAGTCACCTAAGTCTTCATGCAACAATGTTAGAAACCATTTCCAGTTGTCTTTGTTTTCAACATCCACAATTGCATAGGCAACAACAAATATATGATTATTTGCATCTTGTCCCACAGCAGATAGTAGTTGACCACCATGATAACCTTTCAAAAAACACCCATCCAATCCAACGAAAGGTCTGCAACCTGCTTTGAACCCCCTTTTGCATGCATCCAGACAAACATAGAATCTCTTAAATTGTGGTGGAGAGTCAGGAATTGGTATAGTGTTTACCTTTACAGTAGAACCATCATTGCTCTTTTTAAGCTCATTGGCATAATCTCATATCAAGCCGTATTGTTCCTTTTCACTACCTTCGACCAATTCCCTCGCTTCCCTCACTGCTCTATTGATCTTAGAGTCATCAAGCATCAGATTGAACTCACGTTTGAAATAATCATAAATCTCTGCATGTTTAAACACCGCCAAAGTAGGAAATTCCATTCCTTTCTCCAACTGAACTTCTCCAAACACAGCAGATTCATTAAATTGAGGAAATACATGTTTTCCATCATCCTCATCATCAGTACTTATTGGACTCTTCAATTCCTCTGAGTGATATAAATCATCATCTTCATCATCATTAATGGTAGGTCTAATCTCTCCACTTGGCTCCCCTTGTACGTTTTGTGAATATGTCTCTCTATGTCCTGCTGCCTCTCTAAACTCAGCATCACCACCACTTGATGAATCACTCTCACTTGGTGGTAACACTTCCTTACTTTTTTTCTTATTTTTTTTCTTACTTTTTTTTGTGTTCACTTTATTACTTTTCCTCTCCGCCTTCCCCTTTTTTTTCGAAACTACATTTTCAACTATTACTTCCTCTTCAACCATTTGTTGCTCTTGTTGGATAAGTTCTTCAACTGTAGGAAAATCCTTTTCATAAATCTCTTCATCTATTGCTCCATCTTCTTGAATAGGTGGATCGACACATTGACTGCCACCATTGGAATTGGTTGCAGATCTAATAATTTGCTCAAGCATTGCTATCTCGTCTTCATTAAACTCTACAAACTCAGGATTTTCAACTACTGAATGTTGGAAATATATCTCTACCTCATTTCCATTCTTCCTTGCACCCTCAATCATCTTAATTATGTGACTGTCATTTTCCAAAGGTCTCAACCCAAAATCAAAGTTATCTCCATAATCAGTTTTCATCCATTGAACTTTTTCAACACTATGATACTTGCCACAATGTTTTACCATGTTAATGAGATCAAAATAACATATCATATCTGGGTCCATCTCCCAAACATCCATTTGACCAAATGCATACTCTAATTTATGAGATTCATTTCTAAAAAAACTACCTCCATGCCACAAAATCAGTGTAACATAATCATCCATCCTGATCATTAAAAAAAGTAAAGTTTAATAATATTAGTCCCTTTAAGGAAGAAAAGAGAAACATTATGCAGAAACATTATTTGTATAGACTGTAATTTTTTGCTTCAGATAGCACAAGAGAAACATTATATTCCATTCTTTATAAGAGATAAGCTAGCTTAAATATATGAAATATCCAAAAACTTCTACAAATTAACATCACTATGATATGAACTTCAGATTAATAAACATAGCAGAAAAAGGGCAAACCCCATAAAAGTGCAACAATAAGCAAAATAGAAAATATACCACAAACTAAGATAAAAGTGCAACAATAACTCCTTAAAACAGGGATGATACAGCAGACAAAGAGATAAAATTGCAACAATAACAAACAAACCCACATATTATAAAACATAAGCAAAATAGAAAGAAAAAAAAAACACAAGAGGAACAATGTCAAAATAAAACATAAACCCTAAAACTTGAAAACTATTTCCAATGCGAAATTTCAACAAAGAAATCAACATATTAGAAGAATCAAAGGTGAAAGGAAGTGTGATTTTACATCTTTTTAAACCCTAGAACAGAGTATAAACAAAAGAGTTTTTTTTTTTTTGCATGTTTACCTCACAAACGAAGGATGGACAATGATGATGAAGATGATTGGTGGATGGTGGACAAGAACGGCGACGGAAGACGGACGGCGATGATGATGAAGTGATCGGAGGTGATGAAGAAGATACTGAGTTTTGGGTTCTCTGTAAGTGTGTTTTGTTTTCCAGGGAAACTCAAGGGTTAATAGAAAAAAGAGGGAAATATTAATTATTTTAATAATTTTGTAACTTTTTAATTTCAGTCAAATTGCCCCCTATGATGTGGCATCCTAACTATGTGCAGATCATCATGCCACGTCACCCTTTATTAGACACATCATCGTACTTAACGGAGCAAACTAACGGAGGGGGTATTTGATTGACGTTTTACAATTGTAGGGGGATATTTGCCTATTTCCAAATTTCAGGAGGGTATTTGACGAATTTTGAAATTTCAGGGGATTTTTTGCCATTTTACTCGTTGAAATTTTAAAGATGTTTCACTTTCTTTCTTTCTTTTTATTTTCAACAAAGACCAAAGACCGAATCCTCTCTCTCTCTCATCAACAACTGTTGCAGAGGAGAAAGGCACATGATGGAGACGGAGAATACAGATCTTCCTCATGAATTGATCATCCTAATTCTCCAAAGATTACCAGTGAAGTCTCTTATCCGATTCAAATGTGTTTGTAAGTCTTGGTTTTCTCTTATCTCTTCTGATACTCATTTTGCTAATTCACATTTTCAACTTACCGCTGCAACACACACTCATAGAGCTTTGTTCATATCAACTCAAACTCGATCTATAGATTTAGATGCATCGCTTAACGATGATATTGCTTCTGTTTCACTCAACCTTAATGTAAATGATTATTTTCGTATTGAAGTTAAAGGTTCATGTAGAGGCTTTATATTTTTGCATTGTTCTACAAGCTTCTATATATGGAATCCATCCACTGGAGTTTACAAACAAATACCTTTATGTTCAAAATTAGATTTTGAATATTTCTATGGTTTTGGGTATGATCAGTCAACAGATGATTACTTGGTGGTTTCAATGTCAGATGATCATTCTCCACAATTATTGGAGGTTTTCTCATTGAGAGGTAATACTTGGAAACAAGTTAAGGGTACTCACATCCAAAGTATGCATGCAGTTGAGGATGACCAAAAAGTAGGGTTGTTTTTTAATGGGGCTATTCATTGGTTTGCTCATTGTCTTGATTTACAAAAGGATGTTATTGTTGCCTTTGATTTAACGGAAAGGAAACTTTTAGATATGCATTTGCCAGATCAGTATGGCTATGAATTTGACTGTTGTGGTTTGTGGGTATTTCGAGAATTTCTTAGTCTATGGGCTAGGAATTATGATAATGATACAGTTGAAATATGGGTGATGAAAGAATACAAACTGCATTCGTCTTGGACAAAGACTCATGTTCTTCCTATTGATGCCATTCCCACTAAGTACTTTTCCCCTTTACATTCTACAAAAAACGGTGATATTGTTGGAACAAATGATCATACTATGTTGGTGAAGTATAATGATGAAGGACAGTTGTTAGGGCATTGCTACTGTAACGATCCACATGGAACCCAAGTGGTCATGTATACAGAGTCTTTGCTTTCACTCCCCGGGGACAATGTACAAGCTTAAGAAGATGGCACAAACAAAGAACAGGAATGAGGTTTGTGAAATATTCTACTTCATCTTTTTCTTGATATTGATAATTTTATTGTATTATGTACTCACCGGTGGCTGCATATTTGTACGGTTATATGTGTTTTACTGCAATTGTAAAATGAGCTGATCCAATATGTCATGAAAATTTTATTGCGTAACTATTTGTATTATGCTTATTTGAAATATTGACAGCTTTGTTTTTGTAATTTGATCGAGTTCTGATGTATATTGTGTTCACTACTTGAAATTGTTTTATATGGTAAATTAGTCTCACAAGACCGAAATCACAATTACACGATTTTGACTCAAAGTAATTCATTAAAAATTTGATACTAGCCACATATGTAAAAGAAGGTTATGTTCACTTATAAATTAAAGGCCTTTTTTTCACTTCAGTATCTTGTTCAAAGAATCTAAGGACTCCCTCTTTCATATCCTCAAGAACATTCAAAGGAATACCATGATTAACCACTTGAAACTTTCAGAAGTGCTTCCCTTTCAGAAGTGTTGGTTGAATTTGTGGCCTTTGAAAAGTTATGAGGTGGATTATGAAATAAGGTTTGGGATTTTGAGAATACCTTTATCAACAAGGCCTTTAACACCAGCTTTTGTTTCATCAAAAGCTTTGAGTTCTTGTAACCTATTATCAGAATTGAATTTGAACATGTATTCAATTTCATCTGTAGTAGTAGTAGACCAACAATGTCTTGAATTTGTTTTTACAAAGCATAACCCCAAAATTGGACTGACTTAGGCATATTTTTGACAGAGCCATGCAGTTAATTAAAGGCTGGGGATGGCCAACAGAACCGCTCCGAGGCAGCAGAATGCGCGAACTGTGTCTGTTAACAGTAGGGCTGGTGTGAGACTGCGTGAAAGCTGTGCTGATCGCAGAGCGAGAGGTGGAGATGACCGGCTACGAGAAGATATAAATGCAATGTTGATGCGTCCTTCTCGTCACAACGTAATGTGGATATCCTGATATGTAATGTCAAATTAGGGGAGGCATAGATTCTTTTCCATGCTCTTATTTGGGTGCATGAATCGCAATTAGAAGAAGTGGATTTTGTCCTTGATGTGAAAAAAATAGTGGATGATTTTCACAAAGGGAGGAACGATATTACTGAGCATGTGGCTGTTATAAACGAATGTAAATGATTTTTTTCAAACAAAGTAATGATAATTGAGTTACAAGCAAGCTGTTCTTTAATGATCTATTATCAACACTACAGATTCTATTTTTAACTATTGACGTATGTATGTATTGATTTTTCCATGAGAACATGTAGATTAATGCTTTGAAGTCAAAGGGTATTCATTGATCCTTGAAAAAGTTTTCTGTTCTTATCATGTATTCTACCTAAATATTTTGTGTGCATTGTTTGTTTCTGTTAGATTCTTCATTGCATATGAGTTTTTGTTCCTGAACTCACCTGATTACTTTTGTTCATTTATGAAGTGAACATATATGATTAGAAATTATGCAAAACTTCACATTTTCCTCTCTTGATACAAAAAATACTCAATCTTCATTGATGAATTTGATGGGCCATTCACCACATTATCAGCATACTCATTGATTAATTTTCATTATAAGGATCAATTGTCAATGCACTGTCTAATACTCATCGTATCCGTGGTATGATGGTTGCTACAAGTTGCTCTATACTAGCACTGCTCAATACTGCAACAACAGAACTGATATTGGAAGTGAATATAGCCCTTTGCAAACAATTCTGCACAACTTTCATCGATTCACCGTAAAGTGGCGAGGTTATCAAGGTCGTGTTCATCGATCCTTATACCCTTTCCTAACATTCTCAACCATGCAAAATTCCTCAACACAGTTGCCAGGCTCAACAATGGCGTCGGTGCAGTGGAGTGAATGCGCGACTCCTCAAATTTGTAATAATCAATATATAACCTGTCCAACTGATTCCTCAAATTCAGTTCGCCTTATCTTTGCTGATTTTCTTCTTTTAGGTGAACATCTTCGCAACTGCAGAATGAATTTTATAAACTTTCAATGTGAAAAAAATCCAACAATAAGAAAAGTTTCATGATAAATAACACACTGATATTAAAACAATGAAGAAACAAGTTCATCAGAATATCATATAACATCTTCCATTTCATCATTAAAGGGCAATCCAGCATGACAACAATATCTAAAAAAATAAAATTAGACAAAAAGAGGAGTTTAGTACTAAAGGGGGGCAATGATATCTAAGGATAAACCTATAGCTGCTAGCTTATCAGCACAATGATATTGATATCCTTCTCTACCAAAGAGATGATGTTAGATGACTTGAAGGCTAAGGTAGCTAACTTTGAATCACTTTTAATCCACAATGTCAAAAGCACACTCAATGACAAGAATGTTAAGAAGTCCCACATCGGATGTGAGTCCGTGAGACAATACTTAACACATCTAAAATGGAGCTGAGATCAATGTTAAGCTTGATGATAGATGAAAACCAGTTCCAAATGTTAATTGCAAAAAGGAATTGAAGAAATAAATGAGTTGTGGACTCTGGTTGCGCTTACCACATAAGCCACATCATGAATGATCTAGAAGGCATTTAAGATGATTGGGGGAATAATGCTTGCAACTCCAAATTGACTGAAAATTGTGATGCAGCTGCTGAGGAATGCTAAACATGTTGCTTATTTATGAATTACATCATTAAATATAATAGAATGAAAGTAGTTATGTTTTCTCATTTTTAAAACTACCAAATATTAGTGTAAAAAAAAAAAAGTTGATATTTTTTATGCTTATATATATTGAGACTAGAAGGAGTAATTTGCATTGACATTGATATTTTGTAGTTTCAATTAGTCTTTTGCTATTCTCTTCCATTTCCCTTTTATTTGTTTCATAGTTAAAACATTCCTTCACCTCTTCCTTGAATTCTACTGTTATACTCACAGAAACCCTTTTCCTATTCTTCAATCCACATTGAGCTTACACATCATGTATGTAATCTTTACCTTCATCTCTTCCTTGTTTCATATTATTCTTTTTCTCTTCTTGTTTTCAAATCTTGTCATGCAAGAAATACAATCTTGACTATGGAAATATTCAAGAACTTCTTATTATGATATGTAAATTACCATAGTATCTGTGAACAATTTAAAAGATAGTATATGTTCTTATATATGATGCAATCATTGTGTTATTTTAGGACTAAATAGGAATGTTTAGTTAGTGTTAACAAAGTAATAATCTGCTATCTACATCATGTGTTGACCTTTTCTTTTCTCTTCAATTTCACAGAATTTCATTGCTGCTAGCTACACTCCACAACATGGCCTGCACTTGCATCTCCTCTTCCATTTTCACTCCTCTTCAACTCCGCCACCGTCCACCACATTTCTCTGCTGCCACTTTTCACCCTTTTCCCTCCATTCAACTAACCCCTTCTCACCCATTTCGCCTTTCCGCCCTTCCCCTCTTAACCAGCAACAACAATGATGGTGGTGGTTTCTGGGGTAATAACCCTTTTGGCTCAGATGGTGATTCTCATTCATCTTCTTCAGGTTCTTGTTACACCCTTTTTTTACCTTACTATTCTCTTTCATTACATTTTGTTTTTGTAACCTCCTTCTAACCAAATTGGCTATATGACAGAACCTACTGCGGCATCTTGTAGTGAAAACACGGAGGAAGAAAGCTCGTCGCTGCCTATTGAAACAACAATCGGAATTGACATTGGTACGTGGCCATGTTGTATTTCTGTGTGGAATGGTTCCAAAGTGGAGCTTTGGAAAAAGAAAATAAATGAGATGATGAAGAGATCTTGCGAAACTTCCAAAGATCATGACTTTTCCATTGGAGATAGTAGTACTGAAGTCTCACTCTCACACTCCCTAGAAAATGAGATTACAATTTTATACATGAAAGACATTTGTAGCATAATTTTTGGTGAAAATGCAAATTTCCCATTTCTGATGCACACCGAGGACATTAAGGTCCGCCCTTTTGTTGCTGCATTTGTGAACAAGCTGTGGAAATCCACTACTGCAGAAGAACTACTTGGAAAATTTCTGATAGAATTAAGATCCATGGTTGAAACTCATCTGAACAGACCTATAAGAAATGTAGTGTTTACAGTTCCTGTTTCATTTAGTCAATTGCAGCTAAACTGGATACAACGCGCTTGTGCGATGGCCAATCTTAAAGTTATCAGACCGATGCCTAAACCAAAAGCAGTGGCTTTGTGGTATATGGTTCATCAACTGAATTCTTCTGCTTCTTCTCATGAGGATATGGAAAATGAAAGCATGAAAATTGCTCTCATTTTCAATATGGATGCGGGTTATTGTGATGTTTCTGTTATTGAAGCAGAAAGAGGAAAATTCCGAATAAAAGCATCGACAGGAAGTACTATTGGTGGAGAAGATTTGCTTGGAAATATGATGTGTCATCTTTTACCTGATTTTGAAGAGATATTCAAGAGACTTGTTCATTGGAACTCAGAAATTATATTAATGGCTTTTCTTCGAAGTAGAATCCATGACGTGATTACTAAGCTTTCGTCTGAGACAAGTGTTGAGGTTGACTTAGATTTGGGATATGGTTTGAAGATATGCAAGGTTGTAACGCGGAAGGAGTTTGAGGAAGTTAACAAAGAAGTGTTTGAGAAGTGTGAAAAGTTAATCATCCAATGCTTACAAGATGCAAAGATAGAAGTTGAGAATATAAATGATGTGATAATTGTAGGTGGATGTTGTAATATACCAAGGGTGAAGAATCTTGTTACGGAAATATGCAATGGAAAGGAAATTTATAAAGGTATAGATCCTTTGAATGGTGTACTTTATGGTGCAGCAGTGGCAGGAGCTGTTGATGATGTCATTGGTAAAGTCATAATATCCAAAATATAGACGAGAATATGTTCATATATATCAGCTGAGAAATTTTATAGAAATTGTCAAATATAACAGATTAATGCTACATACATGTAAAGATATGTGATTATGTCGTTTCAACTTTGAAATATTGATGTGTTATCTCCTCTCTCCTCTAAAAGTAAGAGTCACTGTCACATACAGTTCAGGAATATTCTTATAATCTAGACTGTAGTATTATATCTACGGCATGTATCGTTTCTTAAAAGTCACTTTAAGAAACGATATTACTGAGCATGTGAAAAAAGTAATGATAATTAGTTATCAATTTAATTTATATTATATACACTCTTGATATTGACAAAAAATAATTGTATTTCCATTTGTTTATAAATTTATAAATTACACAAGCTAAGCCAACTAAAACATTTTGAATTTATAGTTTCATGTTCATTCACATTGCAATAACAACGTTTGGTTGTATCCATGGCGGATGTGATGCCATTTATCTAACAAATGCAAAAACTGCCGTTTTAATACATCAACCATTATTGAAGGAGAAGATGGACCTTTATGGGCGAGACAATTTTTTGTCTTCAATGTATCAAAATAACATTTTATTTACTAAACATCGTACAAAATAAAATCAGTCTAATACTCTAAGCTTTCAATAAAACTAATTAATGCTATGTATTTTACCTTTTGTCAATTACTCTTATCTTTTTCAATAAACTTAATTAATTAATGCCATATATTTGGTCATTTGAAAAACTAAATTTTTTTTAAATTTTTTTTTTGGTACATAACATATTATATTATATATATATACGAATCTCTATACAAAACGTTTAAGGAAATGTTTTCATTATATATTAATGGTTGCAATTAATACAGCCACCTGTCATTCATTGAAGACTACTCATTATTTATTTATTTATTGGGTCATGTTAACATGTGCCCTAAGGGTACATGTTAAGATACCTTAAAATAGAAATTGTGCATTTAATGATGCAAGAAATTTAATGCTGGAGAGATAAAATGCACAACTAATTTCAATAAATACTTTCTAAATTTACTTCCTTAACATGTGCCCTTGGTGCACATGTTAACATTCTCCTTATTTATTTTGTGAATAACCTATAACCTATTTATTTAGTTTGTGTGTTAATTATTGAATTTCTAAAACTTTTATACATTATTTAAAGGAAGATATCATTAAATTTCTGAAAAATATAATATATGGACTGTATAGAAAAAATAATGATTTTTTTAAGGAAAAAAATTATTTATGGTCACCAAAAAATTGGTAAATTTCATAATATATTTATTTCTATATGAGATAATGATATAAAAATTTAATATAATTTTTTTTTATAAAAAATTAATTTTTTTTATAATATAAAAACTTAATTTATTATTATATTTATAGGCAAAAATTCTGAAAATATTTTATTTAGTTTCTTTGACTTTAGTTTTAACACAATATTCACCAAAAAATGAATCTTTATATTTGTTATTAATGAGTTTAACTACATATTTAATACAAATTACTTATATATCAATGTCAATTTTCATATATAAATGGTCTTTTGGTGACCACTACAAATGACACTGTTTTCATCTGTTTTTTGTTGCTCTTAATTTTTTCCTTTTTTTATCCTATTTTTTTTAGTTGGTTCACTATTTTTCCATGATAGTTTGTTCCTCTTATTCTCTTTTATGATAGTTTATTTTGATTCATTTTCACTATTTCCTTTAATTTGTCATTTTCCTTAGTTTTGCATGTGTATTCTATTTTTATTTCTTGCTTTAATTGTTGCATATTTGCAAGTTTTGCAGATTTCTTACTATTTGTAACATGTTTCTAAAATATTGGCATCAAATTTATTTTTGAATTTGTAATCGTGAGATTTAGTTTCGTTTGTGAATGTATTTAGAAAATTTCGTGCGTTCTCAAGTGATTTTATTTTCATATACTAGACATTTACTATTTTCACCACCAGTTTATTTTACATTTTTTGTTTATATGTCAACAAAAAAAAATTGGATCTGTACTGTAAAATTATTGGATCTATAAATATATTGGATTGGTACATTATTGTCTAATATATTACAAAAAAAAATCAAAATTTCTATTAATAATATATCATTATTTATGATATATTTACGATGAATGAAACATCCAAATTTTTATATACAGGGGTGGAAGTTCTCTAGATTATATTAGTGGCTAGACTCAATGTATAGAGAAATGGAGAATCTAAGTTTTGAATTTCGGTCCCCCTAATAATGTCAAAATTTTCCAACTGAGTTATATTCTTAGACCACGGGGATGAAAATTTTACAAGTATATATATGAATGAATGTTTAATATAAACTACATGTAAGTTGTAAAATTTCAAAACTTTAATTTTGAACGTAGAAAAATAAAATTTTATGATTTCGTCATTTGATCATTGTCTATGATGTATAGAAATAAATATACACTTTCAATTTTTTGGTGGAACAATTATTTCTCATAGAAACGGTAATATTAACAAAAAAAAATGATATACATCTTCAAAAATAGGGTAATTATATGTACATTTAAATTTATTATTAATTTTTTTTTACATTTGATTCTAATTTATTAGTATTAATTGATATCATAATATAAAATAATTTATATTTTTTATAAGTAAAAATTAACCGGTGCATCGCCACGGGTAACTTATACTAGTAGTATATATATATATATTGTACATAATATATTAAATTTAGTGGAAAGAGAAAGTGCGTACAAAAAATGAGAATTTATTAGTGCATTAAAATTAGGGTATAATAGAAAGATAAGTGAAAAAAATACACTTTTTTAATTTATTGTTTATAAGTTACTCGCTCTGTTTTTTTTTTAATTGTCAAGTTTCGTCAGATTTAGCGTTTCCAATTAACTGTCCATTTAGTGTTTTAATGATACGATTTGTCAATTGTACCATTTGTCAATTACTCTTATCTTTTTGAATAAAACTAATTGATGCTATATATTTGGAAAACTAAATTTTCTTTTAATTGTTTTGTTGGTACATAACATATTAAATATATTTTGTTTTTATTGTACATAATATATTAGATTTATTTTTTTTGACAAATATATATTAGATTTATTGAAAAGAGAAAATGTGTGCAAAAAAAAAAAGGAACTTATTGGTGAATAAAAGTTAGGGTATAATAAGAAGATAAGGTGCAAAAATACACTTTATTACCATATTCTAAACAGACACTTATTAAAAAATCGAGGGAGTAATATTATAAAAAACAAATGATTTGTTTATAAGTTGATTTTTTTTAAACCCTCCCTCTCTTGTTGTTTACTCTCAGCAACAACTGTTGCAGAGGAGACACAACCAACCATGGAGACAATGAAGAAGATAGTGCCGTACCTTCCTAATGAATTGATCACTCAAATCCTTCTCAGGTTACCGGTGAAGTCTCTTATACGCTTCAAATGTGTTTGTAAGTATTGGTTTTCTATTATCTCTGATTCCCATTTTGCAAATTCACATTTTCAACTTAACGCTTCAACACAAACTCATAGAGCTCTGTTCATATCAAATACATCACCTCATCAAACTCGATCTATAGAATTAGAATCATCACTTGTCGATGATTGCTCTCTTGTTTCACTAAACCCTAATTTTATGCACTCCGAACATTTTTCTCGAATTGAAATTAAAGGTTCATGTAGAGGCTTTATACTTTTGCACTGTTCTTCAACCTTCTTTTTATGGAATCCATCCACTGGGCTTCACAAACCAATACCTTTGTCTCCTCTTAGTTTCAATTTATATTTAGATAAAGAAGCAGGACAGTTTTATGGTTTTGGGTATAATCGATCAACGGATGATTACTTAATTGTTTTAATTTCATCTGATGCAAACTCATCATACTTGGAGTTTTTCGCATTCGGAGCTAATAAGTGGGAACAAATTGATGAGTGCACTCACATTCACTATTCATTTGCAACCAAAGATGATCCCAAATTAGGGTTGTTCTTTAATGGGGCTATTCATTGGTTTGCGTATTGTCTTCATTTACAAACGGATGTTATTCTTACCATTGATTTAATGGAAAGGAAATTCTTAGATATGCATTTCCCAGATGAGTTTGACTTTGAAATCGATTACTATTGTGGTTTGTGGGTATTTAGAGAATATCTTAGTCTATGGACCATGAATTATGATAATGATACAGTTGAAATATGGGTGATGAAAGAATACAAAGTGCATTCTTCTTGGACAAAGACTCATGTTCTTCTTACTCATGCCATTCCCACCAAGTACTTTTTCCCTTTATGCTCTACAAAAAGCGGTGATATTGTTGGAACAGATGATCATACTGAATTGGTGAAGTATAATGATCAAGGACAATTGTTAGGGCATCGATCCTACGGTAACAATCCACATGGATTCCAAGTGGCCATTTTTACAGAGTCTTTGCTTTCACTCCCCAGGGACAATGTACAAGCTTAAGAAGATGGCACAAACAAGACCAAGAATGAGGTTTGTGAAATATTCTCTTTCATCTTTTTCTTGATATGTATCATTATATTGTATTATGTACTCTTGGGTGGCGGCATATTTGTAGGGTTATATGTGTTTAATTGTAAAATGAGCTGATCCAATATGTCATGAAAATTTTATTGCCTAACTATTTGTATTATGCTTATTTGAAATATTGACAGCTTTGTGTTTGTAATTTGATCGACTTCTGATGTATGTTGTGTTCACTACTTGAAATTGTTATATATGGTAAATTTGTCTCACAAGTTTATGCATGTTAATCAAGATCCAAATCACAATTACACGACTTTGACTCAAAGCAATTCATTAAAAATTTGATACTAACCACATGTGTACAAGAAGGTTATGTTCTCTTATTTCGGTGAACTAACTTTGGCTGTTGCAATTTCCCTGTCTTAAACCAGAGAAAAGGAAAAAAAAAAATCTGATTTCAAGTTAATGTTCTAAACATGAACAATTTAATGAAACTTTAATACTTTAAAAAGATCATAAGAAACATCAAAACTAAATACCTCATGAACCTAAATAGTACTGCAATTACAAAGAGTTTTTAAAAGAATGGGGTTTAAGTTAAGAAAAAGGAAATGTAGTTTGCATGGTGATAATTGTTAAACTGTTAGCCAGCCATAGGCATAAGGCAAAGAAGCTTTTTATTGGAGCTTTTTTTAGATTGGTGGTATAGCTTCTTTTGAAGTTGGAAGTTTCTTTGACATCCCAATGACTAGCATACTGTTTTTGCTTTTGTTGTATCAAAAGTGAAAATTGAATAGGAAACTGAGTGGAAGAAATAGGAGTGTGTTAAACAGTGAAGAAATAGGTGGGGAAACAAGTGATGAGGTACATTATAGCTGTGTGTTAAACAATAAGGTGTGAAGAAATAGGAGTTGTGACTCATGATCATGTTGAAATAGAAGCATGGAGTAGAAAAACAATGAAGGAAAAAGGAGGAACGAATGAATAAGTTTGTGATTGAGTTCAAAGAGGAAACCACAAGTTGTGAGTGATATGGCGGGCAACACCTGCTAAGAGCAGTAGAAGAGAAGAAGTGGGTGATCCATTGTGTGAAGAAGAAAGCAAGGTTGTTTTCATGATGCTCATCTTGGAGTAGTGAATGGATAAATACCGATGTTTGCAAACAATTGCAGTGAAGTTTTCATTATATGGCTGATTGGTAGTAAGTTGATTGGATCATTGTGTTTGTGTTGTAACTCAAAATGCGTTGACAGTATCACAACACCTAGGACTGTTTGTTCTGGGAACAGAAACTAGTGTTTCAAGATGCGTTGACAGAAATTTTAGAACTTTTTACACGCCCACTAATCGGGAGCTCTGGTACCAACTTGAGACTAAATGTTTGGTACTAAAACAATTTAAGAGATAAGCTCTGAACTTGATATTATATATAATGAAAACTTTACAAAAAGAAACCCTTAATTACGGGAATAAATCTGGTCTAAAAACACTTAAAATCATACACAAGGAATAACACATCTCAATAATAAACACTTAAAATCAGTGCATATCTCAACATCAAGATTAATGCATGTAGTTGTTCATAATCACAACTTGAAGTATGATAATGAAGAAATTCCAATGTCCTTTGCATAATATTGTGTTGAGTATTCTTTTAAAGAGACATTCCAAAGTCAAGATAATATATTCTTCAGATAATAGTAGATCCAGAGTGAAGATAATACTGAATTGAAAGTGTAGCTTTTATATCAAAATCTGTTTTCATTCAGAGCTGAATAACTAAGGCACCTTTTTTCATGGATGGTTAACATATAAGATAAACACATTATGGTTACAGCTTATATTTAATAAACCAACTAATTAAGAAGCATTTCTAGAAATCTACCAATCATATTGAACATGGAAAATGTTATTATTTTTCAAATTATCTATTTTATTTATCAAACTTAATATATAAACCAATTCATAGCTTGAAATGTTGAAGAGCAGAGGTGCCATCAAGCCCTTTTGCATTGAAGTAGGTTAAATAATCATCAAAAGTGGTTTCTATGTATCTTGGAGGCTTGTCTTCTGATAATAAATCTTTTATAGGTCCATAGAGCTTTT
Organism: Trifolium subterraneum; assembly: GCA_951799995.1. NCBI lineage: Eukaryota > Viridiplantae > Streptophyta > Magnoliopsida > Fabales > Fabaceae > Trifolium > Trifolium subterraneum. The sequence continues at coordinate 49,259,997 of OX637461.1, read as the reverse complement.
CATCTGCTCTAAGACCTGTCCTGAAAAAACATGCAACAGATATTCTTGGACCAATGTTATTTAAATGGTTTGGATTCAATCCAAGAACTTCTGATATTAATTCATAGAGTGTAATTCCAAGTTTCATTACATGTGCTCCATATTCTAGAATTATATCCCTACAAGAAGATGAAATCACCAAGCAATTAATTAACTTCTGTATGGTAGAAATATTGATTAAGTATTTCTGTTATTAACCGATGTTAAGACTACAAAATAATCAAATCAAATATTATGATTGTTAAACTGAGTTCTGTAAGGATCAGTTTGATTTTTGATTTCTTAAACAATCCGTAGCTGGAGACACAATCTGACCTGCATACGAAGGGCAAATATTCTGGTTTAGGAGCAAGGTGACATCCAAAAGTATCCAAATCTAATTACACCATCTTTCATATCTTCAAGAACATTCAAAGGAGTACCATGATTAACCACTTGAAAGAAACCCTATGTCTCAGAAGCTTCCCTTATTTGCTTATAATTTCTTGCCTTGTATTTGGATCTTTACCAATATTTGTAAAATCTATAACAGGAATAGTGTATTGTGTGTTGGTCGACTTTGTGGCCTTTGAAAACTTATGAGGTGGATGATGAAATAAAGTTGGGATTTTGAGAATACCAACTTTTGTTTCATCAAAAGCTTAATAAAGTTGGCCTTTAAGATCAACAAGTCCTTTAACTCCAACTTTTGTTTCATCAAAAGCTTTGAGATTTATTTAATTGGGTGAAACTTACGAGTTTTTGAGATTTATTTTTAGAAGTTTATCAAAATATAGGGACTAAAAACATATTTTACCATAATTTAAATGGCATGACATACAGTCTGATGATGTAGAATCATTCAGGTGAATTAATTATTTATATTTCATTAATTAAATAATAAAAATGAAATTTTTTGAAGTTGAGACTAAATTTTTTAGGGTTTTTTTTACGAAAAGGGTTTTTCTTGTAATCAGCGTTGATCATTAAAATATCATCAAAATTGAAGAATTTTAAAATAGGAGACTAATTTCATGAATGAGTTAAAATAAGGGACCAATATTTGTCCTACATTTTTTTTAAGAAGAACCTACATTTTCTTTATGTGTCAATAACAATTAATTGTCCTATATTTATTATTATATTTATGATTGATAAACATTTGTTTTGTATTTTTTTATGTATTAATTACAAATATCTATTCTATTTTTATGGAAAGGCAAAATATTAGTTGCTAGTTTATTGTTAGGAGGGGGGAATGTTAATGACCAAAGGTTCAACCCCGAACCTCCTTAAACTCCTTCAACCTTCAACGTCTCAATCATTTATCACTGGGTTACACCGTCAGGGACATGTGTTTTGTATTCGTTGCATCGAAGAGTGCTAAAAACACTCAATCTAATGTTCACTCTCTAATTGGTTGAAATTAGTGTGGGTTCCTTATTTTAAAAGGGTTAAATATATTTTTGGCCCCTATAAAAAAAAGTGGCATATTTTTGTCTCTATAAAATTATTATGCACGTAGCTTTAGTTCATACTATTAAACAATGCGTATTTTAGAATGATTAGTTTGCAGACATGTTTAGAATATCATAAAAAGTTCCTCGAAAAAAAGGAACTCAAAATTTGATAAGTCGAGATTTTCGTTAATTTTATCTTTTGAAATTTAAAATATTTATATTTAAGTCTTTTCATTTTAAAAATTCTAAAGTTTTATAAGGAAAATTTTGATATTCTAAACATACCTAGAAAAAATTATTAAAAGTTTGAAAAATAGCAAGAAGTAAAACTGCATGTTAAAATTTTTTGTAGGTACCAAAACATGTCCTTTTTTTAGAGACAAAAAATATATTTAATCCTTTTAAAAATAAATTCCAACCCATGTAATTTCATCCAATTAGATTGTACAATTTAAGTGCTAAAGAGAATATTCGAAAGAGTGTTCATCTTTTGCACCTATTACACCTAACTAGACTTCGTATATAAAATATTGCATAACTTTTAAATTAAATTTTTTCAATAATTACCAAAACAACATTTTTTTCCTGTGCAATTTAAAATAATTACCGACAAGACATGAGCACATTTATCTATAACATTAATAAAGGGAAGATATTGGTTTGGTGTAGCCTTTTTTTAGAAATCCTAAAATACCCTTCACACTCTTAACTTCCAAATATAAACTACTTTCTTCTAACTTCCAAAACCAACTACTCTTTTTTAGTTTACACATCTTCTCTATATTTCTTCTTCAACAAAATTCATATAAAATTCCTATTTTCTTTCCTGGATTTTTTTTAACTTAAATATTTGTCAATCATTTCATATCACTTAGTATAACACAAATCATAAATTTACTCAAAGTATTGCTTCTTATTGCTTCTTAACCATTTATAATGATTTCAACCTGTGTTTTGCATTCCGTTAACTTTACATAGTCAAAACTACAATTTCATTTACCAAACTTAAAGGAACAGAGCACAATTCAAATGGTATATCAGGTGTGCCACTTATATTAATTTATAACTATGTTCTTTTGATTGTATGTACATATTTCATTGTTACTCCTTTTTCCATTGGGTTTTTTTAATTTTGTTTTTAATTGGCATAGTTTCATCAACATCAAAATGGAAGCATAGTTTACCGACAAAAAAGAAGACTCAAATAAACAGGTATTTATTCTAAATTGCTATATTTTAGATGTTACTTAGTTGTTATTTATATGTTCCCTTTGTTCAAGAAGTATTTGACACATGGTGGGGTGTTGTTATTATATGTGAGTTTAACCTGTTTATATTTGTGATTTAATTTAGACTATATGTAGGTGTCAAGCTAAGTGATTAAATTAAGTCACACATAGAGTTTATGTAATCACGCATATAGTCTAAATTGACCTACAATACTATACATTTGTAAATGATATCTTTTTAAATAGTTCCCATGAACTTAGTTAAATTGGTAGAAAGACTCATTAGAAGATCTTTATTGTTATTACTTCTTTTTGGGTGGCTTCATTATGTTCCTAGATTTCTTTGAATGGTACTGCTAACTTCTAAACTTAATAGAACAGTTGTATCTTTGCTGAAACTGCATGTGTTTGATGATATACATGCTTGCTAGACATGTAAATGGTTTTTTCAAAATGATAAACAATGCATATACAAAGCTAGAGAAATATAAGTATATGCATGCTCAAAGTCATTGCCATGATAGAACATGTTAAAAGCAACTCATGAAGAATTGAAGGATAAAATTTTTACGTTAAAAACTTTTGGTAAATTTTTTAAGTGGCAAGCATCTACTAAAACACATCATTTGAAAACATATAGGTTCTATTATTTTGTCCCATTATTATCTACTATTATTATTAAGGCCTCGTTTTACATATTTATTATTGAGATGTTCATATAATAGACATAGCTATATTTTTTTTTTTTTTACACTACACATCCCTATATTTATATCACTACAATAACAATATTTATCCATTTTCTTCTATTTTGTTTTTGATTTTACGTTCTTTATATAATTTGTATGTGGCTACCCTTTTTATGTTTCTATTATACTATAGATCAGTTAGAGATAAGTTTTTAAATTGCCCCATGAACTTAGTTTTTTTTTTTATACCACCTCATGATTTTAGTTAAGTTGGTAGAAAGACTCTACTTGACACGAAAAATTATCATATTGTTTAACGTTACAATACTAAAGAATTTTCTTAATAATGTAATAATACACCTACAAGAAATATTCCCACACTCGATCCGTACGTCTTTCTTAATCATTATTTTTTATTTTGTTACAAGTTTAAAAATTTTAGTTTCATTCTTACAGATATAATATAAAAAATGGAGACCAACCGTAGTCAAGAATCGAGAGATCGTCAAAGACAAAGACGTACACAAAATGCAAGAGACAGAAGACAAAGAATGACTACAGAGCAAAGACAACAACATCTTTCAAGAAGGCGAACAAATTACAGACAAGCGAGAGATAAAGGCAAACAAGTTCAGATAACAGCTACTGCTAATGTCGATTCTGTGATGCCATTTCAAGACTTATCAAATCTCAATTTTCCTTCAACACGTTATCAAGGAAATCATGATCATGAAGCTGGACCAAGTACTACACATACTGACCACATGACATTTGGTCAGTGACTCAAAAACATTTTTTTACCTGATTTGTTTTTCAAAAATAATAAATTAACTCAACAAATAAACACCTTATTAATTATTGCTCCATAATTAAACCACTTACTATTTATTTACATTTACAGAACAAAATTTCCATTTCACAAATTTTCAAGGAAATCATACCAACGAGGAAGGACCAAGTACAACTAACGTTGCTGATACTATGTGTGGTAAGTAATATGATTTTTAACCTTTGCTTATCCATATTCAACAAACTTATAGTGAATTTCATGGAAATTTTATAGACTCCCCAATACTAGATGTGCTCTCAGTTGGTACAACAAATGTTGCATTGTCATCCCACGACCAAGGTACATTTATCAATTTATATATTTTTAATTTTTACTTGAATTCGTTTCATGTCGCATATATAAAATACTTTTTATATTTTTTTTTTCATATCAAATATGAATCAATAACTATTAGTGCATCAACCAATAACTTTACATTTAAGTAATTGTCGAAATAAACACATTGTTGATAATTAACGTCTTATTACTTTTACAATCTAGAAATGCCAAACATTTTTCAAGCCACACATAATAGCGCTCGAAATTTTCAAAACAACATCATCATGGTGAAAGCCCTCTTACCTACTCCGAGTAGATGTACACGTTGCAACGCAACGCTGTTTTACAAAGAATCCCAAGATATGTGTTGTAGAGGTGGAAAGGTCACACTTACACAAGTCCCTGTTCCTGAAGAGTTCCTACAATTATTTTCAGACAACTCAGTGGAAGGAAAACATTTTCGACAACACATTAGAAGCTACAACCATGTATTGTCGTTTACTTCACTTGGTGTTCATATTGATGAAACACTGATGGAAACTGGACGTGGGATATATACATTTCGCGCTCAAGGGGCATTATATCACAAGATAGGAGGCTTCAATCCAAATCAAGGTTCAAGGCCACGTTTCTTGCAGTTATACATTTATGATACTGAGCATGAACTTGAAAATAGGATGATGGAAAATCCTCAACTAAACCAAGCTGTAGTGTATAAGTTGCAACAAATGCTTCATCAATGTAATCCTTTTGTGATTAAGTAAAGGCAACTTGCACTAGAACCAAATGTTCATCAATGTAGGTTTATTATTAAGGAACGTCCAAGAAATGAACCACAATATAATCTACCATCTGCTTCACAAGTCGCAGCAATTGTTGTAGGTTGTGATGAGGACACAGTCGAACGTGGAAGAGATATAAATGTAGTAGCTTACGATGGAAGTCTAACCAAGGTTCATGAAACTCAGGGGTTCTATGATCCGCTACAATATCCTGTATTGTTCCCTTTCGGCACGTATGGTTGGGACCTCAACACAAAAAACAATTCTGGGAGAAATATGACATGTCGTGCATACTAAAATTAATATCATAATAAATTGTAAAAATGTTGTCGTAAAAATAATTTCTAAATAGCTGCTTCATTTAATGTAGATCCGTCCCAATGATCGATCTGTTTTGTTAAAATCGGGTCGACTTTTACAACAATATGTTGTAGATACTTATGTCAAAATTGAGACGGGGATTTTAAGGTGGGTTCGAACACATCAAGCTAATATTCGATGTGAAGTATATCAAGGGTTGCAAGATGCATTACACGATGGAGAAAATAATGCAGGTATAAAATATAGATTTATTACTTAATATTATGTATAGGGGGTGCGAGTTCCGTTATATAACTATTCATATATTTAATTTTTTGTGTTAGACAATGTCGGACAAAGGACAATACTGCCATCATCTTTTATAGGCGGTAAAAGAGACATGGCACAAAGATATCAAGATGGTATGGCTATCGTGCTTAAGGATGGTAAGCCAAATATTTTCCTTACAATGACATGCAATCCTTCTTGGTCTGAAATTACTTCTCAACTTGGCCCACATCAAACTCCGCAAGATCGTCCGGACTTGCTAACAAGGATTTTTCGATCCAAATTTTTGCAACTTAAGGAGGATGTCATTAAAAAAGGAGTTTTGGGAAAGGTTAAAAGTTATATGTACGTAACCGAATTTCAGAAACGAGGACTACCGCATGTGCATATGTTGTTGGTCTTAGATAATGATGACAAGTTACGTGAACCAGAGGACTATGATCGAGTGGTAAGAGCAGAAATACCAAAAGTTAACTGCGAACCACGATTACATGACGCAGTACTAAAACACATGATCCATGGGCCGTGCGGCAGACTCAACATAAAATCATCATGTATGAAGGATGGTCAATGTAAAAAGGGATACCCAAAAAACTTCATAGAAGATACACGCCAAGGAAATGACTCATATCCTGAATACAGAAAACGGTTTGGGGAACCAATCTACCTAAATAGAAATAAGTCTATTGATAATAGATGGGTTGTTCTGTATAATCCATGGTTGCTGTTAAAGTACGATTGTCACATAAATGTTGAGGTTTGCAGTAGCATAAAAAGTATTAAATATCTGTATAAATATGTATACAAAGGTCCGGATCGTGTTGCCATGGAAGTTCACAAAGGTCAAAACATCGATGAGATTCAACAATATGTTGATGCAAGATGGATATGTGCTCCAGAGGCGTTGTGGAAAATTTTTAAATTCACCATGTACAAATTATACCCATCCGTTGAAAGACTGCAAATCCACTTACCAAATCATCATCAAGTGCGGTATTATAATCATCAAAGAATAGCCGATGTACTTAATGATAACCGCAACTCAATAACCATGCTAACGGAATTCTTTGCACTAAACCAAATGGATCCACATGCTAGAAATTTTTTGTACAGAGAGATTCCAGAACATTATTGTTGGCTAAAAGAGGTAAAGAAATGGCGGCGAAGACAAACATCACAAAAAGCTATTGGTCGCATATATACAGTATCCCCTTTGGAAGGAGAAAAATTCTACTTACGTGTTTTGTTGTCTCATATAAGAGGTCCAACAAGTTGGGAATCCCTTCTTACATGTAATGGTACAACGTTTCAGACATTCAAACAGGCAGCGGAGTGTTGGGGTTTTTTGGAGAGTGATAACAGTATTCGAGATTGCTTGGTCAATGCATCTAATATACAATTGCCATATGCTTTACGAAGGTTGTTTGTTACTGTATTAATTTTTTGTGAACCAACTAATGTTAGAGGTCTGTTTAATGAGTTTTACCCTCATATGGTGGAAGATTATCAAACCAGAACAATTCTGGCAGGTGATAACTTAACTAATATGTTATTGAGAGAATTGAAGGAACAACTGCTACTCCATGGAAAATTCAGCAAAAACTATGATCTTCCTGCAATAACTTTTGACGCAACTGAAAATGATGGATTACCAACCACAATCCTAGAAGAATTGGCAGTCCAAATTCCAAACGAAGACATTCAATCTGTTGAAAAGTTAAATCATGATCAGATGATTGCTTTCAATACTATTATGAATGTCATCAATCAAAAGCAAAGAGAGATTTTTTTTGTTGATGGCCCTGGAGGTACAGGTAAAACATTCCTCTATCGAGCTATAATGGCAATTTTGAGAACGAGGGGTGAAATTGTCTTAGCAACGGCTTCATCTGGTATAGCTGCTACACTATTTCCTGGTGGTAGAACTGCACACTCTAGATTTGGAATACCTCTCGTAATTGAGGGTGATACACATAATCTATATCAACATGAATACTTGAACACAATTGCTCCTGGAAGTTTACCACCGCACATATTAAAGATTAAAAAGGGAGCTCCATTGATGTTGTTGCGAAATATAGACCCCAAATATGGACTTTGCAATGGGACAAGGTTGCTATGTCGTGGTTTATTTATGAATTTGTTGGATGTTGAAATACTTACAGGGCACAATGCTGGAAAAAGAGCTTTTTTGCCCAGAATTAAGCTTCAAACCACAGAAAGTGCGGGACTTCCTTTTGTGCTAAACAGAGCAATTTCCTGTCAAGCTAAGTTTTGCAATCACTATAAATAAATCACAAGGACAAACAATTCCAAATGTTGGAATCTATCTTCCAAGACATGTTTTTAGTCATGGTCAATTGTATGTCGCATTATCAAGAGGTGTCTCCCGAGCTGCGACAAAAGTGTTGATTAAAGAAGGAAATCTAGAAGGTGAAGATGGGAAATTTACCAAAAATGTGGTTTTTAGGGATATATTGTTGTCACAATCATATGTATTTGACTTTTGCAATTACTAACAAGTTACTCGCACATTTATTAGCATTACAATTAAAAATTATTGGTTTGATTACAAATTATTTAATTATCGAATAACTAAATTTTATCTTATTCTTTTTTTCTTATACAGTCAAACTACCCTACACTAAGATATTCCAGTTATGTCAAGAGTTGAAAAGGAAACGCTTCGACATGTACTTTGACACTCAAGTATGATATACTTAAACAATTCATTTATTAGTATAGATAGATATAGATTACATTTATCAATAACATGTTTCAAAAAAATCAGGAGGGAGAATTTGAAAAAAAATGGAACATATGGAAGGATGAGCAATCCATTTCTTCTATCAAACAAATTAACAACAAGGTAATTATAAAGTCAAAAATATGAACTTAATATCACAATATTATGATCATCCTTTTCCTACTAATCCATTTTTTTAATATCAGGTTCATCGCCTAAAATTGTACTCTCTTGGATGGGGATCGACAATAATAACAGATAAAACACAGCTATGGAATATCATAAAAAAAAGAACTAATAGCTCAAAGGACAAACAAGTATTTATTTCAATCTTTTATATAATGTCATCTACGAATAATATTCGTTATCAATTAATTACATTCGATATATGCTCATTACTAATTCTCATATGTATGTATTACAGAAATATGCACTGTCCAATAACAACAGATAGTCGTCATGGTGCTACCACTAGATTAAAACAAGAAATCTCCATTCAACATATTTCGTCTGACTACGACATTCTGCAACATACAATGTAGTTTTTCAAAAGTCAAGAAATCATTGATAAAGGGATGTATGAAGAATTGTCAAGAATTTTTATAAGGTATTCAATTATATTTCCCCAAATGAGCGTGCAAATAATGTGCTAATTATAGTCCATTCTTTTTAAGTTAACTTCGTTTTATTCATGACGACTTATATATATATATATATATATATATATATATATATATATATATATATGCAGGGAAATGCAAAACACTCATGGTTCAGATTTCATGTTTGGTCTTCCTGTTAAAAAGCATTGTTGATAGTCTTATTGATTCCTATAGATGTATATATCTCTATTTTTTATAATCTTATTATCATGACTAAAGTGTTCGTAGTTGTGGTATAGAATTTTCACTTTCTTTTCAAGAGTTTTTAATCATTGAAAAAACGTTTGGTGACTAATGTGTGATAATTTGTCATTTTAGGTGTTTCATTTTTTTATTCCAGTGTGTGTAAAATATATTGTATTAATGAAAATTAAAGTACAAAAAAGTTAATTTATATAAAAATGAAATTTAAATTTAAAATATTTCTTATGATTTATACACATTAGCGTCATAGAAAAAACGGATCATACAAACGGGCACGGAACGTGCCCGTTTGGCCACTAGTATCAATTAAGCATAGTAGAACCAATGACACTTGTATTTTTTTTTTAACGACTAAGATATCTGTTAACACAAGTTAGTTTTGAGTTTATGCAATTTACTTGTAATACAAGCAACAAACCTATAGCTAGCTAGTTAGTTAGTTATATATGGTTACAACTGTAATATAGTTAGTTACACTCTAATTAGAGTATATAACATGTAAGAACAAGCTTCTATGAACTAATTGATTCAATAATCAAAATTCATTCTTCTGCATTTTCATTTCTCTGCAGTGAGCGCGTTTGGTGCCTATTGCTACTGCATTGTTCTCAAGCTTTGAACATCACAAAGCTTTTATCAATGACATATCTTAATCACAAGTTTTACTCTTTATATGGTATCAGGCCTCTACATGAGGTATGCCATTGTTAGTTTTCTTCTCATTTCTTTTTCATTTCAGCAATTCTTCTTTCGAATTGCTTCTTGATCCAATTTTCTACACTTCCTCTGCAATTTTTTCTTTTCGATCTTCAAAGATCAATTTTCTTGGTTTTCCCTTTGCTTGTTTCTCTTTGATTCTTCATCTCTATCAAAATGTATGTTGATAGTAATGCTAGTGTTCATGGTTTTAACCATGGCGAAGGCCATATTGCTACTAGTTCTCAATGTCTCCACTACCCGCCCCAACCCCATTTTTTGAAATCGGGAAAAACTCATACCCGAATCCAAACTCAGTCAACTCGAGTTTTTCCCATCGAAACGGGTAGGATTTGGACGGGTACCCACATGTATGAATTTTATTGTCAAGCCTAAATTCAAGTTTGTGATGCAATGTAAATTATAATTAATATTATTATGAATAATAAGCATATAAATGGTATACCACAAATAAAAGTTCATTTCTTCAAATGCAAGATAACTACTGCCCTTCTCTTATGATTTTCATTACTTTAAAATACTAACCGAAAGAGGTATTCACACAATATGCAAAAATAAAAACAACAAAAGTGTAAATATTTTACAATGTTAGATGTTAAATGCTCAAATACAATCAAATATATTAATTTGAAATAATAGATAAATTTATTTCACTAAGGTAAAACTCAACAGAATAAGTTTGATATTTGATCCGACAATTATTAATATACTTCTCTAAATCAGTTATTCAATTTGGATCCAATGGTACTATAGTATTTAGTAAAACAATAATGAAATAAAGTCAATAAATATAAAACACGATAAGAATGAATAGTTATAACATATAAAAAAATATCAATAAAAATATTTTAAACAGCGTAACACAAATTGAGTTTCAATATTTTGTAGAAAACTAAACTTTATATATACACACACACATAGAAGAAAGACAAAAAATATATGATAAATATTCATAGCATATATTTATATGTCGTTAATAATTTAATTTTAGTGAGAAAAATAAATTTGGATTTGTATAAAAAAAATATATAGTGGCAATAAAAACAAATCAAACGGTCCCATTAGTCTCAGCTCAACTGACAATATGCCGAAATTGTTAGGTCAGACGTCGTGACCCGAGTTCGAACCCGGAATCTCACAATTATGTAAGTTTAATTTGAGTGGATTACCTCTCCTTCTAACACTAAAAAAAAATAAAAATAAATCAAGCGGCAATACAAATGTAATTTCAAATTAACTGATTTAGAGAAGAATATTAATCATTGTCGGATCAAATATCAAACTTATTCTGTTGAGTTTTACCTTGGTGAAATAAATATATCTATTATTTCAAATTAATATATTTGATTGTGGCTTCCAGGGCCCAATCTTGAGTTTTGCAAAATCATATTTTGAGAGACATTGAAATATGTGGTATGGACTTGGACTTTGATAATGCTTTGGACGGTCTTCGAGATGCAATTCCGACTTTTGGCTTTAGCAATTTTGCTAGCAAAGACACTGTCCCCGATAAAGCCCAACATGTTTTGGCGAGTATTCTTTTTAGTAAAATTGTTCATGACATGGAAGTTGATTTTGTCATGACCAGAAGACAAAAAGCGGTCTTTGGGTGTTTGAAAGCGGCATCTGCTCAAGATTTTCTCTTCCCTATCCCCATTGATGGGTTGGGCCAACACATGTCTCCGTTTGAGTATCGCAGCATCCTTAGGTACCGCCTCATGATTCCGTTATTCCCTAAGGATGTAGTTTGCCCTGTTTGTCGTAAAGCGTGTCTCGACACTTTTGGGGAGCAGTTCATTGTCGGGAGCTTCCAGGCTTCAAATACAAGCATGACTTGGTCAGAGATGTGTTTTTTGATATTTTTAGGTGTGCGGGAATTTCTAGAAAGAGGCACCTGTAAATTTTTTGACTGACCCACAAGAAGGGAGATCGACACTTCACCTAGCGGATGTTCTAGTGTATGGATGGGTAGGTGGGAAACATGCTTGTGTAGATTTGACTGAAGTTTCCCCACTCGTGGGGCTAGGGGTCGGGGATTTTACTATGGGACGGACATCCCTTATAGCTGCTTCAAGCAAGATGATCAAACATGAGAAAGCGTGCTCTGATGGTCAACACATTTTTATACCGTTTGCATTTGACACTTTTGGTTTTCTCGCACCAGAGGCGGTAAAACTTTTGAAAAGAGTTCAAAAGGTATGCATAGTAATGTTGTGTTGCCTAGGTCTATAAATGTAGTTTTCCAAAGACTAGGTTTTGCTATACAGAAATGTTTAGTGGCGCATCTTGTTGTCCGTCTACCTAGCTTTGGTTCATGTGTAATTATTTCTATATATATCGAAATCATATTGTATTTTGGCTTAAAAAAAAAATTGGATTTTTATAAAAAATATAGTGGACGGTGAGATTTGTATAAAAAATATATCCGAATTTTGATTTAAAAAAAAAAAGATTGAACGTTCGTTACCAAAGATATGCATTGATTTCTTATTTTTTATAATAGATATGCAACAATAAAGAGTAGGGTTACTTACTCGAAGAATCAAGAAACAATCAACCATGGAGGAGACGATGAAGAAAACATTGCCGTATCTACCTCACGAATTGATCATTGAAAGCCTTCTGAGGTTACCGGTGAAATCTCTTATCCGATTCAAATGTGTTTGTAAGTCTTGGTTTTCTATTATCTCTGATTCTCGTTTTGCAAATTCACAATTTCAACTTACCGCTTCAACACACATTCATAGAGCTCTGTTCATATCAACAAGAGCACCTCATGTGATTCGATCTATAGATTTAGAAGCATCACTTGTCGATGATAGCTCTGTTGTTTCACTCAAGCTCCCTAAATTTATTCAACCCTATCTTCTTTCTTACATTGCAATTAAAGGTTCATATAGAGGCTTTATACTTTTGTACTACTGTTCAAGCCTCTATCTATGGAATCCATCCACCGGACTTCATAAAAATATACCTTTTGGTTCCAATTTAGATACACGTGATAAATCTTTCTATGGTTTTGGGTATGATCAGTCAACACATGATTACTTCATTGTTTTAATGTCAACTGATTCAAACTCATCATACTTCCAGTTTTTCTCGTTCAGAGCAAGTGGAAACAAATTGATGAGGGTACTACTTACATTTTTTTGAATTGGCAAATATTATTAATAAACAACCCACAAGCACAAGAAGTGCTAGATGAGTTCACAGTACAAGACCAGCAGTACCAAACACACCCTGAAGGCTAAGCCAACAAGGCAGGGAAAATAAAAACTCAATAGCTCAGCAGCAGAAAGAAAATACAGCACCGTATAACATAAGAGCACACAGAGCCATAATAAAGAAAAACCTCCTTGCAAAATCCCAGCACCGTTGGGTACTACTTACATTAACTATACCAGTGGAATTAAAGATGGTTGTCCCAAAGCAGGGTTGTTCTTTAATAGGGCTATTAATTGGTTTGCGTATTGTCTTCAATTACAAAAGAATGTTATTCTTGTCTTTGATTTAAGGCGTGAGGGTCTATCTTGTAAAGTTTGAGTTATAAATTAGTCATCAAATTCCTGCTGATAAATTCTTTCAATTGCTCCTTCATAGAATGATGCTGACTACTTCAGTTAACATATATAGCCAACGTAATTTGAAGCTGTGCTGGTCATTTGATTAAACTATCTTATGAAGATCTTGATGTCTAGATATTATAGGACAAAACCTGGGCATTAAATTTGTATGGTTTTGCGCATATTAAGAGACATATTTTAGGTTTATAACTACTTGGATGCATGATATTCCCAATTATGGAGGGGAAGAGTGGAAGACATTGTTGGAACAAAATATGTGTTAATACACACCCTTAGGTTTTGATGATAACAAAGTATTAAATGGACAATTGATGGTACTAATGTTTAAATTAACTGCAGGAGAATTCAACGTTATATCAAGAGCACACTTAATTTAGACTCTGATGAAACCTATGGAAGTCTGAATAATTACACTCTGAAAGAGTCAGAAGCTACAACGTGGTCAGGAGCTAAACAAAGTTCAGAAGCTCAAAGAGGATCAGAACGTCTGAAGGAGTTCAGAAGCTCAGAGAAGTTCAGAAGCTCAAGGATGTTCAGATGCCTACAAGAGTTCAGATGCTCTGCTAGTCATGAGTCATTAAGAGGATGAAGACGTTCAGAAGCTGAATTGCGAAGGACTATCAGAGGCCAACCATTCAAGACCAATCAGACTCCAAGTTATCAAAGGTTCATCAGAAGCAAAAGAATTCCCCAAATCATCAGAAGGGCTACGTCAACTACAATTATCAAGCCTGATGATTTGTTCTAAGGTCAACTAATTGCAACGGTCACAAAGGATGTGATCCCTCTCTCTAGGAGCTAGTTGTACCTTATAACTGTACTATTGGACAAACAGTAAAGGTGAAGCCTCTTTGCAAAGGAAGACGTGGCTTTACTCAACGGATCTTAAAGACTACAGCTGTCCATTTTACAACGGGAATTTCTCCAACGTCTCAATGTCTTTCTCAACTCATATAAATATGCCAAAGAAAGAATTGATGACTAGCGATCTTCATTAGAAAACATCTCTCAGAAGAAAGTGAGAATCTGCATTGTAATAGAAAATATCTCTCAAATGAAGTGAGCATAGAAACTAGCTTAAGCCTCTGAAGTTATTATGTTTGTAATAAGTTTAAGCTTATAAGTTAGTAGTAAGTCTTCTGCTTAGTGTAGAAGCAACAAAGTCTTCTACTTAGTGTAGATGCTCTTCTGCTTAGTGTAAAAGTAAGAAAGTCTTCTGCTTAGTGTAGAAACACATAAGTCTCAATCTTAGTGATTAGAGCATGAAGTCTTAAGCCTGTGTGCTTGAGCAAGGAAGTCTCTGATCTTGTGTGATCAGAGCAAGGAAGTCTCTCTGTCTTGTGTGACTAAGAGCAGGAAGTCTTAAGCTTGTGTGCTTGAACAAGGAAGTCTTTGATCTTGTGTGATCAGAGCAAGGAAGTCTCTCTGTCTTGTGTGACTAAGAGCAGGAAGTCTTGAGCTTGTGTGCTTGAGCATCTATTGTAATCTTTGTGATTATAGTGAACTCTCTTGGAAACAAGGGGACTGAAGTACTCTCAATTTGTGAGGGGAACCAGTATAAATTGTTGTGTGTTCTTCTCTCTCTCACTCTCTCTTTTACTCCTTCATCATTCACTTAACCGATAGTTTAATTGTGTAAACAAATCCGCTGTGCTTAAAGACTCTGATAGATTTAAATATCTTGAAAAGTTTTTAAATACCCAAAACACAATTCAACCCTCCCCTTTCTTGTGTTTTCTCTACGCACCTTCAGACATAGATGATCTGTTAGTAGTGTGTGATGAACTCATGGAGGTGATATAGTCCCATTTTAAGACTGGAAAGAATTGGAATTATGGAGTTCTCTGTTAAGTTTAAAAAGGAGTAAGGAGCACATCATAACTATGGTCCTTTTCAATTGTTTGATCAAAATACTATTCTATGAAAGAATTAATTCAAAATATAGTTTTAGCCTTTATTTTACAAATATTTATTGTTTGCTGATCAATACACATGGTGAAATAGTTTTTCTGTTTACTCATGTTGAGGATAAGATAGCTTGAGAATACTTCAGTTTGAATTGAATAATGTGGCTAATTAAAGCAATGCATGAAGTATGGAACAAAAAGAGTTCTATTTGGAGAACATGTTTTGTGTATGAATTGGGTATGGGTAGCATTCACGTGGTGTCAATTGTTTTGGTGTGCCACTTTGTTCAATTTGTTACATTTGTTATTGTATTTGTATCATTGTAACATATGCGCATGGGTTGGAGTTCCTAAAAGACATGTTTTTGTTCTGTAAAATACTATTCTGCACTGCAGTGTAACAATTATAATAATCATAGTTTAAGTGTGAAAATTGTAGTGTTTATTCTGCACTTTAGATAGAACCTCTAAAATGTTCACATCACGGTTCATTGAAGTTAGTATCACATGTATTTAGGTGTTGTAAAACATACTACTACCTAATTTAGTTTCATGTGTCATAGAGCAAAGTCTTCCTTGTTAGTTTCATTGGTCATTCATACGATTCTCTACTTTGTTTACTCACAGATAGTGATTGGATTCAACTAAACAAAGAAGCATTTCTGATTTTGCGCTACCGATTCTTAATTTTGCTTCCGTGTTTGTAACTCTGTTGCTGTTTTCATAAATCCTTTGTCCTTTTTTCTCTTTTCATTATTCTGTTACTTTTAGTTTGGGGGTTGGGCTCCAATATTGACTTGTGTTACATGTGTATGATAGTAAGATTAGTAGATAAATATTGAGTTGTGTTACATTGAGTTGATGTCGTTATGTTATGTTTGAAGGAACCTAATATACACATTGGGTGTTGTAATTTGGGCCTTATGGCACAATTGGAATCTGATTGAGTTTGAAGTCCTGTTATGTTATGTTTTTATTTTTTTTAGGTCTTGTCTTAAGTATCACTGTGTCCTTGCTCCTGTTATGTGGTTTGAGTTTTGTTGTGATTTGATGTGGTGTAGCTAGGTGTTGATGTTCACTAATCTGTGACTTCCTTCTTTTTTTCTTTGTCTCTTTGTTTTAGCCTTAGAAAATAGGTGCTAAACTACGTTATTTATGTTTGTTTGTTGTAGTGCTTTCTGCAGGCACTTATTTTCTGTGTTTTTCCTCTTGTAATTTATAATTGTTCCTTTTTGCACTTCTTGTGCATAGGTAACACTTATATTTTGAGAAAAAAAAAATCTAATATATATTTGTGTTTTTTCAGGTAACTGAATGAGACAAGTCAAGAAATGGTAGGCATTTTGAAACTAGAGCCAACACTAATGAAACAACATCACATACTATAGGGAATGTTTAGATATTTTCTTATTTTCGATATAATGCTAATGTTTAGCCACTCCACTAATATTTATGATTTTGAATGTTTGAACTACATTAAAAAATTTATGTATGGATGTTGTTACTATTTGAATGAATTATATGAATGGGATTAAGTAATTTATTATATTTTTTTTTGTTTGGGTCAAGTAGCCTAGTGGCTAGAAAATTCACCTTAAAGGTGAATAAGTGGAGTGTCCCAGGTTCGAACTCAGGCTCCTGCACATATAGTGCGATATCCCTACCAACTGAGCTAAACTCACGGGAATAAGATTAAGTAATTTATATTTATATACTTTTTCATTTTAATTTTCTTACTTTTGTATGGATATTGCAACTATAACTACGACAATTGTTACAACGGTTTCGAAAACTGTCGCAAAGTTCTCTTGCGACACAAATCATCAACGGTTGGACAACCGTCGCAGATGGACGCAGGCTTCAAAATGATTACGTGACATATAGGCATGGCAAATGGACTTAGACCCTTCCGGACCTGCCAAAAATTTAGCGGAGAAAAGTCGATCTAACTGGATGGAGTGTGCTTAGACTTTGCCCTACACCCACTTCGTCCCTGTCATAATTAAAATTATCCCCTTATATTTAACAATATTTTTACCTGCTTATCCTTCTTTAAGACAAGATATTTTTTTCACTTTTTTATTTTTGAAAAAAGAGCTTTGAAACATAATTTTTTTTCAAAAGAAAATAAAAAAGTTCTTTCTGAAAAATGATAGTTTTTTCGGGTGGGAGAGGGGCAGAGACCCATTCCGCACAGGGAGGCGGGGATGGGGCAGGGGTGGTAAAATCAGTCCCCATCCGTTGTCATGTCCAGTGACATAATTTAAATGACATGATACAATCTAGGGGTCTACGTCGGTCGAATTGGGTTGAGTTTAGCCAAAACCAAAACCGGAACTATATAGGGTATTTCGGATTGGGTCTATTAAAATAACCATCCATTACAACATTGGGTCGGGTTGGATAAATCCATTAATTTTCGGGTTGTGCTGGGTAGTGTATTTTGAGAAACCCCATGTCTCAGAAGCTTCCCTTTTCTTATAATTTCTTGCCTTGTATTTGGATCCTTGCCAATATTTGAAAAATCTATAACAGAAATAACAGAAATAGTGTATTGTGTGTTGGTTGACTTTGTGGCCAATATTTGTAAAGTTATGAGGTGGATGAAGAGTTCATGTAGCCTATTATCAGAATTGAATTTGAAGTTGGATTCAGTTACATCTGTAGTAGTAGACCCCATGTTTGTTTATTGTGTTTGCATGGTGAAATTTTGTTTATATTATACTACTATGTCAATGTCCCATTTGTAATCACTACTTGCTACTTCAATAATGGGCGTATAGCAAATGGTTAACCATGATCTAATAATAATAAAATCATATGATGGACTAGAAGCAACATTATGCGAGTTATTTTTAAAGCGAGTGATTTCAACCGATTAGAGAGAATTTTGAGACTGTTGATCTCTAGCAATTAAAAAAAATCATTTAATGTCTCACAAAAAAAAAATTGCGTGACAAATAAGTCCTTAAGCGAATTATCTAAAATAGTAAGATAAATATCAGAGATAAATTAACAGGTTTTTTTTATGCAAGTTAAGAGGGTTATATCAACAATTTTTGGACTTCAAAATGATTACGTAACTTACGTTACATAATTTAAATGACATGACATACAGTATGATGATGTAGAATTATTCATGTGAATTAATTATTTATATTTCATTAATTAAATAATAAAAATGATTTTTTTTTTTGAAATTGAGACTAAATTTTTTAGAGGGTTTTCTAATAATTTAGAGGCCGTTTGTTATAGTTTGTTTTAGAAAAAAAATAACTTATTTTATAAAAAATAATCACTTTTGAAAATATTGCATTTGTTTGTTACAAAGTTTTAAAATAATCAGAAGTTAAAAATAATTAGAAAACAGCTAAAAATGAGAAGTTGTTAAGAGAAGCTTCTTAAATAATAGATTTTTTTAGAGAGAGAGAAAATAGATGTTAAAAGGAGAAAATTATTTTATAATTAAAAAAATCACTTTTACATGTTGTATCTAAACAAACTAAAAATTATTTTAGTTTAAAAAAGTGATTTTTATTACAATAAACAAACACAAAGTAAATTCTACTTTTCTATAAAATCTCTAAAAATTAATCTCTAAATTATTGAACATCAAAATCACTACTTTTTTAATCTGATATCATCAAAATTTAGTAGTGACCAAAATTAAAGAGTTTTAAAATAGGGGACTAATTTCGTGAATGAGTTAAAATAAGGGATCTATATTTGTCCTACATTTTCTTTATGTATCACTAACAAATAACTGTCATATCCGTTTGATTTGCAAAGTGTAAATACTGGACAAAACAATATAGGACAACACAAGACAGAATAATACTGAACAAACAGTTAAGGTATTGAACAAATATTGTGTTGTACAATGTTTAGTGGACAAAAAATTATTTTGGTATTTCAGATAACTTGTGCACATGACAAAAAGTTGTTTGGTGGTTCAATGTGGGACAAGAATTTCAGTTTTGTCCTGTCCCTTGGCGTTCAGTTTGTCTAGTACCAGAAACAATTTTAAAAATCAAACACAATACAACTGAAATTGTCCTGTTCAGTCCTTATTTTTTAGCAGATCAAGCGCACAATATATTTGTTATTATATTTATGAGTGATAACATTTGTTTTGTATTTTTTTATGAATTAATGACAAATATTTATTCTATTTTTTTGGATAGGCAAATATTAGTTGTTAGTATACTATTAGAAGCAAGGTTGTAAAAATCGGACCAACCGACCGAACCAATTGAACCGGAAACTGGACATGCATCCGGTCCAGACAACACCTAAAACCGAATGCGCAGTGAACCTGACGTTAAACCACTAAACCAGCTCAAAACCAGGGAAAATCGACGGTCTTGACATTTTGCCTGTCTCAATTTTTGTTGACAGACTTATAAACTTTTTAGAAGAAAAAAACCCAAGAAATTGTTTTCAAGATGTAACACTCAAACTAACAACCACTCTTAAAATTATATTTTTGGTTTCTATAAAATTACCAAATTTTGTTTTTGGTCTCTATAAAAACAACCGACATGTTTTTATTCTTACAAAAGTATCATGCACGAGTACATATTATTAAATTATGTGTATTTTAAACAATTAATCTGCATGTATGTTTAAAATATGAGTTTAATTGTTGTGCACTGTCGGTGTAAAATTTTTTTGCACATACATCCAATGATGTGTTGCCACATCATTTAATGAATGTGACACATCATGTATTTTTAATTACCATACATGATGTGTCGATATATTATTGGACGCATGTGTAAAATAACTTTACACTGACGGTGCATATAAATTAAACTCTTAAAATATTATAAAAATTTCCACAAAATTTTGTATAATATTCAAAAGATAACAATTTTTTTGAATTTTTATACTTTTAACAAATTATCTTTAAACTATTAATTTTTTGAATAATTTTTTTCTATACATGTTTAGAATACTATAATTTTTTTTTATAAAGAATCAGAGAATGAGTTTTCATATTTATAAATTTAAATTTCGTCGATGTAATTTAAACGAATTTTTGCTTTCATCCATGTAATTTGTGCGAAATTTGGTTTTTGTCCGTGTAGTTTGTGTTAGTTATGGTTTTCGTCATTGTAGTATGTCAAGTCAGCACTATCTGAATACTTGGCAGTGATCCAGTCAGTAGATTCTAGCATGTTAGCGTTTTTGTGTGATATGACCACATTAAAGACTAAAACCAAAGAAATTTAAAATTATTGGAGCAAATTGAAAGGATTTTTTTTTTTTAGGGAATATAAAACTCAAATGCGCTAACATGGATTAAAACCACATTTTATTGTAACAAAAAAAACACATTTTACCCTAAAATATAAAATTACTCCCTCCGTTCCTTTTTATTTGTCGTTTTAGAAAATTTACTACAAATGAAGGAAGTGTATTTTTGTACCTTATCTTCCCTACTATACCCTAATTTTATTTTATTTTTTGGAATATATCATGTACAAAAAAATATGAAAAAACAAAAACCAACAAAAATATAGGAACAAAACAACAACAATAAAAAGATTATATGAAAAAGTTTAGTAAAAAAAAAGATACAATAAAAATATTATATAAACTTTAGTCAATAAAAAAAATAGAAAGAGGGTATAATAAACGAGTGAAGATCCTCTCCATTTATTTTCCTTTCAGTATAACCTTATACTATCAAAATGACAAATAATTTGAAATAAATATTTTTTTCTAAAACGACAAACAAAAAGTAAGGGAGGGAGTAACTTCTTTTTTGGACTAATTGTGAAAAAAGGAAAACTTTTTTTTACTAACAAAATATAAAATTAACCTTTATTTTTTTAAACGAAAAATAAAATAAAATAAACTGAAACACTAACCAAGAGGGTAATTTAATTTTAACCTATATTTTATTTTGACATACTTACTGTATATGTATATATATAACCTGTAAAGAGTAGGGTTACTAGAATCAGTATCAAGAAACAACAGTTGCTTGCAGAAGAGACAATGAAGAAGATAGTGCCGTACCTTCCTAATGAATTGATCACTCAAATCCTTCTGAGGTTACCGGTGAAATCTCTTATACATTTCAAATGTGTTTGTAAGTCTTGGTTTTCTCTTATCTCTTCTGATACTCATTTTGCAAATTCACAATTTCAACTTACCTCTGCAACACGCACTCATAGAGCTTTGTTCATATCAATTGTATCACCTCATAAAATTCGATCTGTAGATTTAGAAGCATCACTTGACGACGATAGCGCTTTTGCTTCACACAAGTACCCGACCAGTTTAATTAATATCTCCCACCCTTTTTCTCGTATTGAAATTAAAGGTTCATGTAGAGGCTTTATACTTTTGCTCCGTCGTTCAACCTTCTATATATGGAATCCATCCACTGGAGTTCACAAAAAGATACCTTTGTCTCCTCTTAGTTTCAATTTAGATGAAGTTTTTGAATATTTCTATGGTTTTGGGTATGATCTGTCAACAGATGATTACTTGATTGTTTCAATTTCATACGGTACAAACTCATCATACTTTGAGTTTTTCTCGTTGAGAGCTAATAAGTGGGAACAAATTGATGATGCTACTCACATTCACTATTTGAATAATATGGAAGGTTATGATTGCGAAGCAGGGTCACTCTTTAATGGGGCTATTCATTGGTTTGCTTGTCGTCCTGATTTAGAAAACAATGTTATCGTTGCCTTTGATTTAATGAAAAAGAAACTTTTAGATATGAATTTGCCATATCAGTTTGACCATGAGCTTAGTAATTGTGGTTTGTGGGTATTTAGAGAATATCTTAGTCTATGGGCCATGAATTATGATAATGATACAGTTGAAATATGGGTGATGAAAGAATACAAAGTGCATTCTTCTTGGACAAAGACTCATGTTCTTCTTACTCATGCCATTCCCACCAAGTACTTTTTCCCTTTATGCTCTACAAAAAGCGGTGATATTGTTGGAACAAATGGTATTATTGGATTTGTGAAGTATAATGATGAAGGACAGTTATTAGGGCATCACTCCTACTTTAACCAGCCATATCGATCCTATGTGGTCATGTATACAGATTCTTTGCTTTCACTTCCCGGGGACAATGTACAAGTTTAATTAGATGGCACAAACAAGAAGAAGAACAAGGTTTGTGA
This sequence comes from Trifolium subterraneum, assembly GCA_951799995.1. Taxonomy (NCBI): domain Eukaryota; kingdom Viridiplantae; phylum Streptophyta; class Magnoliopsida; order Fabales; family Fabaceae; genus Trifolium; species Trifolium subterraneum. The sequence continues at coordinate 49,237,143 of OX637461.1, read as the reverse complement.
AATATTCTTCATATGTTTCTTGATATTTATAATTATATCGTATTATGTACTCTTGGGTGGCTTCATTTATAGATAGGGTAATATGTGTTTGGCTGCTATTGTAACATGAGCTGATCCAATATCTCATGAAATTTTTATTGCTTAACGATTTGTAGTATGCTTATTTGAAATGTTGACTGCCTTGTTTGTGTAATTTCATCGAGTTTTGATGTATATATGCTGTGGTCACTAGCTGAAATTGTTTTATATGATAAATTAGTTTACAAGTTTATGTGTAATTTAAATTAAGATTAGAAGCTTAAGAGTAATAACTAGAATAATTGAGGATAAGACTAAAATTAGAAATTGATTTGAGGTGAGTTCTTACAAGAAGAAACACTTACAAGAAGACAAGGTGAGTTCTTATAGGATTGATTTGAGGAAATGTTATTCTTTTTAATGATAGAATATGAATACTTGTTGCTCATAGAAATTAGTCATAAAGAGATATGAATTATGAATGCATGCAAATAATTTGTGGACAAACTAATGGATTTGTAAATATTAGGATCATGATAAATCATGTTTTAATGATGTTTTGGTGGTTAGAATGTAAATGAAATTAGTGAAGTGTAGTTAAAATACTCAAATGTCTAGGCCCTCTGTTTTTACAGTTATTGGATTTTGTGGGTTTTAGGCTTGTAAGGGTATTGTAAGTGTTAATCTAATTTCCCTATTTATAATTAGTTGAAGTGAAATGTGACTAAAATATTAATCATAGTTGAAGAGTAATTAGATAACTAGAATAATGCTTATAGACAAGCATTAGTTCCTTAAATTTTGGATTTAAAAGATAAGATAGTGTTAACTGGCAAATTGGAACCAATAGAAAAGAGAAAGAAAATTGATTTTAGTTATGCAAATTGTTTTAAAATTATATTTTTGATGCATTATTGGGAATACAAAGTTTCCGTTTGCCACAGCGAAGAGATAATGTGGTATCCGTTCATGAACCTAAATAGTACTGCCATTACAACTTAGAGTTTTCAAAGAAAGGGGTTTAAGAAAAACTAAAAGGAAATGCTGTTAAACTGTTAGCCATAGGCAAAAGGCAAAGAAGCTTTTTATTGGAGTTTGATTAGATTTCTTATGCATTTCAATGTCTTTTCCCTACATATTCAAATCGAACTGACTTTGAGTCCAGATATGTAAGTGAAATAGGCAGTGAAGCAAGTGATGTGGTCCATTATAGCAGTGTGTTTAGACACATGCAGGGATAAACTTTGTGACATATATCATAGAGGAACCACGAGTTGCGACTGATACGTGGGCAACACCTCCTAATAGCAGACGAGGAGAAGTGGTTAATGACTTAATGCAGATGTTTGCAACAATTGCTATGGAGTTTTCATTATATGGTTGATTGGTTGCAAGTTGATTAGACCATTGTGTGTGTTTATTTGAGTGTGCATGTTTTTGTCAATTATGCAGATTGCCTCTTATTTTGGTAATTCAAAACTTAGGATTTTAATTGAATGTGTATGATTGTAATTGTTAATTAAAGTTAAATAGTTTTCACCTTTGGCCTAAGGTCATGGATCCATCATCGCTTCAGGGACAACTCGGTCTAACACCGGTGAAGTTGATGGTTATTAGTGCATATACCAACATCAAGATTAATGAATGTAGTTGTTCATAATCACAACTTGAAGTATGATAATACAGAAGTTTCAATGCCCTTTGCATAATATTGTGTTGAGTAGTCTTTTAGAGACTTGCATGTTGAATTTTCTTCGGATAATAGTTCCTTGATTGGACCATAAATTATTGATTCATCATCTGTTCTAAACAATGATGCAATTGAAATTCTTTGACCTATATGCTTTGCTAAAATTCTGTGCTCAACGCTAATGAACTTGTCATTAGTTACAAGTTGCATAATATACAGTTATATTGATAATTAATCATAATCTAATTATTATTCATAACATTTAATTGCTACTTTTTTGTCATCTAACAGTAAAACAAAGGCATATTATTTTGTTTAAATCATGAAAAATAGAACAACATGATAGGATCTCCAATGTTTACTACAAGAGCTCCATGGATAGGAGTTATATCAATCCATTTATTGTCATGAAGAACTTGAAGTCCACCTATCTGATCTTGCAAAAGTATGGTTATAAAATCATTATCTGTGTGATTGCTATATCCTATAGTTAATTCTGGTTCAGGACATGAAGGGTAATAGTGACACAGAACAATAAAACCTTCATCACAACCTATTTCCTTAAGCTGACCGTGGTTTAGGCCTAGAGCTTCTGACAATAACTCAAGCAATGTAGAAGCAACCATCATTATTTTCTCTGAGTATTCAATCACTATATCTCTGTATCAAGATAACACAAGTTACAATGTAGTCATTCCGGGCGTTATAGCACCTTCACATAGAAGGAGATATAAAGAAGAAAAGTAGAGAAGTTAAAAGAAAAAATGGACGAAAAGAGAAGGAAGATGAATTAGAGTCAATTACAAAGTTTAGACGAAATAAAAGACAATTACAAAAAAAAAATTGAATGTGAAAAGATATGACGGATTATGATAGGCATTGTGGTACCTCTGGTTCAATCAATGTCACACAAGGTTGAATTCATGACGAAGACAATGTCATTGTGGTACCTCTGGCTCAACCTTTTCTCTCTTTTCACTCAATACTGTTATGGCGACAGAGATGTGGAGAAGACATTACCATTCCGACATGACGAAGCTTCAATTCCGACACACCACTGGCTCACTGCGTTTTGCACCAATCTAAGACACATTTCCATCAAAGCTCCACTATAATGAATGAAAATTAAAAACCAAAGATATGATTGATTCAATATGTTACTGAAATAATATAACTTTGATTTTAAAATTTGATTTTGATTCAATTTTCATTTTGATATGCTTTACCCTTGTGAAACAACTATTTTTCTTAAAGTTATTTCATAATACTTTAAATTTTATAAATAAATTTTTAAATAAATAATCAAATCATTTTATATAATTTTAAATAAAAATCATGCGCGAATAAACAATTAAATTTTTTTTTATAAGAATCATGATCAAATAAATAACTTTCTCCCTTTACTTTGTGTGTGTGAAAGTTTTCAATAACTTATCATTTCGTCTATCTTAAAAAAAAAAAGTCACTAGATTAATCTAATGATAAGAGATTTAGGTAGTACGCTAATATACACTACATTCCAGTTATGTTCCTCAACTTCATTGTACGAAAATTTAAGGGTTAAATGTGCAAAAAGTCCTTGCACCTACGGATCATTAGAGTTTTAGTCGCTGCATTTTAAAAACTTTTCGTTTTGTCATTGCTTTTTCATTTTATTTTAAAAATAGTCCATAGATCCATTTTTTTGCTGAAGTGTCATGTTTAGGTCCTGCACTTACGTGTCATTTCAGTTTTCTTCCCTGCATTTTTAAAAACCTCCTTTTCATGCATGGACTAAGACTCAAATGACCCATAAGTGTAGGACTAAAACTCAAATTACCCGTAAATGCAGAAACACTTAAGCAAAAAAATTGGTCCAGGGACTATTTTTAAAATAAAATAAAAGTGCAATAACAAAACGAAATATTTTTAAAATGCATGATTAAAATTCATATTTAAGCCGAAAAATAATACACTTACAAACCTTTTCTTTTCACAAAACTTGTGATACCATTTTTACTCTCAAAAACTGTCAACAACACACGATGGAGTTGGAGACGAAGAATCACACGCTGATGCAATATCTTCCTTATGAATTGATCATCCTAATCCTGTTGAGGTTACCGGTCAAATCTCTTATACGTTTCAAATGTGTTTGTAAGTCTTTGTTTTCTCTTATCTCTGATTCCGATTTTGCAAATTCACATTTTCAACTTACCGCTTCAACACACACTCATAGAGTTTTGTTCATATCAAGCTACAGAGGACAAACTCGATCTATAGATATAGAAGCATCACTTGACGATGATAGCTCTCTTGTTTCACTAAACCCTAATTTTATGCCCTCCGAATCTTTTTCTGATATTGAAATTAAAGGTTCATGTAGAGGCTTTATACTTTTGCACTGTTCTTCAGCCTTTTATTTATGGAATCCTTCCACTGGACTTCACAAAAAAATACCTTTGTCTCCTTTTCGTTTCGATTTAGATGAAGATTCAGAATATTTCTATGGTTTTGGGTATGATCAGTTAACAGATGATTACTTGATTGTTTCAATTTCATATGATATAATCCCACCATACTTGGAGTTTTTCTCGTTGAGAGCTAATACTTGGAAACAAATCGATAGTACTCACATTCACCATTCGTATGCCAATGAAGATTTATGCACAACTGGGACACTTTTTAATGGGGCTATTCATTGGTTTGCATATTGTCTTGATTTACAAGAGGGTGTTATTGTTGTCTTTGATTTAATGGAAAGGAAACTCTTAGATATGCATTTGCCAGATGAGTTTGACTTTGACCTTGAGTACTTTGGTTTGTGGATATTTCAAGAATTTCTTAGTCTATGGGCTAAGAATTATGATAATGATACAGTTGACATATGGGTTATGAAAGAATACAAAGTGCATTCGTCTTGGATAAAGACTCATGTTCTTCCTATCGATGCCATACCCACCAAGTACATTTCCCCTTTATGCTCTACAAAAAGTGGTGATATTGTTGGAACAGATGATCGTACTAGATTGGTGAAGTATAATGATGAAGGACAATTGTTAGGGTGTCGCTCCTACTGTAACAATCGATATGAATTCGAAGTGGCCATGTATACAGAGTCTTTGCTTTCACTCCCCAGGGACAATGTACAAGATTAAGAGGATGGCACAAGCAAGAAGAAGCATTAGGTTATGAAATATTCTCCTTCATATTTTTCTTGATATTTATAATTATATTGTATTATTTACTCTTTGGGTGGCTGCATTTGTAGGGAAATGTGTTTGACTGCAATTGTAACATGAATTGTCCAATATGTTATGAAATTTTTATTGCCTAACTATTTGTATTACGCTTATTTGAAATATTGACGGTTTTGTTTGTGTAATTCGATTGAGTTCTGATTTATGTTGTGTTGACTACTTGAAATCGTTTTATATGGTAAATTAGTCTCACAAGTTTGAGCATGTTGATCAAGATCAAAATCACAATTACACAAGTTGGACTCAAAGTGACTCATTAAAAATTTGGTCTTAGCCACATATGTAATTGAAGGAAAAAGAAGGTCATGTTCTCTTATTTCGGTGAACTAACTTTTTTTGTTGCAATTTCTCTGTTTCAATCCAGGAAAAAAACACTGATTTAAAATTAATGTTTTACACATGAACAATTAAATGAAATTTTAATACTTTAGAAAGATCATAAGAAACATCAAAACTAAATCACCTCGTTAACTTAAATAGTACTGCAATTACAACTTAGAGTTTTCAAACAAAGGGGTTTAAGTTAAGAAAAAGGAAATGCAGTTTGCAAGAGGTGATAATAAGCTTCCTATGAATGTGTTAAACTATTATCCATAGGCATAAGGCAAAGAAGCTTTTTATTAGAGTTTGATTAGATTAAGTAGTGGCATATCTTCTTCTGAAGTAGAAATTTCTTTGGCATTCCAATGACTAGCATACTGTTTTTGCCTTTGTTGTATCAAAAGTAGTTTCTTTTCCCTGCCATAATAGTCAATTCCAGACAAAGTAAGCAACTAATTAGAATAAAAGTCATAAGGAAGAGCTGGAAATTAAATTAGAAATTGAGCAAGAAAGTGAAGTAGGCAGTGAAGCAAGTGATGTCCTTGAACACCAACTTTTGAATCATCAAATTCCTTAACTTCACCTTTTTGTCATAATTCGAACAGTTCCTCCCTCCATAGGTGATCAAGCAGTAGATATTGAATTCAAAGGGGAAACTTAAAAGTCTTTGATATCAAAATTTTCAGTCAAGTCGACGTATAAGCTGTTAGCTAGTATAACAGATGTGTGTCCTGTCGTTTCTCCGGAGGCTGCTAAATTTTTTCAGTTTATTTGGAAGAGTCGAGCTCCGTCGAAAGTGAAGACCTTTGCTTGGATGCTGCTTCATGACAGGCTGCCAACCCGGAGTAATCTGCAGAGTCAAGGAGTAATGCTTCCAAGTTCCAACTGATAACCATGTCCGGGTGCTTTATCTTTCTTCGGTGGAAAACTTGGTTCACTTATTCCTTCATTGCGATTTTGCTTCCAAGGTCTGGTAAGCGGTCTTCTTTTGGTTATCGATAGTGTTGATATTACCTCCAGATTTATTCTACTTGGTTAATTACTTTTGTGGTTTCGGTAAAGGAAAGAAAGTGCGGAAAGGGCTGCTGTTGATTTAGAATGTGGTTATATGGACGCTGTGGCGGCATAGAAATGAAGGAATCTTCGATGGTACAGTTGGTGATCCCTCCGAAATTTTGGATGATATTATGATGCTGTCATGGAAGTGGTTGTATTTAAGCGACACGAAAGCGGTTCATTGCCATTTGTATGAATGGTCGATGGAACTGTTGATTTGTTTATCACGATGACTGGTTTCCGTCTGCCTGCGTTTTTTTTTTGCTGCTGCTGTGTTCTTGCTGCATCTAAGTTTTTGCTATTGCTGTGTGTTTGTGTGGTTTGGCCGTGTCTGCTGCAGTTCCAGTTGTTATTTTGGGTGTTCATTTTGGCAGTCTCGCTGGTTTTTCTGTTTGTTTCTGTTTTCTTGTGTTTCCTTTTAGTGTGGCCTGTTCCTTGTGGTTTTTTGTTTGTAGCTTCCACCTGTTTGCCGAGGTCTTAATTGTCTGGTTTTTGGTTTGGTTTTATGGCTTTGTAATTTTTGTTTTCATCTTGCTTTTTTGAGCCTTATTGTATCCTCTTTAGCTCTTTGCTTGTTTGGGAGAGTCTTCATATATATAGAGTTCGGAATTTAAGAGGAAGGAAAAAGTTCTTAATGCAAGTGAACACTAGAGCTAAAAGAAGAGGAAATAGATATAGTTTTCATTGATTCCATTTCCAGTTATGAGGCAATGCAGTGGCTACATCAACCAAAGAAATAAGTGTTGCCAAACTTCAAAATTGCATAAACCATCAATTTAGTCTTATAAATATCATTCTCTCTCAAATTTAATTCCTAAAGTATATAAATATAATTAGTCCATATAGTATATAAAATCTGTCATGTTTTATTTTGTTGTAACTCGCCGGTACTTAGGGGAAGTCCTGGAAATTGGGAATTCGGCCAGAAGGTTTAATCTTCAAAATTATACGAGAATATGTCACGTTAGCCCTTAACGTCATAATAGCAGGGACTAAAATGGCCGGTGTCTTAAGGGACTACATATTATACGAGAATATGTCACGTTAGCCCTTAACGTCATAATAGCAGGGACTAAAATGGCCGGTGTCTTAGAGACTACATATTATATTTATATACTTAAGGGACTAAATTTATGGTTTATTCTTTGGAGTATGTCTTAAAGACCCTTTTCTGAAATAAATTAAGACATTATTTTCTTAACATTAAATATTCTATATCATAGGTAAATTATTGTTTAACTTGAGTGATAATGATAAACGCAACATTGAAAACAAACCTACAAACGTTTGGAAAATCTTATAGCTAGTTTTGGTGGATTTGATGCCATAAAAAATAAACACTACACCAAATTATAGCAGTACCTAATTACCAAATGTGCTATTTCAAGATAGCCATTAGAAAATATTGACGCAGCTGTGAATCAAGTATTCAGTCTTTGCAGAAGACAAACACACTGATGCAGACCAGTTAAGAACCAGCTAGCAAACTCAACTCAGGATTTCTGCCTGTGTCACAGACAAGCAGCGGCATCATGAAGGTACTGATCCAAATAAAATCAAACCTTCACACCGAGGCCAAAACGGACACAAATTTTGAGATGCGACTAAGATGCCAAAGGTTTCCAACCGAGAAATAAAATAACCAAGCACTTTCCAGTAGCAGCCTGTAGGATCAACCAGGATTACTAAAACAGATAATACTGGGATAAAAAACTCAGGCATATAATCGGATAAATACAAGGGCTTCAACTTGTTGGAGTTTGCCTTGAAAATTGGAAGAAGAAGCAGTGCAGGTCTGGGTCTGGTGATGGCGCGTCGCGCCGTTGATCCTCGCGCGTCGCGCAATGCTGCGTGCTGTGGCTGTTGCTTCTTCTGCTGTTGGCGCGTCGCGCGCCAGTCTCCTGCGCAGCGCGCAGATGCGCGAGTCTATATATAGGTTGTGCGTTTTCTGTTGTTTTAAGTGTGTTTTTAGGGTTTCTGAGGCCAACAAAAGACTAGGGTTAATAGAGTAACATCTTGGGAAGACTCTAGTGTTGGAGAAACATTCTAACACCTTGGGAAACACTTCTTGATTGAATTTCTTGGTCACGGGAAGAAATTCGGGACTTGGGTAGAATTAGGGAATTGTCTAATTCTTGTAACCCAATTGGGATTTCATTGTAATCGTATTCTATTAATAGTGGAACGGAGAGGGCTACCCTCCCCCCAGAGTAGGTTCATTAACACCGAACTGGGTAAACAATACGCTGTGTTCTTTACGATTTCGCGGTTTTACTTTGTTGATTATTATTATTGTCATTCTCAATTGTTGATTACTTTAATCGTATTGCTCCACACATCAAAAGGTATTGGTGTGAGTTAATCGAATTCACAACACAACTGATAGCATTCGGGCATATAATCGGATCTACCATGAGTACCATCCACTAATAAATCGAATAACCGAAGTTTCTGACTTTAACTCAGCCAATTCGACAGAAGTAATTTCGCTTCTTCCATGATCTTTGAAACTGGCACACTTTTTTTTTTTTTGAATTTTTTTGCGTTTCTAGCTTTCCAAAGACAAACGAACCGATTACTTCTGAGACCTGATTCAGTACCCTTCTTTCCCTGAATTGTTCCATTAAATGCATTAAAATGGAACCTATGATTCAACTTTGTACGCAAAATCACACTCGAAGAAAAGATGAGCCTATGATTCAACTTTAACACAACCCCCTTCACAATTTATAACAGCACTACTTAGTATTTCGGTCTTACTTAGATTTTCCTTAGACGACACTCAATCTTGAAATACTTGCCACGCAAGCACCACAAGTTTTAGCGGTACAAATTTATGCCACACATTTTTATATGGCTCTCGATTCCCCGAATTGCTCGCTTCTGTTAACAGATTGTAAACTAATTTAACAGAATAGCAATGCGACAAATCAGCCTGCCAGATGAAACTATCTCTTCTGTCTTCCCGAAACACAACTGACCCGATTTCTCCAATTAAATGCTGAAGCATCTCCGATTCCCATTCAGGAGTTCTTTTCTCACAACTTCATCTCTCATAACGAGATCATCATGGATACCTGTTAAGTCAATTGATATTAGATCCCTGACAATAGAACATATGTGGAACTTCTGTTACTCCATTTTCTATAAGTCCTTAAACACCAGCTTTTGAATCTTCAAATTCTTTAACTTCACTTTTTCTGTCATAATTTGAATTGAAAGGAGAAACTTAAAGGCTTTGATGTCAAAATCTTTTTTCCATAAGAGCTGAAGAACTAAGGCACCTTTTTTTTCCTTCTATACATGGATGCTTAACATATAAGATAAACACATTATGCTTACAACCTATATTTAATAAAGCAACTACAATGCATAATAGACTTTTATGATAGACCTTTATGCAGAAAGTTCCAGTACTTAGAGAAACATAAATCTACTTGGTGTAGCTTCACCTCACATGATAATGTTTTAAAACAAAAACCAATGTACTTGGCAATATATTATTTGCAAGACAAAAGTAAAGTACAAACTTCAACTCCAAGAATAGGACCTATAACAAATCAATTGAACACTGAAATTGTTATTATTTTCCAAATTATCTTTTTATTTATTTATCATGCTTAATATATATTAACCAACTCATATCTTGAAATGTTGAAGAGCAGAGATGCCATCAAGCCCTTTAGCATCGAAGAAGGCTACATAATCATCAAAAGTGGTTTCTCTGTATCTTGGAGGGTTATCTTCTGATAATAATTCCTTTATAGGTCCATAGAGCTTTTCCTTTGCTCTAAGACCTGCCCTGAAAAAACATGCAACAGATATTCTTGGACCAATGGTATTTGCCAATACTCTATGTTCAACACTCTTGAATCTGTCATTTGTAATAAGCTGCAGGACATTAAAAATTATAATTAGTTGCATTCATGTGACGATCGTTTCACATACATCAAGAATTTTTGAAGTATTTTAAATTTGTACATGGCTTTTCACTTCAATACATAAACAATTTAAAGATGTAAGGCCAATGATAAATATTCAGCACCAAAATACTTTGGGCACACAATCAGTTTTAATATAATTGTTAGAGTGCCGATCATGTTTTAAATTAAACAGATAAATAAATAAAGAAATAAGAGGTACACTAGAACAAAAACGATTGATCACAAAGTTCGGTCAATGGTGCTTAAATTAAATCTCCGACGGCAAAGTGCCTACAAGAGTTTTTTGATTGTGCAATTCTTAAGGTTACGGAGTACAATAGAGTTAAAATACTACAGTCTATATTATACATTTGCGTCTGAACTGTAGCTCGGAGGACTTTTCCCCCCACCAGTTCCAACCTCCTAGTCAAAACACAACATACGAGTAGGTCAAGGCCAAAGAGCAGATGCTCTCACTTCAATCTGCTATGCACTCGTTGTATTTATTTTAGTAAAACATTATGTGGTTTGATGCACATCACAGATAATGGTACCAAAAACAAAAAAGAACCAAATGCTATTGCGGAAAATATACACATAAGCAAAATAGTAATAGAGGACTTGCCTGCAAAACTTCACCATAATTAATAACAAGAGCCCCTGGTATTGGTGGTACATCAATCCACTTGTCCTGGTGAAGAATTTGAAGGCCACCAACATAATCTTGGAGAAGCACTGTGAGAAAACTGCTATCACGGTGTTTGGTGACTCCCATAGTTAATTCTGGCTCAGGACAAGCAGGATAGTAATGGCCAAGTAACATCATCCCCTTACAACAATCCATGTCTTTTAAATGGTTTGGATTCAATCCAAGAGCTTCTGATAGTAATTCAAAGAGTGTCATTCCAAGTTTCATTACATGTGCTCCATATTCTAGAAGTATATCCCTACAAGAAGATGAAATCACCAAGCAATTTTATTAAATTCTCTATGGTAGAAATATTATGTTTTAACTTAATCATATAAGTTAGATTGGACCTAACTCAACTCAACTCCATAAAATTAGCTTGTAAGATGAGAGTTGTTCTCACTTATAAATTTATGTTTAGACGTTTACTTGTCTATGATGAGCTGTTAACATTAACCTCCTAGCCTTTTTTAACTAATTGGTTAATTTCACTTAACATCTTTGATGAACAATTGTTCATGTTCATTAGTGGCAAGTTTGGAGACAAAAAAAAACCCACCTGCATACTACTGGCAAATCTTCTGGTTTGGGAGCATTTGGAGCAAGGTGACATTCAAAAGTATCCTTCCAATAAGGTGCTGGTGAACTATACAAATCAAAATTACTATTATAAATAAAAGGCCTTGTTTGATCTCTAGTATACATCTCTTTTTTCACTTCAGTATCTTGTTCATAGAATCTAAGGACTCCCTCTTTCATATCTTCAAGAACGTTCAAAGGAATACCATGATTAACCACTTGAAAGAAACCCCATGTCTCAGAAGCTTCCCTTAATTTTCTTATAATTTCTTGTCTTGCAGTTGGATCTTTACCAATATTTGTAAAATCTATAACAGGAATAGTATGTTTTGTGCTGGTTGAATTTGTGGCCTTTGAACACTTATCAGGTGGATGATGAAAAATGGTTGGGATTTTTAGAATACCTTTATCAACAAGTCCTTTAACACCAGCTTTTGTTTCATCAAAAGCTTTGAGTTCTTGTAGCCTATTATCAGAATTGAATTTGAGCTTGGCTTCAATTTCATCTGTAGTAGTAGATTCCATGTTGGTTTCTTGTGTCTGCAATGGACTTGAGAGTGAAAATTCTTAATTTGTCTATGTTGAGAAGTTTTGCTTATATTGTACTACTATGAATTTATGATTATGCCACTGTCCCTAAAAGCATGGTCCCCTCAGTAAATAATATACAGCAGCAAGGGTGAACCATATATGAGCTAATAAAATCGTATGGTAGACCCAGAAGCAACTTTGTGTGACATTGAGCTAGAGGTACCCACAATAAATGACATATAACAGATTTTTGTTGTGAATCCGAACCTTTATTCAGCAACAAACAAACAATTACGTGTAAAGTAAAATCACAATCAAACAAAGAAACAAGAGATTTACTTTTGCGTCCTACCGGTTACTCGCGCGCTCTACGTCTTTCCTATTTTACCCTTCGCTAAGTAGCAGACGTTATAAAAATGAATTTTTTTTAAAAATGTCGTCCACTATTTAAGTAGCGGACGTTATAAAGGTAGGGTGTTTTTTGGGTTGTCCACTACCTAACTAGCAGACAGGGTATTCTGGTAATTTTGTAAGGTGCGCGATAAATGAAGTAGGTTGCCAAAAGTACATACAAAGAATATGCATAGATATTACTCAATTGGTTAGTTAACTAGGCCCAAATCCTTAAAACTACACAAACCCAAAACAGCTATAGGGAAAGTTTCGCCAGGTATCAAGCTCACAATGCTGCAGAGGGAAATCCTAGCTGGAAAAGGACAAAAAACTTGCTTCATTTGGAGAATATTTGAAATGTGTTTCACTCCTTCAGTTTCTTAACAAAATGGGCCAACTAATGCACAACCAATACTATTCGGCCCAACTTGATCCAGTTCATTTGTTAACTTTCCTTTAGGCCAACTTGAGGAATAAGGTATGTCTTTCTTCTTATATTTGATTTTATTATAATCCTCTTTCTATTTTTTTGAAAATATTGTTAATTAGTTGTCATATTTATTAGGATTTGCTTCTATTTTTTAGTTAATAATCCACTACAATATGATTGGTTTGTTTTTGTTAAATTTCAGATTTTTTTTTGTTTTTAGATTTGTATGAATTTTAATTTGTTACTCCTATTTGTAAACTTTAATTAAGGAGAAAACCAAACTGATATGCCAAATTATCATAATAGTCACATTAGGTGTGTTTGTTCAATTCCCTTTTCTCTATTTTTTAATATCAAAATTATGTGGAGTGGAAATTATTTTTTATGGATTTAAGTAAAACAAATATGAAACTAATTTTCATAGCTGAGTTTACTCATAATTTAATTTTGTATGTCAATGTTCAGGCTAATAATTCCAACATTTTAAAGAAGTACTTTCCATTAGTGATTGGTAATATTTCTCTTTCCCACTAATTAATGAATACTGCTCTGCGGATTTGCTATTTTGTAGTCACAACAACATATCTATAAGTGACTCAGTTTATATCAAGCCCTAAAGAATGAAGTATCATGGAATTTGTGTCACACATTTTTTACGAGCACTGTAATAAGTATCATGAGAACAAAATAGTGTCACGGTATGTCATGGTTTTCTATTGTATTTTGAAGTTCAGTTTGCAGTTAAGTATTTCCAATTTTTAGTTCTATTAATGCTTATTTCACTTTATGTCTTTTGTTTTCTTGGTTTGCAGGCTTTTTCTACATCTCCAAATGAAATAATTACAATGGTTTTGGGTAAGTTTATCTGAAGGTTAATTTCAATTACTTTTTACACACACTGTTAGCAATATATGTCTTTGAAACATTAGTTTTGAAACAAAATTGTAAAGTACACTTATTTTTCTTCAAACCATCGATTCAGTATTTGATATAGTCCACTATAATTGGAATATTTATCTCTAATTACATAGGTGAAGTAGCTGGGCATGTATAGCTGTTAAATCCTACCTGAGAGGAAATATATATAGTGAATAAATTTATCTTGGTCTTTCTACATGCTAAGATAATGTATAGTTTCTCAGTATATAAGATATATGTTTTCTGAACTGTGTCATAGGAGCATGAACCTTTTACATTCATGTGCATTGACCAACATGGTCATCATATTATAGGTTGAATAACTTGATTTATTCTTACCCAAATTACTATGCATTGATGTGAAAATTATATTCAACAGTAATTCAATGAAAATCGGGTACAATAACAAGTTTAGTCGTATATGACATTCATGCATTGCAGGTTTGTGTTTTTTATGTATCAAAATGAAGTTCTATTATATGCTTTGCTTTGTGGTGTAGAATTTATTATTTTCATGAACATATAAAAGACTAACATGGTGAAGATGAGGAGTGGAAATTTTCATGAACATGTCCTTTGCCGTGTTTAACTTTTAGTTAATTTGTTTATAGTTGTCTGAATTTTTGGAGTGGCAGGTTGTATGTACAAGTACAAAGCTACGTGAAGGTGACAAGAGAATAGTTCGGCTCAAGGAAGGACATGTTTCTGGTCATTATGTAGTAATTGTTGATGATTTGGTCCAATCTGGAGACACCTTGATTGAGTGTCAGGTCAGCTATCAATTTCTGAATTATAACAGATTATTTTTTCAAGAAATTTATCAAACCAAATAGAGTCTTATTCTTTATATACACGTATATGCATACCAGCTTATGTGTATTTTCAATGCAACATAATAATTCTCATTTTCTTCCCATTGGTTTTCCTCATAAAGTTTTAGCAGGCAATGGTGCAGCAAAAGTGAGTGCCTATGTCACACACGGCGTATTCCCTAACCAATCATGGTTGCGATTCACTCATAAAGATGATTAGTCTTTGGCGGAATAATACCTACTTTTACATTTCTATATTTTCATATATTTAAATGTTATTCAGATTTTATCTGTAACTTGCAGAAGCTTCAGAGACATATTTATGAGTTAGAAGCTTCAGATGTTATTCAGATTTAATGTGATTTTGAAATATACTAATTACTTTGGAAAATTCACAAAGATGTATTTTAGTCGCAGTAAGTTATCATGGCTTTTGATGCAGATATGTAGATGAATTGGAATGGAATCCCTTCTTACAAAGCATGACAGTCTAATTAACACATCAAAGTTGTGAGTGTCCCTATTCCACCCTCACCTAATCCATTTTATTTAGAATGATGGCTATTATAGTGCTATAAATATTGAATATGGTTTAATTTCTGAATTATGCTTCTGATTTCTATTGATTTTAAAGACAAATTATACTCCTATAATAGGTTTTTAGTTGCACCATTTTGACCGTCATCAACAATGTTGTGTGTGTCTTGGAATTGCTAGAGTAATTTTCCAGAGTGTGCATCTCCCATTGTTGCACAAAAGGTAAAAACACATCCTCAAAGTGTTTTATACTGTGAAAGATTAATTGTCAAGAATTGACCGAAGTTCGGAAACCATTAACTACAAGTTGCAATGGAGCTTTACTTTACTTAAACTGCAAAAAATTCTAGCCATCTTTCATTTATGTTAATCTTTCATTGTACTCTCTATGTAAATTAAAAGATCATTGTAGTCACTTAGAAAACATTGGCCAACTCCATCATTTCTGCCTAAAATCTCATGTATTATTAATTTTATTTGTTCATGGTTTCTACTTTGTTCTATTATAAATGAACACCTGCAAGCTTGACACATTATCTCTATTTATATTATGTTCATGTTAGGTTTTTGTTTGCTCAATTGGAGGTAGATTTGTCCAGTGGTTTTCGTCACAAATCCAAATGATATATGGAAAATATCAATGCCTCTGTAGAGAAATCCTTCATAGTAGTCAAGATACATTAAAAAAGGAGCAGCCCAACCATTCAAGGAAAAAAAGATAGCCATTTACTTATAGATTTGTTTTTTTTACTAATACATTGATTTGATGAATTGATCTTCAATGGAATTTATTTTAATTTTTTATCTGTTGTATTGTTTTGATGAATTAGTCTTCAATGAAATTTATTTTAGTTTTCTATTTTCCAAAAACATTAGAGCATGAATTTCATGTTACAAGTAAATGGAGTAATCCTTTCAAAAAAAGAAGTAAATGGAGTAATATTTCTCACTTAATTAGACTAACTACAATTTAGTAATTCTAACTTTTATATATTATCAATTCAATCCTATCCAATTAGATTGATTGCGACTCAAGAATTCCAATTTTAATGATAAAATGGTTCAATCTCATCTAATTGCATTAATTTTCACTTAGAAATTCTAACATAATACAACAAAGTAATATAATCTAAGTTTTAGAATCAATAAATTCCAAATTTTATATCTCTAGAAAACACGCGGGGTCTGGGCGAGGCTGTATGATTTTATGTAGCCTTTATTATACACACAGGTTGTACGATTTTGACTTTTGAATCTTATTTTGGGTTTTTTTTATCACGTGGTTTTTTATTTTCTACTTTAATATGTTCAATGTATTTTTTACATTACTCTACAATTTTATTTTATTTTAGACAATATATTTAGGATAATTTCTCAATCCGTTTCCCAAAAACGCGGGGGCTTACCATAACCGTGTTTTCAGTACTTTAGTTATTTGATAACTAAACACCCAAAAATACTGTAGCTTAACATCAAGTAATATAACATCAATATACTATAACACTGTAGCTTGACACCAAATATTCTATCATATAATGAGTATATTTATCCCACGTTTTGTACTAGATGAATTTTATTCTTGAAGAAGGCGTTCAGGCCGAAAGGTTTTTGAAGATAAACATCACTGATGGTCATGCAAATGGGAGAAATATCTTGATAACAATATTTTTTTTTTTTAACATTTGTCTAATTATTATATTTAAAAATCTTATGTCATTATTTAATCATATAAGCTATTTGTGCCTTCATAGTTTTTATTAGGAAGTTATATCATATTCATTTATGTATAACTGAGTCTTCAAACTATCTCATTAGAATGACTAAGGTGTTCTAAATTCGTGATTTGGTTTATCTTTTGTTGTAACATTCTCTAAATTTTAACTATCTTGCAACGATTAGGATGACTCAAGTATTCAAACTACATGAAGAAAACAAAAGGGAATGTCATTGATACAAATGTTGTAACTACATTTCCTGATACAATATTTTGTGTATTTTTTATATATTTGAAATGGTTCAATTTCATCTAATTACATTAATTTTCACTTAGAAATTGTAACTTCATAATACAACAGAGTAATATAATCTAAGTTTTAGTATCAAAAAATTCCAAATTTTATATCTCTAAAAACACGCGGGGGGCTGGACAGGGCTGTACGATTTTATGTATCCTTTATTATACACATGGGAGATTGTACGATTTTGAATATTATTTTAGAATTTTTTTTATCACTTGGTTTTTTATTTTCTACTTTATTGTTTTGGAGATAAACATCACTGATGGTCATGCAAATGAAAGAAATATCTTGGTAACAATATAGTTTTCTTTTAACATTTGTTGGTAACAATATAGTTTTTTTTTTTTTAACATTTGATTAATTGTTATATTTAAAAAATCATATGTAATTATTTAATCATATAAACTATTATTGTGCCCCGTGCGTCGCACGGGTGCACCGACTAGTTGACATACATTTGGAGAAGAGAGCACCTCTCCGTTGATGAAAATAACTTAAAAAAATAGCTTCGCAGTAGATATTACTCAATTTCACTTCTAACCCCATAAGTTGGTGAATTCTTTGCACAAGTCTGCTTTGCGTCACATTCCCTCGACTCCCATTTTGAATATTAGCAATAACAGCAGTGGCGGAGTGCTCCGCCTCCACCCTTCTCCATCCATTGAAACCAAGTAGTCTTCACCATCCAAATGGAAGGACACCAAGTTGAGACGACATGCAGGGGACACCTGGTGTAGAGAGAACAACTTATTGATCTTGTAGATCCAATTGTTGACTATTGAGCAATAAAACTTTTCTAGAATATTTTATTGTTTATGGGTGTAATCATTTTATCTTCTTTTGTTGGTAATGTTTTACTTGTGTAAGTGAACAAAATATCTTATCATGTCAGCAAAGTATGGCTGTGTTTTGCTATGTATTATGCTTAAATATGTAAGAAACATGTAGCATTGTATTGAAGCATTCCATAAACACAAAATTGTCTTCTCTCCCATTTTACTCCTCATTTTTCTGGTTTTATTGTATATGGTTCTGCTGCCATTGCATGTTCTAACAGTGGTATCTAAGAGCTGGGTTCTTAAGGGTTGTGGGTCAAAACAAAAAAAATTGTGAGTTTAAATGAGTAATCAAATGGGTTCAGGCAGTAATGCTGTTTTTTCTATTCCTCATTTTTCTGGGAAAAATCATCACATATGGGCTGTAAAAATGAGGTCATGTTTAAAGTCTTTTGGCTTATGGGAGTATGTGGAACAAGACAAGGAAGTTCCACCATTGAGAGCTAATCCCACACTAGCTCAAATCAGACAGCATGAGGAGGATACATTGAAGAAGGAGAAAGCGGTTTCATGCTTGCATTCAGCTTTGGCAGATGATGTGTTTACCAACATCATCCATCTCGAAACAGCAAAACAAATATGGGATGAGCTGAATGAAAGGTATGCTGGTGATGAAAGGGTAAGGTCCATCAAGCTATTAACTCTTAAAAGAGAGTTTGAAATGCTAAAAATGAAGGAAACTGAATCTGTCAAGGAGTACACCTCTAAATTGTCTCACTTGGTGAATCAAATGAGGCTTTATGGTGAGGTTGTTGATGATAGTAAAGTAGTGGAGAAGATGTTGATCAGCTTACCCGATAAATTTGAAGCCAAAGTTGCTGCTATTGAAGAGTTATGTGATCTCAAGAAGCTAACTGTTTCTGAGATGGTTAGTAAATTGCAAGCTCATGAACAAAGATTTACTATGAGGATGGACGATACAACTGAAGGAGCATTTCAAGCCAAACACAAAGGGAAGAAATTTGGTCAAAAAAATCAGAACAAGCAAAACTACAAAAGAGATGGTGATCAAAAAGGGAAAAATAAGGAAGATGGAAGTTCAAGTGAATTTGCAACTAAGGACAAGTTTCCTCCCTGTTTAACTTGTAATAGAACAAATCATTTGACCAAAAATTGTTTTTATAAGGGGAAGCCTCAAATTCAATGTAACTATTGCAAGAGATGGGGGCATAGAGAGAAGTTTTGTCGATTAAAGCAAAACCAATCTCAACCACAACATGCACATCAAGTTAACTTCACCGATGAACAGTCCCAACATGAAGATCACTTGTTTATGGCTTCTCAGGAATGTAGTTCAGCTTCAAAATATGTATGGTATGTTGATAGTGGGTGCATGATCCACATGGCGAAAGAACCAAGTCTTTTCACTTCTTTGGATAGGGCTGTCCGAACCAAAGTAAAGCTTGGAAATGGAGAAATCGTTCAAGCTGAAGGAAAAGGTACCATTTCTGTTCACACTAGCAAAGGTCCAAAATTTATTAATGATGTTTTGTTAATTCCAGACTTGGATCAAAATTTGCTTAGTGTTGCTCAACTAATGAAAAAAGGATATTCACTTTCATTTAAAAATAATGGCTGTGTCATTATGGATTCAAATGATTCTGAAGTTGTGAAAGTTGAAATGTGTGGTAATAGTTTTCCAATTAGTTTGAATCAAACAGCACTTGTTTCTAAACATGATGATTCTACGCTGTGGCATAAAAGATATGGTCATTTCAACATGAATGCATTGGAGTTTTTGCAATCTCATCATATGGTGAAAGACATGCCTCCAATAAATTGCATTGATGATTTATGTAATGCTTGTCAACTTGGAAAAATGCATAGAAAGTCTTTTCAATCGGCAAATGGTACACGGGCTCGGAACAAATTGGAGCTTGTTCATACTAACTTGTGTGGCCCTATGAGTATCCCTTCTCTGACCCAGAACAAGTACTTCATTTTATTTATTGATGATCTCACTAGGATGACATGGGTGTATTTTTTAACAAGCAAAGCTCATACTTTTAATGTCTTTAAAAGTTTAGAGCTATGGTGGAGTCTCAAAGTGGCTGCAAGATTAAAATGTTGAGATCTGACAACGGAAAAGAGTATACCTCCAATGAATTTAATAAGTTCTGTGAAGATGTGGGTATAGTCCATCAATTGACAGTGAGTTACACTCCCGAGAAGAATGGTGTTTCCGAGAGGAAAAATAGAACAGTTATGGAGATGGCAAGATGCTTGATTGCTGAAAAGAAGTTACCAAAAAGCTTTTGGGCTGAAGCTGTTTATACAACAGTGTATCTCTTGAATAGGCTGCCAACAAGAGCTGTTCAAGAGAAAACACCTATTGAAGCATAGATAGGAGTGAAGCCTTCAGCCAAACATTTGAAGATCTTTGGATCAATATGCTATGCTCATGTTCCAGCAGCAAAAAGATCCAAATTAGATGACAAAGCTGAAATGGGGATTTTTTTGGGCTATGCATCAAGTTCCAAAGGTTATAGAGTGTACAATTTGAAGACAAAACAGATCGTGATCAGCAGAGACCTTGATGTCGATGAAAATGCATATTGGAATTGGGAAAATAATGAAGTTCAAAATTGTGAATTGAAATCTACTTCCAGTGCTTCTGACAACCAACAAAATGCAGCAAATGAAGATGAATATGAGATAACTGAGTCTGATTCACCGGTGCTAAAGACCAAATCTTTGGCCGAAATTTATGAAAATTGCAATTTTGTGGTAAATGAGCCTTCTTGTTTTGAAGAGGCTTCTATGTTAACAGAATGGAAGGATGCAATGAAGGAGGAGTTGTTAGCCATTAATAAAAATGGTACTTGGGAACTCACTCCGAGACCCAAAGACAAAAATGTGATAGGAGTTAAGTGGGTTTATAGAACCAAGTTAAATCCAGATGGTTCTATCCACAAACACAAAGCAAGACTTGTTGTGAAAGGATATTCTCAAATGGCTGGAGTTGATTATGGTGATACATTTGCGTCTGTTGCTAGGCATGAAACAATCCGACTAATTGTTGCTTTATCAGCGCAGAATGGGTGGAAATTTTTTCACTTAGATGTCAAATCTGCGTTTTTAAATGGAGTTCTACAAGAGGAAATTTATGTTGAACAGCCTACTGGTTTTATTGTGTCAGGTCATGAGGACAAAGTTTATAGGCTTTATAAAGCCTTGTATGGGTTGAAACAGGCTCCAAGAGCCTGGTACAGCAGAATTGACTCACATTTCCTAGAAAATGATTTTAAAAGGAGTCAAAATGAGCCTACTCTTTATGTGAAAGATTATGGCAATGGGAAGAGGCTTATAGTCTCTCTTTATGTTGATGACTTGTTGGTTACAGGTGATGACATTAATGCAATTAACAATTTTAAGAAGAGTATGTTACAGGCATTTGAAATGACAGATCTTGGAGAGATGAAGTATTTTTTAGGAATGGAGTTGTATCAACTTGATGATGGTATCTTTCTTTCACAGAGAAAGTATGCCAATGATGTACTGAAAAAATTCAAATTAGAGAGTTGTAAACCTGTTTCAACTCCACTTGCTGTAAATGAAAAACTCTCCAAAGATGATGGTGATGCTAAGGCAGATGTAACGCAGTATAGAAGCTTGATCGGTTGTCTTCTTTACTTGACTGCAACTAGACCAGATTTGATGTTCTCTGCTAGTTTGCTTTCAAGGTTCAGGCATTCACCAAGTGTAACACATTTTGGTGTAGGCAAAAGAGTATTGAGGTACATAAAAGGTACTAGTGATTTTGGCATTTGGTACAACAAAAGTGATGGAAAGTTGGAAGGTTTTGTTGATAGTGATTGGGCCGGATCTGTTGATGATTCTAAGAGCACAACTGGATATGTTTTTTCACTTGGTAGTGGGGTGTTTTCATGGAACTCCAAAAAACAAGATGTAGTTGCTCAATCATTAGCTGAAGCTGAGTATATTGCTGCAGCAGCTGCTTCGAATCAAGCTATTTGGATCAAAAAGGTATTGACATATCTGAATCATGGGCAAATGGAACCTATTGTGCTATGGTGTGACAACAAATCAGCTATATCAATTGCCAAGAATCCGATTCAGCATGGAAGAACTAAGCATATCAATGTCAAATTTCATGTTATAAGAGAAGCTGAAAAGAATGGAGATGTTCAATTGATGCATTGCAGCTCTGAAGAACAATTAGCAGACATTCTGACTAAGGCACTTCCTAGTGCTAAGTTCATGGAACTTAGAAGCAAGCTAGGAGTCTTCAAGAAAATTTTTAAGGAGGAGTGTTGACTATTGAGCAATAAAACTTTTCTAGAATATTTTATTGTTTATGGGTGTAATCATTTTATCTTCTTTTGTTGGTAATGTTTTACTTGTGTAAGTGAACAAAATATCGTATCATGTCAGCAAAGTATGGCTGTGTTTTGCTATGTATTATGCTTAAATATGTAAGAAACATGTAGCATTGTATTGAAGCATTCCATAAACACAAAATTGTCTTCTCTCCCATTTTACTCCTTATTTTTCTGGTTTTATTGTATATGGTTCTGCTGCCATTGCATGTTCTAACACCAATCCTCAACTCCCATGCCGTCAAAACGCGGAATGTTGATCCGGAGAGTCTTCATGAAAGTAGTGACATTGGACGATGGAGGGTGGTGTGGAACTGGAGGGGCGACGCTGATCGGTGAGGGATAGATCAAGGAGACGAGCATTGGTTGTGGTCATGTATTGTTCCAGAGTGGTGGTGAATTGGGCCAATTGAGCACAAGTGTGTTGTTTGATGAAAGCACCAGTGTTACACTAAGGCAGATAAATTGCACTCTTAGAGTTAGTACCAAACTCCTCAATTCAATGATCAAATTAAGCATAGTCTTGCACAATACAATCAAGGGTGTTATATACCCATCAAGCAATACAAAATATCAAAACTACTCCCTATTTTTGCGCTACGTCATAACAGAATTTGTTATTTGTTATAATTGCCATGATGAAGTCACGTGTCCACTCAGGTTTCTTACGATGCCTTTGGCTTTAGAACATCCTCTTGATTGGGCTGGCCTATTCTTTCATCAGCTGCTGAGTGGCCCTTGTATCTAATTGCACCTCCTTGTGACTGAAGCTATCAATTCCACAATTATACAATTCATTTATTATGCTTAATAAACCAGCTCAATCCATATTAACCAACTCAAAGCTTGAAATGTTGAAGAGCAGAGATGCCATCAAGCCCTTTTGCATATTGAAGTAGGTTACATAATCAGCAAAAGTTGTTTCTCTGTATCTAGGAGGGTTGTCTTCTGATAATAATTCTATTATAGGTCCATAGAGCTTTTCCTGTGAACTAAGGTCTGGCCTAAAAAAGTATGCAACAGATACTCTAGAAGCAATGTTATTTGCTAGCACTCTGTGTTCAACACTCTTGAATCTGTCATTTGTTATTAGCTGCAGTCTATTAAAAATTGTAATTAGTAAGAGTCGTGTTAAGTTCATTTAACATACCATATAAGAACTTTTGACGAACTAAGGGCTCATTTACTTTTGATGTTTGTTATTTCTGTTTTCACTGATATATATAAATATCAAAAGAAGATATTAGAGTGTTTTGCAATGCATTTTAAGCCATAGTTTAGACAATGTTCAATAATATGAATATGACACAACTGACCACGATTTGAAAATTTGGACGCACAAGACATATATATATGGGGTAAGGTGTATTAATGTTGAGTATCACTTATATTCGCGAGTATAATTTAGTTGGTAGAGTCATCGTATTTTATAGGTAGGAGTTGAGATTCGAACTCCAGACACTCTACTTATTCACATTAATGATGGAATTCTAACTACTAAACTAGTTGACAAAAAAAAATTAGCCAAATATTCCATAGTAGAAGCCGAGTATTCATTCACAACTTTTTACTCTACAAGACTAGATCCCTAAATATTGCATACATGAAAACTATTCTACAAATAATAGGTTGTTCAGTGTAATAAACATCAACAATTGTTGTTGTAGGAAAGTTTTACTAAAATATTATTGTAAGAAAAACAAAGGCTATGATAAAGTGGAGGAGAAGAGATAAAGAGAAACTAGAAAACTAGAAAGACTATGAAATATTGAAGAAAATGGTTATGTTGCTATTGCTTGATGATCCAAAGTACATTGTGAGCTCCTATTTATAGGAGAAGGAGCAACTACATAGCGTAAATGCATTAAGACAAGTGTCAAGGGCAATGCATGCAACATGACAAGTGGTAAATAAACTACATGCAACCATACAAGTGTTAGTTGCAACAATACAAGTGTTACATAAACTACATGCAACCATACAAGTGTTATATGCAACAATACAAGTGTTAAACATGCAAAATGTTATGAATGAATCCTACAATGGATGAACTTGGATCACAATGTATTTGGGCTTGGATCACAATGGATGGGCTTAAGGAAAAATATCAATTTCTAACACTCCTCCTTGATATTTTTCTTGAATACTCCAAGCATTGATCTCAACTCTTCAAACTTTCCCTTGGATAGAGCTTTAGTCATTATATCTGCACTCTGATTTTCTGAATTGCAATGCTCCAAACTGATTTCCTTTGACTTTTCAGATTCTCTAATAGCATGATATTTAACCTTGATGTGTTTGGTTCTTCCATGTTGGACTGGATTCTTTGCAATGGCAATAGCAGATTTGTTATCCACCCATATGACAGTAGCTTTGCTTTGAAATTGTCCCACATATGATAAAATCTTCCTTAGCCAAATAGTTTGATTTGTTGCTCCGGCAGCGGAAATTGTAACACCCTAACCCCTTAAGCGCGTATTTATTAAATATAAACAAATAAACACCTAGCAATTAAGGCATTACATGGAAAGTAAAACGAAAACAAGCATGCAAAACATTTTGAGAAAGATTACCAAAGTAAAACCACAGCGGAATACAATTCGATTACCATATATTGATCATCATGATAATCGTAACATATTCAGAGGCTAATAGTTATCATACAAGCCATATAATTACATCTAAGTTATAGATTACAATTAGCAAGGTCATCAAAATAAATAAGTTATAAACGAGTTCAAGTGTATAACCCCCGACTCGATGTTACAACTATCAGAGCAATTGCTATTACAACCCAAAAGATAATACTATAGGAGTAGCTTAACTAACTCCTCACCAAAAGTATGCTAATAATAGCACAAGCACGAGCTCCTAATCCTGAGCGGACTCAACCTGGTGATCTGAACCACCCAACGGTTCAGAGGTACACAAAACAGAGAGTTAGTAATCATAACCAATAAATAAGTGTAAACACTAAGCTTATACTTCACATATATATATTATCATGCATAACTAGCTCACATATACATATTTATTCTTTAATATAAACAATCAATGTAATAGAATCACAATTGAGGTCAAGAATTAACAAGTATGAATTCACTCAATTAACACACGCACACCATGCCACGTACCAATTATCAAGTACATATATACACATTTCCCTAATGCAATCTAATGTCAAAATATCATGTTATGTCATCCTAGACATTTCTAATGCATGTGGTACCGGTCATTCTTTATTAGAGTATCTTATCTCTAATATCCATTCTTTATCGGATAAATATAATCCAACATCCTTCTTTATTGGAAGATCCAATATCCCTAATAATTCATGAATGCATGTACGATTTCATGAATATATATATTCACACCACATTCATTTAATAGCAATAAGCTCTTTCATTTTACAATTGGAACACTATCCAATATACTTTCTTGATTAAGATATCAATTACCTTAATATACTTTCTTTGATATTTCTCTAAACATCATCAACAATTATAAACAATCATCAATAATCATTATTAATCAAAACAATCATCAACAATTAACAAGATACGATTAATCTACGTTATAAACAAGTAATTGCACTTTAAGCATTAGTAAACATTATTAAACATTGTTTAAACAATGTTTAAACATTGTTTAAACACTGTTTAAACGCCAATAAAAATAAAATTCTGGTCTGCCAAACTCGCCCGGCGAGCCCCGGCGAAAACTGGCGAAAACTGGCGAACCATTTTCGCCCGGCGAGCCCCGGCGAAAACTCAAGAACAGGCTAGCTGCTCTGTTTCGGGATTTTGACCAAATCCACCTAAAAATCTCATTTTTGAGTTCCAGTTACTAAAAGATGTTGTTTTCAAGTACCCAATACACATATGAACATAAAAGTACAGCTTGATTCATAGATCTACAACATTTCATACCAAAAAGTAAAGATTTTCAAGGATTATACAAAAACTCATAAACTTCAACAAAATCTTACAAACATCTACATATACCCGTTTTTACTCTTTGAAATCGTCCATACTACTTATTCTTAGTATATTAAACATGTTATGAGTGTTAGATTTCATTTTCATTTAGAAAAATTCCCCCAAAAACCCACGAAAATTGAGTGGAGAAAGTTTGGGTTCGGTGAAATCGACATTCTCCCCTTTCCTAACCACTCACAAATATGGAAACTATCTCTCTTACCTTGGCTCTATGAATTTTCGGATTTGCTAGATGAATCTTCAAGATTTCCCTTTGCCCTAGCTCTCCTCCTCCTTCTCTCTTCTTTCTCTCTCAAAAGAACACAAAAGAGTGAATAGTGATTCTCTCTCTCTCTCAAAGAAATGCCTTATAAAGGTCTCCCCATTCCAATAGTCACTTAGGCCCAATAGCTCGTAAGCCCACTCTCGCGTAATTCTCACAAACTCGTCTAATTAACTAATACTCTCGCTTATTAATTAATTATCGCTTATGAAAATATAATAATATACACAAAATAATATAACGAATAAATATACTACGAATAATAAAAATCGGGTCGTTACAGAAATATACTCAGCTTCAGCTGATGATTGGGCGACCACTTCTTGCTTCTTTGAATTCCACGAGAACACAACACTGCCAAAAGAGAAAACATAACCGGAGGTACTTTTCGCATCATCTACACTTCCAGCCCAGTCACTATTTGTATATCCTTGGAGGTCTCCACTTTCATTTTTCAAAAAATACAAACCATAATCAGTTGTACCCTTTATATACCTTAAAACTCTCTTAGCTGCACCAAGATGAACTTGACTTGGAGAATGCATAAACCTCGAAAGTAAGCTAGCAGCAAACATTATATCAGGCCTGGTCGCTGAAAGATACAACAAACTTCCAATTATACTTCTATAAATAGAAGCATCTGCACTATTATCACCATCATCCTTTGATAATTTTTCATTCACAACCAGAGGTGTGGAAACAGGCTTGCATTTATCCATATGAAACTTCTTTAATACCTCCAAAGCATATTTCTTTTGTGAAATGAAGATTCCAACACTTGACTGAAAAATCTCCATTCCAAGAAAATATTTCATTTCACCCAAATCTGTCATCTCAAATTCATTCTCCATAGCTTGCTTGAATTGACTTAGAGAATTGGATTCATTCCCTATAACCAACAAATCATCAACATACAAGGACACTATTAGCTTCACTTCATTCTTCGACCACTTAACATACAAAGTAGCCTCATTTTCACTTCTTTTGAAACCACTTTGTAGGAGATAGCCATCAATTCTGCTATACCATGCTCTTGGTGCTTGTTTTAAGCCATAGAGGGCTTTGTGAAGCTTGTAAACTTTGTTTTCACTTCCTACAACCTTAAAACCTTCAGGTTGGTCGACATAAATGTCTTCATCAAGCAGCCCATTTAAAAAAGCCGATTTGACATCAAAATGATAAATTTTCCAGCCCAATTTTGCTGCTAAGGCAACCAACAGCCTAATTGTATCATGTCGGGCAACTGGTGCAAAAGTATCTGAAAAATCAACACCATGTTGTTGAAAATAACCTTTTACCACCAAGCTGGCCTTAAGTTTATTTATAGAACCATCAGGATTGAGTTTGGTTCTATAAACCCACTTAACACCAGTAATCTTTTGATTTTCAGGTTTTTCTACTAGTTGCCATGTTTGATTTTTCTCTATCATCTTCATCTCCTCCTGCATGGCAACTTTCCATCCTTCAACATTAGCAGCTTCATCATAGCACGTAGGCTCTAATGTAGCTATATTGCACCTTGCATAACTATCATCCAAGGTTCTAGTACCTCGGGTTGGAAAGTCATCATAATCTTCTCCTTCATCTTCTGAATTTTGATCTTCAAAACTATCTTCAGTAGACAATACCTTACTGGAACCTTCTGCTTGACTTTTCTCCCAATTCCATTTGGAGAACTCATCAAACTTCACATCTCTGCTAACCAAAATTTTCCTAGTCTCCAGATTATAAATTCGATACACTTTGGAGTTACTACTATACCCCAAAAAGATACCAACCACAGACTTGGTTTCCAATTTATCTCTTTTCACATTTGGAACATGGACATAGCACACACAACAAAATATTCTCGAATGTTCAACAGACGGTTTTCTTTTATACCATGCTTCAAAGGGCGTTTTTCCCTTCAAGACTTTGGTAGGCAATAAATTCAGCAAGTACACTGAGGTATTTACAGCCTCAGCCCAAAAGGTTTTAGGAATACCTTTCTCAAAGAGCAAACACCGAGCCATCTCCATGACTGTCCTGTTCTTCCTTTCGCTCACTCCATTTTGTTGAGGAGTGTAAGGAACAGTAAATTGATGTTGGATTCCAGCTTGCTCACAAAAGACTTTAAATTCTCCTGCTGTATACTCAGTTCCATTATCAGATCTGAGCTTTTTAATTTGACAATCAGCCTCTTTTTCAACCATAAGCTTGAAACTCTGAAATGCAGGAAACACATATGACTTCTGCCTTAGAAAAAATACACAGCACATCCTTGTAAAATCATCTATAAATAGCAGAAAATACTTGCTGCCATTTAAAGATGTCGTTGGCATCGGACCACACACATCAGTGTGTATGAGTTGTAACTTTTCAGAAGCTCTCCAAGTTGACTCAGCAGGAAATGGTAATCTACTTTGTTTTCCAAATTGACAAACATCACACATGTCAACAACATCATCAATGATTGGTAAATTTTCAACCAAATCATGAGAACTCATTTGTTTCAAGGTTGAGTAACTAAAGTGACCCAACCTTTTATGCCACAAGGAAGAATCATCAACATTACTTGGAAAAGCATGCATGGTTGTTTGCTTCTACTCTATTGGAAAACTTTTACCTCTCATTTCAACCGTCATTAACTTAGATCCAGAAGGATCTAGAATAGTGCACCTCTTGTCTTTGAAATGCAATGAATAGTTCTTCTCCATCATTTGCCCAACACTTAAAAGACTTTGATTTATTTCAGGTACAAATAAAACATCTGAGACATATTTGATACCTGACGGAGTTTCAATAACTACAACACCTTTTCCTTTGACATCAACATGTTCTCCATTGCCTATAGTAACTTTGGAGTAAAAGGACTTATCAAGCTCCTTAAAAATGCCAACATTATGAGTCATGTGATTGGTGCACCCACTATCTATTAGCCATGTTTCTTTGCTACTATTGGTTGAATAGCAAGAAGCCATGAATAATTCCTCTTCTTGTGGGTGGTGTTCAACAACTTGGGCTTGTTGTCTCTGCTGGTTTGCTTTGTTTTTGCAAACCTTCTCCACATGACCAAGTTGATTGCAGGCTCTATATTTAACATCTGGCCTGTACCAACTATATTTCTCTAGATGAGTATCTTTTTTGCAATGTTGACAAGTTGGAAACTTCTTTTTCCAACTCTCTCCTTTGTTGTTACCTTCCTCCTTTTTTTCTTTTCCTTTCTTCTCACCAAAAGGCTTTTTCCCAAAACTATTGTAGCTATGATTTTTGCCTTTGGCCACAAAAGCACCTTCAACATTTTCTTCCAACCTTAAAGATCTTCTCTGCTCAGCAGCTTGCAAAGCGTTAACAAGCTCTGCTAGTGTGATTTGAGAAAAGTCCTTATTTTCTACAAGAGAGGATATTTTTGCTTCAAACCTCTCAGGAAGACACACTAAAAAAATTTCCACAACTCTTTGATCACTGAGCTCCTCTCCCAGCAATCTAATTTGTGAAACAACCTTCGAAATTCTGTCAGAAAATTCTCTAACAGTTTCAGTTTCTTTCATTTTTAGTGCTTCAAACTCTATTCTCAAGTTCAACACTTGCATCTTCTTTGTTCTTTCACTCCCTTGGAACTCCTCCTTCAGCTTGTCCCAAGCTTCTTTTGCAGTCTCAAGATTCAAGATCTTGATAAACATATCATCATGTAGTGCTGCATATATTATGGCAAGTGTTCTTCCTTCTTTTGCCACTTCCTCATTGTGATTTTTTATTTGAGCTATTGTTGGGTTATTTGGAAGAGGTGGTGGGTTACTACCATTTTCCACAACATCCAACAAACTTTGAGCTCTCAAATAAGTTTTCATTTTTGCAGCCCATAAATGATAGTTTTCTCCTACAAACATAAGAGGTGGAGGTAAAGAACTATTGTTGGAAGCCATTTATGGTGTTTAAAGGTTTTTTTTGTGAGTGTTTTCTTGTTGGTTTTCTTTCCTCACAGACCCGTTAAGATCAATGAAGCTCTTGATACCATGTAAGAAAAAACAAAGGCTATGATAAAGTGGAGGAGAAGAGATAAAAAGAAATTAGAAAACTAGAAAGACTATGAAATATTGAAGGAAATGGTTATGTTGCTATTGCTTGATGATCCAAAGTACATTGTAAGCTCCTATTTATAGGAGAAGGAGCAACTACATAGTGTAAATGCATTAAGACAAGTGTCGAGGGAAATGCATGCAACATGACAAGTGGTAAATAAACTACATGCAACCATACAAGTGTTAGTTGCAACAATACAAGTGTTACATAAACTACATGCAACCATACAA
Organism: Trifolium subterraneum; assembly: GCA_951799995.1. NCBI lineage: Eukaryota > Viridiplantae > Streptophyta > Magnoliopsida > Fabales > Fabaceae > Trifolium > Trifolium subterraneum. The sequence goes on along the minus strand of OX637461.1, from coordinate 49,206,262 downwards.
GTGTTATATGCAACAATACAAGTGTTAAACATGCAAAATGTTATGAATGAATCCTACAATGGATGAACTTGGATCACAATGTATTTGGGCTTGGATCACAATGGATGGGCTTAAGGAAAAATATCAATTTCTAACACTCCTCCTTGATATTTTTCTTGAATACTCCAAGCATTGATCTCAACTCTTCAAACTTTCCCTTGGATAGAGCTTTAGTCATTATATCTGCACTCTGATTTTCTGAATTGCAATGCTCCAAACTGATTTCCTTTGACTTTTCAGATTCTCTAATAGCATGATATTTAACCTTGATGTGTTTGGTTCTTCCATGTTGGACTGGATTCTTTGCAATGGCAATAGCAGATTTGTTATCCACCCATATGACAGTAGCTTTGCTTTGAAATTGTCCCACATATGATAAAATCTTCCTTAGCCAAATAGTTTGATTTGTTGCTCCGGCAGCGGAAATATACTCAGCTTCAGCTGATGATTGGGCGACCACTTCTTGCTTCTTTGAATTCCACGAGAACACAACACTGCCAAAAGAGAAAACATAACCGGAGGTACTTTTCGCATCATCTACACTTCCAGCCCAGTCACTATTTGTATATCCTTGGAGGTCTCCACTTTCATTTTTCAAAAAATACAAACCATAATCAGTTGTACCCTTTATATACCTTAAAACTCTCTTAGCTGCACCAAGATGAACTTGACTTGGAGAATGCATAAACCTCGAAAGTAAGCTAGCAGCAAACATTATATCAGGCCTGGTCGCTGAAAGATACAACAAACTTCCAATTATACTTCTATAAATAGAAGCATCTGCAACCTATTATCACCATCATCCTTTGATAATTTTTCATTCACAACCAGAGGTGTGGAAACAGGCTTGCATTTATCCATATGAAACTTCTTTAATACCTCCAAAGCATATTTCTTTTGTGAAATGAAGATTCCAACACTTGACTGAAAAATCTCCATTCCAAGAAAATATTTCATTTCACCCAAATCTGTCATCTCAAATTCATTCTCCATAGCTTGCTTGAATTGACTTAGAGAATTGGATTCATTCCCTATAACCAACAAATCATCAACATACAAGGACACTATTAGCTTCACTTCATTCTTCGACCACTTAACATACAAAGTAGCCTCATTTTCACTTCTTTTGAAACCACTTTGTAGGAGATAGCCATCAATTCTGCTATACCATGCTCTTGGTGCTTGTTTTAAGCCATAGAGGGCTTTGTGAAGCTTGTAAACTTTGTTTTCACTTCCTACAACCTTAAAACCTTCAGGTTGGTCGACATAAATGTCTTCATCAAGCAGCCCATTTAAAAAAGCCGATTTGACATCAAAATGATAAATTTTCCAGCCCAATTTTGCTGCTAAGGCAACCAACAGCCTAATTGTATCATGTCGGGCAACTGGTGCAAAAGTATCTGAAAAATCAACACCATGTTGTTGAAAATAACCTTTTACCACCAAGCTGGCCTTAAGTTTATTTATAGAACCATCAGGATTGAGTTTGGTTCTATAAACCCACTTAACACCAGTAATCTTTTGATTTTCAGGTTTTTCTACTAGTTGCCATGTTTGATTTTTCTCTATCATCTTCATCTCCTCCTGCATGGCAACTTTCCATCCTTCAACATTAGCAGCTTCATCATAGCACGTAGGCTCTAATGTAGCTATATTGCACCTTGCATAACTATCATCCAAGGTTCTAGTACCTCGGGTTGGAAAGTCATCATAATCTTCTCCTTCATCTTCTGAATTTTGATCTTCAAAACTATCTTCAGTAGACAATACCTTACTGGAACCTTCTGCTTGACTTTTCTCCCAATTCCATTTGGAGAACTCATCAAACTTCACATCTCTGCTAACCAAAATTTTCCTAGTCTCCAGATTATAAATTCGATACACTTTGGAGTTACTACTATACCCCAAAAAGATACCAACCACAGACTTGGTTTCCAATTTATCTCTTTTCACATTTGGAACATGGACATAGCACACACAACAAAATATTCTCGAATGTTCAACAGACGGTTTTCTTTTATACCATGCTTCAAAGGGCGTTTTTCCCTTCAAGACTTTGGTAGGCAATAAATTCAGCAAGTACACTGAGGTATTTACAGCCTCAGCCCAAAAGGTTTTAGGAATACCTTTCTCAAAGAGCAAACACCGAGCCATCTCCATGACTGTCCTGTTCTTCCTTTCGCTCACTCCATTTTGTTGAGGAGTGTAAGGAACAGTAAATTGATGTTGGATTCCAGCTTGCTCACAAAAGACTTTAAATTCTCCTGCTGTATACTCAGTTCCATTATCAGATCTGAGCTTTTTAATTTGACAATCAGCCTCTTTTTCAACCATAAGCTTGAAACTCTGAAATGCAGGAAACACATATGACTTCTGCCTTAGAAAAAATACACAGCACATCCTTGTAAAATCATCTATAAATAGCAGAAAATACTTGCTGCCATTTAAAGATGTCGTTGGCATCGGACCACACACATCAGTGTGTATGAGTTGTAACTTTTCAGAAGCTCTCCAAGTTGACTCAGCAGGAAATGGTAATCTACTTTGTTTTCCAAATTGACAAACATCACACATGTCAACAACATCATCAATGATTGGTAAATTTTCAACCAAATCATGAGAACTCATTTGTTTCAAGGTTGAGTAACTAAAGTGACCCAACCTTTTATGCCACAAGGAAGAATCATCAACATTACTTGGAAAAGCATGCATGGTTGTTTGCTTCTACTCTATTGGAAAACTTTTACCTCTCATTTCAACCGTCATTAACTTAGATCCAGAAGGATCTAGAATAGTGCACCTCTTGTCTTTGAAATGCAATGAATAGTTCTTCTCCATCATTTGCCCAACACTTAAAAGACTTTGATTTATTTCAGGTACAAATAAAACATCTGAGACATATTTGATACCTGACGGAGTTTCAATAACTACAACACCTTTTCCTTTGACATCAACATGTTCTCCATTGCCTATAGTAACTTTGGAGTAAAAGGACTTATCAAGCTCCTTAAAAATGCCAACATTATGAGTCATGTGATTGGTGCACCCACTATCTATTAGCCATGTTTCTTTGCTACTATTGGTTGAATAGCAAGAAGCCATGAATAATTCCTCTTCTTGTGGGTGGTGTTCAACAACTTGGGCTTGTTGTCTCTGCTGGTTTGCTTTGTTTTTGCAAACCTTCTCCACATGACCAAGTTGATTGCAGGCTCTATATTTAACATCTGGCCTGTACCAACTATATTTCTCTAGATGAGTATCTTTTTTGCAATGTTGACAAGTTGGAAACTTCTTTTTCCAACTCTCTCCTTTGTTGTTACCTTCCTCCTTTTTTTCTTTTCCTTTCTTCTCACCAAAAGGCTTTTTCCCAAAACTATTGTAGCTATGATTTTTGCCTTTGGCCACAAAAGCACCTTCAACATTTTCTTCCAACCTTAAAGATCTTCTCTGCTCAGCAGCTTGCAAAGCGTTAACAAGCTCTGCTAGTGTGATTTGAGAAAAGTCCTTATTTTCTACAAGAGAGGATATTTTTGCTTCAAACCTCTCAGGAAGACACACTAAAAAAATTTCCACAACTCTTTGATCACTGAGCTCCTCTCCCAGCAATCTAATTTGTGAAACAACCTTCGAAATTCTGTCAGAAAATTCTCTAACAGTTTCAGTTTCTTTCATTTTTAGTGCTTCAAACTCTATTCTCAAGTTCAACACTTGCATCTTCTTTGTTCTTTCACTCCCTTGGAACTCCTCCTTCAGCTTGTCCCAAGCTTCTTTTGCAGTCTCAAGATTCAAGATCTTGATAAACATATCATCATGTAGTGCTGCATATATTATGGCAAGTGTTCTTCCTTCTTTTGCCACTTCCTCATTGTGATTTTTTATTTGAGCTATTGTTGGGTTATTTGGAAGAGGTGGTGGGTTACTACCATTTTCCACAACATCCAACAAACTTTGAGCTCTCAAATAAGTTTTCATTTTTGCAGCCCATAAATGATAGTTTTCTCCTACAAACATAAGAGGTGGAGGTAAAGAACTATTGTTGGAAGCCATTTATGGTGTTTAAAGGTTTTTTTTGTGAGTGTTTTCTTGTTGGTTTTCTTTCCTCACAGACCCGTTAAGATCAATGAAGCTCTTGATACCATGTAAGAAAAAACAAAGGCTATGATAAAGTGGAGGAGAAGAGATAAAAAGAAATTAGAAAACTAGAAAGACTATGAAATATTGAAGGAAATGGTTATGTTGCTATTGCTTGATGATCCAAAGTACATTGTAAGCTCCTATTTATAGGAGAAGGAGCAACTACATAGTGTAAATGCATTAAGACAAGTGTCGAGGGAAATGCATGCAACATGACAAGTGGTAAATAAACTACATGCAACCATACAAGTGTTAGTTGCAACAATACAAGTGTTACATAAACTACATGCAACCATACAAGTGTTATATGCAACAATACAAGTGTTAAACATGCAAAATGTTATGAATGAATCCTACAATGGATGAACTTGGATCACAATGTATTTGGGCTTGGATCACAATGGATGGGCTTAAGGAAAAATATCAATTTCTAACAATTATATTGTGTGTTTTTTTTTAAGAAAAATGCACTTATAGCATATCATTAATCAAGAGGTGTTCAATACAATAAAGTATGTCAACTAAAATATTATATTGTTGATTGATTCATATTACAGATGCTGATAATAAAAAATAAAATAAAAAACTAAGCTACCTGCATAACATCGCCAATATTAATAACAAGAGACTCGGGTATGAGTGGTACATCAATCCACTTGTCCTGATGAAGGATTTGGAGGCCACCGATATGGTCTAGGAGAAGCACAGTGAGAATATTAGGATCACAATGTGCAGCAGCTCCCATAGTTAATTCTGGTTCAGGACAAGGTGGATAGTAATGGCCAAGTAAAACATTCCCCTTGTAACAATCCATGTTCTTTAAATGGTGTGGATCCAATCCAAAAATTTCTGATAGTAATTCAAGGAGTTCCATTCCAAGTTTCATTACATGTCTTCCATATTCCAGAATTATATACCTACAAGAAGAAGCAACCACCAAGCAAGTATAAAGTAATGTTATGTTTAATTTAACCTCATATTCTTTTATAAATAATTGTTTAATTTCACTTATCATCTTTGATCCTATCTGATAATTTGTCACACCAGTCCTAGTGGCTTCGACTCTCAATAAACCACATTTGTTTCCTTCACCTCCTATGCTGGCTTCCTCTCGGCCGCTGCTAAAATCACAGGATAAAGGTACAATTTTATGGTTTGTGTGTGTTTGTTGCAGAGGTGGAGCCACATAGTGGTTAGGGGGGTTCAATTTTGGTGCGATTTGGTTCGATATTGTTTTTTTTGTTACCAAAGTGTCCTCAAATTTTAGGCAGTATACACAAACAAGAACTCTCACCTGCATACTACCGGAAAATCTTCTGGTTTTGTAGCATTAGAAGCCATGTTCCATGCAAAAGTATCCCCCCAATTAAGTGGTGCTGGACTATAGAGATCAAAATTACTAGTAAAAACCAATGGCTTTGTTATATCTCTAGAATACATCTCTTTTTTCACTTCAGTATCTTGTTCATGGAATCTAAGGACACCCTCTTTCATATCTTGAAGAACATTCAAAGGAATACCATGATTAACCACTTGAAAGAAGCCCCATTTCTCAGAAGCTTCCCTTACTTTGCTTATAATTTCTTGCCTTGCATTTGGATCTTTACCAATATTTGTAAAGTCTATAACAGGAATAGTATGTTTTGTGTTGGTTGAATTTGTGGCCTTTGAAAAGTTACGAGGTGGATTATGAAATAAGGTTGGGATTTTGAGAATCCCTTTATCAACAAGTCCTTTAACACCAACTTTTGTTTCATCAAATGCTTTGAGTTCTTGTAGCCTATTATCAGATTCAATTTCATCTGTAGTAGTAGTAGATCCCATGTTGGTTTCTTGTGTCTGCAGTGTACTTGAGAGTGAAAATTCTTAATTTGTCTATGTTGAGAAGTTTTGCTTATATTGTACTACTATGCCACTGTCCCTATAATAGCAGCATATATGAGCTAATAAAATCGTATGGTGGACCTAGAAGCAACTTTGTGTAACATTGAGATAGAGGTACCCACAATAAATGACATATAACACATTTTTGTTGTGAATCTGAACCTTTATTCAGCAACAAACAAACAATTATGCGTAAAGTAAAATCACAATCAAACAAAGAAACAAGATAAAGAACATGCATAGTGGAACAAACACACCAAAATTGGTTACTCAACTCGGCCCAAATTGACATACGTTTGGAGAAGCGAGCACCTCTCTGATCCACTATCAGTGACTGTTTACAAAAGATAAAAAAAATTACAAGAAAACAACTTTTAAAAAAAATAGTTTCGCAATAGACATTACTCAATTTCACTTCCCAATCTAACCCCATAAGTTGGTGAATTCTTTGCACAAAACTGCTTTTCGTCACATTCCCTCCACTCCCATTTTGAATATTAGCTATAATAGCATTGACAGAGTCCACACACACCTCGATACAAGTAAAGCCTTGAGCTTTAGCAAGTTTTAATCCTTCTAGTATACCCCCCAGTTCAACAACAAAAATGTTACAACACCCTGTGTATTTAGCAAAACCTCATCGGTATTCAATTTAATCCATCCCGGCAGAGGGGGTTCCCAACTACATAGATCTGAGTCTTTTTACCACCAGTTCACATATCCTTCGCCATGTGCACAGCTTGTAGATAATGACACGCCATCTTCTTCGCGCACCTCCACTGATCTAGTGGCCTAACAGCTGCAGGGTTATGATCTTCCTTATTCCTCGAAAAAGTTCCAGTTGTTATTTTGGGTGTGTATCCTCTTTGTCTTTGCTTTGTCAAGAGTCTGAATATAATATAGTGAGTTCAAAATTTAAGAGGCACGAAAAAGTTCTTCATGCAAGTATATTTTTCATTGATTCCAGTTATATATGAGGCCATGCAGTGTTACATTAGTTGGTGTGTATACACAAAGGACCAAACAATAACATTGTTGCCAAACTTCAAAATTGCAAAAACCATCAATTTAGTCTTATAAATATCATTCTCTCTCAAATTTAATTCCTAAAGTACTTAAAAATAATTGTCATTTTTTTTTGTCGTAACTCTCCGGTACTTGGGGGAAAAAGTCCTGGAAATCGGAAATTCTCCGGTACCAATATTTGTAAAATCTATAACAGGAATAGTATGCTTTGTGATGGTTGGAATTATGAGGTGGATTATGAAATAAGGCTGGGATTTTGAGAATACCTTTATCAACAAGGCCTTTAACACCAGCTTTGGTTTCATGTAGCCTATTATCAGAATTGAAGAGACAGTTTAATATCTCATAATATTTTAAAGAGACATTTTAGTTCCTCTATTTGATTCTTATTCATGAAATGCAAATATTCAAAGGCAATGGAGAAATATTGAAAATCTAAAATAGCAAGTTAAACATTAGATATAAATTAACAGAGATCCACAATAACATTAGAGAGAAAACTAAACATTAGATATGCTACCTGTACATAAAAAGTTCAGCCATCCTGCTTTAAAGGTAATCCCTGTATTATTACAGATATAGTTTTCATACAGCTTTTTGCTCTTTATTTTACATATGACAGCAATGTACTTTAAGAAACATAAATCACAAACTTCAATAACATCTACAATAAACCAGCTCAGTCTACATTATCCAACTCAAAGCTTGAAATATTCAAGAGCAGATATGCCATCAAGCCCTTTTGCATAGAAGTGAGCTTGATAGTCAGAAAAAGTGGTTTCTCTGTATCTAGGAGGATTGTCTTCTGATAATAACTCTTTTATAGGTCCATACAACTTTTCTTGTCCCCTGAAAAAGCATGCAACAGATATTCTGGGACCAATGGCATTGGACAATACTCTATGTTCAACACTCTTGAACCTGTCATTTGTTACTAGCTGCAGTTCAATAACAATTCTAATTAGCTACATTCATGTTAAGCTCATTTCACATACAAAATTAGTGCACCAATATATGAGCCATACTAAAAAATAACCATGTTAAGTATGAAATAAACATCCATAATTAATGCTATCGGATTGGAGTGGAGTGCTAAGGAAGTAAGAGGTCCGATTCTCCATCCTCAGTAAAAACGGTTGGAAAAAATAACTCGATTTGTTGCAGGAAATATACATAAGCAAAATAGTAATAAAGAACTTGCCTGTAGAACATCACCAATATTAACAATAAGAGCCCCGGGTATTGGTTGTACATCAATCCACTTGTCCTGGTGAAGAATTTGAAGAGCACTAATATGATCTTGGAAAAGCAATGTGATAAAACTACTATCAGAGTGTTTGGGGATTCCCATAGTTAATTCTGGTTCAGGACAAGCAGGATAGTAGTGGCTAAGTAACATAATCGCCTTAGAACAATCCATATCTTTTAAATGGTTTGGATTCAATCCAAGAGCTTCTGATAGTAATTCAAAGAGTGTCATTCCAAGTTTCACTGCATGTTCTGCATATTCTAGAAGTATATCCCTACAAGAAGATGAAGTCACCAAGCAATTAAGTTCCCTATGGAAAAAATGCTTTGTTTAACTCAACCTCCATGCTTTTTAGAATTAAGTTCCCTATGGAAAATATACTTTTTAGATACATTAAATGACTAATGTATATATATGACCCATACGACAGCATACACAAACAAGAACTCACCTGCATACAACTGGCAAATCTTCTGGTTTTGGAGGAGCATTTGGAGCAAAGTGACACGCAAAAGTGTCCCTCCAACTAAGTGCTGGTGAATTATACAAATCGAAATTACTATTATAAATTAACGGCCTTGTTTTATCTCTAGTATACAACTCTTTCTTCACTTCAGTATCTTGTTCAAAGAATCTAAGCACCCCCTCTTTCATACCTTGAAGAACATTCAAAGGTATACTATGATTAACCACTTGAAAGAAACCCCATGTCTCAGAAGCTTCCCTTACTTTGCTTATAATTTCTTGCCTTGCATTTGGATCTTTACCAATGTTTGTAAAGTCTATAACAGGTATAGTATGTTGTGTGTTTGTTGAATTTGTGGCCTTTGAAAAGTTATGAGGTGGATTATGAAATAAGGTTGGGATTTTGAGTATACCTTGATCAACAAGGCCTTTAACACCAGCTTTTGTTTCATCAAATGCTTTGAGTTCTTGTAGCCTAGTAGTAGTAGTAGTAGTAGATCCCATGTTAGTTTCTTGTAGTTGCAGTGAACTTGAGAGTGAAAATTGTTTGTCCAAGTTTAGAAGAGTTAGTTGTTTTTATACTACAAGTAGTCTACAACCATATCTAAATGTATGGTGATGGTCCTTAAAAATTATTGATTCACATATTTCACACTTAAAATTGTAGCAATAGTCAATATGTCAACATGGTCTTGGTGTGGCTTAACATCACACACGTATGTATTGCAGAATGCAGACTATAGCATGGTCTCTTACTTATGTCGTGGACCCAATTTAACCACTACTTTCCCCTCAATAAATTATTTTCTTTTTAATAAATAACAAAAATAAATAAAAATGATATATGTGGTGAAGCATGATTAATAATATAATGAGATCACAATGGATAAAGTATGGTAGGTGAAGCCTATTCTACCCTTTCATAATTTGGGGGTATTTATCCATCAACCAACGAGAAAAAACTAACTTGTAACAAATTTTTGGATTTGAACAAGACACTGAAGTGAAAAAAGAGATGTATAATAGAAATTAGTCTATGTATGAACTGTGTCTCCAGAATAAAATAGCAAACCTCAAAAGAACTCAGTTCAGTTCGTGAACTGCCCGTCACAGTTTGGTTTTTGTCAGTGCATTTCAGATTGGCTTTTTGGTTTTTAAACAGTCCTAATATCAGTTTTTTTTATTTTAATCAAGTCCTAATATCAGTTAATAATAAAAATTTGTACACTTTGATTGCAAAGAATCAGTTCGGTTCGAAAAGGTACAATACAGTTTCATGTGAAGGTAATTTCGGTTCAGAAATATAGAACTGGTGCTCCAAACCATTGTAACATTTCGATTTTATTTTCCTTCTTGAACAGAACCATAAACAGTCATATCTACAAAATATGTATCACTGAAACTTCGGATTAAAGACATATCTAATCTGCAACTTGTGTCGGTGTCTAACACCATACGTGTTTTCGTAAATTATTACTGTGTCTACGTGTTAGTGTCGTGTCTGTGTCAATGTTTTATTAGGTCTCCAAACACATCTCTAACATGAACAATTATCAATTAGAAAAGTTAAGTGAAATTAAACAACTAATTAAAGAAGGCTTGGAGGTTAAGTTAAACATAGCATTTTTACCATAGAAAACTTAACATGAATGCAGCTAATTATAATTTTTATTGAACTAAGGCTCGTAACAGATGACATATTCAAGAGTGTTGAACATAGAGTACTGACAAATACGTACCATTCGTCTTAGAATATCTGCTGCATGATTTTTCAAGGGACAAGAAAAGTTATATGGACCTATAAAAGAATTATTATCAGAAGACAACCCTCCCAAATACAAAGAAACCAGTGTTACTGACTATAGAGAAACAACTTTTTCTAATTATCTAGCTCACTTCTATGCAAAAGGGGTTGATGGCACATCTGCTCTTGAATATTTCTAGCTTTGAGTTGGATAATGTGGATTGAGAGTATCTTAAATGAATAAACTGTTGTGTTTAATTCATAAGAGCTAAACTGATTACTTGTATGAGAAGCAACATTGTAGTTAGAGTTTTAAAATTCTGTTAAGAGTAGTTGAGTGACAGTTGCCAATTTGAAAAAAACTGTGTATCCTGCGCCTAAGCTGTGCTTATTCCCTGTGCTTGTGCCTACGCGCATCTTGCGCCTAGTGCCTGCGTTTCGTGGCTGAGCTCATCGTGCACCTATCTATCTGTGAGATTGGTTTTTAGTTCTTTGGACCAACATAAACTAGATAATTTGGAAAATAATAACAGTTCAATATGATTATAGATGCTATTATAACGTCTTCTTCATCGTCTCCATGGGTGTTTCTCCTCTGTAACCGATGTCTTGAATCCATACTGCTTCCAGTAACCCACAGGGAGTTACAATTTTGCAATAGTATCCTCTCCTCAAAATAAAGCTAGTAAAATATGTGGGACAGGGGTGTAATTGGACCGGTTTGGATCGGTTTTGAGTGAATCCGATGTCCGAACTAATGAACTCTCGATTGGTTCGGTTTGGTTCGATTTTTAGTGATTTTCAAAAATGAATCCGAACCAAACTCATCGGTTTGGTTCGGATACTTTAATCGGTTTTATAACGCATTTTGTTTCCGATGTATTTTCATGCTATTATTTTTTTTTCCGATATATTTTTTCCTATAAGTTCATCAAATAAGTTCATAAAATACAAAATATAATTCATTAAATAATTTCTTCATATACAAAATACAATTCTTTTCCCATAAGTTCATCAAATACATAGTACAATCATATTGAAATTAAGTTCATAAGTTTTTCAAATAATAAAGTACAACAAAAATAAAACTTCAAGTCTATTCCCACTTGAATCGCCAATGTTTCTTGCACATCATGTTATCATCCCGTCAATGTTAATTTCACCATTAGAAAGACGTATTCCGGTAACGCTTGACATGAGAGGTTACTGCTTTTTGAGAGTTTGATATAAATATATGAGAGCAGAACAACGTGAGACTGTTGTGTTGTTTGCGCAATATTGAGAGATGAGAACTGAGAACAGCGTGAGATTTTTTGCAGCTGTGACTGTGAGGAGACTGGGTCTGAGAGTTTCTAAGTTGAGATTTGTATTGTGATGTGAGTATATATGCGCAAGATTTTTTTTATAAGTAGTTGTGCCTGTAATGAAAGATATGTCATGCTTTTTTTTAATGGGGTGGGAGGGGTAGCACAACTGGATGAATTAGATGAGCTAAGGGTTGAAGGAGTTGGAGGTCCAAGGCTCGAGTTTTTTTTTTAACGGAGACTTAACAGTTATTTAATGCAGGGGAGGTCTCTATCAAGTCATAAAATAGAGGGAATGTTGGTGAAATATACACAAAGCTCAGGGGAGATTAATGTATTTTCCCTTTGTTTTTTAATAGATGTGGGCTACCTAAAAAAAATTAACTTAATAATAATATATCTTTTGTAAAATATATATATTGGTTTGGTTCGGTTTGTTCATCGGTTTTTAAAATTCGATCCGAGAACCGAACCAAACCACATCGGTTTTCAATTGGTTTGGTTCGGTTTTTTATCCGAACCATAAGAATCGGTTTATTTTCGGTTTGGATTGGTTTGGATCGTCGGTTCAATTGGATTTTTCTGATCCGCTTACACCCCTAGATGTGTCCGTTGATTTTATTTATTTATTTTAAAAGTTGGGTCCGTTGATTTTTTTTAGGCGAATTCTTAGGTACACATATTATGTGGATGTGTACCGGTACACATATGATGTGGTTAACAAGTAATATAGTAATTAATGTAGATTTGTCATAAAAAAAAAAAAATTAATGCAGATTTTGTTTCTTTATTTAGTTTTTTATATTAAACACTACTTTTTAATATTTGCAAATGTAACCTTCCACAATAAATCAAATTATGCATCATATCTTTCAACTTAGATATAATTTTCACCTTTTTTCAACAAATCTTAATATTTTAATATTATTCTAATATTTTATAAATAATATTATTTTAGTAATTTGTATTTTCTTAACAATTAAAGTATGATTTTAATAACTTTTTTAATTATTCTAACAAAAACAAAAATTTTAAAATTATTAATATGATTGATCTAACTACGATTTTAATATTTCAATATTATTACGTTTCAATTTTTTAATATTATTAGTTTATAAAGATTAATATTTATTTACCACTTAATCATTAATGCATATAATTATTAAAAAAACGTTTATTTTTTAGTAAAAAAACTTAAATTTTTTAATATGTGTATATATTTTAGTGTAATATTGTTAATTTTCAGTGATTTGTTATATTTTACAGGGTTAAATAAGTTTTTATCTCGATACAAAAGTACTAAATTTAATTTTTCATCTTCATAAAAAAATGTCATGTTTTGATCCCCACATGCATGTAATTTTGGTCATGTTGTAAAGTCGATGTATATTTCTGACGATTTTGCAAATATGTATAGCGCATTATAAAAAGTTTGCCCAAAACTAAGGAGCGCAAAATTTGATTTATAGGTCAAAAGATTCGTTACTTTTATCTCTATATTTTGATTTAGAAAATTCATATTTAATTCATCTCATATTACAAAATATATACTAAAGTTTTGTAAATGAACTTTTGATATTGTTCTAGACATGTTTGATTGTCGAAATTTAAATTCATAAGTTATTGTTAGTCCAATTAAGTGATATTGAACGACTTGATTGAGAAAAATTAAATTCCTTAATGAAAGTAAGTATAATTAGTTAAGTTTGCAACTTTGTTTGAAGTTGAAGGGTTTGATCTAGAAACTTTAATTTTTTTTGACACAATTGGCATTATTAGTTGAGACTTAATAGTCATTTCATATCAACTAAGTTTTTGAAGCCATAGTTAATCTAACTTGTTGAGGTTGAATTGTTTGATTTTAGAATTTGAATTCTTAAGTGTTTCTCTTTCCCATTTGGTCAAGTTGAATAGTCAGATTGAGAATGTTTGATCTTCTTAGTCTCTTTCAGTCTAGTTGATTGTGACTTAACAATTCTTTCATAATAACAAGGTTTCTGGTGTAATAATTCGTCCAACAATTTGAGATTGAACTGTTAGCTAGATTGTTGAAAGTCAACTTTTTAAGTGTTTATCATTCCAATTAGGTCAAGTTGAATAGATTAACTAAGATGAACTAATTCCCCATGTCACCATTGGAGAAAATTAGTTGAGACTTAACACTCATTTCATATGAATTACGTTTCTTGAGTCATAATTAATTTAACTAGTTGATGTTGAACTGTTACATTGTCGACATTTAAATTCTTATATGTTTACATTTTAATTTGGTCAATTTATTTCCTTAGTTCTTATTGGTGGAATTGGTAGCAACTTAATAATCCTTTTTTGATAACTAGGTTTTTTGAGTCACATGTATAATCCAATTGGTTGATATCGAAGTGTTATATTGCTAAAATTTTGAATCTCATGTGTGTCGTTCCAATTAGATGGTATTGAATTGTTTGAGAAAAATTTAAAATCAGACACATATAGTACAATTGAAGTTGTCCTGTCAAGTCCCTTAAATTTTAGCAAATCAAACGTACCCTTAATCATAGTCGGTAGAACTACTTCTTATTTTTTAAGAATCACACACTACATGAAAACCTCAATTTCCTAATAAAACTTGTTGAGAGCTAAAAGCCCTCGACAAGTAAGAAGAACCTTCAAACCTATTAGGGAGCTTCTATGGTACATATGAAAAAATTCAATGTACCGGTACATTAGATCAATTAATTAATAAATTAATAATTATTTATTAAATCAAAAACTTATTTGTCGATTATTGTATTTCACACTACAAGAAATTTGCCATATACCAACAGCTGCTTATAGTGACAGCAACTAAAACTGTTGGTATAGGCAACATATACCCACATACACATAACGGACCATTGGTATAAGTGTCATATACCATCAGCATTGAATATTTTTAACCAACAAATAATTTTAATTATCTATCCAAAAAAATTTACAAAAAAAAATTGTGAAACCTTTACCAACGGAAAAGGCTGTGGGTAAAGGAACCCAGACTTTGTCCACCCGTCAAAAATACCGTAGCTATAGGCTATTGCAACGGTTATTTTCCGTTGATGTAGCGAATTAAAGGTGACGGAACAAAACACCCGTTGGAATAGGTTTTAGTGCCTCTACCCACGGTTTTTGGACTTTTACCTACGGTTTTTAGCCGTCACTATATGTCAAATTTCTTGTAGTGTCAAAGATAATAATTTCATAAGAAAAAAACAATTTCAATGTTTTATAAGCAATAGACAAAAGGTTTTACATTTTTTCATAAAAAAAAAAAAAAAATCAATATTGACTATTATATATGAGTGATAAAAAATAAAAAATATTATTTTTTTATAATTTTGATAAATAGTATCTAGTTATTATAATATTTTAAATGATAAAAAATAATTTCTTTCGAAAAGCATTTCAATTACCTAATAATTTAATGATCTCGGTACATTGAAATTTTTTATATATACTGTAGAATTTCCCACCACTTCAAATTATCATGACACTTATATTCTCTCTAATTTTCCGTTGCAAAATTCTTCAGTTTCGTGTTTTACCCTAATGCCACTAGCAAAAACAAAAATAAAGGAAAGTGCTATTTAGTAAGAATTGTTTTATACAAGAAAGAGAAGCGGGGGAGAGGGGGGAGAGAGGGAGGGAGGGAGAGAGTTTTGACTTTCTTTTCAAATTACTGTAACATGTTTTAAGTTTTCTAAATTATAATAATTTCCTTTTTAAAATTTTTGTAAATTAAAAGAGTAATTTAGAAAATTTCTATTTAAAGAAGTATTGAAATTACATGTTAAATTATTATTAGATGTGGACCAATTAAAATTATACACTTTAACGGTGTACCGGTACACGTCCACATAAGATGTGTACCGGAGTGTGTCATACCCCAATTTTTGACCTAAGATCCCGCCTCATGTCCATATGTCATGCATTTTTGTCCGGGATTTGCTTCGCTTTTTCAAACGAAATTTCGGCAGAGAGGTATTTTAAAATACCTCATTTTGTGTTCATTTATTAATTATTTATATTATTATTATTATTATTATTATTTTTTCAATTTTTATTATTTTTATTTTATTATATTATTCAGTTTTATTATTGTTATTTATATATTGGTTTTTTATTTATTTCTTTTTCTGTTTTTTAATTAATTAAAAAAAATCAAAATTTGTCCAAAGTCAATTTCCTCCAACACGCGCAAAGGAACACGTTTCT
Organism: Trifolium subterraneum; assembly: GCA_951799995.1. Classification (NCBI taxonomy): domain Eukaryota; kingdom Viridiplantae; phylum Streptophyta; class Magnoliopsida; order Fabales; family Fabaceae; genus Trifolium; species Trifolium subterraneum. The sequence goes on along the minus strand of OX637461.1, from coordinate 49,190,187 downwards.
GCAGAAAATCAGGAAGGCAGTGTACTTTTTTTTGTCCAATTTCAGATTCTTGTTCCCCTAACAATGTCTTTGTCCAGTATCAACCAAAATCCTTTGGGTACTTAAACCCTAATTTTTTGGGTATATATCAGATGAAAAAATCAGAGAAAGGGGGGGATTTTTGGAGCATGAGCCGCATAATCAAATCAAAATAATAAAAACAGAACAAAAATCCAAATAGCAAATAATCAAATTCGTCATCCTTGTTCATCACAACCCAGATCCGAAACCTTCATCATCACCATCAAGGATCAAAAAAAAAATTCATAACACAAATCCAGAAAACCCATCCAAATCCAGAATAAAAAATAAAAATAAAAACAAACATTCTTTCTTTTTTTTTTCCAGATCCAAACAGAGTCAAAACGAAAAAAACTTCACCAAATCAAACAACCCAGATCCGAAACCTTCATCATCACCATCAAGAATCAAAAAATTCGAGAATAGAGAAACGAAGAAGAAGAAGAAAGCAAAAAGAAATCGAGACCCAAAACGGCGAAGGTTGAAGCTTTTCAATCCTTTTTTCTCTTTTTTCGATCTGTTTTTTTTGTGGTTGTAATGTTTTTTCAAGTTCAAATTCGTGATTAGGAGATGTTTTTGTAAGGATTTGGTGTTATGAGTTTTAAAAAATGGAGGTTTGTGTGAGAAAGAGAACACAACCGAGAGAGAGGAGTGGTTTCCGGCGGCGGCAGTGAGGAAAGAGGAAGAGAAATGAAGAAAAATGAAAATTTTAGGGTTTCTTGGGTATATATACCCTGACCCGATCCGGTGTGCGCGTGTCTATCGCAGCACACCGTGCACCCTCGCTTATCAGCCACTGATCTCTATCAGATGGCTTGGATTATTTCCTTTTAAATTTAGATCAGGGCCGTCTGATCTATCAGACGGCCAGGATTAGTCTGGCCTTTTTTGTTTGTTTGTTCACACGCCAGTGGGCCTTGATGGACTGGGCCTAGTCCAGTTTTGCTATTCACACCCCCCTGTCTTGCTGTTTACACCCCCCAGCTCTATTTTTTTTTTTTTTTTATTTTATTCATGTGTTCTATTATATTTGAATGTCATTTAATTTATTTATTTTGTACATTATTTATATGTTATACGTTATGTTTAAATATCAAGAACGTCAAAAAATATATGCCATGTTATTTGTTTCGTTTATTATTGCTTGAATATCAAAAATGAAAAAAATATTATTGTATGTTTTATTTGTTCAAGTCCAAAGGGAAAGGGGAATTCTTCATTAACCTCGCGTTACGATTATTTTTGCGCTTTTTCTTGTTCGCGACCCTGAAAAAATTATCTTTTGTTAAATAAAAAAAGAATGGAAAAAGGAGTGGTTTGGCGGATGACTTTTCACTCTCCGGCGACTTCGGATTTCCTGCCGGATGGCTTGCGGTCCGAATAACCGACGTTCTAAAAAATATAATTTTTCTTAAAATAATAAAAAGCAAAAAAAACATTCAAATATTTTTAAAAAAATGAAATCTTTTATAATAAACTTCGACTTTCGTCGAGAAACCTTTTTCAAACTTTTTTTCAATAAACGCTCTAATACACTTAAGCATATTTAAATATTCTCACAAAGACTAAAAAATACAAAAACAATTCAAATCTTTTGCCGCTTGACTTTTCAAATTCAAACTTTTTCTCAAGAGAGTTTAGACGTGAGTCATCTCTAGTTGAAACTCATTTTCCCACGACATATGGCAGGAAAAGATATAAACTTTTCAGTATGTTCGTGACGGATTTAAAAGGAGTTTAAACTTAAGATGACGACTCGTCTTTTCTCCTAAAATCAATCAAACGAATCACTTTACAAATTTTACCCCGAACTACGAGATTTTGATCCCTCGCGGGTACGTAGTGCAAAAGACCTTGTGTCTTCCCAATTCAAAATTAATAAAACTTTTTTTTCCTTTTTTCTTTTGAATATCCCAAAATTAATAAAAAAAATTCTCTCATCATTACCCAATCATTTATAAGCAAATTTTACAAGCAAAACATTTTAGCACAAAAAAGTACATATTTTACAAGAGGTTCCCGTAGAGTACTACGGATACATAGGATGCTAATATCTTCCCTTTGTATAACCAACCCCCGAACCTTAAATCTCTAAAATATTCATTATGGGTTTATTCGATCTTTTTCCCTTCCCTTGGATAAATTAAAGTTCGGTGGTGAATCATAATTTTTGAGAACCAAAGCTAACCAATAGCTTGGCGTCCGAAAATCACCGCGACAGAGTGCTCACCTTTTTTTATGGTATATTTGATTAATGTATATTTTAACCTTTTTTTGTTTTTTTAAGAAAACACTATTCATACATCAATCGAAACTATTGCATATTCAAGTTCGTTAAAAACAAAAAATGATGAATCTGCGAATAAGCTCACAGCATCCGAGTCAATAGCATAAAACGGAAGTTAGATCCTCTCCTTCCCTCCTTCTCCCTCCTTCAATGAATCCAAGTGCAAGAGGAGGGAGACAATTAATAAAAAATAATACAGATATTAAGAGTGAGTGGGAGAGAAGTAGTTGAAGGAGAGGATCCAAGTCCCATAAAACGGCATAATGTCTTGACAAAGCATATGATTGATAGATATGATAAGATTCGAGTGTCCGAAATAGTCATGCATCTGAATTTGCAACGTTGACGACGCTAAAGTCATTGAATCTGCACTGAATTTGTATCGAAGCAAATATGCAAATTTGAACAAAACAAACATTGTACTACGACGGGATTAAAACAAACACCGTACCAAGACTGGAACGCAAGACAAAAACTTCGCACTAATTAAGACGGGATTAAAACAACACTAAAATAAAATCACAACAAAGAAAACTAAAAGAGAAAAACTAAAAAAATGAGGAAATCATTTATTTAAATAAAAAGAAATATAAAACAATTAAGAGGGGTGATTTCGGATCAAAATTGAACCTAAATCACCCCTATTTAAAAGATGAACAAGAAGAAAAAGCAAAAAAAAGGAGGGTTTGTGTTGTTAATGTATAATTTAACTTAAACTCAATAGTTAAAATGTATAATTTAATTAAGATATTGAGCTGAGCTTAAGTTATTAATGAATTCTCGTAAGAGAAATTGTTTGGCGAATTCAAATGTTATTCTTGGTGGAAACAATTCTTACATTATCTCGAACTCTAGATTATCAGACCCTCTTTTTAAGCGTAAATCAAATATCTTATGGGTGCAATTGCAAAGATTAATCATTCGGACCTTGTGGGATCCAAATTACTAGAATTTGGAAGGCCTCTACTCAACCACAAAAGTTAGCTTGAGAGTTGAGGTTTGCACTACCCTTATAAAGACTATATAAGTCATATCTCTAGGCAATGTGAGACTTGTAACACACCCCCTTACCTCCATGATTGAACAAGCTGGTGTTTGAACAAAATGTGTGTTAGTACACACCCTTAAGTTTTGATGATAACAAAGTATTAAATGGACAATTGATGTTACTAATGTTTAAATTAAGTGTGCAGGAGAATCCAACGTTATATCAAGAGCACATTTAATTTAGACTCTGATGAAACCTATGGAAGTCTGAATCTTTACACTCTGAAAGAGTTCAGAAGCTACAATGTGGTCAGAAGCTCAAAGAGGATCAAAATGTCTGCAAGAGTTCAGAAGCTCAGAGAAGTTCAGAAGTTCAAAGATGTTCAGATGCCTACAAGAGTTCAGAAGCTATCTGCTAGTCATGAGTTATTCAGAAGATGAAGACGTTCAGAAGCTGGAATACGAAAGACTATCAGAGGCCATTTATTTAAGACCAATCAGACTCCAAGTTATCAAAGGTTCATCAGAAGCAAAGGAATTCCCCAAATCATCAGAAGGGCTACATCAACTACACTTATCAAGCCCTGATGATTTGTTCTAAGGACAACTAATTACAACGGTCACAAATGATGTGATCCTACTCTCTCTAGGAGCTAGTTGTACCTTATTACTGTACTTTGGACAAACAGTAAAGGTGAAGCTTCACTGCAAAAGAAGACGTGGTTTTACTCAACGGATATTCAAAGACTACAGCTGTCCATTTTACAACGGGAATTTCTCCAACGTCTCAATGTCTTTCTCAACTCATATAAATATACAAAAGAAATAATTGATGACTAACGAACTTCATTAGAAAATATCTCTCAGAAAAAAGTGAGGATCTGAATTGTAATAGAAAACATCTCTCAAATGATGTGAGAATAGAAACTAGCTTAAGCCTCTGAAGTTATTATGATTGTAATAAGTTTAAGCTTAGAAGTTAGTATTACTCCTGCGTGAGTAATTGAAAGTCTTCTGCTTAGTGTAAAAGCAAGAAAGTCTTCTGCTTAGTGTAGAAGCAAGAAAGTCTTCTGCTTTGTGCAGAAGCAAGTAAGTCTCAATCTTAGTGATTAGAGCAAAGAAGTCTTCTGCTGAGTGTAGAAGCAAGGAAGTCTCTTGTCTTGTGTGACTTGAGCAAGGAAGTCTTAAGCTTGTGTGCTTGAGCAAGGAAGTCTCTGATCTTGTGTGATTAGAGCAAGGAAGTCTCTCTGTCTTGTGTGACTTAGAGCAGGAAGTCTTAAGTCTTGTGTGACTTGAGCAAGGAAGTCTCATGCTTGTGTGCTTGAGCATCTGATTGTAATCTTAGTGATTATAGTGAACTCCCTTGGAAGCAAGGGGACTGGAGTACTCTCAATTTGTGAGGGGAACCAGTATAAATTGTTGTGTGTCTTTCTCTCTCTCACTCTCTCATTTACTCCTTCATCATTCACTTAGCCTTAAGTTAATTGTGTGAACAATTCCGCTGTGCTTAAAGACTCTGATAGATTTAATTATCTAGAAAAGTTTTTAAATATCTAAAACACAATTCAACCCCCCTTCTTGTGTTTTCTCCACGCACCTTCAAAGAGAGAATCTGATGAAGAATACTTTGATAATTTCTCCAAGAAAATTCAAAGATGGTTTGTATTCAAGAAGAATGGAGGAGAGGTAGCTAGCAAGAAGAAATTGACAATCTGGGAAGAACTGGACAAACTTTCTGAAGAAGAAAAGAAAGTCAAGCTACCAAGGAGATCAACACCTGAAGCAGCAGCAGAGTCTGAGGTGGACTCAGAGTCTGAACATTCAAGTTATGACTCTGACCAAGACATCCTGAATCAGGTATATTCTCAACTTCCTAAATTTGAACTCATAAAACTACTAAATGCTGGTTCACGTAAGTTTAAAAAGCTCAAAGTTAATTGTGAGCACTTAAGTGAACAAGCAAGTCAATTTAAGTGTTTATATCAAGAGGCTCTAGAAAAAATTGAAGTTCTTGAAAAAGGGAATGCCAGCAGTAGCAAACCTTATAAGAACTCAATTGATTCTAAAGACCTCTGTAATACACACATTGACAGTAGTGACATTATTTCTTTATTGTCTTCTCTTAAAAACGATGGTGTAAATGGAATTGGTTATTCATGTGCTGATACATATGAAAAACCAAGTTCATCAAGCATATTTGAAAATGCTTCACCTTCTGATCTATATTCAACATTCGTACCTGAGAGCTTTCAGGTGGTACAAATGGAGAATGGAGGTCAGGTAACTAACAGTCTAGGACCCATCTGCAAATGGGTACCAAAAGACAAAATTGTTTATTTGGATGCAGGACAAATAAGGAAAATAGACTCTCCACTCACATGGACTCATGTGACTGCAAATGGAATGAGAGCAATTGTGCACAGAAGGCACATTTTTGACGAATCTGATGGTGAAGAAGATGAAGAAGAATTCATAAGGAACAGAAGAAGATATGATCCTTATGATAAAGAATATGAAGCTTGTTCTGAAGATGACGGTAACTCAGCTTGGAGGAGTAACTGTTCAAGCTATGACACTGACTACAATTGAAACAAGAAAGCTTCAATGCAAGGTGAGTATTCTTAAAGTCTCAATGACAATTCAGAGGAATAACACTTAAAGGTTAAAAATATTCTTTTAGGACACCTGATTTATTTGAACAAAGTGTTCAGAAATAAAACCTTGAAAAATCTTGTCTGAACATATATTTTTGTGTCCTGAAAGATTCGTTTTTAGACTCTGAAGTACTTTAGGTTTCAGCATCTGAAGAAGTTCAGACTATGAGAACTTTTCAACCTCTGAAGGTTAAGCCTCTGACAAGGAAATGAATTGCAAACGTTTGAGTGTTTTTACTGAAACGTTTTGGCGCTAAAAGAACAACACGTACACACGTTCTGATTGGTTTAAAACAGTTAATGATAGTTCATTTCGTTTTTTATTTAATTTTATATGTGTTTATTTTATCTTTAATCAAAAACACTGAACACTTGCACTCCTTACACTTCCACAAACTACACTCTCGTTTTTTTTTTTACCATAGAAAAACCTTCGTTCTCTCTGTAATTAGAAAATCCAAAACCCTAACTTCTGAAATGGAAACTTCTACCTCATCAGCTTCTACTACAGCGTTTTTGTTTCCAAAGGATTTAGCAGTCAACATCATCAACTGCTCAGAGTTATTTAGCAGAGAAAGATCACTCGAAATGGAAGGGAAATCACTCAACTTGGTTATGGAACAACCAGTTGATTTTGAAGGTCTTAGATTAAATCAACACGACATTGAGAAGTTCTTCACTGACCAAAATGGAGGTGTTAGATACATGAAGTTATTAAATGGTCCAATCTACCCTAAGCTGGTAAAAGATTTCTGGATTAGGAGCAAGGTAGTAACCATGGAAGACTACAATAAAGAAGTGGCTGTCTTAAGGAATTCAAAGCCTGAAAATAAGGATAAGACTCCCGCTGAATTGGGCCTAAGAGAAGTCAAGGAAGAAGAAATTAGGTCGGTGGTGTGTGGATTTGAAATAGTTCTGACCCAATCAAATTTGGCAAGTATTCTACAAATTCCGAATGAAGGAAAATTCAATGCCTTTAGCGCTGCCAAGAACACATGATGTCTAATTGATATGACAAAAATGTGTTATGAAGAAGGGAAAACTTGTGAGAGCAACAAAAGTGGTGATTTGAAGCCAACACAGAAACTGTTAGCCAGAATCTTGCTAGGATCAATCTTCCCAAGGAGTGGAAGCTCTGATCAACTTTCTTGGGATCATAGATACTTTATCTATTATCTCACTAAAGGATATCAACTGAACTGGGCTAAGTATATCTTCAACCACTTGTGTAAGGATGTTAATGCTATCCAAAGGCAAACTAAGCCCAATGTTCACATCACTTACCCAAGGTTTCTAAGTGAAATTTTCTATCAGTGTGGTGTGATTGATGTGATCAAGGCTGCTGGGCAAGATAACCTGTTAAGGGAACTGAGAGCCTCTATCATCTCGGTGCATACATTGTCCAACATGTATTTCCTACCAAGACAAGTCTTGAAGCGTTCAGACCCTTTGGAACAGCTACCTCAGTCAGAAGATTCAATGATAAAGAGACTTAACATTAACATACCTTCTGTTGCTCAAGGTATTGTTAACTAGTACATACAACTACTGGAAAGCCAAAGAGAACCTTTTGAGATTGAATCAGAAGAGGTGAAAGGGAAAAGGAAGAGATTGGTAAGAACTAAGGTTGAGTCTGAAAAGGGTGAGAGTAAAGGCAAGGAAAAGATAAAGGTTGTGAAGACAAATGTGGCGGTTTTAGAAGATGAAGATGATGATGATGAGCCTCTGAGGATCAAGAAAAGCAAGATTTCTAAGGAGCTGAAGAAAAAGAAGAATGTTGAGAGCTCTACCATTATTAATTCAGGTACTTTAACTGATCCTAAAGGTCCTGTTGCATTAACTCATGAGACTCAGAACCCCCCAACTTCAAACAAACCATCAGAGTCACCTCTAGAATTTCTTGAACAACACCTAGCAGGTGAACTCCCTCCACAAACCAAATCTCTACAATCTGATAATGTTCCAGACTCTGACACTATTCCAGACTCTGAACAAAATCAGAATTCAACTTCAAACATAGACCAAATCAATTCTGAAACCAACCCATCAAACTAAATTATCTCAGAAATCACTCAACCAGAAACATCTGAGATAGTTCAACTAGAACATGCTCAACCACAACCTGAACCATATATCTCACCTGAACATGTTCATTCACAGCTTACACCTCAACCACCCCCTGAACAACAAACAGAATCTAACCTTCAAACACAAACAGAATCTCAATTTGATGTTGAACCAAATGAGACCCCAAACTCATCAACCAGAGATCAGGTTGATGAAATGATCAAAGAATTAACTAATGCGCAGTTAAATTCATTTGGTCAGCCTGATCATGATCAACTACAAACAACCAATCAACACTATCAGACTGCTGAGAAAACCCAAGAGGTTGGGATATCTTCAGCATCTGACTATGTTGGATCTAAATCACCTCAACATACCAACACACCCTTAAACTCTGAACCTCCCCAAACCAATTCCATAATCCCTGATGTCTTGGGTGAATGCAACAGCCTATTTAGGCAGGTACATGAATTACATGAGCTAAGGCAATCTGACATGCCTTCATCAGAGTATGCTGCAAAATGGGTGAGACTAACAGAAAAATTGGTAAAGGAGCTGTATAGACTTCAAGAAGCTGATGTTAAGGAGCAGAAGAGTTCTGCCAAAATTAGTGCTACTGAAGTTAAAGAGGTCATTCAGATTCAGAAGGACACAGAGAGGAATCAACCTGAATCCTCTTCTGTAAGAACAAGTGATGAGCAAAACCTAATGGAGAAGTTAGCATCACTTGAGAAAAATCTGAATGAGCCTATTTTGGACAATCTGGAAGCAAGTCAAGAGCATCTGAGAAATCCATTATATGAGGCTGAAATTGAAGAAATTAAAGCAAAAATGGAAAAGTATGTGGGACTGATGGAGGTAGTTAATGCTAAACAGAAGGAAATCATGAGAACTCTAGCCTCTCTCTGTAACCAACCCCAATAAACCCTTGGGATTTCTTTGAATGCTTCTATCTGCAGTTTAATATTTTTTAGGCACATTGGTAGGATTAAGTACATACCTCTGATTTTGTTTGTTTGACAATCTTAAATATTCATTATGTGCTAATCTGATTGTTTTTAATTCTTTCTGATTATAACTGGTTTCATGAGATTTATTTCTTAAATAAACTTTAATTTTTTTTTAAAAACAGTTCTTCAATGGAGACTTCAAAATATTATATTTCAATCATAAATTTGATTTTCAATAAGTACAATATTTGGTTACTCTTAAAGATTCACATTACGTAACAAGAGAAGAAATATAAATAAGAAATCAAAAATAAACAAGCCAAAGTAATGAATTTTATTTCATTGAGAACTTGAGTTCTGGATTACATATTAAATTCCTAAAGACTACTTTCTTGAAGCCTCCAAGGGATGACCTTGGAGAAGGGACTGAATATTCTTGAAGAAACCATGCATCAGTTTGGTTTCCTTCAGGAATGTCAGTTTGCCCTTCTTAGGCTGTGGACATCAGTTTGAATTTCTTCAGGAATATATGTCTTCAGAACTTAAAACAGTCAGAGTCCAAAGATTTTTCTTCAGACTCTGAACTGAGTTCTTCTGTAACAGACACTGGCTTTGTTTCTATTGGTTTCTTCTTATGTTTTCTCCTATCTTGACTATCTCTCTTTGAAACTGCTTTCTTCTTCTCTAAGCGTTTCATTTTTTCTCTCAAGAGATCTATCAATAACCTAAGATTATTCTGTGTGAATAAAATGACTAGGTTTCTCTCCTTTTATAAGCATATTTCAATTGCCGAGTCTTAAATGCGCTCAACCGCTCCTGTTTTGACGGCATTGAAAGTTGAAATTATTATTAATTGCTTATACCCTTTTTGATAATGACAAAAGGGGGAGAAAGAATATTGGTAAATCAATTGTTGGAAGAAGCGAAATTACTTAGCCTTTTAGGGCATTGTAGTGCTTCAGAGAGAGAACGTAGGAGAGTGGTCAAAATAGTAGCATAAGGTACATGCTTTGATATGACAATCTGATCTTTGAGGATTTCAAAATATTGTGCTAAAGAGCTTTGAACTATTTTCAAAAAGTTTTGCTTTATGCTCTGAACTGTTTTCAAATTGTTGGTTCAGGCTCTGAACTTTTCTTTCAAAAGATTTTTTTAAGCTCTGAACTGTTTGAAAAATATTTTGAACTCTTAAACTGTTAATGATAACCATCAGAACCAAGTGTGTGTATATACGTTTCTAGTGCCTCTAATCCTATTGTCATTTAATTTAAATATTTACTTCATCTTGTATCTTCATTAAGAGCATAATTTCAAGGAGAATACATTTATTAATTGAAGTTTATTATTCATAGATAGTTCTTGAGTAAGGGTGCAACTTTATTCAAAGATTATCACACTATGAAAAGAAGAAGCTTGCAAACCTTGTTTTTTATATAGTAAAATATGAATAATTTAAGTCATATAATAAAGTAATTCTGAAACTGATTAAAATTAACTATGGATACAAAGTAGGGGAGCTTACAAACCTAACCCTATGGGATATCAGACTTAGGGGGAGCTTGTGAAACTCAGAAGCCTAATGTCAACATAGCTGATTTTTATCAACAACAATTGTATTTAATATTTATGTTTGTCATCATCAAAAAGGGGGAGATTGTTGGAACAAAATGTGTGTTAGTACACACCCTTAAGTTTTGATGATAACAAAGTATTAAATGGATAATTGATGTTACTGATGTTTAAATTAAGTGTGCAGGAGAATCCAACGTTATATCAAGAGCACATTTAATTTAGACTCTGATGAAACCTATGGAAGTCTGAATCTTTACACTCTGAAAGAGTTCAGAAGCTACAACGTGGTCAGAAGCTAAACAAAGTTCAGAAGCTCAAAGAGGATCAAAATGTCTGCAAGAGTTCAGAAGCTCAGAGAAGTTCAGAAGCTCAAAGATGTTCAGATGCCTACAAGAGTTCAGAAGCTATCTGCTAGTCATGAGTTATTCAGAAGATGAAGACGTTCAGAAGCTGGAATACGAAGGACTATCAGAGGCCATTTATTTAAGACCAATCAGACTCCAAGTTATCAAGGTTCATCAGAAGCAAAGGAATTCCCCAAATCATCAGAAGGGCTACATCAACTACACTTATCAAGCCTGATGATTTGTTCTAAGGACAATTAATTACAACGGTCACAAAGGATGTGATCCTACTCTCTCTAGGAGCTAGTTGTACATTATTACTGTACTTTGGACAAACAGTAAAGGTGAAACTTCACTGCAAAAGAAGACGTGGCTTTACTCAACGGATATTCAAATACTACAGCTGTCCATTTTACAACGGGAATTTCTCCAACGTCTCAATGTCTTTCTCAACTCATATAAATATGCAAAAGAAAGAATTGATGACTAACGAACATCATTAGAAAATATCTCTCAGAAAAAAGTGAGGATCTGAATTGTAATAGAAAACATCTCTCAAATGAAGTGAGAATAGAAACTAGCTTAAGCCTCTGAAGTTATTATGATTGTAATAAGTTTAAGCTTAGAAGTTAGTATTACTCCTGCGTGAGTAATTGAAAGTCTTCTGCTTAGTGTAGAAGCAAGTAAGTCTCAATCTTAGTGATTAGAGCAAAGAAGTCTTCTGCTGAGTGTAGAATCAAGGAAGTCTCTTGTCTTGTGTGACTTGAGCAAGGAAGTCTTAAGCTTGTGTGCTTGAGCAAGGAAGTCTCTGATCTTGTGTGATTAGAGCAAGGAAGTCTCTCTGTCTTGTGTGACTTAGAGCAGGAAGTCTTAAGTCTTGTGTGACTTGAGCAAGGAAGTCTCATGCTTGTGTGCTTGAGCATCTGATTGTAATCTTAGTGATTATAGTGAACTCCCTTAGAAGCAAGGGGACTGGAGTACTCTCAATTTGTGAGGGGAACCAGTATAAATTGTTGTGTGTCTTTCTCTCTCTCACTCTCTCATTTACTCCTTCATCATTCACTTAGCCTTAAGTTAATTGTGTGAACAATTCCGCTGTGCTTAAAGACTCTGATAGATTTAATTATCTAGAAAAGTTTTTAAATATCTAAAACACAATTCAACCCCCTTCTTGTGTTTTCTCCACGCACCTTCAGCTGGAATGTGGAATCAACAACGGGTGACCCAAATATAGGAGGTCTCCACAACAAACAACAAATGGATCTAACCATACTCTGATACCATATTAGAATTTGGGAGGCCTACTCAACCACAATAGCTAGCTTGAGAGTTGAGGTTTGCACTGTTGGAACAAAAGTGATTCTTGAAATAAACCCCAAAAGAACTTTATAAGGTTTTGATGATAACAAAGTATTAATGCATAATTGGGAAACACTGCTGATTTATTGTAAGTGTGCAGAATTTAGGAAGATAGGATCTGAGAATCTCAAAATTCTATATTGATACACCAACGTCTAAAGGATTCAGAGGTTCTAAATAAACCAGAAGATGCTAAAGCCTGTTAGAGGCATGAAGACTCTCAGAAGTCAGGAGAGTTCATCAGAAGCATTTTAAGTGTACTCTCAGAAGCTACACAAGAATGATAAATTATCTTCTCTGATGAAATTATGTGTAAATATATCTCCTCAACGTTCGAATCCTATGGTTTGACCAAACGATATTTATCATACGTCATCCCATCCAATCAAAAAGAAATATCTATCGTCCAAATTTACTCTTTTTGAGTAAACATTTATCATAAGACAAAATCAAGCTATGGTTATTACTATTTTTATATACCTGGCTGCTTAACTTGGTAAGCCTTACTTTTTTCCACAAGAGCTGAATGACTATTGCTTGTTTATATACCTGGCTGCTTAACTGTACATGACACAATTAAATTATGGTGTGTCAACTTGTATGTAATCCCATAAGAGCTGAATTATAGCTGGGTTTTGGCTATTATTTATTTATATATCTGGCTGCTTAACATGCGACAATTATAGTCCATAAAAAAATGTGACAATTAAATTATGTTGTGTCAATTTCGAGGGAGAATCACGGTTCAATCCCCGCAACTGTAATTAGGAGGAGGCTGAATGATATGATCCTTATATGATGTTCCTTTAGAAGAAAAATTAATACTCCCTCCGATCCATATTATAAGGAACAATTTGAAAAAATTACACATGTCAAGAAGCACATTCTACATAGTTATTTTCATTTAATACTCTCCTAATTTTAAATTTATTCAATGTATACCCTTGTTTAATTACTCTCAATTCAACTAACTTACTTATTTTTAATATTCTCACTCATAATAAATAAGGACACAAATGAAATTAAACATTTAAAATATTTGAAAATTGGTCAAAGTTTCTTATAAAAAGGACCAAATTTTTTTTCCAAATTGTTCCTTATAATATGAACCGGAGGGAGTAATATTTTTCATTTGATCATCAAAATGTCATTATTTAGAAAATCAATTGAAAGCCTACGGTTATGTTGTCAAAACGAACCACCAAATCATATTAGGCGGTCTAATGAACCAGATACAGGTGGTGAAAAAATAATTAAGAAGCATTTCTTGTAATAATATACCTAAAAAACAGACCACTATCAATATTATACTTTAAAGGCAAATGCTAACGAGTGCCCCCGGGGCACTCTTTAAGCCCTAAAATAGTAAGTTTTTTATAGAATTTTTATGGAAATATATAAAGTCAACGCATTGGAAATTAGTAGTGCTACTATTTAGGATTTAAACACATGAGTATAGTCCAACCTAAAAGATGACTCCGACTAAGAGTTAAGGAACATAGTAGTGCTATCTGTATAATTGGATGATATTATAAAATCCAAACCTGGGTAAGTAGGCAACATTTCTTTCGATTATATATATCAATGTATGTATCTTTTCGTTTATTGCAAACAGAAGAAACTAAGATGGGGTTTACTGCTACAGATGAAATTGAAGGCAAGTTCAAATTCAACTCTGATAGGCTGCAAGAGCTTAAAGCATTTGATGAAACAAAAGCTGATGTTAAAGGCCTTGTTGATCAAGGTATTGTTAAAATCCCAACCTTATTTCATCACCCACCTATAAGTTTTTAAACTCCACAAACTCAACCAACACACAACACATTATTCCTGTTATAGACTTTATAAATATTGGTAAAGATCCAAAGACAAGGCAAGAAATTATAAGCAAAGTAAGAGAAGCCTCTGAGACATGGGGTTTCTTTCAAGTGGTTAATCATGTTATTCCTTTGAATGTTCTTCAAGATATGAAAGAGGGTGTCCTTAGATTCTATGAACAAGATACTGGAGTGAAAAAGGAAATGTATACTAGAGATCAAACAAGGCCATTTATTTATAATAGCAATTTTGATTTTATAGTTCACCAGTACTTAATTGGAGGGATACTTTTATATGTGACCTGAGTCCTAATGCTGCCAAACCTGATGATTTTCCGGTAGTATGCAGGTGAGTTATTGTTTATATATATATACTGCCTCAAATCTTAGGCCACATTGATCAATATTGAATATATTTGTATTAATTAGCAAAATAGGCTACAAATTGTGTCTCCCAGCTCTGGTTGTTATAAAAAAGCAAAAACAACTGAATCGTTAAACCAGATCGCACCGAAAAGAACTGAGTTCTTTTCGTGAAATGTCCGTTACAGTTTCTTTATTTTCGATACAATTAAGTTTTGGAGTTTTTTAAAAAGGTCATAATATTTTGTTCCAGTTTTGATTTTTTTTAATAGTCTTAATATGTGTTAATAATAACAATTTGGCATTGTTATATTCACAATGAATCAGTTTAGATCGAAAAAGTATAGTTCAGTTCGGAAACATGTAAGCTATGCGCCAATCGAACTTTTATACAAGTTCGGTGTGGTTCAGGAATCAATAAAAGTTGGGTTTAATTTTACCAAACTGTTATAACAGTTTTGTCCGGGTCCGTTTTCCTTCCCGAACCGAACCATCAAGAATTCTATCTACGTAATACCAACACTTCAAATTAAAGATGTATATGGTGTCCAACTTGTGATGTTATTTTTAACACTTACATTACATACATTCATTTGCTTAAATTATTTTTGTGTCCACTAAAGAACATGATTATCATTAATCAAAGATGTTCTGATAGCAGACCTTTAGTTAAAAGAGTATACCAAAGAAGGAATGTAAAAGCTAACTAGAGGGGCATTATGGTAAAATCAAGTCAAGGGTAGCAAAAAATGTATAAATAGGAATTGTAACAGATGCAGTTGGCATTCATTCATTTTGTAAACAGAAAACAGTTATAGTTCTACTGGAACTCTAAACCAGTAATTGCTAGTAACAATTGATTCTTCAAGTTCAATAATAATCCCCTTCTATCAGTTGGTTCTATCATGTTCACAACTAATTATAAAAGGCTAGGTGATTAAATTTAACATAATATTTCTATCATAGGGAACAAAATCAATTTTTTGGTGATTGCATCCAAACCATTTAAAGGACATGGATTGTTCAGAGGGGAACAAGTTACTTTGACATTACTATCCTGCTTGTCCTGAACCTGAATTAACTATGGGACTCACCAAACATTCTGATGCTAATTTTCAATATGATGGTTTATAAGTTGGACAGTAAAAACAATTTTCAATATGATGATTGTAGATCTTATTTATTCTTGGACCTTAATTTTTTTGCTATGATTGTCTTGCAAATAATACATTGCAAAGTATGTTAATTGTGAGACAAAGAAAGACTCGAGAGATTACTTGCACTGCAAATTAGTTGACAAACTAAATGTTAGTTATTAACTGTTTGGTAGAATTAGTTTGATCCAATGCATTGTAACAATCAGATGCAATCAATTTTTATTCTAGTTTTCAGTACTTGCAAGCTCTCTTTTTCCTTTTAAGGAGTTTACTCTTATCCTCTAACAAACAGGCCCTATATCCCACCAGCCTATAATTTCTGCTTTCCTTTCATGATCCCATCCCTAATAAAAACAGGTCAAGCTAAAGTCATTTGTACTCTTTTTTGGACATCAAAGCATTGTGGTTTATGAAATAGAATTTCAACCAAACTAGGTACACATAATTTGAACCAGTTCGATTTGAATATGCAGGGAAAAGACACTACTTTTGATACAACAAAGGCAAAAACAGTATACTAGTCATTGGAATGCCTAAGAAGTTTCCACTTCAAAACAAGATATACCACAATCTAATCAAACTCTAACAAAAAGCTTCTTTGCCTTATACCTATGGCTAACAGTTTAACATCCTCCTTTTTCCTGGTAAACTGCATTTCCTTTTTCTTAAACTTCTTTCTTTGAAAACTCTAAGTTGTAATTGCAGTACTATTTATGTTCAATAGGTGATTTAGTTTTGATGTTTCTGATGATCTTTTTTTATTTGAAATGTTATGAAATTTGATCTTGATCAGCATGCATAAACTTGTAGACTAATTTATCATACAAACAATTTCAAGTAGTGACCACAACATACATCAAAAGTCGATGACATATCGGATCAGGTAGTTACCGCAACAAGGCAGTCAACATTTCAAATAAGCATAATATAAATAGTTAGGCAATAAAAATTTCATGACATATTGGATCAGTTTATGTTACATTTGTAGCCAAACATATATTACCCTACAAATGAAGCCACCCAAGAGTACATAATACAATATAATTATAAATATCAAGAAACATGTGAAGAATATTTCACTACCTTGTTCTTCTTGTTTGTGACATCATCTTAACCTTGTACATTGTCCTCGGGAAGTGAAAGCAAAGACTCTGTGTACATGGCCACATGGAATCCATATGGATCGTAACAGTAGGTGTGATGCCCTAACAACTGTCCTTCATCATTATACTTTACAAATCCAGTAAAACCATCTGTTGCAACAATATCACTGCTTTTTGTAGAGCTTAAAGGGAAAAAGTAACTAGCGGGAATGGCATCAGTAGGAAGAACATGTGTCTTTGTCCAAGACGAATGCACTCTGTATTCTTTCATCACCCATATTTCAAGTGTATCATTATTATCATGACTTGTAGACCATAGACTGAGAAATTCTCGAAATACCCACAAACCATTGTAGCAGTCGGTTTCAAGGTCAAACTGATCTGGCAAATGCATATCTAAAATTTTCCTTTCTATTAAATCAAAGGCAACAATAACATCCTTATGTGAATCAGAACGATAACCATACCAATGAATAGTCCCATTAAAGAGTGACCCTTCTTGGCGACAATATCCAGTGGCATTCGAATAGCGAATGTGAGTACCTTCATCAATTTGTTTCCATGTATTAGCTCCCAATGAGAAAAACTCCCAGTATGATGAGTTTATATCATATGACATTGAAACCACCAAGTAATCATCTGTTGACTGATCATACCCAAAACCATAGAAAGATTCATCACGTGTATCTAAATTGGAACCAAAAGGTATATTTTTATGAACTCCAGTGGATGGATTCCATAGATAGAGGCTTGGATAGTAGTACAAAAGTATAAATCCTCTACATGAACCTTTAATTTCAGTACAAGAATAAGGTTTGGAGGGCAAAAAAGTAGGGGGGTTGAGTGAAGCAAAAACGCAATCATCGTCAAGTGATAGTTCTAAATTTATAGATAGAGTTTCATGAGGTGGTACAGTTTGTATAAACAAAGCTCTATGAGTGTGTGTTGCAGCGGTAAGTTGAAAATGTGAATTTGCAAAATGAGTATCAGAAGAGATAAGAGAAAACCAAGACTTACAAACACATTTGAAGCGAATAAGAGACTTCACCGGTAACCTCAAGAGGATTTGAATGATCAATTCATGAGGAAGATACGGCACTGTGTTGTTCATAGTCTCTATGGTTGTTTCTCCTATGTTTAATTTGGTTGAGAAAGATGAAGAGAATCACAGTCAATTCAAGGTTCAATCACACGATGATGAAGAAAATACAAAAGAAAAAATTCAACAATAAGTGTCGACAAATCGAAGATCGGCGTCGTTGGAATGGTACCGGGGAAGGACTAAAGTGCTATCGGAGATTGAAGAATGAAGGAGGGTGGGACGGCGGTGGAAGGTGGAAGTGGGTGTGAGGCGGTGGAAGAGGTTCTGACATTTTTCTCTTTAATTATTTGAAGGTAAGTTTTTCTTTTTTTGGTAAGGAATTTGATTATTTGAAGGTAGTTTTTTTTGTTACATTTAATTATTTTTGGCTTAATTGGTCTAAAGGTTCTTTAAATACATTTTAGGTTCTATATTAGTCCTTTAAGGAAAAAAATGCTTTAATGCACTTTTGGTTTCATATTTTGAAAAACTTTTGATCTCCTATTTTAAAAACCAATTTTTTGATCGCCTATTTTGAAAAACTTGAACTTTTAATTCCCCTATTTTAAAAGCCACCTTTTTTTATCCCCTATTTTGAAAAATTTAAACTTTTGATCCCCTATTTTGAAAAACTTGAACTTTTAATTCTCCAACTCAATTGGTGAAATTTTTGCGTATGTGGCAAGCTCATTGATGATGTGGCAGTGGCCATGTGGACATATCATATTCAATGACATTAATGTTTTTCTTTAAATCAAATATTATCTTTTAAAAGTATTAAAATAATAAAATAATTAATAATAATTAAAAAAACAGTAAAATTTAAAATCAGTAAATTACCCAAATATATAATTAAAAATTACTAAATTTTTTGAAGAAGTTAAAAAATACTAAATTACCCAAATATATAATTAAAATCAATAAATTACTCAAATATATAATTAAAAATCAGTAAATTACCCAAATATATAATTAAAAATCAATAAATTATCCAAATATATAATTAAAAATTAAAAATTAAAAATTACCCAAATATATAATTAAAAATTAAAAATTACCCAAATATATGATTAAAAATCAGTAAATTACCCAAATATATAATTAAAAATTACTAAATTACCCAAATATATGATTAAAAATCAGTTTATTACTCAAACATTTTTAATTATAATTATTTAATATTTTTAAGACATAATGGTTGATTTAAAGAAAAACATTTGGAATATGATATGTCCACGTGGCTACTGCCACATCATTAATGAGCTTGTCACATAAGCAAAAATTTGACCAAATTGAGTTGGGGATCAAAAGTATAAGTTTTTCAAATTGGATTTCTGCACTTCTTTGACATATGACCTGTTTTCCAGCAATTGAAACAATAAAATGGATCAGCAGCGTCATTTCTAGGAGGTGGTTGCTGATACTGCTTAGCATTATGGCCCCTAGCCGGGTTACCATTCTTAACTCGGTTTTGATTGCGGTTCTGATTCTTTAAAGGTTTGCCCGTGGGCTTCAAAACTGCACCGAATTTCTTTTTATTGTTGTTCGAGACAACCAATATCTTTTCTTCTTCTTTCATATCTTGTTTCCGAGATTCTTCTTCTATACGAAGACGGGTAATCAGACCTTCAATGGAAAACTCCTTTGTCTTATGACGGAGCTGATTCTTAAAGTCTTTCCAACTAGGGGGCAGCTTATCAATAATCACAGAAATTTGAAACTGCTCATGTAAAGGCATACCTTCAGTGATTATCTCATGAGCAATCTTCTGCAATTCATGTGACTGTGCTTCCACCCACCTCTCATCCACCATCTGATATTTCAGATACCTGCTGACTGCATACTTCTTCACACCAGCTTCTTCAGTATCATATTTTTTACTCAGAGCCTCCCAAACATCACTAGCTGTGTCATAGGTTCTGTAATAATCATACAGATCATCTTCTAATCCATTAATGATATAGTTTTTGCAAACATAATCATTATCGATCCATATCTGCCTTTCTTTTTCAATTTGCAGCGCTTTTTCTTTAAGCTGTTCTGCTGTAGTCTTACCTTTGTCAGGTTCAGCAGCAGAACCAGTTTGACCATTGGTGTTAACGGGCTGTTCTTTTGTTCCTGAGGCCGAAGCATCAATCGGCACAACAAGAACCACAGGAATAGGATCTTTCAAGACGTAGGCACATTTTTTTAGTGTCAGGAAGAAAAACATCTTCTGTTGCCAACGTTTGAAATGATTACCTTCAAACTTAAACGGCCTTTCGGTAGCACCGACAGAAGAACTACCAATAATCTCTTCGTTTGCCATGATATTTTCGAAACGTCTTAAAATTGTTGAAAAACGGTTTACTGAGTTTATAAAAAACAGAAAACGAATTTTTGATAAATTGGCAACGAAATAAATTATTGGCTGAGTCGCGTACTAGGTCGCTTTCTTTAAGACGTTTCACGGAACTACTCGAAAAAGTGCACTGTAGTATATCGACCGCGAAGTCCCCAGGATAAAACAGCCGTTTCTAATTGAAACTACCGATGAACTACTGCACTGTAGTATCGGTCAGTAATACACCAATAATGGTTTGAAAAACCACTCAATAATTGATATGCAAATATCAATTCAATACGGTGATAACCGTTCGAAATTGAAACAACAAATATTTTTCGAAGAAAAGAGAGAAGGAAAATTGCAGAGTTCTCAGAATGCAGAGAAAAAACGAACGAAAAAACAACTGAAGAAAGAAGCATAATATATAGGCAAGTGAGGAGCTGAAATCAGAGTGTTAAGTGGAGCTGAAAATTGCCCAGTCAAAGCAAAACGTGGGCGAATTTTCAGGGCCACGTAATTTGACCGTTTACAGATATTAATAATCCGTTTCAGACTTGGTCTAAAGCACATTCAAAATGTGCGAAAATAAAGGGACACGCGTTAAAGAAAATTAATTAAAATTTTCTTTTTCTTCGCATTAAAAAATTAATATATCACCCAAGCCCGGTCCGAGCCGAGCCGGCCGGCCGGACGGCGGCGGCGGCTCGCACGTGTGTGTGATATTCGACATGGTGTGCGGTCTCCCTTTCTTACAAAAGTGGGTACCCCAAGGGCACACCCTTAGTTGTCACTTTGTAGTATATAAACACTACCATGAAGTGTGTTCTTAGCAATGTGGGACTCAAAAGAGTCTTTTTTCAATTCACACTACACATGGTTCTAACACTTTGTGTTTACTTCAATACCAAGTTTCCTCCAAAACTCATCATGTTCCAACAATCCCCCACTTGAATTTAAAAAAGTTGTTTCAGTCATAACGTTAAACGTTTCAGTAAGATTGTGCATAAGCGAAGGTGAGCTATGTCTTGAAACCTTCACGTAGCCAGTAAGAGCCTGATTAAGCAAGAGTGACGATTAGTCTTGGAACTCTATCTCAGATTTTTCTCAAACCAGCACACAACCTTTCTTAAGGTGTATTCTTAGGCCCGTGCATTAATGGCCCTGCACGTCTATCCCAGTTTCATGAATGCTCTAGGAATTCGCCTCGAAACTCCAGAGGAACCGGCCTCAGTTCCACATTCATATAGGTGATTCTATCAAGAGTACTCCTGATGTCCTCCACTCATATAGAGTATAGATTTCATTAAGAGTTTTACTAACTCAACCTTTCTCTTTTCAGGATTCATGCCTAATATACTTGCATGTTCACTTCATATTACTCACGACTTGTTGTTTACCCATTGGAACCTAATTCTTGGGATCTCCAGTCTTTTAGGTTGGGTTACCATCATAAGCAATTCATAGGCATTAGTCCCATCTTGACAGATGTATTTTGGACTTTCTTTCTAGCCAGTCCTTTCGTCAAAGGATCTGCTAGATTATCATTAGTGCGTACATGATCCACTCTCACAGTACCTTTAGTGATGAGCTCTCTCACTGTGTTGTGCTTTCTTCTAATTTGACGTCTTTTACCGTTATAAAAACGATTCTCAATTTTAGCGATAGCTGCAGTACTATCACAATGGATCAAGACAGCAGGCATAGGTTTTTCCGATAAGGGAATCTCAGATAACAAGCATCTCAACCAGCTTGCCCTCTTCACTAGCAGTTGCTAGTGCTATCATTTCAGACTCCATAGTGGACTGGGCCAAAATGGTCTGTTTCTTAGACTTCCATGATACAGCTCCACCGACTATACTAAATATAAAGCCACTAGTTGCTTTGGAATCATCTGACAATGTGTTCCAATCAGCATCACTGTACCCTTCAAGTACAGCTGGAAATCTCTGATAGTGTAATCCGAGATTCATGGTCCTTTTTAGGTATCTCATGACTCTCTCAATAGCGTGCCAATGCTCATTACTGGGTCTGCTGGTAAACCTACACAAGAGTCCCACGACATAGGCGATGTCGGGTCTAGTACAATCAGTGGCATACCTAAGACTACCAATGATGCTCGCATATTCTGTTTGTCTTACACTATCACCAGTGTTCTTAAACAGTTTTACACTGGGATCATAAGGTGTGCAGGCAGGTTTACAGTCAAAGTAACCGTATTTCTTTAGGATCTTTTCCACATAATGTGATTGATCTAGGGATATCCCCTTCTTAGACCTAGTGATTTTTATTCCAAGAATTACACTTGCTTCTCCGAGGTCTTTCATATCAAAGTTGTTACCCAACAGTGATTTCACATTATTTACCGCAGAAATGTTTGAACCAAATATCAGCATGTCATCTACATAGAGACATATTATAGTGAAAATGTTGCCATCACATTTATAGTAAATGCATTTGTCACTCTCATTGAGTCTAAACCCATTCGATACCATTAAGTTATCAAACTTTTCATGCCATTGTTTTGGAGCTTGTTTAAGACCATACAGAGATTTATCTAACTTGCA
Organism: Trifolium subterraneum; assembly: GCA_951799995.1. Taxonomy (NCBI): domain Eukaryota; kingdom Viridiplantae; phylum Streptophyta; class Magnoliopsida; order Fabales; family Fabaceae; genus Trifolium; species Trifolium subterraneum. Next base: position 49,167,496 of record OX637461.1, on the reverse strand, counting down.
GACCTTAGTTTCTTGCCCATGTATAACAAACCCTTCAGGTTGTTCCATATAGATTTCTTCTTCTAAGTCACCATTTAAAAAAGCGGTTTTAACATCCATTTGGTGTCCAATTAAGTTATAAAGAGCTGCTATTGAAATAAGTACTCGAATGGACGTTATTCTAGTGACAGGTGAAAACGTGTCGAAGAAATCAATATTTTCTCTTTGTCTAAAACCTTTGGCTACAAGGCGAGCCTTGTATTTTTCAACCATGCCATCGGGTTTTAGTTTCTTTTTCAAAATCCATTTGCAACCAATTGGTTTGCAGCCGGGAGGCAAGTCTACTAAGTGCCATGTTTTGTTAGATTCTAGAGAATCCATCTCATCATTAATAGCTTCTTGCCAAAGATCTGCATCCATCGATGACAAGGCTTCTTGAAGATTTGCTGGATCTTCATTCAATGTATAGGCCGCATAATCCGGACCATAGTCTTTAGCAACTCTTACACGTTTGCTTCTACGAAGTTCAGTTTCTACTTCGTCATTGCTATCCGCATTTGGTATCACTGGAACGTGACTCGACTCAGGAATATTATCCTGTTCAGTGCCCCCACTATTTCTTGATTTAAAGGGAAATTTATTTTCATAAAAATCTGCATCATTAGATTCTATGATCACTTTTTCATTTAGGTCGTAAAACCTATATGCTTTATTGTTTGCTGCGTAACCAATGAATACACATTCATAGGCTCTACTAGCGAGTTTAACTCGCTTCGGGTCCGGTTTACGGACATAGGCTAGAGATCCCCAAGTTCGTAAATACGACAAGTTTGGTTGTCTTTTCTTTAATATTTGATAAGCAGATTCGCTTCTTTTAGATTTGGGAACTCTATTCAAAACAAAGCAGACAGTCAAAATTATTTCCCCCACCAATGTTTAGCGGCACCAGAATTTAACATAATAACAACAACTAATTCAGTAAGAGTTCTATTCTTTCTTTCTGCTTTACCATTCATTTCAGGGGAATATAGCGCAGTCGTTTCATGTATAATTCCGTGTTGTTTATAAAATTCATTAAATAAACTAGAATTATATTCGGTTCCCATATCACTACGAAGTCTCTTGATTTTCGTATTAAACTGATTTTCTATTTCATTCACAAAAACTTTAAACATATCAAATGCATCACTTTTATTTTTCATTAAATAAACAAAAGTATAATCTGAACAATCATCAATAAAAGTGATAAAATAACGTTTGTTATTTCTAGTCATGGTTCCATCTAGTTCACATATATCAGAATGTATAAGTTCCATTGGTTCAGATTCTCTTATAATAACTGATTTATGTTTGCTCTTTGTTATTTTTGTTTGACTACAATATTCACATTTTTCTTTGTCATTAAAACTAAGTTTAGGAATTAAACCTAAGTTACTTAAATTAGAAATTGAGCGCATATTAACATGACAAAGTCTAGAATGCCAAATATTAAAATCACACAAAGAGTAAACAGAAGTAGATATTTTATTCATAACATCAAATTCAACATTAAGCTTAAACATGCCATCAGAGGCGTACCCCTTCCCAATAAAAATACCATTCTTAGTGATGGTGTACATATCAGCCCCAATAGTTTGATTAAACCCAGCCTTATTCAAGAGGAAACCAGAAACAAGATTCTTTTTCATCTCAGGAACATGAAGGACTTCTTTCAAGATAAGAGTCTTTCCAGAGGTGAACTTCAAAACAACATCTCCAATACCAGCAACATCAGAAGTGTGAGCGTTACCCATCTGCACATTCTTATTTTCAGCATTCGTGTATGTTTTAAACATAGCACGATCATAACAGACATGGCGGATAGCGCCAGTATCTATCCACCATCCATCAGTACCACCGACCATATTAATTTCGGTGATCATACATGTATATGGCTCATCAGCCATATTCACATTAATATGTGCAAGGTTAGCCGGTTTAGGCCTCTTTGGATTTCTGCACTTATTTGACATATGACCTGTTTTCCAGCAATTGAAACAATAAAATGGATCAGCAGCGTCATTTCTAGGAGGTGGTTGCTGATACTGCTTAGCATTATGGCCCCTAGCCGGGTTACCATTCTTAACTCGGTTTTGATTGCGGTTCTGATTCTTTAAAGGTTTGCCCGTAGGCTTCAAAACTGCACCGAATTTCTTTTTATTGTTGTTCGAGACAACCAATATCTTTTCTTCTTCTTTCATATCTTGTTTCCGAGATTCTTCTTCTATACGAAGACGGGTAATCAGACCTTCAATGGAAAACTCCTTTGTCTTATGACGGAGCTGATTCTTAAAGTCTTTCCAACTAGGGGGCAGCTTATCAATAATCACAGAAATTTGAAACTGCTCATGTAAAGGCATACCTTCAGTGATTATCTCATGAGCAATCTTCTGCAATTCATGTGACTGTGCTTCCACCCACCTCTCATCCACCATCTGATATTTCAGATACCTGCTGACTGCATACTTCTTCACACCAGCTTCTTCAGTATCATATTTTTTACTCAGAGCCTCCCAAACATCACTAGCCGTGTCATAGGTTCTGTAATAATCATACAGATCATCTTCTAATCCATTAATGATATAGTTTTTGCAAACATAATCATTATCGATCTATAGCTGCCTTTCTTTTTCAATTTGCAGCGCTTTTTCTTTAAGTTGTTCTGCTGTAGCCTTACCTTTGTCAGGTTCAGCAGCAGAACCAGTTTGACCGTTGGTGTTAACGTGCTGTTCTTTTGTTCCTGAGGCCGAAGCATCAGTCGGCACAACAGGAACCACAGGAATAGGATCTTTCAAAACGTAGGCACATTTTTTTAGTGTCAGGAAGAAAAACATCTTCTGTTGCCAACGTTTGAAATGATTACCTTCAAACTTAAACGGCCTTTCGGTAGAACGGACAGAAGAACTACCAATAATCTCTTCGTTAGCCATGATATTTTCGAAACGTCTTAAAATTGTTGAAAAACGGTTTACTGAATTTATAAAAAACAGAAAACGAATTTTTGAAAAATTGGCAACGAAATAAATTATTGGCTGAGTCGCGTACTAGGTCGCTTTCTTTAAGACGTTTCACGGAACTACTCGAAAAAGTGCACTGTAATATATCGACCGCGAAGTCCCCAGGATAAAACAGCCGTTTCTAATTGAAACTACCGATGAACTACTGCACTGTAGTATCGGTCAATAATACACCAATAATGGTTTGAAAAACCACTCAATAATTGATATGCAAATATCAATTCAATACGGTGATAACCGTTCGAAATTGAAACAACAAATATTTTTCGAAGAAAGAAAAGAGAGAAGGAAAATTGCGGAGTTCTCAGAATGCAGAGAAAAAACGAACGAAAAAACAACTGAAGAAAGAAGCATAATATATAAGCAAGTGAGGAGCTGAAATCAGAGTGTTAAGTGGAGCCGAAAATTGCCCAGTCAAAGCAAAACGTGGGCGAATTTTCAGGGCCACGTAATTTGACCGTTTACAGATATTAATAATCCGTTTCAGACTTGGTCTAAAGCACATTCAAAATGTGCGAAAATAAAGGGACACACGTTAAAGAAAATTAATTAAAATTTTCTTTTTCTTCGCATTAAAAAATTAAAATATCACCCAAGCCCAAGCCCGGCCGGACGGCGGCGCGCTTTGTGATATTCGACATGGTGTGTGGTCTCCCTTTCTTACAAAAGTGGGTACCCCAAGGGCACGCCCTTAGTTGTCACTTTGTAGTATATAAACACTACCATGAAGTGTGTTCTTAGCAATGTGAGACTCAAAAGAGTCTTTTTTCAATTCACACTACACATGGGTTCTAACACTTTGTGTTTACTTCAATACCAAGTTTCCTCCAAAACTCATCATGTTCCAACAGTAAGTGTTGTTTCTTATTTGTTGCGCAATTTACTTAACATTCTCCAATACTTTCTTCTTATGAATTAACAATACATTCTCCAATATCTTTTGCTATTTTCTCTTCAATTTATTTTTGTGGATAATGTTTTTGTAATGCCTCTGTCACAGTATCAAGTGGATCACTTATAGTTTGATACTTTTAATTACTCTTATTTTGATATAGATCGAAATAATTAGCCATTCCTTTGAATTCCTTACTTTGGTGAGAGTAGGTGAGGTACATAGCTTGATTATATTTAAAAACTCCTCATTAGATGGATTCAATTTTTTGATTGTGAAAGTGAGCACTCAAAGTGAACCTAAAATTACGGTTTTTTGTCTTTGTTTTTCTACAGCTTTGGTTTTATTTCTCACTTTAAACCATTTATAACTTTTGGATGGAAGATGATAAACATAAGCTGTAATTACATAAGGATAAGGATAAGTACCTTTCTTTCTCTCTCTTTGTAATCAATCTGATAAGCATGTGTAACAGCTTTCCCTTGGCTTTAGGATTAGATCCACACTTGCTGGTAGTTCACACGCTCCCACAAGTATAGAAACTACTTTCATCCTAATCCCCACTTATGTATCTATAAATACTTATGTAATTTCTCAAGTCAATATACAAGTTCAAACCCTTTTAAAGGAAAGTTTATGTGATTATGAATATTTTGATCATCTTTGTAAATGATTTCATGGTTCATAGTTTCATGATTTTTACTCTATTATTTTACTGCTTTCTATGTTGAGTTGTTATTTGCTTTGAGTTTCTTCTTCCATCTCATGATTTCACTCATTTAACTCTATTTTGTCCCCACAAAAGGTACAATTAGAACATATTTGGGTATATGTTGCTTGATTTAAGGTTTACGAAGGAATATCATGTCAATATATAACAAAGGTGTTACATTTTTTAGTTACTTGAAAGTATCCATAAATTAAGACCTCTTCAATAGTTTATGTGTGTCTCTTTGATTTTACATTGCCGTGTCTTCAGGTCTTACTTAATAGATTCATTTATTTACACTCTTGAGCATTTGTAGGTGTTTGTGCATGTTTATTCATATTTCAATTTCACATGTTTGTTTCTGATTATTTAAATTTTGCATTGTTTTCAAATTTTTTCTTTTTGTGTAGGAGTAAATCTTTGTGGATTTGGGACAATTGACAAAGAAGGTAAAAGTTTTTTTGTGTTTGCAGTGTACATACATATGATCAGTTGTTTAATCAATTTAGATTCTATGGTCTTTAGGAAGATAGGTAAATTACTAGATATTGTTTAAGATACGCTTAGCTTAATGACTCCACATATGTATTGTTTGTTTATTATAATCAATTTAGTTGCTAAAGAAGTGCACATTTAAAAATCTTTGCTATGATTGATTCCGACACAAAATTTGCTGATCCGAGCGACTCAAAAACCATGTCTAGCCTTGCAACTTTTTCCGGTAACAGTAAGTTGAGTTTCTTTCTATTAATCCCTAATCCCTACTATTATTCAATCATATTGTGTTGCTGGTAATTGTGAACTTCCATGTCGGTGACTATAGAATTAATTGGAACATCTTTGTGAGCATGAACCTTAAATTTATGAAAGAACTTGATTTATTGCTTTTACATTCATGTGCATTGACCAAGATGGTCATCATATTATAGGCTGAAGAACTTGATTTGTTGCTTATAAATTTATGAAAGAAATTGTAATGTGTGTCAATTTGATGATTTAATGTGATTTTGAAATTCCAAAGATGTATTTTTGTCGCAGTAAATTATCATGCTTTTGATGCAGATGTCGCAGTAAGTTAGTTGCTTCTACATTTCTGATATAGTTTTTTTTTTTAAAATGTGCAATAAGAGACTGCTACGTAGATATTCTCAAATCAGATTAAAAAACTATATCGAAAACCCTAAAATTCATGAATGTATACCAATATTAGCTTTAGTTTGATCAATTTGGAGGTAGATATTATATTCTCTCTCCCTAATTTTCATGATTTTTTTTTTCTCAATCCATTCCTTATTACATATTTCATTTCATATTCTGATTTTTTTTTGATGTTATTGTTTGTTCAGGTTCACAAACTCAGCGACCACGAAGATCGATGAAGTAGAGTACACGACGCAACAACGACAATGTTATTGTTTGATTTTGGGTATTTTCTTTCTCTTTCAAATACCTAATTTTTATTCTGCAGAATCACTATCTTACAAATTTTAAATTTCGCCCCAATATCCCAGTCGTAAAAAGGAATGTGCTTGTGGTTGTGCTGGCATATACAACTCACCGGTTGCTCTATCACTATTTGCAAGGTTTTTGAAGAGGTAACACTTATAATTTTTTATTAAATTAATTATGTCAATGTTTGTATTTGCATTTTCATTAGCAAATTCATTTTGCAAATGTGCACATGGGTAGATTTCAAAAGAAGGGTACATTTTTTTTTTGTTTAATTGCAACATGTTTGAGTTTCTGAGATTAATTTGAATTATTCTTTTGTGATAGAAATTCAAATATTATGTCCAAAAGAGTTGGTGAGGTAACTCATTACATAGATTTAATGTTTTGATTGTGAAAGTGAGCACTCAAAATGTTTGAGGAAATGTCTCAATATGAAAAATTGATGTCTTTGTGATCTTATTTTTGTGCTTTTATATGAAATCATATCTGCAAATTTCATCATATGTATTAATCTGTATGATATTCTTTTTTGGCTATTTTCACTCTCAAAATGTTAATCTCTATGAAAAGCTTACTTTTGTTAACTTATTCTGAATTTTTTCCTCTTAATTTATGGGTTTTTTTTCATTTCTTATTTTCTGTTTTTCTTTTCTTCCACAACAGGAAAAAATGGATCAAAGCTGGTATGTATTTTTATGTGTTCAGTTAGATACGTGGAATAACAACGATTTTGAATTCAAGGAAAATCAATCAAAGCAGCGATGGAAGGATCCTGCTTACACAACGACACACGGTCTGAACTGCCATCGACAAGGACACGCCGCTAGAACCAGTTCAAGAGGTTTGTTTTTTTTAAATTGTTGGCTTCATTTTCATTGTTTATTACCTTCAAAATACACATTGTTCATTATTTGTTTTTTATCAGTTACTATTTTTTCTCGAGTTACCCATATTGATAGCAACCTCTTAGTTCGATTTCAAATTTCAACTTATCAGCTAATATAAAATATCATATCAATTGGTTGTTACCTATTTTACTTGACATGTTCTCAATATATTGGTTTGATGGTTTGCTTTGTGATAGTTTCATATTTGGTATATATGTTGCTTGATTGAAGGAATATCATGCCAATATATTGTGGTTTATATTGATTATTTTGTGGCGTGGCAATTTTTTTTTTCTGCAAATCAATTTCGATGTTCCGTTTTAATGTATGATAAATTTGAACTGTTCAAAATGGATGATTCTGTCTAATTCTATCATTTATCATTTCCAAATCAGTAACTTTTTTTTGTTTTAAATTTCGTTCAGAACTCAATTTTATCATGGGTTTGTTTTAAATTTTGTTTCAGAACTCAATTTTATCTGATGCTATGAAAATAGCTTATGATAAGCACTTATTCTATAAGTTGTTCATCCAAACACGGCAACTATTGTTAACCACTTCTACAAATTTGATTACTCTCCCATAATTCTTAACCACAGTTAGTTGTATATTGCAGTGGAGTACTGATTTGGCTGCATTATATTCCAGACACTGTATTCAGGACTTACAATCATCCTTTTATGGTATGTAATATGTATGTAGGACTTTGAATTGTAACTCTTGCTAAGGACATAATCTCTTTAAAAATATATCAAGCCATTACAATTTGGTTTATACTATAAATTGGGAAGTTCTTAATTAGACATGAACCTTAAGTGTCTCATTCTTAGAATTTTATCTTATTCAACTAAAGCTAAGATTGTGACCTGAACATGTTCATATTTCCTTCTTTTTGTTGCTATGTGTTTATTTTTCTTCTAGGAGTACAAAGAAGTATAAGAGAATGAGAGATTTAATAGTGCTTGGTGAACCATAGTTAAAAATAGTCGCATATTTTTTTCTTTAGGTGTTGTTTTCAATTTATTAGCTCTTAGTTATTATAGTAAAAAAAAACTAATGACTGAAGATTTTTTTAAAATAACTTCATGTTTGAAAACATGGTTGTTACTTAAATGCATCAGTCACCAATTGCCTTTTGTTCTATTTCATTTTTATTTTTGTTTTTGATTATTTTTGTTTATGATTATATATAAATGTTGTTCCATCTTCAATTCAAAATATGTCAATTTTCTCTTTCCCTCCTACTTCTTTAGTATAATTAAGTTTTAAATTTTATATTCAGGAAAAACACGGGAAGGCATCCCGAAATGGTTATTTTTATGCATATATCAACTTTGTTAATATTATAGAGATGATGTAATGTAACTTTTGTATAATTAAGTTTCAAGTTTTATATTCAGAAAAAACACGGGGAGGTGTTCCAGAAGGGTTATGTTTATGCATATAAACTATTTTTGGACAATTTTTGTATTATATTTTTCTTATGATATTGTTGTAATTTCCGTTGGCGCTAAACGAAAAAGAAAAGCAAATTTTGAGTAATTTCCGGAAGGAGATTCCAATTTGACAAAATATCTAAAAACGTATCCCAAACGTCCATTAAGTGAGTATCTGAACGGCAAAAACACTGCCAACTCATCAATCCACATGAAAAATCGGAGCATCTATCCGTTTCTTTCCCAGAAAAAATATTTAAAAAATCTAGAAATTCCATGTCACCGATCCGCACGAACTCTCAACAGCCAATAAGAACACAAAAACGCTTTTATACATAATTCACCTCGATCCTAAATCACTCCACAACCATTCTCATTCTCAGTTCTCAGAGTTCCAAACCCTAACAATTCTGTTTTCAATTTTGAAATACCCAATTTGTTCGATTCCAATTCAATGGCACCAAAGGGAGAGAAGAAGCCAGCGGAGAAGAAACCCGCAGAGGAGAAGAAGTCGACAGTAGCAGAGAAGGTTCCCGCTGAGAAGAAGCCAAAGGCAGGAAAGAAGCTACCAAAGGAAGGTGGTTCAGCCGCAGCCGGAGAGAAGAAGAAGAAGAGAAACAAGAAGAGCGTTGAAACATACAAGATCTATATCTTCAAAGTTCTGAAACAAGTTCACCCTGACATTGGTATCTCAAGCAAAGCCATGGGAATAATGAACAGTTTCATCAACGATATCTTTGAGAAACTCGCTCAAGAATCATCAAGACTTGCAAGGTACAACAAGAAGCCAACAATAACTTCTAGGGAAATTCAAACTGCTGTTAGACTTGTTCTTCCTGGTGAATTGGCTAAGCATGCTGTTTCTGAGGGTACCAAAGCTGTCACTAAGTTCACAAGTTCTTAGACTCGAGATGATTTTGTGGGTTGTATTGGGTCACTATATCTGTTAGCTTTTTAACTTTTCTTAGTTGTAATGAATTAATGAGATCTTGTTGATCTTTTTGTGTATGAAAATGGTTGAATTAATGATATTGGATTTCAAAATTGCTTGTATGGTACCTTTTCCTTATATTTTATGGATATCACCATTAATGTTAGGGCAATTGTTAGCAAGGACTCAACACATTTCTGAATAATGATGAATGCAAGTTAGTTTTAGTTGAATCTGGAAGTTAATTTTGTGTGGGTACTTGTTTATATTTCTTGAATTCAATCTTGGAGGATTTTCTAAAATAGTATATACCTAAACTTTGGTTTAATTATTGTTATAATATAATGAAATTGAAAGTTCAAATTAATTGATTAATTTATATGCTACTTACATGTATGGGTGGTTTATAATATCCGAGGGATTGCCCCGGAGAACATTAAGATAAAGAATCGTTGTGATTTGCAAAAGGAAGCATTTAATCAGAGTGGTTTACCCTGCAACTATCTTTTGCTTTGTTTGCTGGATGCTAAAAAGAAAAATGACAGGAAAGATTGCACCATGCAAAGTGACCTTGATTTTGAGCTGACAGGTATTTAAGACAGTATAAATTATGCATTAGAGTAAATTTTTAAGGGTATGTGTAATGGATCTGTTAGGTGTTGGGATCCTGTATTAGTAGGCTTGGTATGTTTTACATAGTGATGTTTTGCTTTACATTGCAGAAACATTGTTGACTTGATGATTTGTCAATAGGTTTTGCTTATTAAAATCTAATTCAAGAGTCAATGACGAATCCTTTGCTAAGAGATTTAACTTTTGTGGGATGAATTATGCTTCTTGTTATGATTCTGTTATGAACTGTTGAAGCTCTGAAATGAGATTTGTTGGGACTGGAGTTGGAGAGGGATGCTCTTTTGTGTTATATTTGATTAAAGCGAAGTAACACTCTTTTGCACAGGGTGAACAACATTGATGCTTATGCACATACAAGGGCGGATCTCGATGGAGGAGGTTTTAGTGAAGTTGAATTCACCATCGAACTCAACAGTCTCCTTTTGAGATGAGTAAGCTGAATCAAATTAGAAAACTTTTTTGTTTTGAATCAAGTCTTTTCTTGTTGAATTACTGCAGTATTATTTAATTATTGATCTAATAAAATGGATAGTTCAAATTAATTGATACGTATGTTATACTTATATGTATAGGTGGTCTTTAATAGCCGAGAGATTGCCATGGAGAAAAAACAGTGTGGTAAAGAATCACAACAGGGATACTCAGCAATAAATCATTTGAGCAGAAAATTGACCCTGCAACTTAAAGACTCATTCAAGAACCAGTCTCATCTGATTCAAAATTAATTTTATTTGCGGTTTGGTTTGGTTTGGTTGGATGACCACTACAAGAAAATACAGGATTAGCTACGACGTTTTTTGTAGTTCATTCGTAGCTAATCTCTAGCAAAACTGAGTTTGCTACGGATTTGTTGTGAATTTGCTGTCATATAGGCCGTAGCATGGATTGGGCGGCAAATTATCTATCAAAAAATTTCCTAGCTAATTTGCAACTAATATAAAGAAAATCCTAGCTAGTTCCCAACTGATACCTAGCTAAATAATGTTCAAATGTTTATGTTTTCCAACTAAATCGCTAGGACATTGCCACAATAAATCTCTAGCTAACATTCGTAGCGATTTCGCAGCTATTTCTATCTTTTTTGGTATTTTTATAATTATAAAAAGCCTTTATGATAAACATGTAGTAGGCTACCTAATTATATGTTTTGCTATAATAATAATAATTATAATAATCGACCAAATACTAATAATAACAATAACAACAAAGGCTAGACTAAAGGTCGTCAAAATTAAAATATAACAAAGAATACATTTAACATAGGATTTCTAAGTGTAAATTAATCTATCTTAATCCTTTGCCCATAGACCTTGGCCAAATTTAATTTAGCGAACTTCAACAACATGATAGGTGAGTGGAATTATGAAAATATGTATGTTTTATATCAGGATTGGATTGGCAGTTGAATAAATTTAAAGGTCAATGCAATGGCAGTTTGGGTTCCAAGTGATATAAAACTGATTTCCTTCTAAGAGACACTCACTGATATAAACCATAGAGCAATTTCTTACATTTTGTTTTCGAGTCTAATCATTAACATATGCTCCGTTCCGCTTCTTGTGAGAGACGTCATAAATGTCCCTTCTACTGTAGGCCCGACCATCTCGTTTTTCCTAAAATATTGCATTATATATATAGTTGTGGCTGAACTCTTTGAGGTAGACATACCTACATAAATTATACACATTATTTTATAATCATGAAAGCTTATACACAATACAATCCGCACTCAAGATTTTAATCTGAACAGGAGGATGCTAAAAAACTAAATGGTAATAATTAACTATAAGTACTAGCATTATCTCGTCATGAACCAATCACAAATGAATTTGTAGTCAAAACAGAAATAATGTCCAAAAATTAGAAGTTATAGTATATAATAATAGCACAGACACTTTACATTGTAAGTGTGTGGTGTTCGACACTTGCATGATAACATAACATTTTTAATCAAGCTAGCACTCTATTCCAGAAGTTGCATCAATTTAAATGTTAAGGTCATAAGCAATTTTTAAAATCTAACAAATATAATAACTTATTACTTGTTCCAATAACAATGTTACATTCAATATCTGCTGAGCCTAATAAAATCTATGGTCATATATATTTCTTTCAATGAAAAAACACAAAGACAAACACGCACAAAAACAAACTCGGACAGTGTAAGTAGAAAATATACTAGAGGGTATAAATGTAATGCATATGACCAGAAATACACAAGTAATTAACCAAAGAGTAATGATTCATCTCTTCACCCAAGTGTCTACTACTTTTTTTTTCTGTTTTAGGTCTGATAAATAAAAGGGATTATCCATGTTTAGGACTAACTTACATAATAATGCATATATTAATAATCAATTAAATGTAACCTGAGAAGCACCTTGCAGGTTATGGGCGATATGCTAACAATGGAGGAATCATCAGCTGATGTTTCCTGTAACATCCCGATATTTTGCTATATTTTATTAATCAAATATTTCACTTTAGATAGGTATTAGAATGTTTTATTGTTGTCGAAATGAAATTATTTTGTCCTTATATTTATGTAGAGTTGATATTATTTTATAATTTTTATTATACGATCAAAATCTTGAAGTTAATCACTTAACTGATTTCTTGTTTTATTTATCCTAGCTAATGAACTAAGTATGGAAGTATTTATTTCTATACATATAAAATATGGGTTAAGGATTTATTAGTTAGTGTATTTAGGTAATAAGGACTAAAATGAGACTCTATGTATTGCAATGCAGAGATAGCAATCCCACTACTATTTTACTTCTTGATTAAGTTTTAATATTAAAAGTAATATAGTATGGATATGCATGGAATATATAGATTAGTGGTGGTTAGAGGAAATAAGTAGATTATGTGTTCAAAAGCAAATAGCACTTATTTTCCCTATTCTTTTCATAGCACAAACTCCACCTCCTCACTCCACTAGTCCTATTTTTTAGGAAAGAAGTTATTATTATAGGAATTGGTAATAGTTCTCTTCGATAATTTTCTCATTCTGACTTCACGCTCTTAGAAAATAGAAAGAAAACCTAGAGATGGAGAAACCGTAAAATAGAAACTCGGTGGAGAAACAGAGAAGAGTAAAAGGTCAACCTTAAGAGTTAGTAAATAAGTTATGTCACAAAGTAAGAATAATTTTACTCTTGCTATTCATATTCTTTTCTCATAGCTATTTTATTATTGGAAATCCGTTTTGGTCTATGAAAATCTGAGAGGTGGTTGTAAATAAATTTGTAGGCTGACATTAACCATGAATTGAGTTAGAGTATTGGTATTAGAAACTAAGCAAAAGAATCACTCAGTAATTCTAATATGTGTTTATCTTACAAAAATATTGTACTACACTACTCTCATATTTTCTTATGAAAACCTCTCAATGTATTGCCTTTGATATTAATTTTGCAAATGAATTAAACTGGATTTGTTGTTAATTAATAACCTTGCAGTATTAATTTTGGTTTGTTAACTTTAATAAATAGTATAACTTATTTCTTTTCCTATTATTAGATTGACCGTGAATGAAATTGGTAGTGAGTAGTTCGCATAACAGTTTATAACAATTTGACTGGATTGAAACTGAAAATGTTTGATACAGACTTGTAAAGCTAGTATTCTATATAGTTATTAATTAGTTTGTTTTTATAAATACTTGATTTTAACATGTATTGATTTGTGTTTAGAATACTAGTACTCAAAGAATGAAGTATATCACAATAATGTAGTAATTATATATTATAGAGTAACCATGCTTACTGAATTAGAAAGCTTCTATTTTAACAAAAAAATAATTAAGTAGTGGTAAATTGTACTTCAATCCAACTTAAGCTTGGGTAGGAGTTAAGAGTAACAAGGATTGAAATCTAAGATTAATCAGTAGTTATTTCTCTTTGAAGGTGTGAATTTACATTGGAGCAAAGACTTTTGGTTGTGTATTTATTAGGAGTTGTTGCTCTTAAGGTAAGAGGGTCCTCCGCTGTTTGTTTATTTTTGTTATAATCTATGCTTATATGTGATTCTTATGGTGTGCGTAAATGATATGAGTTTTTGGTGCATGAGTTATTTTCGTCTTATTATGTATGAATTTATTATTTCTTTTGATTTTGAGATTGAAGTTATTATTGGTGTGATCTTGTCTCTAAACTAGAGATAGGACAAGTTCTGTTTGATTAGCTACTCGGTGTAAGAGTTTCTGGTGTGACTAACTTAATGTTGATAGGGTATTCATACATTTATTGGTGTCGGTGTGGTTTGGAATAATACCCAACGGTGGGGTACCGAACCTTAATACCCAACGGTGGGGTATTTGTGTCCAACGGTGGGACACTGTCCAATGGTGGGACATTTTACTCTGCGGAGCGGTGATATCCGGATCATATAGGATGCATTAGGGTGTCATATAGATAACCTCTAGGATTTGGTGAAGTATTGGAGAGTGTAACTATGGTGTTGTGTGGTGAGTGATTGATACTTACTTATGTTATTGTTGGTTGTTATGGGTTTTCAATATGTATATATGCATGCTTGATTGATGTTTTCTTATGTTTTGGAGAGACCCTCATGAACAAATTTGGCCAGGTTAATAATCCAGTAGATTAGAGTTGCGCAACGGTAGTTGAGGCCCTGAGATCCGTGAACATTGGTGTCTGTCTTGTCGAGAAAGATTCTCACAAACGTTCCAAGTTATGACCAGCTATCGATTGCGTATTTGGGTAGTGAAAGACCAAGAGTCTTGGTTTAGAATTTTATTTTGAGTTAAAAATAAATTTAATCTTTTGTAATTATCATTACTCTGAAATATTATTTTTGAAGGAATGTATTATCACAATAATTAATATCTGGAATTATTAGTTTATTTGATTCTTTAATAAGAAAAAAAAATAGTCTTTTCACTTAAAATGTATGTAATTAATGTCCCGAAAATCTGGGATGTTACATTTCCCACCTATATATAAAAACGGAAGATTAAATTAGCAAGCATCATGTAGTAATATACCATGATCAATGAAACTTAAACACTTAATCAATGTTCCCCCAAAATCCCCTGATCCAATCCCTTAATCACCTGAAAACCTCATGCACCCTTACAATTACAAACTCAACAAAAACATATAACCAAAAAAAGTAACAAGAAGGAAAACCTTGCCACGTGTCCAAATTTAACGGTAATAGTTAAAAAATTGACGGAAGGTACCAACTTGAAACCTGCGGAAAAGATAAGGTACCAACTTGAAACCTAAAATAAAGATAAGGAACCTAAAATAAAGATAAGGAACCTAATACTGATTATTAAGATAAACTTATCTATTGCACTATTGACACTATTTTTCACTAAAACTACCCTCAATTTTATCCCAATTTTCACTTAACATAGAAATAAGTTTTCCCAATTTAATAACAGATGGCAAGTGCGATCGAACACTTGAGTGAGAGTGAAGTCCGAAAAGAGAGAAAATGTGACTGAGAGAGATTATGAGAGAAGGAGTTGTGATTGATAGAGAGGAATACAAATGGAAAATTATAGGAAGTTACAATTTGGTTTAATGCGACTAAGAAGACATACAAAATATATTTTGATGATTTGATATTACTATTGTGGGTCTTCAATGGAAACTCAACACAAATATTAGTAATATAAGTAAAACCAAAATTTGCTAAGTTAATTATGCAGACTTATATGTTAAAAAACTTAAACTGATACTAATATTATGTGTGCGATGTCTATTTTTTATAAATTGACCTTAAACTAAATTTTTATTTAGTTAAAATTTTCAGCTATTTTTTCTCGTGCTTAATAAAACATTTTTTTATAAGATGCTTAATAAAACATATTAAAATATATTATTTATAAGTCAATAATTCTACAAACGCATTTTTACCCGTGCTTGGCACGGATTTGGATACTAGTTATTACTACTTTCAGAACTCTCAATTCAATATTTTTCATTTAGTATTAATTATGACATCAATACTTTATAAATGTACTATGAGTATAAATATATAATTAAGTCTCGGAAAGAATATGAAAAATATATAACTTTATTCATACTAGACACCGACCCGTGCTATTGCACGGGTTTTGTAGATTTTCATATATTATATTAAAAGAACTATAATAAATTTTTTAAAATAAATGACACTATCAAATTTATCTTTTAAAATCAGTCCAAATTGACTCATCCTAGTGTATAATAAAATCACCCAAGCACCATATTGAATATTATAAAAATCGTGCAATGCAGACCATCCATGTTTAAAATATAGTAACTATAAAATGCGGCGAGAATGAATAGTCAGAGTATATAAAATATAAAATAAAATTAAAAAAACCTTTTCAACAACGTAGCGCAAGTTGAAATTCCATATTTTGATCAGTCATAGTAGCAATAGAAACACAAATTTGTGATAGCTAAACTTGAGATATATATAGAGGAAAATTTAAAACGCGGCGAGAATGAATAGTTAGAGTAAAAATTTGTGAAAGCTAAACTTGATATATATATATATATATACGAAAAACAAAGCATATACGATAAATATCCACAACATATCTAATAAAAATTGATTCATATTTAAACAAATTATATATTGTTGTGACACGTCATGAGTTCGATTTATACTGAGTAGGTCTATAAAAAAATTGGAGACTTAAAAAGAAAAAATTTGAACATTTATTGCGGATAAAATTGATTGGATTGCATATTCAATACATGTTGGTTACAAAAATATTTCAAATTAATTGATATGTCATAGTGGCTATTATATGAAACCTTTACAAAAAGGTTATAAGTTCAACTCCTGCTGAGGATATTCTTTTAATAATTAAATTTTAGTTTTAGTAGGGTTAAATTAGGGTTACTTGGATACTTAACAACTTTTATATATATAATAATATATATGAGTAAAAAGATATGTCACATATGAATTACTAATATGAGTATAAATATATTGCTCGAAGAAATTATAAAAAAATAGACAACCTTATTAATATATTTCATAAAATTAAATGCAAATTGCTTGATTTAATATATTTATAGTAATGTTAAGGTTAAGTACTACTGAACTAGTACTATTTTTACAAGCTCAACATCACTGAAAATTAAGACTAATAACATTATCATTATACACTATTGAAATGAAGTAATTTAACAATCTGCAAAATAAGATAGTTAGTTTTCATCTGGATGTTTTGTTTTGCTTTTGGAATTTTCCTTGATTTAACATTCTCTATAGCTGCTATGAAAAACATGTTCCTAAAATCGCAGGTCCTTTGGATTATATCTAGAACAATAGTCAATAAATACTTGTGTTTGCACATAAATAGGTACTCATAATAGTTTTCAAATTAGATGCTATTGAAAAGAGTTACAAGCTTATAGCTTTCAAAGAATTAGCTTGATGTAGTGAAGGTCAAATGACATTTGATGTAATTCTTTATGGGTTGTTCAATGACAATTTTATTGAGGTATGTCAATATTGTTTTACATTTTGTGCTTTGGCAGATTATGAGCCAATGATTTTTCTTCGATCGTAACCCCTAGGGAGTCAATAATCAAATTACAGCCTGCAGGTATCTCTTTCTCTCTTTCACTTGAGTACTTCGCTGGTATTAAAAAAAAACTAACATTTTTTCTATGGTTTTTCCTATTCATTTACACATTCTTTTGTATACTGTGAATTGAATTGAATTGAATGACTTTCAGGGTAAGAAGCTCTACACGCAGAGGGAAGATTAAATCAAATAGTAGATAAAGATCTAATAGGAGAGTGACTTAGTTAAATTGGAAGAAATGGTCCAAGTTGCACTCATGTGTCGACATTTTAGGCGACTTTCTTGATTATGTAGAATTGCATATACTTGGTTATATTGCAGAATTGCATATACTTGGTTATATTGCAGTGCATGTCACTTATTTCTTATGTGTTGTTTGATTTTATGATAATAAGTTGATTATGTAGAATTTCAGGACAAAGTGCTATGAAAAACCGTTTCCATAGTACTTGTAGGTCGCGTCAGTTTACATACATAAGCGCTTTTTTCCAGAACCGCTATTAAAGGTTAATATTTGATAGCGTTTTTAAGCGCTATTATAGGTGTTGGAACAAAATATGTGTTAATACACACCCTTAGGTTTTGATGATAACAAAGTATTAAATGGACAATTGATGGTACTAATGTTTAAATTAAGTGCAGGAGAATTCAACGTTATATCGAGAGCACACTTAATTTAGACTCTGATGAAACCTATGGAAGTCTGAATATTTACACTCTGAAGGAGTTCAGAAGCTACAACGTGGTCAGAAGCTAAACAAAGTTCAGAAGCTCAAAGAGGATCAGAATGTCTGCAAGAGTTCAGAAGCTCAGAGAAGTTCAGAAGCTCAAGGATGTTCAGATGCCTACAAGAGTTCAGAAGCTATCTGCTAGTCATGAGTCATTCAGAGAATGAAGACGTTCAGAAGCTGAATTACGAAGGACTATCAGAGGCCAACCATTCAAGACCAATCAGACTCCAAGTTATCAAAGCTTCATCAGAAGCAAAGGAATTCCCCAAATCATCAGAAGGGCTGCATCAACTACAATTATCAAGCCTGATGATTTGTTCTAAGGTCAACTAATTACAACGGTCACAAAGGATGTGATCCCTCTCTTACTAGGAGTTAGTTGTACCTTATTACTGTACTATTGGACAAACAGTAAAGGTGAAGCCTCACTGCAAAAGAAGACGTGGCTTTACTCAACGGATCTTCAAAGACTACAGCTGTCCATTTTACAACGGGAATTTCTCCAACGTCTCAATGTCTTTCTCAACTCATATAAATATGCCAAAGAAAGAATTGATGACTAGCGATCTTCATTAGAAAACATCTCTCGGAAGAAAGTGAGAATCTGAATTGTAATAGAAAATATCTCTCAAATGAAGTGAGCATAGAAACTAGCTTAAGCCTCTGAAGTTATTATGGTTGTAATAAGTTTAAGCTTATAAGTTAGTAGTAAGTCTTCTGCTTAGTGTAGAAGCAAGTAAGTCTTCTGCTTAGTGTAGAAGCAAGAAAGTCTTCTGCTTAGTGTAGAAGCACATAAGTCTCATTCTTAGTGATTAGAGCAAAGAAGTCTTCTGCTGAGTGTAGGAGCAAGAAAGTCTCTCTGTCTTGTGTGACTTAGAGCAGGAAGTCTTGAGCTTGTGTGCTTGAGCAAGGAAGTCTCTGATCTTGTGTGATCAGAGCAAGGAAGTCTCTCTGTCTTGTGTGACTTAGAGCAGGAAGTCTTAAGTCTTGTGTGACTTGAGCAAGGAAGTCTTGAGCCTATGTGCTTTAGCATCTAATTGTAATCTTAGTGATTATAGTGAACTCTCTTGGAAACAAGGGGACTGGAGTACTCTCAATTTGTGAGGGGAACCAGTATAAATTGTTGTGTGTTCTTCTCTCTCTCACTCTCTCATTTACTCCTTCTTCATTCACTTAGCCATAAGTTAATTGTGTAAATAATTCCGCTGTGCTTAAAGACTCTGATAGATTTAAACATCTTGAAAAGTTTTTAAATATCCAAAACACAATTCAACCCCCCCTTCTTGTGTTTTCTCCACGCACCTTCAATATGCACCCATACCTATAATAGCGGTATTAGTAATAGCGTTTTTAAGCACTATTAAAAGTCAAAACAAGCGCTATAGGACCAAAATGGTGCATTTTGTAAAATAGGGAAACCAAAATTGCGTAAAATAAAATAGAGGAACCAAAATTGATATATTAGATATTTAAAAATTTTCATTAGTAAAAACTTGTTCCATGTTTAATTCACCTTTAATTTGTTAAAAAATTCTAAATTTTGTGGGAGAGATTACTATAATATTATAAACATGAATAAAAAAAACTCATTCAAAAACACGAAGAGTACACATGGATCGCTTGAAAGCAAAGACAAAAAAATTAAACGTCATATTTGGGGAACAAAACTTGCTGAATTTGTTTTTTGTCAAGTTGCTAGAAATTCCACTCATAAGGTAGATAAGCGAGATGATTGAGGTTCGAACCCCGATGCACGTGACTTATTTCTTATGTGTTATTTGATTTTATGATTAATAAAATTTGTTTAGTTTTTTTCCTTATTCAATATAGCATAATGAAAAATATGCCTTTGAGCACTCTGTTTAGAAAGAAAAACAAAGGTATAGTATAATTAAAAAAGATTTGGACAAAAAAATGGATTATTTTTTTTATTTGAAAAAAAACTTATAATAGCGCTTCTGCGCACGAGGCTATTAAAAGTTGTTTAGTTGTCCAATAATTGTTGAGAACTGCTTGCTGAGGCCATGAACAACCTATGATTTCTTTCCGTCCACACAACCCAAACACAAGTGAGCCAAATGAGTTGCAAAAATGAACGACGCGCCCGAGATCCAGTAGCCGAAACCTGAGTAGTCAAGAGCTCATATGCTCCACGGACTGTGTATCCTATATACGGATCAGGCCGCCACTGCCACATGTCTGAAGACTGAGCCTGCAAGGAGATATTAAGAAGTAAAATCTGACACTCCCCAGCATCTCCTCCTCCCACACCCTCAACTCCCTCCGCCACTCCAACGCCTCACCATCGGCCCCCCACCCTAGTTTCATCTAATCTATTATATATTGGTTCCAATCAATTTGAAATAATCAAAAAGTAACTTTAATTCTTCAGATCAAACTATTATTATCAAAATGATTTGAATTGTTTGATCGTCCAATTCCTCTAGAACCTATCACTAAAACACCCCTAGGAGGGGATAAGGGTAAGCGTAGCGAAAAGGGTTTCCCACGAGATGGTAAACCCGAACTACTAGTCCTACGCAGGTTTTCTACGTAAGTGATTGTCTGACAATGAGCGAGTCCGCGTTCCCGAAGGCACTCCTCCCTTTCAAGAGGATTCAGATTATTTTTTATTTTACATTACCGAGGAAAAATTCCTAGGAAACGGTTTTTTCAATTTCAATCTTTGCAAATTCCTATGATTGAAAATACCACGAATATTTTCCTCGGAAATGTGCATTTCCTAGGAATTTGGTTAGCTTACCTAGGAAAATTTTCCTAGGTAATTCCATGAATTCATGTAGTGATACTTCAACTGTATCATTATCAAAATACATAGTCCATAGACTAAGAAATTCTCGAAATACCCACAAACCCCAATAGGGAAGGTCAAAAGCAAATTCATCTGGCAAATTCATATCTAAAAGTTTCCTTTCCATTAAATCAAAAGCAACAATAACCTCCTTATCTAAATCCGGCCGCTAAACAAACCAATGAATAGCCCCATTAAAGAGTGATCCTTCTATGCAATAACATTTGATGGCATTCGAATAGTGAATGTTAGTACCATCAATAATTTGTTCCCACTTATTTGCTCTCAATGAGAATAACTCAGAGTATGATGATTTTTTATCATATGACAATGAAAGAATCAAGTAATTATCTGTTGACTGATCATACCCAAAACCAGAGAAATATTCATCAACTTTATCTAAATTGGAACCAAACGGTATAGTTTTGTGAACTCCGGTGGATGGATTCCATAGATAAAGCCTTGAAGAACACGGCAAAAGTATAAAGCCTTTACATGAACCTTTAACTTAGAACTTTGAATACTAAATCATCAAAGGATTGCAAAATCTATGATAGTTCATTTTCTTCGGATTTCCAGGTTCTATTGTTCTTAATACCCAAATAATAGAAATTAAAATGTCAAATAGAAAACATTAATAAGGTTTGAAGAAAACAAGTATTAAATTATATTAAATTCACGGGGGTATTTGACGAAGGGTCTTGCTAACGAGTGTTCCCGGAGCACTCTTTTAGCATTCCATTTAAAGAAACGTTTTATTTAAAAAGTTACACATCACAATTTTCAATGCGTTGACTTTACACATTTCCATAAAAATTCTATAAAAAACTTACTATTTAAGGGCTTAAAGAGTGCCCGGGGGCACTCGTTAGCATTTGCCTATGACGAATTTTGAAATTTCAGAGGAGTATTTGACATTTTACTCAATTTTTTTGGTCTTAGGCCCTGAAATTCCTGTACACGGTCCTAGTTGGTGAGATCCTTAATTCTAATACTTGATGTTACACATATTTTTTTCTGTAGTTGGACGAAATTATAAGTTATTAAGAACTCACACACACATAAAGTGAAATGAGTGAGATTTGAACCTCAAATATCACATCCAACCTATCAAGTGAACTGGGATTTGTAACCCCCAATTTTTTTTAACTGTGTGATTTTGGTTTCTAATTTATAAGTGATATTTAAAATATTTTAATTTAATTAGTATTCATGTCGGCAAGGTGATTGAGAAGCTATGTCATAAAATATTGTGAACTCAGCACAAATATATTTGTTTGTACAAGTACTCTTTGAAAAGTTTAAGATTTTTTTTTGACTAAAGTTTATTTACAAAATTTAAATTTTTTTAAATTGTGAAGAATTAAATATGAATTTTTAAAATTTCCAAAACAGAAAGATAGAAGTATCGAAAATCTAAGCTCCTAGGTTTGGTCTAATAGTCAGGAACTTAAGTAGTATGCAAGCGGTCAGGTTCGAACCTTTGCTCCGTTGTAAAAAAAAAATGAAGCATTGAAAATCTCGACTTAAAATTAAAATTTTGAGTTCATTTTTTTTTTTGAAAAACTTTTTATAATGTTCTAAACATATTTACAAAATAATCATTCAACACATTAATTCAACGGTCGAAAGCTAAGTAAAAAAAAAAAGAACTTTAAAAAACAGAGCAAAAGTTGTTTGGTAATCGTTGTTGTTTTTTTTAACTTCAAAGTTATCTTTAATCTAAAATTTGTTTAGTAAAATATATTTTTTTTAAAAAAAGGTTTGTACCAAACATAAAAAATTTAAAAAAAGATAATAACAACTAATAATATTTAAATGAAAACAACCTAAAAAATGAAAAAATAAATAATAAAAAGAGCCTTTAGTGAGACTCGAAGCGGGATCATTGCAAAAAACACTTCGGATTTTTTTTCAAAAGTAGGTTTCAACCTCTTTTTCTAGAAGCTCATTTAATCCAATTATGCACATTGAAAAAAATCTGCTTTTTACGGTTAAGAGCTTTGTTAAAAATATGTTTGGCCCAATTTTTAATTAAAAAGAGAATTTAAAGCTAAAAAAAACCGGGTCAAACGGAGCCTAAAACTATGTCCATAAAGACCAAATCATGTCACTTTTTTTTATAGGAACTCAAAAATATATTAAACTCTAAAAATAAAATGAAAAAGAATACTACAGTATAAAAATATTTGAAAAAAAAAAACGGCCCATTAAGCGTTAAGCGGTGCTTCATTCTTACGCAAACCATATTTATTTATGAAAAGAATATAAAAAGAATTAATCCATTCTTCTTCAAGAAACAAGAAACGAAAGCTCATAAAAAAATAAAAATAAAAATAAAAAAAGAAACAAGAAAAGAACGAAGCAAACACATTGTGAAGTGCGAAACATCGTTGATCAAATCTCTGTGGATGTTCGGTGGTTTGCTCAAACATCAACAAAAATAATTTCTTCTCTTGTAACGGTAACTTTTTCAACTTTCTTTTCACATATTTGCATTTGATTTAGATACCCATTTCTCATTCATTCAATTTTCTGCTTCATAAAATCAAAACAAAGAACCCTAATTGAGCAAATGTGTTCTTTTTGTCCCATGACCCTTTTGTTTCTTTGGTACTAATGTTTGCAAAGATTAACTTTTTTTGGAATTTTTGTTTCTACGGTGAATTTTGGAACTTTCTTTACAATATATTTGCATTCATATATATGTTGAAACAACATTCAATCTTCTGCTAAAAAGATGCAATTTTACCCATTTTTCTCATTCTTGATCGTTCAAGAAAATTCAATCTTCTGCTTGAAAAAAGATACAATTTTACCCATTTTTATCATCATTGATTATTCAAGAAAATTCAATCTTCTGCTTCATAAAAACAAAGGAACCTTAATTGAGCAAAGGTGTTCTTTTTGTCCTATGACCCTTTTGTGTCTTTGGTACCAATGTTTTCAAAGATTAATTTGTCTGCTACGGTAATTTTTGGAATTTTCATTTCAATATATTTGCAATCATACATGTTCAAATACCCATTTTTATTTCATCTTTTAATCTTCTGCTTGAAAAAAGGTACGGCTTTACCTAGAACATTCAATCTTCTGCTTGAGAAAAATAAAATAACCTTAATTGAGCAAAAAGTGTTCTGTTCTGTCCCAAAAGAACCTTAAAAGAAAGTTTTTTGTTTGTTACGATAGCGAGTTTCACTTGTTATTGGAATTTCATTTTAACATATTTGCCCCATCTGGTTTATAATCGATACATGTTGGGAACAATGGTGGGTTTCCAATTTAATAGAGGGTATAACAACCCTATAAGACCGAATCATTGTGTGACGAAATCTTTTTTTCATTATCTGAAAAAGGGGTGGAGTATATTGCCCTAGTATCCTTAAATTTGACGGTTGGAATCGATGAATATACTTTGTTTTATAAATTTTGTAACGGATGGATCATAGATGCCTCAATGACCATAGAGTAAAATGTTGGATGAACTTAATGACGCTAGTCCCTAAATGTGAAAGCTTGTTGTTGTCTTAATTGGTACTCAAGCAATTGTCTGTATCGGTGTCCGATTTTCATTCTAACATATTTGTGAATCATTATGTGACGGAATCTCTTTTCATTATCTGAAAAAGGGGTGGGGAGTATATTTCCCTAATAACCCTAATTTGACCGTTGGAATCGATGAATATACTCTGTGTTATAAATTTTGTAACGGATGGATCATAGATGCCTCGATGACCATAGAGTAAAATGTTGGATGAACTTAATGACCCTTAGTCCCTGAATTTGAAAGCTAGTTGTTGCCTTAATTGCTACTCAAACAATTGTCTCTATCGGTGTCCTTTTAAAAAAATTATGAATTTTATTCATAATAATGCACGAATGAATATATATATTCTGCTTTGATGACCCTTAGACCCTAAATTTAATTCTGCAACTACAATTAGAATTGATTTTGCATTATGGACAACATTCAATCTTCTGCTTCATAAAAACAAAACAAAAGAACCTTAATTGAGCAAAGATGTTCTTTCTGTCCCATGACCCTTTTGTTTGTTTGGTACGAATTTTTGAAAGATTAACTTTTTCGTTTGGTAAGGTAAATTTTGGAACTTTCATTTTTTATCCCAGAAAAACAGTTCTAGAAAAATTTGGAGGTGTCTGCTTATCTTACAAATGTATCACAGTTGGATGATCATACTATTCATCTTCTCTTCAGTGCTAATCGTTGGGAAAAGAGGGTTTCTATGCTTTTGTTTTTATTTTCCTATGAGTTATGTTATTATTTGCCATAAGCAGCTTTTTGGGGTTTAGTTTTTGAAGTTTATGTCATGTGAACCGTGATTATGTCTTAATTTCACTTGTAGTTTTCTGAAAGCTTGTAGCTTCTAGGAGGACGGTCTTGTTGGAGGTTTGTTTGTAAAAAGTAGCCTTTATATAATCCGCAGAAGCAAGTTGTGATAACGTAGTGTTGTAAAGCTGGCATGGTTTCTGACTCTGAGGGAAGCATAATTCAATTAGTTTGATACATGGCTCTAGTTACTATGCTAATATGGTTATACCCTAGAATGTTGTTCTTATTAGCTAATGTTGCGTGCGAGTGTTATAGCAATAGATCCATTTGGATATTTTTGCTGGTACTTGCTCATAACAAGCGAAATTCCAAGATTTCTTTGATTAAGCCGTATTGTTGGTGATGGAAACAAAATTGAAAAGTGGAATAACACTCATTGGCCTTCTCATCTGCTAAGGAACTAAATATTGAATGGTGTAAGGTAAGAGATTCACGAGGACTTTCTAGGAGGTCTTCTATTCTAGCTCAGTCTAGAATTCACATAATTTCTTATGTTCTCTCTCTGTTAAATGGTGAATTTTAAATTTTGCAGGCCCCAAAAATTGGATTGCTTGCTCCAGATCTTGTAGCATACCTTGACATCTCACTAGATGTAAGCAACACTTGCTATGTGGCCAATAAATAGTGGTTTGCTGGGTTAGGTTGAGACATGATTTCAATGTTGCTTATTTTCATGCTGGAAAAAGTTTTAATTTTTAAAACGATGCTTATTTTCTATAATGTTTATCTGCTCCCTTTTCTATGTTCCATGTTGTTGGGTTGGGAGATAAAATTTTGAATTAAATAGGGAGTGGTTCAAGTCCTAATACATAAATAGGGAGTGTTCCATGTTGTTGTTGCTTCTAAAGTTCATCCACCTTAATCTTCTGACTTATTTTCACTATTGATGGGTTACATTGTTTGAGCTTGGTTCATGCATGTTTCCTTGTTTTTCTTATTTATATTCTTTGCACATTCATATCAGAAAGCTGCAGAAAGAGGAGGGTATGGTGATGAAAGATATGAAACGCTTGAGTTTTTGAAGAAAGTTGCCGAACATTACAAAGTCTTTCATGATGCCTCTTGAAAGGTAATGAACTGTTTTTCTGGCCTCAAGAACATTACAAAGACCCATTTTTTTTTCATTTTTTATTTAGTCAAGAACATTCAATCTTCTGCTTGAAAAAGAGGTACAACTTTACCCATTTCTCTCATTCTTGATCATTGGAGAACAAAAAGAACCTTAATTGGGCAAAAAGGGTTCTGTCCCAAGATCATGTTTGGTACCAATATTTTAAAACAATAGTTTTTGGAATTTTCATTCCAACATATTTGCCCTCTGGTTTATAATCAATACATGTTGGGAACGATGTTGGGCTTCGATAAAAACTTTTAATCTTCTGCTTCAATAAAAAGTGATTGTATGTCTTGATGCCTAAAACATGCTGGATAAATTACTTAATGACCATAGTCCCTGAATGCAAAAGCTAGTTGGTTGCCTTAATTTCTACTCAAGCAATTGTCACTATTGGTGTCTGCTTTTCTATTAAAAAAATTATGATTTTTTATTCAAAATAATGCATGAACGGGTATATAGTTTGCTTTGATGACCCTTAGTCCCTAAATTTTATTCTGCAACTACAATTAGAAGTGGTTTAGCATTATGAACATAATGACCCTTGTCCCAAATATTTCATAAGTTTTGTAAGGGATGGATGTCTCAATGACCTTTGAAAAAATGCATTATGAAAACTTTATTCATAATGGAAAAGTTGGATGGTGGCTTTCAATTAGAAGTGATTTTGCATTATGAACAACATTCAATCTTCTGCTTCATAAAAAAAAAAAAAATTGAGCAAAGTTGTTCTTTTTGTCCCATGACCCTTTTGTTGTTTGGCACCAATTTTTGAAAGATTAACTTTTTCGTTTGGTACGGTAAATTTTGGAACTTTCATTTCAATATATTTGCATTCATGAATCATACATGTTGAGATACCCATTTTTTCATTTTTTATTTTGTCAAGAACATTCAATCTTCTGCTTGAAAAAGAGGTACATTTTTCTTGTTCTTGATCATTGAAGAACAAAAAGAATTTTAATTGTGCAAAAACTGTTATGTCCCAAGATCATGTTGGGTACCAATATTTGAAAAATATAGTTTTATGTTTGTTACGATTGTAGTTTCACACATTTTTGGAATTTTCATTCCAACATATTTGCCCCATCTGGTTTATAATCAATACCTGTTAGGAACAATGATGGGCTTTGATAAAAACTTTTAATCTTCTGCTTTGCTAAAAAGTGATTGGATGTCTTGATGCCCGAAAAATGCTAGATTAATTACTTGATGACCCTAGTCCCTGAATGTGAAAGCTAGTTGTTGCCTTAATTGCTACTCAGACAATTTTCTCTATCGGTGTCCGCTTCGATTAAAAAAAATTATGAATTTTTATTCATAATAATGCATGAATGGGTATATATTCTACTTTGTTGACCCTTAATTCAGAAATTCAATTCTGCAACTGCAATTAAAAGTGATTTTGCATTATGAACTTAATCACCGTAGTTCCTAATGTATCATAAGTTTTGTAAGGGATGGATGTTTCAATGACCTTTAGAGTAAAATGCATTACGAACTCTTTATTCTTTAAAGAAATTTGAATATGAACTTTTATTCAAAATGTGTATGGTCCCTAAATTCAATTCTGCAAATGCAATTAGAAGTGATTTTGCATTATGAACTTAATGTCCCTAATGTTTCATAAGTTTTGTAAGGGAATGTGAAAGTTGGAATCGATGATCATTCAAGAAAATTCAATCTTCTGCTTGAGAAAAACAAAACAACCTTAATTGTGTGCAAAAGGCATTATGTCCCAAGATCATGTTTGGTACCATTATTTTAAAAAGAAGGTTTTTTTGTTTGTTACGATAATGGATTTTCGAACGTTTTTAGAATTTTCATTACAACATATTTGCCTCATCTGGTTTATTATCGATACCTGTTGGGAACGCTTATGGGCTGCCGATTTTATCATCCTTGACCATTCAAGAACATTCAATCTTCTGCTTTGATAAAAAGTGAACCTTCAAATTTTGTAAAAGTGAATCTTTTGCTACTCAAGCAATTGTCTATATTGGTGTCCTCTTCTGTTTGCTAGGGTAATTTTCTCAATATTCTTTCCACATATACATATATGCATGTTGATTAAGATACCCATTTTCTCATTCTTCATTGTTAACACAACATTCAATCTTCTCTGCTTGAGAAAAACTAAAGAACCTTAATTGTCCCAAAAGAACCTGAAAAGACAGTTTTTTGTTTGTCACGATTAGGGAGTTTCACTCGTTTTTGGAATTTTCATTCTAACATATTTGCCCCATCCGGTTTATAATCAATACATGTTGGGAACATGGTGGATCATAGATGCCTCAACGACCATAAAGTAAAATGTTGGATGAACTTAATGAGCCTAAACTCTGAATGTGAAAGCTAGTTGTTGCCTTGATTGCTACTCAAGTAATTGTCTCTATCGGTGTCCCCTTTTCTATTAAAAAAATTATGAATTTTTATTCATAATAATGCTTGAATGGGTATATATTCTGCTTTGATGACCCTTAGTTCCTAAATTCAATTCTGCAACTGCAACTCGAAGTGATTTTGCATTATGAACTTAATGACCTTTGTCCCTCAATGGAATATGAATTATGAATTCTTTATTCATAAAGAAAATGTTGGATGGAGGCTTTCAAAGCAAAACAATTTTAATATGAAATTTTATTCAAAATGTGGATGATGCCTATTGTTTTTTTATGACTACAAATTCGATGGATACAGTTTGTTCCTTGATTTTGGTGGCTCAAAAATGCTGGATGATGCCTTAATGTGAAAGCTAGTTGTTGGCTTAAATGCAATTTTAATATGAAATTTCATTCATAATATAGCATGGATATTATCTATTGTGCTTTCATGACTCTAGTCCCTAAATGCAATTTTGCAACTACAATATGAACTGATTTTGCAAATGCAAAAGGAATTGCGTCCTTGTGTTTTATTAGCCTACTGATAAGGGTTTCAAAGGAATTTTCTAAGGAATACACGAATCAACTGAAGCAAAGTACAAAGAAACCAACTCTTTGGAGTCTAAACGGTTTCTTATAATATCTATCTGGTATATAAGGAGGAAACAATAATGAGGTTGTATCTGTTAATCTTTTTTACTGCAGATCTATCGTGTTTCTAATTATAAATGTAAGTCTTGGATTTAGTAAGTGAAAAAGGTAGAACCTTACCCATTTTTATCATTCTTGATCATTCAATATAATTCAATCTTCTGCTTGATAGTGCAAAACCTTTTATTGGTGAACATAGCGGGTTTTAGGTTCAGCATGCTAATAAGGTGTTTAACTCCCAAGGTTCAACGGTGATTTCAAAACCGAAATCTCATGGAACCATTAGTGCAGGACTGTAACTGAAGTTGAAAGCATGCTGGTGGATAAAGGGAAGATGTGTTGGTGTTGATGTGGCTTCATGCACGAATCAGAACAACTTTCTATCTCAAATTTGAAAATGAAAAGTCAGTTCAAGAGGTATATGATTCCTTTCTCAGTTTTTTATGTTTTGATTTCATGAGTGTAGGTTATAGTGTTGGTGTTTATGTTTTTTAATTCTTGATAATTCAATCTTCTACTTGAAAACAAGAAACCTTAATTGAGGAAACGTTTTCTGTCCCAAGAATCTTCAATCTTCTTATTGGAAGTTTCATTCCAACATATTTGCCGCATATAGTTTATAATCGATACATGTTGGGAACGATGATGGGCTGCCGATTTTATCATTCTTGATTATTCAAAAACTTTTAATCTTCAAATTTTGGAAGGGATTGGATGTCTTGAGGATGCCCAAAAGATGCTGGATAAATTACTTAATGACTTTAGTCACTGAATGTGACCTTAATTGCGACCCAAGCAATTGTCTCTATCGATGTCTCATTTTCTGTCAAAAATAAATTCTGAACTTTTATTCATAATGCATGAATGGATATTGTCAAATAACCGTTTATCCCAAAAACTTAAGCTATTAGGAAAGGCTACATCAATGGTTTTATATTATTTCTAACACGCCCCCTCACGCAAGAGCCCACTTGGGCTTGAAGCGTGGATAATGCATAGGTCCACCTACCATATACTTAAATTCCACTTTTTTAATTAGAAAGTGAGGGGAGCGGGGATCGAACTCTAGACCACTTAGTCATAGAGGCTCTGATACCATGTCAAATAACCGATTATCCCAAAAGCTTAAGCCGTTAGGAAGAGTTATATCAATGGTTTTATATTATTTCTAACAGATATCTATTTTGATTTGATGACCCTTAGTCCCTAAATTCAATTTGCAACTGCATTTAGAAGTGATTTTGTATTATGAACCTAATGACCCTCATAAAGGAAAAGTTGGATGGTGGCCTTTAAAGAAATTTTAATACGAACTATTATTCAAAACATGTATGCTCTCTATTGTCTTATTATGACCCTAACTGTGAACTGTCACTGAGATGGTTTTTTCTTTCTTTCATTATCTATAATAAAGGGTGGTATGGTATACACGAGCCCACTAATTACTCCAAATTCAATACTAAGATGCGATATAATATTGACATTATAACATTGGATTCTTTTGAATATATACTTACTACTTTTTACACACTTTCTGTTGTAAGGACACAATTCAGGTGTCATGGCCAACATGAGAATTTCTTGAGTTAAGGTCTGTTTCAACGATCACATGTTACCGAGATAACAAGATTACGTTATGATGGGTTTTTTTGTGATAATCTACATTATGATGGGTTGATGTGTGACAGGAAGTTCTGTTATAATACGCTTTGAATGCTTGTTTAAAAATTGATCAATTACATGAAAATAAGTAGGAGAGAGTGATTCTTTACGGCATGTATGGTTGATTTCGGATTTTGAAGACGGTTAAAAGGATGAGGGACTCAGACTTTAATAGGGTTATAAGCTTCACATCATCACCTATAGCTCAAAAGTTACGGTATGTCTCATCCTAAACCTCTCTATAGCTCAAAAGTTTGAAGGCCATAAATTAACTTAAAAGCAAAGCCAGAAAATATTACTTGAAGGGAGGATAAATTCACTTTTAATTTAGTTAAAAGCCTTGAATGATTAATTAACCCGGTATTGGGTTGAGGCCTCTAGTCCAATAAAATATGAAAGCCCATGAGGTAGCCTTTATATTAAAGCACATGCATTCTTCACACGTCTATGTTATGCTGCTTCTATCTTACGCTATGTGTTTGTTTTGGTTGTCTGATTCTTCTTTCTTCTTCAAGTAAAGAATGAATGCATTGTGATTTTGCAAATGCAAAATGGAGTGCATGCTTGTGTTGGATTAGCCTATTGATAAGGGTTTCAAAGGAATTTCCCAAGGAAGAAACAAATCAACTAAAACAAAGTACAAATAAATTAACTGTATGGAGTCTGAACTATTTCTCACAATATTTATCTGGTGTGTATATATATATATATATATATATATATAACTGTATGGCATTATGCATGCATACCACCTATGTCATATAAGGATGCTTGCATTGCGATCAATGGAGGAAACCATACCGAGGTTGTAGCTGTCAATGTTTTTGACTGCAGGCGGTTGTATAAGAATCAGATAGCACTAGATTTGTGTTGATAATTATAAATGCAAGTCTTGGATTTAGTAACTGAATACATGTGAACTCTTATAAGTGACCTCTCGGTTATGCAACATTGAATCAATCGATCATGTAGGTGGCAAAGACTCTCTGGTATGCAGCTATAAACCTGCCGTTATGATTGATGGCAATTCTTTCAGTCAATATTAATATGTAACAGGTATGCTCTATGTCGAGAACCCTGAAAGATATTCTCTTTTGTTTGCTACCCTTTTACTCATGCTAGGTAATTCATGCCACTGAATTTTTCTGTGCTTCCTGAGGAGTAAGATCAATGGCCTCTAGAATATAGTTAAATTCTATCCACTACATGATTTGTTGTGTTTTTTATAACTTGTAATGAGTTAAGTTTATACATAATAAAGAATCTGTTGACATTTCAAAATTTTACTTGATGCATATGGGTTTGGTTGACACTTAATTGATGAAAGAGTGACAATACTATCAAGGGAGGAAGGGATCATTACTGTTTAGAGCAGAGTTTTTGCCTTAAATTCTTATATTCTTCATATGAGAGTATTGATAGAACAATATGTGATAGTACGCATTGATAGAACAATAAATACATGGACCAAATAGTTTTGAAGCATATATCATAAACGCTATATAATATATTCTTTCTTTTTTCGTTCTGTATATGTGTGGCAATATATACTGAATTAACTCTTTCAAGATTACTTTAAAATTACATACTCCTTGCAAACCTCCTCCATGGTAGGGAGAGAACGTGGACGTTCAGTTAAACAAGCAATTGCACTCCTTATAATTGATACAACTTCTTTCATGATATCATTTGTAGAATGAGAAAGACGTTGATGCAACTTATCAATCAGTGACATACAATCCGGTGTTAAGCTCACACCACCACTTAAATACAAATAAGTAGATACAATATCTCCAGGGTGCTTTCAAAAAAGTATTTCTAAGGTTAGTACTCCAAAACTATACACATCGCTTTTTTCAGTTACATCCATTGTGTATGCAAGTTCTGTAACAAATTATAAGAGTTATAATGTGAAAAATTGTGCGGTGTATGCAAGTTCATATAAATGATAGACTACAAAGATGAAGAAATTAAACTGGAGCAGCATATCCAAATGTTCCTACAAAATTGGTCCAATTCATATAAATTTTGGAATTTTCATTTCAATATATTTGCGTTCTTACATGTTCAAATACCCATTTTTTTCATCTTTTAATCTAGTCAAGAACATTCAATCTTCTACTTGAAAAAAGTACGACTTTACCCATTTTTCTCATTCTTGATCATTCAAGAACATTCAATCTTCTACTTGAGAAAAACAAAAGAACCTTAATTGTGTAAAAGGTGTTCTGTTCTGTCCCAAAAGAACCTTGAAAGACAATTTTTTGTTTGTCACGATAAGAGAGTTTCACTCGTTTAGGAATTTTCATTCTAACATATTTGCCCCATCTGGTTTATAATCATACATGTTGGGAACGATGGTGGATTTCCAATTTTAAAGGGTATAAAAACCCTATAAGATTGTGAATCATTGTGCGTTGGAATTTCTTTTCATTATCTTAAAAAGGGGTGGAGTATATTTCCCTACTAACTCTAAATTTGACCGTTGGAATCGATGAATATACGTTAATTGTTTTATAAATTTTGTAACAGATGGATCATAAATGCATCAATGACCATAGAGTAAAATATTGGATGAACTTAATGACCCTAGTCCCTGAATGTGAAAGCTAGTTGTTTCCTTAATTGCTACTCAAGCAATTGTCTCTATCCGTGTCATCTTTTCTTTTAAAAAAAATAAGAATTTTTATTCATAATAATGCATGAATGGATGTATATTCTGCTTTGATGACCCTTAGTCCTTAAATTCAATTCTGCATATGCAATTAGAAGTGATTTTGCATTATGAACTTAATGACCCTTGTCCTTAATGTTTCATAAGTTTTGTAAGGGATGGATGCCTCAATGACCTTTGAGGAAAATGCATTAGGAATCCTTTATTCATAATGGAAAAATTGGATTGTGGCTTTCAAAATTTGGATGGTGTAATTACCCTTATTGTGAAACTGTCACTAGTTGATATGGTATAGATGAACCCACTAACCGCAAATTTTGTTCAAAACGTTGATTTTTTTTTTTTTTTTTTTTTCATTATCTATAAATGGTGGCATGGTATACATGAACTCACTAACTCCAAATTCGACAATGAGATGAATATACTTTGTTCCATGAGGGGATTGTCATGGTGGCCCAAAAATGTTGGATGATAATGATGCCTTGATGTGAAAGTTGTTGCCTCAAATGCATTTTGATAAAAAAGGCATGGATAATATTGTGTTGCAATGACCCTAGTCCCTAAATGTAATTTTGCAACTGCCATATGAAGTGATTTTGAAAATGTAAAAGGAAGTGTTTTCTTGTGTTTGATTAGCCTACTAATAAGGATGCTTTGCATTGTCATCAATGGAGGAATCCATAATGAGGTTGTGAAATCTGATAAAATTTGGTGGGTGTTGGTATAAGAATCAGATAGCACTGTATTTGTGTTGATAATTATAAATGCAAGTATTGGAGTTAGTAACTGAAAAAAAGGTAGAACCTTACTGATAGATACAGTATAATTTATACCAGAAAGCGCAAAAATAAAGGCAGAGAAGCACGGCATCAGGATGATGCAACTAATTCATCTAATTAAATGCCTCAGATATGACTGCCAGGTGGTAGTGAGAGAATACGTCTCTAGATCCTATTTATATGGAACTAATCATTAAGAGTACGTAGAAAATTATTCAGATTGCAGTCTCTGCATAGGACTGCTAAGCAGCTCGAATTGCTTACCCTAGTTTAATTTCCAGTAATTCTTTATCTCTTTCATAAGCCTCTTGTATACATGGTTAGATCCCGTTTGATCTCTAACCTTATTACCTAAATAAAACAGTATATGTTTCTTTCTTTCGACTTCTGTGTTTTGATTTCTATCCCTAGACCAATTGGATCCTATCAATTTGGTATGAAGAGTCTTGGTTGTTGTTGAACTTTATCATCAACAATGGAAGATGCGAGAGCTGATGCATTAGAACAGAGGATGGGTAACGTCGAAAATGCGTTGGGTGAGATTCGATCGTTACTACAGGAGCAAGTTCGACCTCGACGAAGGCAAGGAAGGCCACGTAGGAGACTGTCGTTTAGGGAGGATGATGACGGAAGTGATGATAGCAGGGTATCGGGAGAATCGCGTCGTCGCGTTCCCAAGTACCAGGGAGGCCAATGTAAGCTAGAGATCCCAATCTTCAAAGGGGATGATGCTTATGGGTGGTTGGTTCGTATTGAACGGTATTTTCGTTTGAATGAAGTACGCGTTCATGAGAAGTTAGATGCAGTTGTGATCGCGTTAGAGGATAAGGCCTTAAATTGGTTTATGTGGTGGGAAGAACAAACTGCATCAAGGACTTGGGATGAGTTTAAACTCTCACTGATTCGAAGGTTCCAACAAGGAATTCTTCAAAACCCACTTGGTCCATTGCTGAATCTGAAACAGAGGGGACAATTATGGAGTTTAGAGAGCAATTTGAAACGTTGGTAGCTCCCATAAGAAGAGAAGAAAGGGTGTTGGATAGCATATTTTTAAATGGATTAAAAGAAGAAATTCAAGCGGAGTTGAAGCTCTATGATTGTCGAGACTTAGCAAAAAAGCTGATTGGTTTTGATTTCGAGGTGAAGTACTAACCAGGAAGGGAAAATAATGTTGCTGATACCCTCTCAAGACAGATGCAATATGCCACTATTTCTATGATACAATGTGAAGCTTGGGAAGGATTAGAAGAAGAGATACAGGGAGATGAAAAGTTGAAAAATCTTATTCAAGATTTAGTGAGTAACTCAATGAGTCATCCTGGTTATCCGCTGAGAGGTGGTAAACTGTTTCATGAGGGAAGGATAGTGATTCCAAAACAATCACCCCAGATTGCTTGGATCCTACATGAGTTTCATGATACAACCACTGGAGGACACTCAAGCTATCTAAGGACTTACAAGAAAATTGCAGGTTTGGTGTCTTGGGAAGGAATGAGGAAATGCATCAAGTCCTATGTTGAATCTTGTGAAGTTTGCCAAAGGAATAAATACCAAACTTTGAGTCCTAGTGGTCTTCAACAACCATTACCTATTCCCACTCAATTGTGGAGTGATATATCCATGGATTTCATTGGTGGATTACCCAAAAGTCAAGGAATAGATACTATTATGGTAGTGGTTGATAGGTTGACTAAATATACTCATTTCTTGCCGGTGAAGCACCCTTACACAGCCAAGGATATAGCAGAATTATTTGTCAAAGAAATAGTCAGGCTGCATGGATTTCCTAGTTCAATAGTTTCCGACAGGGACAAGGTTTTTCTGAGTTCGTTTTGGACAGAGTTATTCAAACAGGCAGGTACAAAGTTGAAGTACAGTAGTGCATATCATCCCCAGTCTAATGGATAGACCGAGGTAGTGAACAGATGCTTGGAAATGTACTTAAGGTGCTTAACAGGGAGGCATCCTAAAATGTGGCCTATATGGTTATCTTGGGCAGAGTTTTGGTATAATAAAATTACCATGCCTCTCTTAAATCCAATCCTTTTGAAGCCTTATATGGGAGAAGCCCACCAGTGTTAGTTAGAGGAGATGTGCATCTTTTGCAGTAGAAGAAGTCAACAAACTAACTGCTGAAAGGAATGAAATGATTAGGGAAATGAAAGAGCAATTGTTGAAAGCACAAGACCAAATGAGGGTACAAGCCAACAAGCTTAGAAGAGAGGTGGATTATCAGGTAGGAGATAAGGTTTATTTAAAAATCCAACCTTATAAGTTGCAAAAGTTGGCCGAGAGGTTCAACCAAAAGCTAAGTCCTAGATATTATGGACCGCCATCTCTTTCACTCAAACCTTTGTTTTCTCTGAAACCTCCTGAACTCGTCTCTTTCACTCTCAAGTTTCAACCTTCAGTTTTCATTTTGTTTTTTTAACCCTAATGTTGCTTCTTCTAACCCTCTGTTATGAACTTATGAACATTTGGAATGATGTCTATGAAATATTAATTAATTAAATTTATTTTGTTTATGTATTATATTTTTTTTGTGTTTATGTGTATATGTATATATGTGATGTTACAATTTTACCCTTGAGTAGGATCTTACGAATCGAGCTACGATCCCGATCTAACGATTCTCAACCAACCTACCGATCCTACGTAGGATCGCGAACCTGACTACATTGATGGACCCTATGAGATCATGGAAAGAATAGGGTTGTGGCTTACAAACTCAAATTACCAGAAGACAGTAGAGTACATCTAGTATTCCATGCATCGCTGTTAAAAAAAGCAGTCTCAGCAAATGTAGAAACTCAACCTTTACCTACTTGCATGAATGAGAGTTGACAATTGGAACCAGGCCTTGAGGAAGTAAAGGACACCAGGGTCAATGAGAAGGGGGAGTTAGAAGTCTTAGTGAAGTGGCAAGGACTACCAGAATTTGAAAATTCATGGGAATTGGTGGAAAAGATGAGACAAGAGTTCCCTGGTTTTCTCTTTGAGGTCAAAGAGAGTCTTAAAGGAGGGGGTATTGATAGATACGATATAGTTTATACCAGAAAGCGCAAAAATAAAGGTAGAGAAGCACGAGATCAGGATGGTGCAACTAATTCATCTAATTAAATGCCTCAGATATGACTGCCAGGTGGCAGTGAGAGAATACGACTCTAGATCCTATTTATATGGAACTAATCATTAGGAGTACGTAGAAAATTATTCAGATTGCAGTCACTGCATAGGAGTACTAAGCAGCTCGAATTGCTTACCCTAGTTTAATTTCCAGTAATTCTTTATCTCTTTCACAAGCCTCTTGTATACATGGTTAGATCTCGTTTCATCTCTAACCTTATTACCTAAATAAAACAGTATACGTTTCTTTCTTTCGACTTCTGTGTTTTGATTTCTATCCCTAGACCAATTGGATCCTATCACTTACCCATTTTTATCATTCAATATGATTCAATCTTGTGCTTGATAAAGACAAAACCTTTTATTGTTGAACATAGCAGTGTTCAGGTTCAACATGTTAATAAGGTGGCTAATTCCCTAGGTTCAACGGTGATTTCGAAACCTTAATCTCATGGAACTGTTAGTGGAGGACTGTAATTGAAGTTGAAAGCATGTTGGTGGGTAAAGGGAAGGTTCATGGTTAAGGGGTTGGTGTTGATGTGACTTCATGCACAAATCAGAGCAACTTTGCAAATGAAAAGTCAGATCAAGAGGTATATGATTTCTTCGTAATAATTGTTTAAGTCTCAACCTTATGGGATATTAGACAATCAAACACAATTTTTCAAGAACATTCAAAAGAAACTGATAGGCTCAGTGCCGAGACATTGACGTTGAAAGATAAACTTTGTTTGCTATGGTAATTTCTTATTTAATACCACATATTTACATTGATGCATGTTTAAATACTCATTTTCTCATTCTTGATTATTCAACATTTCAATCTTCCCCTTGAAAAAGGGGTGGAGTATATGGCTCTTGTAACCCCAAATTTGACCGTTGGAATCGATGAATATACTTTGTTTTCCCTTAGTCCCTAAATTCAATTTTTCAATTAGAAGTGATTTTGCATCATGATCTTAATGGCCATGTTCTCATCATTAGTTTTGTAAGGAATGGAGGCCTCAATAAGACAATGACCTCAGAGTAAAATCCACTATGACTCTAATCGTGTTTATTGCCTTTTTATGAGCCTAATTGTGAAACTGTCACTGAGATGAATTTTTTCATGACCCTAATCGTGGATGACATTTATTGTCTTTTTATGAGCCTAATTGTGAAACTGTTACTGAGGTGAATTTTTTTTCATTATCTATAAAGCGTGGTGTGGTGCACCATAATTATAGAGAGCTCGAAAACTAACTAAGTTTTTTCGTTGAAAATGTTCATGTTATAAAGTACTTTATAACAATATAGTAGAGTAATAAAAGAAATTTAATCAAGTATAGTTAACATAAATATTAATCTATCTGCGTTAGAATGAGCGTGACTATAGCAAATTGTTTTTGCTAAGATTTGTAGGTTAGACCTAGTCGGCGACGTGTCATGATTATGGTCTTAGGTGTTTAGTGTATTACGGTTAAAGTGACCACTTTAAGGTGTGCACACGACTTCTTTATATACGAGTGGGGGTACTAGGATTGTTTATCCTCGTCATGGCACTAATATCTGCCACCGATCTCGGATAAACCTTGGTGCATGATCTAGGATAAACCTTGGTGCATCGATCACTCGTACGTCATTGGCATCATGTAACTTGTACATTGGATAGAGTAAAATCGCATGTGATGGGCTTCGAGGTCTCATGTCGTGAGGGTTGAGTACGTATCCAAAGTTATGTTGGTCCATCAGCCCCCCAAACATATGGATCCTCAGCTGCCATAGTGTCTGCAACCTGCTCTGCTGCACCATTTTCATCCGTGTGATTAATCTGATGGTTGTAATATAAGATGAGTATAAAATATTAAAAACACATGAATGGTGACCTCTATTTCTCTGCTACACAACGCCATGACAACTATTAAGTTAATCTCTTCATCTTAATGCTAGAAGAGAAACATCGTTTTTGGTAAATGACATGAGTCACCCAATCAACGATCCACAGTCTTTCTTCCACCGTTTTTAGCTCTAACAATGATTCAATTTGTGACATGTGAGAAACTCATAAAATGGTACTGGTGATATGGCGAGAGGAACTCTAATCTAAGAGGAAGCTGCTAAGTAGTCAAATGGAAGAGTAAGATTTTCTCAAAAATCTGGACTATGAAATTTCTCATGTCAAACATATTTGATCTCAGTCTAATGAATGTGGATTCTGATTGCATTCATTTCATTAAAACAGAATCATGGCTCATATCAACTGGAGCTGGAAATTGATTATCATCTTGATGTTAAGTTAAGATCATATGGTCTACTAGGATAAAAACCACGGGATGATCAAGAAGTATGGAATACTTTCCACATGTAGTAATTGTAGAACTTGTAAATTGTTTGGCATATGCAGTGAGTGTGGTGAGTCGATTCATGCATGATCCAAGGGTGAGACACTTGCAGGTTGTAGACCGCATTCTACAGTATCTCAAAACTATTCGGGGAAAGAAATTTTGGGGAAAAGAGGTGGAAACCTAACTATATAGGCTTATAGTAATGCTAATTATGCAGGTTCAATGAGTTATAGAAGATCTACTTCAAGTTATTGTACCTTGTGTGGAAATCTTGTTGCATAGCACTGAGGCAGAACTTAAAGCTATGACACTAGGAATTTGTGAGACATTATGGATGAAACATGCTTCAAGATTTGAAGATAAAGTGTGAAGCCCTGCGGAATTGTTTTGTGACAATAAATTGGCCATCGATATTCCTCACATAATCTCTTTCAACATGACATGACAAAACATATCGAGATATACCGACATTTCATCAAAGAGAAGCTGAATATTGGATTGATAACTACACTTATGTTCCCTTTGGGCATCAACTAGTAGTAGGGCTGGAAATGACCCGAGCCAACTCGTGAATAGTTCGATTCGATAATTAACTCGTGAACTTGATTCGTGAACCAAATGAGTTGAACTTGAGTTAAAAATTAAGTCCGATAAATAAATGAGCTGAACACAAACTATATATAGCTCGATTCGTTTGGTTCATGAATTAGCTCGATTATATATATATATATAAAAGAATGAGGGTAGCAAAGATGTCTACCTAAAAAAATAAATGAGATAAAATATGGAAGGAAGCAGTTCATAGGAAAAAAGACATAAAATAAACTGATAGTAAGTTTATACTAGGGCTGGCGATGAACCGAACCAACTCGAAAATAGTTCGAGACTCGATTTGATTCGATAATTAACTCGTTGAACTTGGTTCATGAACCAAATTAGTCGAACTTGAGTTGAAAATTAAGCCCGTTAAATAAATGGGTCGAGTCAAACTTAAGCGAGTTCGACTCGACTCGATTCATTTTCAGCCCTAACTAGCAGATATATTGAGAAAGGACTTACCAACCGAAAGATTTAGCCAACTTACCTGCATGCTAGGAATGATAGATATTATTTCACCAGCCTAAGGAAGAGTGTTGTAAATATTATATAATTATTATTATAGATTTTATTTAGTTTTACTTAACCCGTTAATTAGTTAGGCAAATTAGTTATAGCATAATCAATTTATTTTAATCAAACAACTTAATGCATTTCATTAGCTAGTAAATCCCGAACAAGAGTATGAGCAACCATATTCGCTTGTCTTTATTAGTGATTGTATTCAAATTACTTTTTTCCACAATTCATACAATTCATTTATTATGCTTAATGAACCAGCTCAATCCACATTAGCCAACTCAAAGCTTGAAATGTTGAAGAGCAGAGATGCCATCAAGCCCTTTTGCATTGAAGTAAGTTACAAAATCAACAAAAGTTGTTTCCCTGTATCTAGGAGGGTTGTCATCTGATAATAATTCTTTTATAGGTCCATAGAGTTTTTCCTGTGATCTAAGGTCTGCCCTAAAAAAGCATGCAATAGATACTCTGGGAGCAATGTTATTTGCCAGCACTCTGTGTTCAGCACTCTTAAATCTGTCATTTGTAATTAGCTGCAGTTCATTAAAAATTATAATCAGCTAGAGTCATGTTAAGTTCATTTAACATACCATATAAAAACTTGTGATGAACTAAGGGCCCATTTACTTTTGATGTTGTTTCTGTTTTCACTGATGATATAAACATAAAAGAAGATATGAGTTTATTGCAATGCATTATTTTTAAGCCATTGTTTTAGGCAATGTTCAATATTATGAATATGACACAACTGACCACGATTTGAAAATTCGAGGGCAACGATAAAGATTCAGCACCAACATACCTTGGACATACAAGCCATTCTAATGTTGAATATCACTTATATTCGCCAGTTGGTAGAGTCATCGCATTTTATATGCAGGTTCAAACTTCAGACACTTCACTTATTCACATTAATGATGAAATTCTAACTACTAAGCTATTTGACAGAAAAATTAGGCAGCTCCTCGAGTGTATTTATTCACAACTTTTTACTCTAGAAGACTAGATCCCTAAATATTGCCTAATATGAAAACTATTCTAACAAATAGTAGTTTGTGCAGTGAAATAAACATCAACAATTGTTATAGAAAAGTTTTAGTAAAACATTATATGTTGTTGTTTGATTCGTATTAAAGATGCTAATAATTAAAAAAAAAAAAAAAAACTCAATTATTGTTGCACAAAATACGCGTAAGCAAAGTAGTATAGAAAATTACCTGCATAACATCGCCAATATTAACAACAAGAGCCTCAGGTATTGGTTGTACATCAATCCACTTGTCCTGATGAAGAATTTGGAGGCCACCAATATGGTCTTGGAGAAGCATAGTGAGAATAGTAGGATCACAATGTCCTGCGGTTCCCATAGTTAATTCTGGTTCAGGACAAGTTGGATAGTAATGGCAAAGTAACATATTCCCCTTATAACAATCCATGTCCTTTAAATGGTTTGGATCTAATCCAAGAGCTTCTGATAGTAATTCAAGCAGTTCCATTCCAAGTTTCATTACTTGTCTTCCATATT
Source organism: Trifolium subterraneum (assembly GCA_951799995.1). Classification (NCBI taxonomy): domain Eukaryota; kingdom Viridiplantae; phylum Streptophyta; class Magnoliopsida; order Fabales; family Fabaceae; genus Trifolium; species Trifolium subterraneum. The sequence continues at coordinate 49,124,705 of OX637461.1, read as the reverse complement.
CAGGAATTATATCCCTACAAGAAGTAATGTTATGTTTATTTAGCCTCATATTATTTTATAAATAAATGTTTAAACTTTTATTTTAACATCCTTGATCTTGGATTTGGATTTACTGCTAAGCACGTGGTTTTACGCTGTATTGCATCCTGACCGTCCGATCATGATCCATAGCTTAAATTAAATACAGTAAAACGCAACCACTATAGATCTGATCCGTTGGATCGTGATCGGATGGTCAGGATGCAGTACAACATAAAACCGTGTGCTTTTTGTACATCGGTAAATCCAAATCCCTTGATCTGATTATTTGTCTCGTGACAAAGAGATTGCTTTATTATGGAATACATAGTAACACAAGTCCTAGTGGCTTCGGCTCTCGATAAATCGCAGTTGTTTCCCTCCTGAGTTGGCTTTCTCTCGGCCGCTTCTAATACCACCGGATAATAAATGTACAATTTTATGGTTTATGTGTTTGTTATTACATATATAGATTACATATATAGATGGGTATATCATTATCAACATGGTTCAACTCAGTAAGAAATTTTTTGTACCAAGTGAGTACAAAGATTTGGACCAGGATTGCCTACTGTTTTAACAACACGCGGTTCAACGCTGTTCTAAATCTCGATTGTTGATTTTAGATTGGATAGCTAACTGTGTGCGTTTAATCTAGTCCCCAAATATTTGGTGTACCGTTTCTTTTACATGTGTTTTTAAATCGAACTAGAGCTACCTTTACAAAAATTAAAATTGAGTTGTATTTTTTCGAGTTAAATAGTACGAAATTTCTATTTAAGAAACCAAAAACGAAGAACTCAAATTTGAGGCAGTATACGCAAACAAGAACTCTCACCTGCATACTACTGGAAAATCTTCTGGTTTTGTAGCATTAGAAGCCATGTTCCATGCAAAAGTATCCCCCCAATTGAGTGGTGCTGGACTATATAGATCAAAATTACTAGTAAAAACCAATGGTTTTGTTAGATCTCTAGAATACATCTCTTTCTTCACTTCAGTATCTTGTTCATGGAATCTAATTACACCATCTTTCATATCTTGAAGAACATTCAAAGGAATACCATGATTAACCACTTGAAAGAAACCCCATTTCTCAGAAGCTTCCCTTACTTTGCTTATAATTTCTTGCCTTGCATTTGGATCTTTACCAATATTTGTAAAGTCTATAACAGGTATAGTATGCTTTGTGTTTGTTGAATTTGTGGCCTTTGAAAAGTTATGAGGTGGATTATGAAATAAGGTTGGGATTTTGAGTATACCTTGATCAACAAGGCCTTTAACACCAGCTTTTGTTTCATCAAATGCTTTGAGTTCTTGTAGCCTAATTTCATCTGTAGTAATAGACTCCATGCTAGTGTTTTTGTTTTCTGTGGTCTTAGAGAGAAAATTCTTTGTCCAATTTGAGAAGAATTGTGAAATATTTATACTATGAGTATATCATGCATGGTCTCATAAAAAATAATGAATCACCAATTTCTCCATTAAAATTTGTAACAATTGGTCATTTTTGACTCATAAATTAAGGAAATTATAAAAACGTACTTCAAAACCATCCTTCTAGTAAGAGAATATAACATGACACATTAACATGTATTTTTTTTTATTATAATTACTAAATTGTTATTTGTGAAATGTGTATTTATAGTTGACTTTTCATATTTTAATATAAAGTACCATTTTTAAAAGGTTATGTTTGGAAAAAATAATAAATGTGTCTTGTAATTTGTAAAGGGACTTATATTTAGGGATACAAAATTTCTTTTAAAGGATATTTATAATTAGGGGCACAACGGGTACTAATAAACTATTCAATACATTGTCTTTCAATTATAAATTCACCCATTTTTCAAGTGTACCACATGCCAATGTGAGCAAGCATGTTGAATAAATCATTTTTTTTCAAGTGTACCACATTTTTCAAGTCACCTTATTATATGGTAGTAACAATGGCCTGGGTGAGCAAGCATGTTGAATAATGAAGGACAAATATATTATTATTAATAATAATCAGTTTCTGTACAAGATGAACAGAGGCTGGGAAAAGCAGATCTACAAAACAAAGGTGTCGTATATAAGCGGAACACCAAAGAAGAAAACCAAAACAGACATCACATAATAGAGGTCCACAACTAATCACATTCTTAGTATGACACTCATCAGCCTCCATACCATCAAAGAAAACATTAATCTGACCTACAAAGATGCCACTAGATACTAACTCCCGATCTCGAACCAAAAGTGACCGGTCCATCGGACTCCAAGAAGCAGCTTCGCAAGCCAAAATTAACGAGACAACGGTAAAATGAAAGCCTAGGCAGGTAAGTCTCGGCTCGTAGTCCACCTCCAAAACAGTCAACACCAACATGGAATAGGCCAAACAGAAACATACTGATAAACATGTTGAATAAATCATATTGATTTTTTTACACGAGTTTAATGGTATATTTGACAATATGCTCCCCATGAGATGTAGAAAATGAGTAGAACACCTCTCGATTAGTATTTTAGTCCCTTATTTTTTGTTTTACATCAGTACTTTAACAAATAAAAGTTCCGCTTTCATTCCTTAAAGACATTAACCCTTTAATGAAAAAACTTTAGATTCAATCCTCTACTTTTAAAATTCATCTCATTTTAAACCGTACTCAGCCTTGTCACTCAAATATGTGTTGACGTGGACACAAACCCCTTCCACATATCAATCGACACATTTATTAGCAAGCTGAGTAAGCACCTTTATTATTTTGTATTCCTTCTTACTACAAGGGCCTAAACAGAAAGAGAAATGTTATTTATACATCAAAATGGGACATCTCAACAACATCAAGGGGAATTACGTGTATATAATCGGAGAGTTATTCAACACATTTGATTAACTAACATTAACCAAATTTGATCTCCAACTCCTCAACTATTTGTTTACGAGAAATTGTATATGGGACACATTTTAATTGTTTGCGGATGATAAAGTTAAAACAAAGTTAAAAGTAAATATTTTTTCAAGTTTGAAAGATTTTATGCCTACAACATCAAGGGGAGTCACGTGTATATAACCAGGGAGTTCTTCAACACATAAATGTGTTGAAGAACTCCCCGGTTATATACACGTGACTCTCCCTTGATGTTGTAAAAATATTCCTTTTTTTTATGTTTAAATAACATTTCTCAAACACAAACATACTTTTAGGTAAAAATTAACGTTTAAAGTTAGAAACCCTTTGTCATTTTCATCCTCAACTTTTCATTTCTGTGTTTTTGTATAAGATATACTAGTAAACTACTCCATACAATTATAAATTCACCCATTTTTCAGGTGAACCACATGCCAATATTATATTTAACTCTAGAACAATGGCTTGTGTGAGCAAGCAAATAAGTTGAATAATCGTGTCAATGATACTCCTGGTCTATATAATGCAAAGAACAGTAGCGTGTATCATAAAATTGATTTGTTTAGTGCGATAGTGTTTATCCCATGTGTTAGGTTTGCGTAAAAAAAATAATCCATAAGTTAGTTTATTATTAATTAGTTATATATATATATTTTATTGTCTAAGTGTGTTTGGTAAGTCCAATAAACTAGTTTATAAGCTTGTTTGATAAAAATAAATGTGTTTGGTAACAAGTTTTCTAATTAGCTTATAGCGTTTTTTAAAATGTTATTTCAAGTAGCGTTTGAGCTTATAGTTTCTTAAATTTTATTCCATTTTTACTCTTATTATTTTCATTTTATTATATCTTTATTTTTTTTAAATATAACAACTATCCACTAACTATATATTTTTATGTCATTTTATACTTACAACAGCTAAATTTGTCAAACACGTTAATTATATTCAACTAGCTTTTCAGGTATAAGTCATTAGCTATCGGCTACTAGATATAAACTAGTTTTTCAGCTATAATCTACCTTATCAGCTATCAACTAACTTATAGTTTATTTTTACCAAACAGAACCTAAATAAAAAGGTGTTTGTTGTTAAAATACACCTTCATAAAAACAAGTGAGTGTATTGTAGCATTGTACTGCTAAATTTCTATCACTTAAGAATACGTGAGAGTAAATTAGCAAGTCTACTCCCATTATATAATGACTAAAAAACCACTTTTATATACAAATCAATGTTAAGTTTCGGTAACTTTCAATTAATTAATTAAAAATAAAATTCTACTTGTTTAATTTCCTAATATGGTGGGCCCACCAGCAGTATGACTAATCTTTAACGATTCTACCACTCTTAACGATATCGATGATGGAGAGGACAAGTCCACGTACAATCAGTGGCGAAGCCAGGAATAATATCAAGTTTGAGTATAATTTTAATCGCAAATGTACAAATGTTTATTGGTTTAAGGTTTTCGGATCGGGGTTTAATCAGATCGGACCGTTTTTAACTAATATATATATATATATATATATATATACTAAAATTATAAAAAAAAAAAATTTTAAGGATTTAATATAAATATTTGATTTATAATAAAATGTCATAAACTCTCCACAATGTTACATATGAAAGAAAACAAAGTTGATATTTTTAGTATTTTTTGATAAAGAAAACAAAGAAATATATATTTTTGGAATTTTTAGATATTTTTAATAATGTATATAAACAAATAAAAGAAAATGAAGTAAAAAATTAAAGGGTAAAATAAAGAACATATTTTTTTTTTGGTTACAAAAATAAAGAACATATAAAATAGAGTCAGGATCCGTTGACACCAGGTGTCTAACTTAAGTTTGACACCAAATCTCAACCATTGAAACCAATTAATCACACGACTCAAAATATTTTATTTTAAAAAGATAATATTGTCCAAGAAAACATCACGTGCCTTATTCATTCCTTTCTTTTTCTACAGGGGTCTTGCCGCCACCGCCAAAAATAGAGGAGTCGTCATCTCGTCGGTAATAGCTGATTTTCTCATGACTATGTATATTTTAAAAAAAGGTATGATTTTAATAGTATTTTTTACATGTATTTTAGTTTTAAAAAAATTGATCACAGTTGTATTTTGAGTGAAATCTTTTACATATAGTTTGTTTGAGTGTAGCTCATGATGCATTGGAGATTTTTCTGCAAAAGATAAGCAACGAAGGAGGATACTTGATTATGTTCATGAACGAGGACAATTGATTCATGAAGGAGGATAGCTCATTCAACTTTGATGCTCAGTCAACTGTCTGAGTTTGTAGCGTCTACACCCTTGACCCCGTTACTAAAGCTCGATGGTGGGATACGACCTATTGCAGTAGGTACTATTTGGAGGCGGTTAGTATCCAAGGTCGCTATGAAATGAGTTGGAAAAGATCTGACCAAATATCTCAATGATTTCCAATTTGGGGTTGGAATACCAAGCGGTGCAAAGGGAATTTTGCACAGTGCAAAGTGGGTTCTAAGCCAGCGATATGAAGATGGTTCTTTAGCTATGCTCACAGTTGACTTCTCGAATGCTTTTAACATTGTTGATAGATCGGCACTGTTACAAGAGGTGAAAGTGAGATGTCCATCTATTTCTTTGTGGGTTGAGTTTCTTTATGGTCAAGCAGCGAGGTTGTACCTTGGGGATGGACATATTATGACAGCCACTGGAGTGCAACAAGGTGACCCGTTAGGACCACTCCTTTTCGCTCTTGTGTTACACCCTCTCATTCATAAAATCAGAGACAACTGCAACCTTCTTTTTCATGCATGGTATCTTGATGATGGGACTATCATAGGGGATTCAGAGGAAGTGGTTAAATCTCTTGATATCATTAGAGAGACAGGTCCAGAATTGGATCTTCATTTAAATATTCGTAAAATAGAGATCTTTTGACCTTCTTGTGATGGAAGAAAACTTCGTAAAAGGTTATTTCCTTCGGACATTGGGAGGTTGTTGTCTGGTGTGAAATTGCTCGGAGATGCTGTTAGTCGAGATAGAGGTTTTATTGAGGAGATAGTTATGAAGAGAGCTGTCAAGGCTGTTGAGTTAATGCATCTTCTTCCTAAGCTAAGAGACCCACAAAGTGAGCTTCTTCTACTTCGTTCATGCATGGGTATTGCCAAACTTTTTTTTGGCCTTAGGACGTGCCAACCAATTTATATGCAAGATACAACTATTTTTCTTCTACTTACGTTTGATATGATTGTGTTACTGTGGAATGTACTTCTGGTACTTCCCTAAATGTTCTCTTGTATTTTTCTCATTATTATATATATTATATTTGCCATTCAAAAAAAAAAAATCTCTTTCTTCACTTCAGTATCTCTTGTTCATGGAATCTAATTACACCATCTTTCATATCTTGAAGAACATTCAAAGGAATGCCATGATTAACCACTTGAAAGAAACCCCATGTCTCAGAAGCTTCCCTTACTCTGCTTATAATATCTTGTCTGGCATTTGGATCTTTACCAATATTTGTAAAATCTATAAGAGGAATAGTATGTTTTGTGTTGGTTGAATTTGTGGCCTTTGAAAAGTTATGAGGTGGATTATGAAATAAGGTTGGGATTTTGAGTATACCTTGATCAACAAGGCCTTTAACACCAGCTTTTGTTTCATCAAATGCTTTGAGTTCTTGTAGCCTAATTTCATTTGTAGCAATGGACTCCATGTTAGTGATTTTGAAAATTCTATGTCTAATGTTGAGAAGAATTGTTTATATTTATACTATGACACATTGACACTATCATGCATGGTCTCATAAAAGATATTGAATTACCAATTTCTCCTTTAAAATTTGTAACAATTGAGCATTTTTACTCCTAAATTTAGGAAATTGCAAATATCTCCTTAAAGAATAACGTTGTTCAAAACCATTCTTCTGGTAACTTTTTTTTTTTTTGGTCAAGTAGTCTAGTGGCTAGAAAATTCACCTTGAAGGTGAATAAGTGGAGTATCCCGGGTTCGAACCCGGGCTCCTGCACATAATGTGCTATGTCCCTACCAACTGAGCTAAGCTCTCGGGGACTTCTTCCGGTAACTTTAACTATTGTGTACGTGACATTACATTATATTGCGCTGTCATATGGCAAAGACTTTTCTGTCCAAAATAATTTTAGAGTTAAATTACTATTTTAAAGTTGAACGCCGTGTATCATTTAATTTTAATTCAATAGCGACATTTAAAAATAAACAGTGAAAGTACCATTTAATATTAAATAATCATTTATAAACTATTTGAAAATGGACCAATCCAATATGATGTTTTAAAAACTATTTAAAGGAGAAGGTCCATTTTTTACCAGGTCCATATTAATCGTCTTCTTGAAAAAAAAAGTTAAATTTATTCAATTTTCAAAATGGTGATAAAATATATGGGGTCTTGCCAAGGAATCAAATATATTGAAACAATTTTAAAATTTGTATGCCCAAACTCTTAAAAATATAAAAAGGGTCTTGCTACATGTGTTATAAGGGCATGCTTGAGAGAAAGAAATAGCAAAAACACAAAAACACGCCAACTAATAAATAAATTTGGACTATATCTTTCTCTCAAACCAAACACACCACGGTAATAAAAAAAAAACCAAACACACTATAAGGATCCAAAAATAAAAGTTTTGTGTTAAAAAAAATAATATTTTGACTTTAAAAAAATTAAATACACAATTTTTTAAGACGAATATTTTTATATTGAACTATTTAACATATGTACCTTAAGCATTTTCTGTATAAATTTTTTATTTCAATACTAAAATTACTTTGTTTAGTATTTTGTAGACAAATCATGGCAGTAGGGGAATTGGCTGTGTTAGTGTTTCCTTGTAATTCTTTGCAAACCCTATACTTCTGCTCAAAAAGACGGAGCTAAAAGGGGGACCAACCGAGGCTATGGTGAAGGTCCCCTTTCTTTAATTTTCTTTTAATGTAAGTATGTAATTATATTATTTGTTTTAATTTCACTTCTAATTCTCCAATTTTATGTATCAATGACAAATATTTGTCCCGTGTTTTTTATATATTTATCAATAATGATTAATTGTCTCGTTGTTTAAATATAAACTATTTGTTATGTAATCTTTTATGTATCGGTGGTCAATATTTATCCCGTAACATTTAAGATATCAATAACAAACATTTATTCTACTATATTTTTTTATATTTATCAATACATTCACTTGTATTTATTTTTTTGTATCATTTTTCTACTTTACTGTAATATCAAACTTAAAAATCAAGAAAAAAAAAATCAATGGTCCAGTACATTAACAAATAGAATAAATCTAGGCCTAGTTGAATTAATGATGACAAAATTGTTGCTAAAAAAAATATTGTTGCTAAAATTGAGAAAATTCAAAAAAGGCCTAGTTGACCCTGCGAATTATTTGATATTTAAGTTTGGCAGATGATATTAAGTGATACTAAATTACGTAATTGATTAATTCATTCATATACTTATGGTGGAGTTTTTGTTAGCGTGTAGATGAACCCATTTTTAACAACTACTTGCCCCCTAAATAATGTTTAATAGAGTGAACCATGATGTATTAAAACCATATAGGGTAAACCAAAACTAGGTTTTGACTTTGAGCCACATCGAGGCATCCATAAATGTGTACGCCAACCTCTTTTCAGCAATTGTTTAAAAATTGACTTGGTTCTATGAAGACCAGAACACAACCTAAATTGAGTTCACTATTGAAGTTACTCTACGATGCATCCTAATGGGACAATGGATAAGAATACAAACCTATTACTCTATTACAATACGCAAACACTCCTATTGAAATAATTGTATTTTTTTAATGGTTTTGCTTTGGTAGTGGTAATACTATCCAATATGTTCCTTTTTGCATGTCTAACCAAAGTGGTTAGAAATAAGAAAGTGCGGAAGGATTTTCCGTTGGTGTGGCATACGACCTTGTGGGTAATGTGGAAAGATAGAAACAATCAAATTTTTAATGATGTTAGAAAGGAACCATTGGCACTTGTGGATGAAATCAACACGGAGTGTGGGGAGGTTGAAAATTGCTCCATGTCTCTATTATGAATGGTCATAGGACCTTGAAAATCTGCTTGTGCCTATTCATGCATGTATCTAGCTTATAAGTGTAATAGATTTTCTAGTATGTGTTTGTTTTTGTTTGACGTAAGTCTTTGTTCTAAGTTTGTATGTCATGTTACTTAGGCATGCCTTACGCTTAAGGATGTTTGATCTATAAATATCAAGTTCACCAAACAACATCTAACCCTTCATACACCTTTTCCTTAAAGGGATATGTTCGTGATGAATAAAGTAGTGCACCCCATCATATTGATAAGCTCGTATTAGGACTGTGTTCAAAAAGTTTAAAATATTGAGATGAATTACGAACTAAATTGAACTTAACCTATAAAACACACTAGTGTTAAAAAAAAATCACGTAACCAGATTGTTTCTTTGGTTCAATTCAATTGTACTAAAATAAATATTCTAAGAAACCAAGATCAGGCTACAATTGTGAGAATTTTCAGAATCCAAATATTGGAAGCATTTGTTAAGCTTAAAAATGATTTTTTTAACAAAATAATTTCAAAAGAAAAATCTAAAACAAACACACCATTGAAATTGATAAAAGTAATTTCTATGTAAACATAATCTGAAAAAAAAAATGGGTCTTGTAATTTTTATCAGGGATGCGTATAAAAAGCAAACATAAAAGACAAAGTTAGTGTCTAGCTATGATGCACGGGTACTCCATTTTATTGAAAGTACTAGTACTGAGTACGCACCGGGTAGCGGTACGCGTACCATACTCCTATGGTACACGCCGAATCCATTTTATCGAAAATACCCGTACTGAGTACGCACCAGGTACCAGTACGCGTACTATACTCCTGTGGTACGCACCGAAGCCGTACCATTTTTTTTATTTATTTTTCCATATGGGGTACTTTCTAGAGACCACTCTTTTCGAGTAATTTTGATCTTTTGTTGTCATTTGAACAATTTGAATTACTTTTAAAATATGATTGTTATTTTATGTTTAATTATTTGTTTTAACAATTAAATTAAAAAAATTATTTAGACATACCCATACCTTAGTTTTTCGAAAAATGCCGTATTCCGTACCGGTACCCGTCAATGTAGATGTCTAGTAGTTATTTGTTTGAGATGTTACCTACTTGTATTGAATTGAATGAAATGAATTGACTTTGTTAGTGTATAAAAATCACAGGAATGGTGAAAAAGTGCGGCTGAGCAGGGCAAAAACTTGATCTGTGTTATGATGCAACTTCAAAACCCAATGCATATCTCAAATTTAAGTATTAAACAGATTGAATGGACAATACCATGATTTGTATCCATTTCCATAACAATATCATGAATAGTTTAAGCTTAAACTCAACCAAACAGTGAGTCTTAACTACTCAGGTAAATAACTTCATAAGTAGTATCTTCATCCATATATTACTGTCAAGTTTGATAATTCTAAAGAGCCAAACCTTTTCAACAGGGATACTATTTGGAGGTAGTGGTATTTATTTCATCAAACCCAATTAGATTTGATCATTTACCACACCACCATCTTATAAAAGCAAATGAAAGTTGATGAAAAAGATAATTAAAAAACAAAATCTGCATCATAAGATTGACCAGCAGGATTGCAAATCCCACAACCATGTTCAAAAATACAGCGACTTAAAGACATTATCCAAAGTACAGCACAACTCAATGATAAACTCAGAAACAAAACTCGAGGTACTGCAATTTAAAAACTAAGGTGGTGGTTTAAATGATGGAAACATCAACTAAGTTCATTAATAAAAAGGAAATTTTAAATCTAAAGCTTATCTTCAAACTCAGACAGTGGAGTCATCTGCTCCTTCAATCCCTTCCTCTTGCGAATATCGGTAACAAGTGTTGCAGCTTGTGAGCCAGCCTCCAATGGGTCTGATGACATCATGTCCCAATGATCAAACACACACTGAGGGAAAGCCTGTCCTGATGTTGCAGCCCTCAATTGACTGGAGAATCCAAAGGACTCAATGACAGGTAAGTATGCTTTGATGTTGTAAAGTGGAGTACCAGGCCTCTGCATTTCTTCAAAGACATGTCCACGTTTCTGATTAAGAACACTGTAGATACCACCAAGAGCTTGCTCAGGAGCTTGGATTTCCACCATGTAAACAGGCTCAAGAAGCCTGGGTTTGGCTGTCAGCTGTGAGGCATAGAAGACTCTCCTGGCAGTAGGAATGATCTGACCACCTCCTCTGTGGATAGCATCTGTGTGGAGGACAACATCACATACTTCGAAGCATATGCCTCTCATGTTTTCTTCAGACAAAGCACCTTCTTTTGATGCCCACTGGAATCCAGCAACAACAGAATCCTTGATTTCATTCAAGTATTGGACTCCCTTACACATATCAACCACCATGTTGGGACCGGTGGTCTCAGGTCCAAAACACCAGATTTTCTTGGCAAGATCCTTATCCCAACCATACGTTTCTGACAGGATTTTGGAACGGTTCTTAGGGTCATCCCTTGGTCCAATCGTGCCTTCATCAATGGCCTCTGCAAGCCCATCTTCTAATGGTCTTGCTTCCATGTACAACCTGTTGTGCTTGTTTGGTGATTTACTCATCACTGTGCGGCATGATCTCTCAAGAACAGTTTCTCTGAATGACACAACAGGGTCAGATTTGATAATTTCAGCTCCACCCATGAAATCATCCTGCAAATCCTTCAAACAGATCTCAAGATGAAGCTCTCCTGCACCAGCAACAATGTGTTCTCCAGACTCCTCAATAGTACAAACAACCATAGGATCTGACTTAGCAAGACGTTTGAGACCTTCAACAAGCTTAGGAAGATCTGAAGCAACCTTGCACTGAACAGCAACACGCACAACAGGTGAGACAGAAAACTTCATAGCACGAATGGGGTGTGCATCGACTTCCTTCTCATTTGTCAATGTAGCGTTCTTGGTGATAAATTGATCCAAACCAACCATAGCAACTGTGTTACCACAAGGCACATCCTCAACAGTCTCCTGTCTCTTTCCCATCCAAATGACAGTTCGCTGAACACTTTTCACATACAAATCTTTCTTTTCCCCAGGGACAAAATTTGGTCCCATAATTCTGACCTTCAAACCAGTTGAAACTTTACCAGCAAACACACGTCCAAAAGCAAAAAACCTTCCTTTATCGTTAGCGGGAATCATCTTTGACACATAAAGCATAAGAGGTCCTTCAGGGTCACAGTTTCTGATAGCATTAGCATATTGATCATCAAGGGGACCCTCATACAAATTCTCAACACGATACCTCTGAGCTGTAGATGGAGAGGGAAGATGAAAGATCATCATTTCAAGAAGTGCACTGCTTGCTGGGAGCCATGTCTGCATGACACGTTTCATCAAAGGCTTACCCATTAAGTCCTTCTCCTCTGACTTCAGGGTGCACCCTAGCTTTGTCAGCATAGGCCACAACTTATCCTTCTGATCATTCATACAAGTGTTAATAACTTGCTTGATAGGCTCATAACAAAATTGAACAAACCCACGCTTGCATGTAGCTGAACCAGTGTTCTTGGTGGTCCATTTCTTAGTGGCAGGATCAAAGAAATTTTCACCCCAGAGCCTCTCCATCATCTTTGACTCGTCAACACCAAATTTGGAGGCATACATCTTTGCAAAGTTGGTCAGAGTAAAGGCCCAACCATGCAGACCAGCAGAGAAAGCAACAGTTCCCTTCTCAGGATAAACTTGAACATCACCGAGCAATGGATCTTCATATGTAGCCATGATCACATTAGCATTCTCAATAACTCTCTGGAAGGTCTGATAAGCTTCCTCTCCATCAACCTGGAGCTCAAGAAAGCATCTGTCCATCTTATTAACTGTAAGAACAGGCCTGATCCTTTCTCCAAGGGCTTGTCGCAAGACAGTTTCGGTTTGCACACAAACACCCTCAACACAATCCACCACCACTAGTGCTCCATCAGTAATACGAAGTGCTGCAGTAACCTCAGATGAAAAGTCGACGTGCCCAGGGGAATCAATGAGATTAATGAGATACTCATTCCCATTACGCTCTCCCTTGTAACTCTTGAGAGACTCATCAGACATCTCGTAGTATAGTGAGATACCAGTAGACTTGATAGTGATACCACGCTCAGCTTCATCAGCCCGGGTATCTGTCATCCGAACATCTCCAGCAACCTCTTGTGCTATAATTCCAGCAGCAGCAACAAGGGAATCCGTCAAAGTTGATTTTCCTGCAAATGGAATAAACAGAGAATAAATTATTATTCAGACTTGCAGATTAGTTCTTATAAGATGACAAAATATTACAACACACTCTGAAAAATAACTAAGCAGTGGTATAAAATATAAGAGTTTTTCTCTATCAAGTTTTAGAAAAAAATAACATTTTCTTGTCAGGCAAAAATCAAATTTAAATTATATCTTTATATTGAAGATAGGATAAGTGGAAACATCACAACAATCAACATAGAGAAATTAACAATAAAAAATAAAAGGAATCTGCAAACAGTGGTATAAATAATAAGAATAGTTTTTCTCTATCAAGTTTTTTTTTTAAAACTAACATTTTCTTGTTAAGCATAAATCAAATTTAAATTTTATCTTTATCTTGAAGATAGCATAAGTGGAACATCACAATTTATCTTGAAGATAGCATCACAATAATAAGGAAATTGCATCATAGAGAAATTAACAATAAAAAATAAAAGCAATCTGCTAATCAATACCGTGATCAACATGAGCAATGACAGACATATTACGAATGTTGTGCTTGTAGTCCATAATACGACGCAACTCATCAGCTGTGAACTTCACCTGCAAATACAGACACAAATCACAATTCAGATTATTAACATTCATTCAAAATAAACAAACAAACAAAAATTCATCAAGCACTGTTCATGAACTTACCATTTTGACTAGTCTTTGTAGTCCACAAAGAAGGAGTCAAGTCTGTTAGAACTGAAATATCAAAACATTCAATTTAGTTAAATAGAAAAATATCACAAGAAAACAAAATACATCACAGTTATGGTGATTACCCTTCAATTATCAAAATGATGAAGGGCACTAAATTTACTGTCAACAATACCCCAATTAAACAAAACAGATAATTTGTTCAGTATATTTAAGAACGTTTGCTATAGCTATATATTGATTCAGATTACCAAAGGATGATACAATAACACACTCATCTAATGTGCTATAGTTGCAAAAAAATAAATCCGAACAATATACAATATTATCAATTCAAAACACAGTGACATTCAACCATTCAACCATAGAACACAGAAGCATAGAAATTCTTGAAATCCAAAATATCTCAAATATCATCTTTATTTGCAACGAAGATCGGTTCAATACGATTACAAATTTACAAATAACAAACAGATAAGAACATAAAACAAATAGTCTTTAAAATGTTCAAACAAATTTCTAACAAATTATTACTGAATAATTTCCAGAGGAAAAAAAAAAAAGAAAAAAAATTATATAAATCAAAACCATGCAATTTCCCACATAATCACATCACATGCAGAAAATTACAAATAACGTGAAAATCAACAGATTTGTATCAATTTACGGCAAAAAAAAAAGGAGGATCTAAAACACACACGAAAGTTCAGAAAATGAAATCAGATTGTTCGATTATTCATACAATGTAGATCCAAAGCAAATGTAACAGAATCACAGATACTAGTTAATTGATCTAATGTTGATCAAATTGAGTATGAAATTTACCGATGAGAACGAAGAGAGAACGGCCGTCGAGGGAGAAGAGGTTCCCTTCAGAGCCGCAAGAATGAAAAACCCTAAAGTGAATGAATTGTGAAACTGAAGTAGCATACGTACGCGTATATATATGTGTGTTGTAATCAGGTTTGATGATTTTTTTGAATAAATATTTTTATTCATTTTTTTGGAAAATATTGAGAAAAATATTTTACTATGATTGTTTATAATTTTATTTATTTGTTTGTAAATATATAGAGGAAAAAACACAAGAAATATGTATAAAATATTTAATATTATGAATATTGTATATGGTGAAATATTAAGAATATACTATAAAAAAAAAAAAATTATCAAAAAAATAAAATAAAATAAAAAAAGAAATATTAAGGGCCATTTTGGAATAGCTTTTTTTTATAATTCAATATTTTAGATTTTGTTAATATACACAAAGGGCCCGTTTGAAATAGCCTTTTTTTTATGGATAATAGTTTATTTTTTAGTTTAGGCAAACAGTTTGTGATATTGTTTTAGACAATTTTCATCGTAATTATAGAATTGTCATCGCGTTTAGCTTTGTTTCCGGTAAAGTTAAGATCATATGTAAAAAGTTGTGTTTATGTATTTTCCAGTTCTGATAATAAGTCAAATTTGTAATAGCGATGATGATGAATATGTGTTGATGACATGTTTTAACTATAATTATATGCCTATGTGATGATGTATATGATGAAATTATGTGTATGTATCTTGATTGGAATGTGCAATGAATATTGCAGACCCGACCATTAGCATGTGCAAAGTGTGCTATCGTGCCAGGCCTCCATTTTTTTGGGGCCTCTTAAAAAATATATATGGTAGTAGGTCTCTAAAAAATATATAAAAATGATAACTATTTTTTATATTATTAATATTACTTTATGTCACGATAAGAATATAAATATTTTGGTCTCGTGAACATAGTCCAATTGGTAATGACATTGTATTATAAATGCAGGGTTCGGGGTATGAAATCAGGTTTTTTTGATTTATTCACCTAAAAGATTGAATCTTTAGCCACTAAGCTACTTGACAATTTTTTTTATGCCATTAATGTTAATGTTATTTATAATTTTTTTTTATTGATTTATAATTTAAATAAGATTATTCTTTTAGAATTTTTTACCTTTTTTTACGAAATGGCTAATTTTTAACATTCGAGTCGGGCCTCGAAATAGTCGGAACCGACCCTGGAATATTGTATGAGAAGATAATTATTATTGGTAATAATTATGATGTTTGATTAGTTATAAAGAAGAATATTAGAATTATAATATATGTTATTCTAATAAAGAAGAATATTGGATTATGTTATCCATATTATGATGAAGAGCTTAATGCTAACTGTTATCATATGTTTGATAAGATTTATGTACTTCATGCATTCATGAATGAGTATAGAGTCGAAGATTGGACTTTGATCCATAACGTAGAGCCAAAGATTGGACTATGATCCATAACGTAGAGCCGACGAATGGTACCACATGCATTTAATTATGTCTAGAGTGACATAGTATGAATATGACATTAGATGCATTAGGAATGTGTGCATATTATATGATAAATGTTATGTGGCATTATGAGAACTTGCTTGATGTGTTCACTATGTGTTTTAAGACTCGATTGAGTTGTTCATATGTACATTGTTTTTCTATGTTGCTTCAATGTGCTAATACTATGTGACCATATAATTTGGCTTACATCGTTTCTCTATGTTGCTTCAATGTGCTAATACTATGTGTTAGAAGTCTCACATTGGCTAGAGATATGGCAAATATAGTCTTTATAAAGTAGTGCAAACCTCAACTCTCAAGCTAGCTTTTGTGGTTGAGTATAGGCCTCCCAAATTCTAATATGGTATCAGAGCCTATCCTAGATCCATTTGTTGTTTGTTGTGGAGACCTCCCATATTTGGCCCACCCGTTGTTGTTGATTCCACGCACCAAACCCAATAGTGCTGGGCGTGAGGGTGTGTGTTAGAAGTCCCACATTGGCTAGAGATGTGGCAAAGATAACCTTTATAATATAGTGCAAACCTCAACTCTCAAGCTAGCTTTTGTGGTTGAGTATAGGCCTCCCAAATTCTAATATGGTATCAGAGCCGATGGTTCGAAGAAGGATTCGACCGACTTGTTGTATCGAAAGTCTTCCTGACAAAGGTGGTTAGGCGGCGTGTTCCGTGTGCAGTGTGGCAACGACGGTACAAGTGTAGTGTAACTGAGAAAGCTTCCGCTTGAGGGGGAGCATATCCTGAATGGATGGACTCACACTTGAGAGGACCCATAAACCTAACACCTTAAGGTTTTGGGTTAGAGTGTGGTGTCCAACTCACCTGTAGAGTTGTTCTTTAACCCAATGTGGATGATCCCCCTGGCTGCCCCCTCGTGATGACCCAACAGTGGTATCAGAGCCTCTATGACTAAGTGGTCTAGAGTTCGATTCCCGCTCCCCTCACTTTCTAATTAAAAGTGGAATTTAAGCATATGGTAGGTGGGCCAACGCATTATCCACGCTTCAAGCCCAAGTGGGCTCTTGCGTGAGGGGGCGTGTTAGAAATAATATAAAATTATTGATGTAGCCTTTCCTAACAGCTTAAGCTTTTGGGATAATCGGTTATTTGACATGCCGGGCGTGAGGGGGTGTGTTAGAAGTCCCAAATTGGCTAGAGATATGGCAAATATAGTCTTTATAAAGTAGTGCAAACCTCAACTCTCAAACTAGCTTTTGTGGTTGAGTATAAGCCTCCCAAATTCTAATACTATGTGACCTTATAATTTGGCTTACTATGATGATGCATGTTAATGAGTGGAGATTATTGACAGTGATATCTTGAGTGCTAAGTACGTTCTTGCACTTGTAATTTTATGGATTATATTATCTAACCCTTTGTTTTGTGTATACGTGTTGAATCTTTGGGGGTCTAGATTCACAAGTTATGTGTTTATCGATGTTCGAGTGTTTGATGAAGCTCTGCTCTGATTGGTACACGGGAAAAAAGGATATATATATATATATATATATATATGACATATCATATGAGAATGATAAAGTTATATGAGAATGACGAGAATGAATATGAGCCATTGGATTAAAAGAAAGGGCTGAGATTAAAACTCTCAATTTTAAATGTCACATGATGTGTTCCCATCAAATCTCACTCTCTTGTCTTCTCCATTCCACTCACCCGTTCATCTTCTCCACCTCACCTGGTTGTGTATAGATCTGTTTCATTTAAATTTGTTCATAGCAATAGCAACCGGATGAAGAAAAATAAACATAAAAATTAATTGTCTCTCTGTAAAACATAAGTGAAGTAACACGGTGGTATAAAAATTGGAAGTTTCTTCTCAAAAGCTAATTACGCTGACCCACAAATACTTCATCGATTTGTATTTCTTGCTTCTTCTTATTCTTCTTAATTTATAGAAATTAGATCTATTAATAACAATATATAAAAGGGAAGGAATCAGATCTAAAGTCTATTCATTGGTTCTATTAAACCAAACACCAAAATCTTTCTTTTGTTGTCACAGAGATGAAATAAGAAAAGGAAAATTGAAATAATGAAGAAAAGCTTGAAGCCATTCCGCCACTGTACAGTCGGCCATAGTAGCCGCCGCAGTATGATATGAAAAGTTTGAAGGATTTATATTTTATTTGTTCGATTTTGTTCAAATGATATTCACTGATGGTTGTATTTGGTAATATTTCCTCTTTGTTAAATTTGTTAATGGTAGTATAAAATAAATTAGATGATGATTGTTGAATTCAGGAGATGAGAGAAGTTGAGAGAAAGAAGAGAGATAAGAGAGAATTCTGGAAACGCAGAAGAGAGAGAAGTTGAATGGTTTGTGATAGACTAGAGTTTGGTACACTTTTAGTGTTTTAATCTCAACCTTTCATTTGAATCCAACGGCTATTATTCATTCTCATATTCTCATATATCTTTACCATTCTCATATGACACATCCTCTATATATATATATATATATATGAGGTTTGTTAACTTAGACCCAACTAAAAACATGAAGATCTAAGTTAGCAAGATGTACCTTTTTCACTATGGACAACAAATACCCTTGTCACTACTCACACCAATTTTAAATAGAAGGTTAGTTATGTATATTTCATTTAATTAATTAAAAAAATAAAAAGCCAGATCACAACAAAACATGAATTTCTTAATGTTTTCCCCCAATCTCATGTTTATTATTGTTCTTACTATTGAGAAATCATTAACTAGATTTACAAATCATTAACTATTCAGTAGCAGATGTTTCATGAAATTGAGTCACAAATCATTCATTGGATTTGGATTTACAAATCATTAACTAATCTCTTTTGCAATCTTCCATGAGAAAGTTTTTTGAATATTATAATATGTTGTTTGCACTAGAAATTGTACCAATTATATTATATAAATCAGAACATGAAACTAGTTCCAGCCATTCAAGTTTTGGCAATAGGAAAACAAAATGGTTTTGATCACCTCAGTGATGAAAACAACAATTACCCTTTGAAACAGTGAGGAGGACGTTGAAGATGATACTGATTGCGTTTCATGCGTGGAGTACGATTTGAATGATACCGATTGGGGAAAATTGGAAGATAATCAAAACAGCGTAATGTGAGTTTTGGACTAACAGATTGTTTTTTGTGGGAACTTGACTACCCATCTCATAGAATTTGGCTCATTGCCCATCCTAAGTGTCTTAATTATAGTGGTTGAGGAAAATGTCATTTATAATATCATTATAATTTTGTTAGTTTTTAATTGTGATAATATACTTTGCAATTTGTAATATTTGTAAATTCACCCTATATTAATTAATAAAGGGAGGTTCCCAATGTGCTTAGTTCCCAATGTGGTACTGGTTATAGGCTTATAGACATAGTAGTAGTCCAACAACCTGCAATGCATGAGAGAAGATTCCCTCCCGTGCAATTGTGATTGGAGAGGGAGCAGTTGATACATCCACCCTTAAAAATCCACTTTTTTATTTTTTTTGTTTTCAATCCAAGGACCCAAAATTCACAGGAGGAAAATGTTCCGGTAGAGAATCTGTTCTCGCAATGCATTTTCTAGTTATAGTTTTCTTTTTCTTTTTGTATTTTGATTATTTTAATAAACTTGCTTCCAAAAACTAATGATTGTTTTAGTAAAAAAATAAAATAATGGTTGGAGCTTGATTAATTCGTATACAAATTCATTTAGGATCAAATTTATATACAGTTCTAACTGTACTACATACATGGAGGTAGTTATTTTAATTTAAAATTATTTTTTTTTTAAATTAAAAAAAAAAAAAACTACTTTTTTGTGAGAGGAACAGCAAAAAATGCATCTAAAGAAATGCATATAAGTTTTGTCTCTCCATTTATTTTTTCTATTCTTTAATTTTTATAAATCTCCTCCAAATTATTATCAAAAAAATAAAAAATAAATCTCCTCCAAATTCTTTAAAAGAGAAAAAAAATCTCTAAAATAACTAATATAATAACTTTTGATTTTATAAAAAAAAATTAAAGAAGTTTTTTATCCTACAAATATAGTAAATTTTAATGTTAGTCCTTAAAAATAAAAACTAGATGGTTTCATTCCCAAAAAAATTTGTTTTTTAGTCAACTTTTATTTAATATATAATATGGACTTGCTTAGATTTGAATTTTTTTTGGTGAATTAAGAACACAATGGCATAAATTAGTCCTAATTAACTAGAGTGGTTACTCGATTTGATCCCTTACAAATTTTTGACGAGACAATTCAATATCTAACAAAAACAAAATTTAAATTAGTCTCTGATATTTTTATACTAGGGACAAATTAGTCCCTCTAATATAACAAATTAGGAACTAATTTGTCGCTAATATGAAATGTCATGGAATAAATCGAGCAAGAGAGAGTCACCAATGGTGAATCAAAGGATGAAGTCATAGCTACCCAATTGTTGGCTCAGGCGCCGTAGGACGCTCATGTTCCATAAAACTTCAAAATTCCAAACTTGCCAACCATCGAGGGAAAAATAGATTACTTAGAGCATTTAATTAATGGCAGTTGGAGCTCAACAAGCAATAATTAGAGCGGCAGAACATCTAAAGTGCAAGCTAATTTCAAGAACCTTAAAATACGCCACCCTAAGATGGTAGATGAATTTGCCTGCCAACTCCATAATAGGTTACTAACCATTGGTAAAATTTGTTTTTTTGTAAAATTACAATAAGGATACAAAGCTTAAACTATTATTAAAAGTTATGAGGACAAATTAGTAAATTTGGTAGTAATCAATATTATTATATTAGATTATTAATAGAGTAAAATTACAATGAAAGATATATAATTTTGAATATTATTAAAACTGACAAGGACAAATTAGTAAATTTGGTGGTAATCAATGCTATTATTATTATTATAAGATGACTTGTTGACCCTACCCAACCTAACCAGCTGAACACCGATTTGTGTTAGTTTAGGTTTAGCAAAAAATACGAATTTTACATCTAATCCAATCCACTTACTTTTGATCGTGTCCGATAATAAATTTGGCTAAAATTAGTCCAATCTAATCCACGTACACCCCTATTTAAGTCTGATATCGCAATACTAATGTAATATAAGCGCAATAAAAAACTTTTAAATAGTATTGAGTGAGGGGTGGCAAAGTGGGCATGCCCGCCCCGTTTAAGCCCGACTAAAAGCAGGGTGGGGTGGGGCAGGGCAACTTAGGTGTATAGGCTCAAACCTCAAGCCCGCCCGTTTATTGGTGGGGTGGTGGGCCGGTCCGTCTTCCTTTTTTTTATAGTTTGAATTACAATTATAAAACTATTAATTATTATAAAAAATACCGACAATTTTTTTAAGAGCGCATAATAAAACTTCAACGATACCAAAAACAAACACATATTAAATTAAAGAGTGACGCTATATAGCACGACTCATTTCACGCACGACGCATTGAACAGACATGCAATTTACTCCAATGTTTATTATTGATCCATCAAGCATACTAGTCATTAAGTAGTAACAACATGCACTTTCAATATATAAAAACTAAATAATATCAACATTTTAACTGCGCCAAGATTGGACCTTTCTTATGTATTTATACTCAATCAAATATTAAAGTGTTAGTTACTTTATTTACTTTGATTTTAAATATACCTAAAAGTTACATGTTGAGATGGTGAGTTAAAGACCTCTGTCCAGCCCGCCAAAAATGGCGGGTCAAACGGGTCGCCCTGGCGGGCCGAACCCGTTTTGCCACCCTGTGAGTATAGTTTAATACAATTCATAATACTCCCGTCAGTCACTCACTATTGTAAGCAAAAAATGACTTGTTAGGTTCGAATTTGGATCCTCTCCAATTTTTTCTCTCCAATTTTCCTTTTTGTGAGTGTGAAGAGAGAGAAATTAATATAAAAAATAAACAAGTGATGATGAGAGAGAAATACACATAAAAATAATTTGAGAGAGAATTTGAGAGGATCTAAATCCGTTAGGTTCATTGAAAACGCAATGTATTTGGTCTATATTATTGACCAGATAGATTACTTTTTCAATAAATCTAAAAAAGTGTTTTTTTACTTATAATAATGACTGAATGAAGTATATTATATTAGATTTTTCATAATAATTTCATTTAAAAACTATTTAATTACAAATATACGGTGTTCTATTTTATAAAAAAATTAAAGGAGGAATTATACTAAAAAATATACGTCATAAGAAATAAAACTCGTTAAATAAAGTGTAACTCAAAAAACAGCACAAAAAACGGACACCCGTAGTGATCACGCTCTCCCTCACTCTCCTTAACCCGCAAGTGGGCTTCACACGTGCATGAACAGTCATCTTCAACCTCTGGCGAGTCGATCCATGACCAGAAACCGGGGCAAACCGCGTGTCACGACCCGGTATTAATATCTTTCATTTTCAAGCCCCATTTCACATGATTTTAGTAGCGTTTCGACCGGAATAAAATTTCTAATCATTCTAACGCAAAATTAAGTTTTTAAATATCAAAACATGAGATTTAAGGAGAAATTTGTGAAACCCATAAACAAAGATTTTTCTTTGATTTCTCCATTCATGGTTGTCAAAAATTCACGAAATTTGTAGCATTAAATTCCTAAAATCATGCTCTACAAAATTCATATAATTTTTCATTTCAGTTTGTTGCATATTAAGATTCCAAAATTTAACAAATACCAGAACAAAAATGAAAAGAAGAAAAATATTTTTTGCAAACTCGAAGAAGATGGTCCCAGAGCTCATCATTGAACTGAATTTGTAGAGTGAAATTGTGCTTGATATGGTTTGTTATTTTTTTTCTTAATGGAATGAAAAATTAGTGGGTGCATTTGCAATTATACCATTTTACCATGCTAATATTGTAAAATAAATATTTTTATAACATAAATAATTAGATGAAAAATGAATGGTTTTGATTAGTGCCAATTCAAATGGGTCACTCTACCCATTCTATTGTGATGGGTAGATAAGAATTTGCCGAGTTTTTTTTAATTTATTTTCTTTAATTAAATGAAATTAACATAACTACCCTTCTATTTATAACATGAGTAGTGGTAATTGGTGTTTTTCTCCAAAGTGAAAATGTGCAGCTTGCTAACTCAGACCTTCATATTTTTAGGTGGGTCTAAGTTAGCAAACCCCTATATATATACCCACCTAAAAATATGAAGGTCTAAGTTAGCAAGGTGCACCTTTTTACTTTGGACAAAAAACACCAATTACCACTACTCAAACATGTTATAAATAGAAGGGTAGTTGTGTCAATGTCATTTAATTAATTAAAGGAAATATTAATTGAAGTGGGAAAGTCATGTGTCTTTCAAGCAACTTCCTATGTCAGATAAATCAAGTGTTCCATGTTAAGTCATGTGCCCCTTTTTAAAATAAAGTGTGTATATTAAGGAACATTATAAATGAAAGTTACAAAAGTATACCTTAACTTACTAGTTGTAAATAATAAATATGAATGATGTTTTTGTCCAAAGTGAAAAGTTGCACCTTGATAACTTAGACCTTCATGTTTTTAGGTAGGTTCAAGTTAGCAAACCCCTATATATATATATATATATATATATATATATATAGTCCTATAGGCTTGGTTATTTTGTATGATTAATAATACATCTTCAAAGATTTATATAAACAAGTATTTTACAAATTAATGTTACTAGTAATGTTTTTGAAATAAGTTGTAATATCTTAATCCGATATATTTTATCATTCGTTTTCACTTTGAGTGTTAAACTTTATTTTAACCGTTGTGTAATTTTTGAAAACGATTATTCTAAAGCTAGAATAAGTTATTAAATATCGGGTCTGGGTGTTACAACATGCGTTCGATTGATCAAACGAACGATATTAATTCAAAGTCACATGTCTTTCCGGTTTGAAATTCAAAGTCATCTAATCCTATTCCGATTTACAGCACACAATTTTTCAAAAATTTCGTTATAAAAAGGTGTCCCTCTCTCAGATCTTTCTTTTTTTCCCTCCAATTTAGAAGCTTTGGAATGGAAGACACTAATACAGGACAACCGTTGTTGAATTCAACGTCAAATCCGGGAGAGAAGACTTCATATCTTGTCTTCACCACACTTCAGCATATCGCAATCCTAAGTACCTTTTTGGCTATGGAGAGGGTAAGAGCTTATATGGAGTTCGTGGATTATAAAGGGGTTACAACTAGTCACGGATCCACATTGAGGCCTAGTGTGGCCATGGCCACACCAAAATTTCCAATTTTTTTATATATAGGATTATACTATGTGTTTGGTCCGTATAAAATGTAGACTTTTTAAATTTAATTCATATTTAATTTTTATTATATTTTTAGTGTGTATAATTTTTTTCTTACACATAGTTTTAGTTCCTACTAAAACTAAATTTGTTTAACTATGATGATTAAACTCTTAGTTCATCCGGGGCACTTGTTAAGCATGTCAAAAGAAGAAATAAAAGATAAAATTAATGATAAAATATAACATTTGACACTTTTAATATATTGAATGCACAAATTCCGAGACAAACTTTCCTTTTTATAATTTTCTAAACGGCAAAAGTTCAAGTTAAACATAACGAAAATCATGACCTAGAAATTAAATTTTGAGTTTTTTTAGGAACTTTTATGATGTTCTAAACATGTATATCTGCAAAAAACATCATTCAAATATACACGTCGACTTAATAGTAGGGACCCAAATTGAGTTTATAGTGACTAAAAATTTAATAAAAATTAAGTAAGAACCAAACTTATAAGGTTACCATTTTATAGGGATCAGAAACATACTTAATCCATATTATATATAGTGAAAATGAAAGACAAAAAACAAATCAAATTTTCCTGTTTTTTATTGTAAATGTTTTGTATTTAACAATATTATGTCTTATTTTCAGAATAATTTAATTAATAGTTTTTTTTTTATATTTGGTCACACCAGTATAATGTCTGACTCTGTCCCTGGCTACAACACTATGAAGACGGCAATGGTTGTGTTTCTTAGACTGGTCGGGATGTGGAAAACGCCAACGGAGACCAAGCATCAACACATATGGTGTTACTCAAATTGGTTGTTTTGGATACTGCGGCGACATGATTTTTTGTTGTTGTGCTCCTTGGATTGTGAAAAAAGTCAACTAAGACAACGATTTACGATTTAAAAGTAATTAAAATAAAATTAAACATTTTTAACACAAATAATTAAACATAAAAAATCATAGTTTAAAAGTAATTCAAATCAAGGGTGTCCAAATCCCGTTTGTTTTCACCTATCGAGTTTTTACAATTTATTTTCCTATAAAATAAATAAAAGTACAATTTTATCATATTAATAATAAATACAATATCATATCGAGGGACACATAATTTTTCACCTAAAGGAAATGTAGGTTGTCAACCCAAAATGAAACAAACATGCAATTCGAGTTTTTGTTGCACTATTGAGCATTTCCCATTTTTAAAAATATACACGTGACAATAAGTTTAATAAAAAAAATATTTAGTAATTTTGTAAGTTTACTAGAAAGAGGACAAAAGAGTTCATCCAATTTAGAATTCAATTCAAAGCTCTAGAATAGGACACACCAATACAGAACAACCGTTGTTGAATTCAACGCCAAATATGAGAGAAGACTTAATATCTTGTCTTCATCACACTTCAGCATATCGCGATCCTAGGTACCTTTTTGACTGTGGAGAGGATAAGAGCTTATATGGAGTTCGTGAATTATAAAGGGGTTAGAGCACTACTATACATGTTGATCTATGTTCTTGAATTTTGTATCATTGTTGCTTTTCTCCGATACATATCCTTTGCAAAGATACACGTCATATACACTTGAGTTTATTTTTGTGATTTCAATAAATCTCATTAGTTCCACTATGATGATCAGAATCCTGAATTCCAAAATTATGGATAGGGAATGTTGAAAGGAAAAACATCCAAACAAGCCTCGTCATGTTCTTCCTGTGCTACAGGAGCAGAAGGCGACGCCAGATCTGAAGTTCAGAGGACTTGTTGTGACAGGATTATATCCTGTTTTTGTTGATGCGCTCCTCGGGATGTGGAAAAAGCCGACGGAGACGACATAAATCCTTGTCCGAAAATGTCAATAAATGTCAAAGTAGATGAGACTGGTGGTGTTTCTCAGACTGCTTGGGATGTGGAAAACGCCAACGGAGACCAAACGTCAATGCAGATAGTGTTACTCAGACCGATTGTTTTAGATCCTGCGGCAACAAGATTTTTTTTGTTGTTGTGCTCCTCGGGATGTGAAAACGCCAACCGAGACGACGATTTACGATTTAAAAATAATTCAAATAAAATTAAACATTGTTAAAACAAATTATTAAACATAAGAAAACTAAAGTAATTCAAATCAAGGGTGTCAAAATCCCGTTTATTTTCACCTATCGAGTTTTTATGATTTAATTTGCTATAAAATCAATAAAAGTTCAATTTTATCATGTTAATAATAAATACAATATCATGTCGATATTATAGACCAAGTATCATATCTATATTATGAAAAGAGAATTTTTGCTTATAAAAGGGATGGAGGAAAGGAGTTAGATAGATAATAGTTTTTAGTACTCATGTATCCCCAACAATGTCTTTTTATGTACGTGTGGAAAAACATAATACAAAAAGTATAAATTTAAACAAGCGAGAAACAAAACAAATACGAGTAAGTAATTATATTTTGATAAAATAATATAATATAGCTAAATTTTATGTGATTATTTAAATATAATAATCTTTTTCCGGTAGATAAACGAAATGACGTCCGAGCTAACAAGTTCGACATTTTTCTGTCAGTTGAGTTAAAATTTGTGGACATTTAAATATAATAAGTTATTTGATAAATAATAGATACATAAATTATGAAGGTGCGTGGAGAAAACACAAGAAGGGGGGGGGGGGGGGGGGGGGTGAATTGTGTTTTAGATATTTAAAAACTTTTCAAGATATTTGAATCTATCAGAGTCTTTAAGCACAGCGGAATGATTAACACAACCAACGTGAGTATAAGAGAATGATGGAAGAGTAAATGAGAGAGTGAGAGAGAGAAAGAGACACAGAAATTATACTGGTTCCCCTCACAAAACGAGAGTACTCCAGTCCCCTTGCACTTCCAATGGATTTCACTATAATCACTAAGATTACAAATCAGGTGCTCAAGCACACAAGTAAGAGACTTCTTTGCTCTAGGTCACACAAGACAAAGAGACTTCCTTGCTCAAGTCACACAAGACAAGAGACTTCCTTGCTCAAAGTCACACAAGACTAAGAGACTTCCTTTGCTCAAAGATATTTAAAAACTTTTCAAGATATTTGAATCTATCAGAGTCTTTAAGCACAGCGGAATGATTAACACAACCAACGTGAGTATAAGAGAATGATGGAAGAGTAAATGAGAGAGTGAGAGAGAGAAAGAGACACAGAAATTATACTGTTTCCCCTCACAAAACGAGAGTACTCCAGTCCCCTTGCACTTCCAATGGATTTCACTATAATCACTAAGATTACAAATCAGGTGCTCAAGCACACAAGTAAGAGACTTCTTTGCTCTAGGTCACACAAGACAAAGAGACTTCCTTGCTCAAGTCACACAAGAGAAGAGACTTCCTTGCTCAAGTCACAGAAGACAAGAGACTTCCTTGCTCAAAGTCACACAAGACTAAGAGACTTCCTTTGCTCAAAGTCACACAAGACTAAGAGACTTCCTTTGCTCTAATCACTAAGATTGAGACTTTTCCAAATTACTCACGCAGGAGTAATACTAACTTCTAAGCTTAAACTTATTACAAGATAATAACTTCAGAGGCTTGAGCTGGTTTCAATTCTCACTTAATTTTGAGAGATATTTTCTATTAAGATTCACTATCATCAATTCTTTCTTTCATGTATATATATGAGTTGGAGAAAGATATTGAGACGTTGTAGAATTCCCGTTGTAAATGGACAGCTGTAGCTTTTGAATATCCTTTGAACAAAGCCACGTCTTCTTCGCAGTTAAGCTTCAGTTTTACTTTTTGTCCAATGTACACTAATAAGGTACAACTAGCTCCTAGAGAGAGTAGGATCACATCCTTTATGACCGTTGCAATTAGTTGTCCTTAAATAAATCATCAGGCTTGATAAGAGTAGTTGATGTAGCCTTTCTGATGACTAGAGGAATTCCCTTTGCTTCTGATGAACCTTTGATGTCTTTGAAGTCTGATTGGTCTTGAATAATTGGCCTCTGATAGTCTTTCGTAATTCAGCTTCTGAACGTCTTCATCTTCTGAATAACTCATGACTAGCAGATAGCTTCTGAACTCTTGTAGGCATCTGAACGTCTCTGAGCTTCTGAACTTCTCTAAGCTTCTGAACTCTAGCAGACATCCTGATCCTATTTGAGCTTTTGAACATGTTTAGCTTCTGACCACGTTTTAGCTTCTGAACTCTTTCAGAGTGTAAAGATTCAGACTTCCATTAGGTTCCTTCAGAGCATAAACCAAGTGTGCTCTTGATATAACTTTGGATTCTCCTGCACACTTAATTTAAACATTAGTAACCTCAATTGTCCATTTAATACTTTGTTATCATCAAAACTCAAGGGTGTGTACTAAAACACATTTTGTTCCAACAATCTCCCCCTTTTTGATGATGACAAACATAAGTATTAAATACAATTGTTGTTGATAAAAATTAGCTATGTTGACATTAGGCTTCTGAGTTTTGCAAGCTCTCCCTAAGTCTGATATCCCATTGGGTTAGGTTTGTAAGCTCCCCCTATTTTGTATCCATAGTTAATTTTAATCAGTTTGCAAGCTTCTTTTCATAATGTAATAATCTTTGAATAAAGTTGCACCCTTACTCAAAAGCTATCTATGAATAATAAACTTCAATTAATAAATGTATTCTCCTTAAAAATTATGCGCTTATTTAAAACGTCAGATGAAATAGACAAAATATTTAGATAAATGACAATAGGATCAGAGGCACTAGAAACGTATACACACATAAGGTTCTGATGGTTATCATGAAATACAGTTTCAGAGTTCAAAATATTTTTCAAACAGTTCAGAGCTTAAAACACAAATTTTGAAAAAAGTTCAAAGCATAAAGCAAAACTTTTGAAAACAGTTCAGAGCTCTTTGACACAATATTTTGAAATCATCAAGATCAGATTGTCATTTCAAAGCATGTACCTCATGCCACTATATTGACCACTCTCCTACGTTCTCTCTCTGAAGCACTACAAAGCCCTAAAAAGCAAAGTAATTTTGCTTCTTCCAACAATTGATTTATCAATATTCTTTCTCCCCCTTTTGTCATTATCAAAAAGGTAGTATAAGCAATTAATTAACAAATACAACGTCCAATACGGTCAAGTCAGGAGTGGTTGAACGCATTTAAGACGTTGTCAGTGAAATGAGCTTATAAAAGGAGAGAAACCTAGTCATTTTATTCACACAGAATAATCTTAGGTTTTGATAGAGTAATTGAGAGAAAAAATGAAATGTTCAGAGAAGAAGAAGGTAGTTTCAAAGAGAGATAGTCAAGATAGGAGAAAACATAAGCAAGAAAAATGAAGAAAAACAAAGACAGAGCCTGAGGTTGAGCTCAGTTCAGAGTCTGAAAAAGCAGATTCTGATACAGAGTCTGATGAATGGGACTCTGATTGGTTTGAGTATTTGAAGACACATCATCCTGAAGGAGATCAAACTGATGTCCAAATCCCAGATGGGCTAGAGTCTTCTCCTGAGGAAGAGAGATCTGATCCAGATGAATCTGATTCCCTAAGGGAGGTGCCATCCAAGCTGGATCACCCAACTCTGCCATCTAAGGGTTCCAGTTGATTATCTTTAGAATTTTATGTAACAATTACTCATGTTTTCAATGAAATAAAATTTAATTTCTTTGGCTTGTTTAATTTGATTCTCTTATTATGTTTCTTCTCTTGTTATGCAATATAATTCTTTAAGAATAACCAAATATTGTATTCATGAAAATCAAATTTAATGAATAAGAACATAAGAGTTTGAAAAATCAATTGACAAACTATTTTTAAATGAAATAATCTTTAAAAAATTGATAGCCAATTGAGAAAATAAATCTTAAAAAAAGTTATCAGAAGTTTTAAAGAATCAAACAGAGATAAAAACAATCAGATTAACACAAAATGAATAAATATTTCAGATTAGCACAAAGAAGTCAAAAGCATACACAAGTATAAACTTAATTCTATCAATGTGCCTAACAAAATATTAATCATCAAATAAACACTTAAGCGATCAAGGAAATCCTAGGGGTTTATTGAGGATGGCTACAGAGAGAGGCTAGGGTTTTCATGATATCCTTCTGATTAGCATTAACTTCCTCCATCAGTCCAACATACTTGTCCACTTTGGCTTCAATCCTTCTAATATCAGTCTCATAGACAGGATTCCTCAGATGCTCTTGATTTGCTCCCAAATTGTCCAAAATAGGTTCATTCATATCATCTTCAAGTGATGCTAACCTTTCCCTTAGGTTTTGCTCATCATTTGTTCTTTCAGCAGAGGATTCAGATTGATTCCTCTTTGTGTCCTTTTGAATCTGAATGACCTCTTCATCTTCCGTAGCTTTACCTTTGTCACAATTCTTCTGCTCCTCAACATCAACTTCTTGAAGTCTATACAGCTCCTTCACCAATTCTTCAGTTAGGCCCACCCATTGAGCAACATACTCAGAAGAAGGCATATCAGATTGCCTCAGTTCATGAAGGCCATGTATCTGCTTGAATAGACTGTTGCAATTACTCAAGACATCAGGGTCTTTTGCGTTGGTTTGGTGAGGTTCAGAGTATGGTGTGTTGAGGTTCATTTTGAGTTGCAACACAGTCAGATGCTGTAGATGTCCCAGCCTCTTGGGTTTTCTCAGCAGTCTGACAGTGTTGATTGGTTATTTGTTGTTGTTGATCTTGATCAGGTTGACCAAATGAACTTAACTGAGCATCAGGGGTAGTTAGTTCTTTGATCATTTCATCAACCTGATCTTTGGTTGCTGAATTTGGGGTTTCATTAGATTGGAGTACTTTAGTGTGCACTGACTCATGAGAATCAGTTGCAATCACTTCATCAAGTGTGCTGGTTTGTTGTTCAATTTCCATTTGATGTTCAGGTTATGTTTGTTGGTTAGGTTCAATTTGTTGTTCAGGGGGTGTTTGAGGTTTAGGATGTGAATGAACATGTTCTGGTGAGATATATGGTTCAGGTTGTGGTTGAACATGTTCAGTTTCAGAGGGTACATTTGGTTCATGTTGGATTATCTCAGATGTTTCTGGCTGGGCTTGAGTGTTTTCTGAGATAATTTGGTTTAATGGTTGGTTTCAGGATTGATTAGGTTTGGGTTTGGATTCTGATGTTGTTCAGAGTCTGGAAAGGCAGAGTTCTGAACATTATCAGAAGGTGAGGGTTCAGATTGTGTAGGGAGTTCACCTGCTAAATGTTGTTCAAGAAGATCTAGAGGTGACTCTGATGGTTTGTTTGAAGTTGGGGGGTTCTGAGTCTCTTGAGTTAATACACCAGTCTCTTCAAGTTTAGATACAATACCTGAATTATCAATGGTGGAGCTCTCAACATTCTTCTTCTTCTTCTTCAGCTCCTTAGAAATCCTGCTTCTTTTGAACCTTAGAAGCTCATCATCTTCTTCCCCATCTTCTACGACCACCACAATTGACTTCTCAGTCTTTGTCTTTTTTTCTGCCTTTGCTTTCACCCTTTTCAGTTTCAACCTTAGTTCTTACCAATCTCTTTCTTTTCCCTTTCACATCCTCTGATTCAATCTCAAAGGGTTCACCTTGGCTTTCCAATAGTTGAATGTACTGGTTAACAATACCTTTAGCAACAGAAGGTATGTTAATGTTGAATCTCTTTGTCATAGAGTCTCCTGAGTGTGGTAGCTGTTCCAAAGGCTCTGAACGCTTCAAGGTTTGTCCTGGTAGGAAATACATGTTGGACAAAGTATGTACTGAGATGATAGAGGCTCTAAGTTCCCTTAATAAGTTATCTTGACCAGCAGTATTGATCACATCAATCACACCACACTGATAGAAAATTTCACTTAGAATCCTTGGGTATATGATGTGAACATTGGGCTTAGTTTGCCTTTGCATAGCATTAACAGCCTTGCACAAGTGATTGAAGATATACTTGGCCCAGTTTAGTTGATATCCTTTAGTGAGATAATAGATAAAGTATCTATGATCCCAAGAGAGTTGATCAGAGCTTCCACTCCTTGGAAAGATTGATCCTAGCAAGATTCTGGCTAGTAACTTCTGTGTTGGCTTCAAATCACCACTTTTGTTGCTCTCACAAGTTTTCCCTTTTTCATAACACCTCTTCGTCATATCATCCAAACATCCTGTGTTCTTGGTTTCAGCCGCACTGAAGGCATCGAATTTTCCTTCGTTGGGAACGTGTAGAATACTTGCCAAATTAGATTGGTGTCGCGGTGATTTTCGGATGCCAAGCTATTGGTTAGCTTTGGTTCTCAAAAATTATGATTCACCACCGAACTTTAATTTATCCAAGGGAAGGGGAAAAGATCGAATAAACCCATAATAAAATTTAGAGATTTAAGGTTCGGGGGTTAGTTATACAAAGGGAAGGTATTAGCATCCTATGTATCCGTAGTACTCTACGGGAACCTCTTGTAAAATATGTATTTTTTGTGCTAAAATGTTTTGCTTGTAAAATTTGCTTGTAAATGATTGGGTAACGATGAGAGAATCTTTTTTATTAATTTTGGGATATTTAAAAGAAAAGAAGAAAAAAAGTTTTATTAATTTTGAATTGGGAAGACGCAAGGTCTTTTGCACTACGTACCCGCGAGGGATCAAAATCTCGTAGTTCGGGGTAAAAATTTGTAAAGCGGTTTGTTTGATTGATTTTTAGGAGGAAAGACGAGTCATCATCTTAAGTTTAAACTCCTTTTAAATCCGCCACGAACATACTGAAAAGTTTATATCTTTTCCTGCCATATGTCGTGGGGAGACGAATTTCAACTAGAGATGACTCACGTCTAAACTCTCTTGAGAAAAAGTTTGAATTTGAAAAGCCAAGCGGCAAAAGATTTGGATTGTTTTGTATTTTTTAGTCTTTGTGAAAATATTTAAATATGCTTAAGTGTGTTAGAGCATTTATTGAAAAAAACTTTGAAAAAAGTTTCTCGATGAAAGTCGAGGTTTATTATAAAAGAGTTCTTTTTTTGAAAAAATATTTGAAAGTTTTTTGCTTTTTATTATTTTTTAGAAAAAATTTGTATTTTTTAGAACGTCGGTTATTCGGACCGCAAGCCATCCGGCAGGAAATCCGAAGTCACCGGAGAGTGAAAAGTCATCCGCCAAACCACTCCTTTTTTCATTCTTTTTTTATTTGAACAAAAGTGATTCTTATTTCAAGGTCAAAAAATAGTGAACAAGCAAAAGCGCAAAATATACATAACGCGAGGTTAAAGAAAAATTCCCCTTTTCCCTTTGGACTTGAACAAAGTAAAACACACAATAATATTTTTTGCATTTTGATATTTAAGCAATAATAAACGAAACAAATAACAATGGCATATTTTTTTGACGTTTTTTGATATTTAAACATAGCATATAACATATAAATAATGTACAAAATAAATAAATTAAATGACATTAAAATATAATAGAACACATAAATGAAATAATAAAAAAAATAAAAATAAATAAAGCAAAGGGTGCAAAACAGCAAGGCAGGGGGGTATGGGTAGCAAATCTGGGCCTAGAGCCCAAGAAAAACCTAAATAAATAAAAAAAAAAAGAAAGAAAGAAAGAAGAAAAAAAAAGGCACCGGGGTGGTTCGAACCCCTTCCCTCTTACTCACAGGATCCGCGCCCTAGCCAGCTGCTCTAGGCGCTCATTTGTGACAAATATACCACATTAATTAACATAAACTGAAGTAGACGAAGAGGAAAAAACAAACACAGAGCAGAGGTATATATACGTTGTTTTACACAGAAAAAATTTCATTTTTCACAAAAAAAACTCTTCTATTCTCAGCACTCTCTATCTATTCTCTCTCTCTCACTGTTCTCTCTCTCTCTGCTAGGGTTCATCCTTGGTGATGAACAAGGGATGAATCTTCATCCCTTCCGGCGAGACGCCGCCACGCCGGAGCGATTCCGGCGGCGGCTCCACCGGCCAATCCAAAAAAAATCACAAAAATCAAAACTTTTTAAAACAAAACCCTTCTTTAACACTTTCTAAACCCAAATCAAAAATCAAAATCCCCAAAATCCTAACCAAATGTTCTAGATCGGAAAAAGAAAAAAAAAGTTCCAACCTTTTTGGTTTCCGTTGTGATTTCTCTTCTTGCGGTTTGTGTTTCGATCTAAAAAAAAAAAGGAAGGATCTTTGCTTATGTTTTTTTTTCGGTTCGAATTTCTGTTTGTTTGGCTTATTCTGATCTTGTTTCTTTGTTTTGGTTATGAGTGATTTTGAAGGTTGCTAAGGGTGGTTGTATTGATGAACGATAAAGGTATTGTTTGTGTTAAAAAAAGTGGCGGAGGTTTGTGGTGTTGATGATGGTTTTTTACAGTACTTGGTTCTAATTCCTTTTCTTTTTCTTTGTGGTTCTGTTGTATTAAAAAAAAGGTTTTGGATTTGTTGTTGTTGGTTCTGCCGCTGTCTCCTCAAAAAATCCTCTCCCTTTTTCTCTGATTTTTCATCTGTTTTATAACCCAAAATTTTTTTAGGGTTTTGGATCATTGAGGAAAAGGGCAGGGATTACTTTGCTTAGTTGAAATGGGATCTTCCTTTTTGGGGAAGAAGACACAGTATCCCCTGCTGGACCGTGAATCCAATGTTCAAGACATGACTTTGACTTTTTTTTGATTTTTTTTAATTAATTAAAAAAAACAGAAAAAGAAATAAAGAAATAAATAAAAAACAAATAAATAAATAATAATAATAATAAAACTGAATAATAAAATAAAAATAATAAAAATTGAAAAAAGCAAAATAATAATAATAATATAAATATATAAATAATAAATGAACACAAAATGAGGTATTTTAAAATACCTCTCTGCCGAAATTTCGTTTGAAAAAGCGAAGTAAATCCCGGATAAAAATGCATGACACATGGACATGAGGTGGGGTCTTAGGTCAAAAATTGGGGTATGACAGATGCCCCTATTTAAGTTTCTTCACCCGGAGAGATGAAGATTGAAATCTTTATCTTGACGAGATTGAAGAGACTTAAATACAGAATACACAATTTTGGACCTAAGATGCCGAAAATGCTTATGATGCAAATGCAAATGCAAATATAAGACTTTGAATCCTTTGAGAAAGCGGAATCACAAGAGACAAGCTTTTATTACCGGGGAACAGAGACATTTAACAAAAAGTGACCCGACTGAGGGAAGAAAACAATGATAGGGAGAGGAAAATGATCCAACTCTACTTGTGAAACAATGTATTTTTACAGGGGATAAGTTGCCTACTATCATATGGATAGTTTAACAAAGGTAAATGGGAAAAAAAATGAGACACTGTCTACTATCGCATGGATAGCTTAAAAAAGACGAGTGAAGAATGATGAGACACTGTCTACTATCGCCTGGATAGCTTAATGAAAGACGAGTGACGAATAATGAAGCACTGTCTACTATCGCCTGGATAGCTTAATAAAAGACAAGTGAAGAATAATGAGACACTGTCTACTATCGCCTGGATAGCTTAAAAAAAGACGAGTGACGAATAATGAAGCACTGTCTACTATCGCCTGGATAGCTTAATAAAAGACGAGTGAAGAATAATGAGACACTGTCTACTATCGCCTCGATAGCTTAAAAAAGACGAGTGACGAATAATGAAGCACTGTCTACTATCGCCTGGATAGCTTAATAAAAGACGAGTGAAGAATAATGAGACACTGTCTACTATCGCCTGGATAGCTTAAAAAAAGACGAGTGACGAATAATGAAGCACTGTCTACTATCGCCTGGATAGCTTAATAAAAGACGAGTGAAGAATAATGAGACACTGTCTACTATCGCCTGGATAGCTTAAAAAAAGACGAGTGACGAATAATGAAGCACTGTCTACTATCGCCTGGATAGCTTAATAAAAGACGAGTGAAGAATAATGAGACACTGTCTACTATCGCCTGGATAGCTTAAAAAAAGACGAGTGACGAATAATGAAGCACTGTCTACTATCGCCTGGATAGCTTAAAAAAGACGAGTGACGAATAATGAGACACTGTCTACTATCGCCTGGATAGCTTAATAGAAGACGAGTGAAGAATAATGAGACACTGTCTACTATCGCCTGGATAGCTTAA
Source organism: Trifolium subterraneum (assembly GCA_951799995.1). NCBI lineage: Eukaryota > Viridiplantae > Streptophyta > Magnoliopsida > Fabales > Fabaceae > Trifolium > Trifolium subterraneum. The sequence continues at coordinate 49,088,077 of OX637461.1, read as the reverse complement.
AAAAGACGAGTGACGAATGAATGAGACACTGTCTACTATCGTATAGATAGCTTAAAAAAGACAAGTGACGAATGAAGAGACAACTGATATGAGTAGTAGCCATGCATGTATTATGGGAATATATATGTGTTATGTTTGTATGCATGTTATGTATGTGTGTGCTGACAAAACTAATTGGACAAACACGAATGAGGGTAAACCAACATCGCAGTACGTTCAAATACTCGGCCAGACTTAACAAGGTGTATACATTACTTGAGATGGACCAGAAACACTGATTGAAGAAGTCTGATTATGAAACTCAAACCTTTTTAGGGAGGACAAGTCTTACAGGGGAAAGACCTGATATTGGTCTGAAGTCACCATTTGGAACTAGGTGAGGAAATTCCTTTTAACTGTACATATCCCCTTTTGTTTTCATCATTTGAAGAAAATGTGTTTGTAATTTCCCCTTTCCCCCCTTTTTTTTAAAAGAGTGAAAATATTGTGTGCATTTTTTTTTAAGACTTTTGTTCCAAACATTATCATTATAAAAAGAGGTTATGCAAAATAAACAAGAATTCTAAATGAATAAGAAAGGCTCAAATTTCATTAATTGAATGGTAGCTTGCAAAAAGTGTGCCCCATGGATCATTACAAAAAGCTGGAAAATGGTAAATACATGGAAAAGGCTACATTGTTACACGATAACCACTATTCTCTCTAGCAACTTTGGGTTCCAACTGTGTTTTGAGCTTTTCAGATTGAAGATTGCTGACTCTTTAGTGGCTATATCGAATGCCCCAAGCAAACAAGTTTAAACTGATGCAGCTATTTTGTCGGAATCCTTAACTTTTGCCTAGATTGCCTTTTCAGGTTTTCAATCTACCAGGATAATCTTTTATTTTTTATATGTCTCTAATTTTTGCCTGGGCCGCCCTTTCGGGTTTTCGGTCCACCGAGACGCTCATTTTTGCTTAAGCCGCCCTTTCGGGTTTTCGACTTAACGAGCTTTTCTTTATTATTAGACAAAATATTTCTTGACTGCATCGGCATTCACAGGGCGTGGGAGCTCATCACCATCCATAGTTGCAAGTGTCATAGCGCCACCGGAGAAAGCTCTCTTAACAACGTATGGGCCTTCATAGTTAGGGGTCCACTTGCCCCTAGAATCTGGTTGGAAAGATAGAATCTTTTTGAGTACGAGGTCCCCTTCTTTGAACTCACGGGGTCGAACCTTCCTATCAAAAGCTTGTTTCATCCTTTTTTGATATAACTGACCATGGGACAAGGCGGTCATGCGTTTCTCCTCGATTAGATTCAACTGGTCATATCTACTTTGACACCATTCAGCCTCAGACAATTTGGCTTCCATCAAAACTCTCATTGACGGAATCTCGACCTCTACGGGTAACACTGCTTCCATGCCATATACGAGAGAGAAAGGGGTTGCCCCTGTTGAAGTGCGGACTGAAGTGCGATACCCATGCAAGGCAAATGGCAACATCTCATGCCAATCCTTATAAGTAACAACCATTTTCTGAACGATCTTCTTGATATTCTTATTTGCAGCCTCAACAGCGCCATTCATTTTAGGTCTGTATGGAGAAGAGTTATGATGTTCAATTTTGAAGTCATCACACAATTCTTTCATCATCTTATTATTCAAGTTTGACCCATTGTCCGTGATGATCCTGCTTGGGACGCCGTACCGGCAAATGAGTTGATTCTTGATAAACTTGACTACCACTTGTCTGGTTACATTCACGTATGATGCTGCTTCGACCCACTTGGTGAAATAGTCGATGGCCACTAGGATGAAGCGGTGTCCGTTTGAAGCTTTTGGCTCAATCATACCAATCATGTCGATACCCCACATAGAGAAGGGCCATGGAGAAGAGAGAACATTGAGCAGAGTTGGCGGCACATGTATCTTGTCAGCGTAAATCTGGCATTTGTGACATACCCTTACATGTTTGCAGCAATCAGATTCCATTGTCATCCAATAGTAGCCAGCTCTTAACAATTTCTTAGCCATTGCGTGTCCATTAGAATGAGTGCCAAAAGACCCTTCATGCACTTCATTCATTAGCATTTCTGCCTCGAGTTTATCCACACATCTGAGAAGGACCATGTCAAAGTTTCTTTTGTACAATACGCCCTCATTCAGGAAGAAATTGCCAGACAACCTTCTCAAGGTCTTCTTATCCTTGTTGGATGCCCCAAGTGGATACTCCTGACTTTGAAGGAACTGTTTAATGTCGTGAAACCACGGTTTGTTGTCCGCGACCTCTTCAATGGCAAACACATGAGCAGGTCTTTCGAGACGCCTAATGCTGATCCGGGGCATGTCATTCCAACGACTCACTTCAAACATGGAGGATAGGGTGGCTAAGGCATCTGCCATTTGGTTTTCCTCCCGGGGGATGTGATGCAATTCCACTTTGTTGAAGAAAGTGAGGAGACGCCTCGCATAGTCTTTGTAGGGGACCAGGCCTTGATGACGAGTTTCCCATTCTCCTTTGATTTGATTAATCACAAGGGCTGAATCTCCATATATGTCGAGGACTTTGATCCTTAGGTCAATGGCTTCTTCAATCCCCATGATGCAAGCTTCATATTCTGCGATGTTGTTTGTACAATCGAATAGCAATCTAGCAGAAAAAGGGATGTGGGTGCCTTTGGGAGTAATGATGACTGCCCCTATTCCATTACCATATGCGTTAACAGCTCCATCGAATATCAAACCCCATCTGGATTCGGGGTCCGGACCCTCTTCAGGTAAAGGTTCCTCACAGTCTTTCATCTTTAAATACATGATCTCTTCGTCAGGAAAGTCAAACTTGATAGATTGATAGTCGTCAATGGGCTGGTGAGCCAAATGATCAGCGATAATGCTTCCTTTGATTGCCTTTTGGGTACGGTACTCAATGTCGTACTCGGACAACAACATCTGCCAACGGGCAATCCTTCCGGTTAGAGCAGGCTTCTCGAAGATATATTTGATCGGATCCATTCTTGATATCAACCAGGTGGTATGATTAATCATATACTGGCGGAGGCGTTTGGCAGCCCATGCTAAAGCACAACAGGTCTTTTCAAGCATAGAGTATCGAGACTCACAATCCGTGAATTTCTTACTCAAATAGTAAATGGCATGCTCTTTTCTTCCGGTTTCATCTTGCTGTCCAAGTACACAACCCATTGAATCATCTAACACTGTTAGGTACATGATTAGTGGTCTGCCCTCGACTGGAGGGACCAAGATTGGGGGCTCTAGCAAATATTCTTTGATATTGTCGAACGCTTTCTGACAATCCTCGGTCCAAGTAATCCCTTGATCTTTGCGGAGAAGTTTGAATATGGGCCCGCAAGTAGCAGTCATATGAGAGATAAATCTGGAGATGTAATTTAATCGTCCAAGAAAGCCTCTTACTTGCTTTTCAGTCCTCGGAGCGGGCATCTCTCGAATAGCTCTAACTTTGTCTGGGTCTACTTCAATACCTTTTTGGCTGATAATGAAGCCTAAAAGTTTTCCTGATCGGACACCAAAGGTGCACTTATTGGGGTTCAAACGAAGCCGATACTTTCTCAACCGCAAGAATAATTTCAAGAGATGCCCAACATGCTCCTCTTCAGTCCTAGACTTAGCGATCATATCGTCCACATAAACCTCAATCTCTTTATGCATCATATCGTGAAAGAGAGTAGTCATGGCTCTTTGATAAGTAGCTCCCGCATTCTTCAATCCAAACGGCATCACCTTATAGCAAAAGGTCCCCCATGGTGTGATGAAAGACGTCTTTTCTCTATCCTCGGGTGCCATCTTGATTTGATTATATCCGGAGAATCCGTCCATGAAGGAAAAAACATTGAACTTTGCCGTATTGTCCACCAACATATCAATATGCGGCAATGGGAAATCATCTTTCGGACTGGCCTTGTTTAGGTCTCGGTAATCGACACACATCCTAACCTTACCATCCTTCTTTGGAACTGGTACTATGTTGGCCAACCATTGAGGGTATTCAGCTGTAACAAGAAAACCTGCATCAATCTGCTTCTGGACTTCCTCCTTGATCTTGACTGCTAAGTCGGGATGGGTCCTTCTCAACTTCTGTTTGACTGGTAGGCATTCAGGCTTCAGTGGTAAGTGATGTTCCACGATGTCAGTATCCAATCCTGGCATGTCCTGATATGACCAAGCAAACACGTCGACATATTCTTTGAGAAGCTCCGTCAATCTGCTCTTGACGTCCTCATCTAGTAGTGCCCCAATCCTGACTTCCTTCTTATCTTCTTCAGAGCCCAAATTAATCGTTTCCAATGGCTCTTTGTGAGGCTGAATGACTTTTTCTTCATGCTCAAGTAAGCGAGAAATCTCATCTGGAATTCCTTCATCACCCTCGTCTTCGGCTTCAAACACAGGAAACTCAAAGTTGGGGGAGGGCATAGGGTTATTTTGTTCAATGGGGTCATTGATGGTTAATTTAGACAAATGAGTAACGGAGGGAACGTCGACAGCTATCCAATTGTGGCAAACCACCCCTCTTGTGATAAAGCTTGGCAAATCTTCCTCGGTACTGTCTTCGGTAATGGCATCGACTTCTGGAGATGGAAGGTGGATGAACCCGGCACTATAGAAGATGTCTTCAATTGGCTTGGTGGCAGCACTTGGGTTGGCAGCTTTTGCAGATGGTAGAGAGAAACCCAACCCTTCTCGAAACTTGTTTTCCGGTAGTGTCAGAACTTGCCCCCAACCGGTCGATGAACCATTCTGAACTAATTCTTGTGCATCTTTTAATGACGCCATGGGTCCCTTATTCTTCTCGGCGCCCTCATCATCTAAAGAAAGACTTTGAAATTGGGTCTCAACAACACCGAGATCATCTTCAATAATGGCACTAGCTTCTGGGTGAATGAACCCTGCACTGTGGAAAGTATCTTCAATTGGTTTGATGACGACATTCGGCCTAGCAGGTGAAAGAGAGAAACCCAATCCTTCGCGATGCTTATTTTCTGGCAAAATCACAACTTGTCCCCAACCTGCAGACAACCTATCACGAACCACTTCTTGTGCGTCTCTCAAGGAGGAAATTGACGCCATATTCTTCTTGGCATGCTCATCATTTAAGGAGAGACTTTGGGAATGCATTCCACCGACATTAGAAACATCTTCAATAATGACATTAACTTCTGGTAAGGAAGGGTGAATGAACCCAGCACTGTAGAAAGTATCTTCAATTGGTCCGTTGACAACATTCCGCTTGGGAGCCCTTGTAGATGAAGGAGAGAAACCCACCCCTTCACGATACTTGTTCTCTGGCAAAGTCACGACTTGTCCCCAACCTGCAGACAACCCAGTTTGAACTACCTCTTGTGCGTCTTTAAAGGAAGAAATGGATGTCACATTCTTCTTGGTATTCATGTCATCTAATGAGAGACCTTGGAATTGCGTTCCATCAACATCACTAGCACTGATGAAAGAGAAAGACGACAAATGGCTCACCAACAAGGCTTGCTCACCACCTACAATTACCAACTTTCCATTCTTCACAAATTTCAACTTTTGGTGAAGCGTAGACGTCACTGCTCCTGCATCATGAATCCATGGCCGACCCAACAAACAACTGTATGCGGCTTGGATATCCATCACTTGAAAAGTAATCTGGAACAAGTGTGGCCCGATCATCATGGGTAAATCGACCTCTCCAATGACAGGCTTCTTTGAGCCATCAAAAGCTTTAACCACTACTCCACTGTGCCTCATCGGGGCCCCTTGGTAAGATAGTCGAGCAAGAGTCGCTTTAGGCATCACATTTAGAGACGAGCCAGTGTCTACAAGCACGTTTGACAATGCATCAGAAAGACAATTCATTGATATGTGCAAGGCAAGGTTGTGATTCTTTCCTCCTTTCGGCAGTTCCTCGTCACTGAAACTCAAGCTATTGCAAGCAGTGATATTTCCCACTATTCCACCGAACTGGCCAACTGACACATCATGGTCCACGAAAGCTTGGTCCAAAACCTTCATCAAAGCTTCCCTATGGGCATCAGAATTCATCAGCAAAGATAACACAGATATTTTCGAAGGGGTTTGCAACAATTGGTCAACCACCTTGTACTCGCTCTTTTTTATCAATTCTAAGATCTCATCGAAATCTGAATCGGGTCTAGTCCCACTGGACTGGCCTTTGCCTTTATTCAAATCTGGACTCGAAACACGAACTTCTTCCCGCACCTCCTTACTCACTAGATCTTCAGACTTCTTCTGGACCATTGAGGGAAATACTCGGCCACTTCTTGTGACTCTACTCACTTCGGCGATGTTGACCGAAGGTGGCAAAGCAGGTATGGGAACCTCGTGCCCATTTTCTATCATTGTGGCGTTGTATCTGTAAGGTATCGCCCTTTCAGAAATGTAAGGCATCGGTCCCGGTAAGGAAATCACCAATGGAGTGACGATAGATCGTTGACTGTTGTAGGCCACTTCTATATGCTCGGGAATATCGAACTCTGGTATTATAACAAATACCTCATCATTGCCATCATTTGGATTTTCATCCTCATTCCTTTTATAAGTGACTTGAAGCTCTCTTCTATCCAGCATACCTTGTATATCAGTCCTCACTTGTTGACAACCTCGTGGATTGTTGGGGCAGATCGGACAAGCCTCATGATCATGTCTGAAGAAAAACAACTTACACAAATTCTTGTGAGTCTGGACCAATGGTTCTCGGATATGCCGAATGTCAAAAACCTGAAATTTTCCCGGACACCCAAACACCATGTTGACAGATGCCCCATGATTTGGTAATGGATTGGCCTGGACATTCGGATTTACGTCCTTGAAGGATAAGACATTTGCTCGGATTAACCTTTGGACTTCAGATTTCAAAGCAAAGCAATGCTCAATGTCGTGACCCGGTGCTCCTTGGTGAAAGGCACACGAGAGATCAGCTCTATACCACCGTGGTAAACTTTCAGGAATTGGAGGAGGAGGTCTAGTTTGCACCAAATTCTTCCCGAGTAGGGCAGGAAGTAACTCTGCATACTTCATAGGGATTGGATCAAATTGTTGTGGTGGCCTCTGAGCACGATTTTGCTGGGCATACTGTGGCGGGATTTGTTGTTGATATTGCTGCTGATATGGTTGTTGATATTGTTGCTGAGGTTTTTGCTGAAATTGGGGCCGATAACCGGGACTCTGGGAAACAGTGGCAACATGTTGGTATCCTGCATACCGTTGCTGAGGTCGCCCATGGGCCACCATACTGACTTCCTGTTCCTTTTTCCTTTGAAAGTTATTCCCAAACTTCTTCACGGTGCTAGTTGGGACATTCTCCTTAACCAATCGTCCTTGTCGGACTCCTTCTTCGAGGCGCACGCCTATGTTTACCAACTCGGTGAAATCATTGGTAGGGCTAGCAATCATTCTTTCATAGTAAAAAGGGCCGAGTGTATTCAGAAAAATTCTGGCCATTTCATCCTCGTCTTTGAGTGAGTTAACTTGAGCAGCGACTTCCCTCCATCTTTGCGCGTACTCTTTGAAGGATTCCTTATCTTTTTGTGACATGGCTTGGAGTTGGTCTCTATTCGGGGCCATATCCAAGTTATACTTGTATTGGCGAACAAAGGCTTCACCCAAATCATTGAATGTCCGAATCTTCACACCGTCTAGGCTCATATACCACTTCAGGGCGGCACCCGTCAAACTATCCTGAAAGTAATGAATCAATAGTTGATCGTTGTCGGTCTGAGTAGACATTTTTCGAGCGTACATCACAAGGTGGCTTTGGGGACAAGTATTCCCTTTGTACTTCTCGAAATCAGGAACCTTGAACTTAGCTGGGATTTGGACATTTGGCACTAGACATAAATCATGAGCGTTCTTCCCAAACAGGTCCTTCCCCCGGAGAGCTTTGATTTCCCGCTGCATATCGTCAAATTTCTCCAAGATCTCGTCCATTTGACTATATCCCCTCACGTTCTCCGCATGGTAGATGGGTTCGTTGTTGTGTGGGGTAACATGAATCAACGGGCTTGTAACAACCGTCGTAGGTTGTGAGACAGGGACATGCATTTGAGGGAGTGGGGTTCCTGATTGAGGCACCGGAATTGCATGTTGAATAGTGGGAGTCGGGATTTCGGTAGCGCCCGGGTGACCTCCTCCATTGAAGTTCAAAGGCATGCCCCAAGGATATCCTTCAGGCATATTCTGTTGAGGCGTGCTACCATGTGTCGCTGGGATTGGGGTTGAGACAATTTCTGAGATCACCGGTGCTTGGGGAGTCGGTGGTCTATTCTGCGCTGCCACTAGTGCTTCTACCAAGGCATTCACCCTATCCAATTCTGCCCTGAATGTTGTTACTTGCTCGTGAAGCTGTGCGTTCTCTTGTTCCAAAGCGTCCATCTTCTTTCTTCTTAACCGAGTATTGTGCGCGCGAGTTGGTTTCGGACGCGGTAGTCGGGCCACTTTGGGAAGAGACCAGTCGACAAACTCCCTTTGGAGAAAGACAGGAATTAGTTTCTTGAACTTTATGCATGTATGCATGTAAATATGAACATATGTATGCATGATAAAAAGAAATTTTTTATTCGTATTTTACTTTGAGGGGAACACATAAGCGAACAATTATTAAAGGCTTTTGAAAGAAATAAAGCGACAAAAGTATAAGATCCACCGATAAGGTTCAACATTGATTTCATAATACTCAAAATACAAAGCACAGATTCCTTCATAAAGTTTAACTTCGATTGCAAAATACTTAGAAATACAAATTACAATCTCCTCTCACGGAGTTTCAACAAAATATTCAAAACATGCGTTACAAGTTTTCAACATAAAGTCTGATCATTACAAATCACGAATCAACATTAAATGCTTTCTTAGCCTCGGCCAATTCTTCCTTGTAATACTCCACCATTTCCTTGCAATACTCCATGAACTTTTTGATGTCTGAAGGAACTTCGTAGTAAGACATGGCTATCTCGGCCTTTGCTAGCTTTTTTGGAAGATTTTCGATGACCATGTTTGAGAAAGCGGCCAATTTTGCAAATTCATCTCTCCACCTATCTGAATCACCCCACACCAACTCAAGTACCATTCCACGTTGAGCCATCTTGGTATTCACCTCCTCGAGTTCTTCATTCAAGCGTGCAACCCGTTCTTCATACACCCTAAGAATGTGTTCGATTTCAGCTTGGATATGTTCACACCTTTCTCTTTCTTGGAAGTAAAGATTTTCAAACTCTTGCTTTCGACCAACCTCTAAATGTAGCTGTTCTTCGAACTCTTGGTCTTTCTGGGCGAGGACTCTTTCCATGTTAGCTTGGAGGTACTCTCGCCTTGCCTTTTCTTGGGTGTATAGTCCTTCAAACTCTTGACTTTGGTTACCCTCGTGACGCCATTGTTTCTTAATCTTCTTGGTCTCTTCAACTTGCTCTAGGTATCTTAATCTCCATTTCTTTTGAGAAGCAGTGGCCGACTGTCCGAATTCTTTTATTTTTCCATAGGACTGTTTGAGCCTTTCTATCTCCTCATCCTTGGCAATGAGATTTTCTCTTGCGCTGAGCATACCATCCCCGATCTTTTCTCTTTTATCCTCAGACTCTTTTAAACTTTTCTGACTTTCTTGCAAGACCCCTTCTTGGTACTTTAGATCTCTTTCTAGCCTTGCTCTTTTTCCCTCGACTTGCAAATACTTCGATTCCCAATCTTCATTTTTCTTTTGAAGTTCTGAAATCTGGGCTTTCAACTCTTCAGCTTCCTCAATAGGAACCATAGTGATTGGTTCGGGTGACACAGGTCTAACTACCATATCGAAAGGTAATCGATTAGCTTCAACTCTGTCTCGCACCCATTGAGTGTAGAGTGGCTTGGCTATGCAATTCTTTTTGGTCCAAGGTTTCTTGTGTATTTGCCCCCAAGCTCTTCGGATTTTCCTTAGCAATGCGGGGTTTTCCTCTCCCTCTTTCAAGATAAATTCCTCCAACAAACTATTGTCTGGTTTATCCTCCATTGGATACCCTAGTTGTCGAAACGCGAGGACGGGATTGTAGTTAATGCACCCTCGAGTTCCCACAAGAGGTACGTTGGGAAAGTCGCCGCAACTGAGGATGATTTCTGTACCATCTAACTCTCGAGAATACCAAAAAATATCTTTTTCGGTGAGAGCCATCATCCTTTGATGCCATCTTAAACCGGCGGGATTTGACGCAAAAGAATCTTTCCTTGGTAGGTGAGACGTTAGCCACTCTTGTAGTAAGGGAACACAACAGAATAACATACCCTTCCTTCGCCCTTCATATTTGATGTGGAGGGAATAATAAAGATCGGCTAGTACGGCGGAGACAGGGTTCCCGGCTATGAATACTCCGATGGCGGAAAAGTCCACAAAGTTCTCAACGTCGGGAAACAGTACTAATCCGTATACCAAGAGAGCTAGCACCGCATTGAATGGTTTCCAATCCTTCTTTTCCAACAGAGCTTGAGCTTTCGTTTCCAACACACCTCTCGAGAATCCTTTGGAAACTCCCTTCCTATCATTCTTCTTGTCTTCTAGCCATGATGATACCTCGTCGCTTGTAAGATGAAGAGCTTTGGCAATTTCCTTCATAGGAGGTTCCTCTCCCAAACCCACATAAGGCCCGTGGTCTTCTAGATTACAACCCAGGATCTTGGCGAATTCTTCTAGTGTGGGGGCCAACTGAAAGTCTTGGAAAGTGAAACATCGGAGTGGCGGATCATAGAAATGAGCTAGGGTGGTTAACGCCATATCGTCTATCTCTACATGCAGCAAATTGAGTATCAACCCATAATCTAACTCAAAATGTTTCTTGGCGATTGACGTCATCCCCTCACTCAACCCTTTGAGGCTTTCCACTTGTGGTTTCTTGACTTTGAGTGTGGGTGTGTGTCTTCTTGTTGAAGCCATATTTCTTCCTCTTTTTTTTGAGCCTTTTAATCAATTGTTCACTCAAGTCCCCTATAAAGCAAAATGTACATGCAAAAATTATTTTCATGAATGCAAATGTTATGGTATGGAAGGATATGATCCGGAATATTCTGAATACTAGTCACGTGGTACTAATTTAAAAGTTTTCCAAACTACCGCCCCTCACATGTAGATTCTAGGCTTCGTAATGGTTCCTAAAATCATTGATCTTACTTGAAAGTATCACAGCCATCGCAAATCCTCACAAGACTGTAACACTTCCAAGGGATCTCTTTTAGGCGTGGCGTTCGCGTCAACCCTACGAGGTATCCACCAAGAAGGTCAACACTTAACCACCAATTAGGGTTCTAAACAGAGGTCCCTAATAACACGTTTCGAGGTTCTAGACTGGTTTAAAAGGTCCCTAGAGTCATGGATCCAACGAGAAAATATCATCGCCATTGCAAATCCTCGCAAGACAACAATATTCTCAAGAGGGTCTACTCTAGGCGTGGTTTTCATGTTAACCCTACAAGGTATCCACCAAGAAGGCCAACACTCGACCACTAACTTATCCTAAGTTTTTGCTCAAATCCGGGTAGAGGACTTTTCTCTCATAAATATCAAACCCAAACATATAAGCATAATAAAGCAATATAAAATATACAAGAAAAATAAAAGCACAAATATAACATAGATACAAGTTAGGCTCAACCCTCTTGGGGGAGTCCCCAGTGAAGTCGCCATTTCTGTCGCGGTGATTTTCGGATGCCAAGCTATTGGTTAGCTTTGGTTCTCAAAAATTATGATTCACCACCGAACTTTAATTTATCCAAGGGAAGGGGAAAAGATCGAATAAACCCATAATAAAATTTAGAGATTTAAGGTTCGGGGGTTAGTTATACAAAGGGAAGGTATTAGCATCCTATGTATCCGTAGTACTCTACGGGAACCTCTTGTAAAATATGTATTTTTTGTGCTAAAATGTTTTGCTTGTAAAATTTGCTTGTAAATGATTGGGTAACGATGAGAGAATCTTTTTTATTAATTTTGGGATATTTAAAAGAAAAGAAGAAAAAAAGTTTTATTAATTTTGAATTGGGAAGACGCAAGGTCTTTTGCACTACGTACCCGCGAGGGATCAAAATCTCGTAGTTCGGGGTAAAAATTTGTAAAGCGGTTTGTTTGATTGATTTTTAGGAGGAAAGACGAGTCATCATCTTAAGTTTAAACTCCTTTTAAATCCGCCACGAACATACTGAAAAGTTTATATCTTTTCCTGCCATATGTCGTGGGGAGACGAATTTCAACTAGAGATGACTCACGTCTAAACTCTCTTGAGAAAAAGTTTGAATTTGAAAAGCCAAGCGGCAAAAGATTTGGATTGTTTTGTATTTTTTAGTCTTTGTGAAAATATTTAAATATGCTTAAGTGTGTTAGAGCATTTATTGAAAAAAACTTTGAAAAAAGTTTCTCGATGAAAGTCGAGGTTTATTATAAAAGAGTTCTTTTTTTGAAAAAATATTTGAAAGTTTTTTGCTTTTTATTATTTTTTAGAAAAAATTTGTATTTTTTAGAACGTCGGTTATTCGGACCGCAAGCCATCCGGCAGGAAATCCGAAGTCACCGGAGAGTGAAAAGTCATCCGCCAAACCACTCCTTTTTTCATTCTTTTTTTATTTGAACAAAAGTGATTCTTATTTCAAGGTCAAAAAATAGTGAACAAGCAAAAGCGCAAAATATACATAACGCGAGGTTAAAGAAAAATTCCCCTTTTCCCTTTGGACTTGAACAAAGTAAAACACACAATAATATTTTTTGCATTTTGATATTTAAGCAATAATAAACGAAACAAATAACAATGGCATATTTTTTTGACGTTTTTTGATATTTAAACATAGCATATAACATATAAATAATGTACAAAATAAATAAATTAAATGACATTAAAATATAATAGAACACATAAATGAAATAATAAAAAAAATAAAAATAAATAAAGCAAAGGGTGCAAAACAGCAAGGCAGGGGGGTATGGGTAGCAAATCTGGGCCTAGAGCCCAAGAAAAACCTAAATAAATAAAAAAAAAAAGAAAGAAAGAAAGAAGAAAAAAAAAGGCACCGGGGTGGTTCGAACCCCTTCCCTCTTACTCACAGGATCCGCGCCCTAGCCAGCTGCTCTAGGCGCTCATTTGTGACAAATATACCACATTAATTAACATAAACTGAAGTAGACGAAGAGGAAAAAACAAACACAGAGCAGAGGTATATATACGTTGTTTTACACAGAAAAAATTTCATTTTTCACAAAAAAAACTCTTCTATTCTCAGCACTCTCTATCTATTCTCTCTCTCTCACTGTTCTCTCTCTCTCTGCTAGGGTTCATCCTTGGTGATGAACAAGGGATGAATCTTCATCCCTTCCGGCGAGACGCCGCCACGCCGGAGCGATTCCGGCGGCGGCTCCACCGGCCAATCCAAAAAAAATCACAAAAATCAAAACTTTTTAAAACAAAACCCTTCTTTAACACTTTCTAAACCCAAATCAAAAATCAAAATCCCCAAAATCCTAACCAAATGTTCTAGATCGGAAAAAGAAAAAAAAAGTTCCAACCTTTTTGGTTTCCGTTGTGATTTCTCTTCTTGCGGTTTGTGTTTCGATCTAAAAAAAAAAAGGAAGGATCTTTGCTTATGTTTTTTTTTCGGTTCGAATTTCTGTTTGTTTGGCTTATTCTGATCTTGTTTCTTTGTTTTGGTTATGAGTGATTTTGAAGGTTGCTAAGGGTGGTTGTATTGATGAACGATAAAGGTATTGTTTGTGTTAAAAAAAGTGGCGGAGGTTTGTGGTGTTGATGATGGTTTTTTACAGTACTTGGTTCTAATTCCTTTTCTTTTTCTTTGTGGTTCTGTTGTATTAAAAAAAAGGTTTTGGATTTGTTGTTGTTGGTTCTGCCGCTGCCTCCTCAAAAAATCCTCTCCCTTTTTCTCTGATTTTTCATCTGTTTTATAACCCAAAAATTTTTTAGGGTTTTGGATCATTGAGGAAAAGGGCAGGGATTACTTTGCTTAGTTGAAATGGGATCTTCCTTTTTGGGGAAGAAGACACAGTATCCCCTGCTGGACCGTGAATCCAATGTTCAAGACATGACTTTGACTTTTTTTTGATTTTTTTTAATTAATTAAAAAAAACAGAAAAAGAAATAAAGAAATAAATAAAAAACAAATAAATAAATAATAATAATAATAAAACTGAATAATAAAATAAAAATAATAAAAATTGAAAAAAGCAAAATAATAATAATAATATAAATATATAAATAATAAATGAACACAAAATGAGGTATTTTAAAATACCTCTCTGCCGAAATTTCGTTTGAAAAAGCGAAGTAAATCCCGGATAAAAATGCATGACACATGGACATGAGGTGGGGTCTTAGGTCAAAAATTGGGGTATGACAATTGGGTCAGAACTACTTCAAATCCACACACAACCGACCTGATTTCTTCCTCCTTGACTTCTCTTAGACCCAATTCAACTGGAGTCTTGTCCTTGTTTTCAGGCTTTGAGTTCCTTAAAGTAGCCACCTCTTTATCGTAGTCTTCCATCGTTACCACCTTGCTCCTAATCCAGAAATCTTTTACCAGCGAAGGGTAGATTGAACCATTTAATAACTTCATGTATCTAAATCCTCCATCTTGGTCAGTGAAGAACTTCTCAATATCGTGTTGATTCAATCTAAGACCTTCAAAATCAACTGGTTGTTCCAAAACCAAATTGAGTGATTTCCCTTCCATTTCTAGCGATTTCTCTCTGCTATATAACTCTGAGAAGTTGATGATGTTGACTGCTAAATCATTTGGAAATGAAAAAGCTGTAGTAGAGACTGATGAGGTAGATGCTGCCATTTCAGAAGTTAGGGTTTTGAGTTTTACTAATTTGAGAAAGAAGGAAGGTTTTCTGAGGTCTAGAAGATGAAAGTGTAGGTTGTGAAAGTGTAAAGTGGACAAGTGATTAAGTGATTTTTTTTAAAAGCAACATAACGCACACAATAAAATTAAATCAAAAAGAAAAGAACCATCACTAACTGTTTTAAACCAATCAGAACGTGTGTACGTGTTGTCCATTTAGCGCCAAAACGTTTCAGAAAAAAAATACTTAAACGTTTCCAATTAATTTCCTTTTCAGAGGCTTAACTCTCAGAGGTTGAAAATTTTTCAGAGTCTGAACTACTTCAGATGCTGAAATCTAAAGTACTTCAGAGTCTAAAAATGAATCTTTCAGGACATTTAAGATATAGGTTCAGACACGGTTTTTTTTTTATTTTTAAAGGTTTTCATTCTGAACATTTTGCTTAAATAAATCAAGTGTCCTAAAAAAAACATTTCTAACCTTGATTGTTATTCCTCTGAATTGTCATTGAGAAGTTAATAGTACTTACCTTGCATTGAAGCTTCTTGTTTCAATTGTAATCAGTGTCATAACCTGAACAGTCACTCCACTAAACTGAGTTGTTGTCATCTTCACAAGAAGCTTCAAAATCTTCATCATAAGGATCATATCTTCTTCTATTCCTTATGAAATCCACTTCATCTTCTTCACCATCAGATTCATCAAAAATGTGCCTTCTGTGAACCATTGCTTTCCTTCCATTTATAGTCATATGCATCCATGTGAGTGGAGAGTCTATTGTCCTCATTTGTCCTGCAGTCAAATAAACAATTTTGTCTTTTGGCACCCACTTGCTGAAGGGTCCTAGACTGTTAGTTACCTGACCTCTATTCTCCATTTGTACCACCTGAGAGCTAACAGGTACAAATTTTGAATATAGATCAGAAGGTGAAGCATTTTCAAATATGCTTGATGAACTTGGTTTTTCATATGTGTCAGCACATGAATAACCAATTCCATTTACACCATTGTTTTTGAAAGAAGACAATAAAGAAATAATGTCATTACTGTCAATGTGTGTATTACAGAAGTCTTTAGAATCAATTGAGTTCTTATAAGGTTTGCTACTGCTGGCATTCCCTTTTTCAAGATCTTCAATCTTTTCTAATGCCTTTTGATATAAACACTTAAATTGACTTGCTTGTTCACTTAAGTGCTCACAATCAACTTTGAGCTTTTTAAACTTTCGTGAACTAGCATTTAGTAGTTTTATGAGTTCAATTTTAGGAAGTTGAGGGTATACCTGATTCAGGATGTCTTGGTCAGAGTCACAACTTGTATGTTCAGACTCTGAGTCAACTTCAAACTTTTCTGTTGCTTCAGGTCTAGCTTGCACTTCAGTTCCTCCTTGGTAGCTTGACTTCTTTTTCTTCTTCAGAAAAATTGTCCAGCTCTTCCCAGGTTGTCAATTTCTTTTTTGCTAGTCATCTCTCCTCCATTCTTCTTGAATTCAGACCATCTTTGAAATTTCTTAGAGAAATTATCAAAGTATTCTTCATCAGATTCTTCCTTAAGATCTTCATGCTTCATTGTCTGCTTTCCTTTTCTTGCTGCTTCCTTGTCTTTTGCTGTTGTACCTCTAGAGGTACAAACATCACCCTCTGATGTAGAGACATGCTTGTTGCTCAGATCTTCATTCAAAATAAGTCCATTTTCCATTTGTTTAATGACATCAGCAACAAGTTGATGTATATTCTGCTTCCAATCATTTACTTGTTGAGCCATGATGTTTTTCTCCTTTGGATCTTGACTGTCTCACTGTAAAGTGATTTTCCAACAGAACCAGGCTCTGATGCCAATTGAAGGTGCATGGAGAAAACACAAGAAGGGGAGGTTGAATTGTGTTTTAGATATTTAAAAACTTTTCAAGATATTTGAATCTATCAGAGTCTTTAAGCACAGCGGAATGATTAACACAACCAACGTGAGTATAAGAGAATGATGGAAGAGTAAATGAGAGAGTGAGAGAGAGACACAAGAAATTATACTGGTTCCCCTCACAAAACGAGAGTACTCCAGTCCCCTTGCACTTCCAAGGGATTTCACTATAATCACTAAGATTACAAATCAGGTGCTCAAACACACAAGCAAGAGACTTCTTTGCTCTAGGTCACACAAGACAAAGAGACTTCCTTGCTCAAGTCACACAAGACAAGAGACTTCCTTGCTCAAGTCACACAAGACAAGAGACTTCCTTGCTCAAAGTCACACAAGACTAAGAGACTTCCTTTTCTCAAAGTCACACAAGACTAAGAGACTTCCTTTGCTCTAATCACTAAGATTGAGACTTTTCCAAATTACTCACACAGGAGTAATACTAACTTCTAAGCTTAAACTTATTACAAGATAATAACTTCAGAGGCTTGAGCTAGTTTCAATTCTCACTTAATTCTGAGAGATATTTTTCTATTAAGATTCACTATCACCAATTCTTTCTTTCATGTATATATATGAGTTGGAGAAAGATATTGAGACGTTGTAGAATTCCCGTTGTAAATGGACAGCTGTAGCTTTTGAATATCCTTTGAACAAAGCCACGTCTTCTTCGCAGTTAAGCTTCAGTTTTACTTTCTGTCCAATGTACAGTAATAAGGTACAGCTAGCTCCTAGAGAGAGTAGGATCACATCCTTTATGTCCGTTGCAATTAGTTGTCCTTAAACAAATCATCAGGCTTGATAAGAGTAGTTGATGTAGCCTTTCTGATGACTAGAGGAATTCCCTTTGCTTCTGATGAACCTTTGATGTCTTTGAAGTCTGATTGGTCTTGAATAATTGGCCTCTGACAGTCCTTCGTAATTCAGCTTCTGAACGTCTTCATCTTCTGAATAACTCATGACTAGCAGATAGCTTCTGAACTCTTGTAGGCATCTGAACGTCTCTGAGCTTATGAACTTCTCTAAGCTTCTGAACTCTTGCAGACATCCTGATCCTATTTGAGCTTCTGAACATGTTTAGCTTCTGACCATGTTTTAGCTTCTGAACTCTTTCAGAGTGTAAAGATTCAGACTTCCATTAGGTTCCTTCAGAGCATAAACCAAGTGTGCTCTTGATATAACTTTGGATTCTCCTGCACACTTAATTTAAACATTAGTAACCTCAATTGTCCATTTAATACTTTGTTATCATCAAAACTCAAGGGTGTGTACTAAAAACACATTTTGTTCCAACAAATTATTGTAAAAAACGATACATAATTATCAACAAAAAAAAGATACATAATATAATTGGGATTTTGTAAATATAATGGGATTTCCTAAAAATAAAATAAAACAAGAGGGGTTAAAATATGTAATCACTTTGTATTTCAATTATATATATAATATTCAAATTCATAAGACATGCATGATTCAAAGAGTCATATTTAATACCCGAAAAAAAGAAAGAGAGATATACCATTTATTTACATGATATATTGATAAACATATAGTTGTTGTGTTATTTGTTACTAAAATACATGTCGATAGTCATATATAACTAATGAGAGTATGAAAAAATCATTTAAGTGTGGTTTTTTTTTTACAAACAATTAAGTGTGAATTATCATATTTAAATTTTATTTTGAATTTAAAATTAATAATATATTAATTTTGTTAGATTTTCGTTAAATAGTATTCATAAATTAAAAATAAATTATTAATTTTAGATTATTTATTTTAAGATGAGGTAAATTCTACGAGTTTACGAGTTAAATCTACGTTTCAATTTCACTTAGCTATAATTAGTTGACGTAAAAATTCGATTCCAACAACTTTGATTCAAATTGTTCAAATGACAACAAAAGAAATTAAAATAAAAAAGCAATTTGCTCAAAAAAGAGCGACCTCTAATTCATGTTCATCGAAAGAAAAACTAGCAAGTTCAAGAATATTATTTCTATTAAATAGATCTCATTGATCTCCATCAATATCCTACATTAATGTTGTTTCTTCAATATTATAAGTATTACTCTTTCTCTATAAAAATCCGAAGAAAAAAAAGAGAAGCATTTTTTGTGTTTGGTGTACTCCGCGTGTACCCTATGCGGATCCAATATGATTTTTTTTAAAAATAAATATGATGTTTTGGTGCATACCACACGTAACATACGAGTACTAGTACTCAGTATATACCTGATATGAGTACTCTACGTCAAATAGAGTATCGGTGCTTCATAGGATATAACTTATATTTGCTGAATTTTCCTTTAGTAACCATTTGCCAAGAGGCTTATGACAATAATGTTCCTTTGACTTTGACACCACTTAGCTAGTTTTGAGTTATCCTATTGACTAAATACTCATTTAGTTGTTGTGATTTATCTTTTCATATTTGTTTTATATGGATGGATTATTTAGCTTTGAATTATGTGGCCTACTTACTATTGGAGCAAGTGACAAACAAGTTTTTCATTTCATATGAGAATATTATATTAGTTGTCTTTCTTAGGGCAATTTTTAGTAACTCTGATCTCTTGCTTTGATCTATTTTTAATGTTTGTACAATTTTTAGGAACAATTTTTTTCAATGTTTGTTCAATTCTATTACCTGGTTAGGCTCCTATGATAACATATAGATTTAGATTTTTAGGATCTCTGATCTCCCACTGATGCTAAAACATATCATTCTTTTAGTGAATGAAGGCACATGCTTAATATTACAAATAAAACAATTGATGTTTTTGGCGTGGGTTTTGACGGTTTGTTTGCTTTTGAATCGGATGGAAGTGTTGAAGCAATTGGTTAATCAGCTTAAGGTGCTGGTTGATGAGAGTCAGAGAGTGTTTGTGGATAGTGATTTTAGAGAATGGAAGGTTGCTGTTTTTGAAAGCTGATACTACTAGTTTTATGAATGTTAGACTAATGAGATATAGTTTGGTTTTGGATTCTCATCCTGATACTTTGCCACATGTTATTGTTGCGAAGCGGAATTTGAAATTGCGAGATTTTGTGTTGTAGAGTACACAAGTGTTGAGAACAAAGTTTTAGCAAACCATGTAGGCCCATGAATTTTAATTGCATATGTGTTGAGATCATTCACCTAAGGATATGGAAAAAGTGATTGATATAATCAAAGAACTGTTATCTTAGGAAAGTCCACCAATATACAGAGAAACTTCTTTCAAAGAGTTCTTGACACATCGTTTTACAAATGACATTGGAGCTTCTGCACTATCACCCTAGAAGTTGTGGCTTACGAATAAATTTCATGTAATCTTTGGATTTATATTCTTTGATTTAAGGTTGTTACACAAAGAAGCAACTTAGTGTTTATTTTCGGTAAATCTATTGCTAAGCTCAAAGTTCTCTATCAATAATTGGTTTTCCATTTGTAATTGTAGTCACAAACACCGCTTAAAACACGCACGCAACTGTGAGGTTCCGAGTTCATTCTTGAGTAAAAATGTTCAACCTAACAACATCAACATTGTTAGTTGAACCTTACAAATGTTATAATTGAATATCCGCGGAGTAAATATCATCATGAACCACCCTTTGGTTCACCAATCATGATATTGTCACCTCTATTGCTCGCAACATAGTTATGTTCAACCATCTTATGGATCATGCCATTGTTAGCATCTAATCATCAATAAATGACAACCTTTCAATTGGTTGATTCCTCAACAAATTTAATGACATTAGTCACCATAATATGAGCCATATCTTGTACCTCTAGCAAGTTTAATTGTAGTTTATTGATTCAAGTAAGAAGCACAATTTATCTAGTCTTTAATACATCATAATTTTTATTAATTGAAGGACACAAATAATCATTTTGCAAAAGTCTCCGGGGAGATTTGAACTACATTTTTTGTGGTTACAAGACAATTTTTTTATCATTGAGTTACCACCTCATAGACAAGAGTTGTAATTTTATAGGAAACATGAACTTGACCGAGATATGTAGCAATAAAACCATCTATCTTTTTTGATGTAATGATATTCATCGATCTGTGACAAACTCCATAGATACGTAGAATGTGATTATCATAGAGTACCTTCGCTTCATTCCAAACCAACTCATATGTGACACGAGGACGGGTCAAAACTGAAACCTAAGGGCATATCTACAACAGTGAGTCTGAGGTGAGCCAGACAATCTAAACAGTGAAGAGTGATGATAAAGAATACTATCCACTAAATAAAATAAAGAATGAAATAAAATATGGCCATTTCATGAATGGAATCGATCGTTTTTGAAACAAATTTGTCAGTCTAATTTTCATATTATATAATTTTTAAACTATCATTGTCAATTATTATAAATACTAATCCCCATTAACCCTTTTTTGCAATATAGTAGAGTACAAGTAAAACTTTAAATTAAAATCTACCTCTAAGCCCCATTAACTCTTTTTAGATCAACCTCTATTTTTTTTAGAGACCTATGCCATATATTTTTTATTTGAGGCCCAAAAAATATGGAGGTCTGATCAAACTGAGTCATTAATTTAGGTACGGAGGAAGTACCACTGTTTGTTAAATGTGATAAACAAGTATCAAACGGTAACAGCCTATTGTCAAAAAAATAAAATGGTGAAAGATTACAAAGACATTTGATATGTTGAAATGCATGTTTAAACCCGTAAATCTTCACTTCTCAACGAATTAGGCATAAGACATTTTAATCAAGGGAAAAATGTGCTTTTGGTTCCTGTAATACTAGCAAATTTGAGTTTTAGTCCCTAAAAAATTTCGTTCAATTTGCCTCCTATAATTTTAAATTACTTTCGTTTTAGTCCTTAAATGTGGCCATCTCACACAAAACGCTGACATGACCAAACTCTGCTGACTGGACCACTGTCATGTAGAGGACAATTACTTAGCATATTACAGAAACAAAAACTAAAATTCGCACAAATTATAGAAATAAACAAAAATTCGCACGAATTACAAGGACATTAATTAGCCTATTCATTCTAGAGCTTGTGATAAATATAGGGATAAATATTCTACCTTGTTGAATCTTGGATGACTTGACTATGATAAATTTTAATTGGCAAATGTTAACATGTGCACCTAAGGCACATGTTAAGAATATAAATATAGGAATATTGTCTCGAAACATGTGTATTATATCTTTTAAGCATTAAATTCGTTTGTAATATTAAATGCAAATTTCTAATTATAGATACCTTAACATGTGCATATAGGGCACATGTTAACCGCACCCATTTTAATTTTTCTTTTTACAGTAGTGAGTAATGACAAGTTCACAAGTGTTCAACACAGAGTTTTAGCAAAACATGTAGGTCTAAGGCTGAGCACGAATTTGCGACCCGATTCGAAACCGATAGAATCGATAATAAATTGAAGCATCCGGTCGGGTGTATGTCGTGTACCGTGTCAATAATTGCGAAAAATCGAACATGAACGATTGCATACGGGCTGGTGCGGGTCTCTAAAATTCTATCTCTTGGTAACCAAAACCGGACTATTATGATGCAAATTATTTTTTTTTTCTTCTCCCCCTCTCTCTCAATTTCATATACTCTTTGTTTTGTTGATTTTATCCGTCTTTGATATAGGAGAGAAATATTTATATTTTACAAGCTTATAACATGTTGACGAAGGAGGTGTAAAATAGACTTTGTCTAACATGCACCACTTGATTAAGCGGTGCATGATGCACATGTTAGCAATTATACTATAACGAATACGAATTTTACAAAATCTACCGGTGAATTTGGTAAAATTCGTATTTGTTATAGTATAACTGACAACTTATGCACCGTGCACCACTTAATCAAGTGGTGCACTGTAGACATGGCCTATATATATATATATATATATAGGAAAATGCTATTTAGTTAGAAAATCTATGGAGAAGAATTACAAGAATAAATCTCCACCCTTGTTTGTTTATATCAACTACCCTCCATGATTTCCACTAAAAAAGGAGATTAAAATTACATCATCCTATAAAATAACGCCATGTGTTATTCTTGCATTTCTTCTCTAAAATAATTCTTAATAAGCAATGCTCATATATATATATATATATATATATATATATATATATATATATATTTTAATTTCAACTTTTAGCCTACTTATCTATTATTATCTTTAGATTTGCATATTTGAAACAAAGTAATTGCATCTTACCCTCTTTGTTTTTTCATTTGATTCTTCTATCTTTTGTTGCATTATATAGGTGGTATTGAACTATCTGGAAGTTAGAAACTTTTGTATAATGGAGTTTTAAATATAAACAAAGTTTAAATCTAATTTGTAGTAACCGACTTGTTCTACCCACCACCCACACCATACAGCCCGACATCTGAACAAACCGAAAATGTAAACGATTGAAATTGGGTCCAAACTATTTAGTTGCAGTTTTTATCAGTTTTGAGATTTTCGACCCGAATCCGACCGATGCTCAGGTGCAAAATTTCAATTGCATCCATTTTTAGAACAAATAATCGTTCGCATGAGGGTATGGAAACATTGATTGGTCCAATCAAAGAACTGTTATCTAAAGAAAGTCTATCAATATACAAAAATACTTCTTTCAAAGAGTACATGACACATCGTTTAGCAAATGGCTTTGGAATATCTTCACTATCGCCTTCAAGTTGTGATATATATGAACAAATAGCATATGCAGTCTTGGGATTCATTTTGGTTAATGTATTGCTAAGGTCTTCATTATTTTCCCTATCAATCACTTAATAACATAACTTATAAATTATTTTAGTCAAAAAAAAAACTTAGAAATTATGTAATTTCGAACCTTTTGAGATTTGACTGATTTTTCTTGTGTAACAAGTCCATAAATATTTGGAATGCTATATTACCTTTACTAATACAACAATATTTAATTTGATAAGTATGGTCATCTTTGCATTAAGTGACACGAAAAGAAAGTAGTATCATGAAAATAAAATAATACCATCAAATAAATAAACAAATTTTATCAGAAACATTAGCAAAAACGATAATCATAATAAAAAAATGCCTAGTCTATTCCTAACAAATAAGTCTCTAATGCAAGAGGGAATTGTATCCCACTCCCACCAAACAAAGTCTTGATTATGAAGACCAAAAGATGCTATTTTGTATCTTGTTTATATTGTCTATATAATTTATTTATTTTTTGTTACGGTGTTATTATATAGATACAAAATTTTCATCAGCATTTGACGGTGATTGACTAATCGCGTTTAAGAAACGTGTGGTGCACAAAAAATGGATTATTTATTTGACCACTACTTACCCCCTCCAAATTCGTTCATGTGCATAATAGTTGCCTTCTCTAAAGATGCGAGAGACAACAAAGTTCTTCCTCTTAGTGAATTTCAAACAATTTAACCACTTGTTTCTTTAACTCCCAAAGAAAGAATGTCATGAGACTTGACAACCTAGTTAACAAGTTGTGAAACAAATTCAACTCAAAGAAATGTATAACCACCATAGCCCCTTGTGACAATTAACTTGTCATCATGTTTACAACAAGGCATGATTTAGGCCGTATCAAGGGAATCACAATCTACTTAGAGAAAACCTATTTTAATATTATAATTAACAATATTTGAAATCACATATAGTATATAACACCTAAAAACCAGAATCCTAAAACTTGAGCTATTTTTCAAAACAAAAAAAGGAGAAATCAGTGGACTGTGAGCTCGTGGCCCTTTTTTTAAATCAAATGTAAAAGCTTCTGGTATTACATCATCAAGGCATGATCCATGGAATCAATCACGTCACATTTGAAATAAAATTAAAATAATCAAGCAGGCGCAACATTCTTATAGATAATACCCATAAAATCAATTGGTGGCGACATTACATGTAATATATATGATTGATGTTCAAACTTTATAATTCTATTTATTTATTTTAAAAAGAAAAATTTCAGTCACTAGACTACTTGACACAAAATAAAAATTGTTTTTTTTAATAAAAGTAGTGAATTTTGATTTTTGCCCTTATAAAAAAACACATATTTAAGCTTTTGTCCAATCTTTTAACCTCAATTTATCTAGTCTCACACAATTTTTTTTTGGCGTAAACCAAATATCTCTATGCGTAACTGCAGAAACTACTTCTTCGAACCTTATGGCTCCAAAGAATGACAAACTATATATAAAAGTTTAATGTTGTTGCATGTCTAAACTAGAGATCGAATATAACACCTAATCTCATACATAAATTAGAATCAAACACAATCAATACACTATAGATTACTCTATCGTTTTTTTTAACTTATAAATTATTCAATCTAATATCTTACTTTGCTACATATAAAATATATGCCAAAACATTAAACTTAAGTGGTTAATGAACTTAGTGTCCATTTGAATTAATTTATTTTTAAACTTATATGAAACAACTTATGCAAATAAACTTTTATGTATTATTATAAGTTTTGCAAGGTAATTTATGAGAAAACAACATACAAAAATACAAATTTTGTTAAATGAAACATCAATTAACATAAAATTTTATTTATTTGCATAAAATATTTCCTTAAACTAAAAAATAAGATAAATCCAAATGGACATTATCATATAGTAAAAACAAAAATGAGCTAATGCTAAAACCTAGAGTGAGAGTGTCACCATTGTTTATTTATTCATCATGTAGTTCCTTGTCAAAAGCCCCCTTCCATCTCTTTCCTACGTGAGAGTGTGGTTACATTTTTTTTTCTTTTCAAAATTCGGTATCCGACCTTAACACCGATTAAATCGAGGACCAATTCTACCATTCACTTGCGAGGGTCTATTTAGAGCCAGAATTTTTTTACTCAGTATGGACTAGCCCACCGAGAGCGTGGATACTTTACTGGTGCAATAAACATTCAATTAAACTAATCACAATCAACCACGTATATATATTAGGCCACCCAACGCATTACTTTGTACAACAACAGCAATACAGTGAGCAGCAATGGCGGTACTTCATGCCAATTGGGTCAAGGTTTCTTCTCTCTCTCCCTTCATTTCATATTTTTAACCCTATATTTTCTACCATCTTTTTTCTTATGCTTGTTTCTGTGGATTAATTTCTATAATTAATTATTTATTCTAGCTTTTTGGATTCTCTCTCTTTCACAGTTACTGTTGAGTTTCACTTCACTGATATACTAATTGATAAATATCTATGGTAGAATTTATTTTTAATTTTGTTCTTAAATGGCGAAAATAAGCTCGTGAAATGAAAATTTGGGGGTTTTAGTTTAAGGATCCTGTCGTGATTTTGCGTGCGATGCTGATAGTGATAGTTTACTGAGGTTTTCAATAGCATCAAGATTTTAGGTCAAAATCAACTTCCCAACTTCAATTTTTCTCTAACTGCTAAACAAGTCTCAATCCCAATTTTTTTTGGTCATCCGCTAGTTTCTCGGTATAAAATGGTTTTCACCATCAATAATAATCAGCTTAATTAAAGACGAATCATTCAGAAGAACACAAAGTTTAAATTCCTAAAGTAATTGAGTTCAGTTGTTGGATCGAACTCCGTATTACTAGGGTCCTTTTGAAAATTGAAGGGTTAAGATACTTATTTTTGCCATGGATAGACAGCCGAAACCGGACGCAGTCGGATGGTTCCTATTTAAAGACGGTTTTTTATTTTTGTTTGATTTTAAATTTTGATTATGAAACCAGACTCGTTTGATTTTGATTGGACGGTTTTAAACTTACTAAGTAGATTCAGTCAATGATTTGTGACTGCATAGAATCAAAGTCCATAGACAACCTTTTAAGGTGAATAAGTATCATATGATGTTGTTTATGGTGCATTGATATTTGAAAATTATTCAAAACTATAACGATGACTGATGTTGTCATTTGTATTACTTGTCCAAGATTGCGACCCAATTGATGTAATTTTGACAAATGACAAAAAAGTATCAGTGCCTCAAAACTCAAATATTTTATTAAAAAAACTATTTATAATCGCTTTTCTTAATATTGTCAAACTAGCACCAATCAGTCCACTGAGACAAGTGTAAGGACATGGAGGAAGTACTATGACCTTTACTTAAGGGTGACAATGTCAATTGTTGTTGAAGTTATAAACATTTTTAAACAACAATTATCAGTAGACCACATGAGATACTTTTGCTTAAATTGTACATGCTTCCTTCAATCTCATGCTTCCTCAAAACTCAACCTCTTGCATATTAGTACATGCTTCCTAACCTTCAATCCAAATATATAGATAGTTTTGCTTAAAATGTTTTCTTAGCCCCTATAGATAATATTTATGACTTTGAAAATCAGGATAGTTATTTTTATGCTAAATATTAATGAAATTCCCGTAGAATTGTTAAACGAAACATTCAACTTTTATTTTTTTTAATTCTTGTGTCAGCTTGATCAAAGAGGAACCACACAAGGAGCGAGAAGTTCACATGCTATTGCTGTAGTAGGACAAAAGGTCTATGCATTCGGAGGTGAGTTTGTGCCACGTGTGCCTGTTGATAACAAGTTACACGTGTACGACCTAGATACCTTGACATGGTCAGTAGCCAATGTATCTGGTGACACCCCACCACCACGTGTCGGTGTCACAATGGCTGCAGTTGGAGAAACCATCTATGTGTTTGGTGGAAGAGATGTTGAACACAAAGAGCTCAATGAACTCTATTCTTTTGATACTAAGACCAGCAATTGGGCTTTGATTTCAAGTGGAGATATTGGGCCTCCTCACCGGAGCTACCACTCCATCACGGCTGATGATCGACACGTGTATGTTTTTGGTGGTTGTGGGAATGCCGGTAGGCTCAATGACTTATGGGCCTTTGATACTGTTGATGGGAAGTGGGTGGAATTTCCATCTCCAGGGGAAAATTGCAAGGGAAGAGGTGGTCCGGGCCTAACAGTGGCCCAAGGAAAAATATGGGTTGTGTATGGTTTCGCTGGAATGGAAGTGGATGATGTGCATTTCTTTGATCTGGCCCAAAAAACATGGACCCAAGTGGAAACGAGTGGGCAGAAACCTACAGCCCGTAGCGTGTTTTCCACTTTCAGGAGTGGGAAATACATAATTGTATATGGTGGGGAAATAGACCCTAGTGACCAAGGTCACATGGGTGCTGGCCAATTTTCCGGCGAGGTTTATGCATTAGACACTGAGACACTATCATGGACGAGGTTGGATGATAAAGTGGAATCTGGTGGTCATCCAGGGCCACGTGGGTGGTGTGCGTTCGCCAGTGCTTGCCGAGGTGGCCAAGAGGGATTATTGGTATATGGTGGCAACTCACCTAGTAATGACAGGCTTGATGACATTTTCTTCCTTGCTCTTGCTCAAAATTAGTTGGTGAATATATAATTAACATGTTATAGGGTAATTGCATAATGTGTGATGAATTCTAGGTGCATTTGGTTGTGATAAGACTCATAAGAGGAGAGTATGGCATGTGAAGTAAGGTCCGTTTATGTTGTGAATGTACTTGTGTGCTGGAATAAAATGGCAACAGAAGTGTGTGATGATTGTTGAATGTATGATTAGTGACGTAGTAATTTCCTGTCTTTTCTGTTTGGTGGTAGTGTTGAAAGGTTACTTTCTATTTTATTTGTCGTGACAAAGTATAAAGAAAATAAGTGCTTCCACAAACAAACAGAAAATAAGTGGTGATAAAAAATTTCAATTTGATTTGAATAATAAATGACAGTTTTTTTATTGAATCAAAAGTAAAGTCTTTTTCAAAAACAGATAGTTTTTTTATAGGTTAGTGTAGCTAATAAGGACAAACAAAAAATGCTTCATATCTAGTTGCTTTATTAAATCATAGTTATGCAGCTGACCTTTTATGCAGAGCATCCTAGGAAACAATGATACATCTTCCTTCCATCAATTACTCTTCAACCCCTTCATTTTGAACCCATCAAACTTTGTATCATTACAAAATTAATGCACAGATAACCTCAAAATATTTTGATGGCCACAATCACAAGTAATTTAGCAGAAAATGCTCCAACTTATGACAGAAAAAGTGAATTGAAAGAATTTGACGAGTCAAAGGTTGGTGTCCAAGGACTTATAGAAAATGGAATAACAAAAGTTCCACAAATGTTCTATTGTGGAAATTCTAATCTCAATGATGTCTCAATCAGTGAATCAAATTCAAAGCTTAGTATCCCTACAATTGACTTAACAGGAATCCATGATGATCCTGTTCTGAGAGATGAAGTTGTGAGAAAAGTTCAAAATGCTTGTGAGGAATGGGGATTCTTTCAAGTAATAAATCATGGAATTCCAACTCATGTTTTGGATGAGATGATCAACGGAATTTGTAGATTTCACCAACAAGATGCAAAGGTGAGGAAAGAGTACTACACTCGTGATTTCACCAAAAAAGTTCTTTATCTTTCAAATTTTACTCTTTTTCAAGACCCATCTACTGATTGGAGGGATACACTTGGATTTTTCTGGGCACCTCATCCTCCCAAAGCTGAAGAACTACCAACAGTTTGCAGGTTTGTCATAATACCACTTTATGAGTAAATGATCGATCTATTTTAAGAAAAATATTTATCTAAATGACACGTGTCAGAGTTTCACACATAAGTTTCTTGCTATTTTTTCTCACATCCATAAATTTTGTATGTGATCTTTACTATTTCATATGTAAATGAAAATTATGTAGCACTGACATTCAGATTGTTCGACGCTTGTCTGATTGACATGTGCAGAGTTCGGCAAAACACTGAAACTTATTATTACATATAATCACTTTTGCCCCTTCAAATTATTATGGTTGTTTACATGTTTGTGTCAATGTCATATTCAATATTCGTGTCTTTTGGTGTTTCACAATGAAAATAATAAACAATGTTTGTGTCCATATTCTATAATGTTTTAAAATGTGTTTCATAACTCAATAGTTTCGAATCATAAGAAATCTTTGATATGACTTTACTTACCAAATAAATGAGAGGATGCATGGAGATCAACTGAGTTGATTGTATACTCCTACTTTTAAGATTAGTCCTTCTTCGAATAGTTTTGTAATTGACGATGATATTGATCACATCTTAATATTTGCAGCGATATTGTGACTGAATACTCAAAAGAAGTAATGACACTTAGTTCTTATTTGTATGAGTTGTTGTCCGAAGCTCTCAGCCTTAATCGGTTTCACCTTAAAGAAATGGGCGGTGCTGAAAGTTTTTTCCATGTATGTCACTATTATCCACCATGCCCTGAGCCAGAGTTAACCATAGGCAGTTGCAAACACACAGATGCTAGCTATATTACAATACTTTTGCAAGATCATATTGGTGGCTTACAAGTTCTCCATGATAATCAATGGATTGATGTACCTCCCATTCATGGAGCTCTTGTAGTTAACATTGGTGATCTTCTACAGGTGAGTTCATCATACATCAAATTATCATATAATTTTATATAGACAAACACAAAGAACAACTATATAGTTAGATATGTGAATTGTATAGTAATGAGAATTTGTGTTTTGTGTGTGCTATTTTTCTTTGTGCATAATGCCTAAGAATGTTAAAACAGGTAAATCATGTCAAATAAAAATTTAATATTAACTATGATAAATTTTAATTTTTCTTTCTACAGCTTGTGAGTAATGACAAGTTTCAAAGTGTTGAGCACAGAGTTTTAGCAAACCATGTAGGCCCAAGAATTTCAATTGCATCTGTTTTTAGAATACATGATCATTCACCTGAGGATATGGAGAAAGTGATCGGCCCAATCAAAGAATTGTTATCTAAAGAAAATCCACCAATATACAGAGAAACTTCTTTCAAAGAGTTCTTGACACATCGTTTTACAAATGGCATTGGAGCTTCTGCTCTATCACCCTATAAGTTGTGACTTATGAACAAATTTCATGTAACCTTTGTACTTATGTTCTTGGATTTAAGGTTGTTAGACAAAGAAGTAACTTAGTGTTCATTTTCGGTAATCTTGAAGTTCTCTATTAGTATTTCTTTTTTCTCCCTTTGTAGAGGAAGTAGTGAGAAACATCACTTAAAACTCGCACACAGCTGTGAGGTTCCGAGTTTGAACCTGGATGATGATGTTCAAACTAGCAAAAAGATTTGTGATCTCAAATGTCATCAAGCCATTGTTTTGGCACCTTCTGATTTGCCCTGCTAGCAGCTATTTTAACAAATGACAACCTTTCAATCCGTTGATTCCTCAACAAATTTAATGACATTAGTAACCATAATATGAACCATATCTTGTACCTCTAGCAAGTTTAATTGTAGTTTATTGATTCAAGCAACACTTGTAGTAGGATGACTTGCAAAAAAGTCACCGGAACGGGCGGTGTCAAATTATGTTACATGAGCACAGTGTAGGACTGTGTCCCAATAGGCTCTGGCTACCATGTTGAGAAAAAAATAAATAACAGAAGACAATAGCCATGCATAAAATAATCACATGTAGGGGTGCTCAAATGTAGGGGTGCTCAAATTCAAACTGATTCAAATAAAAATCGCAAACTGATCCAAAAAAACCGAAAACCGCAAAAAACTAAATATTTTTGGATGTGTTTAGATGTTCTTTTAAGAAAACCGCTGGATTGGATCGGATTTCGGATTGATTTTTCAAAACCGATCTAAAACCTAATACATATATTTTAATACTTATTTATATTTTTATTAGTATGAATATATGTTGCGTTAAACTATTTTTTTGTTCATTTTAAATTTTGATAATACTATTTGTTAGTTTAATTTAATCTATTTCTTACTTTTTGATGTTTTAAATATAATTTATAATTGTTATTACAAAATATTAATTTTTAATGTGTTGGGTTTTTGAAGTTGGCTACAATTTTGCAAAAACTAACTATTAGCCAACATGCTGGACGAGATGCTTTAGAGCATGTTGTGCAGCATCTCTTCGCCAGGACTGAAGCTTGCGCGCCCAGAATTTTTAAGCAATATCTTTTGGAAAGATTTGATTCAGAAAAATTACAACACATGTTTTAAACATGCTTGCGCGCCTTGTTCCTTAAGCAAAGAAAGATTGCTTCAAATATTTAAACGCGAAAATATATTTATATATTTTTGTTTTGAACTAAATCTTTTTTGGAAGAATTATTTTGTCAAATCTTCAAGTTATATTTTTTAAAATAATCTAGGGTTGGCCGAGATTATTGCAACTGTTTTTACTTGAAGACCTAGCTTGGACATCAAGACAATTCAAGGCTATAAATACATGAAGACCCAAGCTTATTGAAGTGTGTATTTTTCTAAACCGTGTCTACTAAAGCGTGAGTTTTAGGGTTTAGGTGTTTTGTTTCTTGTGATTTGTGAGCCTTCCTTGTGTCATCTTGATGCAAGTTTATGACTGGTTTTATTGAGTTGTATTGTTTAATTCTCTTAAGCTTTTAAGCATAGAGAATAGGTTGTGTAACTTGCTCCAAAGCTTTTAAGCACGGATGTAGGTTTGTTTAAGTGATTCATAGTTTCTGTTACGGTGAGTAACATATTGGTTATTATAAACGTAAGGAGTGAGACGGGGCGTCTCATATCTAGGAGTTCCTAGGTAGAGTATAGCACGGGTATTGGCTAGGCGAGAAGTTGTAAACGGGGCGTTTGCTGAGTAACTTTGAACTAGCATTACTATAGTGGATTCCTCCTGGATTGGTATCCCCCAGAGTAGGAGAGTTGCTCCGAACTGGGTTAACAAACCTTTGTGTTATTTACTTATTTGCACTTTATTCTTTCAGCGTGATATATTGCTTCACAGGTTGCTGTAGCGTTTTTACGCTACATCTTTCTACTGCGTGCCAGAATTTCATAATGTATTATATGTTATATTTTACATCAAAGTTAATATTTATTTCGTCAAAAAATTCAAACTACTTTATGGTGTTTTTTATAATATTAATATTTAATAATAAAAATTACAATTTATAATTTGGATATCCAAAAACTGATCCAAATTAAACCGCACAAAATTGGATCGGACCGGATCGAATTTTTTTATTTGTCATCCAAAACCGAACCAAACCGCAAATAAAATTAATTTTGGATCAGATGAATTTTTACTTTAAAACCGATCCAAACTGAATCGCGAGCACCCCTAATCACTTGTATCAACTACACAACAAAAATTCTATTATAAATGCTCATAAACAAATCATTTTTCAATAAAAAAAAATCATTGTACGATAAGAAACATTAATTATAATGAAACATGATACTCCCTCCATCCCAAAATTTTAGTCCTTTTAGAGTTTTGCACGGAGATTAAGAAATGACAAAGAATGATAAGTTAAGTCATTTTTATCCTTACTTTATTAAGAAAGAGAAAATATATTTAATTAATGTTTTAACTTTAGTAAGAGCACAAATGGTAAAACATCATTAATTATGCATTGATTTCTTAAAATGACTAAAGATTTGGGACAAAATTAAAAAGGTAAAAGGATCAAAGATTTGAGACGGAGGGAGTAGAATACTTTTTTTTATTTACAGAAACAAACTTGTTCATTTACTCTCAATATATACATATTTAAATATCAACATGAACAAATTATAGGTTACAATTATACATTCATGAATCATGAATGTGAAGTGAAGAGTGATGACAAAGAATATCATCCAATAAATAAAATAAAGAATGAAATAAAATCTGCTCATATCATGGATGCTATCGACTACCCTTGACTACTTCTCATCTGTTGGTTTTTCCACTTGCATGGCTATTAATCTAGCTTATCTCTTGCTAGATATTACCAGTGCTAACAATTATTAATCATTTGTTTCATTTTGATTTCAATATTTATCCAATATTTTATTATGAATTAAAGTGACATCGATGATCACTGTACAGCAGTTTTAAAGGAAATTTGAGTTTTGTCTTTTAAAATTTCTAAGGTTCTCTTACTTCAAAAGTCTTCTTTAATTGAATGAATTATTTGGTACTTGAAAAATTATTTACCTCATCCACTATACTTAAACATATCCAAATAAAATATGTATTCGAAAAATTCACCCGAATAATTGGTTCAACAACTATAAAAATAAAATTTAAAAAGTACTCTCTCCGTTCTAAAACATAAGTAAAATTTTATTAACAAAAATGAATGTATTTGGTCCAAATCTTTAACCAAATATATCAAGTTTCTTTGACTCATTTTTGTTTATATTTTGGGACGAGTATATAGATTAGTAGATTGATGTAGCAAATAAGGACAAACAAGAAATGCTTCATTTCTACTACTTGCTTCATTAAATCCAAGTTATGACAACAAATTTAGTTGACCTTTTATGCAGAGCAGCTTAGGAAACAATGATATCTGTTTTTTCCATCAACTTCTCTTCAACCCCTTTATTTTGATCCATCAAACTTTCTTTCATTTCAAAATTAGTGGACACATAATAACCTCAAAATATTATATATAATGGCTACAATGATAAGTGATTTAGTAGGAAATTCTTCAACATATGACAGAAAAAGTGAACTAAAAGAATTTGATGAGTCAAAGGTTGGTGTCCAAGGACTAATAGAAAATGGAGTAACAAAAGTTCCACAAATGTTCTATTCTCAACAATCTAATCTGAATGATGGCTCAATCAGTGAATCAAATTCAAAGCTAAGTATCCCTTTAATTGATTTAACAGGAATCCATGATGATCCTATTTTGAGAGATGAAGTTGTGAAAAAAGTTCAAAATGCAAGTGAGAAGTGGGGATTCTTTCAAGTAATAAATCATGGAATTCCAATACATGTTTTGGATGAAATGATCAAAGGAATATGTAGATTTCATCAACAAGATGCTAAGGTTAGGAAAGAATATTACACCAGAGATCTTGCAAAAAAAGTTGTTTATCTTTCCAATTTTAGTCTTTTCCAAGACTTATCTGCTGAGTGGAGGGACACACTTGCATTTTTCTGGGCACCTCATCCTCCCAAAGCTGATGATCTGCCTCCAGTTTGCAGGTTTGTCATAATACTACTTTAAGTAAATCACCAATTTAGTAGATTGATTGTTTTAACCCTCCCATTCTCAGAGAAAAAAGATTATGTAATTTGGAATTCAATCAGAAGGTATGTAAAGTTTGATCGATGATTGTTCTAATATTAGGATTCAAACTCGTGTACTCTCAAATGATTTGACCTTCCCTAAAA
The DNA here is from genome assembly GCA_951799995.1 of Trifolium subterraneum. Classification (NCBI taxonomy): domain Eukaryota; kingdom Viridiplantae; phylum Streptophyta; class Magnoliopsida; order Fabales; family Fabaceae; genus Trifolium; species Trifolium subterraneum. Next base: position 49,053,152 of record OX637461.1, on the reverse strand, counting down.
CTAGTAGATAGAATTACATTTTCCCTCTTAAGTCGTCGGACCCGGATTCACTGCTCTAAACACTTGACCTCAGTTTCCAGCTAGCAAATTTCAGCTGTTTATTTGAGATCTGACGGCTTAGGTTACAAACATGATTTCACACAATAAAACAATATTCACTGCAATTTTTAGAAATGACGGTCTATATCTATTACAGCAGGATGCTTGTAACAACGTCCTAGTTAGTCCCTCTTGTAAATAAAAATAATTAGTAATACTCTCTCTATTCCACAATGAGTGACCCAAAGTTGACTATTTTACGCTTGCCAAATTCATAATTTGACCATTAATATCTTTAATTAATTGTATAATTGTAGAAATAAAAATGATAAGAAAGTTGATAATTTAAAAATATTCATCGAAACAAATTCAATATTTTATATACTAATATTTCTTTTTATTTATTAGTAGAAAAATATGATCAAAACAAAATATTTGAATAATGCACATAATCAAATGTGATAAATGTGATTAACACATATCAAATGGTAAAAGACTATCGTGAAAAAATAAATACAAAGACATCTGATATGTTGAAATGCGTGTTTAAACCCGCAAATCTCCACTTCTCAGCGCATTAGGCACAAGGCCTTTTAATCAATGAGTACATTAAATGCTTTGGTTGTTAATATCCTTATTTCTAATTTTTTTTAGTTCCTTATATTTAGAGATCCTCTATACTTATAATTCTATGTCCTTGTTGAATTGCTATTGCTATAATAATAATAAACTCTTGCAGTGATATTGTGAATGAATACACAAAACAAGTAATGGCACTTGCTTCTTCTTTGTATGAGTTATTGTCAGAGGGTCTTGGCCTTGATCGTTTTCACCTTAAAGAAATGGGTGGTGCTGAAAGCTTTTTTCATCTATGTCACTATTATCCACCATGTCCTGAGCCAGAGTTAACCATAGGCACTACCAAACACTCAGATGCTAGCTTTATTACACTACTTTTGCAAGATCATATTGGTGGCTTACAAGTTCTTCATGATAATCAATGGATTGATGTACCTCCCATTCATGGAGCTTTTGTAGTGAACATTGGAGATCTTTTACAAGTGAGTTCATCATGCATATAATTTAGCTTATTCATTCTACTTAGTAAATTTTATTTAGATACTAGATAAAGCACAAAGGATAATTTTTGAACCATAAACCGGTAACATTGTTACTTTCTCCGGTCACTAATATAAACAAAAAAAACCACTTTTTAGATTCACTAAAAAACTGATGTATCTGATTCATAATTAGACTAAATACATCGGTTTTCCGATAAACCTAAAAATGTTTTTTTGCTTTTAATAGTAACCGGAGAGAGTACTATTGATAATCTCATGTATTAGAGAAAACTTAAATTTGTAACATTTATCAAATGTTACTTATTGTTTCATGTACTATGAAACGTTACTAAAATCTTTTAGCAAAAACTAAGACATTGACTTTAAGTGGATAATGAGCTCTACTAGAACGAATCGTTCGAGAGAATTTAAATACAATTTCGGTGGTACAAATTTTGACTAGATTTTACTTACCTTGCGGCTGAACTCTAGATTACTGGGCTCTTTTCTAAAACTCGGAGGGTTAATACAAATGAAAAAACTTTTAATAACATAGACTTTTTTTAACATAAGCTTCATGTAACACTTCTTTTTTTTTTCTTCCTAAAAATAAGGATTCATTCATTCAAATTGAAAATACATAGATCATTACAAATTCAAATTCAAGATTGCTAAAAACTAAAAAAGGTGAATCTAAAAACAAACTTGCAGCACCTAATTTAATAGCAGACAACGGCATCATGAAATTGCCTACAAATATGACAAAATAAAAGTCACCGGAATCTTCATACTCCCGGATTTGCAACGTTGACGTCCAAGTCTTCAAAGTCTTCAGATCTGTAATGAGTTGATGTAGATATGCCAATTTAAATCAACGAAACACCGTAATGAAAAACCAACAAACGCCGCACAAGACGACCACAAACACAACGCCGCACAAGACGACCACAATCACAACGCCGCACAAGACGACGACAAATTTAAAAAACACAAAAACGAAGAAGCAAACCTATGTGGATAATCACTTATTTAATTGAAAAGAAAAGGAAAAACAATTTAGAGGGGTGATTTTGGATCAAAAATTGACCCTAAAACCACCCCTCCTTGGTGGAGGCACAAAAAGAATAAATTAGGGTTTAGAGGAGGGGGGAGGCGGCTGCTTGAGAGAGAAATTAATTGGATTATGATTTTTCATCTAACACTTCTTGAAATGCTATTAAATTGAAATAATAACATTTTTCTTCTTGTAATATCAAATGTTACTAAATCTCAATTTTGTTGTAGTGTTATAAGGTTATCATCTCTCTTATCTCTCTTCTTTTAAGTATAATGTCAAAAAATTCAATATTGACTTACTATATGATCAATTTTAATTTTTCTTTCTACAGCTAGTGAGTAATGACAAGTTCACAAGTGTTCAACACAGAGTATTAGCAAAACATTTAGGTCCAAGAATTTCAGTTGCATCCATTTTTAGAACATGCAATGATTCACTTGATGGTATGGAAAAAGTGATTGGTCCAATCATGGAATTGTTATCTAAAGAAAGTCCATCAATATACAGAAATACTTCTTTCAAAGAGTACATGACACATCGTTTAGCAAATGGCCTTGGAATATCTTCACTATCACCCTTCAAGTTGTGTGATTTATGAACAAATTGCATGCAATCTTCGGATTCATATTCTTAGATTTAAGCTTGTTACACAAGAAACAACTTAGTGTTCATTTTGGTTAATCTATTGTTAAGCTCTTCTTTAAGTTCTCTATCAATCGCTTAATAACATAGTGAAATTATGTAATTTTGAACCTTTTGAGCTTTGATTGTTTTTCCTTGTGTAATAAGTGCATATAATCCATATTTGGAATATTATTTTACCTTATTAAAACAACAATATTTAATTTGATAAAGTATGGTCATCTTTGCTGTTCACAAGTGATTTAATAGGAAATTCTTCAACATATGACAGAAAAAGTGAACTAAAAACATTTGATGCATGAGTCAAAGGTTGGTGTCCAAGGACTAATAGAAAATGGAGTAACAAAATTTCCACCACGAATGTTCTATTGTGAAAATTCTTATTTCAATGATGTTTCAATCAATGAATCAAAAATTCAAAGCTTTGTATCCCTACAATTAATTTAACAGGCATTCATGCATCTTGTTTTGAGAAATGAAGCTGTAAGAAAAGTTTAAAATACTTGTGAGAAGTGGGGATTATTTCAAGTCTTGTTTTGGATGATATATTGATATGATCAAAGGAAGTGGGGCTTTTGTAGCTTTTATTTTATCTTTTGTTATAAAAATATCTTATACTCCCTCCGTCCCAAATCTTTGGTCCTTTTACCTTTTTAATTTTGTCCCAAATCTTTAGTTCTTTTAAGAAACCAATGTCCAATTAGTGATACTTTACCATTTGTACCCTTACTAAAGTTAAAGCATTAATTAAATATATTTTCTCTTTCTTAATAAAGTAAGGGTAAAAATGACTTAACTTATCAATTTTTATCATTTCTTAATCTCCGTGCAAAACTCTAAAAGTAAGGGTAAAAATGACTTAACTTATCAATATTTACATGTCCAATTTAGTGCAAGAATGAAAAAAACGATTTTTGAGGTTTTGGTCTTCAAGAGGTTGAAGACGATCAACAGTAAAACTTTATATTAATACTTATATCCGTTAAGCTGTTTAATGACATTAAGTGCGTGTTGGCACATTGGTGTGTATGTGGGATGTGGGTTGGTATGCATAGGGCCTGTGTTTTATTCCCAGCGATTCCCTTTTTTATTTCATTCTTTTGTTTTTTTATTTCATTTTCTTTTATTTATTTATTTATTTATAATATACATTAGTAAAAACATTAAAAATGTGTTCTATTCCCAGTGATCCCCTTTTTTATTTCATTCTTTTGTTTTTTTATTACATTTTCTTTTATTTATTTATAATATACATTATTAAAAACATTAAAAATATCTAAAAATTCCAAAAATATATATTTCTTTATTTTCTTTATCAAAAATACTTAAAATATCAACTTTATTTCCTTTTTCTATATTATTTTCTTTCATATGTAGGATTGTGGGGAGTTTATGACTTTTACTTATGTAGTTATTATGAATAAATATTTAGATTAAATCCTTAAAATTAATTAATTTTATTATAATTTCATTATATAAAAGAATATATATTATTAGTTAAAAATGGTTTGATCCAGTTAAACCTCGTTCCGAAAACCTTAAACCAATAAGTATTTGTGCATTTACGGTTAAAATTGTACCCAGACTTAATATTATTCGGGGCTCCGCCACTGATCACTTGTATGACAAGTACTTATACTTATTCAATTTATGCTAACAAAGGATAATTAAATTGTTTATCCAAATAGGGCCTTAGCAGATAAAATTATTTTATGTTAGAAGAACAACCTAACAAAAGAGTAAAGAGATGAGCACGAGTACAACCTAACCTGAATGACACTTAATAGTTGGTTACAAAATTGTAACTTGCACATTAAGTAACTATACAACACCTATATAATCACTAGTTTGAATTATAAAACTAACAGTTATAATGTATTGTACGCTTTGGGATGTTGTGTGGCTCTTCTTTATTTTAGTTATTGCCAGAGGATCTTGGCCTTAATCGCTTTCACCTTAAAGAAATGGGTGTTGCAGAAAGGTTTATCCATGTATATGTCACTATTATCCACCATGCCCTGAGCCAGAGTTAATAATAGGTACTACCAAGCACACAAATGTTAGCTTTATCACAATACTTTTTGCAAGATCATGTTGGTGGCTTACAAGTTCTTCAGGACAATCAATGGATTGATGTATTTCCTATTCATGGAGCTCTTGTATTCAACATTGGAGATCTTTTGCAGGTACTAAGGTCTTCTTTTTTTACTGTCAAGCATGCATTCAATTCAACGAAAGCAAATCGATACAAACAGCAGCAACTGAGGGTTCTAGAACATATCCCACCCATGAACAAGATCCAAATTGTTTTGCTATTCCTACTAAAAAATGAGCAACAACATCTTTACATCTTTGAATGAAAACTACATTACAATTAGTGAGGTTAGACAAAAGATATCATAGTAATCAAGAATGATATTTTCAATTAATGATAGACATGTACATATAGCACACCTTGCAAACATTTCACAACAACTTCAGAGTGTTTATTATAAGGAAAAAAAAAATTCAATAATGAATTGAAGTGGTCATCTTGGTTAGAGGAGACTTATCTTTTGTCTAACTCTGTTTCAGCAAATATAACAGGGCTTATGCTACGGTGGACCATCTTCACAAGTGGTCCACCGTGGATAAGTGATCTACCGAATATGAATTTTACAAATTCACCGTTGAATTGAAAGTTTATATCGTATAGATCATCCATAAATTTTTAAATTTTTTTTGAACATCATTTGATATGTTATTGAGACCCATCAAGATTTATGTTATTTAACAAACCGTTAATCTTGATGTGTCTTAATAACATGTCAGATGATTTTAAAATTTTCTATAGATGATCTATATGATATATATAAACTTTCAATCTAACGGTGAATTTTGTAAAATTCGTATTCATTATAGTATTTTTCGTTACTAGTCCACCATAGACCACTTGATAAAGTGGTCCATATTAGAATTTACCATATAACAGTCCCAATATCGACCACTAGCACGGACCCATTCATCCCGGCAAGCTGGAACAGATATAGACATGAATTTAGAGTGTTTAATTGGTACGTTACACATGAATTTACTCTCATCTTTGGGTGCTTTTATTTCCACCATTTTGTTTAGGTAATTTTTTCTTTTCTATACCCGTGAACTTAGCTCAATTGATAGAGATATCGCATATATTATGCAACAGCCGTGGTTCGAACCTCAGACACTCCAGTTATTTACCTTTAAGGTGGAATCCAACCACTAGGTTATAAACCCAAAAACTTTTTCTTTTCTAGAAATCTTTTATACCGCAGAATAAAATTTGATAAATTTATAACAAATATAACAATACATTTTTTATTATTATTTTATTCACAAGAATCTATAAATATAACTTAAGTGTGAAGCCGACTCTAGTTTTTATTGAGAGAAAAGTTCTTTCTTTTTGTAACTTATTCCTCCTTCATTCACCGGAGAGGGGTGATTTTAGGTCATTTTTGACCTCGAATCACCCCTCTACATCTTTTTTTCCTGCTCTTTTAATACAAATAAGTGATTTATGACATAGATAAATTTTTTCTTTTGTATTTTTTTTATATTGTCGTCTGAGTGCGGTGTTGAGTTGTGCGGCGTTATTTGATTTTCTCGTCTTGTTGCGGTGTTCGTTTGATTCTATTGAAGACCAACTTCTGTCAATTACAGATTCAATCAATGATTTGCGCATCAACATTGCAAATCCGGAGACATGGATCCTCCGGTGACTTTAGTATTATCATATTATTTGTTGTAGGCATTTTGCTGTTGTATGTTATTAACTTTGATGCTTTGAGTTTGTTTGCAGATTCATCCTTTACGTTTTTAGCGATGTTGAATATGTGGTTGTATGATGTACTCTGTCAATTGAATGAATGAATATCGTTTTGTTTTTGTCAAAAAAAAAAAAACTTGGGTTTGCTAATTTAGACCAACATAAAAACATGAAGGTCTAAATTAACAAGGTGCTGAAGGTGCGTGGAGAAAACACAAGAAGGGGGGTTGAATTGTGTTTTCGGATATTTTAAAAACTTTCCAAGATATTTAAAATCTTTTCATAGTCTTTAAAGCACAACGGATTATTCACACAATTAACTTAAGGCGTTTATGAATGATGAAGGAGTAAATGAGAGAGTGAGAGAGAGAAGAACACACAACAATTTATACTGGTTCCCCTCACAAATTGAGAGTACTCCAGTCCCCTTGTTTCCAAGAGAGTTCCACTATAATCACACGGATTACAATAGTTGCTCAAGCACACAAGCTCAAGACTTCCTGCTCTTAGTCACACAAGACATAGAGACTTCCTTGCTCTGATCACACAAGATCAAAGACTTCCTTGCTCAAGCACACAAGTTTGAGACTTCCTGCTCTAAGTCACACAAGACAAAGAGACTTCCTTACTCTGATCACACAAGATCAGAGGCTTCCTTACTCAAGCACTCAGGCTCAAGACTTCACTGCTCTAATCACTAAGACTGAGACTTACGTGCTTCTACACTGGGCAGAAGACTTTCTTGCTTCTACACTAAGCAGAAGACTCACTTGCTTCTACACTAAGCAGAAGACTTACTACTAACTTAAGAGTTTAAAACTTATTACAAACTTAATAACTTCAGAGGCTCTAAGCTAGTTTCTATGCTCACTTCATTTGAGAGATATTATCTATTACAATTCAAATGCTCACTTTCTTGAGAGATTTTATCTAATGTTGAGCGCTAGTCTTCAATTCTTTCTTTGGCATATTTATATGAGTTGAGAAAGACATTGAGACGTTGGAGAAATTCCCGTTGCAACTTGGACAGCTGTAGACATTGAAGATCCGTTGAGTAAAGTCACGTCTTCCTTTCCAGAGAAGCTTCACATTTGCTGTCTGTCCAATGGTACAGTTATAAGGTACAACTAGCTCCTAGAGAGAGGGATCACATCCTTTGTGACCGTTGCATTTTAGTTGACCTTAGAACAAGTCATCAAGCTTGATAAGTTGTAGTTGATGTAGCCCTCTGATGACTGGGAATTCCCTATGCTTCTGATGAACCTTTGATAACTTGGAGTCTGATTGGTGTTTGAATGGTTAGCCTCTGATAGTCTTTAGTAATTCAGATTCTGAACGCCTTCATCCTCTGAATGACTTATGACTATCAGACAGCCTCTGAACTCTTGTAGGCCTCTGAACATCCTTGAGCTTCTGAACTCCTCTGAGTCCCTGAACAGCTTTCAGACGTTCTGATCTACTTTGAGCTTCTGACCATGTTGTAGCATCTGAACTCTTTCAGAGTCTTAAATATTCAGACTTCCATTGGTTTCATCAGGGTTTAAATTAAGTGTGCTCTTGATTAAACATTGAATTCTCCTGCACTTAATTTAAACATTAGTACCATCAATTGTCCATTTAATACTTTGTTATCATCAAAACTTAAGGGTGTGTATAAACACATATTTTGTTCCAACAGGTGCACCTTTTCACTTTGGACAAAAAAATCATTCATATCTATTATTTAAAGGGTTAAATATGTTTTTGGTCCATATAGTTTCGCAGGATTTTGTTTTTAGTCGCTGAAGATTTTTTTCATACTTTTTAGTCCCTGAAGTTTTGCTAGTCAGTGTTTTTAGTCCCTACTTTTCAATCAACTCGTGCATATCATTCGAAATTTTAAATTTTTTTTCTGCAGTCATGCTTAGTACATTATATGAATCTCTCTTACAAAAGTTTAAATTTTTTTAACAAGAGATGAATTAAATATGAATTTTTTATTTTTTTCCACATAAAAATTCATAAATAATTCATCTTATGTTAAAAAATTCTAAATTTTTATCGGAGATGTTCTTATAATATTATAAACATGAATACAAAGAACCGTTAAAAAATGTGAAAGTATACAAGAGTTTGATTAAAAGCAGGGACTAAAAACACTGACTGACAAAACTTCAGGGACTAAAAAGTGTGAAAAAAATCTTAGGGACTAAAAACGAAATTCTGCGATACTATAGGGACCAAAAACATATTTAACCCTTATTTAAAACTAGTAACTTGAGGGATAATTTTGTAACTTTCATTTAAAATGTTTCTTAATTTGCACCCACTTTACTAATTTACACCTACTTTATTTTAAAAAGTGACACATGGTTTAACATGGAATACTTGATTTATCGGACAGAAGAAGTTGCTTGAAAGACACATGACTTTCCCACTTCAATTAATTATTTTCTTTAATTAATTAAATGACATTGACATAACTACCCTTCTATTTATAAGATGTTTGAGTAGTGGTAATTGATTTTTTTGTCCAAAGTCAAAAGGTGCACATTGCTAACTTAAACCTTCATGTTTTTAGGTGGATCTAAGAGCATCTCCAATAAGAGTATCTAAGAGAGTTTCATAGGTTAATGATACGTACCTTAATTTTTTTTATCATTGGAGTTCCATGACGTGGCATGGAGGGTATCAAAATTGATGATACGGTACCTTAAATAAGGTACCGTATCATCAATTTAATGTTACTTAATTTATTTTTTTGTATATAAATCAACATTATTAGCTTCTATATATATTCAAGACATGACCATTTAACATTAAATGCCTCTTGATCCTTTTTTTCTTTACGACCATAGTATTTCATATATATATATATATATATATATATATATATATTGCACAATTTCTACTTATTTTGTCAAGTCATATTTTATTTGTTTTCTATCAAATGAATCCTAATATCTATATAAAAATTAATTATTATATTTTTTATTATACGTGTTTTCATCATATTTATGTATTTTTGACCATTTTTTATTTATTATCGTGTATTTTTCATTATATTTAATTATTAATTTATTTATCGTATTTATTAAATTAAATAAATTTTTATTTTTATTTAGACAAAGTTAAAAAAATAAAAAATAGAAGGAACCACTTGTTATTAATGTATGATACTCAAAGTGGTATCACCATTGGGGAAAAATATGTATGAGTTGCATAAATATTACGTGGCATTGTAGGGACCATTTGTTATTAATGTATAATACCCAAGGCAGTATCACTGTTGGAGATACTCTAAGTTAGCAAACCTCATATTAAAATGGTCACACTTTTAAATAGGAGAGTTTCACCATTTAAATATTATACTAGGTTTTTTTTAGTTTATAATGGAGCTGGAGATTCAACCGATGACGTCTAGCCTAAATCTAATGATTTAGTTGTTTTTTCTTTTTATTTGTAGACATAATATTAAATGAAATTTACGTATACAAATAAAAAGTTCCAAATTGAAGCTTGCAATATCAACAATATCTGACCAAATAATTTTAGTATCTATTAATTGAGTTAATACTTACCCATTCAAATTGAGTTTTTTTTTCCCAAGCAAATTGAGTCATTTCATATCAAATAATGCTGTTTAGGTTTGGAAAGACAAATAAGTTAGCTTATAAGCTAAAAACTCTTGTTTGATAACGGTCTTTTCGTTAAGAGTCTATAGCTTATAGTTTATTTTTCAAACGCTATTTCAAGTAGCTTATTATTATTTTACTAGTTTATAGCTTATTTTCTTCTTCTAATTTTACCACGACATTTTATTTGAAAAGAATTAAATATTAATTAAACATATATTTTTTATGTCATTTTATACTTATAAACTAATTCAACCGCTAATTTTACCAAACATTATAAATTTAACCAGCTAACTTATTTGCGATAAGATAAAAATTAACTTATAATCTATTGGCTTGTAAGATCATTGGTTATAAATAAATAACTTTACTATCGGCTATTTTTTATTAAATAGAGCCTAAACCTTGTACAAAGATTGGAAACTCAACAGTTTTTTTTTTCCTTTTCTCCACTTATATGGAGTATATTCTTCCAGAAGATTGACGCTATTCCTTTCATTTGATATATCCATATGAATACTTTTCTAGAAAAGATATCCAAGCATTAAACAAGTGGGCCTTTTTATTTATATTTTTTTTTTTTGGTCTTTGACCAATTATTTATAATTTTCTTATTAACTTTAATTTGTTTTTCATAGGATAATTTATTTTTTATAGAAAGAGAATTTAAGAGATAGTCTGACCCAAAACATATTTCTTAACATCAAATTTATTTTCAGAGGCTTTGAGGCGGCCACATGATTATACTTTGTGGCTGTTGACTTTTTCTTTCCAGTCCAGAAACAACAAAGATTTTCTAAATGAATTGAATATCCAACGACTACTTATATTGGTAGAATAGTTGAATTCAAATAGGAATTAATTTAGCATTTATTGAATATCACAAATATAATCATCCCTATGATGTGAACATAGGATGGCAAAACGGGTCAAGTCCGTCGGATCGGCCCGTTTAACCCGTCATTTTTGGCGGGGTGGGTTGACATTTTCAATCCGCAAAAGTGGCGGGCCCCATCCCACCTAACCCGCAAAAAACACGGGACGACGACGGGGCGGGGCGGGTTGACCCGTCGGGTTTAACCACATTATTTTTTTATAAAAGTTTCAGCCCATTACAATTGAATTTCTATTTTTCGGTCCAATTAACCTAGTCTACATTTTAGCGTTGTTGATTTGGATTGAAGAATAATTATAGTTTATTGTTTACTTTTGTTGTGTGGATTTAAACATTGAATCCAAGTTTTGTGTGTATTGGATTTAAACCGAGTATTTTCATAAGGTTTTATTATGGTTTCTTTGATTTTATAAACTATGGATGTTTGAAGTTTTGATTAATAATTTTAATTTTTGGTCACATTGTTGGCTTATAATTATATTTTGATTTTCTTGGACGTTATTAATTTTATTTTATTCGTAAATTTTTATGATATATTTGCGAATTTATCGATTTTTTTATTTTTATTTTATTGACGGGGCACTCCCGCCAACCCGCCGCCCGCCAAGAAAAGGGGCGGGGTGAGATTTTCAACCCACCACCACTAGTTAGCCCGCCCCGCACCGCCCCTTTTTAGACGGGTTAATGACGGGGCGGGGCGGGAAGGGGCGGGTTGACCCTTTTTGCCATCCCTATGTGAACATATATCTCATCTGCCTCATCAGCTATAATAAGAATGTAGAGATAAAAATTTAAATTTTCTGTTTATTTATATAATTTAAAAGTGAAATTCAAAATTATTTGACAACTAAAATAAAAGAAAATACCATAAACATGATTAAAGGAACAAAATGTGGTAAGATATTTCCATATGATTTGAGCTTGAAATTTAGCAAATATAATTATAAAACGGTCCTAGGACACTAGTTAAATATAAAAAATGAGAAAATTTAGTAAATAAAGTGAATTTTTTTTATTAGCATGAACCTAATATAAATTACAAATTTGATTGATAAAATATTATATTTATTTTATATTTTAAATTATTATAATTTTTTTGTTAAAAATATTATTATAAACTTTATTTTTTATTAAAAATGGTAAGAATTTACTTTTGAACTGTTTTTGAGAGGTTTATATGAGATACGGTTTTGAGAGGTTCATACAAGATAAATTTAAAAAAAAAAAAAACAACGAAAACAAAACATATGCAAATTCATATAGGCAAATTCAAAAGTTTGTTACAAGTTAGTTGTTGGTACCACATGTAAATTTATTTACATAGCTTATTCTCATTAATTAATGAATAAATACTCTTAAATTATAAAAGCGGAGACCTCACCGAATGAAACCGATTATATGAGTAGCGGCCCAACTCCGTAGGAACAAATAGAACAAGAGAAACAGAATTATCGGCATAGCCGACATCACATCAACATACTTGAAAATCTTATACAGTGTGTGTTTCACTATCAATGATATATTTGTAGCTGCAAAGAGAAAGCTAATAGGAGTGACACAACCAACATCGAAAGGAACTTCTTTCTAGGAAGATATGTGCACTTAGATATTACGGAATTCCAGTGTTTTAAAAACCGGACCGAACCGGCCGGTCGGACCGGTTGAACCGCGAACCGGAGGGGTAACCGGTCTGGTTCAAATGTTGGACCGGACATGTAGTTAGACCGGAGCGAACCGCTAAAAACCGGCGAACCAGCGGTTTTCCAGAACCGCCGGTTTGATTGCGTCTGCTATTTTTTTTTTTAAATCAAAATGACGTCGTTTTTTTAACATAATTATTTTTTTAAAAAAAAGTAAATAGAAAAATCTAAACTAAAACAAATAGTGTCCGAAATAAATATGTCTCATTGGAATTAAATTTATTATTAGACTTTGTTATTTCGTTTATGTCGCGATTAAATTATGTTGCAACTAGACTTTGTTTAAAATCTATTTGGTTTTGTAATTTGTACTATTTTATAGTGCGTGGTGACAATATTTAAAATTTGAATTTAAGAACTTGTGAGTTGCGACATTATGACATTTTAAATTTTTAGTTGTCGTTAACTTTTAAAGAGATCGAATCATCATGTTCGACCGGTTTAATAGCTATATAATTTTATTAAAGAGACCGGTTCATTCCTCCGGTTTATCCGGTTTGATCCGGTTTATGCATGCGGTTCAACCAGTAATCCGGTGGTTCGACCAATGAACCAGTGACACAGTACCCTCACTGGTTCGATGACCGATCCGATTTTTAAATCAATGCGGAATTCTGTTGGGCTGTAAGGGAAGAGCTAGTCTGACTGAGTTGGATTGACAGTATCGAATAATTATATAAGTGATTTTGACACTACATTTTCATCTAAAAGTTTAAGACATTAATTTATGAGTCATCTCACTTATATGTTGCTCAACCTTTAATATTCCAACAAATGTGAGATTTAACTCTCACACTTGATAAATCTCAACATCTTAGTTACATCTATGATCATCCAAGCTACAAACTGAGGGAGGCTGTCCGCGAGTTAGGACTTATTTGCCTAGGTTCTCATTCTACTGTCGTCTCATCAACTTTTGGCTCATGCATCTGCTTTTTAATTCTGATGGGCCGATCACTTTTGATCCGAGATCGAAAGTTAGTGTCTAGTGACATCTTTATGGATCGGGTTGATGTCTTCTCTGGTGGTCTGAAGTTGAGGAATGTCTTTCTAAGAATGAGATTAGAAGTGAACCTCTATTAGGTGGTGTATGTTTTGGTATATTTCATTAGTATTCCACTTATATACGAAGCTTTTGTTTTGTAGTTCCTCTTTTTTCGAGCTCTTTTCATTTTGTACAGAGACCTGATTGTTAATAACAATATATTTACGGTTAAAAAAAAAATTTAAGCCACAAACTCCATCAAGTCAATAACTATTGTAAAAGTTACACATGTTACAAACAATATCAATAATATATATAGCCCTAAAATACAAGCACATCAATGTATTCTAAATCTATATATATTCTAATTTCCAACGACACATGCCAAAGTATAAAACTAGTACATGGCAATTACTATTTACAAACTAGGTGAATCAACAGCAAACTTCACAACTGATCCAAGCTCATCCCAATTATCAAATGATAATAACTCATTTGCAGCTTGGTTAATCCAAAAATTTGAACATTGTGTTACATTATTATTTTGTTGAGGTTGATGTGCAACTGAAGAGCTTAACTGATCTACATGAAACTGATTCCTTTGATCACTTATTTCATAGTTATTAATTGGTTTATCCTCAATATTGTGATGTTGCTCATGGCTTGCACCAAAATTGATATATGTTTGTTGATTTATGTTGAACTCCATATTGTTGTCCATTCTACTTCTCTTTTCTTGAATGGCTTGACGTTTGGTAGTAAAGGTTTTCACCTCTGCCATTTGTGGTTTCCTTTGTGATACATTTCTTTTGAAAATTCTACACAATGTCCAAATTTCCTGCATGTCATAAAGAAAAATCATTAGCACATTTAAATAAGAATCATACATATATTTATTTTCTTTTACTTTTTTTTAATGTAAAAATAGAAAACTTGATTGTTATGATCATAATTAGCTTTTCATGTTTACTAACATTTTACTTATTTTAAATAAACGCGCTCTGTATATTTCTACTAACATTTTACTTAATCGCTCTTGAAATTTAGAGTCTGTAAATTTAGGTCATATCTCATAATTAATTGAGACACTGAATACAAGACCACCTCACGTGCACATACCTACTTAGAGTGTACTTAGCAACTAAATAACACATGAATCTGATTCACTATATTTAAATTCGGGTTGAGTCTCAACTCTATAAAATTGACTGGTAAGATGAGGAATAATTTTCACACATAAACACACTGTCAAGCCATATCTCGTAATATTCGACACATATTAGTAGCTAATTTTTATTTTTAGTCAAATAATATATATGTTCCAAGAAAATGTGAAAAATGTGACTAGGAAGGAAGTGAAAAAATTCATATTGGATCATGAAAAATTTGTAAAAATAATGCAAATTACTTACAGCTTCATGAGCATTATCAACATCAAAATTCTTAGCATATGGAAGATTTGTATTGGCATCAATAATTTTAGATGGTAGACGAAATTCATGCATCATCCAATCAGTTTTAGTGCCTTTTCCAGCACTACCACGATAGTAAACAAGTGTTTTTTTGAGTCCAACACAATTATTTCCTTCTCCACCATTTGAGTAAATTGGTTTGTCAATTCCAGTTGCTTTCCAAAATCCAGACCCAGTTACTCTATTTGGCCTTATGCTATTCTTATATTTTCTCCCTCTTTTGCAAAAAAAGTATGCTTCTTTGTCTGCTCCAGGTACACTTGATTCTGTATAATGTATATATGTAGGTAATTAATTAATTTGCAAATAATTAAAAAGAAAAATAAGTGAAGAACAAATAGTTATTTAGTGTTGCATTATTTTGTATAGAAGTGTAATTGATGCATGAAATTTTACATAGAGAGTTGTTGGAATATTATTAATTCCAACAAGAGTTTTATATATTTTTATCAATATAGTTGACTATATATTATATTCATGTGTTTGTGTGACATTCTTAATTGTTTTTATAAATATGCACAAAAACCTCTAAGCTATATTTAGTGACAAAATTACAAACAAAATTCATGTTTGTATATAATTTTATAATTTTTATCATTAATATATTTTTCTGTTAACCATGTCAGTATGTCACAATACAACCCACTTGGATTGGTCTGGTGGTATTGACTTAAGACCCGATAGTGTACTCCTCCTTAATGTCTCAGGTTCGATTCTCTCTGTTACCAATTTGGGTGAGCTAATTTAGCTTCTTAAAAAAAAATCATGTCATAATACTTGATTTTATAAAATAAATTCGAACTCAAGATTATAAGCCTCCCCTTTCTCAAAATATTTGAAGGTTAGGGAAAGAAAACTTTGACCTATATATGGATTATCAACCCATGTGTTAGTGTTATAAAATTATCACTATTTTTCTTCATCTTCTTCATTTTTTCCTTTAGCTTGTGTAAATTAGTTGGAATTAATTGGAAACCTTATTCTTATTCATCTTGTAAGAAATTAATAATCTTCAAGACTTCTAAATTTAAAAAAAAATAGAAGAATCAATAAAAATTCTTTAAAAATAGAGAGTGAAGACATACTTGGAAGATCCCAAGGATCATATTTGTAGATATCAATTTGTTTGATGAGATCAATAGCAATAGGTTTCTTATCAAGTTTCCTTCTAAGATAAAAAGTAACAAGTTCTTCATCAGTAGGATGAAATCTAAATCCAGGAAGTGGAACATCATCATCATCATCAACAACATATTCACTATGATCCATGTTGAAATCTTCATTAACACCCATGATTAATATATTCTCTCACTCTATGTGTGTGAGTATTTATGCTTTTGGATTTTGGTTTTTCTCTATTTGTAGTGTCTAATAGTAAATAACTAAAGATATATATAAAAGGAGAATGAATTAATTAATGACAAAAAAAGTCGTGGAAGAATTTCAATGAAATGGAGAACCTTCTATTTGGTGAATAGAGTCGTATGTATGATATACGTAATTTTCATGTTGGTCAAGTCATGTTGTTTGACTTGTTACATTTATGATTTATGTTGGATGGCTGGACTCGCTCTATTGTGTAATACTAGTACTCATAATTATCATAAATAAAAAAAGAAAAAGAAAAGTATATCTTACCTATTTAGGAAGAAATTAAATACATATATACAATATAATAAAGATTGAACTATATGTCAAAAAACAAGAAAAAAAGTTTGAACTATTCTGTTTGAAAATACCTATATCGTTTTTGCTTTGGAAGCTACTCCTTTTCCGTTCAAATAGAGTTTAGAATCGGCTCTTGCATGCCAACAAGTATTCTAGGTTTGTTAAAAATTTCATTTAACAAATTTATTTATTTAAAAAATTATATATATCAATTTTCAATATATTATATATATTTCAATTTTCAATACATTGACTTTACACATTTTTATAAGATTTTAATAAAAATTTATTTGAAATTTTTAAAAAGTATTTTGTGACACTCGTTAGCATTTCCCTTTAAAATTTAAGATATGAGAAAACATGTTGTTTTCAAGAGGATTATATTATACCAATAATAAATTGATTCAAATATTAAAGTGTTTGAGTCCTAAGGCGTATGAGCCCTTTAAACAAATGGTCAGGAGTTTGATATATGACTTTTTCGTCTGAATTTTTTTTACTTGGAAGGCAAGAACCCAATTGTTGTTCCAAAATTATTTGAATAACAATAGTCTCTTTTTTTTTAATACAAATAACATAGCCTCTCTAATATTGAATATCGATGATAAGAATATATTTAAGAACAATTTGATACTCTAATATGTTTGCCCTTCTGTGTAACTCTATTTGATCCTCTAGATAAGATAATGCAAGCTCTGGATGCATCTCGTTACGTTATCATTCTCTGGATACCTATGTCTATTATCAGTCATACTCTAAACAACACATATGATCAAAAAGTCAAAGTCAACACTTCACTGCATCATCTAGATACATGTTGAAGAACTTTTGTCATTCTCTAGGCCAACCTCTATAATATAAGGCAACAATAATCTCATACGTACGTAAAATCATCATCCGATCAAAAGATTACTTGAACATAAAGAATGGTTTCATGTAACAGTCATATCATGCCAACCAACTATAATACATGCATGCGATCCAATTAGAGTGATTCTACGCCTAATTGCTATAGAACAAGAGAAAGATAGTACGAGGTACTCCTAGGGGCGGATCCAGCTTATACCCATGGGGTGCAGCTGAACCCCCTCAACGTTTTGATTTACAAACATTATCCAGTGTATTTTCAATCTTGAACCCCCTCAACTTTGAGTCTTGCACCCTATATACCCACACATTGAGTCTTGCACCCGATATTTGAAAAACGGATTGCATGCTGTAGATTTCCACAAAGTTTTCACACAATTTTACATCACACCATTCGATCAAAATTATACGGCTATGATCATTTTAAGTGTTTTTATAACAGAACTGATATGCACCCCCTAATCATAAAATCAAAACACAATTCAAACTCTTTATTTCTTGTGTTTTTCTCACATTTACTATCTCTCAAAAAATGGTAACAACAAACAACAAATCTTATTATAATAGGATGAATCTAATATATAGCTAGCCCTTTAAAAAGTCGTAAAGATGACCCTGGCTTTCCATTTTTATTGAAAAATAAATTTTATAATAAGAAATCGTAGAAAATAATATAATATTTTATTAAAACATTAATAATAGTAAGATTTAACTTTGAATCATCAGGTTCATATTAAACTGGCTCATATATTGTTGTAGATAACAGAGCTATAGACATTTTTTTATTCAACCCAATGAAGTCATAATATTGAATTGGATTTTGAAATTTGTGTGTTAATTAAAATGACTCGTTTAACTCCAAAAGAATAAGCAACAAAATTAAAAATTACACACACATATAATATATGATAAAATATAAAAATTCAGAATAATGATAAAATAATATTTCTCGACTCCACAATAATTGTTATAATTTACTATTTTATACTTATATATATTAGGAAAATAAAATATATAAAAGAAAGAGAATTATGATTTACCAATTTATCTATATTTATTATTAATATATTCTCATTATTATGATAGAGAGCGCAAAGTTATCTTATAAAATTAAGAAAAAATATTAAATTATATTAGAAACTAAAAGTGCCACTTTTTAATTATTTTTTTTATTTACAAATGTGACATTTATCATCAAATAAAAAGACAACTATTTTTTATTTAAGAAAAATATTATTATTTTTAGAAGCCTCAATTAAATTTTCACTTTAGACCTCAACATACATCGGGCCGGCCCTCTATAAGGATAGATCAAATTACACAGGTATAACATTTGAATAATGTTACACTGTTCAATAACGCTTTAACGAATACAAATTTTATGAAATCTATCATTAATATTGTAATTTAGAGTTATATAATAGATACAAAAAGCTATTGTTTTCAAAAATATTAATTCGGTCTAATAGTTTGATGCACTACTTTGCTCCTTTAAGTTTACATTTTCTCTCGGTGCTTGTTAAAAATTAATATTGATTTTTATTTTTTATTTTGAAAAATGTCTATGGTCAAAGCTTGATTTTAAGGACAAATAAATGGTTATATATGGGATACAAACAGACCCTTAATATAACAGACCCTTAATATTTTTTTTTTTGTATGAAAGATAAATAAATGTTAGAGGCGGCTTTTCAATGAATATACATCACATGATTTTGATATTTATAAATCCACAGCCTTATTTTGTCAAAAAAAATAAAAAATCCACAGCCTTATTGCCATTAAAAAAATATCCACAGCCTTAGTGAAGAAATATTTTTGGCCTCGATCGACTTTGATATAGTCAGAGAGTCCCATTGAATCTCTATTAAAGCTGATGCAAATAATAAGTCTAGATATAGAAGAAATTGTTGATGTTGACATTATTGAGAGGAATATATATTGAAAAATGCCTCTAGATTCATCAAGTGCTTTTTATCTCAATTAGGGGACATGATGAATGATTAAAATAAATTACGAGTGTCTTCATAACATAATAACTTGCGAAGATATACTTTCATCAAATATAGAAAAGAGCAATTTTAAGCTTGCAAAAATAAATTCTACTCTTATGTTGCTATGTCAACAAGCATAAACAAGTCAGGTCAAATTCATGTCCCTTTGAAGTCAGATAATCTAGTCCGAAACTCCGGCTACTTGTACACAAAAAAAATCGTTTATACATTTTTTTTGGTAGAATACATTTAATTTTCTTTATATTACTAAAGTATATGTTGAGTGCTTTTAATATATGGAATGGACCAATTTAATTGTAATGATATTTTATAGTCCATCAAATAAAAAGTATAGTCTAAATCAATTGTATGTATTGTATGTTGAGTGCTTTTAATATATGGACCCATTTCTGAAAAGGGGATGAAAGGAAGACCATTTATATTAATTGGTCTTCTTAATGGTTAATTTGTGTGAGTTAGGAGTGAAGTGATAAAGAAATTAAAAAATTGATTTCAACTTTTCATATATACTTATCAGCAATTCAAACCTGATCAAATAGTTGACACAAATCGGCCTCTGTAGATTATGCACTTGGGCAACATTATAGCCTCGTTTGTTTTAGATTTTTTAGAAAATAGATTTTGTAGTATTAGAAAATTTTATATAAAAAAAATTTATAAAGAAATTTTTTATAAAAGCTTTAAATGAAAATTTTGTTTGAATAGTTATTCTTAAAATGTTATTTTAGGTATTTCATCATTTTAGTGAAAAAAAAATTGGAATTTTTTTTTTTCAAAAAATCACTTAATTTTGAAGCTATTTCAAACAGTTTTTCACAAAAATCATTTTTGAAATACAACTTTTTGAAAAAATTACGATTTTGACTATGTTTTGAACCTCAATAGTGTACATTATGTTATATGATGTCAAAATTAGTGTTTCAATTTAGAAAAAAACGAATACAAAAAAACTTGTAATATTTTGAAAAACAGTTTTACAAAATCTATTTTAAAAAATACAAAACAAAAATCTATTTTTTAAAGCTGAAACAAACAGACCCTATATATATATTGATAAAAGGTCATTCATTTTAATAATAATCGTCCCAAAGATTTTAGGTGTCATGTCGTAATTTTTAAAACTAAAGCATGATATGTATCATATATTAATTAATTTAATTTTTTTTATTATTGTTATTTAAAATATGGTAGTGTTAAAAGGAGCAAGTCATTTGATAAACATACCAAAAAATGAATACATAAATTCTAATCTAAAGTTATATGGTAATTTAACTTTTTTACTACTAGTTGGATCCTTTCTGGGTTCAACTCTAATCTGTAGCTCTCATTCCAAAAATTTCTGATGCTACTTCCATTGATCAATTCAGGTCTATGGCTATGGCAAATTTCAAATTCAAAATTATTTCTAAGATCATAACTGATTGACTTGCTTCTATTTTGCCTACTATTGTTTCTGAAGAGCAAAAAGGATTCATTCATGAAAGAAACATCAAAGACTGCTTGTGTGTGGCTTCAGAAGCTGTTAACCTTCTTCACGACAAATCCTTTGGAGGTAATTTAGCTCTGAAAATTGACATAACAAAAGCTTTTGATACCTTAGATTGGTCTTTTCTTCTTAAGGTTATTAATTCTTTTGGTTTCAATGAAGTCTTCAGTAATTGGATACATGTAATCCTCAAATCAGCTTTTTTATCAGTTTCCATTAATGGAAGTCTCATGGTTATTTTAATTGCTCAAGAGGAGTAAGGCAAGGTGACCCTCTCTCACATCTTCTTTTTTGCCTAGCTGAGGATGTCCTTAGCCGAAGCATTTCAAAGCTTGTGGCTGAAGGTAAACTTGATCTTATTAAGGGCACAAGAAACTACAGGGTTCCATCTCACTCTTTCTATGCTGATGATTTGATGATCTTTTGTAAATGCAAGCTCTCTGGTCTCAAGGCCCTCAAAGATCTTTTTAATCTTTATGCTCTTGAATCTGGCCAAGTGATTAACAACTCCAAATCCACTATCTTTTCTAGTTCAATAACTCAAGGCAGGTTAGCTCTTATTGTTCAGCTTCTGAATTTCAATATAGTTTCCTTACCTTTCAATTATTTAGGGATTCCAATTTTTAAGGGTAAGCCTAAAACTTGTTACCTCCAACCAATAGCTGACAAAATCAAATTGAATCTATCAGCTTGGAAACCACCTCTCCTTTCTTTAGATGGAAGAGTCTAGTTGGTTAGATTTGTGGTTCAAAGCATGCTTATTTGTAGTATTTCCATATATTCTTGGTCTGTTGCTTTACTTAAGGATATTGAAAAGTCTGTTAGGAATTTTATACGGAGTGGAGATATTGACAAAAGGAAGCTAGTCGCTACTTCTTGGAGGAAAATTTGTAGACCTTTCTCTCAAGGTGGTTTAAATCTTAGATCACTTTCTAAGTTGAACAAGGCCACTAATCTTAAGTTATGCTGGAATTTCATCAATTCTAATTGCTCTTGGGCTAAGCTTGTGAAAGATAGAGTCATCAGAGGTAAAAGAATTATACAACACCACATTTCTTCTTCCATTTGGAGTAGTATTAAAGAGGAGTTTGAAGTGATTATGGCTAACTCTATTTGGCTTATTAGTAATGGTGAGGAGATTAATTTTTGGAATGATAATTGGTGTGTCATTCTTTTATCTGAACAGTTTAATATTCCTCCTCATATCAATCACTTACTATCATCTAAAGTAAGTGATTACATTTTTAATGGTCAATGGAATACCCCTTTCCAATTGTCTCAAAAGTTCACCACTTTGAGAAATATTGTCCAACAAATTCCATTACCTATGGAACCCTCTCAAGATAAGTTATTATGGAAACATACAGATGATGGAGACTTGCAGATTAAGGAAGCTTATAATTTTAAAGTGCAATCTTTGTAGGACCTGTACTAGGCCAAGGTCATTTGGACCCCTGATACACCTCCATCTAAATCTCTCTTTGCTTGGAGATTAATGCATGGAAAAGTCCCAACTGATGAAAATTTAATGATTAGAAGTTGTTGTATCCCTTTTATGTGTAATCTTTGTAATAGTCATGAAGAGTCTTCTTTCCATCTTTTCTTTGAATGTGTGTATGCTATCAGACTTTGGTCATGGCTTGCTGGTTGTTTAAATTCTCCAGTTCACTACTATGGAGGACACGTGGAAGCTTTGTGATTTGAATTGGTCTCTTCAATGCAAGGTTACTATCACTGTTGCCATCATTAACTTGCTTAACACCATATGGTTTATTAGGAATCAAGCAAGGTATAATAACAAGGTCACTTCTTGGAGATCTGCTATCTCAATGATCATAGTCAATACTTCTTTAACTGGTAACAACACTTGTAAACCCTCTTCAAACTCAATTTGAGACTTTACTTTCCTGAAGATGTTTAGAATTTGCATTCATCACCCAAAAGTTCCAATTATTAAAGAAATTCTTTGGCAGTCACCTTTAGTTAATTGGTTTAAGTGTAACATAGATGGTGCCTCTTGTGGAAATCCTGGAAATGCCTCTTGTGGAGGAATTTTTTGGGACTCTAATGCAGATTTTATTTATGCTTTTTATGAACCTCTGGGCGTGGCTTCCTCATATTATGCTGAACTTTGTGGAGCTATGCAAGCAATTGAAATTCCTTTTCAAAAGGGATGGTCTAATATCTGGTTGGAAACTGATTCTACTTTAGCGGTTACAACTTTTAAGAACCCTGTTAAACCTGTAGCTTGACCGTTAAGAAATAGATGGAAGAATGTGTCGGTAATGGCTAGAAGTTTGAACTTCATTGTTTCTCATATTTGCAGGGAAGACATTGAAGTGGCCGACCTCCTTGCTAACCATGGATTGTTTTTAGGATCTCTCACTTGTTGGTCGGATTCTCCTTTGTTTATTTCTGAATGTTTGAAAAAGAACAAACTAGGCATGCCTAGTTTTAGATTATGTTCTTCTTAATGGAGTTTTGGTTTGGTCCCCTCCATTTGTGTTTGTTCTTTAATTTTTAATATATTTTGGGGTGGCTAGCTCTTTGCTTCCACCTTTTTAGTTAAAAAAAAATATTGATAAGAAATTGAATCATATTCTACAAAGACGCGAGGTCAACACTTACCTTCGGTATGCAGCTAAGACCTTAAGGAGAAAATTATTACTATTACTATTTTCATTTGTTAATATAAGAGAAAATTATTTTATTAGATACATTAAATAACTAATGTATCTGATTTATATTATAAATAGGGTTGGTCTAACATGTGTGTTTTTTTTTATAAGCATGAAAACTTGAATTATAAGGAGTACAAGGGGCACTCAACCCTTACAATTCAACAGAACACTATGATGTGCTATGTATACAAACGAGTGGGTCATTACACCAATCAAAAAAAGTAATGGATGTGGATTTCCTAATACAACCGATAAACCAAAATCAGGAAATGTATTTTATTTGATCCACTATTTTAGAGATTCCAAGGAACTCTCCTCTAAAGATGATCTTATTCCTTGATCTCCAAATGCTCCAATTGGTGGCTAACCAAATTAATTGTCTTATACTGTTAAAATTCTTATTCTTTAGTAATGCTCCAAAGGATATGAAGTGGTTACATATATTTTCAAATGAAAAACGTTCCTCCTTCAACCAATCAAAGATGTTCTCCCACACTTGAGTAGAAAACTGACAGTTGAAAAATAAGTGTTCCATATCTTCATGCTCCCTAGTACAAAACGCACAACTTAAATCACGAGGACTCCCCAATATTCCTTTCCTTGCCAATGCTGCTTGTGTAGGTAATCTAGCTAAGAGCAATCTCCACCCAAAAATACTTACCTTAGAAGGAATATTGTTTCTCCATAACTCTCAGATCGCTGCACCTTGAGGTTCATCTATAATCTGCCCTTCGCCTCGACTCAAAAGTGACGCGTAAGCCAATTTAACTGTAAAATCACCGAACTGATTTGATATCCACCATCTTCGATCTGGCCTGTTCAATAGTTGAATATCGAAAAGCATGTTTTGCAATTCGATTGCAGCCTCTTGCTGTTCTGGTAGTAATACATCAGACCACAATAAGTTCCATTCCCATATACCATTTAGCCAAAAACCCATGTCTGATATGGAGCCATCAGGATATAGCGCTGCGGAATATAACTCCGGGTAAACTTGTTGAAATGCCTCTGTTCCCAACCATTTATCCTTCCAAAAGCTTAAGTTTAATATGTTGCCCAGCACATTGCTAATATTTATTCTAAACCAACCGTCGTTCTCGTCATTTCCGATTGATAGTAAATCACGCCGCCACCATAAAGAATGTCCTTGGTTCACTCTACTCGAAGCATCAAGAGAAGAAATCAACATTGATCTGTATCTATATTTCAATAATTCATGCCATATGGAGTTAGTTTCACATAAAGCTCTCCATTTCCATTTGCAAAGTAGAGCATGATTAAAACACTCTAGGTTCTTGATGCCCAAACCACCTCTTATTTTAGGAAGACAAATTGTGTCCCAACTAACCCAACAAATTTTCTTTGATTCCAATCCTCCACCTCATAAAAAGTTCCTTTGGATACACACCAAATCTTTTAAGACGCACTTCAGAGCCTTGAAAAAGGAAAAGAAATAAAGGGGTAAGCTAGAAAGTACCGAGTGTATCATATTAACCCGTCCTCCTATAGAGAGATTGCGACCATTCCACCTATTAAGACAGGTTTTCATGGAATCCAAAATGGGTAACCAAGTCGACTTTCTTCTAGGATTAACACCAACTGGAATGCCGAGAAAGCGGAATGGAATAGAATCCACCTCACAATGAAGGAAGGCCGAGGCAGCAGATAAGAAACTATCCTCTAAATTGATGCCGTATAGTTTATTTTTGAAAAAATTGATCTTTAAACCCGACATTAACTCGAAGCTCCGCAAAACTGTTTTTAAGGTCCATAGATTATCCCAATTCCCATCGCCTACAATAACAGTATCATCCGCAAATTGGAGAGTATGAAAATGCAAATCATTATTTATCTTATAACCAGTGAAGCTACCGTTATAAACTGCCTTTCTCATCATACGATTTAACCCTTCAGCCACAAGCAAGAATAAGAAGGGGGACAATGGATCACCCTGTCTCAAGCCTTTACCAATGACAAAGTCCTTTGTGGGGCTGCCACTAACTAACACAGACATTGAACTTGTAAAAATACATGCTCGCATCCAATTTAACCATCTATGCGCAAAACCCACTCGCCCATGATATATTCCAGGAAATTCCAATTCACCGTATCGTAACCTCTTTCGAAGTCTACCTTCAACATCATACATTTATCTTTTCTTCTCTTTGTCAAATCAATGAATTCATTCACAACCAGCACTCCATCCAGTATCTGTCTATTAGGCAAGAAAGCTGATTGACAAACCGAGATTAAATTGCCCAAAACCAACTTTAATCTGTTCGCCAAAACTTTAGATAGAATTTTATACAAACACCCTACGAGACAGATAGGTCTATAATCCATCAAAACCTGAGGGTTGTCCTTCTTTGGGATGAGAGTTATAAAAGACGCCGTAATAGCCTTGGGGAGGACAACATTGCTATGAAATTCATGCATGAATCCCATGATATCATCTTTTAATAATATTGCACATGTTAAAACAACCAAAAGTAGTAACATTTTTTTTTGGTAAGGAAAGTAGTAACTAGTAATTAACATTTTATGGAAGAACAATAATTATTTATTAATAAATTATACATTTAATATAAAATGCACAAATTTCAATCCCCCGCAACTGCAAACGAGAGGGGGCTGGAATCACTTGATGCCAGAACTGACCGCCGAACCAGATTAAATTGGTGGTGAAAACAAAAAATGCACAAAGTTCAATATAGACTTACTATTTTGAATTTCTTAACATGTGCAAATTTGCACATGATAGAAAAACCCTTAAAAATATATTAATTATGCATTATATCTAAATTAAAGTGAATTTTCTCTAATATTAAAAACTATATTAAAAACTAGAAATTTTATTACAAAGGAGTAATTAAGGTAACAACACAAATAAAATATGTTCCATTTTTTTTCATTACAATAAAACAATTGTTCAAGTGTCCACAAATTCCACCGTCAAACTCGTGAGATATTATAGGCCCTTCTATATATCTGAGAGTTGTCGTAATAGTCTATGCACCAAAAATAAAGAGAGTTGCCGGAATAGTCTATGAATTTAATTTATATGCACCAAATATAAAGTAATTCAATTTTAAATATTTTTAAATAAATAATACTATTTATTTTAAAGTTAATTTGGACCTAGAATCACCTCTCAAAATAATTTTTTCTTTCTATTTTAGGCAAACCCATATATATATATATATATATATATATATATATATATATATATATATATATATATATATATATACACATATATTATTTGTAGTTTGTATTTTCATCTTAATGTGGTGCATTTTTTTCTTCTAATTTTTCTATTTCTAGATCCTTTATTATTATTTTTAATTAATGTAATTAATAAAACTGAACACTCTTCTTGTATGAAAAAAAACTGAACACTCATCAAATTCTATAGGAATAGGAGTATACTCTGTTTAAGTTTTGCAACTTTGACAATTTGCATTTGAAAAAGTAAACTCATCATGGGTCTATCCAAATTAGGGAGACTTGACTCGAGAAGCTGACAAAATAAAGTTATTAGAGTAGGTAATGAATTGAAGATTGAGAGGTCAGAGTTCTTAGTTAAATTAGATGATTGAAATTAGATTCGAAAGAATCTTCTTATTTGTGACGGACTAATTTTTCGGTGATTTTTTTTTTATACAAAGCTAATTAAAACGAAAAGAAAAAGAAGAAGAAGAGACACGATAAGAACAGAAAAAAATAAAAATAAAAATAAACTAGTCTCTCAGAAAGAAGGTTCAAGACAAGTGGCTCTTAGACAGGTCAAAATGTCATCTGATGGTTAGGCATGAATTAAAAGATCTGCATCTGATGAATCAACATAGCATACACATGATACTTGACTATGAGACCTTTGATAACTTGATAAGGTTAATGCAGAGTAAGGAGTCTGAGTAGTAAACTAGTTCATCAGTAGCCAAATTTGCATGTAAAATGTCAGAAGACTCTATATTTAGGCGAAATCCAACAAATGACATGTCACTATTTTTATGTTCCTCCTTTTAAAATATAATCAAAACTTTTTGAAAAAAATACAAAAACATAGTACATGTTAGTTATGTGATTTAGATCCTCAGCTGTAATTTTCTGCGGTGCAGTTTCTGCTGCACACATAAGAGCCATTGGATTGAGAGTGATTCAAAAACACCCTTTGTGCATTTGATAATCAGTCTCTCTTGTGACTTAAGAAACCATTGGACCAACCATTTACGTAATAACCATGATCTAGGTTGGATATTTATCATATTTATAGAGAGGAAAATTCTTGGGCGACAAAGTTCGCCAATCATGGACATTAAGCCACTACATTGATTTGGTGTGATACTTTACCTTCGTTTCTACGTGATGAGTTGTTAAGGAACAAACTTGGTGTTCCTTATTATCGTTATTAGCTTGTGTCACTTTATTTTCTTATGGGGTTAACGTCTAGTTCCCCATTTGTATATTTTTTTCCCTCTTTCTATTTATATAATAATGAGATGTACTCAGTATTTGATATCTAAATGGAAAATTGTCCTCTCTTAATTATGTTATACATGTACGTTTGCAAAACAGGTTAATATAGTATTAGCAGAGTATCATATGACTTGGATTCATCTCCATGTGACCATGTCCCGATCCTATACGACGGCTATACAACAAAATACCACTTTTTATTATTTGTGTTTGGTGAGACTATTCTATACCCTTTAATGATATAGGGGTATTTGCCAATAATTAATAAGAATAAACAACTTTTATTCTTTTTTTCTTCCGCTCAATATAACTTATTTTTATTGATTGATGGATAAATATCCTAATTATTAAAGGGTAAATTAGAAAGAAAATAAAAATTTTGTGGTGATACTAAAAGAAAATGGCCAATTTGATAAAGATAATAGATATGGACTTTTTTGCCACACATTGAGAAATTCAGTGCTAAAATTCTTGTGATGAAGAAAGCAAATTATTTGGGGTCTCTATTTTAATGGACCTCATTCCAAGTCTTTGGTCAAAATTGACTAAAATTATCCAATAGAGCAAAACAAAATCCGAAAGAATTCGAGTTCGATTTTTGTGTGGAATAATTTTTTAGCTAGATTTTACTTAACTTATGGTATAACTCTAGACTATTAAGGTTCCCTTCTCCTAGGACCTAGAGGTTAAAAAAAAAAAACTAGGTATCACTAATGAAATTTTTAGAAGAGGAAGTTGGCAAGTTACACCTCAAACAAAATTTCAAGTCCTCTTTAACTTACTCTGGCTTGGCTTATCAGTTATCACTTTCTTCTTCATATTTTTATTTTTTATTTTAAGGTACGCTATTGAATATTTCTTCGTTCCAGAATGGTAAAGAATTTGAAGTTTCTGAACAAAGAAGAGAGTCAAAGAGGTAGGGTCGTCAAACGATGATAGTATTTAGTTAGATTATAAAATTACTACTCCCTCCGGTCTCAAATATAAGCAAAGATTCTTTTTCTAGGTTCATTGAAATATTTATGTATGTATTTGGTTCACATTTTAGTACGAATACATAAATAATTTAATGTACCTAAAAAACAATTTTTGCTTATATTTAAAAAGAGAGGAAATATAGTTTAATTTTTTATCTTTCAGTTTAGAATATATAATCATTTACCAACTACTGAGAATTTGTAATCATTGTTCAAATATAATATACCTCTGACAGAGGGAACTTATAAGAAATCAAAACAATAATATGAAAAATCATTTTTACTTTTAAGGACACCTGGCGTGAGGATTATTGATGCATAGATTAATTGACTAATTTCAATCTTAACTAAAGTTTATTTGAGGTAGGAAATCTGATAACTCTTCCTAGAAAACTTCAAATTTATTAATGTAGTTTTATAGTTACCTTTTTTTTGGGCTTTGCGTCTTTTTTCACCAAAAAAATATACAAAATCATTTATTAAAATAATGCAATTAATTGTTTAATGTGTAAAAATGTAATTTACCTTTATTTTTGCTTGATTGAATTTTACATAATGATTAAGGGAGACAGACATATACTCAACAACAAATATGTCTAATACTCATAGTTCATTCAATGGTTGAAATATTACCGGTCACTTGATTTGAAATAGTAGAGAGCAAATTACCATATGCATAAGCTAAGAAATTGAACGCAAGTGGTTAATGAATTGTCCTCAAGACAAATCATTCAAAAGAAGAAAAAAAAATCACCATAGTATGTATTGTCCCAGCTTTTTTTCTTCTTGGTATTAGTTTTCCTTATTTAATTAATTCGTTGTTGATATTTTTTATTTGGGCCACATTAATTTTAAATTGGGTTCCAAAGGCCCACGGAAAATACAGAAATAAATAAATAAAATGATTTTATTTTTGTACGATGATAAAAGGAATGGATAATTTTGATTATGGGAACATCATTGAAAACTAATCGGATCCAATGACCTCATACAAAATATTGACAGGATTTTTATGTAAAACTAATAAAGATCTATTTTCAATGTCTATAAATCCTTCAATTGAGCTCATAAAAAAACCTTTTAAATGATAACGCCAATGTTATTAGGCTGAATATCTTGGGTCATTATAGTTGTGTGTAAATTCAGTGACATTTAATATTTCGTTTAACAAGAGACAAAAAATCCATTTTCAATATCTTTTTATTCCTTGAGTTGTTGGGCCCAAAATTAAGTCAGTGAAAACTACAAACAAATTCAAAAAAAATTCTTTTCACACCCCCGTTACACTTGCGCGCTCACTAACGATCCCAATTATCCCCTGGTTACTTAGGATGCTAGTGTGTAAAATTGCTCAAACTGAAAAACCATCGCCCTCATGCTAAATTGCGAGTAGTGTTCGCATTCCATATAGCGAACATGTGGCTGTAAAAAACACAGTCTCTCATGTAGTCAAAATTGATTGCCACGTGAAAGGCCGTGATGTGGCTCTAGCAAATCCCACTGCATCAAGATCTCTAAAATGGGGGGGGATCATTGTGTGAAAAATTTCGCACCAAACTCATTCTCTCCCTCTCTCATTTTGTCATTTTTTGTTCTTTTTTATTTTAGTTAGTTTCGTTTAAACGTTTGCATAGTCCGTTGTCGGTTACTCATATCGCTCCTACCAGTGTTGTTTAGTCACCTTGGTAATAGATTGAACATGTACTTAAACTTCGTGGTATGTGGTTCGATTCTCACAGAAGGTCAAAATTCTATAGAGAGAGGAGTAGAGAAGATCATGAGGTACAGTGCTGGGTGGCTTACTATATAAGAGGACGGACCCTTGCTGTTTACAGTTGAGATCACTTGTTCAAATGGAGGATGATTTAGGTTTGTTCAAAATATGGTTTAAAAAATAAATATAAATAACTTATTTTGGATGATTTGAATTTAGTTTGTATTATGAGAGTTTCTTTTGCCGCCCTATGAGTTTCTCAAACACCATGTTACTTAAGTAGCGGACAATGTTGTTTGCTCAAATTTTTCATTTTTACTCATCCACTACTTAAGTAGCGAATGCGTAAAAATAGGGCGCGCAAGAAACTCTATTGTATTATATACTCCCTCCGGTCCAATGTATAAGGAACAATTTGGAAAAAACACACAGACCAAGAAACCTTATTTTTTTAATTAAAAATTCTAAATCTTTTTGTCTATTTCAAAAATAACATTGGTGTATTAATTTACACTTCTCTCTTGTAATTATCTACATACACCACTATGCTTAATTCCAATGTGACTTTTGCTATTCACAAGCCTTTTGGTGTGCTTGTTGTTTCCCTCCATATTTTTTGTATAGAGAATATGTAATCTAATTAATGCATGACAGGGGAATGACTAACCTTTAATAAGGGTAGAAATGGAAATATTTAATTAATAAAGCATAATTTTATAAGTTGTTTCTTATATAAAGGACCAAAAAAAAATTCAAATTGTTCCTTATACATTGGACCGGAGGGAGTATTAGGTAAGGACCTTGTCTATTTTTTTGTTTGTTTGATATGTGATGTCTAGATTTAATTTTTCTTATTTTGGATGATTGATAACTAGATATGTTATAATTTGGTTTGTGGGAAATGCAATGTACGTTTGAGTCTAGTTCGTGAAAACAAATGGTCTCTATTAGTCGTGTAAAAATGCAATATAGATTTAGTTTAATTTGTGAAAAAATTATTGATCTTGTATATATATATATGTATAGTATAAATGTATGCTTTTTTTTGTATATATTTTTTTTGCCAAAAATCTTGCTAAACAACATAATTTAAAACAAAATTTATATTTTGCCATTTTCAATTTTTTTTTTGGAAAAACTAAAAAAAAATACTACCTTAGCCCGAAATCCCGATGCCCGAATTGGGCCGGGCTCGATCCTACTTTTTTCCCCCGTTTTACATTCGGGCTTTTTAGCCCGGTTCGATGTAGCCCGAAGCCCACTCGGGGCTGGCCCAAAATGAGCCTGATAGTCCATTTTTACAACTCTAACTGTAAGAATCACTTATGGAAACGGCAAAAACTTTGAAGACTAAAAATATATAAAAAATTTAGTAGGAACTAATTTTATTTTAGAAAGTCGTATAACTTTTTATACCAAATATAATAGAGACTAAAAATATATTTAACCCTATTTCATTCTTATCCCGCTCTTTATTCTTCTGCTCATTAAAGGGACCTTTTAAATTTTTGTACCATCAAGAACTTTATAGTGTCTCTATATTCGTGGTAAGTTTCATGAGATATATGGAGGATGTTATCGTAACCTATTATATACAAATCAATGGTCCATTCCTTTTCCCAAAGATTGAAGGAAGCCCACATAATTGAAATGGATATTTTTGCACTTCAATCTAGGGTGCTCGCGGTACGGTTCGGTTCGGTTTTGAGCATAAAAGTCATTCTAACCGCGAGATAAAAATGCAATGCGGTTCGGTTTGGTTCGGTTGGTTTTTAAAAAGTCATCCAAACCAAACCAAACCAATGCAGTTAGGGTTGGTTCGGTTTGTGCGGTTTATCGCGATATAAAAAATATAACGATATTACCAACTTGTTACAAAATAAACATAGGAAATTTTAATTTATTTATTGTTTACATGATATAATATTCGTAAACATAAATTTCATATACATAAGAACTTATTTTTAATACAAATAGTATAGTTTTAGATCGCGTTAAATGATATGTTTTGACAGCCTACTGTTATATGGACTTAATTTGGGTTGGACTTGCTAAGCTTGACTATGTAATAGGTTGATTGCTACTTGTTGATAGATTTAAGTTATGTATTGCGGTTTGGTTCAGTTTTCTAAAATGAAAACCGCAAACAAAACCAAACCGCGCGGTTTAGAAGAAAAAATGATCCGCGCAGTTTAAAATAAATGCGGTTTTTTGCAGTTTCGGTTTGGATTGGTTCGGTTTGCGGTTTTGCTATTGGATTAGTTCGAATACGATCACCCCTACTTCAATCTAGCACTTCAATCTTGACTTTTAGTGGACAAAATACAGAAAAAAGAAGTATTTCGTGGATAGATCACAAATATAGAAGGAAAAAAAAAAGGTACTTCAGATATTGTTCACATTATATTGTAAATAAATCACTCAAGTACTACCATGTCTTTTCTTGATACTTTCCTCCAATTTGCAGAATTCTAATTTCTAATTCCAATTCATTTTACTCAAAAGAAAATTAATAATTAATGATAAATGCTGTGAATTCGACAAGAAACGTGGAATAATATAAGAATGGAAACTAAAACTAAAGAGTCCAATAAACAAAAAATTCAAACCAATAAACAATCTAAAACTTATTTGTGGAGCAATCCAATAAACAATCTAAAGAGTAAAGATTAAAAGAGTAGGATAATAAATACATTAAAATTGTTTACTCAGTTCAATCCAAATTGGATTGAACTACGAATAAGGAGCGGATAGTTCTTTAGTTCACTATGAATAGATTATAAGAGATGCAAAGAGTTATAAGGAATTAATTTTAAGAGTTCTCAATAAACAAACATCAATTTTAACCATTTGACTTTCTTTCAACCCTAAAAAAATTTCATTCAAGAACTCAATAGACAAAACACGAATCCTTTCCAGAATATTTCTAACTACCTTAGATATTTAAAATGTGTTGTGCAACCCAAACCACTTACCAAGAAACACTCAACCCTAAAACCCAAATCCTCTTTTTGGTTGTAGTGAACTTTGATTTTTCCATTATGTTTTTATAGAAAAAGCATGCATGATTCTAATCAACCTTCGATTCCATTATTTATTATGTTGATCCGAATCAACCATTGCTGAAGTTGAAAAATCAATGAATTTAAGAAATTAATCTCCACAATTTTGCTCGTTGACTTAGTGACGC
Source organism: Trifolium subterraneum (assembly GCA_951799995.1). Classification (NCBI taxonomy): domain Eukaryota; kingdom Viridiplantae; phylum Streptophyta; class Magnoliopsida; order Fabales; family Fabaceae; genus Trifolium; species Trifolium subterraneum. Next base: position 49,018,823 of record OX637461.1, on the reverse strand, counting down.
GCCATACCTTTTTCCCCATCAACAATCGTTAACCATCAGATACAAAGGACAAAGGGGCTAGAACTTCAATGAAATATTATTAACATTACTTACTAAAAATGGAGATTACAAAGATACATAACAACTTAAAATATTACTAGAATACTAAAAGACACAACACATAAGTTCAATAACTTTTTTTTGATAAAAGTTCAATAACTTATTAGCCCATAACTTTAGGGATCGTTTGATTCCATTTTCAAAAACAGTTTTTAACTAGTTTTTAAAAAATTAAAAAAAATAAATTATTGGTAATCCAATTTTACAAAAGTGTTTTCAAAACTTTTTTCTGTTTATCAATTTTTAGAACTAAAAAAGTAAAACAGGTTCAAAAAGTTTCTCGAAAAAAATCGAAATTTTTAAAAATATTTTTCTCTTTTTAAAAATAGTTTTGTAAAACACTTTTATAAAACAATTTTAAAAATTAAAAACCAAAATCATTTCAAATATGCCCTTATCTAACAACTCACTACATATCCTTAAATTACTTTTCAACAAAATTGTTAAAGCTCAAACAAACTTTGATATAGGTAAAAACTTGGTGAACACATCTCCCTATTGTTATTATGATATGGTTGTTGACTTAATTTGTGTAACTATATCCCTAATTGCTAGCAGCTACTATATTTATATATTAGGTAATTAGGGATATACCAAACATGACAGTTTATCTGTTGAAAATATATCAATAGATAATAATTACGTAAGCAGGGATATAGCTATTATTATTTTGATAAGGTTATTTTTATATTGCCTAGTAAAGTGTAATAATTTCTTGATTATTAGGATATGACTGTTGTGCTTAATTTTGTGTAAAAGTAGCGTTAGGAGATTCAATATCATATCAAAAAACACTTATGCTTCTATTTTGTAATACTTGTTTCCATATTTTGGTTGTTCAGGTGGAGTTTTTTTTGTTGGTTTTCTACATTTTTTATTGGAGGTTTGGTATTCTCCTTGAGCTTTTTGCATCCCGTGGTTGAAGTTAGCTTGCTGCCTCGCTTGGAACTGAGGAGTGATGTGCTTCTTTTTTCTGCTATTTTGTAATTTGTCGGTAATATGGAGGTGTTTGTAGACGTACAGTTGGTTTCTTTATTTCAGTTGCACTACTATAGAAGTGTTATTGGAGTGATTTTTGGGTAGTTTGTTAGTGGGGGGCCAAGTAGTATTCTCGATCTGTTGGTTGGTCTCTGTATTTTGTGTTTTTAGCATCTCTTTTGTACCGGTGTTTGTGGTAATTGTTCAATTAAGATTTGTCTTGTACTCGGATCAGTTTTGTTTATGAAATGAATATATTACAAGAGTTTTTCCGTTATTAGAGTATTTTAGGAATTTTATCAATATTATGTTTTGAAAGTCTAAATACTAGTAATTGGTACTATTTTTAAAATTTCAAGAGCAGGGAAAAAAAAGAGCAATTGTAAAAAAAAAAAAAAAAAAAATACAATAGCGCTTTTCTGGCACGGGCGCTGTTAAAGGTGACCCATAATATGTAAATTAAGAGTTTATAATAGCGTTTTCAGTAGGGGCGCTGTTAAATATCTAATATATGATAGCGAAAACTTGTTTCCATAAGCCTTGTTGGTCGCGGCAGCTTACATTCAATAGCGCGTTTTTCCAGAACTGCTATTAAATGTCGACATTTGATAGCGCTTCACAAATGCTATTATAGGCATCAAACCTATAATAGTGGTATCAGTAATAGCGTTTTTAAGCGCTATTAAAATAAAAAAAAAGTGCTATTAAAGACCATTATTTGTTGTAGTGATTCTTTTATTTATTTAAAAAAATATTGTTAAAACAAAATAATTTTTGACTTTTAACCTTTTTTTTAATAAAAAAATACTAAAATACAATCATAATTCATGTGGAAAGACGCGTAACGGGGATACCCGATCCCCATTGGATAGGGGTTTGGGGTTATACTTTTTATCTCCGCATGAAATTGAAATAGATTTGGGGAAATCCGAACTCTATGGATTTGGGTTTGAGGAGGGCAAAATCCGCCCCGCCCCCATTCGCATGCCTAACCCCGAATGGAGCTGCTCTAATGGTAATTTAGGATGCACAACGTGTTTGACTATTTCAAAAACTCATCTATATTAATGTGTGAGTGTGATATGATTCTTTTGAAATGTCCACATTTTGAAGGCTGCTTTGTTTTGTTTTTGAATAATATTCTAAAATGGACATTTATACGTCTCATTATAAATGTCACTTTTAGTTCATACACATTTCTAAAAAATAAATTATTAGGTGTATATATTGATAGTTTTTAGAATAGTTTTTAAATATCAAATACAAACACTTGATGTGTTTATTTCAATCTTTATTTTAACTTTTTATCAAAAGAACTTGTATTTGACACTATATATGTGTCTTAGTATTATAAAGTTTCAATTTCTATATTGAATTTAATTCTATCTTATAAAACTAACTTGTAAGGTGATAGATACGACACTTTATAAAAACTCTATCTTTTATCTATTTGGGATTTGTGTTTTTACCAATACATCCCTTTACGCTGAGTAATATTGGGTTGATTCATGAATATAAATGGCAGGTGATACGAATCAATAAATTTTGATATTGCATATAAGTGACAATTTGTCACCGGTTGTTCAATATCTTTTAAGACAACAAAAATTCTAGGACTCTTTAACTAGAGCAAGGACTTTCAAACGCTCGTATGAAACAATTTTCTCATGCCTACCTATTGTCAGCATCTCAAATTACTATCTGATCCACCTATGGCTACTAAATCTATCTTGGTGACAGTTTGATTTCATGGTCTTCCAAATGCCAACACACTATTTCTTTTCTCGGTTCAATGCCGAAGCCGAGTACCACGAAGTAGCTAATGTAGTGTCTGACTCTTGTTGGATCAGAAACTTACTATTAGAATTACATTGCCCAGTTACAACAACTACTCTAGTCTATTGTGATAATGTGAGTGCGGTTTATCTATTCGGTAACCCAGTTCAACATCAGCGCACCGAACACATCGGGATAAATATGTATTTTGTGCATGAAAAAGATACTCGCGGCCAAGTATGAGTCTTGCATGTTCCCTTCCGTTAATAGATTGCTGTCATATCCACCAAAGGACTTTCGTTGCAACTCTATGAAAATTTTCGTGATAGTCTCAATATATTTGTCAACCCCCCATTTCGAGTCAACTACGACGGTTTATTAAACTACTATTGTACATATCTCCTTATTTAGAATGGCAATGAATGTATTTAATTAGCAATGATTTTATTTTATATTAGCTAGTCATTATTGTATAGAAACCTCGAAAACTCTCTTTGTATATAACCTAACACAAATGAATAAAAACTAGACACTGACCCGTGCGAAGCACGGGTTTTGTCGATTATCATATATGATATGAAAAGAAATATAACAAAAATTTCAAAATATATATAAAATATTCCGTGATTATTTTTTTCAATTATATGTAATTTGTAACAAATCAGTGATTATTTTGTTCTCGTATAAAAATTAGTATTTTGGCATAGTTTCATATAAAAATCTTGAAAATAAAATAAAAAACGAAAATATAAAATGGAACAAAGCAAAAAGAAAGATTTGAAAAAAATATATATCATTATAATTACGTGTTGCAAAAAAATATCACAATGATTTGAAAAATATAAATAATTATAATTATATATTAGGAATAATTGAAAAAATATGTATTGGATTTGTAAAAAAAATCACAGCTATAATTATAGGATCATGTCAATATCCCTTGATAGAGGATACGGTAACAAATATATCACTGTAATTATAATTATGAATATAAAGACGTAGTTATATAATGGTGTATGAAAAATATATCAAATAAATTCAAATGATGTAGTGACAATTGAGTTAAGTAAATGTGAGAGGACATGAGTTCAAATCTTGGTGAGCAAATTTTTTAACTTTTTTACTTACATGATGATTAAATTAGGGTTAATTGAAGACTTAACTCGTTTTATATTTATAATGAAGACTAGATTTATTATACTTACAATTAGAATATTATATTGTGTTTAACTCAAGCTTACATTCCGTAAAAAAAATAAAAACTCAACCTTACATAGCCATTTATAAACTCATTTCAGACAGATCTTTAATTTTTGTGGAAGTTAGGTTTTTACCCATCAAAACAAGGCTAATGCTACGGTGGACCACCTTTACAAGTGGTCCACTGTGGACAAGTGATATACCGAACATGAATTTTATAAAATTTACTGTTGGATTGAAAGTTTATATCGTATAGATCATTCATAAATTTTTTTAAATTTTTTGAAAATCATTAAGTTGTTGAGACCCATCAAGATTTATGTTATTTAACAACCATTAATTTTGATGTGTTTCAATAACATATATTCGTTATAGTGTTATTCGTGACTAATCCACCATGAACTACTTGATAAAGTGGTCCATATTAAAATTTACCATCAAAATAATATTCAAAACGTGACACTTAAAAAATATCACTAAGCAAGAGAAATCACATGTGAAAAGACAACACTTTGAAAAGTCTGTAGATCTCAACCATACCAACTCAACTAGAACACATGTAAACATTTTGCACCATAGAATCCTTGTACTATAAAAGGATCTAAGTCTAACTCAAAGTACATTCCTAAATAACTATTTTTCCATTAAATCATATCAATTAGCTGTCTCCAACACATTATCACAAGCTCAATACCTTAAGGTTTCATATGGTTGAGAAATTACATGTCTAACAAACTTAATACCTTAAGATTTTGGATAAAAATATAGTGTCTAACTCACTTGCAAAGTTGTTTTTAAGTCTAATGTAGATGATCTCTTGGATGTCCCTTCGTGACCAACAGTTATATCAGAGTTTATGGTTCGACGAAAGTTTCCTCCAGCTCCTTGTATCTAAGGTCTTCCTGACAAAGGTAGTCAGACGACGGATCTCGTTAAACACATTTACCACGGTACAAGTACATGTGTATGTGGTAGAAAAAAGCTTCAATTTGAGGGAGAACATAAAGAGTTGTATTACTCACAGAGATTGTTGTGGAAAAGTGTGAGATGAGTTAAATTTCATATCGACCAGAAAAGTGGAGTTACAAAAATCACATTTGAAAAGAAAACACTTTGAAAAGTAAGCGAATCTCAACCATATAGAATCCTTACACTATAAAAGCATTTAACTCATGTTACATTCCTAAATAATTTTTTCTTCATTCTTTTTTGCCATTGAATCATATCAATTAGCCATCTCGAACACAATCACAAGCTGTTAGAAGTCCCACATTGGCTAGAGATATTGCATAGATAACCTTTATAAAGTAGTGCAAACCTCAACTCTCAAGCTAACTTTTGTGGTTGAGTATAAGCCTCTCAAATTCTAATACAAGCCATACAAAATTTGCACATTGTGTCATGGCTCAAATTTTCAACTCTTCAAATTCATTATACAATTTCATTGTAAGAGATGGTAATGGAATCAAAGGCTTGGTAGATTCAGGTTTATTAGAGGTTCCAAAAATATACATACAACCCATAAATGAAAGAATCAACAAAAAAGATTCAAAACCATGTGACATGCCACCAATTGATTTGTCAAAGCTCAATGGAACAGAACATGACAAAGTGGTGGATGAGATTGTTAGAGCAGCTGAGACACTTGGATTTTTTCAAGTAGTGAATCATTGTGTTCCTTTGGAGTTAATGGAATCAGTTAAAGATTCAGCACACAAATTTTTCAACATGCCACCAGAGGAGAAAGTTGTTTACAGAAAAAGTGTCAGTCCAAGTTTAAAGATGAGATATCAAACTAGCTTTGCTCCTGAGATAGAAAATGTGTTGGAATGGAAAGATTATATCAATATGGTATATAGTAGTGATGAAGATGCTCTTCAATATTGGCCTAATCAATGCAAGTAAGTTCATTAATTAACAACTCCAACTGTCCCAAAATATAAGAGAAAATTGGTCAAATAAAGTTGATGTATACATCAACTTTATTTGACCAATTTTCCATCAACTTTATTTGACCAATTTTCTCTTATATTTTGGGACAGAGGGAGTATATACTAGTACTCAACATAAATATATTTTTAGTCACTCCTTTTGATTTCATTTTCTCCTATTAATTCTAGGAATATGAGGGTTTTTTTATTTTATTTTATTAATCCTCTGATTTTCGACAAAAGAGGCTCTGAAATATTTAAAATATGATTGGGAGTTAGTTAAAGTCTAGAATTGGAGTTAGGTCGACCTTTTATTGAAACTCTCATTAACCACTTGATTCTTATAGTAAGTGAATAATATTTCTTTAATTTAGTCGATAAAATATGACATCAAACTTATTTTCTCAACAATATGTTTCGACCGAGGAGCACGTCGTTAGTTTGACCCTTAAAATTGAAATATTTTCTCATGCAAAATGTAAATTAAAATAATAAATGATAAATTTAAGATTTAATCACTCATACTCACACTTGAAAGTTGAAACGCAACAAGTGAGTTTTCATATCATGTTTCCACATCTTTAAGTTGATCCAATATAAGGATGTACACCCGCTCCCCCTACTTAGTCGAACCAAGGTTCTCAGAACCGAAATTACCATTGAACCAATATTTTAGGACCACAAAAGAGGGAGACACCAGATTTTCATATCCAAACACCTTAAGACATATTGTATGTGAGTTACCTCTCTTAGATATTCAACATTTTATCCACGTCTAAAAGATGTAATATTTAATCACTCACTTAATTAAAACCCAACACATATAAAATATGTGGTTTTTTTTTGTCAAACAGCCTAGTGGCTAGAATAAGTGGAGTGTCCCTGGTTCGAAACCGGGCTCCTGCACATATATTACGATATCTCTACCAACTGAGCTAAGTTCACGGGATAAATATGTGGCATTTAATTGAATATTTAAATTAAAATACTTTATGCAACTGGAATTAAATATATATCTAGCTAGTTAAGTTATTTCTTTCTATATTTGCAGGGAAGTTGCACTTGAATATTTGAAGTTATCATCCAAAATAGTTAAAGACATCTTGAAAATATTAATTGGTAAGTTAGGAGTGGAATTAGATGATTCAAAAATTGAGGGTCTAATTGGTTTGAAGATGGTTAATATGAACTACTACCCAGCATGCCCAAATCCAGACCTTACAGTGGGTGTAGGGCGTCACTCAGATGCAGGGACTATCAGATTTTTTTTTCAAAATGTCCCCTTTTTCATTCAAATGCACCAAAATATCCCTTTTTTTCAAAAAAACACCAAAATGTCCCTGTGGGCCCCACGACTGCACACAAAGTCATATGGCTCCCGTTTGAAGGGAGCCACTCACCCTCATATGGCGCCCATGGGAAGGGAGCCACCCAATTTCCCTTTTTTTTTCATTTTCGTTGATTATTTAAATGAAAGGGTTAGGGTTGGGGTTTTTAAGGGTTTGGGATTTTGGGGTTATGAAATTTTGGGGTTTTAGGGTTATAAAATTTTGGGGTATTAGGGTTATGGACGCAGGCATTTGATGGAGGTCTTCGGTGGGGTCACATGACAAGCAACCTTGCCGAGTCTATGAACTCTGTGTTTAAGAATGTTCGCAGTCAACCTATCACAGCTTTGGTCAAATCAACCTACTATAGGTGTGGTGCACTATTTGCAAGAAGATCATCTCAGTCTGCAGCTGTTTTAGGTTCCGGCCAAGAATTCACAGAAGCATGCCAGAAGCGGATTGCAGAACAAGTCTCTATGGCGAACACACACGAAGTCACTGCTTTTGATAGGCATACTTATACTTTTTCGGTAAAAGAAAGTATGAATCACAACTATGGTCGACCTATGACACATTACAGGCTCAATTTACTTGAAAAGTGGTGTGATTGCGGGATCTTCCAATCTTTACATTTGCCATGCTCACATGTTATTGCTGCATGCTCTCACGTTCACCAGTCCTATCAGATGTTCATTTCGGACGTGTACAAAACTACAACGGTATTATACGTTTACAACAAAGAATTTCAAGTTGTTCCCGGTGAAAGGTTTTGGCCGGAATATCATGGCGTTCGAGTAACGTCTAATCCTGAGATGAAAAGAATCCAAAAAGGACGTCCTAAAAGTACACGAATTAGAACGGAAATGGACGACTTCGACAAAATCCCAAATGCTTGTGGGTTGTGTCGGGTACCAGGTCATAAACGTAATGCTTGTCCAAATGCTGCAGGGCCCTCCACGCAACATTAGTTTTTTTAATGTAATTTTTTCTCTACTATTTTTTTTCATGTACTTCTCTCCTATTTTCTATTATGTAATAAATAAATATCTATGTTTTTTAAAGTTGTTTTTTGTAATATTTAATCTTCAATAAGAATTATTTCACAAATAAAAAAAACAAAACCCCAAATACTCATAACCCTAATACCCCAAAATTTCATAACCCTAAAACCCCAAAATTTCATAACCCCAAAACCCCAAACCCTTAAAAACCCCAACCCTAACCCTTTCATTTAAATAATCAACGAAAATGAAAAAAAAAAAGGGAAATTGGGTGGCTCCCTTCCCATGGGCGCCACATGAGGGTGAGTGGCTCCCTTCAAACGGGAGCCATATGACTTTGTGTGCAGTCGTGGGGCCCACAGGGACATTTTGGTGTTTTTTTGAAAAAAAGGGATATTTTGGTGCATTTGAATGAAAAAGGGGACATTTTGAAAAAAAAATCGGACTATCACAGTGCTGCTCCAAGATGGAATTGGTGGCTTATATGTCAAAGCAGAGAATGAAGTTGGAAAAGAAGAGTGGCTTGAAATCCCACCAATCCATGGAGCTTTAGTCATCAATGTTGGTGATGCTTTAGAGGTATGATGTTAGTAATTTCAAAATGTTTTTTTGGATAACCCATATGGGTTGAAGTATATGTGAGCAAAACTCTAATAAACGGTGAAAATAGTATTTTTTTGAATTAGCGGTCGTTTAAGTTTTACGTTTGCATCAGACAGGTCTTTTAAGTTTTTTAAGTATTAAATAAGTCCTTTAAGTTTTATGTTTGTATCAGATAGGTCTTTTAAGTTTTTTAAGTATCAGATAAGTCCTTTAACTTTTAAGTTTGTATCAAATAAGTCCTATTTCTTAAGGACCTATTTGATACAAACTTAAAATTTAAAGGATCTATCTAATACAAATGTAAAACTTAAAGGATCTATCTGATACTTAAAAAACTTAAATGACATATCTGATACTTAAAAAACTTAAATGATCTATTTGATACAAACGTAAAACTTAAAGATATAGATACATTTTGCCTATTGAGTTATAAAAAATAATATAAGAGAAAACACCTTTTTAAATGATAAGTTTGAAGAACTTTTAAAAGGAAGAGATTTTACTACTTATATTTAGAAAGTTTTAAATAAATCTAAAAATACGTATTTGAAATTCAATATTTACATTATAGAAAAGAGGAAAAATTGATTTTGGTGTTTCTCATAAATTTTTGATAGGACAATAGTCCCTAAAAAAATAAAACTCAAATCAGTCCGACATTTTCAAGCATAAATTAGTCTCTTTTTTATAACGAATCGGAACTAATTTATCTTCAATATTAAAATGTCAGATACACATTTTAATTTTATTTTTGTTTGAGATTGAATTAACCCGTTTGCATATCCACTCTATGAAACATGTAAATCTCAAATTGATCCTTACAATATTTTCATATTATTTTTAGATTTGCACCTATATTATTTTTAGATATGTCCCTCAACTTATTTAAATCTTCCTTTTGAAAACTTTTCTTTGATATTTATATTTTTACTCAAATACTTTTTATTTTATTTTTTTGATGTAACTTAAATACTTTTTAAATATATAAAACCAATTAATTCAACTCTAAATAAACACTTATACTCCCACCTAAAAACATGTGCGAGTAAGTTAGCAAATATACTCCGACTATATATATTGACTAAAAAACTAATTTTATCTCTATGAATTGCTCATGAGTAGTGGCTAAAAATTGTTCCTTAATTACCCTGCACTAACAAAAACAACTTCCTCAACTGTAACATTAATATTATTCTTTGAATTCAACAAATTATGAATTATAAAAATGGACAATTTAATATATAAGTGAATATAATCTCATGGTTAAGGAATCAAACAAATAGTACAGATAATAAAACAATTGAATAATCATAGCTAGTCAAATTAAAATAAATTAAAAATCCAATTTGTACTAGTGAAGGTCTATCGCAGAGGGAAGGACAAAAACTGTAGTACATTGGATTAGCAGCGGAAACTATATAATTTGAGGAAAATAAAAACCTGTGATGTGTATGCATGTGTTGTGGTTTTGTGTGAAAAAAACATGTGATTGTGTTTGAGGTCAAATGGGGTTTCTGTTTTTAATTAATTAAAATAAATTTACAAAACTAACCCTATAATTATAAATATGATTACTATTTTAGTAAAAGGCAAGTGGGAGTAGACTTGCTAATTTATTCCCGCATATTTTTGGTGGGAGTAAGTTAGAAATACATTAATGGAAGCATTTCAATTGAATATAATTCGCTTGTTAAAAAAAAATTGAATATAATTTTAAAATTTAAATGCAGCTTTAGTTGATTGTATTTTGCTATAACTATAGTTTTGGTTCTCTTAATTTTAGTTGTGTAATTTTGGTCTCTTTGTTCAGAAATTTTTACCAACCTATGACTTTGATGATCCCATTTGAGAGTAAAAATTTATTGTCAATAAATTAATTGACCTGATATGATATGAAGAGCGTAATTGTTGCTGATAGTCTTTTATAATATGATGTTAAATTGAGTTTACCTTAGTTGGTAGTAGATTGCATTATATATGCATGGATCGGTTCGAACTCCAGTCATGTCACTTATCCACCTTAAATGTTGTATTTGTAGCCACTAGTCTATTGGACAAAAAAATTCAGTGGGTTTATAATTTGATTCCTAATATACCAAATTGATGCAAATTTGTTGAAAAGATACAATCTTATTCTGGAATCTAATTTGATTCCTAATATATTACCCCCTTCTTTAAATATAAGACTCTTTGAAAAATTAGCGAGATTAAGAAAATTAATTGTGGTATTAAATTTGTTGATAATTAATAGTGTTTTTACAATTTGATCTTTTACAGAGAAAATGAGTTAAATATTATTTACAATATTTATTACAGATTATAATATAAGATGTATTTTAATTAGGGGTATTTGGTAAAAAAATAATTAATGATCTTAAAAATTTTAAAAAAATCTTATAAAAAGAGACAATGATAAATCTATAAAATATGTTATATTTAGTGACGAAGTTAGCACAAGTGAATATTAGTGAGAACCATTAAAAATTGGTCCCACTAATTGGCGAGACCCCAATAATCTCCACTTATGTCTATCTCTAAAAACAAATCATGATAGGAGTTAAGATTCAACATGTGATTTAACAAAGTAGAGTAAAAATAACGTGATTTTCCACTAATTGACTCATCAGAGCTGAATGAGATTGTTAGAAAATAGCATTATCTAACATTTGATCCAACTAGAGTTGTAAAAGAATTTTTCTCTTCAATCTCTTCAATCTCTTCAACCCCCAAACTCTTTTCTATCCCACCACCCCCTCGAATTTCCCTTTTTTTCTTTGAGTAAAAATTTCGAAACGTATCTTTCGATTTTTTTTTTGCATTGAATAAAAACTTCAAAATGTATTTTCTGATTTTTTTTTTTCAAATTTAAGTTAGAAAAACATCAAAAGACTTTAGAAAATGTGTTCCGAAATTTTCATTTAAGAATAAAAATGAAAATTGAAAGGGGAGAAAAAAGTTGCAGTTGTAAAAGTGGCTGAATAACTGACTTATTACAAGTTAAAGCCACAGCTTCCTTTAATTACACAATTTTTCACTAGGATTTGACCATGGTTACATGAAAGTCAAAACCGCATCAGTAATATACAGCAACATTTTTATTGTAGATGATCTTGAAACAAATACATCAAAGTTTAACTTCAAAAAAAAATTGGCTGAATAAACCCACGTGGCTGGTGGGCGAACATGGTTAAATGAGTTGGACAGGGCTGCTATAAATTGTTACGTGGACTATTCCCTCCGGCCTTATTTATAAGCAAAAGTTGTTTTTTACGTTCATTAAACAATTGATGTATTTAGTCTATATTTAAGGCTAGATACATCAATTGTTTAATGAACCTAAAAAAAATAATAATTTACTTATAAATAAGGCCAGAGGGAGTATTAATTAAATTTGAGATCAAAATTGTTTTAATTAAAATAGGAAAAACAAATTTTTTTTGTAAGATTTTACTTAATTAACTTACGGTCAAATTCTGAATTATTAGGGTCTCTTTTTCCTAAAAATCAGAGAGTTATTATAAAAGAAAAAAAATAGGAAGAACAAAAAGTTTATAAACTTAATTTTAAATTGCGTAATTTAAAAATTGCAGGTTCCAATTACCCATCTAAACATAGTGTAAATTGAATATGTACTAATGTATTATGGTAATTGGCAACCATAACTACTAACCCTTTTGTCATTTTTAATGAAGATCCTGAGCAATGGAAAATATAAGAGTTCAGAACACAGAGTAATGACAACATCCACTCAATCTAGAGTATCAATTCCACTATTCACTCTACCAATAGTTACAGAGAGGATTGGTCCATTGCTAGGATTGGTGAAGAAAGATGAATTGGCTGATTACAGGGAAGTATTGTGGCAGGATTACATGGACAACTTCTATGGGACTGCTCATGAAGGAAAGAAAACTATTGAATTTGCAAAGATCAACTTTGGACAATAGTATAAAGACTATGAATCAAGAATTTTATATTTATTTTCTCATTTCATGTTAGAAAACTAAAAACATTTGTTATAGGTTAAATTTTATTCTCATTTTCCAATAAAGAATCATTAATATTGCTCAGATCATTGAATATGTGACTAAAGTTACTGATGTTAACAAATTGGAACAAATTGATTCCGTCGAGGTAGTTAAAGTGGCGCTAGGCCTCTAGAGTGGTGGTTCATATTGGAAAAGATACCTGCAAAATATGTTAGCAATCCAACACTCAAGTTAGTAAAAGTGAAAAGTGATTGAAACGTACCTTGGCATGAAAGTCTCCGTGCTTATATAGTGGAGATTGTAATCGTCAATGTGGGACCCGTTGTGAAGTGTGGGGAGTTGTTGAGATTAATCTAACGGTCTAGATAAGCTATAACGAATGTATTCGGTGCAGGAGAAACACATGATCATTGTATTGAGTCAACAATAGGACCAAATTGTTCTTTATGCCCCCCGAGTTGCTTCCAGGCCCCCAAAAATTCTAAAATACCCTTAATTTGGACCCAGATTCGTTTGTATCCTAGGACCCAAAATGCTAATTTATGAACAATACGCAAAAAACTACACGCGGAAAAGTGTTAGAATGAAAAGAAAAAAATCCAGATCCTAGGATCCGAAATGTAAATATTTTTTTAAAAAAATTTGCTATTGCGGATGGACTACTACTGTTGTTGCATGTTGTTTGGTAGATTGAGAGGTGAAGCTTGAAATAGAGAGTAAAGAGTCTGAAGGTACGTGTGCGTAAGAGATGATGTGCGCAAGTCGTTACATTCTTCAAGATCTGTTAGAGGCGATAAATGTTGTAGTGACATGATAATATATACAACTCATTCTCCTTCATCATCCAAATACATTAGAACAGAGTTATTCATATCATTTAGGTTGAAACACCTTGCAAAATTATGCGCATTCGATGTCTACGTTCAAAAATAATCTAAGGGATAATTTCGCCAGTTTGAAAAGTCTCTGAGCAATATAGGGGGGCACAAGAGCAATTTTCCAATAGGACATAGAAGATGGGCTGAAATTGGGCTAAAACCATGGAAGGTTATTGAACCCGAGCATTTTGAATTTCCAGAAAAAATGATTTTAGTAACTACGCTCCCACAATTGTCAAACACAAATAACAAAGAGGATGTATTTCCTTAGGTCTAAACATAAGAAAAAATTTATTTTCTAGATACATTGAAAGATTGATGTATCTAGACTATAATATTGGCTAGATACATCAATTTTCAATGTATCTAAAACATAAATAGGAAATTATATATTTAAAACCAGAGAGAGTATAACATAATTATGTGAGAATTACGTGCAACTAATCAAATTGGAAATTTATAACTCAAATTGACCATATCATCATAAATCCTTTTCCAAGACGCTATGATCTCTGATAAGCTGAATTAGAGAGGCGCTACTAACTTGTGTAAATGCACAACTGCAAGATCTCTCTACAAAATTTACTAACAGGTCTCTCGTTTCAACCGGATGGGTGTCAGGCTCGAGCGGATTTTTTTTCCTGTAAATTCTTGTTATACAATGTTGATTAAATCTCGGACTTATGTTACTTTGGACACTAATGTTCTGGGAGTCATCTAGCAGCTTTGGAAATCCGATGTCCCCACTAAGGTAATCTTCTTTGGTTGGCGATTATTACAACATAAGCTACCTACACGGGCAGCTTTAAATCATAGAGGTATTTTGATAACCCGAATGATCTATCTTGTATTTAATGCACTACAAATATTGAGGATTGTTCCCATCTCTTCTTTCATTGTTCTTTTGCCAAAGGTTTGTGGGAAGGTATTTAGATGGGTGGGCTGTTCTCTATCAACAGAGTTGGATGGATGAAATCACTTTTCTTGCTTCTGAAATTTAGTTAAATCAAAGAATGGTAACCGAATTCGTCATTTGATTTGGTTAGCTACCACTTGGTGTATTTGGAAACTAAGAAATAATGTCATTTTCAAAGGGACTTCGCTTAATGCCTCTTCTTTACTAGACGATATTAGAGTCATTTCTTGGGTTTGGTTTAGTGGTCGTGCTGGACGCCACTCTTATTTGTCCTTTTCTAATTGGTATAGTGAGCCCTTTGTTTGTTTCCAAATTATATAATAATTTGCTTCGTATTGTAAGGGATTGAGTATCCCTTGTACTCTCTTATAATAATATTTTGCTTATAAAAAATAAAAAAATAAAAAAACTTGAGCCACATATACGCACGCAATTCAGATCAGTTAGGTACACAACTTGATTTACTGTAACTCTATTATAAATGTATTGTTAACACTAGTTAGTTTTGAGTTTATGCAACTTACTTGTAATACAAGCAACAAACCTATAGCTAGTTAGTTAGTTATAAATTGTTACAGTTGGTTACAACTGTCACATAGTTAGTTACACTCTAGTCAGAGTATATAACATGTAAGAATAAGCTTGTATGCATTAAGTGATTCAATAAAATTTTATGCATTTTTCTCTTCTCTCCAATGAGCGCAAACGGCGCCTATCGTTACTGCATTCAGGGGCGGAGCCCTTTTTGGGCTGGACAGGGCCATGGCCCGCCCTAGAATTTTTAATTTTTTTTCCATATGTATGTTATTTAGCGGCGGTTTTAAACCCCCGCTAAACTGTTCGTGTAGTTTGTTGTTCTTTGGTTTGCGGGGGTTTCTTTGTTGGAGGAGTCAGAATCCTTTAACTTGTTTTCAGTTTGCGGGGGTTTAAAACCCCCGTTATTTGGACACCCAGAATTCTTAATAATTTCAATATCTTTCTTAATTTATTTTTTGAAGGATCTCTTCTAATGTGTTATTGTTTAATGATTTATAGATGTTTTAAAATGTGTTATTTATTTTGTCAAAGTATTTAAATATATTTTTTTGGAGAAAAAAGTACTCAAATTTTTATTTAAAATAGAGTTTATGTATAAAAATTCATGTTTCATCCATCTTTTGTTAAAAAAATTTAAATTTTTGTTAGAGATTCATATAATATTATAAACATAAGTACAAGAACTAATTGAAAAGTATGAAGTTTATGCATAAATTGACATAAAATTTATTTTTAATATTTATTTCTTAAAAATAGTAATGGTCGTGACCTTTTGAATATCTTTTGAGATATTCATATTAAATATGCCTTCAATATGATATGTTTATTTTGGTAATTTTTTTTTGCATATTCATTTTATATTTGTAGCGGCCCGCCCCCATTTTTGGGCTAGCTCCGCCACTGACTGCATTGTTTCAAGCTTTGAATCTCACAAACAGAGGCGGAGCTAGGGGTGGCCCGGCCGGGCCGCGGCCCACCCCAAAAAATTGGAAATTGCTTAGATACCCCTATAGGTATATAAAATTATGAGGATAGATACATACATACATATATATATATATATATATATATATATATATATATATATATATTAATGAATGCGCTAAAATAGTATGACTTTGAAGTTGTCCTAGTGGTCTGGCTGGGTAATATCCAAATGGTGTAGGTTCGACTCCTGTTGAATGTATTTTATAATTATGTTCTTACTTCAAAAAAATCATTCTCTCTTTAACTTTTCTTTTTTCTTTTTTAAAAATAAATAAATTGTGTAAAGTGGGTTTGAAACCCACGCCAATCGAGACAAAGTTAATGTCTCAAGTCACTAAACCAATCAAATTACTCCATCCGGTCACATTTATAAGCAAAAAGAACTACTTACGCGGTGTTTAAGAAATTTAGTTAAACGTAATTAATTTTTTGATTTAATATAAAACATGAATAATTTTATAGAAATAATCTTTCTTTTTCATGGAAATCACATAAACCTTTTGAAAAGTAAGGGTATATTAGGAATAACAGTATTTATTAGTTTAAAAGTAGTTAACTTTTGCTTATAATAGTGACCAAAATTTTAAGTGATTTTTTGCTTATAAATGTGACCGGAGGGAGTATTATTTTTGTAAAAACTACTTTTCATATTTTTTTAAGGAAATTTTCGTATTTATGTATCCATTATCTTTCTCACTAATTTTCTGTGTGAATAAACACAATTTTTTATCAATTAAAAAGAATTATTCTCTTTTGATTAATCTTACTTATTTTGGATTATATCATTCTCTTTTTACTTTTTAGTGTATATATATATGTAATATAATAAAAAATATAATTGTTTATGAATAAAATAAATATTATCTTAAAGTACGCAGTTTAATTTTTTAGGAACTAATTTTTTTATTACACGTGCAAACTTATAGTATTTCATCTAAAGTGATCTAATTTATACTTACAAATATCCAATATAATTTTCCTATTTAATTTATATATTATAATTTTTTAGCGGCCCACCTAAAAAAAATTCTTTGCTCTGCCACTGCTCACAAAGCTTTCATTAATGGCTATCTCAATCACAAGTTTTAATCGTCACATGTACCACACATTGAGTTTTCTTTGTTCCTATATCATAAAGTACTAGGTTCTGTTAATGCAAGATAAAACTTGAGTCCATTTTTTCCTTGATTATCACACCAATAAAGAACAATTGCACATTTTCATGGCCTCAATTTCCAAATCTTCAAATTCATTGTACAAAGTCATTGTCAAAGTAGCCAATGGAATCAAAGATTTAGTAGACTCAGGTTTATTAGAGGTTTCAAATATTTACATACAACCCATACACGAAAGAATCAACAAAAAAGACTCAGCCATGTGATATGCCACCAATTGATTTATCAAAACTTAATGTGATATGCCACCAAATATTTAAAAATTTCTCAAGTGACCATTATCTCTTTTCTACCCTCAATTTTCCAATTTTACCTCTGCAGAAATTTCGGTTCGAAAAAACCGAATTTTTTGGTAGTGCAAATTCAGAGGTATTTTGGTTCGTATAAACCGAAAAAAATTTCAAGGCAAAAAAATTTTCGGTTTTTAAAAACCGAAGTGTTTTGCAAAGGTAAAATTGAAAATTCATAGGTAGAAAAGAGATGGGGTCGGTTGAGAAATTTTCCAAATATTTTCAAGTAGTGAATGTACACTTCTCCCTAATTGGGCTCATTCTTTCGATCTCTAATGTTTTCTATTGAAGTTATACCCCATTTTTTACTAACAACCCTGTCTCTTAATTATCTCTATTTTTCTTCTGTTTCTATCATTCTTTCCTAATTAAATAATTATAATCTATGGATTCCATTACTAAACCCAAGCCTTTAGCCCACAATTAAATCAATTAACAAAGATCAATTATATTCTAATAAAATAATTAATTCTAAATTTCGGGGTGTTACATTCAACATAGGGTGGAGATCCCACTCATAAAAGAAATAGGGAAGTTTATACTTGAAAACTACTTCTAAAATAAAAGTTTCACCCAATCGACAAAATATGTTCCTTCTGACTCAACATATCAGGGGGCTGGGAAGAATTTTGTGGTGAGACCTTTTTAAAGTCCATAAAAGTATTTTAATAAAAATTATTAAATTTTGGTTTAAATTTTCTGGTAAAGATACACAATTATTTATTAAAATATTAATTAACAATATCAAAAATTGATCTGATAAGTGTTGAGAATATATTACTTTTTGTTGAAATTTTGTTAATTTTAAGTTGAAATTAATAAAATATGAGACTTTTCTCTAAAGTAATTTATTTAAAAAATTTAAAGGCTTAAGGTTAAGGCAATTGCCTTCGTGGTCTTACCCTTGGGACAATCTAGACATGCATCAAGTATTTACGTAAAGTATTATTCTACGATATACAATTTAATTTTTTGACAATCAACTTTATATATTATAACTTAATACAATAATTTTTTGTATACGATATGATTTTGTATTTAATTTGAATATTAAATTTTTTTAAGTAGTGCTCCACCTAAAACTTTTTTCCTAACTGCCACTAGCAATATTAACACGATATGGTTTTAAAATTCAATTGTTGTCATTGCAATTATATAGTCATTGTATCTCTTGCGACACACATATATATGTGTGTGCGCGCGCGGGGGCTAAAATATTTATAAATTTTCATAAATTGTATAAAGTGGCACATATATATATATATATATATATATATATATATATATATATGTGTGTGTGCGCGCGCGCGCAGGCTAAAATATTTATAAATTTTCATAAATTGTATAAAGTGGCATCACTTTGCCAAGTATCACCTTTCTTTCTTATTTATTGTTCAAGGCAATTGTCACCGTTCAATTTATCCACCAAAATAAAATCTCAGTATATTTTGTAAATACATATTAAAAAAGGCCCTCGAAATACACAATAAAAAAACTGTTACAAGATAAGACTTGTTATTAGATTAGAAATAAATTGATATTTCGGAGCTTCAAAATTTTAATTTTTAGCAAGAAAATTTAAACAAACATAATCAAAATTGTCTAATATTATTTCTCATGCAATCATACACATGATTGAAGATAACAATGCAATTACAATGCGACGTGTTACAAAGACTATACAATATTTACAAGAAACGGATTACCAGTTGTAACTGCGTTAACACAGTTACAGCATCAGCCGTCCGATTTTTTGAACGGTCCAAATTCTTTTGATGGATGTGATTGTATGTTGTCTGATGGGAAATCGATGGATGACAGCAATTACTGCGTGCTACTGTGTTCTTTTATCACAACAGCAAATCATGGCCCATATCTACACATGTATACCGCTATTTGAAACCATGATTAATTAACACTCCAGTTTCTTGCTATCATATTGTTGTCTACAAACAGAACAAAATTGATGGCATGTTGTGAATCTTGTCCGAACTACTTGAATTGATTCAATTAATAAAGAAATTTTAAACCATGAATGAAGCCCCCTTCATCTTAATTATGATAACACATTCAATAATAAATCGAAAATAAAATAGGGAGACAAAATTAATATGTAAGGTGGGGTAAAAGATCTTATCAACATGGATGTTTTTGTCCAACAAAATCTAAAGTCTCTTCTTTTGTAGGACCCACAAAAGATTTAGCGTGTCACTTAACTTCTCTTTATATAACATCACCATTCCCATCCTTAAG
Source organism: Trifolium subterraneum (assembly GCA_951799995.1). Classification (NCBI taxonomy): domain Eukaryota; kingdom Viridiplantae; phylum Streptophyta; class Magnoliopsida; order Fabales; family Fabaceae; genus Trifolium; species Trifolium subterraneum. The sequence continues at coordinate 48,998,882 of OX637461.1, read as the reverse complement.
TCCACCTTTCTCCTCTCTAAATTTTTTTTTTTCCTTTCAAGCTCTATTAATTACCTTGCAATTTTTCTTCATTATTGTATCCAATTATTAATTTAAGGAAAACTGTGCTATAATCTTCAATTCTAGTATACTTTGAGGAACATGAAAGATGGTGGGAGAAAACAAGGTGCAATGTCACCATGTGCTGCATGCAAGCTTCTAAGAAGGAGATGTTCTAAAGATTGTGTGTTTGCTCCATATTTTCCAGCTGATGAACCTCACAAGTTTGGTAATGTCCACAAGGTTTTTGGAGCTAGCAATGTGAACAAAATGTTACAGGTTCAAATTAAATTCATGCACCTTATTTTTCCTATCTTTATCATGCATGTCATCATCACCATGATATATACCAATCGTTTTCATGAGAATTTTGTAGTAGAATATTTTATGACCATGTCAATATTTGTTATATAATAAATTTGATTTAATACGTGCACTCAAATATAAAATCAATATATTTGATAACTATAGTGGAAAAAGTTAGAGTGAACATTAGGTGTTGAGTAATTACTTAAAATAAAAAACCATTTCAAAAAAGTTGTTTTTACTATTTTCAAACTCTCTTTTTTCATGCATTCACCATTTTATATGATAGAATACAAAAAAAAAATTAGTCTTACATGATTTCTGAAATTTTAATTGGATTAAACTAGTAATTAAATACCGTAAATTTATTTGACTAGTTTATAAACATTTCAAAATAAGTTTGGAAAGTTACTAGTAATTAAATACCATCTTATTTTGAAGAAATTCTATGATATGAGTCATGAATCAATTATATGAAGTTTGAGTTGTAAAATGAAGATGAATATTTTATTTCTAACAAATTCTTATATCAAGTATGAGTTGTGAAATTTCTCTCGTACAATTTTATTTGAATAATTAATTAGCTTGATAACCACCATTTCATCTATCATTATAAGAAAAAAATAACAGTAAAATATGAATATATAAAAGAAAAACGAGTATAAGGAATACTCTAATCCTACCTAATACAAAATTTATTAGAAATAAAACAAAACCGCAACCCACGCACAAGATGAATCACCCCATTCCTAAGCACTCCAATCCATCGAAACAACGCACCATTCATAGACTAAATAAGATGTAACCTTAATATGTCTTAACAACATATAGATACATTTGGCTCCGTTTTGAAGAAAAACATACAACCTTTTGAAGTTGTAGATAAGCTACTTAACCGAGTGCGGGTCAGGATGCATTGCAGTAATAAATTCCACAGTTACATGTTGTAGTGCATCTCAGTCATTCATTTCAAATCGGTCAGTTCTTATTACTTCTTAATAAAATAAGTACAAATCAATCTCAATCACTCATAATATATAGATCGCACGGTCCTGATTAAAAACAGTGTGAAAACCGCGGGAATATCTATAGCAGGATATCCCATTCCAACCGAGTGGTACCCACAAATCAAGCCCTTACCTAACTATTCACATTGGAACAATTTTGAACCCAATGAAACAAACATGCACAAGAAGATGAACATAATTTCGAGCATAACCAATGAACCCAACAACTTAAACACGCATACCAAACTAAAAATATGATATTTTGATTCTAGTCCTGACTCAGAGCAGAATATTAAAATTTACAATTATATATATGTGTGTGTAAATTTTTTGGAGAGTGGAGTCTTTTTGGTCTCACTTTAAAGTGGTTTCATATTTTTCGCGAAGGCAACACCTGTGCAAATAAAATTGCAAACTTAGGTCATGTTTGCACACACATGAAGTGGTGGAACTCTTTGCCGCATTCACTCCGGGATATTTTTTACGTGATAAACTAGGATTCCCCTAATATCGTACCACTTGATTTTGTTTTTTGTGTTGCTCCGTTGGGGTAAGGCCTAGTCCCCCTTGTAAATATATTTTTTCTTCTTTTTAATAGGTAGGGATGGGGACGACGCGGGTGCCAACATAGTTGGGATGTCATCTCCGACCTTAATATGTAGACACTTTTAATTTATCACATATATATATATATATATACATAATGACACTACAAGAAAACAGAAAAAATTTGAAGGCCAAAGGCCTCTAAGAAGCCACAAAATCCGCCCAGAATACATGGTTCTTGGCGGCCCATAGCCCCCAATATGATTCTTGGCGGCCCGGAGCCCCCAATAAGCCTTCCAACTTTGAATATCGTTTGGATTACGGTGTAATAGGTCAATTGATTTAGTTCGACTTCTTGAAAAAAATAATTCAAAGTAATAAAAAATAGTGGATTCAATTTTTGTGATTTTTAATTTGAAATTTGAATCAAACCAAAACATAAACATGTTAGCTAGGTTCGATTCAATTGAGTTGAGATTTGTCAAAACAACAATCGGGTGTTATTTAAATTTTGGGAAATGATAATTAGTACAACAATGTGTATTCTGCCAAATCCCAATTTATTATCATTTTTTTATTTTTAAGTTTTTATTTGTTGAAAAAAAAGGAATACAAAGAAGAAAAAATCACAATCATTTCATTGCAAGTTTGTCGATACACAATAAAAAAAAACATAGTACATATATGCAATTATGATCCAAAGTATAAACGTCATTTGGGAGTTCAATATCAATAAAAGTAATATTATTGGTACATAATACTAAGATACAAAGATGCAGTTGCACCCCCTCGCCTATGAGTGGCACCGCCACTATTGAGCACAATATAAAATAGCAGCCTAATTAATTCGAAAGAGTGTCAAAAATAACAACAGATTAATTCTTCACACCTGCAGAATAAAAAGATATCACATCTCCACCAAAAACTGCCAACACTCGACATACTACTATAAAAGTTTGTTGTGTGTCAATGAGAACAAAATTACAGGTTGAAATTCAATTCATGCATCTATTTCCTATCTCTCTCATGTCCTCTCATGATATCATCCCAATCGTTATCATGATAATTTTGTGGTAGAATATATTTTTATGACCAAGTCAATATTAGTTATTAAACAAATTGAATTTTATGCGTGCACATAAATATGAATCCAGTATCTTTGATAACTATAGTAGAATTTTTTCTTTTATAAGTTAGAGTGGATAATTAATATATGCTAGAATGATACAAGGTGTCGAGTAACTACTTATAGTGACTCTTTTTTTTTTCTAATAAGAAAAATAAGTTCAGAAAGTTCTTGTTCAATATATAATAGTGACATACTCTCAAATTATGAACGGTCGAGTAAGCCTCACTTATTTTTATTACCGTAAAATTTTGAAAGTAGATATAATGTCTCTTTGTAATCTTAAATCATTGATATATTGATACTCCTAACGCTCTCCTAGTCTCTCAAATAAATACTGCTACTCTAAGATAAAACAGAGACAACTACCAACTATAAACTATAAACAATACTATATGTAGAAATTCTATGATGTGATGCCATGAATCAATTATATAAATCAAGATTGAGTTGTTAAATGAAGACACATTTTATATCTAACTACTTCTTAATATCAAGTTTCTTTTTTTCTTCTTCAAATAATCTAGTGGCTAAAAATTTCACCCTATCAATTGAACTAAGCTCAAAGGACTCATAATATCAAGTTTCTATTACATTCTATTTAGCAACACCATATTTATATTTATATACAAAACAAAACATAATATAAGGGGTACTCCAACCTTAATACAAATATTATTAATTTTATTGTTTTTTTAAACAAATTATATTGTGATTGTTATTATTATTTTAAATAAAAAAAATTATATAAATGAAAGGTCCCTTGGATTTGGATCCTCTCCTTTTTTTCCTCTCCAATTCTCATTTTTGTGAGTGTGAAGAGAGAGAAATTTAAAATAAAAAATAAATAAGTGATTATGAGAGAGAAGAAATGATAAGAGAGAAAGACACATAAAATAAAAAGGAGAGAGAATTGGAGAAAAAAAAAAGAGAGGATACAAATTGAGGTCCCTTGTGTTGTTACCATCATTAGTTTCTCTAACTTTATCAATTCCTAGATCATTTAAACCTCACAATTCTCTAAATCCCTCATTGATTTTTCTTCTTCTACCACTGGCCCCTCTAAACCATAAGTTCCAACTTCATCAATGTTATGATTATAGATAGATGAATTTTTATTTGAATTTAAATGAGTGTAATTAATACAATTTAAGTTCTAAAATTGTGTCACATTTGTGTTAAATTGTTCGAGGTGTTTTAGAATTTTTACAAAATGTATTGTTTCATCAATTTTTATTTTATTTTATGAACAACCTGCAAACCAAATCCAACCCGTTAATAAACGGGTTGGTTCGGTTCAGTAAAATGTGGGTATGATAATGTTTCCAATCCAATAAATATAGAACGAATTGGATAAGATATTAAACCAACTCTCATCCGATCCAATCCAATTCAATCCAGGTAAACCCCTGCATAACAGGATGATCAAGGAGCATACAAGTTGAGCTAACTGAAAATATACCTCTGCTGTATAGTTCATTATAATTCCTATAAAAAAATATATATAGTTGATTATAAGTTCTTATGTATTCTTAAATTGAAATAAAAGTTAATTTCTGTTATAGTGGTTAATTAGTTACGGTTAATGATTGGTCCTACACTTCTCACTTTTAATATGAACTCTCAATCTTCTTTAATAAAGAAAGTTATCAACTATAGTAACATAGATGATTCCTAAGAACATAAAAAGAACAAAGGGATCATATGTATACAAATTACCTTTACTATATGAAACCACACTAAGTGTGAATAGGATAAAGAAAAAAGAAAAATTAAAAGATATTGTTAGCTTCATCATAACTTGTAGTTCTCATTACCTTTACTAAATTAAAAGATTCTTTTACGTGATAAGCTAGGATTCCTTCAATACCGTACCACTTGATTTTATTTTTTGTGTTGTTCTGTTGGAGTAATGTCTAGTCTCCTGGTCTCTCCCCTGTAAATATCTTTTTTTCTTCTTTTTAATAGGTAGGGGATGGGGACGACACGGAGTGTCAATATAGTTGGAATGTCACCTCCGACTTTGATAACTAGACACTCTTAATTTATCATATATATATATATATATATATATATATATATATATATAACTTAAAAGATATTGTTAGCTTCATCATAACTTGTAGTTATATGTAACCAATTTGTTCAACAATATCTCTCTTTATGACTACCGCATGCATGGCTTTACATCTTGGACTTCTTGTGTAATGATAATTCGGATATAAAATAAAGCTTTTAGAATTCATATTTGCTTACCTTTTTCTTTTTGTCTTTAAAATCAGGGTTACATTGATAGAGACATCTTAGTAATGTCCAAAAGTGATGTTGATTCCTAGATAACGATTTTTCATCTTGTAAATACGGTAGAATAAAAAATATTATCTTGTTTTCTTTTTTAATAAGGAGAAAAAATTATCTTGTAAGCATGATACATTGATGACGTATATATTGCCTTCTAATTTTTTAACTAGTCCTTGCTTTCCTATCATTTTTAATTTTACTCTTTTTAAATTTCGTTTGTAGAAGAATATATTAATATCACCAAAACTCGCACCGGGGATTTTGAGTTCAAACTCTAATAAATGTTTTTAATCTAACAATCCAATATATGTATTGTAAGTTGAATTAAAATTTATGGACATTTATGAATATAATATTTTTTTTAGGTTACTATTTGTTATTGGTAAAAAAATTTCACTATTTTTAGAGATTAATCTCTATTTAGTATATAAAGCGAGTTCTTTTCTCTCAATTTATTATATTTTGATCCTAGCAAAAAAAATATACGACACTTATATTTATGATAATGTATAGCTCAATCGTAAATGTTGACTTTGTAATATTAAATTAAATAGGATTTTTTTTTTCCTATTTCAGACAGTGGTAAAACGAGTATTTTTTTTCTTTTTAATTTTTAAAAAAATAATAATAGAAAGTCTTTGATTCTTAACCAAAAAAAAAGTCTATGGTCAACTCTATACAAATAACTTCATCCTCCTTTTGTCAAATAACCTATCCCAAAAGCTTAAGCTTTTAGGAAATGCTACATCAATGGTTTTATATTATTTCTAACACGCCCCCTCACGCAAGAGGAAAGTGATGGGAGCGGGGATTGAACTCTAGACCTCTTAGTCACAGAGGCTCTGATACCATGTAAAATAACCGATTATCCCAAAAGCTTAAGCTGTTAGGAAAGGCTACATCAATGGTTTTATATTATTTCTATCACCTTTATCATCCCATATTGACAATGCATTAAAGCTACCACTTACAAATTCCTAAAGATATATAGTCTATATACTATCTTTACGAAAATCAGGTATGACTACAAGGGTGATCTTAGCCTTGAAAAATAGAGACCGATTATATACCGTAAATTATCAAATAGTTTTCACACATTTTAATATCAAGAGTGGTCTTTTCGATGTCTAGCCGTTTTATTTTTTAGTCGATTCTTCCTTGTAGTTATAACTTTTTAATTAATAAAATGATTTAAGTTTATTTTTGTCAAAAAAAAAAAAAAAATCAGAACAGTACGATCTTAATTGTGCTGATAAGATCGTTTTATGCAATTTTATAACAACATTAGCATGTACCGTCCAATATGTAATTAACCGTCAATGTTATTGGTCAAATTGGCAGGAATTGCCAGAACATCAACGAAGTGATGCAGTTAGTTCAATGGTATATGAAGCAAATGCAAGAGTAAGGGACCCTGTTTATGGATGTGTAGGAGCAATATCCTCTCTACAACAACAAGTTGATGTTCTTCAAACTCAACTAGCACAAGCACAAGCAGAGGTTGTGCACATGAAAATGCACCAATTCTCATCACCAAATCAGCACCAACCATCATATTTTACTACTCCTACAGCCTCCAATTCATCACCACCTTCAGAAAATGTGTACCAATCAAGCAAGCTTGTTTCTTCACACATCAACATTGACCAGTCCTTATGGTCATACTAGCTAGCTAGGTTAATTATATATCTTTTATATATATATATATATATACATACACTTAGTAGTGAATATTACAATTTCTAGGGTGAGAAATATCACATGTGATCTACCGTAGATTAACACTTATGAATTAACGACTCTGAGTCGCAGTCTACTGGAAACTATATGAGACACTTTCGCGTCTTATAAGCCACTAGGGAATATGATGGTAGCCATATACTTATTTTCTTACTATATCAGTATATCTTGGGCTTGCATGCTTACTTGTCTATCTTATTAGTAACTTAATTTTATTACTTAATTGAAGGACATCAATATATCTCACTACATTACCAAGAGATGTTGATGGTTAGTTAGTTAGTTACCTTACCTAAACCCTAGATATGTAAATGTTTAAATTTGTAATGATGAGTAATATAACTATATTGTTTCTATTATAACATTTTTTTTATCAAATATTTATCCACTTTTCTTCATATGTCCATGATCCATAAGCTGAGATCAACAGAAAATGAACAGGCCTCTTATAGCATAGTACAAACAATATGAAAAAATTTCCTCCCACCTCTACAAATTAAGTACTTTTTCTAATTCTATCTTTCTTATTATTTAACTTCGCCCCACACACAATTTTTCGGTGAGTTAAGTTTTTCGGTAGCCAAAATTGTAAACTGGAACATTTGATGAAAGATTTTTGCAATTTTAGCCATGGTTAAATTGAAAATTTCATAAAATCTAACATTGAACCATCATTATTTTCTCTAAATTGATAGTGTGAAATCTTTGCAATCCTTCATAGAAGGTAGGTGGGTAGAATTTCTCACTATGATGTTGGATTGGACTCTATTAATAATATTCTTATTTATTGCGGAAAAAAAATTGAACAATCATTATAACATGTCTATGGCTCCGTTTGGTCCGGCTTTTTTTTAGCTTTTATTATTTTTTTAATCAAAAGTTGGGTCAAACACATTTTTAGTAAAGCTTTTAACCGTAAAAAGTAGATTTTTTTCAATGTGCAAAATTGGATTAAATGAGCTTCTAGGAAAAGAGGTTGAAACCTACTTTTGAAAAAAAAATCTGGAGCTTTTTTTTGCAATGATTACGCTTTGAATCCTACTGAAGGCTCTTTTTATTATTTTTTTCATTTTTTACTTTATTTTCATTTAAATATTATTAGTTGTTATTATCTTTTTTTAAATTTGTTTTTTTTTCTTGTACAAATCTTTTTAAAAAAAATATATTTTACCAAACAAATTTTAGATTAAAAATAACTTGAAGCTAAAAAAATCAACAATTACCAAACAACTTTTGCTCTTTTTTTGAAAGTTCTTGTTTTCATTTTTACCTTTCAGTCAGCTTCTGAGACCTAAAAAAGTCGGGTCAAACGGACCCTATCTTTGCTTACAAATGGAATGAATTAAAATGTTAAGGCTGTATCTATTTGTGCTTGTCTCTCAATATATTTGCTTTTGCTTCTAAACCTTCATTTCAATACTTTGTTTAAACTTCAATGATCAATGTCAAACCAATACCCAACGTAGAATAATAGTAATAAAGAATTAATAAAAGATGGAAAATTCGGTCCATAAATCTTAGTTCAACTAGTAATATATGCTGAAATTGTTAGGTAGAACGTCGTGACTCAGGTTCAAACCCGAGACATTTCCTCTTTGTAATTCATATGTTACCGAAATCTCTTTCCCGTTGTCCTGGTTTGAAATCAAATTTTGGAAAATTTCTATTACCAAAATTTTTTTATTTAAGTGTTACGGTTTGTAATTTTAGATACCAAAAATAGTGTGTTGGGTAAATTCAAATGATAAAGGAGATAAAATTAAAAAGAAAGTATAATTTATACGGGTGAAAGAAGAAAAAAAATTATCATTCAAGACTTCTGACCCAAAATATATTATTCATTAGCAAAATTCTCTTTAAACTTCCCAATATATACAAGAATTCCTAGAAAATGTGCAAAAAAATCTTAGAAAATGACCTAAGTAATATTAATTCAATTCCCAGGAATTGTTGAGGAACGTGTCAGATGGTTTTCTAGGATATTTCCCAGGAATTTTTTCAGGGTAACCCTTCTGCGCATACTGAGATAAAGAGTGATGTGACATACAGTTTTCCCCATAAATATTTCCTGGGTAAATAGTAGATTTGAAGAATAAGATTTTTTTTTAAGGAGAAACAAGTAATTAATAGAATATATGTACTGTTATAGAAGAGATGTTTGAGTGAATGTTAAAGAAAGTGATTAAAGAAAAAAAATTAAGTGAGTTGAAAGGAATAAAAGGATATAAGATCATTAGTGTAGAAAGATTGAATGTGTTTAAAGAAAAAAAATGTAGAACAATGATTTTTTTTTTTTTTGTAAAAGTATATGAATAGGATGTGTTGGAAATGAATGCGTAGAAATACAAAAAAGATTGATGTGTGGAAGAAGATGAATGAATGTTGAAAGAATAAAGATAAACAACTGAAGAAAAATATGCACATGTGAGGTGAAAATATAATAAAAGTGTTGAATAGATTTTTTTTTGAGAAAAGAAAGTGTAGAAGAAATGAATGTTGAAAGAATGAAAAATTTGATACAGTATAGAGTAAAAGAAAGTGTTATATATAGATAAAAGTTAATGATAATAATATTCCGTAATAATAATCATATTTATGTCAGAAATAAAATTCATGTTTCAATTATAATTAAAAATAAATTATAGATTAATATTATTCATATTCAAATTTCTAGTCATAATTGTTTTGCAATATTAAAAATATTATTACACAATGAAAAATAAAATTTATTTTTCATTGAAATCCTCACCCCTTGTCACTCACTCTCAGTCGGGTCATGACAAGAAACATGTGATGAACTTCTATGATGTAGCGGTGATGGCGGAAGATGAGAGTTGTTCGCGGTTAAGCAATATTTCTCCCATTGTTGTTGCCATCGTAAGATGTCTTCAATCTCCTTATCCATCATTTCCTCCGGTTGTTGCTCTCGTTAAGCTTTGCAACTCTGTGTTTTGAGTCTGCAACTGTCATGTAAATTTAATAAAAGAAGATACCTATGTAATGCCAATTCTACCCTTCCTCTCATCATATTAAGCCACCTCACTAACCACTAAATTTTTTATATATATTTTTATTTTTTTATAAATATTAAGCTACCTCACTAACCACTAAATTTTTTATTTTTTTATAATTAAATTTGTTATATATATACACACTTATACTATTTTAACTAAATAAATAAACATCTCAATTTTTTTAGTCCTTATAAAAGATAGAATTAAATATGATTTTTTTTTCTTAAGAATTCATCTTTTGTTAAAAAAATCTACATTTTGTGGGAGAAATTCTTATAATATTATTAATATTAAATACAAAAAATCATTCAACAATGTGAAAAGTGCACATAAATTGCTTAAAAATATGAACTCAAAGTTGAAACGTCACACATTTTGGCGCAGCAAAGCTTATTGAAATTTTTTCATAGGAATTAAAAATGAAATTTGAAATATTATCGGAACCATGAACTTTTTTTGGACAGAATCAGAACCATAAACTTATTAAACTCATATAATATTATCGGAACCATGAACTTTTTTTGGACAGAATCGGAACCATAAACTTATTAAACTCATATACTATAACCACAAATTTGAATTGAAAGATAAAATACAGCCTAAAAAAACTGTTTAAATTAATACATTTTTTTAGAGAAAAAAAGTAGTACATTGCGATTTTATATATACAAATACACCACAAATAAAATATGTTCGTCGTCGATATATAAAAATTAACAAGGTACACATATTTGTTATTGATAATTACAAACAAACACATTTTTTTTAATAAGCAGATAGATATTTTTTGACATTGATAGATAGAAATATCACCCCTAACAAGTTCAATATTATTTATATATGAATAATTTGTCACCGATAAATATTCCAATTATAACTATCATACACCTTAATTTCGCACTATACAATATTTATTACTTAATAAAAAAATCAATAAAAAATACAATATAAATATTTGTCATTGATATACATAAAACAAAACACTAAATATTTGTTATTCGATGATGAAGAAAAAAGCAGGACAAATACTTAAATAAATTAATACGTGAAATATATTTGTCAATGATTCCTAAAATAACTGCAACTCTGCATAATGATAAATTGTTACTATTAAAACGAGAAATATCACCCTAACAAGTTCATATTATTTATATATGAATAATTTGTCATGATAAATATTACAATTATAATTATCATACACCAAACCACACTCTTCAAATAGCGAATAATTTTATAACGGGATTAATTTCACACTATACAATATTTATTCCTCAATAAAAAAATCGCGGCAACGCCGCGACCCGTGCGTAAGCACGGATATTATACTAGTTAGTCATTGTTTCAAATGTTTGTTGTGTAACACCTCAATTTTAAAAGATACTTATCTTATTAGAGTTTACTTAATTATGATGAGTTTATTTGTTATTTAAATTGTTAGGTGGGTTAGAAAATATTGAGACATGAGGTTGAAATAAAATAATAATATGACAAAAAAATCATTGGATTAGGATGAGATTATTTGTTAGAGATTTGTTTGGTTGATGAGGATAAAGATGAAGATATTGTTGAAATTTATTTGGGATGAGAGTAAATATAGTGTTACGAATTACCTTTTTGGAGATTTAGTTGAGAAATATAACCATAAATTAGAATTATTTAATTTAGTGATTAAATTAAGAATGAGAAAAATAAGGAAAATAAAAGGAAAGCATTAGTATGACTTTGAGAAAAAGAAACGTAATTAATTATTATAAATAACACGAGAAACAAGAGAGAAAGAGGAGAAACTTAGAGCTTGGGGAAGGGGAAAGAACAACCGAAAGTCATCAACTTTAGGAAGGAAAATTATGCAACCAATTAGGCCAACCAAGTAAGGGTTTTTTCCCATACACCCATGCTACATAGGGAGTGTATGATGAGAGAGTAGTAGGACATTTGTCTTTTAGAAGAAACTAATTAAAAATAAACTAATTACAAGAAACTATTTTGATTATTTTGGGTAACTATGGTGTGTGATTTGTTTTGAAAAGTTAACGTTTGATTTTATGTGTTGTTGTATTAATAATAAATTGATGTTGTTATAAGCCATTGTTAAAAGCTGGTGATTAAGCCCTTATTATAAGTTGTTAATTATAAGCGGTTGACTATTGATGTTGTTGCTTTAAGCCGTCGATTTTAATAGTTGTCGGATTCATTTATCAAGTCGAAATATGGTCATCCATTCATTTGTGTCCAATGATGCCGAGTTTCTAATGATGTCGAACTATTGATGTTGTTTATTGAGGCCGAACTATTGATATTGTTTATTGATGCCGAACTATTGATGTTGATCCTGGTACCACATGCATTTAGAGAGTCTAGGTCGCATTGCATACATGATGTCTTAAATACTCTTATATGTATAATTTTTTAATTGTGCATTGTATTGTTGTATCCATTTGGTGATGTTCTAATGTGTTTCTTTATATGATTGATTACAAGTTATCCACCTACTCTTTTGGAAAATAAATAATTATATATTTTTTAAAAAATCTTTTGATTGGTGGAGTGTTTTATTATTGTTTTGTAACATTTTTCTTATGGTGGGTATGATTCAATTTGGATAAGGAAATTGACCCTTACATTTAATATTTTAGGTACTGATCGATGTTTGTTTGATTATCTGACTTGAAGTGTGTACGGGGAAAAATGAGTTTTTTGTAAATTGAGAACTTCATGTAATGAATACTCCGTTGAAACTCCATTTTATTTTAATTATTTTGTAAATAGAGTGTTTCTAAATAATTTTTTTATTAAAAATTCGGGTTGTTACATGTTGCATCTTAGGAGGAACCGTTGATGGACGATATTATTCTTCACCAGCAGGAATATAGGAAAAAGATCTGTACTCGAAGTTCGGGGCCAATTTTCCATATCCATACCGCCTAAAGACAATATTGCACGGCCCGCTTGCCAAGTCCAATAAATGAAGTTGAATTGACTCAGGATGTACCTGTAAATACGCTGCGACTAATTCATCGTATTTTTTCTGCATACAAAAATAATAAAGTCAAATAAAAATTAATAATTAAAAAACATAGAAAATAATTCAAAAATGTGAAATTACAAGTTCACCTGAGTTTCTGCAGATCGATCATCGATATTGGCATCCGTCCCCTAGCTTCTATGGGTCGTATCATGGACCTCATTTATAAAGGATTTTCTACCCTTTTGTCTTTCCTAATTTTATACAAAAAAAATTAATAATTAATAACTTACGAGTTATTAAATATATACATATATATCGAAAAATATACAAATTAAATATATTTTTACCAAAACTCTGGCGTGGGTGGCGACGCTAAAAGATCCTTGGGTGTGTTTGTAGCCTCCCTTTTCTGAACTGCGGTTTTTCTTATTGGCCGCAGAGTGCTTTGCAAAAGTGTGGTCTTGCTGCCAATGCACGATTAGTTGGGGTCACACTAAATCTCCAATCCATTCAGGAGTATAGTCGCCATTTCTTCTTAAATATTTCTTTCCGGCCTCATAAAGCATACCCGACAATCGGTTGCTACATAAATGATGAAGATTTTTTATAACTTCTGCAACATGATCAGGCTTCCAAGCGCAAGATAGTTGCAATAAATAAATATAATTATTAGAAACACTAAAAAATTTATTCTAATAATTAGAGTGCATAAACATTTATTTATTTGTGTTTACCTAAAACTCTTCTTCAATTTTTTCCCTGGCTTCTTTATTTTTTGGCTTAATTGCACATTTGGTCCCTTATGTTTATTTTAGGTTTCAAATTGGTTCCTTATGTTTTAAATGTTTCAAGTTGGTTTGTCAAGTTTCGAAAATTTGAATTAGTTAGTCCCTAAAATAAGGGATCAACTTGAAACCTAAAATAAATATAAGGGACCAACTTGAAGCCTAAAATAAACATAAGCGACCAAATATGCAATTAAGCCTTATTTTCTTTTAAGCTTGTGATAAGTGGGAAAAAAAGCATCCTGGAATACCGATCTGAGAGCTTTAGTGATTGCTTTGGTCAATTCCTTAGCCGGCTCCAATGTAGACATTTAAATTGTTAGTTAAACTATGCATTTAAAAGAAATAAAAATAAATTCGAAGTAAGGAAAATATTTTTTAACACTTACCCGTGACCATCAGGGTAGATTACAGGATATTTTTCCACCACAACGATATTTGTTTCGGTAACCCGACTAATCGGAGACGACAACGTGACTGCAAGTATTGTTGGAACAAGAATGATTTTCCATAAAAGCCCTATAAATTTAATGAAGTTTTGATGATAACAAAAGTATTAATGCACAGTTGGAATACTAAAAATCTACCTTGTAAAAATGCAGGGAATTTACAAGGAATAGAATCCGACTTGAGTCAGAGGCTCTGAAGGACTTGAAGACTCTCAGAAGCTAGAACAAGTGTCATCAGAGGCCATCAAGAGTTTGCACTCGGAAGCAGTTTCAACAGTACTCCAAAACACCTTTCCAAAGCATAACTATTGAAAGAAGGACTCCCCTCTGCGTACCAAATGGATACTTTGATTTGAATCAAGTCAACACCTCAGAAGTAAGAGTACCTAGACATTTGGGAAAGTTTACCTCTTCTTTGCAAACATTGAAGTGTTCAAAGAAGATGATAGCTACAGTTTTTACCTCTTTTGGTATAAGGTCAAAAACTCAAGTATCTATGCAGCAAGGATTGCGCTGACATCGTAAATCCATCAACGGTCACTTCCAACGTCTACATCTCTACTGCCTATATATAGAAGACCTTGTGGACCGGAAGAACTACTGATAATCAACACAATTGAACACAACCTTCAAAGCTATCAAAGCAAACATCTGCACAAGACTCAAACTCTGACTACTTTCTTCAAGAAGTTGTAATACTCAATATGTTATTCAAAGTGTAAAAGAGTAGAAGTCTTAGGTGCTAAATTGTAATTAACGTGTCCTTTTCTATATAAGATTAGGAAGTCTCTTGCTTGTGTGTTTGGGCATTGTGAAGTCTCTTGCTTGTGTGCATGAGCATTGTGAAGTCTCTTGCTCGTGTGCTTGAGCATTGTGAAGTTTCTTGCTTGTGTGCTTGAGCAATTGTGTAATCTTGTGTGATTATAGTGAAATCTCTTGTAGTGACAAGGGGACGGACTACTCTCGTTTGTGAGAGGAACTAGTATAAAATTGCTTGTGTTCTTTCCTTCTTATCCCTGCTTATCCTTGTTATTGTGTTTTAGCTCTATATTCCGCTGCATATCCTCTTGTTAGAGAAAAAGTTTTTAACTTGTTAAAACACAATTCAACTCCCCCCCTCCTCTTGTGTTTTTCACACCTTCAAGTATACGGTCTTGTCGTGTAGTTTTAAAAGATTATCGAACCCAAGGGACCAATAGTCGAACTAACGTTATCTAATGTTACATTGTAAATCTAAGGCTAAATATTAAATAGAGGGCTTTGGAAATTATAAAATATTTTTTTAGATTTTTAAATAATAATAATAATGTGTATTACTAGCATGTGATCTTAGTTGCTTCAGAGGGTTCAATACTTAATTTGCTCTAGTTAAAAGGATAGTTTTCGAAACTATATTGATTTAAAAGTACCAATCTCAGCTCTCGCAAATCTTGACTAGTATTGTAGATTATAAAGTTGATGCTTAACTCTCGTCCTCACATCCGCTAATAAAGTATTTTCTGAAAACCAATATAATTTAATTAACTCTAACCCCAACTCTCGTTGCTGATTAGAGTTAATGTTCAGTTTTTACTATCTAGTAGAAATCTCAAGCTCTCGCTCTATTGATTTTTACTTTAATTAATTCTCACTCTCGTGACAAATTATAGTAATCGTTTAATTAAAAACTGCTTAAGAAAACTCGTTAAAAGCGGGCACGCAAACTAATTACCGAACCCCAACTAGATCCTAATTACACACTCTAGGAATATTAAATTAGCTAGACATAACTAAAACTAAAGACAAACATAAATAAATAAGCCGGAAAAATAAACATAAAGTAAATAAATATATAAATAAAGCATAAAATAAATAAAAGCAATAAAGAAAATAAAGAAAACAGAATAAATAAGAACCTGAAAAAAAACTTCGAGTACAATACCGGAACGACAACTATAAAATTTAAACTAAGAGAATAAGACTAAGAATAAATCTCTGTCTCAATTCTCTATTCAACTATTGCAAGTGGTGTTTTTACTAAGTTGTTATGTATTTTGAAATGTAGTAATTGGGGACCTATTTATATTGTTCACAAACTGACAAAAAGTTGAAAATAGGCGACGTGGGACTAAATCCCAGGTGTGGTGAGCGTCGTTGGATTAATCTTGGACGACAGAGATTTGTCTTGGGCAGGAAGGCTTGTGGCGTGCGCCACAAGCTGCTTTGTTGTGTGTGTGGCGTGCGCCACATGTGGTTGTGGCGCGCTGAATGTGTGTGTGGCGTACGCCACATTGCCTTGTGTATTGGGCTGCACGCGTGTGGTCCAATTAAGCTGCACGTGTTTGACATTTTTGTCTTATTTGGTCCGTTTTCGCTCCTTTCTTCGATTCGATCATTTTTTATATGTTTATATAAAATACCAGGAATTAGTAACGATTCATAAATTAAAACTTCGAGAGTGAAATAAAAATAATTGAAATATTATATTAATTTAACTAAATAAATAGCACATTTTCCGATTATCACCGACATCGTGATTGTTGCACGGCCTATCATCGTTCTTGCGGGGTGGATTGTTGTTCTTGTTGTTGTATCAAAAATATTTTTGCTAACTAATATTTTTTATCAAAAATATTTTTTACTAACTATATATCTTTTTATAAAAAATTATAGGCTTAATTACACTTTTGGTTCTTTATCTTTATTTTAGGTTTCAAGTTAATACCTTATCTTTTAAAAGTTTCATGTTGGTACCTTATCTTTTCTGCAGGTTTCAAATTGGTACATTCCGTCAATTTTTTAACTATTTTCGTTAAATTTGGACACGTGACAATTTTTTTGGACCTATAAATCAATGACACGTGTCCAAATTTAACGGTAATAGTTAAAAAATTGACGGAAGGTACCAACTTGAAACCTGTAGAAAAAATAAGGTACCAACTTGGAACTTTTAAAAGATAAGGTAGCAACTTAAAACCTAAAATAAAGATAAGGAACCAAAAGTGTAATTAAGCCAAAATTATAATATAAAATAACAGAATTACTAACTATAGTTTTTGTTAACAAACATTTTTATTAAGTACATTTATTTTATCAATTAACATTTTTATTACTAATAATATATATATTGCGATAAAAAACTAACCTCCAACAATATCAGTGTACTGGAAAAAGCCCCAAAAAAGTAATAGCAGCAGCAACAACAACAAACACGTACTAAGAAAGAGAACCAAAAATTATCTGCAGCAAATAATACATGTTATATTAATAAGTAACTAACTATATATATATATATATGTTGGAACAAAATGAGTTTTATCCATAAAACACCCTAAGTTTTAATGATAACAAAGTATTAAATGGACAATTGGTATTACTAATGTTTTAAATTGAGTGTGCAGGACAAACTTATATTTATGAAAGAGCACATTTAATTTAAGCTCTGAAGAAACTTTGATAGAGTCTGAAGCATTACATTCTGAAAGAGTTCAGAAGTCAAAAGGCGCTCAGAAGTCAGAAGATGTTCATAAGCCTACAACGCTCAGAAGCTACATGGATCAGAAGTTGCTTGGTATTGAATCTCTGAAGGCGTTAAGAAGTCAAGTGTCATTCAGAAGACGAAGACGTTCAGAAGCTGAATTTCAAAGGACTATCAGAAGCCAAAGATTCAAAGACCATCAGAAGCCAAGAAATCAAAGTTTATCAGAAGTCAAAGAATTCCAACATTCATCAGAATGCTATGTCACTCCATTTCGAAACATTCTAAGCCTGATGACTGTATAAAGGACATCACTACTGCAACGTTCAAATGGAATTTGATCTTATCATCAAGGAGCGTGCTGTACCTTTATTTCTGCATTTAGACAAGCAGAAAAGCATGGACGAAGTTGTGGAGCAGAATTACTTCTTCTAGGAAGATATTCAAAACTCACATTTCAAGCAATTGGAAATTAACAGCTGTCCATCTCAACGGAATTCTACAACGTCTCGAATTCTCTCTTCTCTCATATATATATGTAGAGTTAGAAGAATTTCTGTGTAATTGTACGCACAATACACAAGAGAAACATAAATACGTTGAACTGAAATTATCTTTCAAACTAAGTGAACAACAAACTGTCTGAGCCTCTGAAAGTTATTTTGTGTAATAGTTTTTAAGCTTAGAAGTTTAGGATTTACTCCTGTGTGAGTAATTTGGAAAAGTCTCTTGTTAGTTGTAACTTGAGCATTTGTAAAAGTCTCCTGCTGTGTGATCTGGAGCATTTGTGAAGTCTCTTGTCTTGTGTCACTTGAGCAATAGGGAAGTCTCTTGCTTGTGGGCTTGAACACTAGGATTGTAATCTTTAGTGATTATAGTAAAATCCCTTGGAAGTGCAAGGAGACTGGAGTACTCTCGATTTGTGAGGGGAACCAGTATAAAATCCTTCTCTCTCTCTCTTGCCTTTGAATTTCTGCTCAGACTTTATCTTGATCGTGTTATTAATCCGCTGCTAAAAGACTCTGATAGATCTATATCTTGAAAAGTTTTTTAAACTCTAAAAACACAATTCAACCCCCCTGTCATACCCCAAATTTTGCCTACTTACATAATCATATGGTTTATTGCCGCATTTTTCTTCAAATATGTGATGTAGCTCATTTGATAGTGTAGAGAGTCTTTAAGGAGTTGTGAGTGTGAGGTCTTGTGTTCAAATCCTAGTTTTTCCATCTTTTTACTTTTTTTTCTTTTATTTTGTCTTTTTACTTTTACTTTCATCCAAAAAACCACAAACTACTTTCTATTTTTTTAATTTTAGTTTTCTATTTATTTTAAACTTTTTTTACTTGTAATTGCTATTTATCATTACTACAAAAAAGTCATAAAAATCCAAAGAAAAGTCAAAAGAGCAAAAGGGGAGAGAATTCATGAGCATTGAAGAAAGAATCAAAACATAAGAGGAATTTTGGGCCTGTTTGTTTAATTAAGCTTTAAAAAAATAGATTTTTTTGTAGAGATTTTGAAAAAAATCTAAAACTATTTTACGTTTGTTTACAATCATAAAAATCTATTTTTTTAGAAAATGATTTTCAAAAAAATAGATTTTGAAGAAAGCTATTGAAAATAGCTTTTCATTTTGAAGAAAAAATAGATTTTTTTAATAAAATGATTTTTGAAAAAATCTGAAACAAACACCACTAAAATAAAAAAAGTGATTTTATTTTAAAAAAATAGATTTTTCTGAAAAAAATTCTCAAACAAACGGGCCCTATCATTCACTCATAAATCTATTTAATTTATTAAATTTTCTTTCAAAAACAAGCAAAAACCTAATCTCATACATATAAATAATAAGGACAAAACACTAAGGGTGGGGGACCAAGTGACGAGGCAGAACTGTGAACCAAAAACATGCAGCCCCAACACCGAAAAACAAAGTAGCAGCATGCTACTGCACTTCCTTAAAACTAACTACCATCATCATCAAATTACCAACATTATCATCACTACTCCATCTACCATCTTCACAACCAATCATCACCATCACAAACCTTCCAACCACCATTCACCACCAACCTCCACAAGCATAACAACAACAACCACCCACAATTTTCTATCCATAACCAAAGTAAAAACCATAAAAGTAAGGAAATAGTAGCAGATTTAGAAGAAACAAGAAGAAGGTCCCAACCGTCGATCGCGCTATCTCGCCACCTGCAGAACGTCACTGCCGATCTCACTCTCAAATAGAGCACCACCGCACGCGGTTGGAGAACCGCTGCCGACCACCATCGAGTTTCACCACCATTACACCTTCGCCGCACAGTCGCCGACGATTCCCTTGCTTCCGCTCCCTCACACGATTTCTCTGTCGGTTGGTCGATCTCTGTTTTTGCGTTTTGGGTCTGTTTCTACTTTCTATCAATAATTGTTTGGTTTGCTTACTTATTTATTTATTTATCTTGTTTTTATTTTATTATATTTTTATATTGTGTTGTTATTTTCTTTTGTAATTTGTTTGAGTTTTGGTCTGTTTGTTTGGTATGAGTTGTAGTCCCAATTCAATTTTACATTCCCTTTATTGGTAACTACTAACAACTAAAAGCATATAAATAAAAATAAACGTTAAGAGTTTTATCGACAGAAAAAGGACAAATTGGGTAGACACCCGACGCTTCTCCGAATGCGGAACACGAGATCCCCGTCTCGATCACGTTCAAAGTATTCGTCTTTCGATTTGCATCAAAGCATAAGAGATAAAGCATAAGAGATAAAGCTTAATTCAAAACAAAAGTAAAAAATATCAAAGCATAAGGGATAAAGTAATTTTGATTCTCTTTCTATTTGCATCAAGTATTTTTATTTTTTTTTTATATAATAAACTCGAATGAAAAAGGAGTGATTGGACGTATGGCCTCCTCGCTCCCCGGTGATCCGGGTACTTGGCGTATGACTTGTGGTCCGGATAACCGTCATTCTAAAAAATAAAACATTCTTTTTAAAATAAACAATAAATGGGTGAAAAAGAGATGGTTTGATGTATATCACTCCTTCTCCCGATTACCCGGGTTCTTGACGTATGGCTCGTAACTTGGGTAGTTGTCATCCTAAATATTAAAATCAACTTCAATACATCAAACCTTACTATTTTCACGCCCCTGTGGGTTTATTCTTCAATCAAAGAAACTTTTTTCGCCTAAGCGCGACTAACATATTTTCATAAATAAAATCAACCAACCAACAATTATTTTCTACCCAGAACTGCATGTAGCTTTAAATTTCCCATTGCACCCGGGAATACGTAGGAGCGGGATTCATACATCCTGTCAAGCACACTAATAAAAAACTAATTTTTTCCCCTTTTTTATAAATACTTTTAATAACTAATTAAAATCATGCAAGCAAATTAAACACTCTTTTAACCCTAAAATTAACGAGAAGGTTCCCGTTGAGTACAACGGATGTGAATGGTGCTAATACATTCCCCTCGCATAATCGACTCCCGAACCTGGAAGTGGTTGCGATGACCATCTTTCCATTATTTTAAGGTTTTATCGATATTTTCCTTTTCCTACGGGAATAAATAAAGTTCGGTGGCGACTTTACTGTCTAGCGAGCACTTTCCGCTCGCGCATTTTTCCACCCGCTTCACCCCCTTCTTGTGTTTTCCTTCCACCCCTTCAATTGGTATCTAGAGCTCCGGTTCTGTTGTTAAATCACTTCATAGTGAGACAGTAAAAGATCAAAAGGAAAAACATTATGGCTAAGCTTCTGAATGATGAGTGGAAACAGAGAATCTACACACGTATTGCTGATCTCATCAAAGATATGGAAGAAGGACTAAATCTGAATGAGGATCTAAGCAATAACCAAGATAAAGAAGCAGCTAAAAGAGGGAAGCAAGTCATGAATCAAGAAGAAGCACATAATGAAGAATCTGATAAAGAATATTTTGAGAAGTTCTCCAAGAAATTTAAGAGATGGTCTGATTTCAAGAAGAATGGAGAAGAAATAACTAAAGGGATGACAATCTGGGAAGAGTTAGAAAACTTCTCTTAAGGTAACTCTGAAGGAGAGAAGGAAATCAAGCATCTCAGAACCTGAAGTGGACTCAGAATCTGAACGTACAAGTCATGAAGCTCTGAATCAGGTATACTCTCAACTTCCAAAATCTGAACTTATCAAACTACTCAATGTTAGTTCACATAAGTATAAAAAGCTTAAAATTAATTGTGAACACTTAAGTGAACAAGCAAATAACTTTGAATGTTTATATCAAAAGGCTCTAGAAAAGATTGAAGATCTTGAAAAAGGTAGTGCTTGTTGTAGCAAACCTTATGATTCAATTGATTTTAGAAACTTTTGCAATAAACACTCTGAGAGTAGTAAAATTTCTTCTTTATTGTGTTCCTTGAAAAACAATGGTGTAAATGGAATTGGTTATTCATGTGTTGACACATGTGAAGAACCAAGTTCATCAAGCATATTTGAAAATGCTTCACCTTCTTATCTCTATTCTACATTTGTACCTGATATTACTCAGATGGTTCAAATAGAGAATAGAGGTCTCATAACTAACAGTCTAGGACCCTCCAGCAAGTGGGTACCAAAAGACAGAATTGTTTACTTGGCTGCAGGTCAAATGAGAACTCAAGACCTTCCAATTACATGGTTGCATGTGACTACAAATGGAAGAAGAGCAATTGTGCATAGAAGGCACATTTTTGATGATTCTGATGGTGAAGAATCTGAATTGGATTTCATAAGAAATAGAAGGAAATATGATCCAGAAGATGAAGAATACGAAGCATGTTTTGAAAATGACTATGATGAAGATGATGGTGATACATCATGGTGGGAAGACATTCCAGAATGCAACCTCTACAGTGATTAATCAAGGACCAGAAAAGGCTCAATGTACATATTCAATAAAGAGCATTGTCTGGAACAAAATAAACTCTGTAAGTTGTTACTTACCTTCTCTATCAAAGGATTTTCATTTAGCTAAAAGATCTAACTTTCTTTAAGAGACATATACCTTTTAAAAACAGGTTCAGAATAAAACAATCTTGAATCTGAACCTATTTTCTGTCTTAAAAAGAAATTTTTAATTTTTGGGATCTGAAGCATTATTAGGTTTTCAGCCTCTGAAGTGCTTCAGACTCTGAGAAGTCTTTAGCTTCTGAATGAAAATGCCTTTGAAATTTTTAGAATTGCAAACGTTTTAGTGTTGTACATCTGTACGTTTTGGCGCTAAATTATTGAACACGTATGCACGATCTCATTGGATAGAAACAGTTAATGACGGTTTGAATTTCTTTTATGTTTTCTTTAATGTGTGCTTTATTTTTTTTTTAAAAAGAAAATCACATAATCACTTGCACACTTTACACATTCACAACATACACTTTCGTCTTCTAGACCACAGAGCTATTTCTTTCTTTCTCAAATTAGCAAAACCCTAAACCCCCAAAATCTCAGCAATGGCAGCATCAACCTCTACTGCGTTTTCATTCCCAAAGGATATTCCGATCAATACTATCAACTGCACAAAAATGTTTAGCAAAGAGAAGTCTTTGGATATGAAAGACAAATCATTCAACATGGTTATGGAACAACCTGTTGATTTTGAGAGCTTAAGGTTAAATAAGCATGATGTTGAAGGAGGATATAGGTATATGAAGTTGTTAAATGGACCTATCTACCCTACCCTAGTCAAAGATTTCTAGATTAGAAGCAAAGTAGTAACTGTTGAAGAATATGACAAAGAACTTGATGCGTTGAGAAACTCAAAACCAGAAAATAAGGACAAGAATCCAGCTGAATTGGGTCTAAGAGAAGTCAAGGAGGATGAAATTAGGTCTGTTGTATGTGGATTTGAAGTAATCTTAAATCAGTCTAATCTGGCGAATGTTCTACAGATTCCCAATGAAGGTTCCTATTATGCCTTCAGTCAGTCTTCTGTAAAAGATTCAGAATTTCTCACAGATATGACAAAGAAATGCTATGATCAAGGGAAAAGCTGTGAGAGCAACAAGATTGGTGACTTGAAGCCTACTCAGAAATTGTTGGCCAAGATTATGCTAGGTTCAATCTTTCCAAGAAGTGGAAGTGCTGATCAAATCTCTTGGGATCATAGACATTTTGTCTATTTTCTAAGTAGAAAAATGCAGCTCAACTGGCCAAAATACATCTTCAATCATTTATGCAAGGCTGTGTGTGCTACTCAGAAGCAAACCAAGCCTAACATTCATGTGGTATACCCAAGGATTTTAAGTGAATTGTTCTATCAATGTGGTGTAATAGATGTAATCAAAGCTGTTGGTCAAGAGAATTTGTTAAGGGAAATTAGAGCCTCTGCAATCTCAGTAAATACATTGTCAAATATGCATTTTCTACCAGGATAAGTGTTGACAATGTCTGAACCCTTGGAACAGCTACCACACTCTGGACATTCTTTGGTAGAAAGGTTAAAGATTAACTTGCCTTCTGTTACTAGAGGTATAGTTAACCAGTATATTCAGCTACTAGAAAACCAAGGAGAAGCTTATGAGATTGAGGAAGAGGAAGTGAAGAAGAAGAAAAGGAAGAGATTGGTGAAAGCTTGTGAAAAGGATACTACTACTAAGGTTGAAAGTAAGGGAAAGGTCAGGACTAAGGCTGGGAGTTCAAAAGGTGTGATTATTGTGGATGATACTGAGGATGAAGACGACAATGAACCCTTGAAAATGAAGAGAAAGAGAATCTCCAAAGAGCTGAAGAAGAAGACTGCTGAGAGCTCCACTATTGCTGAAACAGGTAATGTATCTACTCCTAAAGATACTGTTACAATAACTCAAGATATTCAGAATCCCCCAATCACAAACAACCCCTCAGAATCACCTTTAGATTTTCTAGAACAACATCTGCAAGGTGAACTACCTCTACAACCTGAACCAACAACAAAGCCATCTGATCATGTTCAGAACTCTGAAATCATACCAGACTCTAAACAAGATCAGAACCCCAACACAAACCTAAACCAAACATTTTCTGAACCAAACACACCTGCTGAACAAATTGTATCAGAATCTGTTCAAACACTACCTGAACCCATCATCTCACCAAAACACACAATACCAGAACAACAAATTCAACCAGAACCAGAAATTAGCACACATACTGAAGTGCTTGTAACTGGAGATCATTCAAATGACTCAGTACACACTGAAGTATTACAGTTAGTTGAATCCCCCAACTCACCAGAAAGATCACAAGTTGATCTAATGATTAATGAACTTCACACCTCTGACTTTCAACTAAGTTCATTAAATCAACTCAATGAAACACAACTAGAACAACAACAACAACCAAAACAACAACAACCACAAATACCAACCCAACACTATTCTGCTGCTGAGAAAACCCAAGAGGTTGGGACATCATCAGCATCAGACTTTGTTGAAAACCAAAATTCCAATCAACCACAAATCTCAACTCAACTCATAAACCCCTCAACATCTGAACCACATCCCACAACCTCACCAAACTCTGAAAGAGAATCTGGAAGTGTTGAAGAATCATCTGAAGGAACATTTCAATATTGACTATGAAGCTGAACCCATTCTGATTAACAAAGAGCAACTGAAGAATTCTGACTATGAAGCTAAAATGGAAATTATAGAAGCTAAGGTGAATGAGCACAATGGAATTTTGAAAGAGGTCTCTGCAAGTCAAGCTCGTCTCTCCAAAACCATGAAAACCATTCTTAGTCTTCTTCACAAAGACCCCTAGGATTTCTTTGTTTGTCTAATTGTCTCTCTTGAATGTTTATTAAGCACATTATTAGGATAATTCTGTTTTTTATTGCCAACTACTTGTTAAATGCCAATGAATTTTGTACTATTTAATATTTTATTTGCTCTATCTGTTAATTGGTATTTATTTTATTACTCAAGTAATGTTTGATTATCCTGTTTTCAGTTTTTTATTACTCAATTGGTTCTTAAGTTTTTATACTTTAAATGATTCTTTTTCAAACTTTTGTCAAATAGATAAAAGAATGCTAAACAATAGAGATCAAAATAAGCAGCCAAACATAAAATGGTATTTCATTAATAAAATGAGTGACTGTTTACATAGAATTCTAAAGAAAATCATCTGGAATCTTTAGAGGGCAGAGTTGGGTGATCCAACTTGGATGGCACCTCTCTTGGGGAATCTGATTCATCTGAATCAGATTGTTCTTCTTTAGGAGAAGACTCTAGCCCATCTGGGACTTGGACATCAGATTGATCTGAAGTAGCAATAAATGTCACAAGAAAGGGGGGGGGGGTTTGAATTGTGACCCTTTTTAAAATTCTTTTTATAAATAATAACTTAACACAATATTTCTTTTATGGGTTAGTTAACAAATAATCAAAGAAATAATGT
Source organism: Trifolium subterraneum (assembly GCA_951799995.1). Lineage (NCBI taxonomy): Eukaryota > Viridiplantae > Streptophyta > Magnoliopsida > Fabales > Fabaceae > Trifolium > Trifolium subterraneum. Next base: position 48,972,732 of record OX637461.1, on the reverse strand, counting down.
TAAGACAATAATGATTGCAAAGATATAAGTGAAGGACCAGAGAACTCTAGAAATATTTAGTTGGTTTTAGTTGAGTTGTATTTTAAGAGATTAAGAGTTTAGAGAAAATACAACACCCAGAAGTTATCCTGGTTCACCCAAACTTGGGCTAGTCCAGTCCTCACAACCTTGTGAGATTATCCACTAAAAATGCTCAGATCAGAACCTTCTGCTTGACACCAACTTTTGATCAACCCTTGATCAAAATACAATCTGTTTTTCTTCACTTGAAAAGACTTTTACAAACTGTTTTTCCTAACTGGAAAAGACTTTTTCTCAATGCTTTTCTTTACTAGAAAAGATTTCCTCACAATCACTCAATCTAACCTAAAAGATAGATTTGAGAGGTTACAAAGTGTTTGGTAATTTGTGAGCATCAACTCATATAAGAGATGATAGAAATAACAAGCGTGTAAACAATATAAGTATGAAAACTTTTGTGATTAGCTTGCTTTTCAAGAGTTTAGAACTTTATTGATTTTTGCTTCAACAATGTATATGATTAATTCTTTGTGTAAACTCTTAAGTTTTTCTTCATGTAGCTCCTTGGTATTTATAGACCTTTGAATAGCTAAGGAGGAGCGTATGAGAGAGATTTTGAAATTCAAAATCTGTCAAAGATACGTTGTAATCTTTGTTGCCATGTTCTGTGAATAGTGCGTTATCGTCAGTTCACTTGTGCATTACCGTCTGTTGAAAAACTGTTGTAATGCTTTGCATGACTTTTGAAGCTTTTACGTGGCTTCTATTTTGTCCATATGAGAGAATCAATTTGAATTTTGTGATGACAATGCATCAGCAAGTGGAAAGAATTAGAGGAGCCTTTGTCTTCTCATGAGGAGACCAAACTATGTTCATGCTTGTACTTGAGTTTGGTGACTAATGTCCTATTCAAAGAAAGAAGGATGTGCTCACTTCTTGTCCACAAAATCAATTCCCATGTGATGAAAAAAATATCTTCTTTCAAGTTCAAAAGCTTCTACGTGGGTGTTCCTTTTTCTTATTGATGAAAATTCCTTTTGTTGCATAATGGGGCCTTGATTACATAGTCCAAAAATTTGCTAGGCCCATGAAATCTTTTATGCCATTTATGTTTCCTTAAAATACTACCACATTTGGTGAGGCAAAAAGGAATAATATCATGTGAAGCTTTTTCATCATTTAAGCCAAGACTTTTGTTTCCATTGATTCTTGTTTGCTGCGTATGGCTTTCCATGTTTTATTTGTGTTTATGTGTTCCTCATTGTGTGCGTTACCGTTGTCAGACCATAATGTTATCGTTGAAACATTTCTCACAAAACACATTAGCAAATAACAAGATAATCAATATTATAGTTTAATTTATATGTTTGTTATCTTTAAAACATCAAATAAGGGTTTTGTTCCCAACAATCTCCCCCTTTTTGATGATGACAAACATTTAAATTAATTTTGATTTTGAGAGTTTTGATAAAAAGATTTTTGATAATCTTATGCATTTGATTTGTCAATTACTCCCCCTCAATTTAAGCATTCTTTTCTAAATTGAGTTTTGATCTTTTTCTTTTGAGATTGAATTAAAACTGAGTGTAAATTCTAAGTTTTAATTAAAAATGATCAAGTATAATTCACACCATCAGTGTCTTGACAGTTTTTGCAAAACCTAGCATTTTTAGAGCAATGTAAATAGCTTCAAGTTTTGACAGCATCATATATTAGTTTGAAAGCAATTTTTCATAAGATCATTATAAACATCAGAGTTTAGCATAAACCTAACAGATGATCCAAGCATGATTAATAGAAATTGCATATAACATATAAAGGCATTGCATAGTATCACAATGGATTACTAGCAAAACAAAGTGCCTAAACAAAACATAGCATAGTAAGGTTCATAGCAGTAGCAAAATACAACCAAAATACAGATGTATACAGATAGCAACACATAATTATGGCAAGTTTTTAAAATAAACAAAATACGCCATAAGCAACATAAAACATGTTTTGCTAGCATCTGAGGCCTTGCTCTGCAACTGTCTCCTTCTTCCCTGCAGCTTTAGATTTCTTCTTCTATTTTCTCCCCCTTTGTCTCATCAAAAAGGAATTCAAGGCTCCTGGTTAGTGGGAGTTGAATCACCAGAAGATGATGAAGGAGAAGGCTGGGGCATAACATGAACAGGAGGTGGATAGGGGTTTAGTTCTGGATATGACAGATTGTACAAATAACATACCACGTTCCTAAACCAATCTCTCATGATAGAATTTTCCATAGTGATGTATGAGAGATGATTGTCAATAAGTTGTTGCCCTTGAAATAGCTTCTTGATGTCTCTCTTAATCCTTTCTGTGTTTCTCTCAGTCTTAGACCTGGGTAAGTTAGGCATAGGCTGAGGCTGAGGTTGAGGATTAGAAGGACCAGCATCATTCATGAATGGCATAGCTTGCATGGGTGGAACAATAGTAACAGGAGGAGGATTCAAAATGTCATTAAAAAATGGTTGATCAAACATGTTCTGAGATGATGAATTGAAAAAGTTGCTCTGAAGATTTTCATTAAACAAAGGTGAGACATTAAAATTTGGTGGTGATGAGAAGAGTGGAGCTATGGTTGGCTCAGATAGCAAGGGTTCCAAGACAGAGTTAGGGTCAAGCTGTATGGTAGCTTGTGTAGCTCCTAACTGTGGAACCACTTGTGGTGACTTAGTATGTGGAGATGAAACTAGAGAAGCATTAATCTGAGAACTTGGTGGTGGCACATTTAGATTAATTTCATTTCTTGGTTCAGCCAGTGGAGATGAGGGATGTGTTTGAAGATTTTCTTCCTCAAGAATAGGATCAGAGGGAATAAAAGGATCATTTTGGGTAGATAGGTTTGGTGGTTCAGTTTCAGACACAACATGATCAGCTTGCACAGACTATGCAGTGTTTTGGAAGCTATCTAAGTTTGTGGTTTCACCTCTTTTTCTCTTACAGGTTCTGATAGGAACTTCAGGAGTAGGGTCAGGTTTGAAATGCTTCAAATTTTTGAGGTCAAATTTTTTGACTTTTGACTCAGCAATTTCACCTTTGAAAGAGACTTCAAAATGTTTAAAAATTTTGGTCAAAATCATGCCATAAGACACGCAGAATTTCTTGTTGTTCCAGTTTGCAACCTCCATCATAAATTTGATAATAATAAAAGGAAGGTTTAAGCGCTTTCTCTCAAAGAGGTGGTGAATGACCATGAGGTCATTATCACCTAAGGCATCATATTTGCCTTGCCTAGGCATTATGTTGCCTTTACTGATGATGTTGAAAATTTTTTTGTAGTAGTTTGAGGTGTGGTGTGGTGAACTGATCTTTTGGAGTGTTGGGCTTAAACAAAGGTTCTCTAACCTCATCAATTGTTACATTGGCTTGGCTATACCAGTCACTACCATAAGATTTGAAGCCATCAGTTGGAAGTTTAAAAAACTTAGCAATAAAATCAACATCTAAGACTATTTCGGTTCCTTTGACTATGGACCTAATGGTGTTGGTGTCATTGTCACAATGAGCTTGATAAAAGAAAGCTTGTACTAACCTAGGGTAGTAAGTTTCTTTAATTTGAAGAAAAGAAGACCAACCTTGATAGTCCATATAGTATTTAAGATCTAGCTCATCTCTCTCTCTCTCTCTCTCGCCTTTGAATTTCTGCTCAAACTTTATCTTGATTGTGTTATTAATCCGCTGCTAAAAGAATAGATCTATATCTTGAAAAGTTTTTTAAACTCTAAAAACACAATTCAACCCTCCCTTCTTGTGTTTTCCTTCCACCCCTTCAATATATATATATATATTTATAACTTAAAATAAATTAATAAAACCAACCTTTAATAATAAACTAATGTGAAAATAGAAAACTAACCTTTAATAATAAACTAATGTGAAAATAGAAGTATAAAAACTAAATTTGTAGTGTAAAATTTGTGAGATGAATGAATAAAATTGTAGTGGAAGAATGAAATTGTAGTAGAGAAAGAATGAAATTTTTAAAGGAATGGTTGCTGCATGTGTTTAGTGTGGTGTGTGTATATGTATATATTTTTCCTACCGTTACATTTATTATAGCTTGGCAGAAGGTAGCTGTCTCTAATGTTCATATTGGACCATTTTCTAGGAATTTTTTCTGGGTAAGCAATTTCGGTACAACTTTTCCTGCAACGGCAAACTGATAAATTCCTGCGCAACAAGTGGTTTGCGAGGAAAAATTCCTCGGTACAACTTTTCCTGCGCAACAAGTGGTTTGCGAGGAAAAATTCCTCAGGAAGTAGCTATGACTTGGTCAAAGATGGTTTGTGAGGAAACATTCCTCAGAAATGCTTCTTAAAAAACGTGCTACTCTGACAGAAGTTTTCCTAGGAATTTTTCCTTGGAAAAGGCTGCGTTTTGTGAGAAATAAATATTCCTGAGAAAATTAGTGAGAAATATCAAAATTTCTTGTAGTGTATGTTTTATGGTCCGTCAAATTTTCAAAGCATATTAAGGAGCCTTAAAGCATATTGAGTGACCTAATTACTTTTATTTATTACTGCTTTCTTTTTTACAAAATATATCGTCTATTATTGTTAATTAAGTAGCAAAACTGACCAACCTAAAGTAATCAAATTATTGTAAGATTTCCAATATCAAACAAAAAGTCGGACATGGCAAGTTGTTTAATCAAAACTAATTATAAAGTAATTTTAAACAATACTAATTAAAAAACATGAGCATAAATTAAGACTTTGAGATTTCCAATGTTGTTGAGGGATTTGGATCCTCTCCAATTTTCTCTCATGTTTTCTCTCTTTTTTCTTAATCTAATGGTTGAGAGAAACATGAGGAATAAAAAGGAGAGAAAATCAACCCTTGAATTAAGAAAAAGGAGAGAAAACATAAGGGAAAATTGGAGAGGATCCAATCCCGTTGTTGAGGCCGAACCTAAAACCCTTAAGCCTGTTGTGATCTTATGAAAACCCAAAAATAATATAGCCCTCAACTCCAAGTTCTAGAACTCAAAATGTGTTTTGAACTCTTGAGTTTTAGAATTCGAATTGAGGAAATATCAAAAGCAATGCAGATAATAAATGAATATTCTATTAACAAGTTCAACAAATGACATAATGTACACCGATATAAATTAACCACAAAAAAGATTATAGATGAGCTAAACTAATTGAGGATGGATTAAACTAATTGGTATCCCCTAGTGGCAGACTAACCTGATAGTTAAAAAGTAACTTCTCCTAGCGTCTCTTTCTCATAACTAGCGGACGAAACCGCCAGTAATACTAACAATTATTTTTTTTAAAAATGTTATCCAACATTGGTGGTTTGGACTGCTGGTAACACCAACAAATCTATATATCTATATAATCTAAGAAAGTTATATGTTGTGGAAAGCTCACAATTGCCCTCACTTGCTTTGCTGCCATGTGTCCCAGTTGAAGATATTTATTGTCCAAAAATTATGTAACTGAACTGAAAGTACACAACATTTTGTGAAGTAACCAAGCCAACTAAGCCATATTCTATGTTTGTGAGTGCAAATGTTACTTTATTGAAAGACATAATTGAATTGTAACCAAGCCACAAGCCACTTAGAGCATCCACAATGGAGCTCCCCAAGTTTGAGATCTTAACTGGGTCTCACATGTACACATCACTCATTTATTATTTTTTAATAATAGTTCTTAATAAACACTCAATCCCTCCAACCCAGCACCTCTTCAAAAGTTCTAAATAGGTCCCGTCAATAACTACACATCACAATAACTTATTATTTAATAATTCATAAAAGTAAGCGGGTCCCATAAAAAAATTATTTTAATGAAAACTAAGGTCGGTCCCCAGAGGAGAGAGAAAACTCTTATTTAAGAATCGGTTCCTATTAAGAATTCAAAAGTGTATTGCTCCAATGGTAGATCTTATTAAGAACTGGTTCTTAATAGTATAAGATTCACCATTGGAGATGGTCTAAGACAAATGCATGTGACAATGTCCTTTTGGGGGCAAATTTTCGAATTCAAATTTCAATACAACCATCAATTTTCGAATTCTGCATTTGTACTACAATTAAATTAAAAATTTAGAGCCAAAATCTCAAATTCAAATTTCAAATTAATTTATGTGATATCCTTGGATACTCTATAATACTCTTTCATCATTCCTCCTTCTTAATATTCTTTCTCTAACATTTTCTTACTTTATCATGCTAACTTTTTCAATTTTGTAATCTTCATTATCTTTTCTTCTCATTTTGCAGAAAAATTGATCTTTCTTCAACAAAAACACAAGTAAGTAAACAAACTCATCTTATAATTTTTTTCATATCACTACTTCTCTATCATTTCATCATTTATGCATTCCTCTACTTCTTATCTTTCATTTCTTATTTAATTATATTTGATAACTCACAATTTTTTAGTTTTTCCACCACTTTCAATGTTTGTGTATCTAATAACACATTTTTCTTTTGTTGCAAATTTCAACCTTTGTTTCATGATTCATTTGCACTTTAAAGCTATACATAAGATATAAAAAACAACAATCATATTCTTATGTACAATTTTGTATAACATTTTGTTTTCTTTACCAATCTTCCATCGTAAGGACGTGCGCCTGCGCGCACAGGATCCAAACAGAGTATAAATATACAAAACCCTAAAACTAAAACAGATTTCCTCTTCTCTCTCGCGGCTACCGCCGCTGCTACTCTCATCGTCTTCCCCTCTCTCTCTGTTTTTTCTTATTCTTTCTCAAACTCGAATTTCAAACCGTTTAAACATCCTAGAAAACAAAATAAAAAGCCAAAACGAAAACGAAGTGCAACAGAAGAAATCAACCTTGTTCTTTTCGGATTCTGTTTTCGTTTCCTTCTTTTTGCGATTTTTGGTTCTGGGTTCGATGGTTTGATTTTGTTTGCTGGCCGTGAAGGTTTGTTTTCGATTTTGACGAACAAGGTTGATGAAGCTTCTGTTTGGGTTTTGCGATTTGGATTTTTTTTGGTTTACGATGCTATTGTTCTGTTTTGAGGATTTGTGAATGGTTTGATGGTTTTTGAATCTGATTTGATGAAGAAGGGTTCGTATGAATGTTGATGATGATTTTGGTTTTTTGAAGGTTATGAATGATTTTGTATTTGATCTGTTTATGAATGATGGTTTCTGGGTCTTGTTACGGTGATGAAGGTTTTGATTCGTTCTGAGTTCTGGATTTGATGGTTTGATTTGGTGTTTTGAGGAAGATGATATGATGGTTCTGGGGTGATGAAGATTTGGTGATGATGAACAGATGATGATTTTGGTTCTGTTTATTTTTCTGGGTTCTTTATCTTTTTTTATTTCTGTTTTTCTTTGATTTTTTGTGATTTTGATATGAAGAAGATGAAGCTGCGGCTGTGAAAATCCCTGACCTTGGAAACTGTGCACTATTTGTACTGTGTCAGACCTAGGGTTTGGCAGATGAAATATTTCCTCATTTGGACAAAATTGCCCTTTTGGGCCTGGACAAAAAACACCTGATCTGGACCCAAAAATAAAATACTGAAAAAAAGACACCACAAATAAAAAACGAAAATAATAATAATAATAAAGAAAATGACTTAAAAAATGAAATGAAAAACCAAATTGAATAAAGAAATAATAATAATAATAAAAGAAGAAAATAAAATATAAAAAAGAAACCGAATAAATGAGGTATTTTAAAATACCTCTCTGCCGAAATTTCGTCAGAAACGAACAAAGGAAAAAAACAGATTTAAACGCCGAACAAAAGCGATCGGTCAAAAAATGGGGTATGACAAACATAAATAAAAAGTAACGTGGATGGTATTCACATAAGGGTTTTTATTTGTAGTATTTTGTTGGAAATAATTCTTTTATTATACTTTATCAAAAATAATTCTTTTATTATAACTTTTTTAGTCAAAAAAAAGAGGATTTCACAGTTTATTCCTTTTGAATAACGAAAAAACAATCTTAGATTTTCACAAAGCTTCGCATCGATTTCATCTCTCAGATCAACGAGAAACACATGTGATTTCATGTGATTGCTCAGACAAAATTTCACATAGCTTCTTCGTCGATTTCACAAAGCTTCTTCATCGATTTCATCTCTAAGATCACGGTGAAGATCAAAATTGATCTCAGATCGAAAACGCACAAAACTTCAGCAAATTTTCACAAAGTTTCTTCGTCGATTTCACAAAGCTTCTTCATCAATTTTCACAAAGATTCTTCATCGATTTCACAAAGCTTCTTCGTCGATTTCATCTCTCAGATGGTGGTGAAGATCGAAATTGAATTTACTTTGCTAAAGGTGTAAAATTCATCTCATGTTCAATACTCATTTGCATGTGAATCCCTCACGTGGATTTTGTGTATGTTTAGGATTTGAAATTGTTTAGGATTTTCTAATTTGATTTTGTGTATGTTAACAGTTGATTTGATTCGATTGATTTTGTTTTGAATTGTTTGTTATCACTATGAATTTTTGGTATGTTGTTTGCATCTCTATTGTAAAGGTTTTGATTTGATTCTCTGATTTTGAATCTCACGAATTTACTGGTTCTAAGTAATTTTAGCAGTAGCTTAATTGCCTTAATTATGTTTGTTTAAATTCGATTCTCCGATTTTGAATCTCACGAATTAAGCTTTTTAAAACTCAACAACATCAAACAACTCAACAACTCATAATTTCATTAGTGTTGTAATATGTGCATAATTCATGTCCTAAAGTGGTTTACTTGCTTTACAAGAAAGACAGATTTTGAAGAATTCAAAATCTGGGTTCTCTGGCTCAGCGAGCCATCTCTGGCTGAGCGAGAACCACGTGTTATGGAAAAACTGCTTTGACAGATGACAGTCATTGACAGTTATGTGTTAGTTAGTTTGTTAGTGGTTGCTTAGCTGTAAAGTAACTGAAATGTTTGTTAGTTAGAGGTAGTTAGTTAGTTGCTAGCTATATGTGAAGAATTGCTTAAGTGTCAAGCAATTCTATAAATACTTGTGTATATTCAATTAGTGATTATAACTTTTGATTTTGGCCCATTAGTGGAAGAATAAAATTTCTCTCTTTCTCTTATCATCTTCTTCCCTCTAAGAAAGTGTTCTTCATAATTTTCCCCAAATTTCCATAACTCCATTCTTGTGTATCTTGAAGTGTGATTGTGTGAGAAGTGTTGAGTGTTTCATTAAGTGAATTGCTGCCCTAACAACTGGCATCAAGAGCCTGGTTCTGAAGCATTCAACCATGACTGCTTCAAGTTCTTCATTTCCAATGGGTACATATGGAAATGGTGCTTTCCCTGGAAATCTTCCAATCTTGAATGGGAAAAACTATGATACGTGGTGCAAATAGATGAAAGTAGTGTTTGGGTTCCAAGATGTGTGGGATCTTGTGCAAAGTGGAGTGGAACCAATCACTGATGCTTCAAGTGATGTAGAGAAGGCCACATTTAAAGAATTGAAGAAGAAAGACTACAAAGCTCTCTTCATCATTCATCAATGTGTAAGTCCAGATAATTTTGAAAGAGTTGGTGATGCTTTATCATCTAAAGAAGCATGGGATAATCTTGAGAAAGACTATGGTGGTGCAACAAAGGTCAAGAAGGTAAGGTTACAAACTTACAAAAGGCAATTTGAATTGTTACAAATGGAAGAGAAAGAAAGTGTAGGTGACTTTGTTACAAGAGTTACCAAATTGGTGAATCTAATGAAGGGTTAAGGGGAAACTATGAATGATCAATCTGTGGTTGAGAAGATCTTGAGATCTCTCACACCAAGATTTGACATAGTAGTGGCCATAGAAGAATCCAAAGATCTTTCAAGCACAACAGTTGAAGAGATACAAGGTGTTTTGGAAGCTTCTGAACAAAAATTGAATGAAAGACTAGAAAAGGGCAAGAATGAACTTGCTCTTCAAGCACATAATAATCAAGCCAAGAGAGGAAAGGGAAAGTGGTCAGGGAACAGAGGAAGAGGTGGATACCAAGGATCAAATGCTAAAGATAATCAAGAAAGTGGAAATGCCAATCAAAAGAATGGTGGAAGAGGTGGTTTCAATGGAAATCATAGAGGTGGAAGAGGTGGAAGAAGTGGTATAAGTGGATACAAAGGGTTTGATAAAAGTAACATCCAATGTTACAATTGTCAAAAGTATGGACACTTTGCTGATGAATGTAGGTCCAAAAATGAATCACAAGATGATGAGGCAAGAGTAGCTAAGCAAGATGAAGGTGAGAATCCAGTGATGTTAATGGTTACAACCAAAGAAGATCAAAGGTGTGGTGAAGAATGGTACTTGGATTCTGGATGTTCTACACATATGAATGGGAGAAGAGATTGGTTTAGTAGCTTTGATCAATCTCATAGGAACAAGGTGAAATTTGCAATTGATAGCACATTGAATGCAGAAGGTGTTGGTGTTGTGTGTATCAGAAGCAAAAATGGTGATCAAGCCCTCATCAATGATGTGCTCTACATCCCAGGTATCAAATGTAACCTTCTTAGTGTAGGACAGTTAATTGAAAAGGACTATAAGATTGTTATAGAAGATAGAATGATGAGGTTAATGGATTCAAACATAAAGTTAATTTTGAAGGCTCCAATGTCAAGAAATAGAACTTTTAAAATTTAACTTAATGTGATGAATCATATGTGCTTAGCTACTGCAATTGAAAGAGATGATTGGACTTGGCATTATAGGTTTGGGCATTTGAATTTTAGAGATTTGAATATGATGTCAAATAAAAGTATGGTGTCTGGTTTATCTAAAATTCAAGTACCAAATGAAGTGTGTGAAGATTGTGTACAGTCCAAGCAACACAGGGATAATTTCAACAAAGATGTGAAGAGTAGAACCAAGAGTGTATTGGAAGTGATCTATTCAGATGTGTGTGGACCTATGCAAGTAGATTCAAATGGTGGTAATAGGTACTTTGTGTCCTTTGTTGATGATCACAGTAGAAAGCTATGGAATTATCTGATTAAAAGGAAGAGTGAAGTGTTTGATGTGTTTAAGAAGTTTAAAGCTATGGTTGAGAAGCAAAGTGATCATAAGTTGAAGGTATTAAAGACTGATGGTGGAGGAGAATATGTGTTAAATGCATTCTCTGAATTTTGTGAAGCTGAGGGTATAGTACATGAGGTAATTCCACCCTATAAACCACAACAAAATGGTAGTGCAGAGAGGAGGAATAGAACCATAATGAACATGGTGAGATGTATGATCAGAGGTAAGCATTTGCCAAAGGAATTATGGGGTGAAGCAGTGAATAATGCTGAAGGTGAAAAACACAAGAAGGGGGGTTGAATTGTGTTTTGAAAAACTAATTCTTTTTCTTGAAAACAGATTGAAACGCAGCGGATGTAGAAAGTTAGACAAAACACAAAACACAAATAAGACAATGAGAGAGAAAGAAGAAGCACACACAAAGATTTTATACTGGTTCCTCTCGCAAAACGAGAGTAGTCCAGTCCCCTTGCACTTCCAAGGGATTTCACTATAATCTCAAAGATTACACAACTAATGCTCAAGCACACAAGCAAGAGACTTCCTTGCTCTAAGTCACACAAGACAAAGAGACTTCCTTGCTCTAGTCACACAAGACAAGAGACTGCCTTGCTCAAGAACACAAGCTTAAGACTTCCTTGCTCAAGCACACAAGCTTAAGACTTCCTTGCTCAAGTCACACAAGACAAGAGACTTCACAAACTAACTTAATACACAAATTAAGTAGGACTGAAAGTTCTAAGCTAGACTCTCTTAAACACTAAGTTCAGAGCCTATAATATGAAAAGATATTTTACTTAGAAGGTTACACAAGAAAGAATAACAACAGTTCATAGCTTGAATACAATTTGAATCTTTCTCTGAGTTTAGATGATCTTCCAGTGGTCTTCTCTCTATCAGGATGTCTTCTATTTATACTCTAGATATAAAGACGTTGAGAAAGGACCGTTGATAGTACAGTTTGCTTTTTGCTGATAAGACCGTTGTACTATTCCATTAATTATGAGCTGTCTTTCTTCAGAGAGTGTTCTTCAGAATCTGATAATAACTTTTCTTTGATCTTCTGAATGATGTACGCAAGCTTCAGACTTTGTTTCTTTCTTTGGCATCTGAGGACTTCTTCAGAGGCTCTGAAGCTTCTTGCTTCTCAGAGTCTTAATGCTTCAGACTGTGTCCTTCAGAGGCTCAAATGATGATCATAGTGGATAAGATTTTTACTTAGTTCCTGCACACTAGATCATTCATTAGTAATACCAATTGTCCATTTAATACAATGTTATCATCAAAACTTAGGGTGTTTTATAACTAAAACTCATTTTGTTCCAACAACTGCCTGCTATGTGCTTAACAGATGCCCAACCAAGAGATTGAATAATGTGACACCAGAAGAATGTTGGAGTGGAAACAAGCCAAATGTGAGTCATTTGAAAGTGTTTGGGTCTATTGCATATAGACATGTGTCTGATCAATTGAGAAGCAAACTAGATGACAAGAGTGAAGTCATGGTGCTAGTTGGCTATCATCTAACTGGTGGTTACAGACTCTATGATCCTATAAGCGAGTCAATAGTGATCAGTAGAGATGTAATTTTTGATGAAATGAAAGAATGGGACTGGTGTAGCAACAAGAAGAAGGATTCAGTTAGCATAATGTTTGATGATGTACACACAGCACCATTAGAAACAAATGAAAGTGAAGTAAGAAGGTCAACAAGGACACAGCCTGCAAGACTCAATGACTGCATAATCACCAGTGACAATGAGATTAATGCTGATGGTGATTTAGTTCACTTAGCATTTAATGCTGAAGCTAAACCAGTGAATTTTGAAGATGCAGTCAAGAATGAAAAGTGGATAAGTGCTATGAATGAAGAGATTGAGTCAATTGAGAGATATAATACATGGGAGTTAGTTGATCTCCCACATGGTAAGAAGGAAATTGGAGTCAAATGGGTGTACAAAGTGAAACTGATCCAAAGGGTGAGATAACCAGACACAAAGCAAGGCTAGTAGTGAAAGATTTTCTACAGAAAGAAGGAATAAACTTCAATGAAGTGTTTGCACAAATGGCAAAAAGGGAGACTATAAGGCTAGTGACAGCAATAGCACATTATAATGGCTGGTCAATGCATCAAATGGATGTGAAATGTGCATTTTTGAATGGTCCACTTGATGAGGAGGTGTATGTGACACAACCTCCAGGATTCATTATTAAAGAAGATGAATCCAAGGTGTACAAGCTACACAAGGCATTGTATGGGCTTAAGCAAGCTCCAAGAGCTTGGAACAAGAGGATTGACAAGTTTCTAAGTGACATTGGCTTCAGCAAATGTGTGACTGAACATTGAGTATATGTAAAGAATTGTGTTAAAAAGGGAACTATAATACTATGCCTATATGTAGATGATTTGCAAATTGCAGATGTGTTAACCAAAGCAGTGACAGTGGAGACTTTTATTAGATTGAGAAACCTAATGTGTGTTAAGTCATTAGAGAACATGAATTAAGGGAGAGTGTTGTAATATGTGCATAATTCATGTCCTAAAGTGGTTTACTTGCTTTACAAGGAAGCCATATTTTGAAGAATTCAAAATCTGGGTTCTCTGGCTCAGCGAGAACCACAGGTTCTGGAAGAACTGCTTTGACAGATGACAGTCATTGACAGTTATGTGTTAGTTAGTTTGTTAGTGGTTGCTTAGCTGTAAAGTAACTGAAATGTTTGTTTGTTAGAGGTAGTTAGTTAGTTGCTAGATATATGTGAAGAATTGCTTAAGTTTCAAGCAATTCTATAAATACTTGTGTGTATTCAATTAGTACTGTAACTTTTGATTTTGGCCCATTAGTGGAAGAATAAAATTTCTCTCTTTCTCTTATCATCTTTTTCCCTCTAAGAAAGTGTTCTTCATAATTTTCCCCAAGTTTCCATAACCCCATTCCTGTGTATCTTGAAGTGTGATTGTTTGAGAAGTGTTGAGTGTTTGATTAAGTGAATTGCTGCGCTAACAACTTACCACTGTTAGAATACGAGGGGGCAGCTTGGGAATCATCCACACGATGACTAAGAAAATTGATATAAGTGAGTTGGACTCCAAACTTTAACCCAAAACCTTAAGACATTAGGTTTATGGGTCCTCTCACTTATAAATGCTCCAAGTCTCCACATTTTAACCAATGTGGGACTTCCCCACACTACTCACACTTGTTTTTCTCAACAATTAGGCGGTCCCAATCATAGCATTAGAGTACGAATTTAAGCACAACAACAGAAGCATGAAATAGAAAAGAAGAATTCACGGTTGTTGGAACAAAATACGTTTTAAGTAAACCATTTAGTTTTGATGATAACAAAGTATTAAATGGACAATTGGAAGTACTAATTTTTTGATCTAGTGTGCAGGAATATTAAAAATTATTCACATAGATCAAATGTATTCTTGAGATGATACAAAAATTTAAGCTCTGAAGACCTTACGCTCTGAAGAAGACTAGAGCCTCTGAAGATCCTCAGAAACTAAAGTTCAAGAAGCTCACTCTACTGTGCGCAAAACTTCTTTTATTTTGAAATTCAAGCTTCAAGGACTACTTTTATTAATGACAACTAGTTTATACAAGGTTAAACGAATAGTACAACATCCTTATTTACAACCTTATCAACAATGGGAGCGTTAACACTAGCCTGTACTAACTTACCCAAAAAGGTGAATCTTTTCTTAAAAGGACGAAGTAGTGGAATTGAATTGCCTCTTCTAGAAAAAGTAATTCAAAATTGCACTACAAATTTTCCATCCACGGCTGATCATCTAGAAGCTTCTCTAATACATGAAGTATAAATAGAAGACTTAAGATTTGAGAAAAGACTACTGCATTATTGAACAATTGAACTAAGAAATATTTTAAGTTATAATATCTTTTGATATTCAAGACTCCGAGCCTCTGAATTTTGATACACACTCAAATTTAGTTTAAGTGTTATTGAGTCTTAGTATTTGTAATAACATCTTTGTTTCAAACAAGTGTTAAGCTTTATTCATTTCATTCTTTGTAAGCTTAAGAAGTCTCTTGTTAGTTGTAACTTGAACATTTTAGTGAAGTACTCTCGGTTGGTGAGGGGAACCAGTATAAATTCTTGTGTGTTGTCTCTCTCCCTCTCTCTCTTTCAACTCTTTTATTTGGGAACCAGTATAGATTGACTTGTAATTTTTATTTCTATCGGTTTGGATTTGAACAGTCAATCAAAATTCAATCTAATCCGGCAATTTTCACAAAGGACATTCAGACACATCAAAAAATATTCGATTTTTTACGATTTTCAATTTTTTTAGAACGACTTGCGATTTTATTTAGATCGGTGTAAAT
Organism: Trifolium subterraneum; assembly: GCA_951799995.1. NCBI lineage: Eukaryota > Viridiplantae > Streptophyta > Magnoliopsida > Fabales > Fabaceae > Trifolium > Trifolium subterraneum. Next base: position 48,957,346 of record OX637461.1, on the reverse strand, counting down.
TTGAACACACATAAATTCTATTAGTTAATGTATAAATATATATTTTTTACACAATGTATAAATATATTAATTATGCAAAAAATGATGAAAAAGAAAAGAAAAAAGAAATCTAATAGATTTCTGCCACACCATGTGGCTTAAATCAAAAAGTGAAAGAAAAAAAAACAAAAAGCATTGCAATGGATTACCGCCACATCAAGTGGCTAAGGTAATAGAAAAATAATAATAAAAAAATAATCTTATATAAGAAAAGTCAAATGGTGGCAATTTGGTATATAATTTCCAAAGTGTGGCATATTGGTATTTTAATTTACAAACAGGGGCATTTTAGAAAAAATCCCCTTTTATTTGTTTTCTGTTTTGCTTTTCAATCCGCTGCAATTAAACTATGTGTTAGAAAAAGTTTTAACAAGCAAAACACAATTCAACCCCCCTTCTTGTGTTTTTCACACCTTCAACATCAACGACAATAATCACAAATAGCAAAACACAAGAATAAAAGAAAGACCAAAAGGAAAGAAAAAAGCTATATTCTTGCAATAGAATTTCAGAAATCTTAAAATTGTGTAAAGCTCCCTTTCCTCTAATCTCTGGATCAATCTGTGTCCCTAACGGTGATGAATTCGTTTATGTTTTTTAAGCTTCCCTCTTTCCCAAACTCTCAAGTTTCTTCTTTTTCTCCTTTGAGTTTTAGGGTTACTATTTTTCTCTCTGATTTTTGAAAGGAGGTGGTTAATCCTAATTTTTACTAAAGTTTGGATATTTATAATGATATGACTAGTTTCCCTCTTAACCAAGAAAATTATGTTTTTAATTTATTTTAATTTTCTCTAGAGAATTGTGATTCACACCCCCTTTAATTACTAACACCAACAAGCCCACTTTCATTTCCCTTCTCTCTACTAAGACCTCTAGGCCCAATCTCTTTTTATTTCTTTTTCTCTACAATTTGCTAACTCATACCTCCCATTTCACTAAGTACTTAGAGTACAACCCCTACTCTCATTTCCTTTATAATTCACACATGTTTCTAGTGTCTTTCCTTTATTTTTGTTACCATGATATTGGTACAAAAGTTTCACCGCCGCTAAAGATGACTAATCTCCATCGGCGAACCTGTGGGACACATAAAGTGGGTTCTCCCCTCCCAACAATTTCTTTTTCCATACGCATGAGCTAGGAATCGAATCTCTGACGACATGCATAAGGGGATCAAGACCTTACCACTTGGACCAATTGATTATTGGTTCTTTCCTTCTTTTACTTAATAATAAAATCTTCTCGTTTAATTAATTAATTCACATGCCAACACAATCAAGAAATCACACATAAACACATCAAGCAAGCAATTCTTAACAAAGCAATTCTAGAAATTACTCGACTCCAATGAACAATTCTAAATATTGGGCGTTAAGGTTTTATCAAGTTAAACAACGGTTTTCAGCCGTCTCCATAATTAAAAAATGTTGTAGTCATATTAAGAAAAGTTTTGGAGTACAAAATTTGTCGTAAAATTGTGTGACTATTACTAAATTATCCTTTGTGTATAAATGTATTTATTATTGACTTTTTATATTCCAAGACAAATGGATACTGTTATCGAATGAGTATGTTTGGAAAAAGAGTAATAAATACATCCAGAAATTTTTAAAGAGTAATATATCTAGGGACAATTTTTGTTTTATTTTTTTTGTAAAAAAATCTTATAATTATGAACCGAGGAAGTATTAAAAAACAAAACTCACTATTCTTTTGCTCAAAAAAAAAAAAAAAAAAAAACTCACTATTGATAAACATTGAGTCATGTTAATATGTGTTTTTAGGGCACATATTAAGATAACTAAATTTCTGTCAAAAAAAATAAAGATAACTAAATTTAGAAGTTTTGAATTTAATGATGTAAAAAATTTAATGCATAAAATATGGAATGCACAATTTCTTAATTTTTTTCTATATCTACTTCCATAATTCTCCCTCCGTCCCTTTTCATAAAAAATCTTTGCCACGGATATTAAAAAAAATTGTTGGAGTAATAGTTTTATTTTAAAAATGTGTAACTATTAATAAATTGTCTTTGTGTATAAATATATTCATCATTGATTTTTCATATTTAAAGATAAGAAGTTGTTAGTATTAATAAGAAGTATGGTTGAATAAAATTTGTAAACAGTCTTACATTTTAAAACAAACTTTTTTATGATGAGGGACAAGGAAATATGTACTCTAAAAACACACGTTAACAATTTTTATATTAGGGTGAATTCAATTTCACGTGATAAGTCATGATTGCAACATTATACTTTCTAAATTGCTTGCAAGGATGTTGTCCACATTTTAGGTTTGAGTAATTTTGAGAATATAAGATCAAATTGTTCAACCAATTAAAGATACATGGTTTATTTTTCTTTAAATTCAATGGGCCGGGCTTGTATGTGTGGCTTTGTTTTCTCATTGTAACTTATGTGGGCCATAATATTAAGCATGATAAGACATGCACCTGTTCTTGATAATTTTGATCATTTCCGTGTGCCTGTGTCTTTTCTCAACTCATATACAAGAGGGGAGACAATTGAAATATGTATCCAAATTCATCAACAGTTCTACATTTGATTCCACTTCACTATAATATCCCTCCCTTGGTTTGAAAGGACACAAGTATCCTTACATTAGGTCCTAGCTACTTGTATCTCTTCAAGGACCTCATGTTGATTCTTTGGCCTAACTAAAGTTTAAAAAGTAAGGTCAAGCATGGTAAATAAGTGGTTAATATTAGATTAGTTATCACAAAATTTTAAAGCAGCTCTTTTTCTCTCATGCATTTTGTTGTTTAAAGTTGTCCATGATGCATCAATCGTTTGTAAGGAAATTGTTTTTTTTTTTTTTTTTTTTGACAATGCAAGGAAATTGTTTTAAAATATGTTAGGGGTGTTTGTTTCGTGGTTGAAAAAATTATTCTAAAGAATGTAGAAGTTACACATATAAATTTCTACGTTTGTTACAAGTCAGTAAATTAACTTCAAGGAATAAAATATTTCCAAGAAAAAAGTAACTTCCACCTTACCCATAATTTTAATCACATAAAAATGGGTGGGAATAAAAGGTTCCCATGAAGATGATAATAAAATTTAAATAACTAATCACATTCTCACTTTTACAAATAACTCTAAGGAACATGACTTTTATTAACCAAACACATTTTCTTTAAAATTTTAGGGAATTATTAAATGTCTATTATTATTTCCTGAGAGTGAAATTCTCAACCGTGAAACAAACACCCTCTTAGAATTAGGAGTTGACTTAACTCAACACTATAAAATTGGCTTGGAAGGTGAGAGTGTCATTCTTTATAAACTATAGTCAACCTTATCTTTAATCAATATGGGACTTGGTTTCCTCCGATAAAATATTTACATGCTTAATTTATTTATTTATTTTGGGAACGTTCTAATTAATTTATTTTTTCATGATGACAAACTCCAACCACAAATCATAATATGAATATACCCACAAATCTTTTGTATATCATATGATGGAAAATCGATTGGAGACAATAATAATGCCAAAGAGTCAACTTAGAGAGATATGAGAAAATTTTGTCACTGCGGCGTATTTGTGCTTTCTTACGATTGTAAGACTGCTTGCTTGTGAACCCGCATTTACTTCACACTCTCTAAGGACTGAGGAGAATTATTACTTTTTAATTAAAAAATACTAAATAATACTTGCATGATCAAATTCCTACATTGTTCTAAGTTTGGAACACTTAATCAAGATATATCAGGGTTGAACTTTTGTGAATGAAAATAATATGGCTGAAAAAAGAGACTACGGACTACGGTACTAAAGATATGGTTAATTAGTTAGCCATATTCTCCGACAAAAATTAATCAACAACACAATGTCTATAAATACTTCATACTAATAAGACGATTAAAAATATGTTTAGTTCGTTCTTGTAAGTTTAATGCAGTTTGGCATGGACATTTTATATGTAGAAGTTGAGGATCAAAATTTGAGCTCTCTACTCTTTAACTTTAAAAAGGTAGAATTTGAGCTACTAAACTACTCGACAAATTCTTTTTTTACTATATTTCTCTCATGATGTTCGAGTTTGACTATTGTTGACTGTCATTTAACTTTAAGCACCAAATGTTGACATTTATATGCATTTTAATGCTTTCCTAGTTTGACTTGTTATGCCTTTGATGCATTGAACAGCAATCAAAATCTAGTTTCACATCTCACTTACAAAAAATTTAATATATTTGTTGCGATGATTTTGTTTTAATGGTAGTATTATATTGAGAGTAAGTTCGAAGTTCAAATTATTTTGCCTGTTATCCATCAATCTAATATTGAGTGCGGTGATTTGATTCTCTTCATTTCAATAAACAACTTTTAAGATACTCTCCATTTTATTATTACTAAATTTTCAAAATATAATTTCTATAATATATATATATATATATATATATATATATATATATATATATGTGGGTGCGCGCGGAAATGAGTGTTCAACTTTGAGGTACTCCCTCTAGTCTTATATATAAGAAACTTTTTCATTTTTTAGATTCATTGTAGAATTAATGTATTTAGACTATATTATTGTCTAAATACATCAATTCTATAATGAATTTAAAAAGTCAATTTTTTCTTATATATGGACTAGAGGGAGTACTTGATTCGATATCCGACCCACTAAAAACTGAGCTAGGAAAAACAAACACGGGACCATCAATATCTAGAAGGGACAAGGATACTTGTAGGTAGAATCTGACAAAGACTTTTGTAAAATAGCACTTTCAATCACATAAAGTGGGTGCTAGTATAGGTTATTAATCAATATATTTTGACTGTTAAGCTCTTTGGCTGTAAAGAACACACCACCATCACCATTAAGTTATCAAAATCAGAGAAGCTAAAGGAAATAGTACTACTCTTGGTGATTTTTCAACTATTGTATGCTTAACATCAGAGACGGAGGAATTTCTATTACAGTATACATAAACATTTTCATTTTGATTTGCTACAAAAAAAAAATTTAACGGCACATTTTATTGTCCGTCTATATTTTCGTTGGAGAAACTGTGAAGAACAATTCTCTTCTTCCAATTGAATTTAGGCTTAATTACATTTTTAGTCCCTTATCTTTATTTTAGGTTTCAAGTTGGTCCCTTATCTTTTAAAAGTTTCAATTTGGTCCCTTATCTTTATTTTAGGTTTCAAGTTGGTCCCTTCCGTCAATTTTTTAACTATTTCCGTTAAATTTGGACACGTGGCAAACTGATTTGGACACGTGGCACACTTGAACATGTGACACGTGTCCAGAATTAACGGTAACAGTAAAAAAATTAACGGAAGGGACCAACTTGAAACCTAAAAAAAAGATAAGGGACCAACTTGAAACTTTTAAAAGATAAGGGACCAACTTGAAACCTAAAATAAAGATAAGGGACCAAAAGTGTAATTAAACCTTGAATTTATTACTTTAGTTGTTTGTTAATGACCTTTTGACTAATATTATTTTATGAAAAAAGTTTATAATATAGTGCACTAGATAGAGTTGGAGAAAATCTTAAAGCTCAAAATTAATTTTTTAATCAAACTCTACTTAACAACCAAAAAAAATTAATGGATTAAAAAAAGTTGATTACTGTTAACTAACCCAATAACTAAATTTTACCATCTTAAAAGCCCAGTAGACGTGTGAAGAAACCAAACTAGACTCAATTAAGCCCAAAAACAACAAGTCGGATACCGTTTTGTCATCAAGTTTACTAATCGGTTTCTTGATAAAAACTCAACCGACTCCCCACTATTCTTTTCTACCCCTCTAGCACGCAAAAAATTTACACTAAAAAAAGTGCGCTAGGGGGGTAGGAAAGAATAGTTGGGGGTCAGTTGAGTTTTTATCCGGTTTCTTTCTCCTTTAGTGAAGCTGTTGGAGTTTGCCTTGAAATTGGATGAAGAAGCAAAAATTGGTCTTGCTCTGCCAATTGGCGCGGGGCGTAGCTCTCCTACGCGGGGCGCGGCTGCTGTGCCAATTTTAGCTGTTTGCTTCTGGTGGTTGGCGCGGGGCGCGAGTGCGCGACCTATATATTGCTGTTTTGCGTTTTCTGATTAACAGGGTGTGTTTTTAGGGTTTCTAAGGCCAACAAAAGACTAGGGTTAATAGAGTAACATCTTGGGAAGATTCTAGGGTTGGAGAAACATTCTATCACCTTGGGAAACACTTCTTAATTGAATTTCTTGGTCACGGGAAGAAATTCGGGACTTGGGTAGAATTAGGGAATTGTCTAATTCTTGTAACCCAATTGAGATTTCATTGTAATCAAGTATTCTATTGATAGTGGAACGGAGAGGGCTGCCCTCCCCCCATAGTAGGTTCATTAACACCGAACTGGGTAAACAATATCTCGTGTTCTTTACGTTTTCGCGGTTTATTCTTGTTGATTATTATTATTGTCATTCTCAATTGTTGATTACTTTAATCGTATTTCTCCACACATCAAAAGGTATTGGTGTGAGTTTAACCGAATTCACAACAATTGGCACCCACCGTGGGGCAAGGATCAAACGATTAAGGTATCATGGGTTCTAAGTGGGAGATTTAGAAGTTCACCGGGAGTAACGACTTCGGGTTGTGGAAGGTGAAGGTTAGGGCAATACTAACTCAACAGAAGTGCGATGAGGCGTTGAAAGGAGTGGCGGGTATGCCGGCTAATCTCTCAGACGATGAGAAGGCAGAGATGGATGGAAAAGCAAGGAGTGTCATTATCTTGTGTCTTGCGGACAAGGTGCTGAGGGAAGTGGCCAAAGAGAAAAGTGCAGCTAGTATGTGGGCCAAACTTGACAAATTGTACATGACTAAGTCTCTGGCACAGAAACAGTTATTGAAACAACAGTTGTACTTCTTTCGTATGGTTGAGAACAAGTCTGTGGTGGAATAACTTACGGAATTCAATAAGATTATTGATGATCTGGCGAACATTGATGTGAAGATAGATGATGAGGACCAAGCTTTTCATTTGTTGTCTGCTTTACCCAAATCACTTGAAAACCTTAAGGATGCATTGCTCTATGGCAAGGAAGGCACCATCACTCTGGATGAGGTTCAATCGGCTTTGAGAACTAAGGAGTTGACAAAGTTGAGAGACTTGAGAGTTGATGATAGTGGAGAAGGTTTGAGTGTGGCGAGGGGTAAAAGCGAGAACGACAGAAGATGGAAGGGGAAGAAGAATTGGTCCATTTCTAGGGCAACGGGTGAGGGTGGTCGCAAGTCCAAATGTCACTATTGCCAAGAACCTGGTCACTTCAAGAGGGTTTGTCCTCGGAGAGGGGGCGGTGGTAATTCGTCAGCTCAGATTGCCGTTGGTGATGAAGCTTATGAGGAAGGCTATGAGAGTGCGGGAGCACTCATAGTCACAAGCTTGGAACTATAGATGATTGTTCGGCCTGGAGAGGTGGTGGAATAATACTCAACATCGGCCTGGAGAGGCGGTGGAATAATACTCAACATCAGCCTGGAGAGGCGGTGATAAGAATACTCAGGTTACTACTGAAACAACAACGGTATTGTGAGGTGTGAAGATGCTAGTGGAAGTTGGGAATCGGTGGAGCTTTGAGTCGTGGACTTTGGATGCTCCTGTCACATGTGTTTGAAGAATGATATTTTGAAGCCCTAGAGCTAGTTGAAGGTGGAGTCATTCACTTTGAAGACGGGAAAGCTTGTAAGGTTCAAGGTATGGTAAGGTTCTTTTACATGGTGTGAGGTATATTCCTAACCTTAACGTGGTCATACATTTCGTTACTAGTGGAAATTCTCATGATATGACAAGGTTGTGAAACCTCGGGTAAAACTTGTGGGTGACATGAGTTGAAGTGTGTTTCAAAGTAGTGGAAAAGTCTTGCGTTACAAGGTGAGAGTCATAGTGGAGATACCAGTTTGAGTCTTTGGTGGAGGAATCTCGGTTTAAGGTGGAGTTTGTTACTAGTGTGACTAGAGGAAGACAAACAATCAACAATAACTCTTGGCTATCTAGGAGGTAGGGAGGAGAGTGATATTGTTGGACCAAAGAAGTGTATAGCTATGGAGACCTTGTGGGCGTCTTGTAGAACTTACCTAAAATTCCAAGGTTAAGTTGAGAGGAAAGCAAATTCTTCGTGAGTACGGGAGACATTTCGGGGTTCGAAGAGGGTGCGGTGGAGCTTGTTGGACTATCTAAAATCCGATGATAGTTGGGAGCAAGCGTTTCTTCAGGAGGACGGACTTAGCTACTCCGGGGGCTGAAGATGGTACGGTGTAACTTGTGGATTGTCCTAAAAATCCAAGGGCAATGGAAGACAAGCTTTTCGGGAGTACGGAGAGGTAGACTCCGGGGGCCGAAGAGGGTGTGGTGTTAATCATGTGGAAGCGGCACGGTGGTTGATGGGAAGTTGACATCAACATCAATTTGAAGGAAAGGTGGAGATTGTTGGAGTTTGCCTTGAAATTGGATGAAGAAGCAAAAATTGGTCTTGCTCTGCCAATTGGTGCGGGGCGCGGCTGCTGTGCCAATTTTGGTTGTTTGCTTCTGGTGGTTGGCGCGGGGCGCGGGTGCGCGACCTATATATTGCTGTTTTGCGTTTTCTGATTAACATGGTGTGTTTTTAGGGTTTCTAAGGCCAACAAAAGACTAGGGTTAATAGAGTAACATCTTGGGAAGACTCTAGGGTTGGAGAAACACTCTATCACCTTGGGAAACACTTCTTGATTGAATTTCTTGGTCACAGGAAGAAATTCGGGACTTGGGTAGAATTAGGGAATTGTCTAATTCTTGTAACCCAATTGTGATTTCATTGTAATCAAGTATTCTATTGATAGTTGAACGGAGAGGGCTGCCCTCCCCCCAGAGTAGGTTCATTAACACCGAACTGGGTAAACAATATCTCGTGTTCTTTACGTTTTCGCGGTTTATTCTTGTTGATTATTATTATTGTCATTCTCAATTGTTGATTACTTTAATCGTATTGCTCCACACATCAAAATGTATTGGTGTGAGTTTAACTGAATTCACAACAGAAGCAAAGGTGCTTAATTGGTCATCGTTAATTTAGACTCACACAAGAACATGTGTCCATTGTTTTTTCTCCCAACAGAACGCACAAACAAATTGCCATAAGTTACGAGCCTAGAGTTCTGTTGAATCCATTATGCCGCCACAAATATGAACTAAGTTCTTAAAGATTGATTGGACCGATTCAGCTGTTTGTTACTAATGATGATTTTGTAATTAATGTAGAATTCTTTAATTAATTAATGAAACTGAAGCCTAATATAAAGTTTATTTTTTATGACCAAAATTTTAAAATGTGCTCAAGGACATATAACCAATATACATTGGACTTAAGTGGTTAATAAATTCACTCGAGGATAATTTGTGTGGGAGAACTTGAGTTCATTTTTTTATGGTAATAATTTTTTGTCAAACTTTACTTACCTCAGAGCTGAATGCTCAAGTGGTTAATGAATTCATTCTAGGATAATTTGTGAGGTAGAACTCGAGTCCACTATTTTATGGTAATAAATTTTTTGCCAAATTTTACTTACCTTACGACGGAATGCAAGTGCATATATGTTTCGATTGAAATGCGGAGCTTAGTTTATTTTTTTTGACAAAATGTGGAGCTTAGTTTATTCATTAAAAAAAATGAAAGCAACTCTTTACGATCGCCCGTTTACTAATATCCTTCGTTGTTACTGTGAATGCCCGTTTACTTGCATTACAGAAAAAAATTTGCCCTTATGAGACTCTGTATGGTAGCCCATGTGATATAACAATGAACATATATATGGAATATTTTCATTTAGTCCTTATTTAAATCTTTTTTGTAGGGTGAGAGTGAGGAAATTCAGAAAATTAATTGGATAAAGTGGGATAAAGTGTGTCGAGACAAGTGAATAAATGATTGGGTTAAATTTATGATTAGTGTTAGAAGTCCCACATTGGCTAGAGATATTGCAAAGATAGCCTTTATAAAGTAGTACAAACCTCAACTCTCAAGCTAGCTTTTGTGGTTGAGTATAGGCCTCTCAAATTCTATTATGGTATCCGAGTCTATCCTAGATCCATTTTATTTGGGTCACCCGTTGTTGTTGATTCCACGCACCAAGCCCAATAGTGCTGGGTGTGAGGGGGTGTGTTAGAAGTCCCACATTGGCTAGAGATATGGCAAAGATAACCTTTATAAAGTAGTGCAAACCTCAACTCTCAAGCTAGCTTTTGTGGTTGAGTATAGGCCTCTCAAATTCTAATAATTAGTAAAGAAGTGGTGTTGGCGGCTGCTTGTTGATTAGGAGGGCTTGTAGTTTAAGGTGTTAGTAGTTAAATATTGTGTGGAGGATGATAGATTTAAGGGAGGGGATTGGCAAGCTTCGTGGTGGTGGAGAGATATGTGTGGTGTTAGGAAGAGGTTGGAGTGAGTGTAGGTAGGTGGTTTCAGAATAACATTCGTCGAAAGGTGGGTTATTGGAAAATACATCTTTTGGATATTTAAGTGGTTTGGAGGGTGGGGGGACTCAAATTGAGCAAATGAACATGTTAAGTAATTCTCTAATGCTTATTTGTGTAGAAAAGAAGTTTGTCAAGGTATTCAAGCGGTTTTGTTGGCTTGTTGTTAGTATATATATTTGGAAGAAAAGAAATAATAAGATTTTCTCTAATCAAGGGATCCCGGCCAATGAGTTGTTTGATAACGTATAAACTCTTGTTTGGTAGTATTGAAGACTCGGCATAATAAAGTTAATTATGTTTTGAATATATGGTGGGTTGATCCCTTAACTTGTTTAGGGATTCATTTTGGTTAATGGGGTGCTTTGTTTTATTTTTTTCTACAATCTTGAATATATTTATTTTGTAACGTTTTCTTATTGGCACACCTTGTACTTTTTATTTTAATATATTGATTTGGCTTCTTTAAAAATGAACATATATATGGACTATAAGTTAATGTTGTTTTATTTTTCTTAAGAATATAATTTATTTTTGTTGGAGGCTAATTTGGATTCCGTATTGTTTTGTCAAAGACCTTGATGGCCTTCACTCGTCTATCTATTACCTATTTGATGTGTTTTGAAACATCTGTCATATGGATGTGGGTGTCATGTGTTGAGTATGGTTCATATACGCATCAGGAAGAGACTGGGGGCGGCCAAGGAGCTGAGCTAGCGGAGCAAAGCGAAGCTCTGAAGATTGTTGAGTATGGTTCATATACGCATCATGGGTATTTACGACATCTTATTATTATTATAAATACCGCTTGTAACATTGAAACCCTAATTCATTCATTCATCTAATAGAAACGAGTTGTAGCGAACAGGTTTGACATGAGTAATTCAAAGGCTGTGAGCACTCCATTGGCGAATCACTTTAAACTTACATTGGATCAGTGTCCGAAGTCAGATTCAGAAATTGAGTATATGTCAAAGGTTCCTTATGCCAGTGTTGTTGGTTGTTTAATGTATGCTATGGTATGTACCAGGCCAGATTTGGCACAAGCTGTAAGTCAAGTTTGCAAGTTTATGTCCAAGTCAGGAAAGCATCATTGGGAAGCAGTCAAATGGATTTTCAGGTACTTGAAAGGTACAACAGGTCATGGTATCACGTTTAGCAGTGATAAGGGTGATCCTTCAGTTGTAGGATATGTTGATTCAGACTATGTCGGTGATATGGATGACAAGAGGCCTACTATAGGTTATGTCTTTACTCTTGCAGGAGGACCTATTTGTTGGAAATCGTAAGTTCAATCTATAGTGGCTATGTCAACAATTGAAGCAGAGTACATGGCAATAGCTGAAGCTGCCAAAGAAGCCTTGTGGCTTACAAAATTAGTGAAGGAATTGGGTGTTGAGCAAGGTGGAGTTCAACTACATTGTGATAGTCAGAGTGCCATTTACTTGGAAAAGAATCAAGTGTATCATGCCATAACTAAGCATATTGATGTGAGGTTTCATAAGATCAGAGAGCTACTTACAAGTGGACAGATATTACTTGAGAATGTTCATACTTCAGAAAATGCAGCTGACATGTTGACCATGCCAGTCACCTGTGACAAGTTCAAGCACTGCTTGGACTTGTTACATGTTTCTCAATGTTAAGAAGGAAGTGACCCCCCTAGCGCTAAGGATGCAGATGTCATACAGAGGTTCTTCATAAGGGTTTGATATTCACCAAGGTGGAGATTGTTGAGTATGGTTCCTATTTGCATCAGGGGTATTTACGACATCTTATTATTATTATAAATACCGCTTGTAACACTGAAACCCTAATTCATTCATTCATCTAATAGAAACAAGCTCTAGCGAATTCTGCAGCCGGAGACATACCTACGGGGAACTCCGTTATCAAACTTCTTGTGTTCTTTATTATTTGCAATTTCGTTATTTACCTTCTGTTACTATTTGTGCACAACTGCGAGCAGGGCCGTCTCCAACTATTTGAAGGCCTTGTTCGAACATTAAAAATGACCTCTAATTAAAAATGCAAAGAAATTTTAAAAATTTATCCTCTATTTAAATTGTAATAAATAACATAAAAACACATTAAAAAATGACATTGTAGGAATTTGAACTATAAGGACCTTGCACTAAAAAACATAACAGGTTACCACAAATTTGTCACACACAATACATGGATGTGGGCCGGCCTTGCATGCGAGACAAATAGGCGAATATGTGAAAAATTTAATTAATTATAATATGGTTTTTAAATATGTTAACAAAGATTTTACAAAAAAGATTGTACATATACATAAAATACTGATAAAGAAATATGTTAAACCATATTATAATTGAAAATAAAATTGTGATTAAATCACAAATTGTGTAGTTTTTTTTTTTCAAAAAAAATAATTCATTTCTATTGTTTTTTTTATATAACATAGGATAATTACACTATACAACATTAAGTACAGTTCTTAATTTGAGTAATTTGTCTAAAGTGACATATATTGTGAAACGAAGGGAATATTTTTTTGACTAAGGGAATATTAAATACATAAAAAAGTTACTATTAAAATTAGGACTCAAGACAAAGTTTGACCCTATACAACAAGCAACGACTAAAATACATTTTTAATGCATTCATCTAGTTCTTGCTTATGATGAAGTACCTCCTTAAAACTTAGTGCATGTTATTAATCACATCTTTACTAAACGAAAAAAATATGTTAAAAAGTCGTGATTGAACATGATGGCAATAAGATGGGAAGATAACTATGAAAATGACACCACTATAACAAGGATATGAAATTGATAGTTCACATAAAAGTAATACATTGCCAAGAATGGAGAGCCTCGTCTAGAGGGAATGTAATTAAAGAACTTGACATTTCAATAATGTAGGGGCCAGTGTCCAATAAATTGTTGAACAATAAGGGTCCATTATAATATGTATGTGACCGACCTAATCACATAATTAGCATGCAAGAATTTTGATTTTTTACATAGATATGGGATCTAACAATGGTAACGGTCCTAATCCTAATTATGAAGAGTGCAGCTTTGCTCCTTTTCTTAATGCTCCTTTTCTTCCTTTTCTTTTCATAGATCGAAGACATGTGGCAAAATTATATCTAATGGCTGGGAATTAAAAGGTATAATTAAGTATTTGTTTATTAAAAAAAAAAACAAAAGAAAAGAAATTGAAACACGTAATATCCTTTCATCTTCTACCTCCCATCACTCATGGAAGTCATCCTCTTCCACTCACCGCCTATTCCTCCGCCGTCTCCCCGTTTCCGGTCATTCCTCCTCCCGCAGCCACACCACCGCCCCCTCTCCGCAAGTTCCAGTGGCGGTGTTCTTCAACCCTCCAAATCAACCGTTCTCCCTTCTGCTCCCTTCTAAATCTCTTCTCTTCTCTCTCTTTTAAAAAACCACCTCTTCTCTGCTTTCTTTTCATAATTTTCAGATTCAATTTTAATCTCATAGATCTTTAATTCATTCGTCCATTTTTTATCGATTTTGATTTCATCGATTATTGTTATTATTCGTAATTCAGTTTCTTTTACTGTTAATTTAATTCTTCAATTCACAATCGTTTTCTATTGGATTCTGTTGGATTTCGATTTTGTTAGTCTTGATCCTTGGGTACTCTCTATTGAGAAACTTCTTCTTCCTTTTATGTAATACAATGGAATGACCGGAAACGGGGAGACGGCGGAGGAATAGGCGGTGAGTGGAAGAGGATGACTTCCATGAGTGATGGAGGTAGAAGATAAAAATATTACGTGTTTCAATTTTTTTTTTTTAATTGAAACAAATACTTAATTCTACCTTTTAATTTCCAGCCATTAGATATAATTTTGCCACATGTCTTCGATCTATGAAAAGAAAAGGAAGAAAAGAAGTTTTAAGAAAAGGAGCAAAGCTGCACTCAATTATGAAAGTGATAACAACCTTAATATTTTTTCCTCTATCTTATGTTACCTATTTAATGTACGAACACAATAAAATAATCTATAAAAAATTCATTGATGTTCGTGAATCGCAACAAAAATAACAACCATGCGTAGCTTAAGATTCTTGGTCAGATAAAGATATATGTTATCGGCATGGCACCATGCCCTTAAGGGAATTGGAATTTAATTCGACAATCATTAGGATAACCTATGTTTTTCTCTTGAAAATTTAAGTTAATGCTAATATATAAAATAAATGAAAAGTGGAGAACGCATAATTTCTTGAATAATCTATCACTATCAAGAGTTTCATGTTGAATGAAGTAAGGCTTGAATACGAGTTTATATATGTAAAGACAGTGATGATCATCTTGTTAATCAATTTTATAGGTTTGACTTAATCTGATCGTTAACTCAAATTTTTAATACTCCCTCCGTAACACTTTATAAACAAATTTTGACTTTTTAGGTTCATTGCATAATTAATGTATTTGGTAGTCCAAATACATTAATTATACAATGAATCTAGAAAGTCAAAATTTGTTTATAAAGTGTTACGGAGTATGGTATTAGAATCTTCAAAGATTTGTTGATATGTGAGTTAGGGTCTCTTCGTTTTTTCTCTCAAGTTTTTCTCCCTATTACCATTGTTTTTAAAAGTTTTATAATAATATATTAAATAATTGGACTTACCAAATATCACAATATATTATTGTATTTATGTTTCCAAAACTTTAATAATGTAAAATATGAAGAGTATATCTTATTTATTGACCTGATTGCTATCAAGTCACTATTATCGACTCACTCGGGTCACGCTCTAGATGTCCATTTATGATTGTGAGTAGTATGTGTTAAGAGTATATATCATAATTAATGGATGACTAAGAGTTGATATTGAATTTATATGTAGAGATAGTTCTAACCTTATAAATTGATTTTATAATTAAATCCAACCCATATTCAATGGGGTTTTACAAAACAGAAATGTTATTCAAACATCACATTTGCAACATCTCTATAATATCAAAGGGAGTCGCGTGTATATAACCGGAGAGGTCTTCAACACATTTGGTTAACTGACATTAACCAAATTTGATCTCCAACTCCTCAACTATTTGTTTACGAGAAATTGTATATGGGACACCTTTTGATTGTTTGCGGATGATAAAGTTAAAACAAAGTTAAAAGTAAATATTTTTTCAAGTTTGAAAGATTTTACGCCAGTTAACCAAATGTGTTGAAAAACTCCCCGGTTATCCACATGAGACTCCCCTTGATGTTTTAGAGATGTCGCAAATGTAATGTTTGAATAACATTTCTGTTTACAAAAAGCCTCCAAACTTGTAGATGATATAAAAGTTTTTTCTTAGTTTTGGTTTAGTGGTCAATCGGGTTGTAAGTGCTCCTATTCCTTTTCTGAATGGTGTTCAAAGCTTATAATAACTTGTTTTGTATTGTAAGGGATCGAATACCCCTTGTATTCTCTTATTATATAAACATATTTGTTTATTAAAAAAAACAAGAAGAGATACATTGTGGATTTTGCCCAACATATCAAATATTTCCGGATATCATATATCTACACTTATACGAGACAAAACCTGCCGATAATAATTAAAAATCCGCAACATTAATTAATTAACTATAAGAGTTTATACAAAATTCACAATTTTTCTCTTTCAATTTTGTAAAGATTGAGGAAATGCCAATAAGCCACTAATTAATCCTTCATGCATTATTTCTTAATTGAAAAAGTACTTGTGCATGCTTTCTTGGTAGCATTTGCAAGGAGCTAGGGAGGAATCAAATTGAAATACAAGTGCAAACGATTAGGTATGGTACACTTTTATACTTTAAGGCTTTAATCATAACAATAGCTAAGAACATTTTTAGCTTATGTGCCTTTTAAAAGGGGAAGTATCGGTATTGCAAAAGGGTATCGTCTTTCGAAAGATAACAAAAATCCTCAATAATTTATGGGTATTTTCCTTTACAAAATATTTTCAATTAAACCATAGTATAATGATTATTTGAATTTAATCATTAAGAAATAATTTAATACATTAGAATCTAAGTTCCATAACAGACAAGTCATTAATTTGATTGGTGTGAAATTCAGTTCATTTAAATAAGTACACTAGAGTTCAACCCAAAATTTTGTGGAATTTTATCTCACAAGAACACGACTTAAATTTTAAAATTGTTCTATCATTGCAAATTTGTACATGTTAAAAAATTTAAAACAGTAAATTTGAATTAAAACTTGTGCATTTTATATTAAAAATATGATTTTTTTATAAGTAATTGTTATTTTTCGATAAAAAATAATACTTAAGTTACTTTTTTTTTCCGGTAAGTACTACTTAAGTTACTTTAACATGTATAATATAATATTGCACATGTTAGACAAACCCTTAATTTTATGCTTACGTAGAAAAATGTAGAATACGCTTAGAGATCCACCGGTTCACATGACAACACGAGTTAACTTAAAAAAAATGATTTGAGTCAATCTTCATTTTAGATATAATAGTTATTGACAAACCCTATACCTCTTGAGAAAGCTTTCACACATAGAGAATAAGGTTGTCGGCACCACCAATACTACACCAAACCACATATGGACCTATGACAACACGGCCCAAGTAGCGAACATGTAACAAAAAGATGATTTTTCGATTCGAAAATTCTCTCACACCATGGACACCATGAACACACACCAGTTGATAGAATCCCACTATAAGCTAAATTAACTCTTGTAGGCAATCGACCAAGTAGCGATTTCCAAAAAAAGACAATAACCTTTGACGGTGCCCAACTCCTCCATACTTGTGTCACCGCCGTAATAAATTCAAGTCCCAAAGTAGAAGACGGAAGAAATTTTTATACAAGTATAAATAATTTGCACTAACTTCCAAAAGCACAAGACCACGAATCCAGTTCCTTTGTGATAATTACGGCTCCAATTAAATTCCAAAGGTTTCGGTTCATCTCCTCCTCCCAAGTAAAAAAATCCTCCTCCACTTGATATGCCAAATCGACTTATCATTCCTCATTTCTTAAATTGTATGATTCCTTTGGAGAGAAATATTATAAAGTCACAGGAAATATTCTTTCAATTGAGCTACTCCAACTCAATGATCAAGCCAAAATCTCGTTGACTCGCCATTTTTCAACTTCTTAATGAAGACTTCAATTAAAATAGCAAAAAAAAAATAGCAAAGTCCTAATCATTATTTCATATACTTGCAATTTTTATTACCAAAGTTTCAAATCAATTTCAAACATCAAACTATCACTAAAACTGTTACGATTTAACTTAAATATAAACTTTTTTTCTTCATATCTCACGGTACCCCTTCAATAATTTCTTTAATAACTAACAACTAAACTACATTTAGAAAAGACAAATATTAAAACAGAATTACAAGTGCTTAACAGATGCCTTATGCTGCAAGTTACAACAAGTTTCAAGGATTCTATGGATTGCTTAAACTGCAAGTTACAAACTAGATTCATTACTTGCTCAACTAATTAACAGTTGGTAGTTATAGTTAGTTAGGCAATTGTAACTTCCTTGTAACTGAATTCCTTCATGTATAGCTAACATTTGATAGTTATATATAGGCTTGTATTGTACTCTATGCAACTTACACTACAACATTTTCATTCTACGAGAACGCCAAAAAAGCGTTCTGTAATATAAAAAAACCTTTGCCATAGACTACGAGAACGGTTTTTAACATGTTCTATACCGAGGGGTTCTCTTAGCCTTTCGGAACGGTTTTTTTACCAACGGCAACGCCTTCAAACAACCGTTTTCATAGGATTCCTAACAGAACGGTTCTTAATGTTCCCAACCACAACGGTTTCTCTCTGTTCTCAATTAAAACCGTTGCCATTGGTTTCATATAGAGAACGGTTTTCTTAAATCTACCACAACGGTGTTCAACGGTTTCTCATTATAAAACAGTTCTGGTAGACCTTTAAGTTCATTAATTATTGAAGCGATACGACAACGGTTTTTTCATACAGCAACGCTTTGTCGCCGTTGCCCATGCATAAACCGTTCTGGTTGTTTGGATACAGCAACGCTTTATCGTCGTTGCCATTTCAAAACCGTTCTGGTTTATTTGAAACAACAACGGGCTCTCGCTGTTGCCATATGAAAGCCGTTCTTGTTTTTTTGATACAGCAACAGTTTCTGACGGTTGCTCTATAAAAAGGTTCTGGAAAACCTTTTACCATATGATCTAGAACAACGGTTTCTTAGCTACTAGAACAATTCCGCACCGCTGTAAAAACTAACATTTTATTTTAATGAGGTGCAAAAAATTTCAATTAAATACCACCCTTATAAATAATCCAATAATAACAGACATAATAAATTAAACTAAATTTCTTATCATTCATATATATCAAAATAATAACATCAATCAATATAATGTTGTCCTAATATTATCAATCATTCATAATCAAACTAACATGTTAAATGTATATCCTAATGTGCATTCACCATCAAACTAGTATCTTCAAAATGTATATCCTAATATAAAAACTTAAACATCTAGCTAGATCTGTTCTTCTTCTTCAAAATCTTGCATTTCTTCTTCGATATCATCATTATTCATTTTCTGCAAAATAAAAGTAAAATATAATTAAAATTCTAACGAAAAAGAAAAGAAACAATGAGCAGATCAGCTTTCTAGAAGTCAATACATTTTTTTTGTAAAAAATCCATTGAATTAACCATTTAGATGTGTGACAAACAGAGACAATCCTAAACTATAATATGTTTTATATCAAACACAAAGTATAGTTCAATCTTACTTCGTTATCATTAGGAGCATGTGTTGATGTAGAAGAGCGTAACACACAGTTAGCGTCAGTTGTAGGAGATGATATCAAAGCTGCCAGAGCCTCCACATCTAAGTTTGCGGTGTCTTGGTTCACAATGGCTTTAATAAGAAGCTGAAGTGTTCTTTCAGTTGCTTCCTGTTTTCTTTCTGTTGCTTCCTTTTCCTGACGACGTTTCTCATCCATCTCTTGTATTAACTGTTTCACCTCATCAGCATGCTCTCTTTTAAGTTTTGCGATTTCTTCATTTCTTTTCAAGAGAGTCGGTGTTGTGGTTCTTCCGTGACAACGCACTCTCCCAGGTTTTTCTTTGCCAACTATACTTTGAAAGGCTTCTGAAGATGGTTGCCCATGGTTTTCAATCATGTCTTGAAGCTTTATCTAGCATACATAATATAGTAGTAGTTAGGACTGTTCATGGTTCAAAATATCCAATTGAGTTTTTCTTAATGTCATTAGTCATTACAATTCTAGTAGTAGCTGAAGGTGTTTTCATCAGTTATTTCTTTCAAGCAGCAAAATGAGTCGTAGACATTCTCTACTAGTATGTTATTGAGTTATGAATGTGTTTTTATTAAGCATTTATCTCATTATTATTGTAGAATCTAGGTACTGAGTCAGTTGTACTATTGGAGAGATTTTTAGTTTATTTTATTATTATTGTAACAAAGTAGGGAGTAAATACTTTATTAAGTGTTTATTTTTAGTTATAGATTTTTCTATTGTAGAATCTAGGTACTGAGTCATGCCTAAAGGAACTTATACCATTGTACTTTACTAGTAGTAAATAAATAATAAACATTATTATAGTAGTAGTATATAATATAGTAAAACACAATACCAAATAAACTAACAGTAACAAAACACACAACATTTACTTACAATTGCACTGTTTGTTTCTTTATCCAACTCCTTTCCTTTCCTACTTTGTCGAGTAGCAATAAAAACTTGAGCTTGAGTTGGAGGCTCTTTATCTTCACTACTTACACGCTAAACCGAGTAAAACAAGAGTATGAGAAAATATTAATGAAGTGGCAGAATATTTAACATTCATTTAGAATAATTTAAAAAAGATTACCATTTTTTCTCTTATAACAGCAAAGGCTTTATTCCCGGTACGATGTCTATATTTCAGTTGAGCTATATTTTGGGCATTTTGATGACTTACTTCCTATATTCAATGAAACAAATGTTTTTATAACATTCCAAATTTGTGACAACAAGTATGTAGGCAATAGTAACTATAGCTTACTTGACTTTTTTCATCTTCCCAATACTCCAATAAAATCCTAAAGTCTTCTTCTGGTATATCATGTGGACGATTTTTTAGCCGCTCACGCTTGGTTTTGTACGGACTAAAATGTGTCCTTTTAATCGTGCATTTGTATCGTTTCCAAGCATCATTTACAATAGCAAGCACAACCTTCCTCCTTCCTTTGGGATAATGTATTTTTGCTGCAAAAATGAAAATTTTATAAAGTTATATTCATTGAAATATGCTAACAAACACACAAAATCAACTAAAAAAGTAAGTACATTGACATAATCCCACACGGGATCTATCTCTTGTTTCTTCCAAGACTTGACCAAACCAATCCAAGTAGTGAAGATGAGCGGACATAAATCTGAACTTCTTGCAATTGTCCCCAAAAAATTACTGAATTCAGACACTGACTTTTCATCTGGCCCAATTGGCTGTCCTTCTCCATTCAAGGTGATCTCTTCTCTATCTTTAAATTGTCGTGTATGAATTTTCAGACATAAAGTCTTTCCTCGTTTTCATATTAAACCTAAGGATAATGCACATAATATTAATTAAAAAAATTAAACAAATATGCAAATATGTATATACAATTTCTACTCTACAAAAGCAAACAACCAATCAAAACTATTAAGAGATTACCTTCAGTTGTATTTACATCCGCTCCCTCAATTTCCTCACCTCCGTAGTTCATATCAGTCTCCATATCTTCATCAATGTCAGTTTCATCGATATATTCGTCATCTGATTCATCTACTCCATCTTGTTCCTTATTCTTATTGAGATATTCGGCAATCGGCATGGCTGGACACTTTGAAACAGTTTTCTTCTTCTTAGAGGCTTGTTGATCTACCGTTGATACTTGAACTTGATTTTCCATGGTAGATCTTACTTGCCTCTTAAGATTATTGTTCTGCATTACCTCTTTGTTTTGTTCACCTTTGTTCTTTGAGACTTGTGATTCAATCAAACCTTTAATTTGATGATCCACTATAGACTCCGGTGATCCTTGAACTTGATTTTCCATGGTAGATCTTACTTGCCTCTTAAGAGTATTGTTCTGCCTTACCTCTTTGTTTTGGTCACCTTTGTTCTTTGAGACTTGTGATTCAATCAAACCTTTAACTTGATGATCCACCGTAGCCTTTAAATTCGTCTTACTATTATTGTTCTGGACAAACAATTTGTTCGGCGCAACATTCTCCTTAGAGGCTTCTACTTCTGGTTGCCTCCTAATGTTAGTGTTCTGAACACCTTGGTTTGCCTCACCCTTTTTCATTTGTTGGGATGCAACTATATTATTCAATGATCCCTTCCGACGGTCCAACCTTTGAACATTTGCAACATTAGTCTTACCTTGATTTGTTGGATTGCCTCTTAAATATTTTTTATTTTCAAGCTTGACATTATGCATCCGCAATAAATCTGCGTTGGACTTAGCTTGGATATCAAACCCAAAACCATTCCCGTTTTTCATTTTCCTGCAATTACCATACAAAATGAACGGATGTCAATATAATTTTTTTTTTGAGATAGGACATAAATGTAAAATTAATACTAAGAACAAACAAGAATGGTTGTTCTATCTCAACAAGCTACATTAAACAAACAAACAAATGCAGCAGCAGAACAACAACAAAACAGATGCAGCAGCAGAACAACAACAAAACAGATGCAACAGACCAACAAAGTATACTTGACAGCAAAAATACAATTGCAGAAGTGGACAGACAAACTAGTGAATAAAAAATGTATAGAAAAGAATTTTACAAACACCATTTCATAAACAAGAAATACATTAGAATCATCATAAAAAATCAGAACTGTCATCAGATTCTATTACATTTGGCACCGGTACTAAATTATCTACAATTGTTGGTGGAATGTCATTCCTAACAAATTCATCATCACAAATTTCATCGATTGAAGCTAGATTTATTGCATGATCTGACTTTTCATTCATGTTATAAAAATCTCTCGGAATAGACTTCATAACATAGTGTTTATTTGCCTCAGCGGGATCTTGAATGTAGAAGCATTGGTGGACTTGAGAAGCCAATACAAATGGATCGTCCACGTAACATTTCTTGTTGAAGTAAACACAAGTCATCCCATATTTTTCCTCTTTAGCTTCAAACCAATCGCATCTAAATAATACAAACTTCAACTTACCATAATAGTCTACCTCAACTATTTGTGTAATTAATCCATAGTAAGTTATTGACTGTGTTGTTGGATTTGCATCTTTGGTACTTGAAAAACTTTCAGTTACTGCCGCTAATGTCACACCACTATTTTGTGTTTTACGTCTAGCATCACGTTGTTTTGTATGAAACCTATATCCATTAATTACATAACCAGAAAAACTTCGTGCAATTTTATTTGGTCCTCTGGATAACTTCTTAAGGTTGTTAGACACATCGCTTAACAAAGCACGCTTCTTAAATCATTCGACAAAATCTGACCCTTGACTCTTCGCTTTGCTCCACGCCTTTCTCTTTTTAGGATTTTCATTTTCATGCTCACTGGAATTAAAAGTAAAGAGTTCACGTAATTGTATAACAATTATTTTATGCAATTGAAACATACAAGCATATTCGTTTACCTTATAAATTTTTGGACATCGTCGTGATTGAATAAGATGTAACGATGAGCTAAACTCCTTGACTTGCTATCCAAAGAAATTGCTTCACCCTTTCTCTTTCCTCCAATAGGATGACCAATGCTAGGACAAACACTTGGACTTTCAGGTTCATCAGGATCACATATATCGCTATTCCTTGTCATTCTAGTAAACCTGGTTTCAACACCACTATGCAAATATCGCGAGCAAAATGTCAAGCATTCTTCAACCAAATAACCCTCGGCAATTGAACCCTCGGGACGACTTTTGTTACGAACATAACTCTTCAATTTTCCTAGATATCTTTCAGGAAAGTACATCCACCGAAACTGAACAGGCCCTCCTAATCTCACCTCATTCACTAGATGTATTGGCAAATGAACCATTATATCAAAGAAACACGGGGGGAAAATCATCTCGAATTGGCAAAGTGTTTCTGCAATCTCAGATTGCAATATATCCAAATCTGCCACCTCAATCACCTTCTGACATAAACAACGAAAAAATGAACAAAGACGGATTAATGGGTGTGCAACCTGGTTTGACAATGTACTTCTCACAGCTACTTGAAGCAAGTAGTGCAACATGAAATGTGCATCGTGGCTCTTGTATCCGCTAACTTTCCTGTCAGCAAGTTGAACACATCTTGAGATGTTTGAAGCACAACCATCTGGTATTTTAGCATTTTTCAATACAGAGCAAAAAGTAGTTTTCTCCTTTGCAGTCATGGAAAAACATGCTTTTGCAAGCACTGATTTTTTGCCTTGATCTACCTCTTTGGGGTGAAGTTTCTTTCTAATGCCCATATCTTTCAAGTCTAAACGTGCGTTTTTATGATCCTTTGTCTTTCCTGGGATATCCAACAAAGTCCCAATTATATTATCAAAAATGTTTTTCTCTATGTGCATCACATCAAGGTTGTGGCGTAAAAGATTATCCTTCCAATATGGTAAGTCAAAAAATATAGATATTTTCTTCCATGGACCATTATTACATTTCTTTTGCATCCTACCAAAGTTATTGTTGACGTCCTTTAGTTTCTCCGAGATTTGTTCCCATTTTAACAACTCTGGCGGTGGCCTATCTTCTATGCTCCCATTGAAATTCGTAGCGTTTGATCTATATTTATGATCCTTAGGCAAAAAAGCACGATGACCCATATAACACACCTTTTTACTTTTATCCAACCACATCGAATCAGTGTTATAATTACAGCAAGGACATGCTAGTTTCCCTTTTGTACTCCACCCACTCAACATAGCATACCCGGGAAAATCACTAATAGTCCACAAGAGAGCTGCACGCATTTGGAAAGTTTGATTTAGTGATGCATCATATGTTTCTACACCCGAATCCCATAACACTTTCAACTCTTCAATCAATGGTTGAAGGTACACATCAATGTTATTCCCTGGTGAAAGTGGTCCAGGAATTAATAAAGTCAACATGGAATACTCAGCCTTCATGCACCACCAAGGTGGAAAGTTATATGGTATTAATACCACAGGCCAAGTACTATGAGACAAATTCATGGTTCTAAAGGGATTAAATCCATCGCTGGCCAATCCAAGTCTTATATTACGCGTCTCATCAGCAAAGTCAGAGTGACATTTATCAAATTCTTTCCATGCTTGTCCATCGGCAGGATGCCTCAACTTCCCATCATTCGTACGCTCTTCATCGTGCCACCTTAATGAGCTAGCCGTCTTTGAACACATAAACAGCCGTTGAAGTCTAGGAATCAAGGGAAAGTGTCTCAAAACTTTCAATGGAACTTTATGAGACTTATGATTATTTTCAACTTGATCATCTCGTTCTACATCTTCATTCCACCGTGGAGCGCCGCAAACATGGCAAGAAGTATCCTTCTCGTGATCTTTCCAATAGATCATGCAATCATTACGGCAAGCATCAATCTTCCTATAATCCAACCCTAAGTCCTTTATCATGCATTTAGTTTTGTTGAACGTATCAGGGATGTTCAACAAAGGCAGAGCTTCTCTCAACAACTCTAAGAGGGCATTGAATGATACATTGCTCCAACCATAAAGGCACTTCAATAAATATAGACGAATGGTGAACGACAATTTAGAGAAGTTTTTACAACCCGGATACAGATCTTGTTTGGCTTCTTCGACTAGATTATAGAACTTTTTTGCATCTTCGTTGAGTCCTACATTAACTTCGTTTTCTTCCTGTACAACATCTCTAAATGTTTCATGCAATAGTCCATCAATATCATCAATTTGATCCTCTTCATGATTCATTTGATTATCATTAAGATCGCCGGGTTTTGGATTCTTCTCACCGTGTCGAACCCAAGTATCATATCCTTTTTGAAATCCAAATGCTATTAAATGATTTCGTACTACATTCCTTGTAAACCATTGTCTATTGTAACAACCATTACAAGGACAGGGAATCTCTTTCCCGCGGGGTTTTCCTTTGGTGTATGCATAATCTAGAAAAAAATCAAGACCACTTTGGTACTCATCAGTCTCTCTACCCAATTTGGTCCATTCCTTGTCCATGAGGTTTACGAGGAGACTACGTACCATATATGGAAAATGGTTTCAAAGGGAAGTTAGTACCTATATATACATACTATTCCTAATTACACAGTTAGTTTCAGTTTCAGATTGGGAGGTTAGGCACACACATTTAGTTTCAAATAAAAATATTGGGTGGTTAGGCTAACATATGACAATCATATACTTAAGTAGATCAATTAGTTTTCTGAAGTACTATTTAAAATTTCACTTGCATCTATGTATGCCTATGACTATTGAACGATGAAACATACCTTCTTTAAGCAAAAACTAGTCAACATAAGTGAATGTATGCAGTCCAAATTTTAAGCCAAATACATCAAAAAATTGAATGTATATTATTTTTATATAAATTATTACTATAATTATTAATTAAAATTTGAAAATTTGAACCCCGGACCTAGGTTCCTGGCTCCACCACCTAACAAAATCTAAACTGATACAATTGATACAAAGTAGCAATATCAGCACTAATAACCTCCTAATAACATGACAAACAACAAGGTGAATTAAAGAATGTCTCAATATCATACATATTCACAATTAAAGATCAGTAACTATGTACCTTAAAACCAAAGAAACATGTGGATAGCCACAATTTTGACACTAGGTGAATGTAAAAACTTTGATTTCATGGTTTATCCAACAAGAAACATTTTTGTAATAAAATTGGGCCATCATGTTGATAATGGTTCGTACTGCATTGGTTGGAAGTTAACATCTGATGGTGTTCACCCTATTGGAGCTAATACTCATTAGAATCTATTAAAGTTAGTTTGGATGTGGAAAGGAACTTAAATAATTTGATTCTTGTTGTGAAAAATTAGCCATAAATCACTTTTTGACTAATTCTAGCAACAGACACTTTGTTTTTTATATTCTAATTCCTCCTATCAATCTTTAGCCACAAACACATTATAATAAAGTGATGGTTCTGAACTCAAAATTACATGTTTAGCCACAAACACATGAATAGCCAAATTATGAAATCAAAATTACAACGCAGTATAGTAAAATTGAAACCAAAATCAGCAAAACCATTCTCATTGTAATTTGTAAAGAAAGGAAAAAGTGAGTACCTTGCAAGAATAGAATCGGAAAGGGAAGGAATAGCGTTTTGTTGAGAGACGAAGACTCGCGTTTCTTTCAGTGAGGCTGGGATTTGCCGCTGTCTTGGGATGAACACCTTTCTTCAACTTAACAGATTAGTTCGTGAGCTTCGGGTTCTGAGTTTGTGAGCACAGTCAACACAACCAAACGGATAAGGGTAGTTCGTGTTTTTGAATCATGCGCCGGTTGTGTTTTCTGTTCGAGGAGAATCAATTATCAGAAGTAAAATCAATTTGGGGATGAAAACAATTGGGATTTTGGGATGAAAACAATTGAGATTTTGGGGATGAAATCAATTTGATAGTTGAAATCAATTTGGAATTTTAGGGATGAAATCAAGAAGAAGAAGAACAACAAGACACAGTATAATATATATGATTTTGAGGAAGATAAGAATGTGTTGTTTTATTTGTTTTCAAGGGAAGATAAACATGGCCAGTAAACAAAACTTTTTAATTTCGTTTTGTTTTTCCTCTTAAAAAAAATTGTTTTTTTTTTCACTAAATCTTTTTAAAATTACACAAGATAAAAAACGGTTTTCTGCTATATTTTATTAAAATAATTTTTTTTTTTTTTGACAAGTTTATTAAAATAAGTTAAAATTATATGAGTACGATTTTTAACGGTTGTTATAGATTACAAATAGAAAACCGTTCTGGTTGCAAGACGCTATGAAAACGGTTTTATCCAAAATTTCACAAAAAAAAAGTTACAATGAAAAATATATTTTATTAAAATAATTTAAATTATATGAGTACTGTTCTTAGCCGTTGTTGTAGATTACAGATAGAAAACCGTTCTTGTTGGTATTTACGAGAACGGTTTTTCTACAGTTGCATACAATTGACAAAAAAATATATACTACCACAACGGTTTACAAAAAGTGTTGCCTTTAATACTCTACGAGAACTTTTTTTTTACATCCCAAAATTTTGGCGTTGCGGTAGGCCTAAAATGTTGTAGTGTTAATGAAAATTCTCTATCTCTTTCTCTCAACTTCTTCTCTTTCATTCACTTTTATATGACTTTCTTCTTGTCTTAACATGGTATCTTGAGCCTGAAATTTTCATTCGCTTCCACATTCATCCATGGCAAGAGGAAATACAGCTAATGCCGCTGGTTCTCCCAGCAATACTGATATGCTTCTTGATCAAGCAAGTCCCTATTACGTCCATTCAAGTGATGGTCCTTCATCAGTTACAGTGAAACCGGTTCTCAATGGATCCAATTATCATTCATGGGCTCGTTCTATGCGCAGAGCTCTTGGAGGGAAAGATGAAATACGAGTTTGTAGATGGCACAATTCCTCATGTTCTTGATCTATTTGATCCTACGTATCGGGCATGGCACCGGTGTAACGATTTAGTTCATTCATGGATTCTCAATTCAGTCTCAGAGTCTATTGCGCAATCCATTATCTTCATTGAAAATGTTGTTGATGCGTGGAATGATCTCAAGGATAGGTTTGCACAAGGAGATCTGGTAAGAATTTCTGAATTGATGCAAGAGATTTATGCTTTGAAGCAAGAATCCAAATCTGTTACTGAATTTTATTCTGACTTGAAGATTTTGTGGGAAGAGTTAGAAATCTACATGCCAATTCCTAATTGTGTATGTCGTTCAAGGTGTTCTTGTGATTCCATGATTCAAGCAAGATCTAATCACACTCTTTTGTATGCAATTCGTTTCCTTACTGGTTTAAATGAGAATTTTGGCATGGTTAAGTCTCAGATTTTGCTGCTTGATCCATGACCTTCAATGACCAAGATTTTCTCTATGGTTCTACAATTTGAGAGGCAGGGTGGATTTGGAATCACTGAGGAATCCAAGGATCTTGTTAATGTCGTAGACTCCAAGAAACACAGTTCTTATGCATCAAAAGACTAATCACACCATCAATGAATGTTTCAAGAAACATGGCTTCCCACCCCATATGCAAAGGTCTAATAGAGCTGCATCGAATTCTTCTCATGTTGGATATGATTTTATGCCAAATCATTCAGAACAAGGTGAAAGTTCTAGGTCCAATGTTCCTTCAATAACTCAAGATCAATATGATCAGTTGATGAATCTTCTTAAGAATTCAAGTGCCAATCATTCTTTAGCTTCTACATCTTCACCACAGGTCAATCCTTCCACATCAGTTAATCATTCATTAACTGATAAGCAAGGTAGTGTTTCACTTTTTTCTTCTTTTTGTTGCACTGTAAATCAAGACACTTGGATCATTGATTCAGGTGCTAGTGATCACTTTTGTGGATCTCTTAAGTGGTTTGATTCATATAATCAAATCACTCCAATTAGGGTTAGATTACCTACAGGTAATACCACATTTGCAAAACTAGCTGGAACCATTAAATTTTCTTCATCTCTCATTTTACATAATGTTTTATATGTTCCTGATTTCACTTTGAATTTGATTTATGTTTCTAAAATGTGCAATGCATTAGGCTGTCACATTTTGTTTAATGGTTCCACATGTTTGATACAGGAAAAGGACACCAAGAAGATGATTGGTTCAACTCATAAGGTTGAAAAATTATACTATCTTAATCTGCAGGATAAGGACACACATGTTCACCAACTTTCCCTTAAGCTTTATGAATTTCCATCTATTGTTGTAGATCATAAGGCTACTTGTGATGTATGCCTTGCCAAGCAAAGAAAACTATCTTTTCCTATTAGTAATAATAAGGCTTCTAAGCCATTTGAATTGATTCATTTTGATATATGGGGACCTATTGCTATTCATCATCATTCTTATTTCTTAACTGCTGTAGATGATCATAGTAGATTTGCATGGCTTACTTTTATGAAAACCAAAAGTGAAGCTGGTCAATGTGTTCAAAATTTTATCAACTTGATTGAAAATCAATTTAACACCAAAGTTAAAACTGTCAGATCAGATAATGGCCCTGAATTTTTTCTTTCAAATTTTTTTAATTCAAAGGGCATTATCCATCAGACAAGCTGTGTTGAAACTCCCCGGAAAAATGCAAGAGTGGAACGTAAACATCAGCATGTTTTAAATATTGCAATAGCATTATTGTTTCAGTCAAATTTACCAAAACAATTTTTGAGCTATGTTGTCATTCATGCAGTGTTTCTTATTAATAGAATTGCCTCACCTCTTTTACAAAATAAATCCCCTTATCAACTTTTATATAACAAAACCCCTGATTTAAATGAATTAAAAGTTTTTTGTTCTTTGGCTTATGCCACTACTTTACAAAATCATAGAACAAAACTAGCTTCTAGAGCTAGAAAGTGTGTTTTCTTGGGCTACAAGGCAGGCATGAAAGGTGTTGTCTTGTTTGATCTCAACAATAGAGAAATTCTCATTTCCAGAAATGTCACTCATCATGAGACTATATTCCCTTATCAGAACAACCAAACCACATCTAATTGGTCATATTATCCTTCTTCCCCGGATGCATTCAACTCAAATTTGCCTCAGTCAGTTATAGACCATACTGTCACAATTGATATTACTCCATCTCAGAATTCTCCAACCAGTGATATATCTCATCCATTACCTATATCTGAAACCATTTCACTTAATTCCACTTTTTCTAAACCAAAGAGACAAAAACATGTGCCTACTTATCTTAAGGATTATGTGTGCAATTCCTCTTCTAAGTCAGATTCATCAATCATCTCAGGTATTCCCTATCCTATATCAAATTTTCACTCTTTTGCAAATTTGTCTTCTAGTCATAAAGCTTTTTCTATGTCTCTTTCACAAACTACTAAGCCTAAGACCTATAGTAAAGCTTGTAAATCTCAATAATGGATTGATGCTATGAATTATGAGCTAGAGGCATTAAACAAAAATGGTACTTGGGTTATTATTGATGCTCCAGCCAACATCAAACCTATTGGCAGTAAATGGGTGTTTAAAGTTAAACACAAGGTTGATGGTAGTATAGAGAAGTATAAGGCCAGATTGGTTGCTAAAGGTTACAACCAAGTTGAAGGATTTGATTTTTTTGACACATTCTCTCCAGTGGCCAAACTCACCACTGTTAGAACTTTACTTGCCTTGGCTTCTCATCATCACTGGCATCTCCATCAATTGGATGTCAATAATGCTTTCCTACATGGTGACCTACATGAAGATGTCTACATGCAGGTCCCATAGGGGGTCTTAGCCAAGCCTAATCAAGTTTGCAAATTAAGGAAAAGTCTTTATGGTCTTAAGCAAACTAGTAGAAAGTAGTATGAAAAGTTATCCACATTACTTGTGCAAGAAGGTTACCATCAGCCCAGTTCTGCTTACTCATTGTTTAATTTCAAAGACAAGGATCATTTCACTGCTATATTGGTGTATGTTGATGATATCATCATAGATGGATCATGCACCAATGAGATAGAAAGAATGAAACTCATACTAGACAGACAGTTCAAGATAAAAGACTTGGGCTCTTTGAAATACTTTCTTGGACTAGAGGTAGCTCAGTCCTCTCAAGGCATCACCATTTCTCAAAGAAAGTATTGTCTAGACTTGTTAGAAGACACATGTCTTCTTGGCTCAAAACCAGTTTCCACACCTCTTGATCCTTCATTGAAATTACACCAAGATAATGGAGCACCATTTGCAGATATCACACAATATAGAAGACTTATAGGTCGATTGCTATATATGACTACTACAAGACCAGACATCAGTTTAGCTACTCAACAATTGAGTCAATTCCTCCATGCTCCATCTGTCAGACATTACAATGCAGCTTGTAGGATTTTGAGATACCTAAAGCAAGAACCAGGTTTGGGACTTATGTGCCCTAAAGATTCAAAACTACAACTTCTAGGTTATGCAGATGCTGATTGGGTTGGGTGTGTAGACACTAGAAAATCCACCACTGGTTATTGTTTTTTCTTAGGGTCGTCATTAATCTCATGGAAGGCAAAGAAACAAGAAAAATTGCTATATCGTCCTCAGAAGCTGAATATAGAGCCTTGACATCAGCTACATGTGAATTGCAGTGGCTACAATACTTACTTGAGGATTTAAATGTGAAATGCACAAGACCACCAGTGTTATACTTTGATAGCCAAAGTGTTATACACATATAGCACCAAACCCAGTCTTCCATGAAAGGACAAAACATTTAGAAATAAATTGTCACCTCATTAGAGAAAAATTGCATAAGGGAATTTTGAAGCTATTACAAATATCCACAAATGAACAAGCTGCAGATTTCCTAACCAAGCCTCTTGTATCTCCAAAGTTCAAATACTTCATTTCTAAGTTGAACATGATCAACATTTTCTCATGATTCAACTTATAGGAGGGTATTGAAACAAAATTGCAAGTGCTTAACAGATGCCTTATGTTGCAAGTTACAACTAGTTTCAAGGATTCTATGGATTGCTTAAACTGCAAGTTAAAAACTAGATTCATTACTTGCTCAACTAATTAATACTTGGCAGTTATAGTTAATTAGGCAATTGTAACTTCCTTGTAACTGAATTCCTTCATGTACGGCTAGCATTTGATAGTTATATATAGGCTTGTATTATACTCTATGCAACTTAATAGCATTTGGGCTTTATTGGTTTATTTGTTTTTAGCCCACATGTTAAGAGTGCCATGTGTCAATTCCCTTGTCACGTGAGAAGAAGAAAAGAGATTATATCCCTAGATTCATTTCTTCATGAACAGTAATATGAATAACACAACAACACAACACAACAGTAGCAACGGCGGCAGTAATTTCTTTCTTTTGGAGATGATATTTTTGAGCTTCTAAGTGATAATGAGTGTGTAGCAAAGTTGCTTGTTTTAAGCTACAACTTGAGTATGTGTTTCCTATCACTTAGTTAGTTTTTCTTTGTTGTTTAAATATCTCTCTAGGTTGTGTTAGTTTACCCATTTGTGTGGAAGTTGAGTTGTTGTTTGATTCCACCTTAGGTGATGATTATTGGTGTTCCTAGTGTTTACTAGAAGAATATTTGTGTACCCATTATTAATTTATATAGTGGAAGATTTATCTGGCTTGGCCCGTGGTTTTTTATTCTCTCACATTGAGAGGATTTTCCACGTTAAATTTTGGTGTCTTGTTATTTCTATTTTTTGCTCTGCTTGGAATTTTTTGGTTGTCCATTTAATTGCACAGGTGGTTGAGAGAATTAATTCCGCAATTTTAAAGAGACTATTTAGTCTAGTTTTCCCCAACAAAGTGGTATCTAGAGCCGTGGTTTGATTTGTGCAACAATGGAGACGAACACAACTAGGATGGTGAGTTTGAATGGCTCCAACTATAATGTTTGGAAAGGGAAGATGGAAGATTTGCTTTATGTTAAAGGTTTTCACTTGCCGGTTTTCTCTAATGAAAAACCCGATGGAAAGAGTGATGAAGAATGGAATTTGTTGCATAGACAAGTTTGTGGTTACATTCGTCAATGGGTGGATGATAATGTTTTGAATCATGTGAGCTCGGTGACTCATGCTCGCTCTCTTTGGACCAAACTTGAGGAGTTGTATGCAAGAAAGACGGGTAACAATAAGTTGTTCTTGTTCAAGCAATTGATGTCTTTGAGGTATAGTGATGGTTCACCAATGACCGATCACTTGAACACTTTCCAAGGGATTCTAAATCAATTGTCAGAGATGAAACTTATTTTTGATGATGAAATTCAAGGTTTGTCGCTTCTTGGTACTTTGCCTAATTCTTGGGAGACTTTTAGGACATCCTTGTCTAACTCCGCTCTGAATGGTATCATCTCGATGGACTTGGCTAAAAGTAGTGTATTGAATGAGGAGTTGAGGCGTAAGTCACAAGGTTCTTCTTCACATTCCGAGGTGTTGGTTACCGAATCAAGGGGGAGACAACAAAGTAGAGGTCCAAGTAATCGTGGGACATCACGTGATAAATCACAAGGAGGCTCTAATAGATTCTCTAATATTGAGTGTCATCATTGCGGAGAAAAGGGACACATAAAAAGGTTTTGCCGGAAGTTGAAAAGGAAAAACAAGAAGAAGGGCTACAACAACAACAACAACAATAAAAAGGAAGGTAACAATAATGAAGATGTTGCTATTGTTGATGATTTCTTTATTGTTTGTGATAATTGTGTAGAGAATATCAATCTATCATGTGATGAGATGGATTGGGTGGTTGATAGTGGTGCTTCCACTCATGCAACCTCGAGGCGTGATCTTTTTCCAACTTACGAGACCGGTGACTTTGGGGTTGTTCGTATGGGGAATAATGGGCAAGCTAATGTCATTGGAATTGGAGATATTTGTGTCGAAACTAGCAATGGGACTACTCTAGTTCTCAAAGGTGTGAAACATATTCCGGAACTTCGATTCAATCTTCTATCCGTTGGAAAGTTGGATAATGAAGGATATGATAATTCTTTTTCGGAAAATGAATGGAAGCTAAAGAAAGGCTCAATGATGGTTGCTAAAGGAAAAAAGAATTCGAATTTGTATGTCGTCCAACTTGGGGTTTCAAAATGCTACATCAACACTTGTGACAATGATAGCTCATCCGAATTATGGCACAAGCGTTTGGGTCATATGAGTGAAAAAGGTTTCAGCATTTTGGCAAAGAAGAATGTGTTGCATGGTGTTTCCGATGCGAAGTTGAGAAAATGTTCGCATTGTTTGGCAGGTAAGCAAAGACGAGTTTCCTTTAAGTCATCCGAACCAAAGAGGAAACCAGAAGTGTTGGATTTAGTACATTCCGATGTGTGTGGTCCAATGAAGACACGGTCACTTGGTGGTGCTTATTACTTTGTGACTTTCATTGATGATTATTCTCGGAAAACATGGGCTTATACTTTGAAGACGAAAGATCAAATGTTAGATACCTTTAAGTCGTTTCAAGCGTCGGTTGAAAGAGAAACGGGGAAAAAGCTCAAGTGCATCCGAACCGATAACGGGGGAGAGTATGTTGGTCCTTTCGACATGTATTGTCAAGATCAAGGTATACGTCATCAAAAGTCTCCTCCAAAGACACCACAATTAAATGGGTTAGCCGAAAGAATGAATAGAACTTTGGTTGAAAGGATGAGATGTTTACTTTCTCAATCAAAGTTGCCGAAATACTTTTGGGGAGAAGCATTGAACACGGTTGTGCATCTCTTAAATCTCACTCCGTGTGTTCCGTTGAAGTTTGATGTTCCAAATCATGTTTGGAATGGTAAAGATGTTTCCTATGACCATCTTCGAGTGTTTGGATGCATGGCTTATGTGCATATTCCGAAGGATGAGAGATCTAAATTGGATGAGAAGTCGAAAAAATGTGTGTTTGTTGGGTATGGACTTGATGAGTTTGGGTATCGTTTCTTTGATCCGGTTCAACGGTGAAGGTGCGTGGAGAAAACACAAGAAGGGGGGTTGAATTGTGTTTTGGATATTTAAAAACTTTCCAAGATATTTAAATCTTTTCAGAGTCTTTAAAGCACAGCGGATTGTTCACACAATTAACTTATGGCGTTATGAATGATGAAGGAGTAAATGAGAGAGTGAGAGAGAGAAGAACGCACAACAATTTATACTGGTTCCCCTCACAAATTGAGAGTACTCCAGTCCCCTTGTTTCCAAGAGAGTTCACTATAATCACAAGGATTACAATAGATGCTCAAGCACACAAGCTCAAGACTTCCTGCTCTTAGTCACACAAGACAGAGAGACTTCCTTGCTCTGATCACACAAGATCAAAGACTTCCTTGCTCAAGCACACAAGCTCAAGACTTCCTGCTCTTAGTCACACAAGACATAGAGACTTCCTTGCTCTGATCACACAAGATCAGAGGCTTCCTTGCTCAAGCACTCAGGCTCAAGACTTCATGCTCCAATCACTAAGATTGAGACTTATGTGCTTCTACACTAAGCAGAAGACTTTCTTACTTCTACACTAAGCAGAAGAGCTTCTACACTAAGCAGAAGACTTTGTTGCTTCTACACTAAGCAGAAGACTTACTACTAACTTATAAGCTTTAACTTATTACAAACATAATAACTTCAGAGGCTCTAAGCTAGTTTCTATGCTCACTTCATTTGAGAGATATTATCTATTACAATGCAGATTCTCACTTTCTTCTGAGAGATATTTTCTAATGAAGATCGCTAGTCATCAATTCTTTCTTTGGCATATTTATATGAGTTGAGAAAGACATTGAGACGTTGGAGAAATTCTCGTTGTAAAATGGACAGTTGTAGTCTTTGAAGATTCGTTGAGTAAAGCCATGTCTTTCTTTGCAGAGAAGCTTCACCTTTACTGTTTGTCCAATAGTACAGTTATAAGGTACAACTAGCTCCTAGAGAGAGGGATCACATCCTTTGTGACCGTTGCAATTAGTTGACCTTAGAACAAGTCATCAGGCTTGATAAGTTGTAGTTGATGTAGCCCTCTGATGACTGGGAATTCCTTTGCTTCTGATGAACCTTTGATAACTTGGAGTCTGATTGGTCTTTGAATGGTTGGCCTCTGATAGTCCTTCGCAATTCAGCTTCTGAACGTCTTCATCCTCTGAATGACTCATGACTAGCAGACAGCCTCTGAACTCTTGTAGGCCTCTGAACATCCTTGAGCTTCTGAACTCCTCTGAGCTTCTGAACACCTTCAGACGTTCTGATCCTCTTTGAGCTTCTGAACATTGTTTAGCTCCTGACCACGTTGTAACTTCTGAACTCTTTCAGAGTGTAATTATTCAGACTTCCATAGGTTTCATCAAAGTCTAAATTAAGTGTGCTCTTGATTTAACGTTGAATTCTCTTGCACTTAATTTAAACATTAGTACCATCAATTGTCCATTTAATACTTTGTTATCATCAAAACTTAAGGGTGTGTATTAACACATATTTTGTTCCAACAAACGGAAGCTTATTCGTAGTCGTGATGTTGTATTCATGGAGGATTATACCATTGAGGACATCGGCAAAGTTGAGAATAAAGATCCGACTTTTGAAGACGAAGAAATTGTTGATATAGGCTCAACTACTATTGCTCCTACCCCTATCATTTTCGAAGATGCTCCAATTGAAAATCAAGGTATGGATTTAAATGTTGATAATATTTTAAATCCTAATGATATTGTTGATGTAGGTGCTACAAATGATGTTGTTGAAAATGAGGTAGTTCAAGAAGTTGCCTCTAATGAGTTGAGGCGGTCTACTCGTGATAAAAGGCGTTCCGTTCGATATCCCTCGAACGAGTATGTGTTTCTTACCGATGGTGGAGAACCCGAAAACTTTAAAGAAGTTTTGGAGGATGAGAACAAAAAGGAGTGGATGGATGCCATGGAGGATGAAATGCAATCACTTCGTGAGAATAATACTTTTGAGTTAGTGAAGTTGTCCAAGGGTAAGAGAGCATTGAAGAATAGATGGGTTTATCGGATTAAGCAAGATGAGTGTACTTCTCAAAGAAGATACAAGGCTCGCTTGGTGGTAAAAGGTTTTAAACAACGGGAAGGTATTGACTTTGGTGAGATTTTTGCCCCGGTTGTGAAGATGCAATCTATTCGAATGGTTCTTGGGCTAGCCGCTAGTCTTAATTTGGAAGTAGAACAAATGGACGTGAAGACGGCTTTCCTTAACGGTGATCTACATGAAGAAATTTACATGGAGCAACCGGATGGATTCCGAGAGAAGGGCAAGGAAGAATATGTTTGCAAATTGGTAAAGAGTCTTTATGGTTTGAAACAAGCACCTCGCCAATGGTATCAAAAATTCAACTCGGTAATGATTGAACATGGGTACAAGATGACTAAGGCCGATCATTGTGTGTTTTTCCGAAATTTCTCCAAAGATGATTTTATTATTCTCTTACTTTATGTGGATGATGCTAATTGTTGGAAAGAATATTTCAAGAATTAAAGAGTTGAAGAACACTTTGAGTGAATCTTTTGCTATGAAGGATTTAGGAGCGGCTCGGAAAATTCTTAGTATTGAAATTGTTTGAGATCGAAATGAGAAGAAGTTGTACTTATCACAAGAAAAGTATGTGGAGAAAGTCCTTCGGCGTTTTAGTATGGATAAGGCTAAAGCGGTGAGCATTCCACTTGCTTCTCATTTCAAGCTTAGCCATAAACTATGTCCATCTACGGATGAAGAAAAGTTGAGTATGAAGAGCATTCCGTACTCGTCGGTCGTTGGTAGTTTGATGTATGCTATGGTTTGTACAAGACCCGATATCATGCCGTGGGAGTGGTTAGTCGTTATCTCTCAAATCCGGGAAAAGTTCATTTGGGAGGCCGTGAAGTGGGTGATGAGATATTTGCGTGGCTCGTCGAATTTGAAGCTAACTTTGGGATGCAAGAAGCCTATGTTGGTTGGTTATACGGATTCGGATCTAGCCGGAAGCTTAGATGATCGAAAATCTACTTCGGGGTATATGGTGACTTTTGCCGGGGGAGCCGTGGCTTGGCAATCAAAGTTGCAAAAGTGTGTTGCACTCTCTACTACGGAAGCCGAGTTTATAGCCGTGGTGGAAGCGTCAAAAGAGTTGCTATGGTTGAGAAAATTTGCAATGGAACTTGGTGTGAAACAAGAAAAATATGTCTTGTTTTGTGATAATCAAAGTGTCATTCATCTATCGAAGAATTCTTCCTTTCACTCGAGGTCGAAGCATATTGACGTTCGTTATCATTGGATTCGTGATGCATTAGATTCCAAGTTGATGGAGCTTGAGAAGATTCACACCGATGACAATGGTTCGGATATGTTGACGAAGGTGTTGCCTAGAGGAAAGTTTGAGTTTTGTCGTATGGAAGCCGGATTGGTGTTGCCCTCCAACTAGTCGGTCGGGGGAGTTTGTTGGGTATCCCTCCTATTTGGAGGTGTTAATAGCATTTGGGCTTTATTGGTTTATTTGTTTTTGGCCCACATGTTAAGAGTGTCATGTGTCAATTCCCTTGTCACGTGAGAAGAAGAAAAGAGATTATATCCCTAGATTCATTTCTTCATGAACAGTAATATGAATAACACAACAACACAACACAACAGTAGCAGCGGCGGCAGTAATTTCTTTCTTTTGGAGATGAGATTTTTGAGCTTCTAAGTGATAATGAGTGTGTAGCAAAGTTGCTTGTTTTAAGCTACAACTTGAGTATGTGTTTCCTATCACTTAGTTAGTTTTTCTTTGTTGTTTAAATCTCTCTCTAGGTTGTGTTAGTTTACCAATTTGTGTGGAAGTTGAGTTGTTGTTTGATTCCACCTTAGGTGATGATTATTGGTGTTTCTAGTGTTTACTAGAAGAATATTTGTGTACCCATTATTAATTTATATAGTGGAAGATTTATCTGGCTTGGCCCGTGGTTTTTTATTCTCTCACATTGAGAGGATTTTCCACGTTAAATTTTGGTGTCTTGTTATTTCTATTTTTTGCTCTGCTTGGAATTTTCTGGTTGTCCATTTAATTGCACAGGTGGTTGGGAGAATTAATTCCGCAATTTTAAAGAGAATATTTAGTCTAGTTTTCCCCAACATTATTATGTGTTTTCTTCGAATTGTTTTGCTAAATAATTGCTTAAATAAATTGGTAATTGAATAAAATTTGAGTTTCTTATGCCAAGGCAAATGAATGAAAGAGAATTAGTGGCAAAGGTTGAAATTGAAACAAAAGATTTTGCTCAAACAGTTGCTTATATTTCAGTCACATTCAAAAATTGAATTGGTTATAGGAGAATCAAGCACAATTGCATTCACTTACTCAAATTTTATAAAGGCCCACTACTGACCCCAAATCCATCTCTCCAATAACATGGTAGAATATGAAAAGTTGAACTTCTTTTTTTTTTTTATAATTTAAAGTTGAACTTCTTTTTTTTATAATAATTTAAAGTTAAACTTCAGTAATCATCACAATGAGTGAATTGCAACAAATAATG
The DNA here is from genome assembly GCA_951799995.1 of Trifolium subterraneum. Taxonomy (NCBI): domain Eukaryota; kingdom Viridiplantae; phylum Streptophyta; class Magnoliopsida; order Fabales; family Fabaceae; genus Trifolium; species Trifolium subterraneum. The sequence continues at coordinate 48,917,655 of OX637461.1, read as the reverse complement.
ATAATTGATCCCAAACAGTTAGAGATCGATCGAGATTGTGACATATATAAAAGCTAGAGTTATCGGAATATTTCTGTCTCCTCAAACATAAGGTGTCCCTTATTGGAATACTAGTACTCCTTCATTACATTTAATAATTTATTTTTTAATTTTTTTACCAGCTTATTGGAATATTATATTTACTATTTATTTATGTCACCAGCTAGGCCCACATATTAAAAAAATAATTCCTTAACAAAAGATGCCTATAAATTAATATCAAATTAACCAATCTACAATATTACAATGCATGCAATTAGAGTTATCATCTACGTACTTAATTAAATAGTAAAGAAAAATTAATCATCATAAAATACACTTAACTTGAAATAACAAGCTAGCTAGTAAACTTGATCTTCCTATTCACTTTGCACACTAGCTAGCTTAATTTAAACCTTGTGATAAACCAAGCCAACATTGCTCACAAAAGTTATAGTAATCATTTGTAGAATAATATTTTTGATGCTAATTAACTCATATATCATCCGGTGATGAATGAGATAAATACACCAAACTTGCCATAGCCTCTTGAAGCCAGTCCTCCTCCTCATTCTTTAACTGCATAAATAATCATCAATTAATTAAGAATAAATTTAGCATGTGTAACAATTTTATTTGCAATTAAACATAAAATTTAGATTTTTTTTAATTATTGACAAAAGTTAAAGATAGATATTAAAAATAAAATACATCTAAAAAAAAATATTTTCTATATGAGTAATCTAAGTATTTTCACTAGTTAATAAGATATTAAAAAATTGTTTAATTTTCTTAAACTAATATAAAAAAAAAATTATATTGTCAACAAATCACAATCGTTAGCAATAATTTCGATTAAAGTTACATAGTTTTTCTATACCAAAAAAAAGTAAATAGTTTTTATAATCGAGCGGTAAATCCTTCAAAGGTTAATTAGTTTTTTTATTTATAATAAAAATGTTTAAGTGATGTAATTAAATATTCTAAATATCAATTACAATGACATTTCATTGTGATTAATTTTTAGAACCTCATATATCCATATAAACAATATGAAATTAATGGAAATTTACCTGGAACTGGAATGAATCAGAACCATAAAAGTCATCATTGATGTGATCATCATGATGATTCTCAAGCTTTTTTGTGGCCATGTGATCTTCTTCACATATCTCATTGTTTCTTGCAAACCTTCCTCTCACTCTCACTCTTCTATCGGCTAAAGTTTTCCGACATGCATACTGTAAAATCATGCAAACATATATTGTGAATTCCAAATTCTTGTTAATTTATTAAAAAAGGGTCACTAAAGCCGATGAAAACTTCATACTAATATTCTGAGAACGAAAAAATAAAAATAGAAAGGGTCATGTGAGAAAATATATAAAACCTTGATGGTTTTGTTGAAATTTCTTTGGTTTCTTTTCTTCAAATATCGAAGAATTCTTTCTTTTCTTTCCTCTTCTGAGTACCTTCCTACCTTTATGTTTGGTTCTTCAACTGCTGTTATTTGATTACCTTGTATCCCCTGCCAAATATCAAATTAACATTTAATTAATAAACTTTATACATATACATGACTAATATTATTATAAATTTGCATGTGATTCTATGATGAATTAATTAACTTCTAAAATATTGTTTTAAACATGCAGCATTTTTTTTTCAATATATGAACTTGAAAATTTCATAAAAACTTCATGATACAAAATGGGACCAATTACTTTTATTTTTTTCTTCCATAAAAACAAACTATGCTTAGTAAAGCATTAGAAAACATAACATTTTTGTAGTGAGAGTTTAATTAAAGGCATGCATAACATTTTTACATGCCCTATACATTGAATGAAACACAACAGCCATATAGTTTTAAATTACAATTTGCAACTACAATTGCAGTTGCAATATAAAGCTTTTAGATGTCTACACAACAATATCGCAACTATAATACCACAGCTTCATCATGGTGATAGAAAAAAGTGTCGAAAAAAATAAAATTTCTCTTATTTTTTCAACACAAAATTTAGGGACGAAATTAGAGATGAGCTTCATGTTTTCCATAACTAATTTATATTTTTTTTTTTTTGTATATTACACTTGTTGGAATATCTTATAAATGCGATTGCAACTGCAATTTAGAACTATGACAATAACGAATTAGTTAGTTCTATGATAAGAAAATATATCATATCTTACCCAATTTTCTCTTGCAGCATTAGGATAAGATGGAGGTGGTTTAATATCTTCAACAAAACCACAACATTGATCTTCTACAAACTCATGACCAATATGTGGTTGATTATTATATCTTCCATTAAAATTCTGAATCCCTCCACCATAAAATCCCATTTTACAATCGGATAACAAAGCCGGAACGGCGAAATCTTGTTGCTCGACAAAATTTGGATGAATCCAAGCCCCAGAAGAAGACATAGTATCACAATCAAGTGACACAATTTGATCAAATGCTCCATAATTATCAAAAACAGGCATTAAATTTTCTTGACAACCCCACATCATAGTATTGTCTAAAATTGAGGTATTAATAATGTTATTATTATGTGAAGATAAACCTTGTTGTTGTGTGGTGAAATGATCAGAAGTATAGTTTGAATAATAGTGATGAGGAATTGAAGAAGCCATGGAAGAAGGAGATAGGGGCATAAATGGAAAAGGAAAATTTGTTTTGTGTTTTGGTTTTTTGGTTTGGTTTTTGTGAGAATATGAATTTATATATATAGGATGTGTGTTGTGACAAGTTGTCAAGTGGACATGTCTATAATAAGGTAATTAAGCAGCTAAGAATTTGTTTTAGATAACAAAACTAATTAAGTGTGTTTTTTGTACTTAATTTTTGTTTTGTTATTTCTCATTTACTGTTTTTTGTTTGTGAAGCTGTAAACGCGTTAATTTTTGTTTGTATTGTAAAACTAAGTTGTGCTGTGCATGTGTGTATTCTCTCAATCATCTCTCATAAAACTTCTTTTTTTCCTTTTGAAAACATCATGCTTTAGTGTTACCTTTTACATAACTTTCTATATCTAGAAAAAGGTGATTATTGATAGAAATTTTAACGTCTTTAGTGTTTACCAACATAATAAGGACGATATATTATTATTTTTGGGAACAATTATTTTCATTTTTTTTTTTTGGTACAATTTTCTCATATATTCTACTAAAAGAAAATTATATACGTCATTGATAAATCTTAACTCAACTGACAATATAATATTGTTAGCTTTTAAACCTTCATCGATATTCTGAGGCGGAACCAAGAGGGTCGTTGGGGTCGGTTACGGCTACCCTAAAAAATAGGAAATTATTGAAATACCTTTGGTATTTTATAAAATTATATTTTTATATTATACATATATATATGAGGAGGGATCGGTTGACTGCAGGAGTAAATCTCCGTTGACTTACTCCGCTTAATAATTCGATATCGGCATTATATTTCTTCAATTTAACCGTTGAATTCAAAGATCTCATTGAGTAGATCAACTCAACAAATTTTTTTGAAAATTTAAAACTGTTTGATACTTTTTCTTATAATTTCAATTGAACGTACGACAAACTTTTAAAAAAATCGTTGAATTTCAATAGTCTGAATACATAACTACATTTTTTTAATTTTCATAAAAATTTGTTGAGTTGATCTACTCAATGAAATCTTTGAATTCAACGGTTGGATTGAATAAATATAATGCCGATATCGAGTTGTTAAGTGGAGTAATTAAGTCAATGGAGACTTACTCCTAGAGTCAACAAATCTCTCCTCTATATGTATATATATTTGTTTGCACATAAAATTAATGAACATTTTTTTAAGGCGAAAAACATCTAGTAGACATTAGAGGACAAAGCTGATTTTGCCCTCCTCCTTTGCCTATATTTCCTTATAATATAAAACATTAGAAAAGAAATAGATACAAAAAATGGGAGGACATAAATATAACCTAGTGAGCCCACAGAAACGTAGGACAATGAATTGAATACGTAGTCCTGTGGATAATAAGCTACTCATAATGTGAATGGTTGTGGGTTAAATCCTTAGTTTTTGCATTTTTTCTATTTTATTTACATTTTGTTCAATGTGAAATGTGAATGTTCTCATATATTATATTAGATATTTAAATTAATAGGTAAATGAGTAATTTTTGATAGAATTTTTTCCTATCATTTAGAATATTATAGTAACTAAATATTATTTATCAAAATTGTTAAGAAAATAAAATTTGACTTTTTATTGAATTTTTATTAATCATAGTAGTGAATATTGAACTTTTTTTTTATAAAAAATGGTTGAACAATGAAATTGTATTTTTTCTTATTAATTATTTTCTCTTGAACATAATAGTCGGTAAATAGATTTTTGACTCATAAAAATTATCATTAATTTATTAATTTAAAATCAAGTGTACGCATACATTCAAATTTGTTAATGTACCGTAGAAACTATGTTTAAATTTTTCTAAGCAATATAATTTTCATATTTAAAATATATGTTGTAATTTTTTTAACAGCCCGCCTGTATATTTTTTCCAAATTCTGCCACTGTCGATATTTGAACTCAGGATCTCGTAGATATGGGTAATTTTATTGTTGGTTGCCACCTTGACAAAAAAAAAACACTATTTTATCTTACAAGCCACATGTAATTTTCAATGAGTATTTTTTTTTTTGGTACTTGAGTATTTTTCTTTCTTTTATTCTTTTGGTGAATTATTTTTTGATGGTTTTAATAATAGTATTTTTAATTAAGTTTTAATTTAGGAAAAAATATATATAGTGCCATTTACTTTTTCATTCTATAAAATTAATTTGTTTTCTCAAAATTTTCCCACAAAAAATATTGTATGGATTATTATTAGGACTTTATATTTTGAATGTATAACAACCAATAATACTTTAGTTAATTTTTTTTTCAAGTAGTTCAATGATTAAAAATTTATTCCTTGAGATAAATAAGTAGAAAATTTCAGATTTGAACTACGACCTCTACATATATAATATGTTATTCCTATCAACTGAGTTAAATTCACGAAGACATTCAATTAATTAATTTTCATAAAAAATACTTCAAGTAATAAATAAAAGAAAACTAGTAAAAATCATAATTACAATGGTTTAGAAAATAATAAAAAATACTGGTTATGGTTGATATTAAGTTTGTTTGTTTAAAAAAAAAACTTTAAAGTGGTAATTAAAAGATGAGCCTTAAGCAAGTGTGTTGGGGAATCAAACTCTCAATCTTATGTATGAAGAAAATCTGTTGGAGTTAATGAGAGATTCCATCTCTTATGGATAACATGTGTTCCTTTCGTCAACAAAGAAAAATCACAACAAAATAAGTTTCAATAGTTAAAAGAATAAACACACTCCTTAGTTGGATACTTTTGTTAATGAAAAAACTCTTCACTTCACATATTTGTTAAAGTAGTTTCTTTTACATATTTCACATGACCAACATGTAAATAAAAGCATATATAAATGTGAAATATTATGATTCGTAACCGAACCCTACCTCTTTTTGTTTCACTATTTACATATTCATCTTTTATCTCACACATCACACATGTAAGCAAAAGATGATTTAACTCTTTGCATATGCGGAAACACGTAAAATTCTACTAATAGATATTGAAGATGACCTTGAAGTCAAAAGTAAAAAGAAAATTCTTATTTCCGTGGGTTATCTTAGCCAGCAGTTGTAACTATACATGGGTCACACTTTGTCTAGAAAATATTTTGGAACTTATAGATTGATCATGCTAAAATTTCTTAATCCATAAATTATTTTCATTTTTTTTTTAACTGCAAAAGATAACTTTATTAGTAAGAGAAAATAGAAAAAGTATAAGCGGTACTCTACACATACAGCTGTAGATAAAGTATAAGATTGTACTCGATCCAAACTCTAAAAGAAAGGGAAATAAAAACAATGTTCTACCCCGATGCAATACAATAAAATCTATCTAAGCAAACAATATAAATATATTGGATTCACACACCTTTCATAAAAAGGATAAGGATAATGTTTTTCTCTTGCTATAAGCCACTTTCAAGAGACGAGCTTTCACCACCTACTCAAGAGTTGAGACCCCTTGAAGATTTTATCATTTTTAGTCCGTCAAAGCGTCCATATAACCGCATGTCAAATTATCCATTACACATTTTTCAACTAAAACAAAATTGAGAGAGGAAACCTTCGAAATGTGACAATGGGTTACTCGACAAAACTGACAAAAGACCAAACCAACAATGGATTTGAACCCAAACCGCCCCCACTAATTGGCTATGAACAAACAAATAGTTCTCCAACTCCAGCTCCCCTAAACACTAAGGGCACGATGCATCAACTTCAAGTGGGAGAATACCTCGAATTGCCAAAAAAAATCTTGTTGGGAGACGACCAAGAAAAAATTGCCATGATAAAACAATCGCTTTCGAAGGCTCCCAACTATCTCAAACTTTGGCGATAATTCCAAACTCAATAGGATTCAAAGAAGACGTAGGAAGAAGAAGAAGATGACAAAGTTATGAATAGTTGGATTTTAACATATACATACATCTGATGCCAATCTTACACAACAGTTGATCTTCCAAGAGTGAAACATCAACTAAACCAATAGTGAAGAAAAATTATATTCATTTCCTAAATGTTAAATGTTAAAAGTCTCGTATTGGATTACGTGTGACTTTATAAATAATATATTATCACCTTAAAAGACGATTTTATATGATTGAGAAAGTCTCAACTCAAAATTCTATGTGTAAAAAAAACTCAAAATTATAATATCCAGTATTAATAGATTCTATCCAAATTTTATTGGACTATCTTCTACCAGGTTTCCGCTATTTGACCATTCATGTCACGTTTCAGATATTCAATCCATGGTGTGAGGTGCGTGTTAAGAGTCTCATACATTTTGGATAAGATAAGACTTGAACACAAATTTATAAAGAGAGTTGTTATTTAAACATAAAAAAGAACCGACAAAATATGGACATCATCCTGCTAATACATGTTGCACGCAAACTGAAGTCAAAAAAAATTAAAAAAATTCAAAATCGTATTTTTGTCATGTTTGTGTTGGTATTTTGTGTTGAAATATCATTTTCTAATTTATAAATGAGTGTAATTCTTATATTACAAGAGGATTTTGTAAGATTGAGTTATTCGAAGGCACATTCTAATACTAAATAATTTTTATTTGATTGTTTGTTTTTCATGCATTAGAAATTGTAATCAATATGATTTTATTTTTTTATTAAAGAAAAACTTTTGCAAGACTGACTAGAAAGACATCCTTTTTCATCAATATTGATAGCGATCACTGATCAGAACCAAAAAAGGAAATAAATTATCAGAAAAGAAAGCCTACAAAACAATATAGTAGTAATCAGCAAGTTGTTCATAATCAAGTATGGGCCAGAAAAGGCCCAAACAGATCATTCATTGTACATGGCCTTTAATCAACTTTGAGTTTATGCCTTGACTCTAACATCTAACTCAGATGACATGATAAGTAATTAAGTGCATCTTTAAATATACTAATTATTTTCTTATAAGAAAAGAAATTAGATTAGGAAGCAGTTAAGTATTTTTTTTATATATTATATCTAATATGGGTCATGTTGCCGATATTACTTATATATGCGTATAGAATAAAGTACGAATTTAATTTATTTTTTTCAACAACTTATAGCCAAGGAGAAGAGGAATTTAAGCTATTTAGAAGGAAAAAGCTGAAGTGATCTGAAAAAGTAAAAATTGTAGAGAGCTTCATGTACACACTATTCTCTTCCAAACTGATTTATGATAAAGCTATATATACATGATACATCTATCTATAAGTATATATACTACTAAAGATTTATCCTACTTATTGGCTACTTATAGGGTACGAATCTAACACATGTGATTGTTAGATTTTAAGTATACAAATCAAGTACAAAATATTTTTCTCTCAACTCAAAGTATACAATCATATACTTGTATTAATAATATACTTATCATTTATATGGAAACAATAGTACATTGACTTGAGGTTTATGAACAAATATACCCTTAGCAAACAAATATTTTGTGGTCACGTTTATGTATCCCAAAGTGCCCCCATGATTGGATAGCCTCTTAATTTTGTACGACTATGGGGACATATTCGTTTTGGACTTTTGGTTTTATACCCAATGAAACTTCTGTTGTTTACCAAATTTCAAAATTATAACTGTTTTATGAATGAATTATTTTAATCGTAAATAGAAGTGGGTATGCATGTACATGTATGTAACATATGTTGTTTACATTTTATCAACTGCGTTTTTAGAATTTAATTTGATTTCGTGGTTTTGAAATTCAAGTGAATTGTTAGTCTCATATTGATTAAAAATTAGTTAAATAAATAATTTATATATAAAAGAAGATTAGAAATCCTCTCCATTTCTTAAAAAGAATGGCAAATGCAAGTAATAAAGTTTAAATGTATAAATATTCAAATAATATAAATTATTCTCAAAAGACGTGCATTTATATTCTTGATTTACATCAAAACTATAATAATTACATTTGTCATTTCTTTAAAAAAATAGAGAGGATTCCAACTCATAATAGAAGTCACTAATATATACTCATAAGATGGACGGAGATGTGATGTTAAAATTTTGGATTGGTTTGATGGATGGAGATGTGTTGTGTCTTCATCTCCAAACATTGTGACACCTTAATTTTATTTCGTATTCAAACTGTGACTCTTCAATCTCTCTTCATAATTTCTTTGTTAATTTATTTATGTTTGTTTCATACATATCTATATCTCATGCTCCTTCTTTTGTTGAGACAGTTTTTATGTAGGAGTGCAATTGGTTTTGTTTGGATCGGCTTTAAGTCAAAGAAGTGTTAGAATCGATGAAATCTTCATCGATTCTGTTTTAGTGTTTTTAAGAAATGAAATGGAATCAATCTAACTTGTTTAGTTTGGTTCGGTTCGGTTCGGTTAATCGGATTAAGACACTTTTTTTTTCAAACAATACATTCATCATATATGTTCTTTGCTATCATTTTTTTTTTTTTTTGTATTTCATGCTATCAAATTTTCAAACTATAAATTTTTTTATACAAATTATTTCATGTTATCTATTATTCAAACAATTTCAAATTAAAAGAAACCTGCGCAACATAGTCAAATAAATAAACTAACATCATTCCTTATTTTATTAGACAATTTTTATAATAGAAAATCAAATAAACTAACATAATTCAATTTCCTATAAAAAAAAATCCTTTTCCATAAGTTGTTATACACCAAATCATATTATTTCACCATATAGTAATAAAAGTAGTATTAGTAGTGCTTTAGTTCGGTTAATCGATTTATCAGTTTTTAAAATTGAAAATTGACAACAAATCGAACTAGTTCAATTTTCTTCGATTCTGTTCTTTATCCGAACCAAATTAGATTGGTTAATTTTTAATTTAATTTTGTTTGGTTAATTTTTTATGTATAAGGCTTTCCTTAATTCTTTGCTTATCTTAGTTTATAATTTTTTCATGCTTATTAATATGTTTGTTGCAAATTATTTGTTATTTCTTAGTGAAAATGATAGTGTTATGTTAACGTTGTACTGATTGGATAGCAACTTAGCATTATTAGTTAAAAAAAAATGCAATGTTATTTTTCTAGCTAGTTATGTCATTTTTTACTAAACATTGCTTATAGCATTTCATTAACTAAGATGTGTTCAGTACAATTTGATATATCGACCAACACGTGAAAACTAGCAGAGACAATGTCGTCGCCTTGCCTAGATTATGAGCAACTTACTCTTGAATATTTCATCATTCAACATGATTATGCTTCTTGTTAGATTTTCCCCTATCCATCGTGAAAAGCTAGAAATTAAACAAAAAATAATAATAATGAAAAGTTAAAAAAAATTATGATCTAGTTGTCGATTGAGTGGGCTAAAGGGACTAACACAACACGTCAATATAATCTAGAGACACTATCTAATCGATTTTCAAAAGGTTTCTTTTTTACTATTATAAGTGCAAAAACTATTTAATTTAAGTAAATAGAAAATATAACTTTACATTATAAAGTGATTGAAAAATTATTTATTTGTTACATTAAAAGAAGAAAAAACAATATGGCTAAAGTTATCAAGTTTGTTTATACTACGATCTTGTTTGTTTCTCTAATTCTTGTTGTAACCTATGGTGGTAAGATATTTTTCTCACTCTCTTAAAAAATTTCTCCATAACTTATACACAATCTTTCACACCTTTTCACTAACATTTTATGTATTTTTGCTTTGAATCATAGATCCTTCTTGTACTCACGACTATGATTGTCCATTTATTGACTGTCCCACTCATCATATGAAGTGCATTTGTAATAGGTGTTATTGCGACTAGCATTACGGTGAAGTTTAAAAATAATTCTATACCCAACTTTATTTGATGTTATTTACATATGAATTGTATCATACGTTGATATATCTATTTCTCTTACTTTTCAATTTTATTTTTGGACAGGCACAGAAGCATATTGATTATATCATGCAAGTGTTGTTGTATATATAAATTTGTTCTCTTTTAAAAGATTTGGAGAACAATAACATTGTTGCGCAATTATAATTTATATACTTCAATGTATGAAAATGATATGATTATAAGAAGTAATAATCTCACTACAAAAAATTTGATAGTTAGCGACGGTTCTGCAATGGTTTAGCGGCGGTTTTGAACCATCGCAAGACTACATAGCGACGGTTCTTTATAGGTCACGAATCCTAACGTCGGCAGCACAATATAGCGACGGTTTTATGAACTGCCGCACAAACCGATGCAATTGGTTTAGCGCCCAACTGGAACTGTGAGTTTAACTCAGTTGACAGAGACATTGTATTATAGATGCAGGAGGTTGGGTTCGAACCTTCGATCATCACCACTTATTCATCTTAAGGTTGAAATTTTTAGCCACTAGATTACTTGACAAAAAAAACAATTTAATCTACTTCAACATTTTGAATAAAAATTAATGGCAAGTTGTTATCGATAAAAAATTTAAATTAACTATATATTATATACGTAGAACAAGTTATTGCTGACAAAAAAATTAAAATAACTATCATAAATTTTTTAATTTTAATAAAAATATTTCTTAATCAAATTTGTCAATCTTAATATTTATAATTCAAATCAACGCACCAAAAATGCGGAACGAGAATCTCGTGCAGATGCATATTAAGTTACTTTTTTTTATAAATATTTGTCACTTTGTAGGCACAAACGAAGACAAATTTGTTAAATTAAAAAACTAAAAGAAAAATAAACTAGTCACATCAATTGATATCACTTTAATCATTTTATCTTTAATTTTTACTCTTTAATGTTTGTGCCTAAGATATATTTATTTGAGTTTGTGCCCATATAAGTATTTTTCGTTATTTACAATGTTATTTATAATTTAAATAAATAATAACTCTATAAAATGTTTATAGAGGTTAATTTTAATATTTGAATAGAAAATTCTAAATCGTTTGTGACACCACCAACACATTTGACTCTACTGGTTAATAAACTTTTCTTATTAGTATAAATTGTATAAGAGAATTTGAATTTAATTCTTTATGAAAAAAAGTTTTTGTCATAATTTATTTACCTTGCGGCTGAATTTTAGATTAAATTACAGAGGTTCTTTTCTCTTAAAGTTATTGAAAGAAAAATGTTTGAGACGTATTTAGGGATAGACACAATTGAACTAAAAGTTGCATTTGAAAATATTTCTCACCCATACCGGCCACTGAACTCAAAGCCTACGGTTGCATATTGAGATTACTTTAGATATAATTTATTGTACACCTAACAAAGCTATGAATACTTTGATTCATGGCCCCCATTATCACAACCGCTAGCCAAATTGTTGATAATTTAAATTAGTATGCCTCTTAAAAACAAAATTGTCTTTGTGTTTGAGACCATACTTACATCATTTATCCACATAAAATAGTTCACATATTCACCAACAAAAATGTGAGCATATTGTTTATTGCATAGTTATAGTGCTCTCTAAAGAATAAAGAGTTAGAAAAATACTTTTGTTTTTCCATAACATTTGATAAAAGGGGTATCTGGTTCAAAATGATTTTTATAAAAAGCATATATATATTATATACATTTGCACAATCTTTTGTTATCTGCCAAGATTCCTGGTCTCCCACCTTACCCCAGTTTAGTATCAGCCGTCACAAAAGTGGGAGAACTATGCCAACTTGGCATACAAGATATTTTATTAGCGAAAGAAAGGTTTGGATCCTCTCCTGCACTTTCTCTTTTGTTTTTAGTTCAACACTAATTTCGGTCCTTAGATGTCACACATTTTCTTACTTCTATCTTTATTAAAACAAGAACGGATCTAATTCCTAAAAGAAACAATAAATTTGTTGGGTTAAACTGCATATTCAACTAAATCTCTAGTAGTGTAAAAAGAAAACATGAAAGTTATTATAAAGAGTTAGTTTGAATTTGTTTACCATAATTCAAATCTTGTAAGTGTATTGAAAAAAAAAACTCAAACTAATAACTCTTTATTTATATAAAAAATTGCAATTATGTGAAAGGATTTGTAGTTTTATCTCTTATTGTGCGACTTCTAACTCACTTTACCTGCCACAATTTCTCCTTCAAGAATTTGTTCATCCATTCATTTGGGTATACTCCCTCAAAGAAACAAAAAGTTTTTTCGTCCATAACCACTTGCACTGCCATTGAGAGCAAATCAATGTGATGTATCATCTGACCATCATTATTAGAAAGACTTTCAACACAAGAAACCGACCACTTTTAGTAAACAATCGACTTTGATATAAGAGGGAGGTCATGAGGGGGGTACGTCACATTTGGATTTGAACAATCTCACAAAGAGAATTTGACAGCGCATCTTTATCTAAAACTTTACACCAATTACAATAAGAGATTAATTAAGTCAATATATACATATCTTTCATTGATTTTGATTAACGCTAACAAAGAAGATATTTAAATTGAGAAGCTATATTGATTGATTATTTTATTTGAATGGCCAATTCATTATAATTTCATAAAATTGAGATACTAAATTGCTCTACTATTATAATTTTTAGTATCCAAATGATGATTTACTTGAATATATGTGTAGCTTCTCCTTCAAATTTCTTCTTTCTCTGACTATTTGCCACAAAAAGCAAAATTTGAGATAGAATTGAAGATTATCTAATTCGTGATTGTAAGTAGTATCAGGTGCCTCTGCTTGTTCTTTTTCCATACCCATCATACAATACAACTTAACCAACCAGCTAGACATGAGACTCCACCTCCCCACTTACAAAAAATGTTCCACGTTAGGTAACAAATATTGCTTTTATCTATTTACATTATATTAAAATATTTTAACATAACATGACACATTGACACTTAATTAGGAGGCAAAACATGGATTTGCTTAATCTATATATTTTAGTAATAGCAAATACTTTTGGTTAGTTCACGATGTAACAAAAGATGCATATGTCTTTATTTGCTCTTTTTTTGACCGAATCATTTGACTTGACACTTTGATTTGATACCTAATTCCTTATGTTTCATTAAGCCCTCTTAGTCTTCGATGGAGGATCTTCGATGAAAATTTATTATTTTTTCATTTTTAAATTATGGGAATTATATATATAATGCTATAAATTATATGATTTTCAACAAAAATGACTTTCATATTTGCAACTAAAATTTATTCCAATAAGATTGTCATTTTTAACTTTGGATGTAACATGTATTGCTCAAAGAAATATATTTTGTGTAAGTCAGGTATTCTCTGCATGCGATAACAAAGATTAATCTCAAGAGTCTTGTGGGATCTAAAGGGGCGGTAAACTCTCCTTAAGAACTCTAACGTTGTTGCATGCTTAAGTCATGGATCGAATTCAGAACATTGATTAAGTTATAAGAGACTCGCGTCATTCGATCTATTTGGGTTAATTGCTGAATTTTTAATTGTACCCTCATTCTAAACTTATTCTACACTTTACATTTAATTTATTATTTTTTTAAAGGTCAATTAGTAATAAATATTAATAGTTTTTTTTGCTTAATTTTACTGAGGGTGAGAATCGCACGCTGACATACTTATAATTTCACTCTCTAACTCATATAGTCCTGCCACCAAATATTTATGACAATGAAAACAAACCAATAGTTAAAATGAACAATTGTAAGAAAGATATTGAACTCAAGTAGTTAATGAATTTTGCCAAAGGTTGACGGATCGTTCGGAAGAACTGGAGTTCAATTCATGAACAATTTATTGACTAGATTTTATTTGTCTCGCGGTCGAACACCGGATTACAATGAGTCCCTTCCCCTATGAATCAAGGGTTAACACACCCAAAAAACAACGGACAATTGGATAATACTCTCATGTTTTTTTTCTTTTATCACATTTTCTTAATCTATGTGAAATATTGCAACAATTGGTGTGGGATGAAGGAATTATTTGTTTGAAATTAATAATAAAAAAAAAAGATTTTCTCTTTTTATGTCGCAGTCCAATATAGAATTTTAGTGCCGATACTTATCAATTCAAATTAATCGTTGTTGATAATTCTTGAAGCCACTACATCCAAATCAAATCTTCAAAAATGTCGAGATTGTTGACTTATGCTGCGGATGACTCCAACAAAAATCATTAACAACCTAAATTAACTATAATCACTTCTTCATGTGAACACAAACTATGTGACATGGATTTGCTAAAAATCGAAGTCAGTACCTTAAAGTTTACCATAAACACATACATGTTACAACTATATATCACTTGCATTAGATTATGGTAATAGTTTTGGTTTTTATGACTAAAACAAAGCTTTGAAACCAAGCAATTATATTTTGGAATCAATCACACTCAATAGTATAAAAGCTACAAGCTAATATGTAAAGTCTTGATATTACATTTAATCATTGAAATTGAAAAAAAAAATGTACCAATGATTAACTATCTAACCTTCTTGTCAAAAAACAAATCTAACCTATAACCTAAATCTATGGTTAAGATGCATGTAAGAGCCAAATTAAACTAAAACAATGTAAAAGGAATAAACCCAAATTCAAGAAACACAAGAAAATTTCAACTGTATATTAGTCGACACATACCTCTATATACCTTTCAATCACATCTACTTTTATGAACCCAATTGGTTTTAAGGACCAAACAGGCTCATGTTGTTGCATTGGTGGATGTTGCACGGAAGTGAATCTAGGGCTGATTTTAAGGCATAAGATCACTACGGGTATACAATTTTTTTTGTTTAATTTCCAATCAATATTTATATTTTATTAATTAATTCAAAAAATATATTATTCTTGTTCTATAGTACACTTTCTTTTGTATCTCTTTGGAACATAAGAGATCCATTGATCTTAGATTTGTCATGCTTTTTATGTACATGATCATTTTACTATTTGCAATTCAAGTAGGGTATTCAATCCTTTGTCTAAACGCTATCATCTACTTTTATTGTTCCAATACTCTTTTCATGATACTTAAATGATATAGAAGAAAAACTAAAAATAAAAAGTTTTTAGAAGAATCATATATAATAGCATATGTTAGGGATGGACTTAAGGGAGTCTCTTCTTAGTTGGAGTGTTATGCAAGCTTTCGTAAGAAACCCCAATCACACAAAGAAGATACACTTTTTTTTTAAGTTGTTTTTGATAGCTGTACTGTTCCCGGTGGGACTACTCTTTGTAAACAAATGTATAAATCCAGTAGTGGCGGAACTAGGGGTGGTTGGGTGGGCAACGGGCACCCCCAAAAAATGGGAAAATATTGAAATACTCTTAATATTTTTATAAAATTACAAATGTATAATGTGTGTATGTGTTTGCGGCTTTGCGCGTTATAATATCAATTTGAGAAGATAGCTTCGTTGTTAAGAATGTATACATATACTGTTAAAAAGTCAGTTCAATTGTTTTTTGCCAGAATTTTATAATTTATTATGTTTTTATCAAAAAAAGATCAAATTTAATACCTAATAGAAGGGTTCGGACACAAGCCTTTAAAAAAATGTAAAATTTTATTTTCTATAAAAAAAAAAAAAAAAAAAACACATACAACTATTTTAAAAAACAATCATTCTCTTTTTAGTATATGTGTAATGTAATAAAACATAATTTTTTATAATCAATTTTATGCAAGTATTAGTTCAAAGTCAATTATTAATGATTTCTAATAACTTGGCACATGTAGAATATTATTTTAAAGTGTGCAATTTAGTTTTTTTTATGAACAACTTATGCTTATTATGAATTAATTGTTTTTTCACCACAAGAAAAAGAATTAAATTTATTATCAGAAAAAAATTTAATTTTTTATACACTACAATTTTTATAGGCTTTAATGCAGTTTTGATCTCCCTATTTTGAAAAACTTGAATTTTTTATCCCCGTATTTTAAAAGCCAACTTTTTTATCCCCCCTATTTTGAAAAACTTGTTTTGATCCCCCAACTCATTTTGGTCAAATTTGTGATGATGTGTCAACCACATTGATGACGTGGCAGTGTCTATGTGTCAACCTCATATTTCATGTCATTATTTTTTTTAAATAAAATATTATGTTTTAATTTTTTTTTTAAATCAGTTTTTTTTTTATCAAATATTAAAACAATAAAATAATTAACAATAATTAAAAAACGCAGATGATCAAAAGGGAAGAATTGTAGAAGAATCAGACACGCACAAATAGTAACCCAGTTCCCAAATCATGGAACCCTAGTGCCACCCATCTTCGACGATCTCTGTCACAGTCTTTCATCTTCTTTGATTCATCATCACGCTCGTGTTCATCATTCATGTGCGTGTTATTAATTTTCTGTTTGATTCATCATCCGCTCGTGTTCATCATTACGCTCGCTTTACAAGATAATATTCTGAAGCCATCGCAAAGTTGAACAAGAAGATGGAAAACATGAATTATTGTATGAGGTATGTTTGTGGTATTCACTTATTTTAGTAGTTTTTTTGTTTGACAGACACTTAATTTAGTAGTTGTTGTGGTCCATATCGTCTCTTTCGGTTGTCTTCATTTAATAATAGTTATGGTCCTCCATTGTCACTTAGTTGCTATTATTTTAATAGTGGTGGTGGACAACAAAAATGTTTAGGGTTTTAGTGTTTGATTTCATTTTGAAAGAAACATGTCTAGGGTTTTATATGACAGTGTTTTATTATTGTTTGTATAGGCCATAAGAGAAACAGGCGAAAACAAGGGAAAAAGAACCGGGAGTAAGTGAAAAGGATCCTGAAGACTTAAGGTGAGGATGATTCTGAATATGTTGCTAGTGAGAGTGATGTAGATGATGATGATGAGAATTGGATTGGCTTGTTAGTGATTTTTAATTATATATTTGGGTAATTTATTGGATTTTAACTATATATTTGGGCAATTTAGTGATTTTAATTATATATTTGGGTAATTTATTGAGTTTTAATTATATATTTGGACAATTTAGTGATTTTTAATTATGTATTTGAATAATTTACTGATTTTTAATTATATATTGAGATAATTTATTGATTTTTAATCATATATATGTATAGAGGTTAATTTTACTGTTTTTTAATTATTATTAATTAATTATTTTAATTTTTTAATACTTTTAAATTTTAATACATAATATTTTATTTTAAAAAAAATAATGACATGGAATATGAGGTTGACACATAGAGGTTGCCACGTCATCAATGTGGTTGACACATTATCACAAATTTGACCAAAATGAGTTGGGGATCAAAACTTCAAGTTTTTCAAAATAGGGGGATCAAAAAGTTGGCTTTTAAAATTGGAGGATCAAAAGTTCAAGTTTTTCAAAATAGGGGATCAAAACTGCATTAAAGCCATTTTTATATTTAATTTATATATTAGTATAAAATTTTAGTGGTCCATCCAAAAAAATAAATTATAATTCCACCACTTAACACCGATTTGTAAAGCAGTGTCTCAAGTCTGACACTATTGAGATTAATGTGTGGATATAAATGGCGGGTGATTTGAATCGATAGACTCTAATATTATATTATGTTTTTATATTAAACATAATTCAAATTTAAAAAATTATCTTGTAAAGTGAGAAATATCTCTATAAGATTAATTACTTGAATAACAAATTCGATCAAAATATTACTTGAATTACAAATTCAATCAATCATGCTAAACCTAACAAATTGAACCGAATTGTTCATGATCCTTATACAAGTTGAACTCGAGTTAACAAAAATAATTCATATCGATCCTAAGGCAAGTTTGTTCGACTCGTTCCAACCCTACGGAACCTATATAAATTTTAACCAATTCAATGTACGGCTATAAATAATAAATGCATATACTATAGGCATTAGACAAGCACTTCAAACTCCTTAACATACAGAACACGAACAATCTTCCCTTTTTAGTTACTAATAATTATATTTCACAGGGGCAAGATAAAAAACATGGATCATGTGGGAAAATGGACCCTCCATTACATGTCTCACGCTAGTATATATTATAACAGTTAACTTACATGATGCAGTTTCCCAAATGCCCATAAATCGAGGAAATGACATTAGTCCTTCCATCTAAATTGAATTTGTTTTCAAGTCCTTTTTTATAAGCTTCTTTTAAGTCCTTAAAACACATAAAATTCCTCTATCAGAGAGATTCATTGGCAGCTAAGTAGATATCATGACCAGAAAATATTTCAGAATAAGAAACTAGCCATGTTCAAACATGGTTTTCCTGTGCATGCCTTTTGCTGTCCCTCTCAGTATGGCTTAGCCTGCTGACCTTGCTCCTATCTTCAACATAATCAGAACGATTATTGTGGTGAGATCCAGGGCCATAATGATGTCTCTGCTTCCCCTCAACCACTCTATCAGGTGAGCTCCCTGCTTTCCTCTTGCGGTTGCTTGATTTGGGTGACGGAAGCCCTACATTAACGTCGTCAAAAGCTGACACCTCACCTTCTTCCACAGCATGCTCCTGAAATGATGGCAGACCCTTTACCGCATGAGGTTGCTCATCTGCATGATCTTGATGTCTCCCATGAATGTTCTCATAATCTGATCTATCCGAGAGCTTAGACCAGCTTTGCCTTCTATCTTGCTTACTCTTCTCACTCTGAGGAGGGGTATAATCTATATCTTCCAGTTCCCTCTCAATGAGATCGTCGTCATCCATGAAATCTGTTTTTTTGGTTATATGACCAGCTGCTTTCCTTCGTTTTTCTATTGCAGCTTTGTACTTGTCTGTATCAAAATTTGTAATGGCTTCTTGAGGAGGCCGGCTAAGTATACTACCATCCTTATGATCTAGGTTTCTACTGTAATGTTTATCTTTCGATTCAGTGTGTTCTTTAGTTTCATGCTCTTTTTCACCATTATCAGAGCGAGATCTCGCCACATCTTGTGCTTGCAATGAGTTTTCCTCCTCAGAATGTTGAATAACTTTGACATTATCTTCCACCCTGCGTTTCATTTCTTTGGCTCCATAATCACTACTTCTACCAGGATTAGAGATCGAGCGCCCAACCTGGTTAGCAACAGATGAATCAAGCGCGGTCTTAGAAGGTGCAGGCTTTGATGTTTCAGGTCTCAAACTAGTGCCTCCAGTCTGGGAATTACTGTTTCCGGTTGCAGTTTCATCGTTACTATTTGGAGCTTTTATGGTGGTCCGATTGGAATTCCCACCAACTGTAGTTCCTTCAGCATCATTGGACTGCGGCATTCGGTTTTGTTCATACAGCTCGAGCATTTGGTTACTCACTTCTGCAAAAAGTAGATAAACATTGGGAGTTGCATTGAAATAGAAAAGTCTAAATTACTGTTACACTCAATGTTGGCATGATTATACCAATCTACTTTAATAGTAGAATACTAAGATACCACCACACTCCAAATAGAGGGAAATATGCAACATGAGTTAGAAGATGGAAAAAGGGAAATGATGATGAGTTGGTACTTTTGTTTCTCAATTCTTTATACCACTAGTATCGAAAAAAAAGACACCAACCCTCCAATTGGCGTGGGGTGACATCAAATTCTTGCCACCAGACCTTCTCCCCATCTGACGGGAGCTTCACCTTTAGAAACTTGGCAGCAAGGAATATGGCTCCAGCTGCAATGTGATGGGGCTTAAATTGCAAGCAAAGAGATGTCCGAAGTCTGCACATGTCACACCCTAATTTCAGGAAAGGAAATTCAAAGGCCATTGGCCATAACAAACATGGTTTAATCATCATATGATTCATACCCATCATTTACGAAATTCCAAGCAACTTGAGCAAGGGCATTTTGAGCAACTCTAAATTTCTTTATTGCCTCAACAAGAGGTTTATAAGGATGGTTCACATTAAAATCAAAACCAAGAGTTGCAAGAACAAGCCTCTCTGCAAGTAGAATTAATTCCTTCTGCTGCTCATACACATCCTGTTTCATTTTTTCATGTACAAAATATTGGATGAGAAAAATTTATATTACATGATGTAGGAAGAAAATTAAAACTTCAAAAGAAATTCGCATTCAGCTAAACAAAGAACAAAAAAAAGTGATCAAAATCAATCCAGATACCCTTCCTGGGCCATTTATGCAAGTAAACAAAACAAAATTTGTATTACTTGAGGTAGGATGAAAGTGAAAAATTAAAATAAAAAAAATAGAGATAAATTCAATCAAGATACAACTAGCAAATAATTATTTTGCCTGCACTATCCCCTCCTGGCAGCAGGGACAAATACATTACATACAAAAATGTAAATATTTCCATTATAATAGATGTTAGCTTTAAGTTCATTACTTCAAAAGATATTTACCACAGAACCTAAATCAAATGACTGCATAGCAAACAGTATATCAACATGTAGTTCATGTTCATCACAGGGAGTAGAGATTGCTTGATTATAGAAAAAGAGATGTTAATGGCAGGGAAGGGAACTAGAGAAATCATTCGATCAATATAAAGCTGTTGATGGATTGTTTTTTTCCAAAAACTCAATCACATACAATTCTTAACCATTTATTTACATTGGATTTCAAAACCAAAGCACATTCCCTCTGAAACCGTATTCCTCCATTCTCCACTCTCTTCTCCTCTCTTTCTCCATTACTTACCGTCACCACACCCACCGAGGCGGCATTCCTCGGCCTCGCAGACACCTCAGGGCTATGGCGTAACTCCCACTTCACTGACCACAACATCAGGAGTCCTCGAAACCAGGATTTGGCCAGAGCTTTTCCAACTGCCTCTTCCTGGAAAGTTTGTTGCAAAATAAACAGGATGGAGAAACACTACTTGTACTGCTTCTAGATTTAGTGTTGCAAAATCCGAAAGTGTGTAAGGGAATGGAGAAATGAATCTTGAGTGAACAAAAATATTTTGTTTGGTTTACAATGGAGCCAATGAGGATCGAACCTAGTACCACGTGCATACTACCCAAACCCCTCACCACTAGACCAGACCTAGTGACTTTGAGTGAACAATATTTTGACCATGAATAGAGATCCAAATTAGGATTAGGTTTTGTAATTTCAACTTCAGACTGCAAGAGAGTAGAGACTGAAAATCAGACAACCAAGTTTGAATATGGACCTCAAAACTTCACCAGTCAGGTTTACTAAATCAGATAACTCAACTATGAAAAAAATAACGAAATGGGCCAATTTGTCATGGATATGGTTGTGCTTAATGCTTATGGCCTTGTAACTGGTTATTCTGTTTATACCTAGATATAAGCAAGGAACGGATAGTTAAGTTAGTTACTTAGTTAGCTAGGTGGAAGAACAGTTAGATAAATGAGAGAAAACAGGAGGGAGAAAAGAGATTCAGAAAATTAGATAGCTTCTGTGAGAAAAGGGAACACTTGGTTGAGAGAATTCCCATCCTG
Source organism: Trifolium subterraneum (assembly GCA_951799995.1). Taxonomy (NCBI): domain Eukaryota; kingdom Viridiplantae; phylum Streptophyta; class Magnoliopsida; order Fabales; family Fabaceae; genus Trifolium; species Trifolium subterraneum. The sequence goes on along the minus strand of OX637461.1, from coordinate 48,895,681 downwards.
CATGTTCAGCTATGGAGTCAAGTTTTGAAAACATAAATAGAATTTCTCAAGGTGTCCTGCGAACACAGCATTCATCTCTATGAAGTCTAGAAGAATGTGGCCACAGTAGACAACATAAAACAACATCTTGCATGCTTGATGCAGGAGAGTGTAGACTAAGAAACTCGGAAGAGATGGGGTTTGATAGAAATATGGATCAAGAGCTGGGCCTTGATCGCGGGCCTAAACCAAGACTTTGGAGGGTCTATAAGAGACAAAAGGGGTTTAAAGAGCAAAAGAGGAATAATACAATGCTTGGTGACGTGGATATTTGATGCATTGGATGCAGCATCAAGTACGCGTATTTAAGGAGTGCTTTGGGAAAGAGAATAATCATCCAGATCTTTCTGTTATTGAGTAGGATCACTTGTCTAGTGATTGGGGAGCATAGCTGCTCTTGGGGCTGATAGAAAATTTCTAGCAGATAGTTATTTTACTTGTTTTCAGAGTCATATTGTACTCATTTTCCACCATTATCATAATAATAATATTTCCTTCCATTTCCATTATTACATTACTGTTTATTTACACCATAATCATACATAAACCTGTCAGAGTTCCTCTGCTCATGCATAAGCTAGTTGACTAACAGGAAGGAGGCAGTAGGAGCAGCACAAATGGCAACAAGGAGTACCAATCATGGGAGAAGAAAGTGGAACTTCGAGTTTCAAAGGACAATATCCTCAAGGCTTCATTGCTAGTGCTAAAAACTTTTCAGGCGACGACAATTAAACAAATACAGAAAGTTCTCATGCTGGGGCAGGGCCACAACACTGCTCAATATAATCAACTGATTAACATGGTGAAAAAGCATAGGAAACAGAGCAGTACAGTAGCTTCCATGTGAAGAGAATCACAGAAGACAAGGGAAGGGAGATGGTCTTATTATGGCCAACCACTTGATCCCGTGCACAAATGTCGAAAATAATACAGGGGGATGTATGCTCTTGACTAAATAAACAGGTGGTTGAGGGTGGGAAAGGATGAAAAAAATAAATCAAACAGTAAAGAAGCAACAAGTAGTCAGACTATTATTCACGTAAAAGAGGATTTACAGAGGAAACAAAGTCTGACTGCCATAGAGTTGGGCTCTTATAGAGAGCTACTGCTCGCTATTCATAACTAACTCAAATGAATGCCAAAAGATACATTTCTCCTCACATCTCTTCTGATTATAAGATAATCGAATTCCCCTAATAATTCTCTATTTTACTCGTTTTCTGCCAGAACAGCATTTCAGGCATTACCTCACTTCATTTTTCCCCAATCTCTTCTGGTTTACACCTTCCAACCTTAGGGCCATTTGACATTTGCTGAACCAAAACCTCATTTGTGGGCTGATTGCATTAACTTGGGCTTTATGAAGAGTGAATTTCCACAATGAAGTGAAAGTGGAGTTTCAAAAAAAAAAGAGGATGGCGTTAGGATAGTTCGCAAGGGAACAATTAGAAAATTCAGTTAGTTAGTTGAAGGGGATACCAACTTGATAAATGGGGTAATGATAATGAGCATAGAAAATGGAGATTTAGAAAATAAAATAGATTGCGTGAAGAAGGGAGAATCCTATGTGAAGGAGGGAGTATAATTATCTCCTTGTATATTCATGTTCTGAACCAGTCTACTATAAAATGAGGGGATGCAATTTTAGAGGGTAAAGGACAGATTACAATGATAACCACTCATTGGAAAAGACAACACTTGAAATTGTAATTAGCACATGCAATGATTAACAATTATTAAGTTGTTTAAATCCAAACAAATGATTGCAAAGGTTACAATTCTGCACTTTAACCTTTAAAGTAACCCCTCATTTGGAGGAGCCAAATCCTCATCTCATTCACTATTGATAGATTCACCTATTTCTTTCTATCTTTCTTCCTATTCTTCAATTCTAAATCATGGGTTTGTAACTTTGGGACATATTAAGTGGCATACCTTCTGTTTGATTCTCTGAACTGCTGTTGGATCCTTCTTATTTATAATTTCATATGAAACAAGGATTACATCTTTCAATGGGCGGGGAGTTTCTTCAACTTTGCCAGCAAGAAACATGCACACTGTTGCAATGGTCTGCAAAACATTGTAACTTATTAATTATCACTGTGTCTCTAACTTAATATTTCATCCTACATATTATTGACCATGCATCCTGTGAAAACATAAAAACAATTCATGACTATGCACTCAAACAAGTGTTATCACAACCAGAAACACATGTCCATTGACTCAAAACATTGTAACTTATTAATTATCACTGTGTCCCTAATTTAATATTTCATCCTACATATTATTGACCATGCATCCTGTGAAAACATAAAAACAATTAATGACTATGCACTCAGACAAGTGTTATCACAACAAAAACAAAAAATTAAAATATAATAACCAACAATCTACATTTATTATCCAGCCAAAAATGGATATGCATCAAATTTATTCACACTTCAACCAGATAACAATTACCACCATAAAATGTGAGAGTTATCATAACAAAATACAGACTCACCCTCCTGTCATTCTTTGCATGGGACTGCCGAAGAAAGAATCTATGACAAAAGATTATTGCTGTTGCAATAGTTACTTGAGGTCTGCATCAGATTTAAATCAGTATTAACATCAGGATAAATGAAGGTAAGTAACATCATCGCCATTTATTAGTAATTTAAATATGATAAGAAACACATTTGTCCATAAATCTCTAGCAAGATAATTATCATGAGCTCCAATAAATAAACAAATCACATAGAAAACAATCTTACTTTCTGTACAAATTTAAAAACGATTTGCCAGGGTACATTAGTACCAGTTGAACAAAGAGAAACCAAGGATATTTGCAATGATGCACATGTAAGTAAAATCAGCTTATTGCAGTTAAGATAGTTATCTAAGGCTACCAATATAGACTCACACTTTAAGTCTCATGCCTAAATCTTGCAGAAATGTACAGTATGATTTGCGTAGATAAGTTTCTTTCTTCAAATCTATGCCATCTGTTTGGGATGGTGAATTTTCTTCAATCTCCTTCCTGGAAAAATACCATCTTGATCCATCCTCTGGCATCTCTTCAGAGTATCTTTGAGAACCAACTGGATGTGCTCCTTGATTTGAGATATCACCAAGCAACAATCCAGCCATGAGTCAAGAGCCGATTAAACTTAGCTTTGATGTATATGTATACAAATTTCACAATGTAATGATCACAACTCTAATATCCAATTGTTCCCTGTCCAATAAATACACTAATGAGAAACAAATAATAAATACACTAATCACTAATGTGCAAGATAAGTAACATAATGATTATGATACTCGAATTATATTAGCAAGGTCACATAAATACTTATTTATTTGCCTAAACTGTTTTTCATAAGCTCAAAAATAAGTCAATCTCAGATTTGGAAAATTTATTCTCACTAAAATAGTGGGCACAAATATCATATATTCTCTTATAACACTATGATTCTTCATTCACTAATATATGAACATCAATACCAAGTACCAACAAACAATTAAATATCAATCATAAAAAAATTAATTAAAAAATTTTAAAAAAAAAACTAACAAACGAAATACGAGTTCATAGCAATTTATAAAACTAAACAGTAATTAAAAAAATAAAAAATTAATGAAACGTGAAAGCGAACACTAATTTATCTATCGAAATTAAAAAGTAAAACAAAAGCAACTTAACAAGCTGAAAATTACATGAGCAAAAGGTGTATAACCGTTACCTGAAGTTGAGTTTCAGTGTCGGAGAAGAATTCGATGAGAGCGACGGTGAATGAGGGAAGACGAAACCAAAATCAGAGAAGAAACTGCGATGCGAGAGAGTGTAGAGAGAGAAAGAGATGGGTAGAGTGACGGTGAATGAGTTTGGGTGAAGAAGGAGAAGAAGAATTGGGATAATTTGTGGAATTAGGGTTTACAGTATAGTAATGAAGAGAGGAGAATCGGACTCGGCCGTATCACCGACCACATACATTCAGCGATATTTTTCATTTTTAATGTTTATGTCTTTGCTTTCAAAAAAAAAGAAGTTATTATTTAATTTTTTTAATAAATATCTCAATAAATATTTATATTGATATTTTAAATAATTTTTTTACATAAATATTTTAATTGGATTTTGTACAATATCTATAGAGCTTTGTGTTGAGGCAAAATCTCAAGTTGATATTTTAAAGATAACAAACCTCTTAATTATTTTTTAAGTGTAATTCTAGTCTTTTTAATATCTAACAAGTGCTCTTGAGTGTTTTTAATTAAGTTAGGAACAATTGAACTTTTAGATCAAATATCACGCTTTTATTTTGTTATAAATAAAAGCATCATGATCAGTCTCAGATCGCTCTCTGAAAACTTGCGCAACATCCACTTTCATACAATCAATGCAAAAGCACTTATGCATAAGTCAACCATGTACAAGACAAATGAACACTTTTATCTTGGGCTTAACTCACAAGATCTCTACAGTTCAAGAGTTCATTTAAGGCACGGAATATTTGGATGACTAGTGAAGTTACCACATTTGCCAAGTTCAAGGTTCAAGCATATGCACATGATCAAATGTCCAAAGAAACATTCTCACATATTACTTGGACTGATTATTCATGAACCATTGAGAAATAGACAACACTACAAGTCTATAATTGACTTGTACTTGCAATGAATAAAGAAAGAACAATCTCCTATGTAATCTCGCCTTCTCCAATGAAGCTTGTACTTGCAATATTACTTTATGAGACATCAAGTACAGTCTACAGTTGTTGTTCTTATCCATTACAGCTGGCCATTACGAGCTTCAACTCTTCTTCACCAAAAGGAAGAAGTTCATTCACACCCAGATTTTGGAGAACGATCTCAGACCAATGCTGGAAAGAGAATGTACTTACTTGGAAAGACATTAGCTCACATACAGTTGTTTAAAGTTTATCCAAAAGCTACACAACGTTCTTACTTGTTTGATAAGCAACATACAACAACAATACAACTCAACACTAGCTCATCATACGCTCCTCTTTCATAAGTCAGAAGAAGAAACTTTGGAGATCGATCTCAGAGTGATCAGTTTCTTCAACAAATTCAATGAGCTGTCATATGCAAAGCTACTAACCGTTATTATCAAGTTTCTAACGGACATACTTCGTGGCCAAGACTCCCTGATCATCATTCAACTATAAATAGAGGTCTTTGGCAACATTGAAGAGCAAGAGTTTCTACTACAATATTTCTACACTTGTCTTTGTGATACAAGTTTTATCAAAGAGCTCTTCTTTATCTCTCTCACTCAGATCTGTAATTTAAATATTTAGGATTAGAATATCCATTGAGTGTACTGAGAGTTTTCATCCATTTTCAAAGCTTCTCAAAATTGTATTGAGTGAATATGCTTTGATAACCAAATCTTCCATCATTGTAACCTTGGCTCAAGTTAGTACATAACTATTAATTGAGTGACACCTTCATAGTCAGTGTGACTTAGGTAGATTAAGCTTGTAGGGCTTAGAAGAATTTTTGGTCTTGGATCTAGATCAAAAGGAAGTGTAACTTGAGATCATTAGCATCTCTTAGTGGACAATCTCACAAGGAGTGTGGGGACTGGACTAGCCCAAGTTTTTGGGTGAACCAGGATAAATTGTTTGTGTGCTTTCTCTTCTCCTTACTCTTATTTACTTTACGCAAACACTTATCACAAGATATCATTATTATATACTATCAGAGAGTGTTGGGAGAACGTTCTCCAGTCTGCAACATATTTTGAATATTTAATTTAACTAACAATCTAACAATACTCTTTGAGTATATTGTTTGTGACAATTTTTATAGGCATATTTTAAAGGTTCACAATTCAAACCCCCTTTCTTATGAAAAACTTTGCTACTTCACTTTGATGATAACAAAGTTTTAAAAGAACAAAATGAATATACTAATATATATGTTCAAGTGTGCACAGACCATAGATTAAAGTTCTTAATTTTGAACTAAGTATATATATATATATATACAGGGTAATGCTAATGCACACCCACTCACTTTTGTGAAGGTGTGCATTAGCAACATACACCTCATAATAAGACAAAATAATCTATATGTTTAATTTAATAAAAAATAGAATTTAGGGATATAAATGTAATTTTAGTGTTGCTTTCTTTCACTTCTCCATTTTTCTTCTAAGTCATTTTGTCACAAACTCATTATATCATTGGTAATAAAAAAACTAACTCATGCATACTTGATCTTGATTGAGTTTTTTTTAAGCATGATCTCGATTGAGTTTGTTTTCCCTGTTATTATTTTTTCTTATAAGAAATTTTCGTAGTACTTCTTTTTGCCTACTGCATATTATAAATGTTTATAAATTTTTTTTGTTTTCAAATTAATCTTTTTTTAATAACATTAATATTATCTTTTTTAACGGTATTTTTGGTTATGTGCTCTATTATTTTTCGTTTAAAATATTTGGTTTATAGGTTTGTTTTTTAAGAAGGTATTTTTTTTTTAATGAAGTTTACGGTATGCATGCGTTAGTTTTTTTTTTGTGTTATGTTTTTTTTTTGTGTTAAGTTTTTTTTTACAATGACATAATGGGTTTGTCACAAAATGACTTTAAAAAGAAAAATGGAGAAGTGAGAGAAAACAACATTAAAATTATATATCTATCCCTAAATTCTATTTTTTATTAAATTAAAACTAAAGATTTTTTTGTCTTACTATGAGGTGTATGTTGCTAATGCACACCTTCACAAAAGTGAGTGGGTGTGCATTAGCATTACCCATATATATAAGAGCAATTGATTTTAGAAAAGAAGCTGAAGTTTTGGATCAGAAGTACAGACCATCAAGAACATCAAAAGTTAGAAAACCAAATTCCGAAGAGTCAGACTCTGAAGTGGAGGTTCTGAGGATCTCAATTACTACACTTCAGCGCGCTTCAGAAGTCTCTGAGAGGTCACTATCAGACTCAGAGTCAAGTTGGTCTTCTTCTGATCACGTGCAGAAACAAACAAATGCTTCAAACACAAATGAAATGAAACGGCCAATTCTTTTTGTAGCAAAGGGAATTCAAATGTTTTTTCAATGGTATTAACCATATCAAGAAACATTCCAACGTCCATGATCAATCGTATCAAAGACTCAAATTTGGGCGCTACTTTCTTCACCGATGACTCTTTTATTCCTCTCTATATAAGGAACTAAAGACATTAAGAAACTAAAGACTCTAAACACATTTTGAAAGAACATACACTATCAAAATCAAAGCTCAAATTTATACTTAGAATTTCTTACTAACTTTTGTATCTTAGAAATTCTTAAGTCTTAATGTTTTGTATTGCTTACACCTCTGATTGTATGTCAAGTGTAAATCTCAAACAATCTTTTATTTGATTAAGTTAGATTGTAAGAAGTCTTTTGTTTGTGTGCTTGAGTATTAGAAATTTATTGCTTGTGTACTTGAGCATTTGGAAGTATCTTACTTGTGCGCTTAAACATATATAATCTTTATTGATTATAGTGGAAGTCTCTTGGAAGTGCAAGGGGACTAGTTTACTATCAGTTAGTGATAGCAAACGGTATAAAATTATTTTGTGTCTCTCTCTTTCACTTCTTTATTTGTGTTTTGTTTAATCTGCTACAAACTATTTCAATAACACTTAGGAAAAAAAATTAGAAAAAGCCAACACAAATCAACCCCTCAACCCCCTTCCTCTTGTGTTTTTCTTACCGTCAATTGGCATTAGGGCACCTGATTTATTGATGCATCACTTAACGTATCACAAAAAAGATCCTGAGAACAACATGTCTGTTGATAACTTTGATACTGCTACTTCTTCTAGTACTACTATATCTTATGGCTATGATAACTCCATTAACGACAAAGACAAAGATCACTACTCATTTTTAAATGGAGCTTTCTTAAATTCTAACTTCATCTTTAGGTTTTCTTTTAATTACTTTTTCTTTTGTAATTTTGTATTCCATAATTTCTATAATCTCAATGGAAGGCTAATTTTCTTAATCAATCTTTGCGTGTTGGATTTATGAAACATTGCTCTATTTAGTTTGTTCATATGAAATTCATTTTCTTTGTTGTTCTCTTTTTGAATGTGATTTTATTTGCTTAAATAAAATTAGGTTCTTGAATGATTGTGTTAGTGGCTTCATTAACTCGGTTGTAGGGAGAAGATACAAGAACTAGATGTTGCATTGAAGGTGTTTAATGTTATGTCTAGCTTGGTTAATTTTGGATTTTAAAGTTTATTCTTGGTTAAATGTTTGCTTAATTCATTTTCCTTGATTAATCTTCATCCTATAAAGCTTTTATAGTATAAAATTGTGGATTATGATGAGGTTATCATTGTAATTCAAAACCAAGAATGAGATTAACATACTGATATATATTTGTGGTTAAGGATTTAATTAAACTCAATAATGTTTATCCACATGGATTGATTGTTTTTAAATCATTGTTTTCAAATATATTTTCTTTTGTTTATGTTTAATTCTTCTTCAAACTAAAACCCCCCAAAACCCTTTTATTTTTGTTTCTAAATTTGGTTGGATATCGAAGTTGGTCAGTTGAAAAATGATTCGGGTTGTTACTTTTACTAAAAGTAGAATTTTAACTCGGTTTTATTAATTTTGATGAGTTCGGCGCTTGTCAAGTAGTCATTTTTATAATTTTGTGTGGAGGAAGCGAGATGTTAGAGGTTGGAGAGAAAAGAAAGAATAGAAGAAAGAAAAAGAAAGAACAAATAAAGAAAAACCTTTGTAGACTTACAGAGTTGGAGGATAGATTTTGCGATTCTTTAGATATGACTAAATGAGAGGGGAGAAACATTTTTCTCCATCCTAGACTCTACATCTCAAATTGGGTATTTTTCATGAGTTTATGGGAATGTGTTATCTCATGAACGTTTATAATGATTTCATGTTTCTATGTGTTCATTCATGATTTAGAAATGAATAACCATGATAAAAAATTGGTGTTTTATATGTGATACACCTAAAAATATGCTATTTATTTAGTTAAATTACTATTATATTTCAATTTCGAACTTTTATATTATGAATCGTTACTAAATGCTCATATTTTATAAACACAGATGAAAATTTATTAAATTGAAGAAATGAGCGAAAAGGGACCAAAAAGACACAAAAAGGGGCTGCAAATAGCAGCCCACTACAAGACAACAAACCAAAGTGCACGCCAGCCCATACAAAGCGCCCGCGATGCCCATATTGAAAGCAACTGGCGTCTGCCAGCCAATGAGAGGAAGAGTGGGAGATTGCCACGTGATGCTTGAAGGCAAAGTGGCGCCAGGATCCAACGTCCAGGAATTCATGCGAATTAGTCCCACATCAGGCAGTTTGCTACTTTGTTGTTTGATATTTTAGTATAAATAGGTCCCTTTTCTCCTCTTACAAAACACACAACTTTGAACAACTGACTTGTAAAACGAGCACACCACTCGTATAGTCGGTTGGGGAGAGAGTACTCAGGCCTTTTGTGCGGGAACTCTTTCCTTAAAGTTGCAGTTTATTTTCTTTTGTACCGGCATTATACTTGGAGTTTATTCAGGTTCTTATTTTATTATTTTCTCGTTTTATTTTATTTATTGCTTTTATTTATTTATGCTTTATTTATTTATTTGCTTTATGTTTTTATTTCCTGCTTATTTATTTATTTTGTCTTTAGTTTTAGTTTTAGTTATGTCTAGCTAATTTAATATTGCTAGGATGCGTTATTAGGAGCTAGTAGGAGTTCGGTAGTTAGTTCGCGCGCCCGCTTTTTAACGAGTTTTCCAAAAGCAGTTTTTATTTTAACGACTATAATTTATCATGAGAGTGAGAATTAATTAAAGTAGGATCGAAACGGCGAGAGCATGAGATTTCTACTAGATAGTAAAAACTGAACATTGATTCTGATTCGGAAGCACACCACTTAGGATTAGAGTTAATTAAATTATATTTGGTTTTCAAAAAGTACTTTTTTAGCGGATGTGAGGACGAGAGTTAAGCATCACTTTTATAATCTACAACACTAGTTAAGATTTGCGAGAGCTGAGATTGGTGTTTTTAAATCAATATAGTTTCGAAAACTATTCTTTTTATCAAAGCGCGAATTAAGTATTGAACCCTACGAAGCAACTAAGAGCTCATCCTAGTAATACGCTTTATTAATCTTAAAACCCAAAAATACTTTCTTTTATTTTATTTAAAAAAATCCAAAAATATTTTATAATTTCCAAAACCCACTATTTTACTATTTAGCCTTAGATTTACAACGTAACATTAGATAACGGTAGGTCGACTATTGGTCTCTGTGGGATCTATAATCTTTTATAACTACACGCGACAAGGCTGTATACTTGCAGTCACGTTCCGGTCGCATCAAGTTTTTGGCGCCGTTGACAGGGACCAATTTAGTCGATATCGTAACTCCAGTGTTACACTGTAGAGACTAAGGCAATTTTTTCTTTTATTTTTTTATTTTAAATAGTTAGTTTGTTGCATGCCAAGCACTCGCTCAAAAAGCGAAAGATTGGAGCAACAAGTTAACGAGCCCGAACGTCTTATTAGCATAAGACGTAGAACACAAGAACATCGTACTAGATACGAACTTCCCAATCCTAATAATCATATTCCCGAACGAGTAGTTGAACCAGAAATGGCTGAACTACCTCTAAATTGACCATTAAGGTCTTACGCTATTCCTTCGCAAGAAGAACCGCATAATAGCATCGCTGCCCCCGCTATTGAAGCAAATAATTTCAAGCTTAAACCTTCATTGTTGTCAACAGTACAACAAAATCAATTCTCTGGAAATCCCACGGACGACCCTAATCTACATTTGTCCATATTCTTGCAATATGCCGATACTGTCAAAGCTAATGGTGTCAGTCCCGAAGCTATAAGACTTCGTTTATTCCCGTTCTCATTACGAGATAGAGCTAGAGCTTGGCTCCAGTCTCTAACACCCAACTCAGTCACCTCGTGGAATGAGTTGAAGAAAGTCTTCTTAGCTAGATATTTCCCACCTAGCAAAACTGCTATGCTTAGAGCCCAAATTAATGGATTCAAACAAAAGGACAACGAGTCTCTTTTCGAAGCATGGGAAAGATATAAAGACATGATTAGGCTATGCCCACATCATGGACTCGAAGAATGGTTAATTATCCACACCTTTTACAATGGTCTCATGTATAACACGAGATTGACCATAGACGCCGCAGCTGGTGGCACACTTATGGATAAATCCTTCAATGAAGCCTATCAACTTATCGAAAGCATGACTCAAAACCACTACCAATGGGGAAGCGAAAGAACACCCGTAGAGAAATCTCAAACGAAAGGTGGAATGTACGAAATCAGCCACATAGACCAAGTCTATGCCCGATTAAATGCCCTAACGCAAAAGGTTGAAAACTTAAGCACCACACACACAGCTACCGTAGCCGCTGCAAATCAAGATTGTGAATTGTGTGGAGCTCAAGGACATACTATCGCTGAATGTCAAATTCTGACCGGAGTTTTCCAGGAAACCCTTACTCAAACAATTTCAACCCAGGCTTTAAGAACCACCCATACCTTTCGTACAAAAGTAACAACACTTTATATGCACCTTCTTCTGCACCACCGGGATATCAAAAACCTGCCTACCCTACTCAAAACGCTCCTAGGAAATCTAACCTTGAAATAATGGTTGAAAACTTCATAGCTTCTGAAACTCAAATCAATAAGGAAGTTAAAAATCAAAACATTCAAACTAGTGAGCAAATTAGGCAATTAACAAGCAAAGTAGACGTCATAGCCACACACAATAAATTGCTAGAAACCCAAATCGTGCAAGTGGCCCAACAACAAGCATCTACTTCTGCTCCCGCATGCACATTTCCTAGCCAACCTCAACCAAACCCTAAAGGACATGTGAATGCTATCATATTACGAAGTGCTACTCAATACGATGGACCAGTTGATCCTAGAACCGAGAAACCAGTCATAGTACCCAACTCTGATGAACCAACCGAAGGGGAAGATGATCAAAGTAAGAAGGAGAAGGAAGATAGTGGCAAGGAAACCATAGAAACGAAGAAACCTTATGTACCTCCGCCACCTTATAAACCACTAATACCTTATCTTCAAAGATTCGAAAAATCTAAAAGTGTAGGGCAATTCAAGAAATTCGTTGAGCTTCTAACGAAATTAAATATCACAATACCTTTCACCGAAGCCATTACCCGAATGCCCTCATACGCTAAATTTCTTAAAGACATCTTAACCAATAAGAAAAGAATCGAGGATGATGAAACCGTTATGCTTACTGCCGAGTGTAGCGCCATACTTCAAAACGAAATGCCTCCTAAGTTAAAAGACCCAGGAAGTTTCTCTATACCCTGTGTCATTGGAAAATTCGTTATAGATAGAGCCCTATGTGATTTAGGAGCAAGTATAAGTTTAATGCCCATAGCCATATGTGAAAAACTCAACATGGGAGACCTAATACCTACTAGAATGTCCATACAATTCGCGGACCGTTCGGTCAAATACCCTTTAGGCATTCTAGAAAACGTGCCAGTACGCGTAGGTCAATTCTATATCCCTACTGATTTTATAGTTATGGACATAAGAGAAGATTCCAACACTCCTATCATTTTAGGAAGGTCATTCTTAGCAACCGCAGGTGCCATAATAGACGTAAAGAAAGGAAAGCTCACTTTTGAAGTGGGTGAAGAAAAAGTAGAATTTATTCTAACACAATTCATGAAAGCACCAGCTATAGACAATAGTTGTTATATGTTAGACGTCATCGAAGAGTGTAGAAAGGAGATGGAGAAGGATCAAACTAGATATTCTGAAATTTTAAAGCCCAACCCTCCCACCCTTAAAATAAATGATGACAATCTCTCCGAATGCTTAGAAATTACACCAAACCCTACGCCTAACCCTATCAAATCAACAATAGAACTCAAAACCCTACCCGAAAATTTAAGGTATGAATTCCTAGATAAAGAACGTGCAAAACCCGTAATAGTCAGCGCAGACTTAGGAGCATTAGAAACCAAAAAATTATTAAACATCCTAAGAAAATATCCCACCGCTTTAGGGTATAGCATCGCTGATCTAAAAGGAATTAGCCCTTCTATTTGTATGCATCGCATTATGCTAGAAGAAGATTGTAAAACCTCTAGAGAACCTCAACGAAGGATTAATCCTATTCTAAGCGAAGTAGTCAAACAAGAAGTCCAAAAACTTCTCGACGCAGGAATTATATACCCAATATCCGATATTAAATGGGTTAGCCCAGTACATGTCGTACCTAAGAAGGGAGGAGTTACAGTTGTCACTAATGAAAAAGGCGAATCTATTGCACAAAGAGTCCAAACTGGTCATAGAATGTGCATAGATTTAGGAAACTAAACAAAGCCACTCGTAAAGACCATTTTCCTTTACCCTTTATTGATCAAATGCTTGAACGATTGGCTAAACATTCTTATTTCTGCTATTTAGATGGTTACTCAGGATTTTTCCAAATCCCTATTCATCCTGATGACCAAGAAAAAACAACCTTCACTTGTCCCTATGGAACGTTTTCTTATAGACGTATGCCATTTGGACTATGCAATGCTCCCGCAACCTTCCAAAGATGTATGATGGCAATCTTCGCAGAATTTATAAACGACATCATGGAAGTATTCATGGACGATTTCTCCGTTTGTGGGCAAAGCTTTGAAGGATGTTTGTCGAACCTAGAAAAAGTACTCGCAAGATGCGAAAAAGTAAACCTTGTCCTTAATTGGGAAAAATGCCATTTCATGGTCCGACAAGGAATAGTTCTTGGACACGTAATGTCCAACAAGGGGATTGAAGTTGACAAAGCTAAAATTCAAGTCATAGAAAACCTTCGACCCCCAAAAACCGTAAGAGAAGTACGTAGTTTTTTAGGACACGCCAGTTTTTACCGACGATTTATTAAAGACTTCTCTAAAATCACCAAGCCTCTAACCGGCTTATTACTAAAAGATGTTGAATTCATCTTTAACGATGAATGTTTAAAAGCGTTCCAACAATTAAAAACAGCTCTTATATCCGCACCCATTATCAAGCCACCCGATTGGAGCCTACCCTTTGAAATCATGTGTGACGCTAGTGATTACGCAATAGGTGTAGTTCTAGGACAAAGAAAAGATAAGAAACTTCATGCAATCTATTACGCTAGTAGAACCCTAGATTCTGCGCAAATGAACTACGCCACCACTGAAAAAGAGCTCCTCGCTGTCGTATTTGTTGGAGTAAGCCCTAAAAGCCAATCTATTTGATAGCATTTGCTTTTGTATTGTGACATGATTTATATATATTAAATATATATAATAAGGCATTTCTTTATTATGTTTGTTTTCCAAAATAATAAAGTCCCTAGAATAGATTGTTCATGTAATGAAACATTAAGTGAGACTTAATCGTGAGATTACATTAACTTAAGAACACTATTCTTAAAGTATCCGTAGTCAAGCTTTAATATGAAATGGGATAACATTAAAGCATAGAGACTATTATGTTGGTAGACTGATGATCACGTCTCATTGATCATAGATAATGAGTTATCAAGTCTTCACATAGATATAAATGTTAAGGGTAACTTTATATCGGATTGACCCACCATGAGAATACTACATAGAATGTTATGAAATGTCATAAGTTATTCTCATAGTGATAAAAGGTGCATTCCATCCTTCGACCTGAAACCACTGTGTACCCTAGATGTAGGAGTGTAATACCTTGTTGCCATTCAAACGTTATCCGTAACTGAATAACTATAAAGTTGGTTGATGGGTATCACACGAATCATGCTGAGGGACATGAGTGACCTAGATGAGATTTGTCCCTCCTACATAACGGGAGATATGTCTATGGGCCCAATATTGAACTAGACAAGGATGACATACTATGCCTTGTGTTCAATATAGACATGAGGACAAAAGGGTAATTATGCACAAGATGTTTATCACAGAAAGGTTAGTCAGATCACATGACATTCTTATAACTTGGGTAACAGTGATGTGTTGCTAGATACCGCTCACTGTTTATAATATTAAGATAAATATTATTGCCAACGTTATAAGAACCTACAGGGTCACACACATAAGGACAGTTAAAACGGGAAAAATAAGTAAGACTTATTGCGGGGGTGCAATTAGTGAAAAACGAATATTGGGCTTAAGAAGTCCAAATTCGTGTGAACTGAAGCTCACATAAGAAACTCTATAAATAGAGCCTTATGAAGTTCAGTCTCACACACTTTTGGAGAAATTCTGAATTTCTCTAAACCCTAATTCGTATTTGGGAAATTCTGAATTTCTCTAAACCCTAATCCGCTCAAGTTCCCTCATTCTTCATCCAAGAACGGCTAGCACCGAAGGTTGAAGGTTCCTGTTCGTGTGGACTAAGTGGAGGCGCTGCAATTGTGGTGCTCGTGATCAATTGAAGGTTCTTGTTCGTGATCATACGGTGTTTCTTGTTCGTGATCGAAAGGCAGTTCGCGTTCGTGATCGTAAGCAGTTTCTGTTTGTGATCTGTCGCGGTGATTTTTGGATATCGAGTTATTAATTAACTTCGAATCGCAATTTGATATTCCACCACCGATCTTTAATTTATCCGAGGGAAAGGGAAAAAGTTCGAAAAAAAACCCTATTTTTTAAGAGAACAAGGTTCGGGGGTTGGTTATACGAAGGGAAGGTATTAGCACCCTAAGTATCTATAGTACTCTATAAGAACCTCTTGTTTTTATTTCTAACTTTGCGCTTTATTTTAATTGCTTGTAAAAAAATGTATAAGTATGAAATTAAAGTGATGAGGAAAATGCTTAAAGAATGAAAAAAGAAAAAATGTTTTTGTTGATTTTATTGATCGGAGAGACAAGTCTCATGCCTACGTACCCGAGGGATCAAACCACCGTAGTTCGGGGTAAAAAGACGAGTAAATTTGTTTGTTTGATTTTAAGGTTTTGAAAATGGTTTTAAAATACCAAAAGCCGAAAATGGCAAAGTGTGAGTTTGATTGATGTTAATTTGTGAAAAAAATCTATATGGTTAAATTGATTAAAGTTTTGATTATGAAATAGGACGCGGACACTTGGTTTGAAATCCAAGGTTTGTTGAGAAAAAATGTTTTGAGTGATAAAAATGTTTTGATGTTTGTCGATATTTGAAACTAAATCATTGCGTATTTTTTTGAAAGAGGTTTTGACCTCGTTTTTTTAGAATAAAGCGACTATTTTATTTTATTTTGAAGAGGTGTTGACCTCATTTTTGAGAATAAAACACTAATTATTTCTATTGGAATGTTGGGTTCCAAATCACTAAAAGGGTCCGCTAAAAGAATAAAAACGTCGCAATAAACAGAAATAAGCGCGAAGACGATCCGTAATGATATTTTGATCAAAACGGTGTCTTTTCCCTCGGAACTGATATTCTAACGTTTTTGCGGAAAGCGATAAATAAATATGCATGAGATGCGATTTTTTCATTTATAGTGTACATTTATTCCTAATCACATTCTAAAGTATTTGCGAGAAAAATAAATATGAAATGAATGCAACATAATGCTATGCAATTTTAATTTAAGTTTACACCAAACCCTAAGATACATTCTAAAGTCCTTGTAATAGAGATAAATAATTAATTTATAAAGCCATAAACAAATTATTAGATGAAGTGAGTAATTAGCGATAAGTAATATTTGACATGCTAAGCTAGAGAGGATTATAAGGTTGATGACAATAAATAAAGATGATATTGTTGAGTTAGTAGGTTAATAGCAATAATTAAAAAGCATAAATAAAAGGTTAGTGAATTAGCAACAATAATTAAGCATAATAAACATAAATAAAATGTTAATGAGTTAGTAACAAAATTAAGCACAATAAGCATAAATAAAATGTTAGTGAGTTAGTAACAAAAATAAAAATAAGCCTCCATATCATGCTTCACAAGGCTAAATTAAGCTAAAAATAGCTTTATGCCGGAAGCACTTATTTCATAAGCTATAACACAAATGAATAAAAATAACTTAATTAAATAAGCTAAAAAAATTTGTGATCTAAAGAGATCTATCATATTAGTGCAAGCATTTGACTCAAAAGCCTAAATAAGCTCTTGTTCAAATAAGCACTTATTTGCATAATCTAAAACAAAAATAAACAAGCAGGGGGGTGCAAAAGTAAATCAGAAAAATAAAAGGGGTACAAGCAGTAAACAGAAAGTGAAAAGCCCAGCCCAAATGGCATTTCCGCCCAAAAAACAAACAAAAATGCAGAATCAATCTCGGCCGTCTGATGGATCAGACGGCCCCGATCTAAATAATGAGAAAGAAGATCTGGCGTGATTGATCGAGATCAATAGGCTACAGGCGCGCAGGTGCACCGTAAGACTGTGCACATGCGCGCACAGAATCACAACATGGTATAAATGCGAAAAAACCCTAAAAATTAAAACAGAATCCCAAACTTCTTCTCTCTCACGGCGCTCACCTCTCTCTTCTCTCTGTTTTTTTTCATTTCAAAACACAAAAAAAAACCATTAAACCTTTCCTTCCCTCTTTTCAATTTTAAAACAGATTAACATTTATCATGAACACAAACTAAACCTAAACATAAATCTAAATCCAAAATAAACAAAAAATAGCGCAAACAATCAGATCGGGAAAAAAAAAATGGAAATGAAAGAAGAAAGCGATAGTCAACCTTTGATGCTTCGAGCTTCTCTCCTTTCCTTCTATTCCGTTCTGTCTCAAATCTTCTTCTTCTCTTTCTTTTCGCTTTTCTTTTCGTTTCTGATTTCGATTCCGGGATATGAAATGACGGTTTGGATTTCGGATTTGAGAAAGGGTTCGAAAGGTTTGTGTATGGTTTTGCGATTTTCGGTTTGAAGGATGATTTCTGGATTTTGAAGGTTTTGAGGTTTTGAGGTTTCGGTTTTTTTGTTCTTTGAATGATCTGGGTTTTTCGTTGATGATGGATGACGAAGGTTTGTGTATGTTAATGAATTTCTGGATTATGGTTGATGAATGAAAGATGAATTTATGATTCTGTTTTTGTTTTTTTTTTTGATTTATTTTTTGGTTTTGTTTTGGTTTTGATCTTTGAAAAGGATGAAAGGGATGAGAAATTCTGTTTCTGCGGCTGAGGGAGAATTCTGACCTAGGGAACAGTGTCATAATTACAGTATAAATACTGTGTCAGATGTTTAGGGTTTGACAGATGATTTTCCCAATTTGGACAAAATTGCCCCTTTGGGCCTGGACAAAAAAAACCTGACCTGGACTTCTTTAAAAAAAACACAAAAAAAATGGAAAAAATACACAAATAACAATTAACATAAAAAATAAAATAAAAATATATCAATAATAATAAAAAACGAAAATGAGTAATAAAAATAAAATAAAAATCAGAAAATAATAAAAGGAAAATAAAACGTAACCAAATGAGGTATTTTAAAATACCTCTCTGCCGAAATTTCGTCAGAAACGAACAAAGAAAAATTCATTGTAAAATGACGCATAAAAGCGATTGGTCAAAAAATGGGGTATGACAGATGCCCCTATTTAAGTTTCTTCCATCGGAGATAAAAAGAAAAAGATGATTTTTTTGATGATACTTTTGTTTTGGTTCAACGGTGGAAGAGACTTAAATACAGAGTACACCATTTTTTGACCGGAATAAACTATAAAATGCTATGATATGCTGTTATGTTATGAATGTTATGCTTATGAGCGATATGTTTATGAGTGCTATATTTACAAAGTGTTTGAATGTAATGAAGATTATTGGACAGAAGTGACGATGGCAGAAAGCGATAAAGTCCTGTGTGCGGACAGAAAGCAGTAAAGTCCTGTGTGCGGACATAAGCAGTAAAGTCCTGTGTATGGACAGAAGTAAAGACAGAAAGCAGTAAAGTCCTGTGTGCGGACATAAGCAGTAAAGTCCTGTGTATGGACAGAAGTAAAGACAGAAAGCAGTAAAGTCCTGTGTGCGGACATAAGCAGTAAAGTCCTGTGTGCGGACAGAAGCAGATAAAGTCCTGTGTACGGACAGAAATAAAGACAGTGTCCACCAACATTGCAGGATGGTAAGGACAAGTAAAGGCAGTGTCTACCAACATTGTGGGATGGTAAGGACACACCGAGGAAATAAATTGTCTGCTGACATTGTGGGAGAGCGAGACATGACAAGAATATGTATTTGGTTAGACCAGACACACTGGAGATGACTTCTTTTGGGGAAGTTAACCACAAGTTTGCAGTTGATTGTTTGCAAAATCTACTACTTGAAATATGTTTGATGGAGACATCTCTGGACCAGATACACTGGGGATGACTCTCTTTGTGATGAATTGAAGCAAGACACATGATGGTCAATGCGGTATGTATGAATGATTTTGTTTGCATGTTGCATGTGAATATGAATGTATGTACACATATGTGAATAACTGTATGTAAGTATGTATGTATGATCATATGTATGAATATGTGGATGATTGTATGTATGTATGAACGTATGTATGTATGTATGTATATATGATTGTATGTAAGTATAAATGTATGTTATGGATATGTAAATGATTGCATGTATGTACATGTGAATGATTGTATTTGTATGATTGAATGGTATTTGTACATGACTGGATGAGACAAAAGGTTTAACAGGTAAGATGAGCATTGGGCCGACGTATCCGTACAACCACTCGGTAGTTTCTCTCCTAGGGACAGCATCCTTATAGGTGAAATAAATCAGATCCTCGGGGTAAAACCCGGCATAGTATGTTGATCCATGGTAAGAATAATTGCTTCTTGGGGTAAAGCCCAATGGTCAGAGATCTGGCAGAAGTCGCCATTTCGTACACTAAAACTGAATATTTCTTCATGGTCTTGTTTCGACAGTCATGCTTTTGCTTTTTCTCTTTTTTTTGAAATCCCTAACTTTTGCCTGGATCGCCCTTTCAGGTTTTCAATCCACCGGGAATATATTTCTTTTTGTTTGTTTTGCCCCTAATTTTTGCCTGGACCGCCCTTTCGGGTTTTCAATCCACCGGGACGCTCATTTTTGCCTAAGCCGCCCTTTCGGGTTTTCAACTTAGCGAGCTTTTTCTTTCTATTTTTTCTTTCTCTCTTTTTTTAGCAATGACTGTGTTTGCTTCGTTGAATCTGACCGCTTTCGGAACAATGTTGATATATGCTTGTATGACTCGTGAATCTAAGAGATATGTTTGTCATCTATGTTTTTTCAAAAAGATAGCAACTAAAACTTTAAATTATTTTTGAGTTTTTGCTTCAAGTATTTTAAATTGAAAGAGTGGAAAACAAAATTGCAAATAAAAATTGAATTCCAAATAGAGGGCACAGGCTCAAATTTGATTAATAGAGTGGTCATTGGCGAAAAGCACAAACCCCACAGATTATTACAAAGATGAAAAATGGTAATTATGTGGGAAAGGTACATTAAACACAATGATCACTATTCTCCCTGACAACTTTGAATTTGCAGTCTAAAATGCTGTAAGCCAAAAATACTCTGTCAATCGAGGTGTTCTGAGTAGGTGATGCCTGATCCGATGCAGTTACTTGTCTTATTCCTTAACTTTTGCATAGATCGCCCTTTCGGGTTTTCGACCTATCAGGATAATTATTTTCTGTTTATGTCTCTAATTTTTGCCTGGACCGCCCTTTCAGGTTTTCAGCCCACCGAGACGCTCATTTTTGCCTAAGCCGCCCTTTCGGGTTTTCAACTTAGCGAGCTGTTCTTTTATTTTTTTAGACAAAGTATTTCTTGACTGCATCGGCATTTACAGGACGAGGGAGCTCATCACCATCCATGGTTGCGAGAGTCATAGCACCACCAGAAAAGGCTCTTTTGACAACATACGGGCCTTCATAATTAGGTGTCCACTTGCCCCTCGAATCCGGCTGAAAGGACAAAATCTTTTTGAGCACAAGGTCACCTTCGCGGAACTCACGGGGTCGAACCTTCCTGTCAAAAGCCTGTTTCATTCTTCTTTGGTATAATTGTCCATGACACAAAGCCGCCATACGTTTTTCCTCAATTAAATTCAGTTGGTCATATCTATTTTGGCACCATTCAGCTTCAGCCAACTCAGTTTCCATCAAGACTCTCATTGATGGGATTTCAACATCTACGGGGAGTACTGCTTCCATGCCATATACCAAAGAGAAAGGGGTTGCCCCTGTCGAAGTACGAACTGAAGTACGGTATCCATGTAAGGCAAAAGGTAACATTTCATGCCAATCTTTGTAAGTGACCACCATTTTCTGCACAATCTTCTTGATGTTCTTATTTGCAGCTTCAACTGCGCCATTCATCTGAGGTCGATAAGGAGATGAATTATGGTGCTCGATCTTGAACTCGTCATACAGATCTTTCATCATTTTGTTATTCAAATTCGTTCCGTTATCTGTGATAATCTTGTTAGGAACACCATAACGACAGATAATATGATTCTTGATAAAACGTACGACCACCTGTTTGGTCACATTGGAATAAGACGCCGCCTCAACCCATTTGGTAAAGTAATCAATAGCCACTAAAATGAAACGGTGTCCATTGGAAGCCTTCGGTTCAATCCGACCAATCATATCAATACCCCACATGGAGAACGGCCAAGGAGAAGAGAGAACATTTAAAGAAGTTGGCGGTAGATGCATCTTGTCTGCATAAATTTGACATTTATGGCATTTCCTGGCATGTTTATAGCAATCAGACTCCATTGTCAACCAATAGTAGCCGGCTCTTAACATTTTCTTGACCATTGTGTGTCCATTAGGGTGTGTTCCGAATGAACCTTCATGTACTTCATGCATCAATAAATCAGCCTCATGTTTGTCCACACACCGCAGCAGGACCATATCAAAATTTCTTTTGTATAACACCTCATTATTCAGGAAGAAACTACTGGACAACCTTCTCAGAGTCTTTCTGTCTTTGTTAGACGTCCCAGGGGGATATTCTTGCTTCTGAAGGAACATCTTGATATCATAGAACCAAGGCTTGTTATCAACCACTTCTTCGGCCGCAAACACATACGCTGGTCTCTCAAGGCACCGAATACTGATGGTTGGTGTCTCGTTCCGGCGATTAACTCGGTACATTGAGGATAGAGTGGCTAAAGCATCAGCCATTTGATTCTCGTCACGAGGAATGTAATGTAGCTCAACTTTATTGAAGAAAGTTAACAACCGTCTTGCATAATCTCTATAAGGAATCAAACCCACATGACGAGTCTCCCACTCTCCTTTGATCTGATTAATCACAAGAGCTGAGTCTCCATAGATGTTGATGTTTTTGATCCTTAAGTCAATAGCTTCTTCAATGCCCATAATGCAAGCCTCATATTCTGCAATATTGTTAGTGCATTCAAATTGTAACCTCGCAGTAAAAGGAATGTGAGCACCTTTAGGGGTAACGATGATTGCCCCAATTCCACTGCCATAGAGATTAACGGCCCCATCAAATATCAAACCCCATTAGGATTCAGGATCTGGTCCCTCGCCAAACAACGGTTCATCACAGTCCTTCATCTTCAGATACATGATCTCTTCATCTGGGAAATCAAACTTGATAGGCTGGTAATCTTCAACTGGTTGGTGAGCCAAATGGTCTGCAAGAATACTACCCTTGATTGCCTTTTGGGTACGGTACTCAATATCATATTCAGATAACAACATCTGCCAACGGGCAATTCTTCCAGTTAGAGCTGCCTTCTCAAAAATGTACTTAATTGGATCCATTTTGGATATCAACCAAGTAGTATGATTAATCAAGTAATGACGGAGACGTTTGGCAGCCCATGCTAAAGCACAACAAGTCTTCTCAAGCATGGAGTATCGAGATTCACAATCTGTGAATTTCTTACTCAAATAGTAAATTGCGTGCTCTTTTCTACCGGTTTCATCCTGTTGTCCCAGCACACAACCCATGGATCCCTCCAGCACAGTCAAGTACATGATGAGCGGTCTTCCTTCCACTGGAGGGATAAGGATCGGAGGTTCCATTAAATACTCTTTGATACTATCAAAGGCCTTCTGACAGTCCTCTGTCCAAACAATTCCTTGATTTTTACGAAGCAACGCAGTCATATGGGAGATGAATCTAGAGATGTAATTTAATCGGCCCAGGAAACCTCTGACTTGTTTTTCTGTTTGTGGAGCTGGCATTTCTCTGATGGCCCTGACTTTGTCTGGATCTACCTCGATACCCTTTTGACTGACAATGAAACCCAGAAGCTTTCCGGATCTAACACCGAAAGTATATTTGTTGGGATTTAAACGGAGACGATATTTCCTCAACCTTTGAAACATTTTTGATAAATACTCCACGTGTTCTTCCTCGGTACCCGACTTAACAATCATGTCATCTACGTATACCTCAATCTCTTTGTGCATCATGTCATGAAAAAGGGTGGTCATGCCCCTTTGATAAGTAGCACCCGCATTTGTTAGACCAAAAGGCATCACTTTGTAACAGAAAGTGCCCCAGGGTGTAATAAAAGCGGTCTTCTCTCTATCCTCGACTGCCATCTTGATCTGATTATACCCGGAGAAACCGTCCATGAAGGAGAAAACCTTGGATTTAGCTGTGTTATCAACCAATACATCAATATGAGGCAAAGGGAAGTCGTCTTTCGGACTAGCTCTGTTCAAATCCCTGTAATCAACACACATTCTAACTTTTCCGTCCTTCTTTGGAACTGGTACTATATTAGCCAACCACTGAGGATATTCCGAGGTGATAAGAAAACCAGCATCAATTTGTTTTTGTACTTCTTCTTTGATTTTGAGAGCCATATCTGGATGAGTTCTTCTTAACTTTTGCTTTACCGGAGAACATTCTGGCTTTAGAGGCAAATGATGTTCCACAATTTCAGGATCCAAACCAGGCATATCCTGATATGACCAGGCGAAGATGTCAACGTACTCTCTGAGTAAAACGATCACCTTTTCTTTGACAGACGCTTCTAAGGATGCCCCAATCTTGATTTCTTTCTTCTCCTCTTCATTACCCAGATTAATCAATTCTATAACCTCTTTGTGGGGCTGAATAGTTCTTTCCTCTTGATCCAATAATCGTCTGATCTCATCTGGAATCTCTTCATCCTCTTCCTCTACAGCCTCGTAGACAGGGAACTCAAAGTTGGGAGAGGGCATAGGATCATTGTGTTCAACGGGTTTATTGATGCTTAGTCTGCATATGATTTATGATTGATTTCAATAAACAATAGTGAATGCAAACTTCTGAAATTGATTAAAGCTAAGAAAAAGAAAGGTGAAATTAAAAGACGTGTACATATTTTGGTTTTTTGTGTTACCATTTTTCATAAGAATATAAATAAAATAAAGTGCCACGATAAGAAAAATGACAATATACATATATTTTTTTTTAAAATACTTGAAGCTTTAAACAAAGCCCTATTTGAATTTCACTTTTGCCTGGGGCAGGACAAAAGGATTTTTTGAAAAAAAAGCAAAAATAGACAAACATATTACTTAGATAAAGGTGTGACAGAAGGGACATCAACAGTGACCCAATTGCAGCAAATTCCTCCGGGAGTCACGAAACAAGGTGGCTCTTCCTCATCCTCATGCTCAATGATAGCATTAGTCTCTGGAGGGGTGTTGATAAATCCAGCACCAAGAAAGACATCTGTGATGGGCTTATAAACCATACCCGGCTTACTCCTTTTTGTGGACGGAGTGCAACCCAATCCTCCTTTCTTCTGGCCTTCTGCCAACTGTAATAGACGTCCCCAATGTAAAGCTTCTTCTCCTTGCATCACCTTTTGTGCGTCCTTCGCAGTTTTCATAGGTGCTCTGACCTTTTCTGAACTTCCTTCCTCAATAGAAAGCCCTTGGAAGGCTGTACCATCTTCAACATCAGCACCGATATAAGAAAAACCTGACAGATGACTGACCAATAAAGCTTCCTCTCCGTTCACAATCACCAATTTTCCTTCCAGTATAAATTTCAGCTTTTGGTGAAGCGTGGAAGTTACTGCCCCAGCTTCGTGAATCCACGGTCGCCCCAACAAACAACTATAAGATGCTCGAATATCAATGACCTGAAAGGTGATCTGGAACTCATAAGGGCCAACTAAGATGGGTAAATCTATTTCCCCAATTACTGATTTTCTCGACCCATCGAAGGCTTTCACGATTATTGCACTTGGCCTCAAAAGCGCACCACGGTATGCGAGCTTGTCCAAAGTAGTCTTAGACATCACATTCAAAGACGACCCGGTGTCTACCAAC
This sequence comes from Trifolium subterraneum, assembly GCA_951799995.1. NCBI lineage: Eukaryota > Viridiplantae > Streptophyta > Magnoliopsida > Fabales > Fabaceae > Trifolium > Trifolium subterraneum. The sequence goes on along the minus strand of OX637461.1, from coordinate 48,870,328 downwards.
ACGTTGGATATGGAATCATTTTTACAAATCACTGAGATGTGTAGTGCTAAGTTATGTCCCCTTCCTTTTTCAGGGAGTTCCTCATCACTAAAACTTAAGTTATTGCAAGCTGTGACATTCCCCACTATGCTACCAAATTGGCCCAAGGTTACGTCATGGTCGACGTAGGCTTGGTCCAAGACTTTCATTAGTGCCTCTCTGTGCGCATCGGAATTCAATAAGAGTGATAAAATCGAAATCTTGGAAGGGGTTTGTAGTAATTGGTCCACGATCTTATACTCACTTCTCTTGATCATTTTCAATACTTCATCTGAGTCTTCATACACTCTTTCACTAGTCCTACTAGTATCAGGAGTTTGTGTTTTTTCAACAGTACTATCAGTCTTTTCTTGAACAACTCCGGGAAGAATACGCCCGCTCCTCAGTATTTTGCTACTATCTGCAATATTATCCACGGATATCAAAGGAGGAATAGGTATTTCCACCCCATCCTGCAACATGGTGGCATCATATCTATATGGCACAGCCCTCAGGGACGTATATGGCATAGGCCCTGGCAAGCAGATCACTAGCGGGGTAACTGTGGGCTCTCCACTATTATAAATCATCTCGAGACGGTCAGAGGCATTGAATTCTGGTACTATAACGCAAACATCCTCACTCTTCTTTGTGACAACCAATTCTCCCTTATCCATCAACCTTTGTATGTCCTCCTGAACTCGGGAACAACCTTGAGGATTCCTCAAACATTTCTCACAAGTTGCATGATCATGGCTAAACAACTTTGCTTCACACATTTTACTATGAATAGGTACCAATGGGGTTTTGACATCCTTTACGCTGAGAATGGTGCTTGTTTCTTGGCAATCTTGGATGAAATGGACGGAGGACCCGTGATTGGGCAGCGGATTGTTTCGGACATTAGGATTTTCATCCTTGAAAGACAGCACTTTATTGCGGATTAATTCTTGAACAGCTTTTTTTGAGGGCGTTTTGAGGGCGTAGCAACGTTCCACATCATGGCCAGGGGCCCCTTGATGGAAAGCACAAGTCAAGTCACTACGGTACCAGGTGGGTAGTACTGCCGGCACAGGTGATGGTGGTCTCGTTTGGACAAAATTTTTGGCGAGTAGGGTGGGGAGTAGATCGGCGTATTTCATGGGTATGGGGTCAAATGGTGGATTTCTTTGGGTGCGATTGGGATAATTGTAGGGTTGTTGGGGAGTTTGTGGTCGAATTTGTGGCTGTTGTGGGTATGGTTGTTGATAAGGGTATGGATATTGTGGTGGTGGTGCTTGGGTCATTTGTGGTTGAGATGTAGGTGTAATGGCTGAGACATGTTGGTAAGCTGGGTATCTAGGCTGGGGTCTTCCTTGAGCCACCATGCCAACCTCGGATTCTTTTTTCTTCGAAAAACTGTTGCCATATTTCTTATTAGTGCTAGTTGGAGCATTTTCTTTTATCAATCGTCCCTGACGGATCCCCTCTTCCAGACACATTCCCATCTCTACCATCTCGGTGAAACTTCTTGACACAATACCCACCATTTTCTCATAAAAGAAAGGACTTAGAGTATGTAAAAATAACTTGCACAATTCTTTCTCTTCTACCGGAGGACGAATCTGAGCAGCAAGCTCCCTCCACCTCTGAGCATATTCCTTAAAAGATTCTCTCTCCTTTTGGGCCAATGCTCGTAGCTCATCCCTATCAGGGGCTAGATATGAGTTGTAATTATACTGCCGAATAAAAGCACTGGCTAAGTCATTAAAGGAACTGACGTTTGCCCTGTCAAGGTCCATGTACCATCTCAGAGCTGCACCGGTTAGACTATCTTGAAAATAATGTATCAACAATTTGTCGTTACTGGTCTGAGTAGACATCTTTCTAGCATACATTATCAAGTGAGCTTTGGGGCAGGTGCTCCCCTTATATTTTTCAAAATCTGGGACCTTAAACTTATGTGGGACCACGACATCAAGGACTAAGCAGAGTTCATGTGCGTCTTGCCCGAATAAATCCTTTCCTCTAAGAGCCCTCATCTCTTTTTGCATCTCATCATACTTGATTTGTAAGTCATCCATCCTGTCATAACCTGCCACACTTTCAGCATGAAAGATGGGCATCTGAGTTTGCGGAATGGTATGAACCAAAGGTGCAGAAACGGTTGCTGTGACCTGGGGAAGTGTATTAATAAGCTGAGGAATAGGAACTGTCGACTGTACATGAGGGATTTCAGATACCACTGGACGTGACTCATCTCCGAGGAATCCAACAGGCATGCCCCACGGGTAACCTTCAGGCATAACATACTGAGGAGTACTAAAAGGCGCAGACGAAGCTGGAGGAGGTACAAAGGTACTGCTAGACTGAGGTACCGGAGCTGGCGCCTGATTCTGGGTGGCCATTAGAGATGCCACCATGCTAGTCAACTTCTCAATTTCCGTCTGCATGGTTGTCACCTGTTCACGGAGCATATGGTTTTCTTCCTCAACATTGCTCATCTTGTTTCTCAACCTGAACCGAGTATTGTAGACACGAGTAGGTTTGTACCGAATACGCCGAGCCACTTTAACTGAGACGGAGAGGAAAAGAAAGAATATGAGACTCTGTTTTGAAAACTTATGTATGCAATATGATGCATGATATGTATTATGCTAAAATATGCAAAGTTTTTTTTTCGAAGGACTTTAAGGCAATAATTTTGTAAACATTTTACATGAAAGAATAAAATAAAATAAAAAATAATAACAAAAGAAAATTGCACTAATAATTCAAAGGTTACAACCAGTTTTTTTCAAACAAAATGAAAACATAAAATAAAACTAAATCCGAACTTCCGAAGCCGACTAGCCGTCAAAATGTGAATCGAAGCCAGAGGAAAATAAATCCCCTTGCCTCTTCTTCCTCTTGCTATCTTGTCTCAATAAAACATCCTTTTGCTGGAGTAAATCATTCTTCTCAACAATTTGTTGGCTTTGGAGAAAGATCAGATGGTCCTTTTGTTCTAACTCTCCCCTTAGTGTTTCGTTCTCAAGTTCGGCTGCCTGGCATCTTCTTTTCCAAGTGTCCTTCTCACGGGTTAGCTCGGTCAATTGCTCTTGGAATTCTTTTTTGGTATCAAAAGGTAAAGGTAAAGACGACGGTGGGGTAGTCGAAGATAACAACCTCGACATCCGGTAAGGCATTCCAAAACTTGTAGCTCTATTGATGACCCATTGAGTATAAGATTCACATACTGAGTCTGACTTTGTCCTTAACTGTTTTCTATCAAGTCTTCGAATAGAACCCCAAGCTTGCACAAATCTTTCCCTTACATTCGAGTGATCCTCTTTGTTGCGATAGAATTCATTAGTTAAGGCAAGGTTGTTCGGCTTGGTTCTCATCGGATATCCAAACTGGCGTCTGGCAATGGTAGGGTTATAGCTAATTCCTCCATGCATACCGAGAAGAGGTACGTTGGAGTATCCACCACAACTAATGATAATTTCTCCGACATCCCAAGCTGCAAGGTACCAAACTATATCGGATGGAGTAAGGGACATGATTCTATGAGGCCATGAAAGATTTTCAGGATTAGTTTTGAAAGAGTGGGTTTGGGGTATATGAGAAATGAACCACTGGTATAATAACGATGCACAACAAAGGATAGTTCCATGTTTGACTAAGGTTCGATCGTGGATGGAATGGTATGTGTCGGCTAGCAATGTCGGGACAGGGTTTTTGGTAAGGAAAATTTGGATGGTATTAATATCGACAAAATCGTCAATATTTGGGAAGAGTACAAGGCCGTATATGAGTAGGGCTAGGATGGAGTAAAAGGCATCATTACTTGCCACTTCAGCAAAAGCAAAGGCTTGTTGGTAGAGGAAATCGGTAGACATGCCTAGGAGGCCTCCTTTAGACGTAAGATTTGCTTTGACAACGGAGGTTTCAAGATGGAGGGCTTTTGCAATGGTTGGAGGTTTAGGAGTGGGTTCAAGGCCGCTAAAAGGTACTTTGTCGGGTATCGGTAAACCAATGAGATAAGAGTATTCTTCAAGGGTAGGGACAAGTTGGTAATCCGGAAAGGTAAAACAATGGTAGAGAGGATCATAAAATTGGACCAAAGTTTCCAAACTTCCCTTTTCAACATTCACCTTGAGAAGACCGAGCAAATTCCCATGATCTCTACGGAAGTCCTCCGGAAAAGTCACTAAGGATCCTAGCTCCTTCAACCTCGATAAATCTAGCTTTTTGAAACTGTATTTCTGGGTGTTTCTCTTTACAACATCCATATCTACAATGTTTACAAAAAATATTGCTTAAGTCCTTCGATATTGGATGAATAAAAATTTATGAATGAGTGCATGCATGCATGATGCGGAAAACATGGCGGGGTTAAAGTATAATGTTGGAGTCAAAGGTGAAACCCCCACATGGTATGTACTAGGATTATTTGTACCTGCATTACGGGTTCTACAAAGTTCTCAAAGTCCTCGACCTCCTCCGAAAATCATCGGGTTACGGAACTACTTCCGATCCAACAAAATCCGTAGAAAAGTCTCATTTGAGTGTAGTATCGCGTATCAACCAATCCGAGACTTACTCTCGATTAGCCACCGCACTACGCCCTAAAGAGGCCAAGATGGGTTAGGTGTAACTAAAGGTCCTCAACATCGTCGGTTCTTTGAAGATAGAATGTCAAACACGACTACTCATGTTGGCACTATTACCTCCAAAGTTCCTCAATTGAGTGTGGTTACCACATATGCCACGGCCGAAACTTACTCTCGGATAGACATTATGATTATACCACTATCCTATCTTATAGTTCCCTCAAGTCCGGGTGGGGATCTTGTCTCACCACTCAAAGTATTCCCCAATACATGTACAAATATTTACAATTAAAAGAATAAAAGCGCGAAGATAGTATTTTAAACAAGTTAGGTTCAACCCGCTTGGTTGTCCCCAGTGAAGTCGCCATTTCTGTCGCGGTGATTTTTGGATATCGAGTTATTAATTAACTTCGAATCGCAATTTGATATTCCACCACCGATCTTTAATTTATCCGAGGGAAAGGGAAAAAGTTCGAAAAAAAACCCTATTTTTTAAGAGAACAAGGTTCGGGGGTTGGTTATACGAAGGGAAGGTATTAGCACCCTAAGTATCTATAGTACTCTATAGGAACCTCTTGTTTTTATTTCTAACTTTGCGCTTTATTTTAATTGCTTGTAAAAAAATGTATAAGTATGAAATTAAAGTGATGATGAAAATGCTTAAAGAATGAAAAAAGAAAAAATGTTTTTGTTGATTTTATTGATCGGAGAGACAAGTCTCATGCCTACGTACCCGAGGGATCAAACCACCGTAGTTCGGGGTAAAAAGACGAGTAAATTTGTTTGTTTGATTTTAAGGTTTTGAAAATGGTTTTAAAATACCAAAAGCCGAAAATGGCAAAGTGTGAGTTTGATTGATGTTAATTTGTGAAAAAAATCTATATGGTTAAATTGATTAAAGTTTTGATTATGAAATAGGACACGGACACTTGGTTTGAAATCCAAGGTTTGTTGAGAAAAAATGTTTTGAGTGATAAAAATGTTTTGATGTTTGTCGATATTTGAAACTAAATCATTGCGTATTTTTTTGAAAGAGGTTTTGACCTCGTTTTTTTAGTATAAAGCGACTATTTTATTTTTTTTTGAAGAGGTGTTGACCTCATTTTTGAGAATAAAACACTAATTATTTCTATTGGGATGTTGGGTTCCAAATCACTAAAAGGGTCCGCTAAAAGAATAAAAACGTCGCAATAAACAGAAATAAGCGCGAAGACGATCCGTAATGATATTTTGATCAAAACGGTGTCTTTTCCCTCGGAACTGATATTCTAACGTTTTTGCGGAAAGCGATAAATAAATATGCATGAGATGCGATTTTTTCATTTATAGTGTACATTTATTCCTAATCACATTCTAAAGTATTTGCGAGAAAAATAAATATGAAATGAATGCAACATAATGCTATGCAATTTTAATTTAAGTTTACACCAAACCCTAAGATACATTCTAAAGTCCTTGTAATAGAGATAAATAATTAATTTATAAAGCCATAAACAAATTATTAGATGAAGTGAGTAATTAGCGATAAGTAATATTTGACATGCTAAGCTAGAGAGGATTATAAGGTTGATGACAATAAATAAAGATGATATTGTTGAGTTAGTAGGTTAATAGCAATAATTAAAAAGCATAAATAAAAGGTTAGTGAATTAGCAACAATAATTAAGCATAATAAACATAAATAAAATGTTAATGAGTTAGTAACAAAATTAAGCACAATAAGCATAAATAAAATGTTAGTGAGTTAGTAACAAAAATAAAAATAAGCCTCCATATCATGCTTCACAAGGCTAAATTAAGCTAAAAATAGCTTTATGCCGGAAGCACTTATTTCATAAGCTATAACACAAATGAATAAAAATAACTTAATTAAATAAGCTAAAAAAATTTGTGATCTAAAGAGATCTATCATATTAGTGCAAGCATTTGACTCAAAAGCCTAAATAAGCTCTTGTTCAAATAAGCACTTATTTGCATAATCTAAAACAAAAATAAACAAGCAGGGGGGTGCAAAAGTAAATCAGAAAAATAAAAGGGGTACAAGCAGTAAACAGAAAGTGAAAAGCCCAGCCCAAATGGCATTTCCGCCCAAAAAACAAACAAAAATGCAGAATCAATCTCGGCCGTCTGATGGATCAGACGGCCCCGATCTAAATAATGAGAAAGAAGATCTGGCGTGATTGATCGAGATCAATAGGCTACAGGCGCGCAGGTGCACCGTAAGACTGTGCACCTGCGCGCACAGAATCACAACATGGTATAAATGCGAAAAAACCCTAAAAATTAAAACAGAATCCCAAACTTCTTCTCTCTCACGGCGCTCACCTCTCTCTTCTCTCTGTTTTTTTTCATTTCAAAACACAAAAAAAAACCATTAAACCTTTCCTTCCCTCTTTTCAATTTTAAAACAGATTAACATTTATCATGAACACAAACTAAACCTAAACATAAATCTAAATCCAAAATAAACAAAAAATAGCGCAAACAATCAGATCGGGAAAAAAAAAATGGAAATGAAAGAAGAAAGCGATAGTCAACCTTTGATGCTTCGAGCTTCTCTCCTTTCCTTCTATTCCGTTCTGTCTCAAATCTTCTTCTTCTCTTTCTTTTCGCTTTTCTTTTCGTTTCTGATTTCGATTCCGGGATATGAAATGACGGTTTGGATTTCGGATTTGAGAAAGGGTTCGAAAGGTTTGTGTATGGTTTTGCGATTTTCGGTTTGAAGGATGATTTCTGGATTTTGAAGGTTTTGAGGTTTTGAGGTTTCGGTTTTTTTGTTCTTTGAATGATCTGGGTTTTTCGTTGATGATGGATGACGAAGGTTTGTGTATGTTAATGAATTTCTGGATTATGGTTGATGAATGAAAGATGAATTTATGATTCTGTTTTTGTTTTTTTTTTTTGATTTATTTTTTGGTTTTGTTTTGGTTTTGATCTTTGAAAAGGATGAAAGGGATGAGAAATTCTGTTTCTGCGGCTGAGGGAGAATTCTGACCTAGGGAACAGTGTCATAATTACAGTATAAATACTGTGTCAGATGTTTAGGGTTTGACAGATGATTTTCCCAATTTGGACAAAATTGCCCCTTTGGGCCTGGACAAAAAAAACCTGATCTGGACTTCTTTAAAAAAAACACAAAAAAATGGAAAAAATACACAAATAACAATTAACATAAAAAAAAAAAAAAAATATATCAATAATAATAAAAAACGAAAATGAATAATAAAAATAAAATAAAAATCAGAAAATAATAAAAGGAAAATAAAACGTAACCAAATGAGGTATTTTAAAATACCTCTCTGCCGAAATTTCGTCAGAAACGAACAAAGAAAAATTCATCGTAAAAAGACGCATAAAAGCGATTGGTCAAAAAATGGGGTATGACATGATCGAAAGCTCCTTGTTCGCGAAAGAAAGCATCAGTTCTTCAAGGTAACAATATATTCTTGACCATGATCTTTCACATGGATCCATTGAAGGAAAATAAAATTTTAAAATCCGCTGCGTTTTATCTTTGATAAACAGTTACGTTTTCCTTTAGTATCCGCGGTCGATAAATTTCGACATTACCTAATAGGATCCAAAATAATCATCTATAATGATCATTCCGCTATTAAGTACCTATTAAGTAAGAAAGACGCTAAACCTAGGCTATTAAGATGGATTTTACTTTTACAAGAATTTGACCTACAAATCCTAGACAAGAAAGGAACCGACAATGTAGTAGCCGACCACTTGTCAAGAATAGAAATCATAGAGCATGAGTTAATACCAATCAATGATGATTTCCCTTACGAACAACTCATCGCTCAGTTAGAGAGTATCTCCGCCGAATTATCTCTTCACGAATCCAACACCATGCAACAAATAGGAGAAGTTCGCTCCAGCAAAAACACTCTACCTTGGTTTGTTGACTTCGTTAACTATTTAGCAGCCGGAATTCTCCCACCAGATTTATCTTATCAGCCGGAATACTCCCACCAGATTTATCTTATCAGCAAAAGAAGAAATTCTTCCATGACCTTAAATACTATTATTGGGATGACCCTCTACTCTTTAAACGAGGTCCCGACGGTATCTTCCGTCGTTGTGTCCCCGAGGAAGAAATTCATGAAATAATTTCCCATTGCCATTCTGCCCCTTATGGAGGGCATGCTAGCACCTCAAAGACATGTGCCTAGATCTTACAAGCAGGTTTCTTTTGGCCTACCCTATGGAAAGACGTCCGAATCGCTATTAAAAATTGTGACCGATGCCAATGCACCGGCAACATCTCTAAACCCGAGGAAATGCCACAAAAAGGCATTTTAGAGGTAGAAATCTTTGATGTGTGGGGAATAGATTTTATGGGACCTTTCCCATCTTCTGGTGGAAATAAATATATACTTGTTGCTGTCGACTACGTTTCTAAATGGATTGAGGCCATAGCCTCGCCAACTAATGACACACAAGTAGTGGTCAAAATGTTTAAAAATATAATCTTCCCTAGATTCGGTACACCCCGTCTAGTCATTAGCGACGGTGGTTCCCATTTCATATCTAAAATCTTTGAAAAATTATTAATCAAATATGGAATCAAACACCGAATAGCAACACCGTATCACCCACAAACTAGTGGGCAAGTAGAAGTTTCAAATAGAGAAATTAAAAGAATTTTAGAAAAAACAGTTGCTACTAGGAAAGATTGGTCACATAAGCTTCCCGAAGCTTTGTGGGCCTATAGGACAGCCTTTAAAACACCTATAGGAACTACACCGTATAATCTAGTTTATGGAAAATTGTGCCATCTACCAAAAGAACTCAAACATAAAGCTTTTTGGGCTATCAAGGCACTAAACATGGATTATCAAGCCGCGGGGGAGAAAAGAATTCTCGATCTTCACGAACTTGAAGAACTACGAATGAGCGCTTACGAAAATGCTAAAATCTATAAAGAGAGAACTAAAAAATGGCATAACAAGCGCATACTTAAAAGAGAATTCAAAATAGGAGAATTAGTGCTTCTTTTTAATTCTAGACTAAAACTTTTTCCAGGAAAACTCCGTTTCCGATGGTCTGGACCTTTTGAAATAACTAAAGTTTTCCAAAATGGCGCTTTTGAAATAAAGAACAAATTAAATGAAATTTTTACCGTTAATGGACAGCGTCTAAAGCACTATTTTTGTCCTAATGACTCAGATTATTATTCTAAGATAAAATTACATGAAACAAATCCTATTACTTAGAATTTTTAATCTCGAATAGTCGAGCTACCGACGTTAAACAAAGCGCTGCATGGGAGGCAACCCATGATTTCTTTTTACTTTTTACTTTTGGCTATTTACTACTTACTTTTTATGTTACTTTATTTACATTTCATGACTTTGACTAACCCGTTTGTCCATTTATCTTTGAACTAATTGATGTTATATTTATTTTTTCTAAAAAGAAATGGCCTATCGTGATAATTACTTCGTTAAATTTGGGAATGAGAGTCAGAGAATCCGTTTCGAGAGACTATTCGAGAAAGAAATGTCGTTCCAGATCTATCCTGAAAATCGCACAATGACGGCACTAGGAATCTCCGAGAGCATGAAAAACATGATTAACCAGTTGGGATGGAGCAATCTGAATCTGCACAGTCTCCCTTCCTATCGTAAGTTGACCCTTGAATTCTTGAGCTCTTTCACATACGACCCTGACTATGGATACTCTATCCATAAGGGCCTTGCTCGTTTTAGGCTTTTTGGTGTTCCCTACCGCTATTGTCAAAGCAAGATAGCCGAGCTTATGAATGTACCCAATGGCCATGACGCTGAAACTAAAGCAGAAGAAGTTGAATTCATGGAGTCCGAGCTTCGCAACTTTTGGGGGAGCATTTCTGGAGATCCAAACACTGAACCTGAAGACCGAATCAACCCGCAGATCCATAACCCAGCTATACGCTACTTTCACATGATCCTCTCACACACTATTTTCGGAAAACCACAGTGGGACACTGCTGTTAGCAAAGAGAAACTATTTATCATGCTCTGCGCCTTCCAAGGACGTACAGTTAATCTCGCAACTTTCATTTTGACAAATTTCAACAAGATCATTGAGAGAGCAAACCATTACATCTGCATCGGTGGTCTCGTTATCTTGCTAGCTAGAGCCATGGGTTTCCACACCCGTTTAAACAAGCTTACACCGTTTAGAACAACCTTAACCAGTGGTCCCCGATACTTAGACCTGACTTTTTGCTTTAATCGCAGCCTTATCAATAACGTAGGACCACCACCATATCAGCTCAAAATACATTACTCTCCGGTCCAGAATTTCACCTTACCAAATCCTGAAAAGACCAGTGTCCGCGATAAGAAAAATTGGATTTATGATTTGGAGGAGCAAAATGAAGGCGAATCACCTGTTCAACCTGCTGAACCTTCAAACGTACCACTAGCTCAGGTTGATCATGCTGCTGCTATAGCCATTATGGAGACCGAAATGAAAACGCTTCGCGAAAATTTTGAACGATTTATGAAACTCGTCTTCGATCAATTCAAGGTCTACAACTCACAGAACGACGCAGTTATACAACTTCTGGATAGCAGCCTCCAACTATACAAAAGTTTATTGAATAACGTTGCTAATCTTACGAAGATTATCACCGAAAAACGTGGCTAGAAGTCATGAATATTTTATCGCGTATCTCTTCTTCTTCGCCCAAACATTAACAACAATGCTTTAAATAAGTTTAGGGGAGAAGAAGATTATTTTCTATTTTTCTATATTATTATGTTCTAAACTATTTCTATTTGCATTAGCAATATTCAAAAACAAAAATAAAAATTATAATTATTAGTACTTCTACGTTTACTTCGTATTTTTATTTTTACGTTATTTTTACCTTTCCGTTATTTTTATGTTCACACTTTATTAGTTTATCAGTTTCACAAACATGCATTCACCGATATTAATTTTTATGATCAAAACATATACAAATGTGCATCTAGTTCAAATAAAGTCAATTCTAAGGAAATATTCTATATGTTTGCTGCCCTTAGACCAGTTAGAGTCAACACTGTCCCGTTCTTATTTTCTCATATGCATTCATTAGTTTGTGCAAAACGCGGGGCAATAATTTTTGGTAGCTTAATCACTACCTTAGCCAAGGCCATGGGACTAGGACGACGTTTGATACACTTAGCACATGTTCCACACGGGCTAATTAATGAATCAGTAGTTAGGACTATGAAATTGGTACGAAAACGAGACGACGGTAGATATGATTTAATGATTAGCAACCGTGTCTTTAATGGAATTATTCTTCCTAAACCCGACCGAACAAATGTGCGAAATTCTAATAATCTTTGTTATGTCTTTGATCCTGTGACTGATAGAGCTCCCACGCACATTTCTCAAAATGTCGCTGCTGGTGGGGGCGCCACTCATTTTACACCTGCACACAATACACATTTTTCTAACACTTTTGCAGGTAGTTCCTCCTCAACAAGACAGAGTACCATCGACAATATACTTTATGAAGTACGTACTAGAAACGCAACAGACGAAGAACGCGATGGACTCATTTACGCTATGCATCAGCAACAAGAGGAGATAATTGACGAAATTCATTTCGTCCGAGCCCAGCAAACAGAAATTCTGCATAACCAACATGAGATGCAAACCGTCAGCAACAGCTAGACAACGTCATACAAGAATTAGGCGGTTTGAGGCTTCAGTTCAACAACTTTCAAAATTATCAACAGCCTCCACCATGATTCTCCTACACTTCAGTTCCACTCTTAAGTCGCAACAGTGAGGACACTGTTGGATTTAAGTTTAGGGGAGTATTCTACTACTTTTACTTATTTTATTTTCTGCAATTTCAATTTTAATTAGTTTATTTTCCCTTTCGCATAATAAAATATAGCACTTTCTTGGTATTTTAAATTTTTCTTTTCTTGAGCCAAATTAAATTTTTTTCTAAAGATTTAGGATAATAGCTCACTTTGAAAGTATATAGGTTAAGGAGTGACGAGAGGTTGAGTTAAGGACACTAGAGAATTTTTCAAGCAAAATCGGTATTTTTCCAACACCCAGAAGTCTCCCTAGTATAGATATCAATTTGAACACCCATTGTGCCATAATCTCTTGATTTAAATTTGAGGAATCCTTTAGTAGTTTATCTACCAGTTGGACACCATCTATAAAAAGTCACACATTAAGTAGGTCAGCCGATGAATATAAGCGAAAAATCATCTAATGCTAGCAAATGAGGTCATACTGTGGTAATACGGTTAAACCTTAAATATTGTGATAAATAGAAAAATTCCATGAACAATGCTTGTCAAGTTAAATGCAAAAATTCGCATCATCAAGCTTAAATTGCAAAACAAAAAGTGAATAATAGACGCTAACCGGCTTTCTTACCATGTGTGTGACATAGATAAAAGGGTCTTAATGTGACTGTCTAGAATGAAAAAGGATGAGACAAAGGAGAAGATTTAGATTTTAGTACAAAGGCATGATCCAAATTCGGTATTTGTAAGATGGAGAACTTTGTGTGTCGTTTTAATACCCTTCTTGAGTGGATTTGCACCTAATTAATTAATCTCGGCCGATTTGAACTTCTGACCACGTATGAGTATTTGTGATGTTGTTTTTCTCTGAATCTGTGTGTGTGAGTTGCTTAGCATTTCAAAAGTTTTCTACATGCAAGCTAAAAATATGCTATTTATTTAGTTAAATTACTATTATATTTCAATTATTTTTATTTCGATTTCGAACTTTTATATTATGAATCGTTACTAAATGCTCATATTTTATAAACACAAATGAGAATTTATTAAATTGAAGAAATGAGCGAAAACGGACCAAAAAGACACAAAAAGGGGCTGCAAATAGCAGCCCACTACAAGACAACAAACCAAAGCGCACACCAGCCCATACAAAGCGCCCGTCATGCCCATATTGAAAGCAGCTGGCGTCCGCCAGCCAATGAGAGGAAGAGTGGGAGATTGCCACGTGATGCTTGAAGGAAAAGGAATGATCCTGGCGCCCGCCAGGATCCAACGTCCAGGAATTCATGCGAATTAGTCCCACATCGGGCAGTTTGCTACTTTGTTGTTTGATATTTTAGTATAAATAGGTCCCTTTTCTCCTCTTACAAAACACACAACTTTGAACAACTGACTTGTATAATGAGCACACCACTCGTATAGTCGGTTGGGGAGAGAGTACTCAGGCCTTTTGTGCGGGAACTCTTTCCTTAAAGTTGCAGTTTATTTTCTTTTGTACCGGCATTATACTTGGAGTTTATTCAGGTTCTTATTTTATTATTTTCTTGTTTTGTTTTCTTTATTGCTTTTATTTATTTATGCTTTATTTATTTATTTGCTTTATGTTTTTATTTCCTGCTTATTTATTTATTTTGTCTTTAGTTTTAGTTTTAGTTATGTCTAGCTAATTTAATATTGCTAGGATGCGTAATTAGGAGCTAGTAGGAGTTCGGTAGTTAGTTCACGCGCCCGCTTTTTAACGAGTTTTCCAAAAGCAGTTTTTATTTTAACACCTATAATTTGTCATGAGAGTGAGAATTAATTAAAGTAGGATCGAAACGGCGAGAGCATGAGATTTCTACTAGATAGTAAAAACTGAACATTGATTCTGATTCGGAAGCACACCACTTAGGATTAGAGTTAATTAAATTATATTTGATTTTCAAAAAGTACTTTATTAGCGGATGCGAGTACGAGAGTTAAGCATCACCTTTATAATCTACAACACTAGTCAAGATTTAATAGAGCTGAGATTGATGTTTTTAAATCAATATAGTTTCGAAAACTATTCTTTTTATCAAAGCGCGAATTAAGTATTGAACCCTACGAAGCAACTAAGAGCTCATCCTAGTAATACGCTTTATTAATCTTAAAACCCAAAAATACTTTCTTTTATTTTATTTAAAAAAATCCAAAAATATTTTATAATTTCCAAAACCCACTATTTTACTATTTAGCCTTAGATTTACAACGTAACATTAGATAACGGTAGGTCGACTATTGGTCTCTATGGGATCGATAATCTTTTATAACTACACGCGACAAGGCTGTATACTTGCAGTCACGTTGCGGTCACATCAATATGGATGAATATGATGAAATCCATATACTTGTTGATATTGTTGTTGTTCATGTGAATTTTGATATTGTTGTTGTTCATGTCAGTTTTGGGGAAAATAGATTTATGTGATTAACATGAATTTTGGTGAGTGAATCTTGTATGTTTGAGTTGAATTATTGTTGAAATTATGTTTGTTAAGGTTCAATGGAACTTTGGGTTTAATGGAATTTAACTTGTGTTTTGGAAAATCTAAGATTGAATTTTGTAGTGTAAGAAAAACTGTCTTTTTATAAAATCTGAAGAGAAAACGTAATTTTTGCCTCTTTGCACTTTGAATTGGTTTTTGTTGTACACATGAAAGTTGCTGCTCTTTTCCTTATCTTTCCAACGTATAGTTACGCGTATCAATCAAATGCTCATACCTAAAGTTACGGCTCGTACGGCAAACAGGTCGAAACATGCAAAATGCTGCAGTGATGTTGAGGTGGCAGGCGCCATGCTGAGATGGCGTGCACCACTTTATTTTCTTGTTGTCTTATTTAATTAAAGATGTATCATATTAAGAAAGAAACTTTGTATAAGTGATGTTTACTATTTTATTACATTATTATTAATATTTTGAAGCAAAATGTAATACCTTAAGCCAATATTTTATATTTTATCTTTGACTTTGAGTCGTAAGGTTTTATTATCTGCTGAGTTTGTTGAAAAAGAATTTCTAAAGTTAAAATAGTATGAATATTGAGTTTATGGTTTACAAGTCTTCCTGTTAAATAGAGACAAAAAGTTACTGCCATTCAGGAAGTAAAGGACTTGAATGATCTTAAGCTTGAGAATGTGATAAGGTCTCTAAAGTATCATGAGTTGGAACTTGTGGGAGATGAACCTGTGAAGAAGTCTAAATCTCTTGCTTTGAAATCAAGTGGTAAATCTGCTAAAGCTCTTAAAGTCATTGAATTAGAAGAAGAAACTCAAGGTGGGAGTTTTGAAGAAGGTTCTAATGATGAAGAAGAATCTAGTACAACATGTTGGACACAATGTCCAGCTTGAGTAGGCCATCATGCACAGGCATAAGACAACCATATTATTCTTAGCGCCGTGAATCTATCTAATATTGTTACAATGCGCGATCTGAAGACTGAAGGTGCGTGGAGAAAACACAAGAAGGGGGGTTGAATTGTGTTTTGGATATTTTAAAAACTTTCCAAGATGTTTAAATCTTTTCAGAGTCTTTAAAGCACAGAGGATTATTCACACAATTAACTTATGGCGTTATAAATGATGAAGGAGTAAATGAGAGAGTGAGAGAGAGAAGAACACACAACAATTTTTATACTGGTTCCCCTCACAAAATTGAGAGTACTCCAGTCCCCTTGTTTCCAAGAGAGTTCCACTATAATCACACGGATTACAATAGTTGCTCAAGCACACAAGCTCAAGACTTCCTGCTCTTAGTCACACAAGACATAGAGACTTCCTTGCTTTGATCACACAAGATCAAAGACTTCATTGCTCAAGCACACAAGCTTGAGACTTCCTGCTCTAAGTCACACAAGACAGAGAGACTTCCTTGCTCTGATCACACAAGATCAGAGACTTCCTTGCTCAAGCACTCAGGCTCAAGACTTCACTGCTCTAATCACTAAGACTGAGACTTACGCGCTTCTACACTAAGCAGAAGACTTTCTTGCTTCTACACTAAGCAGAAGACTTACTACTAACTTAAGAGCTTAAAACTTATTACAAAACATAATAACTTCAGAGGCTCTAAGCTAGTTTCTATGCTCACTTCATTTGAGAGATATTATCTATTACAATTCAAATGCTCACTTTCTTGAGAGATTTTTCTAATGTTGAGCGCTAGTCTTCAATTCTTTCTTTGGCATATTTATATGAGTTGAGAAAGAAATTGAGACGTTGGAGAAATTCCCGTTGCAACTTGGACAGCTGTAGACATGAAGATCCGTTGAGTAAAGCCACGTCTTCCTTTGCAGAGAAGCTTCACCTTTGCTGTCTGTCCAATGGTACAGTTATAAGGTACAACTAGCTCCTAGAGAGAGAGATCACATCCTTTGTGACCGTTGCATTTTAGTTGACCTTAGAACAAGTTATCAGGCTTGATAAGTGTTAATTGATGTAGCCCTCTGATGACTGGTAATTCCCTTTGCTTCTGATGAACCTTTGATAACTTGGAGTCTGATTGGTCTTTGAATGGTTGGCCTCTGATAGTCTTTAGTAATTCAGATTCTGAACGCCTTCATCCTATGAATGACTTATGACTATCAGACAACCTCTGAACTCTTATAGGCCTCTGAACATCCTTGAGCTTCTGAACTACTCTGAGTCCCTGAACAGCTTTCAGACGTTCTGATCTACCTTGAGCTTCTGAACTTTGTATAGCTTCTGACCACGTTGTAGCATCTGAACTCTTTCAGAGTCTTAAATATTCAGACTTCCATTGGTTTCATCAGAGTTTAAATTAAGTGTGCTCTTGATTAAACGTTGAATTCTCCTGCACTTAATTTAAACATTAGTACCATCAATTGTCCATTTAGTACTTTGTTATCATAAAAACTTAAGGGTGTGTATAAACACATATTTTGTTCCAACAATCTCCCCCTTTTTGATGATGATAAACACAAGTATTAAATACAATTGTTGTTGATAAAAATCAGCTATGTTGATGAAAATCTGACACCCTGTAGACAGATGCTACGCAAGATGCTACAGCAATGTTCGTAGCAATAAATCACAGAAAATAATGCAGCAGTAAAATAGCAGAACAGTAAAAACACAGTAGGTTTGTTAACCCAGTTCGGCGTAATCACGACCTACTCTGGGGGATACCAATCCAGGAGGAATCCACTATAATAGTACTAGTTCTAAGTTCTCAGCAAACGCCCCGTTTACAACTTATCTCCTAGCTACTACCCGTGCTATACTCTACCTAGGAACTCCTAGATATGAGACCCCGTCTCACTCCTATCAGAACAATTTTCAGAATGTTACTCACTGTAACAGACACTAAAGTAACCAATAACAAACCTACCTCCGTGCTTCAAAGCTTAGGAGTAAGTTCACACAATTCTAATCTCCGTACTTAAAAGCTTAGGAGAAAACACAAATACAACTCAAGTAACCAGTCCTAAACTTGCATCAACTTGACACAAGAAAGGATCACAATAAACAAGCAAAACTCTAAAACCCTAAAAATACACACGCTTTAGTAAACACGGTTTTAGATACTTTGAAACAATGATTTAGACCTCATATATATAGCCTTGAGATAACAGGTACTTGTTGCACAAGAAAAGCCTTCAGAATAAATCTGGACCATTGAGATAATCAACACAAAGATTTACTTCAAATATTCTTCAAAGATTGTCTTCAAAAAGATTTACTTCAAATAAATACTCTTCAAAGATTATTGTCATACCCCATTTTTTGACCAAACGCTTTCATGTGTCTTTTTACGACGGATTTTTCTTTGTTCGTTTCTGACGAAATTTCGGCAGAGAGGTATTTTAAAATACCTCATTTGGTTACATTTTATTTTCCTTTTGTTATTTTCTGATTTTTATTTTTATTTTTATATTTCATTTTCGTTTTTTATTATTATTGATATATTATTATTTTTATTTTTATTTTAATTGTTATTTGTGTATTTTTTCCATTTTGGTGTTTTTTTTTTTAAAGAAGTCCAGATCAGATTTTTTGTCCAGGCCCAAAGGGGCAATTTTGTCCAAATTGGGAAATTCATCTGTCAAACCCTAAACATCTGACACAGTATTTATACTGTAATTATGACACTGTTCCCGAGGTCAGAATTTTGCTTCCAGCCGCAGAAACAACCAACAACATTTTCTTCCTTCTTTTTCCAGATCAAATCAACGCAAATACAAACAAAAAAAAATCAAAAAACGAAATTAAAAAACAGATTCTTCATCTGTTCATCACAAACCCAGAAACTAATTTCCTTCATCATCTTCACTCATCATCACACAAAACCGAACTCATCAAACCAAATCATAAACCACAAACCAAATCATCCAAAACTACCAATTGATTCGTCCATAAACGAACCAAATCCATAAAAAAAAACAAACCCAGAAAACTTCAAACCGAGTCCATCATCATCATCACTGTCAATACCAAACAAAAATAGAAGATCCGAGAACAACGACGAAAAGAAAGAGAAGAAGGAGATCGAAACAAGACAGAATAGAAGAAGAAGAAAGGAGCTCGAAACATCAAAGGTTGTCCGTCGTTCTTTCCCTTCTTTCATTTCCATCTTCTGTTTTTTTTTTTTCCCGATCTGAGTTTGTTTGTGCTTTGATTGATTATTTTGGATCTAGATTTGTGATTAGGACTGGTTTGTATTCATGTTTACTGTTTAATTTGTTTTAAAATTTGAAGAGGGAAGGAGAGGTTTCATGGAGTTTTTGTGTTTTGAAATGAAAAACCAGAGAGAAGAAAAGAGGTGAGCCGCCGTGAGAGAGAGAAGAAAAATGAGATTCTGTTTTAATTTTTAGGGTTTTTTTTGCATTTATACCATGTTGTGATTCTGTGCGAGCAGGTGCACGGTCTTACGGTGCACCTGCGCGCCTACAACCTCCTGATCTTGATCTAACACGCCAGATCCTCTTTCACGTAAAGTGTAGATCAGGGCCGTCTGATCCATCAGACGGCCATAACTTGATCCCGCGTTTTTTTGGTTTTTGTTTGAACAGAAAGGTTTTCTTTGGGCTGGGCTTTGGTTTGTTTTACTTTTTGTACCCATTTTTATTCTATAATTTATTTCTGCACCCCCTGTTTGTTTAATTTTTATTTTAGCTTATGCAAATAAGTGATTATTTGAACAAGAGCTTATTTAGGCTCTTGAGTCAAATTTTTGCACTAACATTAAAGATCTCTTTAGATCATAAATTCTCAATTTATTTAAATAAGTTTTTTGTTGTGTTATAGCTTATGAAATAAGTGTTTCCGGCATAAAGCTATTTTTAGCTTAATTTAGCCTTGTGAAGCATGATATGGAGGCTTGTTTTATTTTTTGTTACTAACCCACTAACATTTTATTTATGCTTATTGTGATTAATTTTTGTTACTAACTCATTAACATTTTATTTATGTTCATTATGCTTAATTATTGTTGCTAATTCACTAACCTTTTATTTATGCTTTTTAATTATTGCTATTAACCTACTAACTCAACAATATCACTTTTAATTATTGTCATTAACTTAATAATCCTATTTAACTTAACATTTTTATATTATTTCATTGTTAAATAACTCATTTAATCTCAAATATTTATTTGTGGTTTTATCAATTAATTAATTGTTTATTTTATTGCGAGGACATTAGATTGTATTTTTAGGATTTAATGTAAATTAAATTGCATAGCATTATGTTGCATTCATTTCATATTTATTTTTCTCGCAAATATTTTAGAATGTGATTAGGAATAAATGTACACTATAAATGAAAAAATCGCATCTCATGCATATTTATTTATCGCTTTCCGCAAAAAACGTTAGAATATTAATTCCGAGGGAAAAGACACCGTTTTTGATCAAAATATCATTACGGATCGTCTTCGCGCTTAGTTTTGTTTATTGCGACGTTTTTAGCGTTACCCTTTTAGTAATTTGGAACCCAACATTCCAATAGAAATAATTAGTGTTTTATTCTCAAAAATGAGGTCAACACCTCTTCAAAAAAGTTAGTCGCTTTATTCTAAAAAAAAACGAGGTCAAAACCTCTTTCAAAAAATACGCAATTGATTTAGTTTCAAGCATCGAAAAACACCAAAAACATTTTATCGTCAAATACTTGCAAAACCTTGGATTTCAAACCAAGCGTTCTTTTTTCCGCAAAAACCTTGGACTTCAAACCAAGTGTCTTTTATCACTCAAACATTTTCTCAATAAACCTTGGATTTTAAACCAAGTGTCCGCGTCTTATTTTTCTTAATTAAATCTCAATCAATTTAACCATATAGATTTTTTTTCACAAATTAACATCAATCAAACTCACATTTTTGCCATTTTTGGCTTTTGGTATTTTAAAACCATTTTCAAAACCTTAAAATCAAAACAAACAAATTTACTCGTAACTTTTATCCCGAACTACGGTGGTTTGATCCCTCGGGTACGTAGGCATGAGACTTGTCTCTCCAATCAATAAAATCAACAAAAACATTTTTTTTTTCATCACTTTAAACTTCTTTTTATCATCACTTTAATTCTCGTACCCATATATTTTTTACAAGCAATTAAAATAAAGCGCATAGATAGAATAGAAACAAGAGGTTCCTATAGAGTACTATAGATACTTAGGGTGCTAATACCTTCCCTTCATATAACCAACCCCCGAACCTTGTTCTCTTAAAAAAGGGTTTTTTCGAACTTTTTCCCTTTCCCTCGGATAAATTAAAGATCGGTGGTGGAATATTAAATTGCGATTCGAAGTTAATTAATAACTCGACATCCAAAAATCACCGCGACAATTATCTTCAAAAAGATTAACTTCAAATATATATTCTTCAAAGATTGTCTTCAAAAAAATTTACTTCACATATATATTCTTCAAAAAGATTTACTTCAAATATATATTCTTTAAAAGATTTACTTCAAATATATATTCTTCAAAGATTCAATTATATTATTGAGATAAATAATATAAACCGTCTTCAGAAACTTAAGGAACAAGGCGCAGCTTGGTCTGTTAAAACGTGCACAATCTTTTATTTTCAAACAAATCTTTCTAAGATTTTATATAAAAATTCTGCGCAACACAGTAGCAGTAACGCTGTACTTCATATGCTACAGCATCTTGTCCAGCATTTTGGCTAGAGTTAGTTTTTGCAAAATTGTAGCCAACATACAAAAAAACCCAACAGTTGACATTAGGCTTCTGAGTTTTGCAAGCTCCCCCTAAGTCTGATAACCCATAGGGTTAGGTTTGTAAGCTCCCCTTATTTTGTATCCATAGTTAATTTTAATCTGTTTCAGAAATACTTTATTATATGACTTAAATTATTCATATTTCACTATGTAAAGAACAAGGTTTGCAAGCTTCTTCAGTCCATAGTGTGATAATCTTTGAGTAAAGTTGCACCCTTACTCAAGAACTAACTATGAATAATAAACTTCAATTAATAAATGCATTCTCCTTGAAAATTAAGCCCTTAATGCAGATGCAAGATGAAGCAGTATTTAAATTGAAGCAATATTTAAATTGAATGACAAAATGGAATCAAAGGCGCTTAAAGACTTCTACATACACACACGGTTCTGATGGTTATCATTAACAGCTTCAGAGTTCAAAATATTTTCAAACAGTTCAGAGGTTTAAAAATCTTTTCAAAGAAAATAGCTCAGAGTCTGAACAAAAAATTTGAAAACAGTTCAGAGCTCTTTAGTACAATATTTTGAAATCCTCAAAGATCAGGTTGTCATAACAAAGCATGTACCTCATGCTACTATTTTGACCACTCTCCTACGTTCTCTCTCTGAAGCACTACAAGGCCCTAAAAAGCCAAGTAATTTCGCTTCTTCCAACAATTGATTTACCAATATTCTTTCTCCCCCTTTTGTCATTATCAAAAAGGTAATATAAGCAATTAATAGAAATTCAACATTCAATGCCGTCAAATCAGAAGTGGTTGAACACATTTAATTATTCGGCCATTGAATTTTGCTTATAAAAGGAGAGAGATACCTAGTCATTTTACTCACACAGAGTAATCTTAGGTTATTGATAGATCTCTTGAGAGAAAAAATGAAACGCTCAGAGAAGAAGAAAGTAGTTTCACTGAGAGTTAGTCAAGATAGGAGAAAACATAAGAAGAAATCAAGGGAAACAAAGCCAGTGTCTGTCACAGAAGAACTCAGTTCAGAGTCTGAAGAAAAATCTTTGGACTCTGACTGTTTTAAGTTCTGAAGACATATCTTCCTGAAGAAAATCAAACTGAAGTTCGAGGCTCTAGAGGGGTATGTGTCTCTTCCTGAGGAAAAACAAACTGATGCATCAGAAATGTTTTCTTCAAGAAGGACTGTGGGTTGAATGGCTTCAGCCAAAAGTTCAACCTTTCCCCTCTACAAAGATTATAGTTAGGCTTGCAACCTCACAAATAACCTTTGGAGCATCCGGAAGATAGTTCTTAGAAAAAATGATATGTAATCCAGAACTTTTGTTCTTAATGAAATAAGATTCATTACTTTGGCTTGTTTAATTGATTTCTTACTTTTATGCTTTCTCTGGTTATGTAATTTGATGCTTTAAGAAAAACCAATAAACAAAATAGTTGTTTTGTAAGGAAATTGACTTTAATTAAGCATGAAAAAAAAAATTATCATATCATGAATAAATATTTCAGATTAGCACAAAGAAATTACAGAAACATACAGAGATATGATCTTACTTCTATCAATGTGCCTATCAAAATATTAATCAAGATATTTATTTTAAGTAAATAAAGAGATCCTAGGTTGTTGATTTGGGTTGGTTACAACGATGAGCTAGGATACTCACGATTTCCTTCTGCTTGGCATTTACTACCTCCACCAGCTCTTTATGCTTTTTCATTTCTTCCTTAAGGTCTTCAATTTCAGCCTCATACAGTGGGTTTCTGATGTGCACTTGACTTGCTCCTAGATTATCCACAATAGGCTCATTCAGTCTTTCCTCAAGTGATGTTATCCCTTTCATTAGATTTTGCTCCTCACTTGTTCTTACAGAAGAGGATCCAGGTTGACTCCTCTCTGTGTCCTTGTGCAACTGAATATCCTCTTCCACCATTGTGTTCTTTCCCTTGTCATTCCCCCTTAGTTCTTCACTACTGACCTCTTGGAGACTGTGTAATTTCTTTAGCAGTTCTTCAGTTAAGTTTACCCATTGTTCAATATGGTCAGGTGAGGATATATCAACTTGTCTTAATTCAGAAAGACCATGTATTTGACTTATCAAACCATTGCATTCACTCAAGACAACAGGGTTTATGGAATTGGTTTGAGGAAGGTCAGAATTTGAGGGTGTGATGGTGTGTTGAGGTGCAGTATGTGGCTCAGTTTGTATGGATGTTTGTATGAAAGGTTCTGAATGAACAGGTCCTGGTGCAGATTTTCTTAGAGAAAGACTATTTTTAGGACTTGTTTGAGCAGTGTTTTGAGTGGGGTTCTGAGTTTGTTCAGAATTTGACAGAAGGTTCTGAACACTAGTCGTAGTGACTTGTTGATGAGGTAGTTCACCTCCTAGGTGTTCTTCAAGAAATAGTAGAGGTGAATTATAGTGTTGGATTGGAGATTTGTTTGGTTGAGAGTCTTGAGTGTTTGCAATAGCAGAGTCAGAAACTAACACTTTACCTGAATCTTTCAAGATTGATCCCTCATCAGCTTTCTTCTCTGGCTGCTTAGTGAGTCTCTTTAGTCTAACACTTATAGGTTCATCATCAAAGTCACTCTCTTCTTCTTGAATCATTTCCCTAGATGACTCATCAGACTTGATTTGAATCCTTCCTTTCTTATCTGTCCTTGCAGCTTCATTCTTCTCAATCTTAATCTTCACCAGTCTCTTCCTTTTCTTCTTCAATCCTTCCTCTTCAATCTCAAGCCCTTCACCCTGGCTTTCTAGCAATAGAACATATTGATTAACAATACCATTTGAGAGAACAGGTACATCAATCTTATGTCTTTTTATTATTGAGTCCTCTGAGTGAGAGAGAAGTTCAAAAGGATCAGAGTGTATCATCTCTTTTCCAGCTAGTAAGTTCATGTTGGATAGGGTGTAAGCTGAGATTGTAGAGGCTCTGATTTCCCTAATTAGATTTTCATGTCCAGTAGCTTTAATTACATCTATCACACCACATTGATAGAAGATTTCACTAAGGATTCTTGGATAGATGACATGAATATTTGGCTTGGATTGTTTTTTAGCAGCATTGACAGCTTTATACAGGTGATTGAAGATATACTTAGCCCAATTTAGTTGATATCCTTTTGTGAGATAGTAGATAAAGTATCTATGATCCCACAAAAGTTGATCAGGACTTCCACTTCTTGGAAAGATTGATCCTAGCAGGATTCTGGCTAAGAGTTTCTGAGTTGTCTTCAAGTCACCACTTCTGTTGCTCTCACAAGTTTTCCCTTCTTCATAACACATATTCGTTATATCACTTAAACAACCTGTGTTCTTTGCTTCAACAGCACTGAAGGTATTGAATTGTCCTTCATTGGGAATTTGAAGAATACTGGCCAAGTTTGATTGAGTCAAAACTACTTCAAAGCCACACACTACTGACCTAATTTCTTCTTCTGTTACTTCTCTTAGACCTAATTCGGCTGGTGTCTTGTCCTTGTTCTCAGGTTTTGAATTCCTTAAGACACCAACTTCTCTGTTGTAGTCTTCCAAGGTCACTACCTTGCTTCTCACCCAAAAATCTTTAACAAGCGTAGGGTAGATTGGACCATTTAGAATCTTTATGTATCTACCTCCTCCATTTTGGTCCGAGAAGAACTTCTCAACATTGTGTTGATTTATCTTGAGACTTTCAAAGTCAACTGGTTGTTCCATAACCAAGTTGAGTGATTTTCCCTTCATGTCAAGCGATCTTTCTTTGCTAAAAACCTCAGAGCAGTTGATAACATTTATTGCTAAATCCCTTGGGAACAAAAACGAAGCAGAAGAGGTTGATGAGGTAGAGGTTTCCATCTCAGAAGTTAGGGTTTTGGGGTTTTTCTAAAAACAACGATAAAGAAGGTTTTTCAAAGATTTAGAAAACGAGAGTGTAGGTTGTGGAAGTGCAAAGTGTGCAATTGCTCAGTGATTTTGATTAAAACAGTAAGACAAATTAAATCATAACATTTTTAACTTATCAAAAATAAGGCAAACCATTATTAATTGTTTCAACCAATTAGAATGTGTGTACGTGTTGTTTATTTAGCGCCAAAACGTTTTAGTAAAAATACTAAAACGTTTCCAATTTATTTTGTATTCAGAGGCTTAACCGTCAGAGGTTGAAACGTTTCTCAGAGTCTGAGATTCTTCAGATGCTGAAACCTGAAGAACTTCAGAGGCTGAAAAACAAGTCTTTCAGGACACAATAAAATATGTTCAGATAAGATTTTTCAAGGTTTTTAGAACTGAACATTGTGCATCCTAAGAAGACATTTTTCAAACCTTTTAGAGTTATTCCTCTGAAATGTCATTCAGGAATTAAGCATACTTACCTTGCATTGAAGCTTTCTTGATTAGGTGTTGTCAGAGTCATAGCCAGAGCAATCACTCCACCACACTGAGTTGTTGTCATCTTCAATACAAGCTTCAAAATCTTCATACTCCCTCCTGCTCCTTATGTACTCCTCTTCATCTTCTTCTCCATCTGACTCTTTAAGAATGTGCCTTCTATGCACAATTGCTCTTCTTCCATTCACAGTCACATGCATCCATGTGATTGGAAGGTTCAGAGTCTTAGTTTCACTTGCAATCAAGTAAACAATTTTGTCTCTTGGTACCCACTTGCTTGAGGGTCCTAGACTGTTAGTTGCCAAATCTTCATCCTTCATTTGTTTCATCTGAGAACTATCAGATACAAATGTAGTGTAAAGATTTGGAAGTGAGAAGCTTCCATCAATAACTGATGAGCTTGGTTCCTCTAGTGTTTTACTGCTAGAGTATCCAATCCCATTAGTATTGTTGGTCTTAAGGTTGCAAAGCATGGAAACAATTTCATTTTGATCAACATTTATGTTACAGTACTCTTTGAGAACTAGAGAGTGCTCAAGGGGTTTGTAACATATAGCAAAATCATTCTTAAAATCTTTTTGTTTAAGACCTTCAGAGTGATTTGCTTGCTTACTTAAATTCTCATAGTCTGCTTTAAGCTTTTTAAACTTCTGCTGACTATTAGAGAGTTTAAGTAAGGTCTTATTAAGATGCTTGATCAATTTAGCTTTGGAAAGACTAGAATATACCTGATTTGTTGTTCTCTGAATGCTTTCTTTGCTCTCAGATTCTGACTTTTCATCAGAGCCTGAGTCTTCAGAGTCTGAGCCATCTTCAGAACTTGATCCTTCAGCTCTTGGTGCTCTTTCAGACTCATCTTCAGAGAAGTTGTCTAGTACATCCCATGTTGTCATTCCTTTAGCTAGTCTTCCTCCATTCTTCTTGAAGATGTACCATCTTTGAATTTTTCTTGAAAACCTTTCAAGATACTCTTCATCAGGTTCTTCAACAAGATCTTCATGCTTCAATGCTTGCTTTCCTTTCCTTGCTGCTTCTACTTCTTCACGGTTCAACTCTTGCATTTCCTTCAGAGCCAATTCATGGACTCTGAGTAAATCAATCAATGATTCAGGACTCATTGAATTGATGTCTTCAGTTTCCTCTATAGGATGTGGAATAACATTCCAATCCAGAGGCAAACTTCTCAGCAACTTGCTTACAAGCTCTTTGTTGCTGAGTTTGTTGTTGTGCTCTTCAAGCTTGCTTGTAATAGCTTGAAACCTTATGTTCATTTTCTCAATGCTCTCATTTTCCTCCATCCTAAACTCCTCATATTGATCTAACAAGCCATTTACTGTTGCCCACTGAATGCTTTCATTATCATCACTAATGAGGCACATAGTAGTAGCTGTAGAATCAATACCAGAAGTTTGATTAGCCCCTGAAGTGGAAGGATTTTGATTGTTGCTCAGATCTTCATTTAAGCTCAGTTCATCTTCAAATTTCTTGTTAAGATCAACAACTTGTTGATGTAGCTTCAGCTTCCACTTATCCATGTTTTGAGCCATGGAGGTTTTCTCCTTTGGATCTTGACTGTCTCACGGTTAAGTGATTTACCAACAGAACCGGAGCTCTGATACCAATTGAAGGTGCGTGGAGAAAACACAAGAAGGGGGGTTGAATTGTGTTTTGGATATTTTAAAAACTTTCCAAGATGTTTAAATCTTTTCAGAGTCTTTAAAGCACAGAGGATTATTCATACAATTAACTTATGGCGTTATAAATGATGAAGGAGTAAATGAGAGAGTGAGAGAGAGAAGAACACACAACAATTTTTATACTGGTTCCCCTCACAAAATTGAGAGTACTTCAGTCCCCTTGTTTCCAAGAGAGTTCCACTATAATCACACGGATTACAATAGTTGCTCAAGCACACAAGCTCAAGACTTCCTGCTCTTAGTCACACAAGACATAGAGACTTCCTTGCTTTGATCACACAAGATCAAAGACTTCCTTGCTCAAGCACACAAGCTTGAGACTTCCTGCTCTAAGTCACTCAAGACAGAGAGACTTCCTTGCTCTGATCACACAAGATCAGAGACTTCCTTGCTCAAGCACTCAGGCTCAAGACTTCACTGCTCTAATCACTAAGACTGAGACTTACGTGCTTCTACACTAAGCAGAAGACTTTCTTGCTTCTACACTAAGCAGAAGACTTACTACTAACTTAAGAGCTTAAAACTTATTACAAAACATAATAACTTCAGAGGCTCTAAGCTAGTTTCTATGCTCACTTCATTTGAGAGATATTATCTATTACAATTCAAATGCTCACTTTCTTGAGAGATTTTTTTAATGTTGAGCGCTAGTCCTTCAATTCTTTCTTTGGCATATTTATATGAGTTGAGAAAGACATTGAGACGTTGGAGAAATTCCCGTTGCAACTTGGACAGCTGTAGACATGAAGATCCGTTGAGTAAAGCCACGTCTTCCTTTGCAGAGAAGCTTCACCTTTGCTGTCTGTCCAATGGTACAGTTATAAGGTACAACTAGATCCTAGAGAGAGAGATCACATCCTTTGTGACCGTTGCATTTTACTTGACCTTAGAACAAGTCATCAGGCTTGATAAGTTGTAATTGATGTAGCCCTCTGATGACTGGGAATTCCCTTTGCTTCTGATGAACCTTTGATAACTTGGAGTCTGATTGGTCTTTGAATGGTTGGCCTCTGATAGTCTTTAGTAATTCAGATTCTGAACGCCTTCATCCTCTGAATGACTTATGACTATCAGACAGCCTCTGAACTCTTGTAGGCCTATGAACATCCTTGAGCTTCTGAACTACTCTGAGTCCCTGAACAACTTTCAGACGTTCTGATCTACCTTGAGCTTCTGAACTTTGTATAGCTTCTGACCACGTTGTAGCATCTGAACTCTTTCAGAGTCTTAAATATTCAGACTTCCATTGGTTTCATCAGAGTTTAAATTAAGTGTGCTCTTGATTAAACGTTGAATTCTCCTGCACTTAATTTAAACATTAGTACCATCAATTGTCCATTTAATACTTTGTTATCATCAAAACTTAAGGGTGTGTATAAACACATATTTTGTTCCAACAAAGACTGTCTAGGATAAAAGTTTTTTAGGAGTGTTCAACAAGCTTTAGAGTTGGATATGGTTTGATGCATAGCTAACTCAAAGATAAAAGGAGTTGAATATTTTATCTTAATAAAGTTTGTTTTAAAACAAAGTTTGTTTTTAAAACTAATTCTCTATCTTGATGCATCTGAAATACAAAGCAAATCAAAGGAGCTGCATCTTTATAAATAGAAGTCTCAAGCAAAGGAATCAAGCACCCGCAAAGATTGAAGAACTCTAGAACAAAGCTAGATTGCGAGTCAAAGGTCTTGTACCCACTGTGCAAGATTAAGCTCAACTCTCTCTATAACTTAGGTGCTAAGGAATAGAGTTAGAAGAGCTTAGTTGAACATCATCGTCCAAGGATCATTCAACATCACATTAGGTGATAACTAGGATTACGATTATTCAAGTGTGGTGATCGTAGGGAAGTAGGTAGGTTCTCATATTTAGGGGGAGAGTAAACCTTTGAGTAGAAGAGACACTAGGATTAAGAAAAGGCATATACATCAATAGGCTTTAGTGTGCGTTGTAACACTAAGTATTAATTCAAAGTAGTGATCTTCCTTTCCTGTATTAGTGTCCCCCAAAGTAGGTGCAGTTGCATCTAACTGGGTTAACAATTACTTGTGTCCTTTAATTGCTTTCAGTTCTTAATTTCATATATATCCTACATCGCAATTGTTGTACACGTTGTCTTAGACATTATCAAAAGCGCACAATTGTCCCAGGCAAAGTGTAAGACATTTGTCCCCTGATGAACAGAATTTCAAAAATAATAAACGGTTTGATCGTGGGCTTAACCTTGAACCATTTTAACCTTGGATCGGGATTGTGTAACTTTATTGCGAGAAAAGCACCGTGAATTTGGATTAATTTGGTCTGTGTGATGAATCAAACGTACCAGAATCAGCCACGTGTTCATAATTTCTAAAATGAAAATAAGTGTTAAAACACGCAAACAAGGAGAAAGGCAACGCCATTTCCGGCGTGAAACCTTTATTCACCGTGATACGCCGTCGACAGATCGCACAACAAACAAACCAACATAAATGAACCCCTGAAACATCAACTAATTGATTTTACCATACGAACCACATCAGGGAAGGAGGAAGTCATTTCAATTCAACCACATAACAACCTGTGTTTCAATGAAGTTCCCAACGGATTTAGATTTCCATGAAAAATTATGGAATCAAAATCTTCAAAGCCATTAAATGGAGGGAATGAATCAAAAGAGGGGAATAACAAACAACATATCTCTACGGTGGACGGACAACAACAGAGATCTACATCGGACGGACGAATGTGGCTTTCATAGGGGCGAAATGGAGGCGGTCGACAGTGTACCTTAAACAGAGAAGAATTTGATCGCATCTAGTTCTTTTTAGAACACATGGCTTATTTAGGAATGTTTGATTCATCATGTGGACCAAATTGATTCAAAGTTACGGTGTCTTTCCCGCAATAAAGTTATACAATCCCGATCCTTTGAACCTTAATCCTCGGCGGTTCCACATATATGGTTAAGTTTTTATTAAATTAAATAAAATAAAAAAATTCGAAACCCTTTTTGTTCTTTCCAGTCTTACAATTACTCTTAGTGTCCCGCCATTCCTTGCGTTACACGCGGCCGCTAGTTCCCAGCTGTTGTGAAATCGCTAACCGCCAAGTTGCAGTTCATCGAAGGGTTTTACACTCTCTAGTTTTCTCTTCACTTCATTCTTATGGCGTTGGATAAGGAAAAACTTCAAGAAGAAGTTGTAATCCATCACTTTTACCGGATTATTCTTAGTTTGAATTGTGTTACTTTTCTTAACGAATCTGAGGCAATTCATTCTCCTATATCTTCCTATTTTCTCATTCATTTGTTTTGTTTTGTTTTGTTTTTTTCATCCTTAAATTCATCTTATATATTTTGTGATTTCAGGATCAGAGAAGAACTACTGTTTCTGCTTCGAAGAAACTCGTTAAGGTGAAGAAACAATACAAAGATGTTGATGATTATATTAACACCTATGAACCCCTCATTTTTGAAGAAGCCAGAGCCCAAATTAAGAGAGGGCAAGAGGAAGAAAATGGTATTTTTTTTCCTTTCAACAATTATCTTCCTTTTTTCATTCTTTTAATTTTATGCTTACTAATTTACTAGTAGGAGTAGTATAGTCAGTGTTATCTATTGCGAATAGCAAAAAGTAACCGTTTGTTTAAATTTCGCTACACTACATTGCTATAGCCGTTATTTGACAATACTTTGTCCTAAATTGTGTATCACATTACAATAGTGGTTGTTAAAATTTTGTGACGCTATAACACTACAAAACTATAGTAGTAATATTGTTCAAGCCAAATATATTCAGGGTCTTTTAATTAGTTTAACGTTTGTAACATATTGGTCCTTTAAGTATTTAAGTATCAAATTGGTCTTTTAAGTTTGTAACTAGTTAATATGTTACCCTTTTAGAGAGTTAATGATGTAATCTATTACAAACTTTAAGGACCAATTTGATACTAAAAAGGGTAACGATTTAATTTGTTACAAACTTAAAAGACCAATTTGATACTTAAAAAATTAAAGGTCGTTAAATTTAAAGGACCCTTAGATCCATTTGGCCTATTGTTCATGACTTTGTCTCAAAGGTCTTTCCTGTGTTTGTGCATGCGCATTCCCATAGTTTGATTAAAGGCAACTAAGGCTATTAGCCAGTTTAAATTAACTTTCATCAAGGCTTATAGGAAAAGAAAAGTTGATATGAGTATACCATGATTATAGTGAGTGCATTGGTTGGAGTTGACATTTTTTTAACTTCTTCATATGTAACTATAAATTTATACAATCTTTTTCACAAGTTAGTAACCAAATACATGTTTTTGTCATGAAGCTTGAATGAGCTAGCTTCTAGCTTATAAAAGTTTTTCAACAGAAATAAGTATTCAATTTCTTACTCTTTGACAAGTCATTTTACTTTTATAGATGTATATGGATAAGTTAAACGACACGGTTTCTGAAAAATTGAGATGCATAAGTTAATTTCAACTTATGCATAACTTTGTCTTTCTCTTCTTACTCTCTCGCTTCCTTGTCTCTCGCCTCTGTCCCTCTTGTTCCAATCAAAGCAAGTTTCAGTGATTTTTTTGTCTGGTATATATTTGTAAAGTTTAAGTGATTAATTTGAAATCTGATTCATTTAAAGTTTCCGTGAATTTTTAAGCTTAAGTGAACAAAACAAATCAATAGAAAAATAGTTCAATCACTTGAAGCAGAACAAAACACCACCGTTCAATCACCATGAACACGAGCCAATTCGGCGGCGGCGGATTCGGTGCCAACTCTCCCTTCACTCCTTCCAAGGTTCTTTTTATCTTTCCATTTTATTGTTAATAATCACATAACTTACCAATTAGATGCTAGGATTTAAGGTTTTGATTTTCTTTCTTCCTAATTTATAGGTTTAGGGTTTTGATTTTCTTTTCTGGTTAATTTATAGGGTTTTAATAGATCATATTTATCTAAATATTTGATCGCATTGCTGAGTTATGGAGGAGTTCCAAGTGAATTCTTCATGGATATACTTAAAAGAAATTTAGAAGACGCAAACCATATATATGCCAAATTTGATACGGCCCTCACAGGTAGTTTTCTTACATACTTCTAATTATCAAATACTAATATGTCCATTGATCATTTTAAGACAAGTTGTTGGTTATTGAGTCTTGAATTTAATTGTTCTAGTGCCTTAAATACGTCGGAATCCCCCTTAACAATGGTTTTCAATTGTTGATGCACTTGCACCTTTTGTCAACCATGGTGAGATGGATGGATTCAATGCAGTAGAAATGATTTTAGGTGGGATCCCTCTTGATGAATCATTTCTACAGTATCACTTGACTAAACTTGTAAAAGTGGAAAAGAACAAGCTTAGTCAAGGGAAACTATACTTGGAAGATTGTTTCTACATGATGGGGATTGTTGATCCAACTTGTTCCCTTAAACCCAATTAAGTATGTATTATTCAGTAAGCACAAATATTACATCTGTCTACTGCTTGGAATATAAATTATTAGTTCTGTGTTAACTGGTTTTATTTTTTTGTAGTGAAAATGGCCAAATTACCGAGAATGTGCTGGTTTATCGAAATCCAGGTTTACATTTTGGGGACTTGAAATAATGCAGGCAACATTTGTGGAGGGTGTAACAGCCTACTTAAACTAACAATAAATCAAGTAGAGCAAGTAGAGCATTACGTGTAAAAATTAAAACCAATCAACATTTAATACAATGTTAAGCAATCCATTAGACACAACATATGAATGAATGATGTATCTCCAACAACACGTAATATATATATATATATATATATATATATATATATATATATATTAACTCACCAACATTGCACGTAATACTACATAACTTCACCAACTCACCATCCAATTAATTCACATACACACATATACACATTCGTAGATATATAAGTATGCATTTTCAACATCATAATAATCATCAATTACCCATTCATAATCATTAAATAAATTATGAGCATCATCATCAATCATACACATACATAAGAATATAATAACTCATTGAATCATTATCAACATCAAAATCAACACAGAATAAAATCACATCTGATTGTCCTCGCTACCACTCGCCTAGTGAGCACAAGTCAGAAGCTCCCAGACTTCCTGACGATAGCTAGCGAACTTGTCGCTACCTCTTGCCACATGCTCGCCTAGCGAGCTCAAGAACAACATGCTCGCTAGCACGTCGCTGCAAGCCTCGCTCAGCGAGCACGTCCAGAGTTGCATGCTCTGTTTCGGGTTTACAACGAAATCATCATCAAAATCATCCAAACATGTTCCAGTTACGAAAAAGTGATTCATTTAAGTTGTAACCATACCAATACACATAAAAGTACAACTTATAACACATAAAAATACTTCAATCATTAATAATCAAAGATTTATCATGCTTTTTCATAAAAGCTCACAACACACATAAATCCACTCAAACATCTATAATTTCTCATTTTCAAAATCATCAATTTGCACTTTCAACATCACAACATATATAGAAAACGAAATCAACACAAAAGTTCTCATTTTGATTCATAAAAATGTCACATTTTTCAAAATAAAATGAGTGAGAGGGTTTGGGCAAAGAGAAATGTAATTTCTCCCCCCTCTTGATCACTCATGGATTATATAATCTACACTCTTACCTCTTGGTCTTCTATAATCTTAGCCAAAATCCTCTTCTTCTTCCTTTAGCTCTCTATGTTCTTCCTCTATGTTTTCTCTTCTTTTCTTCTCTTCTATGATTCTCTCTCTTCCTCCACCCAAAAATGTGAGAAAATGAATTCTCTCTCTCTAACTTAACCTTTTATTCCTAGGTTTAATTTCTAACTTAGCCCAATATCTCACAAGGCCCAATTCTATCTACTAACTAAATATCACAAAGACATTTATTCACTAAACTTATCTCCACTCAAATGTCACATAAGCTAATTAAATAAAACAAACATGGTAATTAAATAAAATAATACAAAACAATTAAATAATGAAAAAACGGGGCGTGACAGAGGGACTAGAATCTTATGTTGGACATGGAAA
The DNA here is from genome assembly GCA_951799995.1 of Trifolium subterraneum. Taxonomy (NCBI): domain Eukaryota; kingdom Viridiplantae; phylum Streptophyta; class Magnoliopsida; order Fabales; family Fabaceae; genus Trifolium; species Trifolium subterraneum. The sequence continues at coordinate 48,835,677 of OX637461.1, read as the reverse complement.
ATCTGCAATTTTTTTCCCTTGTGTCGGTTCTCGTTCCGTTGCAGATGAGATAGTTGGAGGTGATTTTGACGGTTACATGTATTGGATTTCAAAAAATCCTTAGGGTACAATTTAAATTTCATAAACCTTTCTTTGCGTTTTTACTAGAAATTGTGCAGTGGGGAAAAAGACAAATTGATTGTATCTTCACAAAATTGTTGCTCATATATATTTGTTGTCTGTTAATTGCTTAGGAAGCACTTACTACTTGAATTAGTAGTTAAAAGTTCTTTTATATTAATAATCTATATTTTGAAATGTTTCAGCTGTTGCAACATTACAGAGTGGCCCTTGGATTCAAAGACCAGCATCCAATTCTGTCAGATTGAGTTCTAGTGTCATAAAGCCATGTGAACTTTCACATGAGCAGCTTGGGGAAGAACTTTTTAAGCTATGTCTAGAAACTCGGTTCCAACCAAGGTGGGTGTTATGACGGTAATGTTACTATGAAGTGTATATGAAATAGTATCAAATATTGCAATCTGCCATTTATAAAAAAAGTATTGCCATTTTGCTTTCCTAAAGTAAAATTTTGTGCATAATAGTTAGGCCTGTATATGATGTTGTTTGGACTAGATATCCCATTTTATTTGCTTGTGCCCTGAAAACCTTATAATGCATCATAGTATGTAGATGGTTGTTAACCATATATGTCACACAAAATATTCATTTTTTATAGTTGTATAATTAATTTAGGTAAAGATCATCAGCATAGACATTTGGCCTTTGAAGTGCCATTTCAATGAAGTGTTTTTACCATATATACTATGTTATCAAGAGGAACATAAATTTTCACAAATATTAGACAAGTAGGGTAGTAAGAGTTTTCTTAGTTTTCATTTTATGATCCTTAATTAAGAGAAGAATTTTCTCCTCTTTGCAGTAGCACAATAGGTTTTGCAGATGATAGTTGGATGGCACTCATTGACCGCCTTTTGGTATTAAGAAATGACGTAAAACATGAAAAGGAGGTGCATCAATTTAAAATTAATATCCTTAAATTGTCTGATTTATACTACGAGGCATTAGATGCTCCTAAGAAAGGTGGAGGAAAGGTTGGTTCTATATTACATTACATTATTACATTTACAATTACCATGATGACCTTTGTGTACTTTGAATAATTCTTAGGAATCTGCAATTCGGAGTACCAGTTTGCCTAACTTGAACTTTCAACTGCAGATCCAAGTTCCAAAGGATTTGACTGCAGAATTGTACCCGCACTACATGAATAGTTACAACTCTTTCACTTCAACCTCTATCTTAGGTTCAATATTCGACGAGGTTTGCATATGGCAAATAACTTATATGTTTGGGATTGGTGAGTACTCAAATATTACTCTCATGCTATGCGAATTATCAATTCACCTTCATCAACTAACAACCTTTTTCTTCTTATCTTGGTGCCATAAAAAATTAGAAAACTCCCCTGCGTTGATGTTGATATACCAGAGCACTTTAAGCATAAGTGGGGAGAACTGTATCATCAGTATAGGCATAATATGAGTAATGTCTTAAATGGTGACCGCTCGAATTCCAATGAAGAGGCAAATGAAGTCATTAAGATGTATAAGCAGGTAAGTATTTTTCAGTTTTTCTTTCCCTAGAAGTTCTCATTTCTCCGAGGTGTTGATTAGTGTCTTTTTTTTTTTCTTTCAGAAATTGGATGATGCTATTAACATAGAGGATGGTTCGAAGGGTATCACTGATATTTAAAATGAGGATTTGGCTGTGTATCACGTTACTTATGACTATGCCATTTTAAAAAAAGATGTTGGGAAATGTGGATTTGCATGGAAGGTTGTTGGCTCAGTTCTTGTTAGATTTTATGCAGAAAAACAGAATCAGAAGACTTTGATATGTAGTTCTTCTGCATTGCGTGAGATATTTAGTTCTTGAAACACATCAACTTGGTTCTATGATACTGTTTGATTCTGTTGTTGTTGTGCTTTGTGTGTATATTCTCCCTGTTGGCGTTTGGCTTTTGTTGTGATTTTGTTTTTGTGGCGTTGCATGTGCCTTGGCTGCTAGTGCATCTTATGTATCCTGTTTCTGCTTAGTACTTGTACTTTGCAAGTGTTCTGTAATGAAATTTGCAGATTAATGTGTAGTTTTGACATCATATCTACAAATAGTATCACAATTTCAATGGATTAAGAGTTAAGAGTTAAACTAGTATTAGATTTGTTTGTGGTGTTTATACTCATAGAGGAAAAAGAGTTAAAAGAGAAATCTAAACTCTATACATGTTGATTGTTAATTTTAATTAATTACTAATATTCGTTGTCAAAAAAAAAAAATACTAATATTATAATTAATTAGGGTTTATACAACATAATACAGAGTTATAGACCCTAATGGGTGCCAACCATTTGATTCAAAACTAATAAAATACAACTTATATTATTCCTAATATATATATATATATATAGCCCTGTTTGGATTAGCTTATTTTTGAGCTTATGCAATATAAATTAGGTTTTATGCTATATTATAAGTTCAAACTAGTGAAAATTGTATTTTTATAAGCTATTTTATCATAAACTAACTTGATAAACTTATAATAATACAAAAAAATTGCATAAGCTCAAAACTAAACTAATCCAAACGGGGCCTATATATATATATGACTATTTTTGAAATACTTTGATGGTCTATTTAGGATTGTTGTTTAATTTTATAATTCGATAATAAAATATTTAGTTAATTCGATAATTGCATGTATTTTTAAGTATCCATTTTGCCATGTTTCAAAAAAAAAAGTATTCGTTTTTCTTTTAGAGAGATTTTTCATCTATATTTTAACATTATTCTAAACTTTACTGTTTATGTTCGTTCATCCTTGTTTATATGTTACAAAAATAATTGAAACTTTGGTTATGCTTAGAAATTTTTGATGCAGTGGCTTCTAGTTCACAAGAACCTGCACAACTATGCTGATAGCAAAACAGACAGTTTTAAAGGCAGCATTTCCACTGGTGGAAAATCAGTGGAAAACGTAACTGCTGCTATTTCCACTGGTGGAAAACGTAATTGCTATTTTGAGTGCGCCTTCCACCCGTCGATCATTAAAATACTTTTCCATTTCTAGCATATTAAAAGAATATAACACTAATTAGTAATATTAACTACTTGATTCTAATATGAACACGCACACACAAAATGGGCAAAACATTAAAATACTTTTCCATTTCTATGCCACCATAAACTAATCAACCCCATGGCAAATATGTCTACCCCATTGATTAACAAGGCTTTTCTCCCTCACCTTACCCTAACATGAATCCCTATCTGTTTTCCTATGTCTTTCGACAACCTTTCTACCAAAACAGAAATGGTTAAAGCTTCAAGGTGACCCTGCCTTGTGTATTACACAAACTTCATGGAAGGCCATGGTTAAAACTTTGACAGATGATGAGTTGGGATTTTTTCCTACAAACCATGGAGATCAATAAAGTTGAAGAGGGTCCTAAGCTAGCTGATTGGGATAACATTCTTTTCACTTTTCAGTTAAGGATATATATTACATGGGAAGGTCTCTGTTCAGATACGTCTGTGTCAAGCTTGATTTTTTGTATATTTAAATTGGATATGAATCAAAGTGTTACATAATTTATAATAAGTTATAATAGGAATAATGAATACTTTGGTAGGTAGCTTCTTATTTTCGTAGGAAGAAAATATGATGATAAAAGGTCTGGAAAATGATTTAAAAATGCTCATGTTTTGTCTATTTAACCGTTAAAATCCCCTAAATTTTCACTTTGATCAAGTACTAAATATTGGATTCTTATGTAGTTTTTTATGAGGCTTAAAAAAAGTGGTTCTTTATTAACCTTGGAAGGTCTCTGCTCAGATTTGTCCTTTGACTCAGCTGAGTCGTTTAGTTCTTTGCCTTTGCCTTCTGCAGTGGAAGTGCATCCAACAGACTCAAATATTTTCGCCTATTAAAAAAATGGGAAATGATCAATAGTACGATAAGAATATGGACGAAATTTCAAGACACATAAACATAACTAAAATAACTTAGGTTTTATCATCTTTCCGTTTCTGAAACAGATCACAATATAATTTGAGGAACACAAAATCATCACACTAGCCATTTTATTGAAATTGAAGAAATTGGTTTCAATTTGTAGAAAAATGGTAAAGAAATCATGGGTAAAATAGGAAATATACATCTGTCATAACAAATAAATATATACTCATGATTATTGTAAGATTATTTCAACTTTTTTTCTTCCTGGTGGTTCTTATGGTTGTGATTTTCTTTGTTAAAATTAAAAAAATGGCTACTACATTTTTTTTCTTGTTTTAAAGTTTGAAATTTGACAAATGTGTTCTGTTTTACCATAAACATAAAGGATGAATGGAAGCTTGGGGTGTTACAAAGAGTTAGATGACTTTGATTTGCTAAAATATGTTTTTCAATTGGAAGACGGAGAATCAATATCACAAAATGATATGTTACTGATTTCAAAAAATGAGGTACTAAGGGTCGAATATTGTATGTTTTTGGACTTTGCACGTCCTGCTATGATGTACACGTACTAGATTTTGCTCTCGTATATGTCTTATTTATGCACTGTTCTCCCTTGGATTGTTTGAATTATTCATCTACTTAAACTAACATGTTTTCTCTTTTTACCTGTCAATACTCAATACTGGGAAGTTTGTGGATGAAAATGGTATGCATGCATTTCTTTTGGTGGAAGAGGTCGAAGATATTCTGAATCAAGAATTCTTCGACTTAGACTCTATCTAGCTGGAGAGTTCTCACATTTAAATACAAATAATAATGTGAAATCTTCTTCACTGAAGATTCTTTGAGAAAGTTTCTTTGAGCCTTCAGATTCAGCAGTAGCAACGAGTTGAACTTCTTCGGATGACGAATCTTCTTCTTCTTCTTCTTCTTCTTCTTCTTCTTCTTCATCAGAATAAAGTGATAATAAATGTTACCAATATAGTGTGGTACAAGTGGTAGAATATTTGGCCCTTAATCATTTGGTCCTAGGTACGATCCCCGGTCGGTGTGTATGGAGAAACATTTGTTGGGAGAGGCCAACCCCTTAAATGGATCTCGGTTACCTCGATGGGAGTCTCTGCAATTGCGCACATAGGATACCTTTGGTTTACCCAAAAAAAGTGCTAATAAATGTTATAGTTTAACCAATGTCCTGAGTTTGATTCCTGACTTAGGCATGCAACAATATTAAAACTCTTAGGGAGAGTTTGTCATTCATTTAGATCCACAAGGCTGAAGAGATTAGTGTCTGCAGTTTGCGCGCAGAGGATACTTGATTTTGCGCAAAAAAAAATGATAATAAATGTAATATTATCGTCATTGAATGTAGGTTTCTTGAAAAAAATCATATCCAAAAATGGAAGAATTTCATAAAAATAGTACTGAAGCAATGAAATTTGATGTAACTGAAACTTTCATCACTCCTTGAAAGTGTTTCTCTTTCTCTCTACTGAAACCCTTTCTTTAAACAATTGTCGTCACTTTCCCCTCCCAGCCAAATCTAAAACTCATCTTCAAGATGTAGCATTGTTTGTGGTGGTGTATTCAACCTTAATGGTTGCACAACCATTTGCCTTGGAGGGATAGCCTAGTCGCCAGTGCGCAGCTACGACATATTCTTCCTCGTCGGTCTGTCGTACTTGTACGGGTCTGTTAGTTATATTTTTTTTGCAACTTTGAAGTTTGGTTCGGCCATTTCGTTTGGTAGTCGCCCTTCGTTGCTTCCACATAATTGTTGTGTGTTATAATTCTTTGTTTCAAATTCACATATCTATCATCTTAGCATACTTGGTTGAGGATCCGACTGTGACTTTAGAGATTATTTCGTCGTCGCCTTTCAAGCTCCAAAATCCTCACGGTGGTGCTGGAGTTGTTTGTGGTTGTGCTTCTGGTTCGTTGTGGTTGATGCTCTCGACTTTTGATTCTTTTATTCTTTTCATATCTATTAAGATATGCAGGGTTTAAGGTTTATGATTCTTATCAGTCATTGCCCTTGTCATTTCTTATGCCTCTTTTTCTGATAACAAAACTAAGCAAATCATTTCAAAAACAAAACTAGTTCAAACTTTCCATGTTAGATTTCTCAGTCCTAGAAGTTCAGAGTTGATATTCAACCTTCAAAGAATCCCTCTATTAAAGATGTTGTCTGACAACCTCCTACTTTCAATTGGATGAAGTGTAATACAGAGGGTGCCTCAACCTCTCAAGCTTCTTGTGGTGGATTACTTAGAAACTGTGAAGTTGACTTACTTGGTTGTTTTGCTGAAAGCTTAATGTTGATTCAACTTTCAAAGCAGAGCTCTCTAGAGCAATGAAGGCAACTGAGTTAGCTTATCAAAAGAATTACTGGAATTTTTTATTGGAAATAGATTAAACCCTTGTGATCGCAACTTTCAAATCTTCTGCTATATATAGTTCCTTGGAGTTTAAGGAATATAAGTGATAATTGCAAATTCATCCTTAGGAATATGAATTTTTTTTGTTACACATATTTATATGGAGGGTAATTAATGTGCAGATATTTATCAAATATTGGTTTATCCTTAAATAGTTTTTTTGTTTTTGTTTTGGAATGTGTTGCCTTCAACTATTTTTTATGAATGAGCTCTCTAGAGCAATGAAGGCAATTGAGTTAGCTTATCAAAAGAATTACTGGAATTTTTTATTGGAAATAGATTAAACCGTTGTGATCGCAACTTTCAAATCTTCTGCTATATATAGTTCCTTGGAGTTTAAGGAATATAAGTGATAATTGCAAATTCAACCTTAGGAATATGAATTTTTTTTGTTACACATATTTATATGGAGGGTAATTAATATGCAGATATTTATCAAATATTGGTTTATCCTTAAATAGTTTTTTTGATTTTGTTTTGGAATGTGTTGCCTTCAACTATTTTTGATGAATTTTCAAAGAATAAACCTCGTCTTCTAAGCTATATTATTATGATTACATTTTTGAGAAGGTTTTGGTTTGTTCCCCTTTCTCTTATTATTTTTTTTAATATATATTTGGGTGATAGTTTTTTGCGTAGTCAGATTTGGTGCAATAATACCGATCTCGGTCATCCGATCTCAATCAAACGGTTGAGATTGTACAAATAAGTTAAATCTGGTGCGAAATCCAAATCGTCCGATCTCAAATCAACAAATGCGATTAAATACAACATCGAACTACATGATAAATGGTTGCAGCCGATCTCAATCTGTTCTTTGCTACTAACTTTTTGATTAAAAATAAAATAAAAGATTAAATTGTATTTCTGGCCTCCTAACTTTGACAAACTTGCAATTATAGCTCATAATTTTTATAATAACAACCTTGGCCCCTAACTTTATTCCATTTTGCAAAAGGTTTTCTCCACTATTTTGACCACGTGAATGCGTTTGAGTTGTTGATGTGACATGTGAGTCATTGTGTTGACTTAGACTCTGTTTGGTAAAATTAAGCTATGAGCTAGCTGATAGCTGATAGATTATAATTGATAGCTTATAGCTAAAAAGCTACTAGAGTGAAAAAATGTTTGACAAATTTAGCTTTTGTAAGTACACAATAACATAAAAGTACATGGTTAGTGAATAGTTATTAAATTTTTAAAAAATAAAGAAAAAAATAAAATAATAAATAATAAGGATAAAAAGGAATAAAATGTAAAAAACTATAAGCTATAAACTCATACGCTACTTGAAATAGCATCTCAAAAAACCCTATAAGCTAATTAGAGAAGCTTGTTACCAAACATGTCCATTTTTTTGAAACAAGCTTATAAACTAGTCCAATAAACTACTCCCTCCGTCCCAGAATAAGTGACATGTGGTTGACCACTATCACGCTTGCCAATGTACAACTTTAATTGTTAATATCTTAAATTATATTTTATTGAAAATTATAAAAATTATATATTTTGAAAATACTCATCGAGACAAATCAAACAACATCTCATATGCTAATATTTGTGTATATATATATATTAGTAGAAAAATACAGTCAAAGTAGATCATATGAATAGTATTCAAAGTCAAAAATAGACTTACCAAACTGACACTTTTGTAAAATGGCTAAAGTTTTTTATTAAAAATAAAAGTTAGAGGGTCATAGCCACTACAAGAAATCCTTGTATTTCCTAGGAACATTTGTGAGGAAATTTAGCTTCCTCGGAAATGATTAACATTTCCCAGGAACATTTCTGAGAAAATTCGTGGGAACTGAGAAGTCTGACAGAAGCAGGGAAAGCTTCTGCTATCACGTTTTTCAATTAACATTTCCGAGGAACACTTCTTGGGAAACGTATGTTGACCGTTGAATTTTTAAAAGCAGGGGACCGTTCTGATTTTTTGCACTTTCCAAGTTGCTTTTCCCAGGAGTAGTTCGTGGGAACTGTATTTGCAGCAGGGAAAAATTCAAACCGTTCAGTAACGGTAATATTCACTTCCCTTATATAAACGCATCCCCTCACCAACATCATCTTCATATCTCCTCTCATCTTTTTCAACTTATTTCTTCTTTTTCAATATCATATTTCTTCTATATTTTGTATTTATTTTCATCTATCTGGTAGTCAGATTACAACGTACAGGTTAGTTTTGTGGCTTTATTTTCATCTATATAATTGTTAGTTAGTTATATATATATATATATATATATATATATATAATGTTGTATATTATTTTTAGTTAATGTTAATTGAATTTGTTCCTATTTTTTAGTGTGTTGCTGCTGTTTTGCTGTTGTTGTTGTTGCTTTTTCCCACTTTTTCTCATCACAATCACTATATTATTTGAGGTTAGTTACGTTTGTCTAATTTATTTGAAATTATTAGTAAATAAATATTATTATTATTATTATTATAAAATGTTAGTTGATAAAGAAATGTAGTTAAAAAAATATTAGTTAGTATAAAAAAATGTTTTTTATTATAAAATGATTCTTTTACGTAGTTAGTAAAAATATTAGTTTGTCAATGGTGTGTTAGATTTTTAAGCGTAAATCGTACGACAAATAAAAACTTGTTGGTAAAAAATTTGTTGTTTAGTTTTTTTTTTATGATTTTTAGTAGGTAGTTAAAAAAAATTGGTTTTTAGTAAACAAAATAAATCGGTATTTAGTGAAAATATTAGTTAGTCAACGATGTGTTATATTTTTACGCGTAAATTGTACGACAAATAAAAACATGTTGGTAAAAAAATTTATTGTTTAGTAGGTAGTTGGTAAAAAAACTTGTTTTTTTAGTAAAAATTTATATTACTTAGTTACTAAAATATTAGTTGGTAAAAAAATTTGTTTTTTTAGTAAAAATAAAGAAGTTGATTTGAAATAAAGTCAACAACGTTTAGCTAGTCATAAATTAAAACTTGTTTTTTTAGTAAAAAGAAAGAAGTTCATTTGAATTAATCTTAATTTTATTTTTATTGTTTAGTGTGATTGTTGCTGTGTTGCTTGAGACTTTTTATCATCACATTTTATTTGAGGTTAGTTTGTCTAATTTATTTTAAATTGTTAGTAAAAAGGTTTTATCATTAGTACGTAATAGAAAATGTTAGTTGACACACAAGTGTAGTTAAAATAATATTTATTGATAGTTGTTAGATAAAAAAAATATTAGTTAGTAAAAAACTTGTTTTTAGTAAAAAACGATATTTTTAGATAGTTAATAAAAAACTTGTAATTTTGAATTTCAAAAATTCCCTTCACGATTTCCGAGGAACTTTCCTAGGAAACGTATAAAATTTGTTGTTGTTATTACACGTGACTTGTACGACACATAAAAAAAAATAGTTTGAATTAATGTTAGAAGTTATAGATGTGATTGACAAATAAAAAATATAACTAACTAATTTGAATTAATGTCAACGATATAAGCAGTAGATGGATCAATACAAGTCTCGTCGAAGTTAGATGTATGATAGAAAATATACGGGTGCTAGGACGGTTAAAGCGGCTTTTAAGGATGGAGTTGAAGAATTTGTTACTCACGCGATGTCACGAGATATTGTTAAAAGGGAGGGAGGGATAAGATGTCCGTGTATTAAATGTACGTGTGGAAAGATTCAGAGCCCGCAAGATGTCATGACTCATTTAAAGAAGTTTGGATTTATGAGTGATTACTACGTGTGGAGACATCATGGTGAAGAAGAGCCGTTGAATATTAATACCGAGATTGATGTTAATGCGGATGCTTCGAGCAGTGGAGCTCAAGCGGAGTGTGAAAACTTTGGCCGGATGCAAGATATGGTCGGTGACGCTCTCGGGGTGAACTTGTCTTACGAAGGGGACAGCGAAGAGGAAATAATCCCGAACAAGAAAGCGCAAAAGTTTTATACAATGATGGAGGAAGTAAATAAATCGTTGTATGAAGGGGCGTCTGACTCGAAGTTATCCATGTGTGTGAGGCTCTTAGCTGCAAAGTCAAATTGGAACGTGTTGGAACAAAATGAGTTTTAGTTATAAAACACCCTAAGTTTTGATGATAACAAGATATTAAATGGACAATTGGTATTACTAATTAATGATTTAGTGTGCAGGAACAAAGTAAAAATCTTATTCACTCAGATCATCAATTGAGCTTCTGAAGGACATAGTCTGAAGCGTTTAGACTCTGAGAAGCAAGAAGCTTCAGAGCCTCTGAAGAAGTCCTCAGATGCCAAAGAGAGAAACATGTCCTGAAGCTTGCGTACACTATTCAGAAGATCAATGAAATGTTATTACAAGATTCTGAATGACATTCTCTGAAGATAGACAGCTCATAACTAATGGAATAGTACAACAATCTTATCATCAAATGGAGCGTGCAGTACTCTGTACTATTTTACCTAATTTACTGAAGCGCCATTTGACAAAGAGAAGTAGTGGAATTGATTTGCTCCTTCTGGAAGAAATAATCAAATCCAGCTCAGCAAAAGAAAATTGTACTACCAACGGTCCTTTCTCAACGTCATTATACTTAGAGTATAAATAGAAGACATTCTACTTGAGAGAAGACTACTGGAAGACTACAGAAAGACTACTGAAAAATATTGAAACTCAGAGAAAGATTTACTTTGTATTCAAGCTGTGAATTGTTTCTTTCTCGTGTAATTTCTAAGTCAAATATCTTTTGATATTGTTAGGCTCTGAACTGTGTGTTAAGAAGGCCTAGCTTAGAACTTTCAGTCCTACTTAATCTGTGTATTAAGTTAGTGTGTGAAGTCTCTTATCTTTGTGATTAGAGCAAGGAAGTCTCTTTGTCTTGTGTGACTTAGAGCAAGGAAGTCTTTTTGTCTTGTGTGACTTAGAGCAAGGAAGTCTCTCTGTCTTGTGTGACTTAGAGCATTAGAATTGTAATCTTTTGTGATTATAGTGAAATCCCTTGGAAGTGCAAGGGGACTGGACTACTCTCATTTTGTGAGAGGAACCAGTATAATTTTTGTGTGTGCTCTCTCTTCTCTCTCTCTCTCTCATTGTCTTATTCGTGTTTTGCATTCTAACTAGCTTCTTTTATCCGCTGCTTTACAATCTGATAGCTAGAAAAAAATTATTTTTTCAAAACACAATTCAACCCCCCTTCTTGTGTTTTTCACCTTCAGAACGTACCTGAAGATTGCTTGGAGTTCATTTAAAAAATGGTGTTGGATGCGAGTCCTGTAAAAGACAACTTGCCGACAAGTTTTTACGAGGCGAAGAGGTTTGTGTCGAAGTTGGGATTGCAAGTTAAAAAGATCGACTGTTGCGTTCAAGGGTGCATGTTGTTTTACGATAACGAGTTCGGTACAAATGATGGCGCGCTGGAGGAGTGTAAATTTTGCAATGCACTGAGGTATCAAGTCCGCAACAGTGACGTTCATCGCAAGCAGAAAAGGGTCGCAGTCAAGTCAACATTTTATCTGCCAATAATACCCAGGCTACAAAGATTGTTTACAATATGATAGCTAGAAAAGAATTATTTTTTCAAAACACAATTCAACCCCCCTTTTTGTGTTTTTCACCTTCAATTGGTATCAAGAGCTCCAGTTCTGTTTTTAATCACTTCACAGTGAGACAGTAAAAGATCTTTGAAAAACACTGTATGTCTGGGGAATCCACAATTACACCTACACCTACACCTACTGCTACAGATCTCTCTCAAGTTCAATACAACTACGACACCATGACTTCTACATCTTCAACTTCTAATCATGATTCCAGCAATAAAAAGGTTCCAGTCTTTAGTGATGATGCTCTAAGATTTGAATGGTGGAAGGATAGCATTTACCACTACGTCAATGGAATTGATGATGAGCTTTGGGACCTAATAGAAGAAGGAGTGCCTATTGATGAAATAAGTCCTGATGGAAAGATTACTTTAGCTCAGAAGAGAGCATTGTCTGTTGAGAACAAGAAGATATTTGCCAAGCACAACAAAGTCAAACAAATCATGATGTCAGCTATATCTCATGATGAATACACCAAAATAATGGATAGATCTACAGCAAAAGCTATGTATGACTCTCTTTGCTCAAACTATGATGGTAATAAGCAAGTTCAGAATGCCAAAGCAAGACTCTAGGTTCAGCAGTATGAGCTTTTTGCCATGAAACCTGAGGAAGACATTGAGACTATGTTTTCTAGATTTCAGACTCTGGTGTCTAATCTCAGGATTCTGAAGAAAAGCTATACAACCTCTGATCATGTGTGGAAGATCCTGAATAGCTTGACTGACAAATGGAGACCTAAGATTACAGCCATTGAAGAAGCTAAGGATCTTGAGACCATTACTCTTGAATCACTCATCAGCAATCTCAGTGGCTTTAACTTCAACCAAGAAGTCTTCCAAAGCACTCAAGGCTAAAACTCTGGAGGTTGAGGAGGAATTTTCTTCAGATGATCAAGGAGATGAACAGGATGAGGAATTTGCCATGTTCACCAGAAACTTTCAAAAATGGGCAAAAGTGAACAAAAGTCATAAAGGAAATAGCTCGAGGAGTGCTTCTAGTAGAGATGAGAAGAACTGCTTCAAGTGCAACAAACCAGGACACTTCATTGCTGATTGTCCTGAAGCTTCATCAAAGGACAAGAACAAGAAGTTCAGCAGCAAGAGAGAGAGCTACAAGAGGAGAATCCAGAAAAGCTTAATGGCAACATTTGAGAACCTGGAAACATCCTCAGACAGTGATGATGAAGAAGCAAATGTGGCTCTGATGGCTACAGCTGATGGAGACTCTGAAGAATCAGACTCTGAAGGATCAGACTCTGATGGATCAGACTCTAAAGAATCTAAACAGGTATTTTTAAATTATTCTAAAGAACAACTTTTAACCTACCTTTGTATGTCTCTAAGCAAGTTTGCTAAATCATCATCTGAACTAAAACTTTTAAAAACACAGAAGGATGAGTTAACAAAGAAAGCTGAACATTTTCAAGCTCTATATAAATATTCTTTAATCAAAATTGAAGAACTTGAAAATGGGTGCACAAGATGTAACAAACCTACTGATGAGCATGAGGTTGCTCTTCAGGAGTTTGTTCATCAGAACGTCAACAAGAGTAAGATGGCGTCTAGGATTTATAGTGTTTGCAAAAATAAAGGTGAAGGAATTGGTTACTCATATGGGAAACAAAATTCCTATGTTTGTTGGAATAATACTCCTGATAATCTTTATTCAACCTTTGTACCTGCGAAAAGCAAAGGCAAAGCTGTGGTTGTTTCAGACTCTGAGGGTACCTCTTGGGTCTGCAAAACTAGCTCTGAAGTCACTTCAGAGGTTGTTTCTTAGAACCCCAAAGAAAGCAACTCTGGACCTAAGCATTCAGAACCTGGGACTTACAAGTCTAAGACTCTGAAAACTTTGGGACTCAGAAGCTCACCCAATCAGACTCTAAAACAAACCAAGCTGATGATAAATAATCAACATAAGACTCTGGTAAGCAAAACTAATCCTAGATTAGAAGAGGAACCTAAGTCCTATAGTGATCATAAATCAAAGCCTCAATTTCAAAAACAATGGACTAAGAAGGTCAATTTTCAAAGACCAAACTTTCAAAAGAAATTTTTTAAGAGTCCACAAAGCTTTTCACAGAGGCAAGAAAGAACTAAAGATTATAGAACTAACCAAACTGGACCCAGAAAACAATGGGTACCAAAATGTAAAATTGTCTACCATTCAGATCTTCCTTGTAGGAAAAACCTTTTCAAATCAGATGAATGGAAGCTAGTGATTAGCCATGGAAGGAAAGCTTATGTTCCCAAACATTACTTTACTTCCAAAGCTGCTGGAGTGGAGAAAGCTAATGAATATTGGAGAGAACTTCACAATGAATGTGGAGAGTATTATTACAATGATTGACCTTGTTTATTCTACAGCTATCCAGACTGAAAGAAAATGGTAATCAATCATGGTATCTGGATAGTGGATGTTCAAGACATATGATTGGTAATAAGAAAATGTTCACATCATTAAACCTTGAAGATGGTGGAACAGTTGGCTTTGGAGGTAACCAGAAAGGCAAAATCAAAGGTACAAGTATTGTAGGTAACTCCTCCCTTTTAATTAAGAATGTATGGTTTGTAGATGGACTCAAACACAACCTATTTAGCATTAGTCAATTTTGTGACAATGGGTTTGTGGTTAATTTTGATAAGGGATAATCTACTGTAATTAGAGAATCTGATAAGTCCATAGTGTTCAAAGGTAAGAGAGTAGGCAATGTGTATAAAATAAACCTTTCTGATTTGGCAGACTAAGAGGTCAAATGCTTTCTAACTCTAAGTGAAGAGAAGTGGGTATGGCATAAAAGATTAGGTCATGCTAACTGGAGGTTAATCTCTAAGCTTAGCAAACTTGTCCTTGTTAGAGGCCTACCTAAGCTTCACTATCACTCAGATGCTCTTTGTGGGTCCTGCCAAAAAGGAAAAAGTGTGAAAACTTCTTTTAAACCTAAACACGTTGTCTCTACCTGTAGGCCCTTAGAACTGCTTCACATTGATTTGTTTGGTCCTGTGAGCACAACCTCAATCAATGGGAAGAAATATGGACTAGTCATTGTTGATGATTACAGTAGATGGACTTGGGTTAAATTTCTCAGAAATAAGGATGATGCATATGATGTCTTTAGTAGTTTTTGCACACAGATACAAAAAGAAAAAGGTTTACACATTTTAAAAGTTAGAAGTGATCATGGTGGTGGATTTGAAAATGAAATGTTTGAAAATTTTTGTGAAAAATATGGTATCTTACATGAGTTCTCTTCTCCTAGAACTCCACAGCAAAATGGAGTTGTAGAGAGAAAGAATAGAACTCTGCAAGAAATGGCCAGAACCATGATGCATGAGACTAACATTGCCAAGTATCTGTGGGTAGAGGATGTAAACACAACATGTTATGTTCAGAATAGAATCTATATTAGACCTATTTTGAATAAAACAACATATGAACTATTTAAGGGAAAGAAACCTAGTGTATCCTATTTTCATCAATTTGGTTGTACATGTTACATTCTGAATACAAAAGTTCATCTAAAGAAATTTGATGCTAAAGCTTATAAGGTTATCTTTATTGGATACTCTGAACGCTCAAAAGCATACAGAGTGTATAATTCTGAAACTCACTCAGTGGAAGAAAGTATGCACATAAAATTTGATGACAAGCAGCCTGACAAAGTGTCAGAGCTAGTTGAAAACTTTTCAGACCTACAACTATCAGATGATGATGAATCAGAACCTGAAGGAACATCAGAACCATCTCAACCAACTTCTGAAGAAATGAATTCAACTCCTGAAACTTTGGATTCTGAAGATCACTCAGCACCATAAATTATCAGAAGTAGTCCAAGCAGAATTGAACAATCAAAGCATTCTTTCAAATACAAATCTTCACATCCTGAAGAGCTAATCTTGGGTAACAAGGACAGTCCAAGGAAAACTA
The DNA here is from genome assembly GCA_951799995.1 of Trifolium subterraneum. Taxonomy (NCBI): domain Eukaryota; kingdom Viridiplantae; phylum Streptophyta; class Magnoliopsida; order Fabales; family Fabaceae; genus Trifolium; species Trifolium subterraneum. Next base: position 48,819,737 of record OX637461.1, on the reverse strand, counting down.
GATCAAGCTTCAAAAATGAAGACTCATTAATTGGATTAATCTCCTTGGTGGAACCAAGTTCAACTGATGAAGCACTAGCTGATGATTCATGGATTGTAGCAATGCAAGAAGAGCTAAACCAATTTGAAAGGAATGAAGTATGGAGCTTAGTACCCAAACCTTCTCGGAAGAACATCATTGAAACAAAATGGGTCTACAGAAACAAGCTGAATGAACAAGGAGAAGTTGTTCGTAATAAGGCAAGACTAGTAGCTCAAGGGTATAGTCAACAAGAGGGGATTGACTACACTAAAACATTTGCTCCAGTTGCCAGACTTGAGGCTATTAGATTACTCCTTTCCTATGCTACACATCACAATATAATTTTATATCAAATGGATGTTAAAAGTACATTCTTAAATGGTTACATTTCTGAAGAAGTATATGTCAAACAACCTCCTGGTTTTGAGGATGCTTCACATCCTGACCATGTTTTTAAGCTAAAGAAATCACTCTATGGTCTGAAACAAGCTCCCAGAGCTTGGTATGAAAGACTGAGCAATTTCTTAGTTGAAAAAGGTTTTCAAAAAGGTCAAGTTGACAATACTCTCTTTAGTAAAACATTTAAGAATGACATTTTAATTATTCAAATTTATGTTGATGACATTATTTTTGGATTTGCTAATCCATCGTTGTGCAAGGAATTTTCTAAGATTATGCAGGAAGAATTTGAAATGAGCATGATGGGAGAGCTGAAATTCTTTCTGGGAATTCAAATCAACCAAAACAAAGATGGAACCTACATTCATCAGACCAAGTATACAAAGGAGTTGCTAAAGAAATTCAACATGGAAGACAGCAAACCAATGTCAACACCAATGCATTCAACAAGCAGTCTCAGCAAGGATGAATCAGAAAGCAAAGTAGATCAGAAGCTATATAGAGGTATGATAGGTTCTCTACTTTACCTAACTGCATCAAGGCCTGATATTTTATTCAGTGTCTGTTTGTGTGCTAGATTCCAATCAGATCCTAGAGAATCTCATTTTACTGCTGTAAAGAGAATCTTTAGATATCTGAAGGGAACCACAAATCTTAGCTTATTTTATAAGAAATCAATTGATTATAAGCTGGTAGGATTTTGTGATGCTGACTATGCTGGAGACAAGATAGAGAGGAAATCCACAAGTGGCAATTGTCAATTTGTTGGAGAGAATATCATATCTTGGGCCAGCAAAAGACAAACTACTATAGCTTTGTCTACAGCAGAAGCAGAATACATATCAGCAACCAAGTGTTGTACACAACTACTCTGGATGAAATATCATTTAGAGGATTACAAAGTTAATAGTCACAATATTCCACTTTTCTGTGATAACACTGCAGCTATTCAACTTTCTAAAAATCCAATTTTGCATTTAAGAGCTAAACACATTGAAATTTAACAATGGGCTGATATATTTACAAAACCCTTAGCAGTTGAAAGACTAGATTTTATTAAAAAGAATCTGAACATGTCTTTAGTCTTTGAAGAAAACAAGCTCTGAAAAACAAAATTGTGAATTCAGCCTCTGAACTCTTTATATTCTGAAAGGTTTTCAGAAGCTGAAAGTTTTTAAACTCTGAAGTGTTTCAGCCAAGTGGAGTACACATATCAATTACTTTGTCTTTACTCACAGTCTGTGATTGGTTAGAATAAAGGCAGTTTATGACGAAATTCTTTAATGCAACGACTGTACTCCCTCATGATTATTTCAATTAGAGTTTTTCAAAATCACTTTACTCACTTTCACACAAGTTCACTCGCACATCCAACACTTTTCATTCTCTAAAACCCAGAACATATTCTTTCTCCCTCAAATTAGCAAAACCCAGTTCTTAAACCTCAGAAGATTCTTAATTAATATCTACGCTGAAGATTCTTATCTCAAGGATGCTACAATGGATCTTCGCTTTGAAGACATTAAATTGGTTATGGAAAAACCAGTAGACTTTGAAGCATTAAGAGTCAATGGGCATGACTATAAAAAGTTCTTTGTTGATTTCTGGAGAAAAAGTGAAGTAGTTACTTTGGTGGATGCAAATGCAGAACTTCAACGTGTAATTGATCAGAATCCAATGGAGAATAAGGGAAATACGTTCTAGTATTGGTGGGTTTCCAGTTATCTTAACAAGAAGCAATCTGGCTAAGATGATGGAACTTCCCAACTCTGGAATAGTCAGACTCTACACTGCAGCATCTGGAAGAAAGTCATTATTTCTCAATGACATGGCCAGACTCTGCTTCAAGAATCAGAGAATGTCAAATAGAGTTGGCCAGCTGAATGATAGAGAAAAAGTTCTTGCAAAGATTGTTTTCTCTTCAATTCTTCCTAGGGATACTAGTAATGACTCTCTGAATTGGGATCAGAGACATTTCATCTATTTCCTATCTGCAAAAAGGCAAATGAATCTACCTACATATATCTTTCAACACCTTTGTGAAACCATTTGTGAACCTCTGAACCACAAAATGTCACATCATCTGAACCACCCATATCAATTCCATCAGAATCTCCAAAACCTTCATCACCTATAACACCACCTGAGATGCTTATAGATAATGATATTACAATAAAAATGATAGAATTGATACCACAGATAATCATTTGACTCATTCACCTAGTGGTCCAAGTCAACCAGACTCTGCACCACATGTGGAAAAGAAAAAGGAAGGGAATTCAGACAAGAATACAAGGATTCTGAACTTACTAGACCATTCGCTTGATCAACAAGATGATAAGCTTCTGGAGCTTGTGGCATATTCAAGAGCATCTAAATCCAAGCTTCAACTGCTCCTCACTCTTTTCTTGTCCAAAAACCCTTAGGATTCTATTTTTTTGCACTTTCTGTTTATTTCTTATCGTTTTGCTTTATTTTCTAACTTTTTGATAATGACAAAAGGGGGAGTATTATGTTGTACAATTGTCAGTAGTATATTTTTTTTAATATATACTCAATAAGAATCTGAAACTGTCATAAAAATAAGAACCTAATCTCTTTCAAATCTATGTTTAATGTTTATGAACTTAATTGATAAGGTGAGCAAATTAATAAACATAATTGTGTCTGCATAGATGAAGGTAGTTAAGATTGTGCTCTTAATTATTTTTATCAGACTCAGGTGTTGAGCTTGCAAACCTCACACTCTGAGAGTTAATTATATAGATACAATCAAGTTTATCAAATTGTTTCATATACTGATTCAACTTAATTATGGATAATACTTAGGGGGAGCTTGCAAACCTAACCCTAATGGTTTATCAGACTCAGGGGGAGCTTACAAACCTCAACAACCTGATGTTGACATAATTAAATTAATCAACAACAATTGTATTTAATACTTTATATTTGTGATCCTAAAAAAGGGGGAGATTGTTGGAACAAAATGAGTTTTAGTTATAAAACACCCTAAGTTTTGATGATAACAAGATATTAAATGGACAATTGGTTTTACTAATTAATGATCTAGTGTGCAGGAACAAAGTAAAAATCTTATTCACTCAGATCATCAATTGAGCTTCTAAAGGACATAGTCTGAAGCGTTTAGACTCTGAGAAGCAAGAAGCTTCAGAGCCTCTGAAGAAGTCGTCAGATGCCAAAGAGAGAAACATGTCCTGAAGCTTGCGTACACTATTCAGAAGATCAATGAAATGTTATTACAAGATTCTGAATGACATTCTCTGAAGATAAACAGCTCATAACTAATGGAATAGTACAACAATCTTATCATCAAATGGAGCGTGCAGTACTCTGTACTATTTTACCTAATTTACTGAAGCGCCATTTGACAAAGAGAAGTAGTGGAATTGATTTGCTCCTTCTGGAAGAAAGTCAGTATTTCTCAATGACATGGGCAGACTCTGCTTCAAGAATCAGACGATGTCAAATAGAGTTGGTCAGCTGAATGATAAAGAAAAAGTTCTTGCAAAGATTGTTTTCTCTTCAATTCTTCCTAGGGATACTAGTAATGACTCTCTGAATTGGGATCAGAGACACTTCATCTATTTCCTATCTGCAAAAAGGCAAATGAATCTACCTGCATATATCTTTCAACACCTTTGTGAAACCATTTGTGAAGCTCAAAAGTTTGAAAATGCTTCCAAATTGATTTCACATCCAAGGCTCTTAAGCTACATTTTTTAGCAGCTTGGTCTTCCAGATAGATTCATGGTAGCTGGAGTCTCTGAAGATCTTGAACAAGTTAGAGCACCAATACTTGATGCCAGAGTATTGGTGAGTCTACGTTTGAAGAAGTTAGGAAAGCTAATTTATCCTCAACAGCCTCTCTTGAAAAATAGGGCTAAATTTCAACCAATGAGTGAAGCTTTTATCTTTGACAATGAACCTCCTCAAGTCCACTTAGAATTCATAAGGTTAATGAGGGAAGAAGGAGTTAGAGTCACTCATAAGGATATTGGAAGAGGTATTGGTCCTACGTTTGCACAAATTATGAAAGCTGTTAAGGAAGAGGTTTTCAGTGATTATGAAGAGGATATCATGGTTGATGAGCCAACAATGGAAGAACCTACAGTTGATAAGCCAGAGGATGAATAACAAGAGGTTGAAGACACTGTGATTGAAGAACAAGTTGGTAAAGATCATGTGGATGCAGAACCTGTTATTGAAGACTTGTTGCGTGCAAAGGTTATCAAAAGGCCACGTACAAAGCACTGCACCACTAGGGGAAAGAAGAGACAAAGGTCAGATGCAGGTATTGACAATTCTTTTGATTATTGCAATAAAATATCTGAAGCATCAATCCTAGAAAATGTCCAACCCCTTAATACCATCAATGTTTCATCATCATCATCATCTGATTCTGACTCTTCTGACTCAATGTATAATGAAATCATGGCTGGTTTTGCACGATTTAAACCCAAAGCTAAGCATATTCCTGAGGAGGAAATAACTCAGCCATCCAATGTTGCAACCCCTCAACCATCACCCAAAATTCTCACTGAGGAAGAGATTCTGAAGGAGACTGTTGGAACAAAATGTGTGTTGGTACACACCCTTAAGTTTTGATGATAACAAATTATTAAATGGACAATTGATGTTACTAATGTTTAAATTAAGTGTGCAGGAGAATCCAACGTTATATCAAGAGCACACTTGATTTAGACTCTGATGAAACCTAAATGGAAGTCTGAATCTTTACACTCTGAAAGAGTTCAGAAGCTACAACGTGGTCAGAAGCTAAACAAAGTTCAGAAGCTCAAAAAGGATCAGAATGTCTGCAAGAGTTCAGAAGCTCAGAGAAGTTCAGAAGCTCAAAGATGTTCAGATGCCTACAAGAGTTCAGAAGCCTTCTGCTAGTCAAAAGTTATTCAGAAGATGAAGACGTTCAGAAGCTGAAATACGAAGGACTATCAGAGGCCAATTATTCAAGACCAATCAGACTCCAAAATATCAAAGGTTCATCAGAAGCAAAGGAAATTCCCCTAGTCATCAGAAGGGCTACATCAACTACTCTTATTAAGCCTGATGATTTGTTTTAAGGACAACTAATTACAACGGTCACAAAGGATGTGATCCTACTCTCTCTAGGAGCTAGTTGTACCTTATTACTGTACTTTGGACAAACAGTAAAGGTGAAGCTTAACTGCAAAAGAAGACGTGGCTTTACTCAACGGATATTCAAAGACTACAGCTGTCCAACTTACAACGGGAATTTCTCCAACGTCTCAATGTCTTTCTCAACTCATATAAATATGCAAAAGAAAGAATTGATGACTAACGAACTTCATTAGAAAACATCTCTCAGAATAAAGTGAGAAATTGAATTGTAATAGAAAACATCTCTCAAATGAAGTGAGGATAGAAACTAGCTCAAGCCTCTGAAGTTATTATGTTGTAATAAGTTTAAGCTTAGAAGTTAGTATTACTCCTGCGTGAGTAATTGATAAGTCTCAATCTTAGTGATTAGAGCAAGGAAGTCTTCTGCTTAGTGTAGAAGCAAGGAAGTCTCTTGTCTTGTGTGACTTGAGCAAGGAAGTCTCAAGCTTGTGTGCTTGAGCAAGGAAGTCTCTGATCTTGTGTGATTAGAGCAAGGAAGTCTCTCTGTCTTGTGTGATCTAGAGCAAGAAAGTCTCTCTATCTTGTGTGACCTAGAGCAAGGAAGTCTCATGCTTGTGTGCTTGAGCATCTGAATGTAATCTTAGTGATTATAGTGAAATCTCTTGTAAGTACAAGGGGACTGGAGTACTCTCAATTTGTGAGGGGAACCAGTATAAATTGTTGTGTCTCTTTCTCTCTCTCACTCTCTCATTTACTCCTTCATCATTCACTTAGCTTTAAGTTGATTGTGTGAATTATTCCGCTGTGCTTAAAGACTCTGATAGATTTAAATATCTAGAAAAGTTTTTAAATATCTAAAACACAATTCAACCCCCCCTTCTTGTCTTTTCTCCACGCACCTTCAATTGGTATCAGAGCTCCGGTTCTGTTGGTAAATCACTTAACCATGAGACAGTCAAGATCCAAAGGAGAAAAACACCATGGCTCAAAACATAGATGATTGGAAGCAGAAGCTATATCAACAAGTTGCTGATCTTATCAAGGAAATTGAAGATGGACTGAATTTAAATGAAGATCTGAGCAAAAATCAAAATCCTTCCACATCAGGGGCTGAACAAACTTCTAATATTAAATCTACAACCACCAATGTTTGCTTCATCAGTGATGATAATGAAAGCATTAAGAGAGAAAATATAAATGGTATGTTAGATCAATATGAGGAGTTTAGAATGGAAGAAAATGAGAGCATTGGAGAAATGAGCTTAAGATTTCAAGCTATCACAAGCAAGCTTGAAGACTTCAACAACAAACTCAGCAACAAAGAGCTTGTAAGCAAAATGCTGAGCAGTTTACCTCTGAATTGGAATGAAATTCCAAAATCTCTAGAGGAAACTGAAAACATCAATTCAATGAGTCTTGAATCATTGATTGATTTACTCATAGTCCATGAATTGGCTCTGAAAGAACAGGAAGAGTTGAAAAGTGAAGAAGCAAAAGCAGCAAGGAAAGGAAAGCAAGCATTGGAACATGAAGGTCTTGTTGAAGAACCTGATGAAGAGTATCTTGAAAGGTTTTCAAGAAAAAATCAAAGATGGTACAACTTCAAGAAGAATGGAGGAAAACTGGCTAAAGGAATGACAACCTGGGATGAGCTAGACAACTTCTCTGAAGATGAATCTGAAAGAGCACCAGGAGCTGAAGAATCAATTTCTGAAGATGGTTCAGACTCTGAAGATTCAAGTTCTGATGGAAAGTCAGAACCTGAGAACATAGACAATATCCAGAGAAAATTGAATCAGGTATATTCTCGTCTTTCCAAAGCAAAATTGATAAAGCATCTTGAAAAGACTTTACTTAAATCCTTTAATAGTCAGCAGAAGTATAAAAAGCTTAAAGCAGACTATGAGAATTTAAGTAAGCAAGCAAATCACTCTGAAGATCTTGTACAAAAAGATTTTATCAAAACAAAAGATCTTGAGAATGATTATGCTGTGTGTTACAAACCCTTTGAGCACTCTGATCAGTGCATTTTAATGCACTTTTTAATCACTCTGTGCTATGGAAATTTTATGACTTCTCCTGCTAATTTGGTATTTTTATCATGTTTTGTGTTTAGAGTCTAGTTTTGCTATTATTTATGTTTTGTTATTTATTTTTCGTAATAAACAGTAATTTGACACCTTCTGATTGTGCAGACCATAACTTGAGCTACGAATATCGGATTGAGGCGCGGGAAGATGGGTTGGAAAGCTAAGAGAAAGAGCTACAACTTTCATGTTGAAGCCGAAAGCCAATTTGGAGCGCAAATAAGTCAAATAATTACGTTTATGTCCCAGACGTGATTTAAATTACCAATTTCCAGCACAACTTATATTTTTCGGCCCGATTCTTTTAAGGCCCATTTTCCATGTAATATAAAAGCTAAAAACTCAGACTAGGGTTTCATATTGAGTATCCACGAAATTAGAAAACAAAAGGCGGCTGCTGCCCTCATGGAGAACTAAATTCGTAGGTTGATTCGTTGGTATACGGAAACTTTGTTTATGAGTTCCTGAGGTTCGAATTCTAATTATAATTTCGTTTACATGTCTATGCTATCTTATATCAATTCATGCCTCTTTATTCAGTATGAATTTCATTGCTAATGATGCTTAATTATTTTGTGATGAGTTTATACCGTTGAGATTATTCGAATTAGTTTTCCGCTTGTTTAAATTAATTTGAATAGAATTGATATAAGCTTTTGCGCTTAGCAAAAGGGCTGGCCGATTTTTGTAATGATGTCAACCGTGCTCTAAGGCGCTTGTTCATTGCTCATGGTTGGTTGAACACATTCTTTGCTTAATTGAATGAATTTCTACGAACCTGATTATCGCTTGTTTAATTAGTTTAGTAACCAGCCAAGCATAGACCTTTGAATGAATTAATATATCAGTGACCTATGATGGACATGTAATGAACAAAGTTTTCCTAAAACCAATGAATCAATCGTCTTTAATTAGTTGAATTTCTAATACTCTTTCGATCAGAACAAACCAAAACCCCCATTTAATTGTGTTATTCACTGTTCTTATTTTTACTAATTATCAAATCAGAGGTCCTTGTGAAACGACCAAGGTTAACTACCTTGTACTACTTTTCTTAAAACATTATTTGATCACGAAACGACCGTGATCAAACTGGCGCCGTTGCCGGGGATCTCTGATTAGAATTAGTTAAATTGAGAATCAACTAACATTACTAACAATTTTTCTTTTTTGAGTCTCTGCTGTGTTTCAGGTTCTGACGTTGAATTTTGCATTGAAGCTGAAAAAAATAATCGATTTTCGGCCAACAGCTCAGATTGGTCCGAAATTTGGTCACAAAATCGGAAATAAATCTGAGAATAATACTTTTGTATCAAAGATACAAAATTTCAGGCTGAAAATCCGAAATTCCTTCGTTTAGACCACTTTTTATTTTATTTTAATTTTCAATATATTTAAACAAATCTGAAAAAATTATATTTAGATCTTCTTGAATTTTAGAGATTTTAGGTGGTATTTTTATTTTTTTTAGATTTTTTTTTACACGATTTTTTATTTTTCTATTCATTTTTGTTTAGACCCCAAAAATAAAAACACTTAAAAAAATGGGTACCTCATTGGATGAATTAGCTTATCTTATTAATTTGCTGGAAGCAAGAGAACAACAAGCATGCTTTCAAAATCATATTCCACTTTTGTTTTGTAATTTTTGTGGATCAAACTATCATAGTATGGATGCATGTCCTATATTGTTCGATACTAGTTTTATTGGTATGAACCAATTTGTAGGGGTTGAAGATAATTCACAATTTCAACAACATATGCAATCTCTTCAAGTTATGAAAGTCCAGCCTGATCATGTTGAACAAATAGTCTCCATCGACCATCAAATTCAAGAGAACAAGATGTCTCATGATAATGTACAACCTGTTGCACCACTGGAGGTAATGCAATGTGATACAAGTCTTGATGACTCTCCAGGTGAGCCCATTAAAACATTGTTTGCTTCATCTCATGAACACAAAGTAAATAGCATGAACTCAAGTGAATGCGTGAAAGAGATTACACCACAAAATGCTTTACAATCTGATTTGGATGAATTACATACTTCGCTTGAAGTAGATAAATCTTCTGAAATTTTTGCTTGTGAATGTGGTGTTTGTAATGTTTGTCTTGAAATCAATGTAGCTATTTTAGGTGAAGAGATTTTGATTCCGGCAGCCACTTGTGCGGACTTTCAAGAAAATTCAGTAACAATTGAATTTGACACAAAAAGTGTGGATCTTTGCCGTAAGCAACCATTGTCTATAGCAGGAAAAATGTTGGTGGAGCCCCTGATTAAGCCACGCAACATGCCGTTGTCTTTCACCATCTGTGCACCTATTTTATCTGGCTCACAAGCTAACTATGAATTTTGTGATTTCTATGCTTTTGTTAGTGCAGGTTCACCATATGTGCTGGATATCCCTCCTAAACCACCAGATTTTGCTCTAATATACAAGTACACTTGTTGTTTGCTTTTTCCTATTTCGTGTATTCGTAGTGTGGAAAGGCCGCCACCAAAACCACCAGACATGGAAGCTCCAGAAGCTACACCTTAAAACCCTCGGGTGTGTTCCTTCCTTTACTCTCAATTTATGTTTATTATTACATTGCGGGCAATGTCGGATTTAAGTGTGGGGGAGGGACATTTTACATTATGTGTTTTAAAAAAAAAAAAATAATATACAAAAATAAATTTCATGAGTAGTCACATGTTTTAGGACTAGAGCAGTATAGTTGTAGGGTTGGTGAAATTTTTGGAAATTTTTGTTTTGATACTTGATATGATGATCTTTGCACCTAAATGCACAACTGCTGAAAACTTGCAAACTTAGTAATGGCTTGATAAGTCTTTAAAATACACAATCATTAGCCTAAGTTAACTGAGTATAGAATACAATGAGGAAGTATGATTATGACTAAGTTTGGGGGAAAAGCGAGATTACTTGATTGTAGGATCATGGTTAGATTTAATGGTGGGACACTGCATTTCTTTAAAATAAAATAAAAAAAAATTAAATAAGTTCCTGTGCCTAAAACTGGAGGAACAGTAAGACATATGTGGAGTTCCTGTGCCTGAAACTGGAGGAACAAATGCTGTGTAGGGTGCTCTACTCGGAGTAACAGGTTGGACTCATTACAAGTGAGATCCCGTCAGGTGAAAATGTAGAGTGGCACCTAAAGCATAACTAAAATGAACTTAAGTAGTGTTCCTGCGTATAAAAGTCAAAAAGTCTGTGAGAACAAGAAAAGTGCGGCTTCCCCTCAAGCTGAAATCTGAACCCAAACTCTCAATTGTAGGAAGGAAAAAGAAAGCTTAGTATTCTGAATGTGTATTTTAGAGAAGGATCCTGTCATGACTCTGGTTGATAGTAATGGGCAGTACACACACGCACGCTTGATCATCATTGATAGTTGACATATAAAAGTTATACCAATCTTTGAAAAACAATCCAAGGCTTGTAGCTTGAATCTTAGAATGTGTTGATTACTTGTGATGTGATTTTCATTTCGAGTTTTGCACGGAGAGCAAAAGCTTAAGTGTGGGGGAATTTGATCAGTGCATTTTAATGCACTTTTTAATCACTCTGTGCTATGGAAATTTTATGACTTCTCCTGCTAATTTGGTATTTTTATCATGTTTTGTGTTTAGAGTCTAGTTTTGCTATTATTTATGTTTTGCTATTTATTTTTCGTAATAAACAGTAATTTGACACCTTCTGATTGTGCAGACCATAACTTGAGCTACGAATATCGGATTGAGGCGCGGGAAGATGGGTTGGAAAGCTAAGAGAAAGAGCTACAACTTTCATGTTGAAGCCGAAAGCCAATTTGGAGCGCAAATAAGTCAAATAATTACGTTTATGTCCCAGACGTGATTTAAATTACCAATTTCCAGCACAACTTATATTTTTCGGCCCGATTCTTTTAAGGCCCATTTTCCATGTAATATAAAAGCTAAAAACTCAGACTAGGGTTTCATATTGAGTATCCACGAAATTAGAAAACAAAAGGCGGCTGCTGCCCTCATGGAGAACTAAATTCGTAGGTTGATTCGTTGGTATACGGAAACTTTGTTTATGAGTTCCTGAGGTTCGAATTCTAATTATAATTTCGTTTACATGTCTATGCTATCTTATATCAATTCATGCCTCTTTATTCAGTATGAATTTCATTGCTAATGATGCTTAATTATTTTGTGATGAGTTTATACCGTTGAGATTATTCGAATTAGTTTTCCGCTTGTTTAAATTAATTTGAATAGAATTGATATAAGCTTTTGCGCTTAGCAAAAGGGCTGGCCGATTTTTGTAATGATGTCAACCGTGCTCTAAGGCGCTTGTTCATTGCTCATGGTTGGTTGAACACATTCTTTGCTTAATTGAATGAATTTCTACGAACCTGATTATCGCTTGTTTAATTAGTTTAGTAACCAGCCAAGCATAGACCTTTGAATGAATTAATATATCAGTGACCTATGATGGACATGTAATGAACAAAGTTTTCCTAAAACCAATGAATCAATCGTCTTTAATTAGTTGAATTTCTAATACTCTTTCGATCAGAACAAACCAAAACCCCCATTTAATTGTGTTATTCACTGTTCTTATTTTTACTAATTATCAAATCAGAGGTCCTTGTGAAACGACCAAGGTTAACTACCTTGTACTACTTTTCTTAAAACATTATTTGATCACGAAACGACCGTGATCACACTCTCTTGCTCTCAAAGAGTATTGCTACACTAATGCTGATCAAAATAAAATTGTTTCCATGCTTTGCAACTTTAGAACCAACAATACTAATGGGATTGGATACTGTAGTAATAAAACACTAGAGGAACCAAGCTTATCAGTTATTGATGGAAGCGTCTCACTCCCTAATCTTTACACTACATTTGTATCTGATAGCACTCAGATGAACCAAATGAAGGATAAAGATTTGGCGACTAACAGTGTAGGACCCTAGAGCAAGTGGGTACCAAGAGACAAAATAGTTTACTTGATTGCAGGTGAAACAACGACTCTGAACCTTCCAATCACATGGATGCATGTGAATGTGAATGGAAAAAGAGCAATTGTGCATAGAAGACACATTCTTGAAGAATCAGATGGTGAAGAAGATGAAGAGGATTTCATAAGGAATAGAAGAAGATATGATCCTTATGATGAAGATCTTGAAGCTTGTTGTGAAGATGACAGCAACTCAGTGTGGTGGAGTGACTGTTCAGGTTATGACACTGATTTCAATTGAAACAAGAAGCTTCAATGCAAGGTGAGTATTCTTAACTTCTCAATGACAATTCAGAGGAATAACATTCAAAGGTTAAAAATATTCTTTTAGGACACTTGATTTATTTGAAAAAAATATTCAGAACTAAAACCTTAAAAAATTTTGTCTGAACATATATTTTTCAGTCCTGAAAGATTCGTTTTTAGACTCTGAAGTACTTTAGGATTCAGCATCTGAAGTAATTCAGACTATGAGAACTTTTCAACCTCTGAAGGTTAAGTCTCTGAAAAGGAAATGAATTGGAAACGTTTTTAAGTTTTAACTAAAACGTTTTGGCGCTAATTGAACAACACGTACACACGTTCTGATTGGTTTGAAATAGTTTGTGATGGTTCTTTTTCTTTTTGATTTATTTTCAATATGTGCCTTATTTCGTGTTAACAAAATCACTTAATCACTTGCACACGCTATACCTTCACAACCTACACTTTCATCTTCTCTACCTCAGAAAACTTTCTTCCTTCTACAATTTAGCAGAACCCAAAACCCTAACTTCAAAAATGGCAGCATCCACATCATCTTCAGATTCTCTGTTTGTGTTTCCTAAAAACTTCCCTATCAACACTACCGCATGTGAAGAGATGTTTTCCACAGATTTGTCTCTCGAGATGGAGGGAAAATCTCTAAACCTGGTTATGGAACAACCAGTGGACTTTGATAGCTTGGAGAAGAATCACTTTGACGTTCTAAAGTTCTTTATTGAGCATAGTGGGAGCTTTAGATACATGAAGTTGTTAAATGGTCCAATCTACCCAACGCTTGTAAAAGATTTCTGGATCAGAAGCAAAGTGAAGACGGCTGAAGATTATAACAAGGAGCTGGATGCAAAGAAGAAGGAGAAGTTGGAGAATAAGGATAAGACTCCTCAAGAATTGGGATTGAGGATAGTTGAAGAAACTAAAGTACACTCCGTAGTATGTGGTTTTGAAGTAATTCTCACTGCTTCAAATCTAGCTACCATACCTATAGCCAAACCGAAGCAAATAATTCATAATTTCAACATGACCAAGTTGTGCTACGGAAAAGGGAAGAGCTGTGAAAGCAACAAGGTGGGTGATTTGAAGCCTATTCAGAGGGTATTAGCCAGAATAGTTCTAGGATCAATATTTCCAAGGAGTGGAAGTTCTAATCAACTGTCATGGGATCATAGGCACTTTGTCTATTTTCTCACAAGAAAATTTAATCTGAACTGGGCAAAATACATCTCCAATCACCTCTGCAAGGCTGTGAGTGCTACTCAGAAGTAATCCAAGCCAAATGTTCATGTCATCTATCCAAGAATCCTTAGTGAAATCTTCTATCAATGTGGTGTGATAGATGTAATGAAGGCTGCTAGTCATGACAATCTGATTAGGGAAATCAGAGCTTCTACAATCTCTGCTCACACCCTCTCCAACATGAACTTGCTAGCAGGAAAAGAAATGCAACCTTCTGATCCATTTGAACCTCAACCTCACTCAGAAGATTCAATGGTGAAGAGATATAAGATTGACATACCTGCTGTCTCAAATGGTATTGTCAATCAATATATACAACTGCTAGAAAGTCAAGGAGAAGGGCTTGAGATTGAAGAAGAAGAGGAAGAGGCTGGTGAAAATAAAGATGGAGAAGAGTGAAGCTGCAAGGGCAGAGGGTAAAGGAAAGATCAACTCCAAGGCTGGGAGTTCAACTGTGATAGTAGTGGATGATGAAGAAAGTGAAGATGATGATGAACCACTATGTTTCAGATTGAAGAAACTTGCCAAGGAGCCAAGGAAGAAAACTGATGAAGACTCAATCAAGGACAACTCAGGTAATGTATTTTTGTCTAAACCTGCTGTTGCAAACACTCAAAAGACTCAACCAACTCCATCATCAACCCAACCTAGAAATTCACCTCTACATTTCCTCGAGGAACATCTAGGTGGTGAATTATCCAATCAAACCAAAACTAAAAATTTAGTTCAGAACCCATTCACCCAGACAAGTCCTGAAGACCATCTCACATTAACATAACTCATTTCAGAACCTGTCCATTCAGAACCTCCCATACCATAAATAATCCATACTGAACCACACCCCTCATCAGAACCTATCCAAACACCACCTGAACACCAACCCTCAGAAAATTAAGGTTCTGATCATCAAACACCAACCTGAACAGCAAAGTACCGAGGAACTTGAACCTCACTCTGATGGTTCAGAACGTACTGAAGTTGTTGTCTCAGAAGAAATCCAAATTTCCCCACCATCAAACCATGTTGATGCTATGGTCAGAGAGCTTCATGTAAATGATTTTCATCTTAAAGCTTTTGATCAACAGCAACAACAACCACAAACATCACCTCAACACACCTCTTCACCCTCAAACTCTGAACCTCATCCAACCAACTCAACCAACATTGATATCTTGAGTGAATGCAATAGTTTGTTTAAACAGATACATGGTCTTCATGAGTTAAGGCAATCTGATATGCCCACATCTGAATATGTTGCTCAATGGGTGAGTTTGACCGAGGATTTAGTGAAGAAGCTGCATAATCTTCAGAAGGCTGATGTTAAAGAACAAAGGAGGTTTGACAAAGGAAAAGCCAAATTGGTTGAAGAGGTTATTCAGAATCAAAAGGACACATAGAGGAATCATCCTGAATCCTCCACTGTATCTCGTGGTTTTCACCTCTTGCGATGAGTTATAAATTCTTTCCTCGAAGGTACTATCTCTATTTGTGCATCTAACAGTTAAAATTTTTTTTTTTTCAACTGGGTATTATTGATATTGTTGTTGTTTTGAATTTTATGATGAGGAGAAACATTAGGTTTGTGGGTTTCTAAGTGTTGTTTACTTTTACGGATTTTCTATTGACATCTGTTACATCAACAAGTACGGGAATTCTTTCGGCGGTTGGTTTTGTGATAATCAGTTTGGTCATTGTTCCTTTGAATCAATTTGGTGAAGGGATATTAATTTGTTTTATCATGTATAATTAACTCTGTTTTGTTTGTTTCTTTCTTTCATTTATACATAGGAAATAGGTGATGGATCTCTGGACTGTGTGCATTGTAACGGTAGAGAGGAGGCTGGTCTTCATCTGTTCATGTTCTGCGATTTTGCCGGTCTGATTTGGAATGCGATCTTTCGGTGGCCCGAATTAGTGATAGTCATGCCATCAAACGTCTTTTTGTTGTTTGATTGTTTTATAGGGGCAGCAGCTAGTAAGAACATTTGGAAAGGGTATGCGTTGATTTGGCACGCAACAATTTGGACAATTTGGAAGTCGAGAAACAACATTATTTTCTCAAACAGTGTGAAAGACCCGGATAAGGCGATTGATGAGATCAAGCTTCTTTTTTGTTGGCCTGCTGTTGTTTTCGTGTGTGGCTTTGCAGTCCAGGTTTTGGTGTGTTATTTTTGCTTTCTAGTTGGTCGTAGGAGGTTAGGGAGGTAGGTGGAGCGGTTTTGTCTTGGCTGTTGTTGTTTGGGCATTAGCAGCTTCACTTTTCTGATGTGCTTAGGTGTTTTGCTGCTATTGTTTTAGTTGATTTTGTTGTAATTTTCCTTTCTAAGTACTCCTCGTGCTTAGCTCTTTTAATAAAATTTGCCTTATTGAAAAAAAAGGTGATGATCTCATTTTTGAAGATGGAGATCAATCTGAATCTGTGTGTGGTGATAGAGAAATCATGGAGAAATTAATGGAACTTTCAGCTAGTCACCATAGGATTGAACAAGGTTGGTAATTAAATTTAGTTTATTACTTTAGTTAACATATAATATGGCTCAATTTATTAAATCTTAAGGGTGCTTGAGTTTGTTGAAGTTGGTTGTACTTGCTATATAGTTTTCCTCTCATCATATAGATAGGAACTGTTATGCATTATAAGAATTTCCTCCCCTTTTTTAGCTTCTTGAGAAATCATGAAGTTTGATTAAAAATAACCAATTAATTTGTGATTTTAAGACATTTTCTGATCATTGTTTAGTTTATGAGTTTATGTGGGCTGTAGCATTTTTGGTTCCATGAAGTTTACAACTTAGATGCAATCTAGCCTATTCTAATCTCTTCCATTTACAAATCAGGGTGGATATTGAAATTCAGGGCAGATATTGAGGTGAATTTACTTCAAAAACACCTACATTAGTAAGTAATTTTCTTAGCGTGTATGTGTGTATATATAATTCTCACTTTTACTTCACATAACCCTACATTGTTGCAAGCAAATTTTTTGGCCTGTGTATATATATCTAAACAAGAGGTGTCTTTAACCATATGTCATTTCTCTGTTTATGGCTTGAGCTGAACTAGTATTTGTTCTATCTGATATCCAAATTGAAAGATTAATTTCTTAATGGCCTTTTTGAATATATTACTTACAGATATATATAATTTCATCTTTGCAAACCAAGTTGGACTAGACATGTTTAAAACTTTGCTATCAAATTTTGTAAGTACGTATCACGAATGCATTAAGAATTTGACTCTGAATTTATTTTGTAGTTGATGAAGAGTGATCAGTCTCGGCTTTCCATTAAAGCACATGTATTGGTTTTGGGTAAATTGAACTTTCCTTTGAGTCTGAGTTCTAGATAACCTGAGGTAGTGAGTTGCTATTAAATATATATATATATTTGCTAATCAATATCATGCACATTCAAATTACGCATGACATGTTAACTTAGAATACCATGCATATGAACATAATTGTTTAATAAATACAAGAGTAGTTTTTCTGTTTCATTATTAAGAGATTTGTTTAATTTCTCTTTCATTTATATGTTAAATTTATATGTTAATGGTGATTTCCTTAGTGTTAGACTCAAATTTGCAGTGGTGATTGTGAAATATTTACGGACATAGTTTAACAATGTTGTGAAGTTGATTTTGCCAAAAGCATAGTCAAACCAGGGCTGGTGTGACTATTTTTTCTATTTCTCATGATTCTGACTATGTCATAATAAAGGTAATTAGCTAAGTATTTTCTTCTCCAAAATTTCCAGGATTGATTATCAGGGAGCTAGCATTTCTAGAGTTTTGCCAAAAAAACAATCCTTATTCACTCATTAGTTCTATTGAGACAAGATTGATTGAAGCATCTGCTGAAAACGCGTAAGATACTACTACGTTAATGGTTGAAGTAATAGGTTACATATTTTTTAACAATGTTCATATCATTGATAGTTCTTATACATATCTATTATTTTAATTAAACTTTGCTTCCACTTGGATTGGATACTGAAGGTTATATTTGGAATTTGGTTTTTGCAGTGACTCTGATAGAGTAAAAAGATGTTATATGAAGAGGTGAAAATTGAAATATAGAATTTTAGATACAGTGATTAGTTTAAGTGGTCTGCTCACTAATTATAACAGAATTTTTAATAGTCATTTTATTCTTTAATCACTTGTATACTTATTTTTTGTAGTTGGTTTTATGAAATTAAAGTATTTTGTTTAATATGCTTCATGAAATTTTTATGTGACTATATATCCAAATTTATTACTTTAAACGAATTAAATTGATTTTTTGGTTGGTTTGTAACTGTAATGCCACGAGACAATTGAAAAGCAACTTTTTTTTTTATTTTTTATATAGACCTTTAACTGCGCTTATTGATAGAGAGTGCTGTCGAAAGCTATCATTGGACAGCGCTTATGCTGGAAAACGCTGTCTAAAGCTTACATTAGACAGCGGTTGTGTAAACAAGTGCTATCTAAAGCTTACATTAGACAGCATTTAGGTTAGAAAGCGCTGCCTAATGCTTACATTAGACAGCACTTATGCTACAAAGCACTATCTAAACATAACATAAGACAACGATTACATGTAAAAAGCGTTGTCTAAAGATGACATTAGACATCGCTTTTATTTGATTATTAAGCGCTGTCTGTACTTTTAACAACGCCAGAATAGACAGCGCTTTTAAAGCGCTGTGTATGGCCAAAAAAAGCGCTGTCTAAAGCCATTTTTGGCATAGTGTATTGTGACGCTCAAGCCCGGGTTATGACTTATCTCACCACTCAAAGAAAACCCAAGTATATATATACAAACATACATTCATACAAGCAATAGAATAATAGCGCAAAAAATAAAAAATTAAAACAAGTTAGGCTCAACCTGCTTGGTTGGTCCCCAGTGAAGTCGCCATTTCTGTCGCGGTGATTTTTGGATGTCGAGTTATTAATTAATTTCGAATCGCAATTTAATATTCCACCACCGATCTTTAATTTATCCGAGGGAAAGGGAAAACGTTCGAAAAAAACCCTATTTTAGAGATTGAGGTCCGGGGGTTAGTTATACGAAGGGAAGGTACTAGCACCCTAAGTATCTATAGTACTCTATAGGAACCTCTTGTTTTCATTCTAACTTTTGCGCTTAATTTTATTTGCTTCTAAAAATGTGTAAGTGTAGGAATTAAAGTGATGATTGAGAAAAGTTTTAAAGTGATGGAAAAGGAAGAAAAATGTTTTTGTTGATTTTATTGATTGGAGAGACAAGTCTCATGCCTACGTACTCGAGGGATCAAACCACCGTAGTTCGGGGTAAAAATTACGAGTAAATTTGTTTGTTTGATTTTAAAGTTTTGAAAATGGTTTTAAAGACCAAAAGCCAAAAGTGTCAAAATGTGAGTTTGATTGATGTTAGTTTGTGAAGAAAGTCTATATGGTTAAGTTGATTGAAGTTTGATTATGAAATAAGACGCGGACGCTTGGTTTGAAATCCAAAGTTTGTTGGTAAAAAAAGATTTGAGTGATAAAAGACACTTGGTTTAAAATGCATGATTAAAGATGTTTGAATGAAGAAAAATGCACTTGGTTTAAAATCCAAGGTTTTTGGCGAGAAAAAGGAACACATGGGTTAAAGTCCAAGGTTTTAGAGATAAAAGAAGCCATTGGTTTAAAGTCCAAGGCACTTGGTTTAAAATCCAAGTTTACGATAAAAAAGAACTCTTGGGTTAAAATCCAAGGTTTTTACGGTGAAAGAGGCCATTGGTTTAAAGTCCAAGACACTTGGTTAAAATCCAATGCCACTTGGTTTAAAATTCAAGTTTGAGACAAAAAAGACTCTTGGGTTAAAATCCAAGGTTTTCACGATAAAAGGAAGCCATTGGTTTAAAATCCAAGGCACTTGGTTTAAAATCCAAGTTTAGCGATGAAAAAGAACTCTTGGGTTAAAATCCAAGGTTTTTACGGTGAAAAGAAATGTTTGGTTTAAAGTCCAAAGTTTTGAAAATGTATGATGACAAAATATTTTTGTGCTTTTGAGAATAAATTGTTTTGATTTTTGAAGAGGTGTTGACCTCATTTTTTGAGAATAAAGTAACTAATCATTTCAATTGGAATGTTGGGTTCCAAATTAGTAAAAAGGTGGCGCGAAAAAATAATACTAACGTCGCAATAAGCAAATTAAGCACGAAGACAATTCGTAATGATATTTTGATCAAAACGGTGTCTTTTCCCTCGGAATTAATATTCTAACGTTTTTGCGTAAAGCAATAAATATGCATGAGATGCAAGCTTTTATTTATAGTGTACATTTGTTCCTAATATACATTCTAGAACATTTGCGAGAAAATAAACATGAAATGATGCAAGATAATGGATGCTATGCAATTCTCATTTATATTTACATTAAATCCTAAAATACATTCTAATGTCCTTGCAAAAATAAATAGTTAATTAATTAGGCAATAAATTAATTATTAGATTAATGAGCAATAATAAAGTATGTTAGTAACAATAATAATGATAAGTTAGTAAGTTAGAATCGATAATTAAGGATAATGATCATGAATAATAGAAGTTAAGTTAGTGAGCAAGATATATAAAATTAAGCAAAAACACATAAACATAGATTAAAGCAAATAATAATAAAAACACAAAAAGGCCTCAAATTAGTGCTTATTTTGGATTTAATAGCTCATTGAAGCACATTCCATAAGCACTTTTATCATAGGCAAAAAATAAAAAAATAAAAAAAAATAAAGCAGAAGGGGTGCAAATATCAATAAAAACAGAAAGGGGGTGCAAAAAGTAACTCTAGGGTTCAGGCCCAACTGGGGGGCGCAGCCCAGAGGGGGTGTTTGAAGCAATTAAACAAAACTGAATCAGAGCCGTCTGATTGATCAGACAGCTCTGATCTGATCACAGCAGATGAAATCAGAGACGTTAGATTAGAAACAGAAGGACATTGGCATGCAGGTGCACCGTAAGGACGTGCACCTGCGCGCACAGGATCAAGAATGGGTATAAATAGAGAAACCCTAAAAAATAATCACAAATATCACCCTCTTCTCTCTCTTCTTCTCCGCCGCGGCTAATCTTTCTTTCTCATCTCTCTCTCATTTTTTTTCTTTCTTCTCTCAATCCCAATTTCAAAAACATTTCACCATCTAAACTAAACGAGAACAAATTCTAAACTCACACCCAGAACCAAAGAAAAATAAAATAAAAAACAGAATGAAAAACTAAAGGAAACGGTTTCAACCTTCGGGTTCTTTTGTTATGATTTGTCTTCTTCTCTTCTCTTTTTTTCGATCTGGAAAAAGGGATGGAGGTTTGTTTTGGTTTTAACGGTTTTGATTTTGATTTGGTTTTGGATTTGAGAAAGGTTTGTGGGTTCTGGTTTCGGATCTAAAACTGAGATGAGTTCGTGTTTGTTTCGGTTTTGAGATTGCGAAACGAATTTGTATGGTTTTCTGGGTTTTTAAGATGAAGAAAGTTGATGATGACGATTTGGATTGTTGATGATGATTCTGTTTTTGTTATGGTAACGATGTTGATGATGATGATTTGGATTGTTGATGATGATTCTGTTTTTTTGTTTTTCCTTTTCTGTGATTTTTGTTTTTGATTTGATTTTGGAAAGGAAGAAGAAGATGTTTATGCGGCTGATGAAATTTTGCTGACCTTGGAAGCTGTGCAATAAATGCACTATTTATACTGTGTCAGACCTAGGGTTTGGACAGATGAAATTTTCCCCTTTTGGACAAAATTGCCCCTTTGGGCCTGGATGAGGACAAAAACACAGATTTGGACCTTTTAAAAAAAACTGACAAAAACACCAAAAAAGGAAAAAACGAAAATAGAAATAAAAATTAAAATGATAATATATATATATAATAATAATAATAATAATAATAATAATAATAATAATAATAATAATAATAAACTAAAATAAATAATAATAATACAATAAAAAATAAATAAATAAAAAATAATAAAACATAATAAAAAGAAAATGAAATGAAACCAAATAAATGAGGTATTTTAAAATACCTCTCTGCCGAAATGTCGCCAGAAACAAACAAAGAAAACCCGTCTTAAAAAGACATAAAAAAGCGATCGGTCAAAAAATGGGGTATGACAAAAACAAATCAAAATCCAAAACCAGAAAACACAAGCGAACCTCATTCTTTCTATTCCAGAATCCAAATATCAAAACCGAAACGAAACCGTGAGAAGGAGAAGAATAATCAGATCAAACAAACCCGAATCTCCAAGGTTTTTTTTTTAAATCTTTTTTTTAGAACAGAACGGTTTAGATCGAGAGAGTTTGAGGAAAGTGGAGAGATTGAAGGTTGAAAATTTGGATTTTGTTTTGAACAGAAAAATGGTGTGAGAGGAGAGTGGAAATCGCCGGCGGCGAGGAAGAAGAGAGGGATTTGGAAAAAATGTGATTTTTTAGGGTTTGGGGTATTTATACCCCAACCCGATCCGGTGTGCTCGTGTCTATCGCAGCACACCATGCACCCTCTCATCTCAGCCACTGATCTTTGTTTTTATTTTTATTTTTATTTTTATTTTTATCTTTTTTTTTTTTTTGCCTATGATAAAAGGGCTTATGGAATGTGCTTCAATGAGCTATTAAATCCAAAATAAGCACTAATTTGAGGCCTTTTTGTTTTATTATTATTTGCTTTAATTTATGTTTATCTATTTTGCTTAATTCTTTATTATTGCTCATCTAATCTAATAATTTAGTTATTGCCTAATTAATTAACTATTTATTTTATTGCAAGGACTTTAGTATGTATTTTAGGATTTGATGTAAATATTAAATAAAAATTGCATAGCATCCTCTCTCTTGCATTCATTTCATGTTTATTTTCTTGTAAATATTTTAGAATGTAATTAGGAACAAATGTACACTATAAATAAAAACTTGCATCTCATGCATATTTATTTTTATTGTTTTCCGCAAAAAACGTTAGAATATTAATTCCGAGGGAAAAGACACCGTTTTGATCAAAATATCAATACGAATTATCTCCGCGCTTAATTTTCTTATTGCGACGTTAGTATTATTTTTCGCGCTACCTTTTTTATTAATTTGGAACCCAACATTCCAATTGAAATAATTAAACATTTTCTTCTCAAAAAAATGAGGTCAACACCTCTTCAAAAAATAACCAAAACAATTTATTCTCAAAAGCACAAAAATATTTTGTCACCAAGCATTTTTCAAAACTTTGGACTTTAAACCAAACGTTTCTTTTCATCGTGAAAACCTTGGATTTTAACCCAAGAGTTCTTTTTCATCGCAAAACTTGAATTTTAAACCAAGTGTCTTGGACTTTAAACCAACGGCGTCTTTTATCGTGAAAACCTTGGATTTTAACCCAAGAGTTCTTTTTATCTCGCACTTGGATTTTAAACCAAGCGCCCTTTTTATCGTGAAAACCTTGGATTTTAACCCAAGTGTTCTTTTTATCGCCAAACTTGGATTTTAAACCAAGTACCTTGGACTTTAAACCAATGGCTTCTCTTATCGCTAAAACCTTGGAGTTTAACCCAAGTGTTCCTTTTTCTCGCAAAAACCTTGGATTTTTAACCAAGTGCATTTTCTTCGATCAACATCTTTAATCATGCAAAAACCTTGGATTTTAAACCAAGTGTCTTTTATCACTCAAAACCTTTCTCAATAAATCTTGGATTTTAAACCAAGTGTCCGCGTCTTATTTCATAATCAAACTTCAATCAATTTAACCATATAGACTTTCTTCACAAACTAACATCAATCAAACTCACATTTTGCCACTTTTG
The DNA here is from genome assembly GCA_951799995.1 of Trifolium subterraneum. NCBI lineage: Eukaryota > Viridiplantae > Streptophyta > Magnoliopsida > Fabales > Fabaceae > Trifolium > Trifolium subterraneum. The sequence goes on along the minus strand of OX637461.1, from coordinate 48,795,820 downwards.
GCTTTTTGGTTTCAAAACCTTAAAATCAAACAAACAAATTTACTCGGCTTTTTACCCCGAACTGCGGTGGTTTGATCCCTCAGGTACGTAGGCATGAGACTTGTCTCTCCAATCAATAAAATCAACAAAAACATTTTTCTTCCTTTTTTTTCATCACTTTAAACTTTTTTCCATCACTTTAATTCCTACACTTATACATTTTTACAAGCAATTAAAATAAAGCGGAAAGTTAGAAATAGAAACAAGAGGTTCCTATTGGATACTATAGATACTTAGGGTGCTAGTACCTTCCCTTCGTATAACTAACCCCCGGACCTTGATCTCTAAAATAAGGTTTTTTCGAACTTTTTCCCTTTCCCTCGGATAAATTAAAGATCGGTGGTGGAATATTAAATTGTGACTCGAAGTTAATTAATAACTCGATATCCAAAAATCACCGCGATAGAAATGGCGACTTCACTGGGGACAACCAAGCGGGTTGAGCCTAACTTGTTTTATTTTCTATCTCCGCGCTATTATTCTTTTACTTGTGTAAATGTTTGTATATATATACTTGGGTTTGCTTTGAGTAGTGAGATAAGTCCTAACCCGGGCTTGAGAAAAACAATAAGATAGGATGGGGTATAATCAAAGTATTGGGCTAAGAATAGTCTTAGATCCCGATGCATGTGATATAACCCCGCTCAGTGGAGGCCTCATGATAGTAGTACTCTGTTGGCATGAATAGTCATGTCGGTGTTATTACTTATCAATGTGAGTGTCCCGAGAAGCTGAGAACCTTAGAATCACATTAACCCATCTTGGCCTTTTAGGACGTAGTGCGGTGGCTAACCAAGAATGGTCTTGGAATTAGTCGATACGCGAGACTACACTCAAACGAGATTGTCTTAAGAATATTATTGGACCGGGAATTAGTTCCGTAAGCCGGTGATATCCGAAAGACGGTTGATGACTTTGGGAACTTGTTAGAACCTGTGATACAGGTACACATGAACCCTAGTACATACCATATGGGAGGGTTTCACCTTTGACTCCAACATTATACCTTAACCCCACCATATTTTCCACATCAAGCATGCGTGCACTCATTCATAAATTCTTTCTCCTCATCCGATATCAAAGGACTTAAACAAATTTTTTGTAAACATTGTAGAGAAAATTCATTTCAAATGATACATAATAAAATTTTTTCTCTTTTCTTCTTCTTTTCTCCTTACAAAATCCATATCTAAATGTTTACAACCAATTTGGGATAAGTCCTTCGAAAAAAAAACATTGCATATTTTAGCATAAACACATCATGCATCATACTACATTCATAAGTTTCCAAACTCGAGTCTCATTTTTTCCTCTTCTCTCTACCTCAGTCAAACAAAAGTGGCCCGGCGTATTCGGTACAAAGCAACCCGTGTCTACAATACTCGGTCTAAGTTGAAGAGAAAGATGAATAGTTTTGAGGAAGAAAACCATATGCTCCGTGAACAGATGACAACCATGCAAACAGAAATCGAGAAATTGACCGGTATGGTGACTTCTTTGATGGCTGCCCAGAATCAGGTGTCAGCGCCAGTTCCTCAGCCTAGTAATGCTCTTGTACCTCCTTCTGTTTCATTTGCGCCTCTTAGCGCTCCTCAATTTGTTATGCCCGAGGGTTACCCATGGGGCATGCCAGTTGGCTTTCTCGGGGAGGAATCACGTCCTATAGTATCTGAGTTTCCTCATGTCCAACCAGCAGTGCCAATTCCTCAGCTTGGCAATACACTTCCTCAGGTTACAGCAACTGTGACTGCAGCATTGATTTATACTATCCAGCAAAACCAGATGCCCATCTTTCATGCTGAAAGTGTAGGGGGTTATGACAGGGTTGATGACTTACAGATCAAATATGATGAGATACAGAGGGAAATGAGGGCTCTTAGGGGGAAGGATTTGTTCGGCCAAGATGCGCATGAACTCTGCTTGGTCCCTGATGTTGTGGTCCCTCATAAGTTTAAAGTTCCGGATTTTGAGAAGTATAAGGGGAGTACTTGCTCAAGGCTCACTTGATAATGTATGCCAGGAAAATGTCAACTCAAACCAGTAATTATAAGTTGTTGATCCATTACTTTCAGGACAGTCTGACAGGCGTGGCTTTGAGGTGGTACATGGATCTTGACAGGGCTAACGTCAGTTCCTTTAATGATTTGGCCACTTCTTTCATTAGGCAGTACAATTACAATTCATATCTGGCCCTTGATAGGGATGAGTTACGGTCCTTGGCACAAAATGAGAAGGAGTCTTTTAAGGAGTATGCTCAAAGATGGAGGGAGCTTGTTGCTCAGATTCGTCCTCCATTGGAAGAGAAAGAATTGTGTAAGCTATTTTTGCATACTCGGAGCCCATTCTTCTATGAGAAAATGGTTGGTGTTGTATCAAGAAGCTTCACCGAAATGGTGGAAATGGGAATGTGCTTAGAAGAAGGAGTCTGTCAGGGACGGTTGACAAGAGAGAAAGCTCCGACTAATACTGCCAAGAGATATGGCAACAACTTTTCAGAGAAGAAAGAATCTGAAGTTGGCATGGTGGCTCAAGGAGGATCTCATTCGAGAAACCCAGCTTATCAACATATTGCAGCCATAACACCACCACCACAATACCCACAATCTCATCACCTACCATCTTCCCAACAATCATTCAATCATAACCGCACTCAGAAAAATCAACCATTTGACCCCATACCCGTGAAATATACCGACCTACTCCCTGCCTTACTTGATAAAAATTTTGTCCAAACAAGGCCACCTCCCCCTGTGCCAGCTGTACTACCTCCCTGGTACCGCAGTAATCTAACATGTGTCTTCCATCAATGAGCCCCTGGCCATGATGTAGAACGTTGTTATCCTCTGAAGAAAGCTGTTCAGCATTTAGTCCGCAACAAGGTGCTATCTTTCAAGGACGAGAACCCTAATGTTCAAAGTTCATCCTCAGCCTAATCATGGGTTCTCCGTCATTTTCAGGATTATCAAGAAGTTTGTCCCTAGGATCACTAGGCCTTTTATGTTCCAATTGAAATTTCTTTCTTGCCAAGCATTTATTTGCATTTTTAAGTTGTATCTTTTTAATTAATATTTCTAAACAATGAACATGCATATTTTGGAATCCAACCATTCGTATTCACTCTTTTCTTGTACCATCATAAACAGCAATGTTTTTTCTATTTCACTTTTCAAACTTGAGGGGAGGATGATGTAAACTAAATGTTTAAAAATTGTTGATATATGGTGATATATATGCTTTCATTAGTAAGACCCGGTTGATGATGTAAGGCATTGTTTCACTTCCCAAACACCGGAGAAATAAGGAGATAATCCGTAGTCAACCCCTTTGAGCCAGAAGTTGGTGTTCTTTCTATAAAAAAACCCTTAATCTTAACCCGGGGCAGAGTAGTCTTTCAATTTATTCAATGACACAGCCCAATACAAGAGGATAAATTTGTTGAGATAGAGGAAGTCATGAGTAGACAAAACTTACAATAGCATGTGGTAGTCACAATTGTCCTACACCAAAAAAAAAAACAACAACAAAAAGCCCGCTAAGTAAATAGACTTAGGCAGAATTTAGGGCATCCCGATGGACCGTGAAATCCAAAAGAATTGGTCCATGCAAAAATAAGGGATTATGAGCAAATGTTGAAAACAAGTTTGTGAATGAAAAGTGACTGCCACTTCAAGAATCTCATCAAAGCTTCGACCAAAGCGTCAACCTCAAAACATCATTGTCAAAAGAAATCCTCTTGTCAACCAAAGCATATCTGATGAATTAATTGAATGTAGGAATGAAGGACATCAAAGAAGAGTGGGTGGGTAAAAACAGAATTTTGAGCCTAATAATCTTTTCTTTTCAAAACCATGAACCAGGCCACGTTATAACCCTCAAAAGACCTAATTGAAGCTAGGTTTACATTGAAAGCATAATCAGCGATATTATTGTTAAAACTAACTCCACCTGTTTGTTGAGTAACAATCCTTTACACACACCACATGTGTTTTATATAAAGTTTTGCGATTCCAAAACTTGCATGTACATTACATTAGAAACACTTTTCAAAAGAAACAATTTTGTTTGCAAATTTATATTTGGCATCAAAGAAATTCAATCAAATGGTCTAATCAAGGACGAATCAATTCAAAACGCTCCTAACTTGGGGCAAATTACATCAGGAACCCGCCAATCAGTGGCAAGTCTTTACATACAGTGGCATACCCTTCAAAGATTCGAAGTCAAGGTTTCACTTACTTGGGGCACCTGAAGTGGTTTCCAGGGACAATCCAGATCTGCCAAGATAGTTGTTATGTCTCTTCCTCCTTGAGCCAATAATCATCGAGTTGATATTATGGGTTCCTATGGACATGTGTGTTACTATAATATGCTGAGCATGTGATCCAACATTCCTCGATTGAATACTGAACTTGATTGTTCTCTGGAAATCTCTAGCAAGTGGTTATCTTTAAGAAGCTTGTATGATTTTCTTTTCCCCAATGAAAGAAGAAGCCGAGACCCGTTTTGGGAAGCTCATTCAATAACAAATGGCATCTCTTTGGGAAGTTTGCATATCAGCATATCAATCTTGTTTCTTTCTAGAAAGAAAAAAAAAAAAGCTCGCTAAGTTGAAAACCCGAAAGGGCGGCTTAGGCAAAAATGAGCGTCCCGGTGGATTGAAAACCCGAAAGGGCGGTCCAGGCAAAAATTAGGGGCAAAACAAAAAAAAAAGATATATATTCCCGGTGAATTGAAAACCCGAAAGGCCGATCCAGGCAAAAGTAAGGGATTTCAAAAAGGTACCAAAAAAAAAAAAAAGCAAAAGCATTACTGTCGAAACAAGACCATGAGAAAATATTCGGTTTCAGTGTACAAAATGGCGACTTCTGCCAGACCTCTGACCGATGGGCTTTACCCCAAGAAGCAATCATTCTTACCATGGATCAACATATTATACCGGGTTTTACCCCGAGGATCTGATTTATTTCAACTATAAGGATGCTGTCCCCAGCAGAGAACTACCGAGTGGTTGTACGGACACGTCGGCCCAATGCATCTTACCGTCAAACTTTTGTCTCATTTAGTCATATACAAATATCATTCAATCATACAAATACAAGCTTCATAATATACATTCATACATACATAACAATCATACACACATTCATTCATACATACATACATACATACAATCATTCACATATCCATACATACATTCATATTCACATGCAACATGCACACAAAATCATTCATACATATTGCATTGACCATCATGTGTCTTGCTTCAATACATCAAAAAAAGAGTCATCTCCAGTGTGTCTGGTCCAGACAAATACACATTCTTGTTATGTCTCGCTCTCCCACAATGATAGCAGACAATTTATTTCCTTGTTGTGTCCTTACCATCCCACGATGTTGGTAGACACTGTCTTTACTTATGTCCTCACATTGGACTTTATTTGCTTATGTCCGCACACAGGACTTTATCGCTTTCAGTCTTTACTTCTGTCCGTACACAGGACTTTACTGCTTTCTGTCCGCATACAGGACTTTATCGCTTTCTGTCTTCATTAATTTTGTCAAATAATCTTCATTACATTCAAACACTTGTAAACATAACACTCATAAGCATAACACTCATAAGCATAACACTCATAAACATAACATTCATAAACATATCATTCATAACATTATATCATAGCATTTTATAGTTTAGTCCGGTCAAAAAATGGTATACTCTGTATTTAAGTCTCTTCCACCGTCGAACTAAAACAAAAATATCATCAAAAAATCATCTTTTTCTTTTTATCTCCGATGGAAGAAACTTAAATAGGGCCATCTGTCATACCCCATTTTTTGACCGGTCGCTTTTGTTCGTCTTTTAAAACTGTTTTTTTTCCTTTTGTCCTTTTTGACGAAATTTCGGCAGAGAGGTATTTTAAAATACCTCATTTATTTGGTTTCGTTTTTATTTTCTTTTTATTATTATTATTTTTTTTATTTTTTTATTTTTTTATTTATTATTTATTTAATTTGATTTTTTATTATGTCTATATTATTATTTTAAATTTTTATTGCCATTTTCGTTTTTATTTTCTGATGTTTTTTAGCTTTTTATTTTATTTGGGTCCAGATTGGTTTTTGTCCTCATCCAAGCTCAAAGGGGTAATTTTTTCCAAAAGGGGAAAATTTCATCTGCCAAACCCTAATTTCTGACACAGCATATATAGCTCATTAATTGCACAGTTTCCAAGAAGGTCAGAAATCCACACTCAGCCGCAGAAACACTAAACAACCACATTTTTCTTCCTTTTTAAGATCAAAAAAATCACAAACAAAAAAAAACAGAAATCAAAAAATTCATCATCACTGTTCTTCAAAATCCAGAACCCAGAAACCATCAACATTCATCATTCAGAACCAAAAAACCAAAACCAACTCAAATCATCACAGTAACAACATCATCATCATAAATCCAAAACAAAAAAATAAAACGAATTCATCATCCTCATCATTATAATCAAAACCGGATCAAAAACAAATCAAAATCCAAAACCAGAAAACACAAGCGAACCTCATTCTTTCTATTCCTGAATCCAAATATCAAAACCGAAACGAAACCGTGAGAAGGAGAAGAATAATCAGATCAAACAAACCCAAATCTCCAAGGTTTTTTTTTAAATCTTTTTTTTAGAACAGAACGGTTTAGATCGAGAGAGTTTGAGAAAAGAGGAGAGATTGAAGGTTGAAAATTTGGATTTTGTTTTGAACAGAAAAATGGTGTGAGAGGAGAGTGGAAATCGCCGGCGGCGAGGAAGAAGAGAGGGATTTAGAAAAAATGTGATTTTTTAGGGTTTGGGGGTATTTATACCCCAACCTGATCTGGTGTGCGCGTGTCTATCGCAGCACACCATGCACCCTCTCATCTTAGCCACTGATCTCTATCAGATGGCTTAGATCTCTCCTTTTTAAAATTAGATCAGGGCCGTCTGATCCATCAGACGGCCAGAATTGATTCTGGCTTTTTTTTGTTTGTTTTTACACAGATGGGCCTATTTGGAGTGGGCTTTACTGTTTTGTTGCTTTTTGCACCCCTTTTATTTCGTTTTTAATATCTGCACCCCCCTGTTTTTATTTTATTTTTATCTTTTTTTTTTTTTGGCTATGATAAAAGTGCTTATGGAATGTGCTTCAATGAGCTATTAAATCCAAAATAAGCACTAATTTGAGGCCTTTTTGTTTTATTATTATTTGCTCTAATTTATGTTTATCTATTTTGCTTAATTCTTTATTATTGCTCATCTAATCTAATAATTTAGTTATTGCCTAATTAATTAACTATTTATTTTATTGCAAGGACTTTAGTATGTATTTTAGTATTTGATGTAAATATTAAATAAAAATTGCATAGCATCCTCTCTCTTGCATTCATTTCATGTTTATTTTCTTGTAAATATTTTAGAATGTAATTAGGAACAAATGTACACTATAAATAAAAACTTGCATCTCATGCATATTTATTTTTATTGTTTTCCGCAAAAAACGTTAGAATATTAATTCCGAGGGAAAAGACACCGTTTTGATCAAAATATCATTACGAATTGTCTCCGCGCTTAATTTGCTTATTGCGACGTTAGTATTATTTTTCGCGCTACCTTTTTTTATTAATTTGGAACCCAACATTCCAATTGAAATAATTAAACATTTTCTTCTCAAAAAAATGAGGTCAACACCTCTTCAAAAAATAACCAAAACAATTTATTCTCAAAAGCACAAAAATATTTTGTCACCAAGCATTTTTCAAAACTTTGGACTTTAAACCAAACGTTTCTTTTCATCGTGAAAACCTTGGATTTTAACCCAAGAGTTCTTTTTCATCGCAAAACTTGGATTTTAAACCAAGTGCCTTGGACTTTAAACCAACGGCGTCTTTTATCGTGAAAACCTTGGATTTTAACCCAAGAGTTCTTTTTATCTCGAACTTGGATTTTAAACCAAGTGGCATTGGGTTTTAACCCAAGTGCCATTTTAATCGTGAAAACCTTGGATTTTAACCCAAGTGTTCTTTTTATCGCCAAACTTGGATTTTAAACCAAGTGTCTTGGACTTTAAACCAATGGCTTCTCTTATCGCTAAAACCTTGGATTTTAACCCAAGTGTTCATTTTTCTCGCAAAAACCTTGGATTTTAAACCAAGTTCATTTTCTTCGATCAACATCTTTAATCATGCAAAAACCTTGGATTTTAAACCAAGTGTCTTTTATCACTCAAAACCTTTCTCAATAAATCTTGGATTTTAAACCAAGTGTCCGCGTCTTATTTCATAATCAAACTTCAATACATTTAACCATATAGACTTTCTTCACAAACTAACATCAATCAAACTCACATTTTGCCACTTTTGGCTTTTTGGTCTTTAAAACCATTTTCAAAACCTTAAAATCAAACAAACAAATTTACTCGGCTTTATACCCCGAACTACGGTGGTTTGATCTCTCGGGTACGTAGGCATAAGACTTGTCTCTCCAATCAATAAAATCAACAAAAACATTTTTCTTCCTTTTTTTTCATCACTTTAAACTTTTTTCCACCACTTTAATTCCTACACTTATACATTTTTACAAGCAATTAAAATAAAGCGCAAATTTAGAAATAGAAACAAGAGGTTCCTATAGGATACTATAGATACTTAGGGTGTTAGTACCTTCCCTTCGTATAACTAACCCCCGGACCTTGATCTCTAAAATAAGGTTTTTTCGAACTTTTTCCCTTTTCCTCGGATAAATTAAAGATCGGTGGTGGAATATTAAATTGTGATTCGAAGTTAATTACTAACTCGATATCCAAAAATCTCCGCGACAATGACCGAACTTATACCCCAAACATTGTGAGGATTGGTCTCAAAGCACACCATTCTATCAAGGCTGTTTCCCTGGACGAACTTGTATGTTGATGAATCAGATTAGACCAAATATCTCTTATCTCTTAAATTAGCTATGCCAGTACCACCATTATTATTTAATCTTTCGTATCACTACTTCCCTAAAATGTTATGTACCATAAATCTAAAGTTATTCTAGAGAGAATATAAATTGCTCGATTCTGAATTTGTTATTGTATTGAATTCTTGAATGATTACAATGAATGATGAATCTAGTTATAAATTCATTCATAGGTTCTGAGTCCGTAAATAACTTCAGTTAGTTATAGGTTCTTACAAGGGATGTGATCCTATACGTGTAGTGTAGGGTTAGCCAGTGGTAACTTGAGTGGATTCACTCCTTTAATAGTCCCCTGCAAGCTAAGCTGGGTGAGGTGATGAAATATCACACGCAGTTAGCTTGTAATGCAAGGCAGTGACTCTGGTAGGAGATAAGGCCTTGGTCATATGAGGCTTGCTTATGTGTGCATGTGTGACCTCTTTGACAAAATAAATCCAATTCCATATGTTCTGTTATGGAATGTAAAACTGGATTGTGTGTAAGGGCAATGGTGCTTAAGTTATCATATCACAGAATACTTTGGGAGTTGAGTATGAGAGTGCGACACACCTAACTCAGTTAAAAGGGACTGAATAGAAAGTGATTCAGATGTAGCCAAAGCTAACTTGTATACTCTACCTTTGTGCTTGAACGAGATATGATTGGTTGTTTCTTATCCCCACCAAGATACCTGGTTTGGTCCAATAAATACACAAGCATACAGGGGAAGGAATTAAGATGAAATGGGATGCAATGGTAGTGCACATGAGATGGAAACCCAGTAAGCATGCAGGGGATAAAATGGGATGCAATTGTTGTCCATATGAGATAGAATAATGCAAAATTTGTTTGATTAAGTCCAGTGGGCTTCGCGTGGTTGAGATGAAATGGGACACAATGGGAGTCCACATGAGATGGAATCACAGTAAGCATGTAGGGGATGAAGTGGGATGCAATGGTAGCCCATATGAGATGGAATTATGCAAAATTTGTTTGATTACAGTCCAGTGGACATCACATGGTTGAGACATATATTTCCAAACTTTGTTGACAAAGAATCAAATATTAGGACTAGTGATGGTAGCGTAGTAGAGAGCAAGCATCGACAGATAGTGAATCTATGTAATGTAGGATCAGGGAATAGATCAGAGCCATTCTTAGATAACTTAACCAAGTATCATCGGTGAGGGAAGAGCCAATGTTTTAGTTTTTAATATAGATTTTCACTTCCATTATTGTTGTTACCGGAATTAAAAAATTGTTAAAAATAATTTTCAGCCACCGAAGAGATTACTGGGTTGAGTCGCGGACTAGGTCGCTCTCTTTAAGACGTTTCACGGCACTGCCCAAAATTGTGCAAGCAGACTATCAACCACGAAGTCCCCAGGATAAAATAGCCCAGTTACAACTGTATACCGATTTACTACTGCACGGTAGAAATCGGTCAAAGAATACACCTTCTTGAATGGTACTACGATACCACTCGAATTGATACTACGATATCAATCTATGACTCAGCGGTACTACGATACCTCCCGTATTGATACTACGATATCAATCTATGAGTCGACAGTACTACGATACCATCAGCAGGGGTGGAGCTATTCACCTTTGAGGGTGTGCATTGCACACCCTGACTTCTAGAAAGTACTCTTACTAATCTACTTTAATTAGCCTTTGAACCCCCTGAATATTTGACTTTGCACCCAAAGACACTCACTTTCACCTTTTGTCATTTCACTTTTGCTGCTGCACTTGGGGCATACAAACAAACTTATGTCCCAATTTCACTTCTTTCTTGTATAAATTAATTATTAAATATAAATCTGTCATAATTCATTGTACCTTGAGTCAAATTGTTGCTTCGTTTTATTTTCTTTATTATTAATACTCTTAAATATTTTGCTAAAGTGGTCATTTTAAAAATCCAAAAACACAATGCATGGGGATTAAACCAATTTCATGTCAAACATGCTTAGTTTACAACTAACTAAAAGTAATTTTTTATGTATAGTTTGTTCCCAAATTTAACCCACATAACATAATAATTGATTTTTCAGTTTTAGGGTAATTTTAATATTAAATTAAAAAGTTTGCACGCCTTAACTGACTATTTCAACTCGAATGAATCGAATCAAACTAATATGTTCTTCATTAGTTTGATTTCATTCAAATTACGCAAGAAAAAACTATAAAAATTAATTAAACCGACTCATTTTTCTTTCAAAAAGTCAAACTAAATTAACCCGTTACACCATATTTTAGAACCAATTCCGATTATAAATATAATTATTAATTAAATTTTAATAGTTTGCACCCCCTGAGCCAGGGTCCTGGCTCCCCCATCAGTGGTACTACGATACCACCCGTATTGATACTACAATATCAATCAATATAATGACATTGAGGTCATTCTAATATGGTACTAAGACCAATCTTAAAACAAAGGATAATGATACTATGATCATTCTTAATTTGAAGGAACTAGTGATACTTGATCACCCTTAAACCAAATAAGGTTTCTCTTTTAATAAAAAAAACAACTTATAAAATATACACAAGATTTAGACTTAGACTTCAAAAAAGGTTCATATAATTGAAATCACATTCTAAATCAAAATTTCGTCAAAGCTAAAAGTGGCAATTTGAAAACCAAAGACATTAAGATTTGTGTATCAAAAATAAGCAGGCAGCCACCATACATGAAAAGCCCCTTATTTAATATTTACATTTGTGACTAAAAAGTTTATTTACATCAATCACAAAAATTATCAGATGTAGCCGCAACCTTTCTAATAAGAAGAAATAATATTGGTAACTCAATATTATAAGAAATATTCAATGGTCAAAAGGAGCATTCATAGAAATTATACAAATTTCAGCACATGCATATTCTGATTTTTAACTAACATATGTGCATCCAAGTTGTATTTTGGTTTTGGTTTGACATGACCATATTGAACATTTTCATATCAAGTAAATTAAAATGTTGCATACCTCAAGTGATAGTAAGCAGCACACACGTATAAATGGGGTATGCCATTTTCATTAGAAAACATTTGCAGCAATTGCAAGCACCTCTCAAAGCAATGTTTTAAAAACCGGACCGAACCGGTCGGTTGGACCGGTCGAACCGCGAACTGGAGGGGTCTCCGGTCTGGTTTAAATGTTGGACCGGACATGTAGTTAGACCGGAGTAAACCGCTAAAAACCGGAAAAACCGGCGAACTGACGGTTTTCAGAAACCGGCGGTTTGATTGCGTGAGTCTTTTTTTTTTCCAAATCAAAATGACGTCTTTTTTTTTACATAATTTTTTTTTGAAAGGAAATATAAAAAACTAAACTAAAACCAACGGTGTCTGAAACAAATATGTCTCCTTGGAATTAAATTTATTATTAGACTCTTTGTTATTTTGTTTATGTTGCAATTACACTTTGTTTAAAACTTATTTGGTTTTGTAATTTGTACTATTTTATTGTGCGTTATGACAATGTTTAATATTTGAATTTAAGAACTTGCGAATTGTAACACTATGATATTTTCAAATTTTTAAATTTTTTAGGTGTTATGAACTTTTAAAGAGATCGAGTCATCCTGTTTGACCGGTTTAATAGCTATATAATTTTATTAAAGATAGCGGTTCATTCCACCGGTTTATCCGGTTTGATCGGGTTTAGTCATGCGGTTCGACCAGTAACCCGGTGGTTCGACCAATGAACCAGTGACCCAGTACCCTCACCGGTTCGATGACCGGTCCGGTTTTTAAAACACTGTCTCAAAGTAACTTGTTTTCGCCGTATCATGAGTAAGGTTTTGAACTCAGTAGTAAAAAAAAAAACAGACTTAACAGCTGGTTGCCAAAAGGTCGTTTTTTTTATGTGTAACCATCAATTAGAGTTATTCTCTCATAGACATAACAGTTACAAATTAATAGAAAATAAACCACAATTAAATTAAATAAATAACAATGTCCTATCTCACCAAAGTAGGACTCTTTGATTTAATTTTCCAATTTCCACATTAATATGTTACACATACTAGTATGCTATTAGTACCCCCGATATGAGACTTAAGAAATTTTATTTTCAATTCACACACCAATGTGAATTTTGTTCCAACGATTATTAATACTAGTTTTGTTTGTGCCTTAATAATTTTGGTACCTATCATTCAAGAATAGGATAATTTGATCTGTTATTATTATAAATAAAAAACTTGCATCATTCTTCAGTTTATTCATCCACATCAGCTGAAGGCAAAATTAATAAGGGTGTTTTAATTAGTATACAGTTTAGTAAATGAAACTCATTTTATCATTGAAATCAACACAAGCAATCATTCTCTTAAGATCTGTGCACAACTCCAATGGGACGCTTATAATGAGACAAAGCGGGTATTTTGAATAATGAACTGGATGCTAAAATTGATATCTTATCTAGTGCATGTTGGAATTAGTTTATTTTGGAAAACATTTTTCTTTTTTCATTCTAGCTTCCTTTTGGAAAAAAAAGAAATTATTTTTCATCATTAAGTTGTACCTTAATATTTACCTATATTGCAATCTGAATGATTTATATGGAATTACTAATGTCGTTAGGGGCCAAATTTTGATGTTTAAAATTTGACTTGCAGCTGAAAAAAAGACGTGCTAGTGCCAACAAATCATCAACTGATAAAGCAAAGTAATGCTTCAGCAGGAAGCCATGATGACAATATCCGGGCTGCAATTTTGGACGAGGCCACAATTGTATTTATTTCAAAGTTTAAGTTGAATTCAAAAGAAAATGCAAAAAGCAATGTGATCTTCTCATTACTTTATTTTATCTTGGCAGGTCTTCTCCACTCTCAGCTTTAGTGGTTCACATATTTTCAGTAAACTAAGTCGAAACTTTGATGTTGTGATTATAGATGAAGCCGCACAAGCTGTAAGAGTGAAATCTTCTGTTTAATTGTTGAATCACCTGTTAGATTGTTTTGAACATAAATTAATTTGGCAAAATTTGGACTGAAGTAGTTCCTTCATATCCTAGAAATATTGTGCGACTGTCATGGGGAGATCATTAGAGGCTTCTCCATAACTATAGAACTCCAATAAGGGTCAACTTTGAGCTCTTACTTTATCATATTTGTCTAGCTGTACATACTAAAGATACCCAATAGCCGGAGTCATGGTGCATGTGGACACAAGCCTTGGAAGCATACTCAGTTTAAGTAGAAATAGAACAGTATATGGAATGTAAGTTTAGTAAGTGGCCCACAAATTCTAGCTTTTATACGTGAAAATCAGAGAATATATCATGTCATAGTTTTCAAGATTTAAGTATCTTGGTTCATCATAAAAAATGACTCGGAGGATACGGAGTGAGATGTTAACCATATAAGAGTCAAGTAGATTGGATGAAGATAAACAATGCTTCTAATATAAATTGTGATGGAAGAGTACAACTCAAGCTTTAAGGAGAAAATATCACGTAGCTATAAGATCTACAATGTTTAGGACAAAGTATTGATGGTAAAGAGCTAAGAAACCGTAAGATAAGTATTGAAGTGATGAGAATGTTACGATATATGGATGATCACACAAAATAGAATAAATTTTTGGGTAGCTTCTATGGAAGATTCTTATGTAGAAATTACTTTTCTTTTAAAAGAGAGATGTATAAACAATGAAACAAAATGATAGCCATAACACAATTATGTGCTTGTATCAATGCCGAAAAGATTTAGTTAAATATTCTACATACTATAATGTGTTATTATTCTTGATACTTAAGCTAGTATAGATATCTATGAGGTTTTTATTTGGGTCTTGACTTGTGGATATTTGAGGCTTGTAATGTGATTGGTTCCACTCTTGGGCTTGACTTGTGGATATACATGGTGGGTAGCCCGGATCGATAGACTTTGATATCATATTAGGTTTTTATCTCGAGTCTAATTAATCCTTACAAAACCAAACTCTATCTTTAATATCATTCTCGTCCAACTTATTACATTTAGGGGGAATTTGTTTCAAGTCGTGCTAATTTATTATTGGGAATAACATTTTGAGGAATATAATTATACCATGGGTATTTTTTGGAGAAGTGTTTGGCTACAACATTCTCATGATAAGGTAGTTATAGGAATAAAAAGTAAAAGTGAAACTAGTCCCTCACATTCGATAAATTACTCCTTCTGTTATAACAAATTAGGGGCTAATTTATCATCAATATAAAAAATGTCAGGGACTAATGTGGGTTTATTTTTTGTCGGGGACTAATTGGGCCGAGAGAAAATTGTGAGGGATCAAATTTGGCCTTCACTCAAAAAATAAAGAGGAGAGATCCGTTGACTCCAGGAGTAAGTCTCCATTGACTTACTCCGCTTAATAACTCGATATCGACATTATATTTCTTCAATCCAACCGTTGAATTCAAAAATCTCATTGAGTAGATCAACTCCACAAATTTTTATAAAAATTCAAAAAATGTAGTTATGTATTTAGACTATTGAAATTCAACGGTTTTTTTAAAAGTTTTTCGTACATTCAATTGAAGTTATAAAAAAAAGTATCAAACGATTTTGATTTTTTGTAAAAATTTGTGGAGTTGATCTACTCAATAAGATCTTTGAACTCAACGGTTGGATTGAAGAAATATAATGCCGATATTGAGTTATTAAGCGGAGTAAGTCAATGGAGACTTACTCATGGAGTCAACGGATCCCTCCTCAAAAAGAAATTAAATATAAATTTTATTATGACACCATGTTGAATAAAAAGGTAAACAAAGAGAAAATGATAGGACATAATACAATTGTTTTATGAAGTGGCATATATTGCGTCCAAAAAAAGGAAGGGGCAATCTTAGAATAGAATTTGATAGAAACTAAAAAGACATTTTTGTTTGTCAAAGTTTAGCGGTCAGAATTCTACTTTTAAAGCGAGCAACAGTAGTTTTGGAGGTTCGAATATCGTCTCTGCATATATAATGTGATGTTGTTATCAATTGAGTTAAATTTATGTGATAGAAACTAGAAAGACAATAACGTATGATAATAATGATTTAATAACAATTAGAGTTTAAATGATATGCACCGCCAATACAAATTAATTTTATACCGATAAACAATAAAAATTGTTCAATCTTCTATATATCATATCAAGAAAGTGGAGTGAAATGGAGTGACATGACGAAAATAAAATATGATTGATTGATAATGTAAAAATATTTTATACCTTAGTGGATCAAGATTGGTATTGAATGACTCTCATGGGTTGGTGCTCACCAACCCTAATGGTTTGGAGCTAAGGAGATCGTCAAATTTTTAATATAAGTAGAATTTCAAGAGGAATAACGAAGAATGATGGAAATTTTTAATTACAAGACCTAAATCATGTTGTATTATGGGAGAGTTTCAGTAATTTTACTGACACATTAGTTCCAGGTCAATCATTGAATTTAAGTAACCATCTTCATTCTCGACACGGAGAATTCAATTTTTCACCTGGAAGTTTTAAACTTTGCCTAAAAAATAAAATGGGGATGTTTTGCTCGTCAACCTAATAAATTTTCCTACAGAAACTAATTGCAATGTGCAACATGATGTTTACTATGATAGTGGCAGTGGCACTGTTGATCCTGATAATGAATCATCAAATGTTGGCTGCAAAACTATTATTGATTAATCAAAGTCACACTAAAACCGGAATCAGAGGAATCAAAGGGTATGTTACACCAAATTGGCTTAGGAGTACACTGGTCACTTGCTAAAGTTGATGCTTACAGTTTTGGTGTGTTGTTACTAGAGATTATTTTATGCAGGAAAAATGTTGAGGGTGATGATGTTAGTGAAGAAAAGAGGATTTTAACTTATTGGACCTATGATTCCTACAAGGCTACAAAATTGGATCTTCTTTTAGAAAATGAATGTGAGGCTGTTGACGAAGGTAATAATAGTAATTGTATATCTGTTTGTTTATCTTTTAATTTGTTACACAAACAAATAATATTTGTTTGTTTATCTTTTAAATCTCCAACTGTGAATCTTCAAACTTCAAATAACAACCTCGTGTCTTGCTTAATAAGTAAACGCGCGTTTGTTTCTTCAATCATTCAAACATGACTTCAAAAGCATAGGGCATGATAAATCTTATGATCATAGAAATATGGATGATTCATTATGCTTAGTCATTATCATAGAAATATGGATGACTTTTATGTTAAGTCACATTCATAGAAATATGGGTGGCTTAATAATGCTTCATAGTCATAATCATAGAAATATGAATGACTTAAAGCAAACAATGAATGCACATGAGCAGCAATCAACTCTGATCAATTGCTTCCGCTACAACAACAAGGTAAAATACTAGGAAAGCTAGTATTCATGGATGAGTGAAATGCCAAATATCCCTATGAAATTTTAAAATTCCTCAAATACCCCCTGAAATTTGGAAATAGGCAAATACCCCCCTGAAATTGTAAAATGTCAATCAAATTGCCCACTGCTCCGTTTATTCCGTCTATTTTGAGCCTTCAAAAGCACATGGTTTAAGTTTTCAGCCTCCTTGCAACCAGGTGAATAACAAGGAACCAAAATAGCAAAACTATCATTACTAGAATCTGTTGGAAGCTAATTCAAACATCCATTATGAAAGGTTGTAATTCAAATGTTCTATCAGATGTTGAAACATCTGTATAACCAGTCTGCTAACAGTTTAAGTCTGTTATGACAGTTGGAACTAATGTTAGTTAGGAGGTTGTTTGGTAGTTTTACAGCTGTAGGTTAGTTGTATATGTTACTTAGGCTATAAGTAACTGTGGTTGTTGTATGTAACACAACTTGCATTGAACTTGTATTCATTTTTCTCTTCCATTAATGATATAACAACTTTTCCTCCTAAATTCCTCTCTCAATTTCACATTAAGTTCTAACAACTGGTATCTAGAGCCTCAACGGTTCAGACCAACAAGATTGGTCAAGAATCATTCTTTCTTCATTGATTCAGATCACTGATCGAAGATGGCAAGTTCATTGGAGAATCTCACCAACAGTTTTGGAGGAAAATTCCAAATTCTTGATAATTCCAACAATTGGGATCGATGGAGCAAACAAATGAAAGTAATCTTTGGATTCCAAGAGGTTCAAGAAGTGATTGAAACATGGATCACACACCTATTGCAGCAAATGCAACTGAGGCTGAACAAACTGCACATAGAGCATTGAAGAAGAAAGATTTCAAGGCCATGTTCTTCATTCATCAATGTGTAGACTTGGTGAATTTCCAAAAGATAGAGAATGCAACATCATCAAAGGAGTGTTGGGACAATCTTGAGAAGGGTCATTCTGGTAATGACCAGCTGAAGCAGGTTCGATTATCCACTTGGAAGAGACAATTTGAATTGTTGCACATGGATGAGAATGAATCCATTAATGCAGAGTATTTCAACAAGATCACCAACATTACAAACCAAATGAAAAGTTGTGGATCAACTGTAAGTGATGGTGACATGGTTGAAAATGTAATTGGAACCTTATCTTCAAAATTTGATTACATTACTGTTGCTATTATGGAAGCAAAAGATGTATCTACCATGAAATTGGAGGAATTACAGTGTTCTTTGGAATGTCATGTACAAAGAATCAATGCAAGGGCAAAGAATAGAACATCTGATCAAGCACTGTGGGCACACACATCAAAGAAGGGAAATGGCAACAAGAACAAGGGTAAAGATCAGTTCAAGAAAGAGAATTCCCAGTAAGAAAGCTCAAAAGAGAATGGTGGTCAAGGTGAATCATCAAAGTCTAATGGTAATGGCAAGGGTAAGAAGTTTATGAATAAGAAGAATATCCAATGTTATAACTGTCATAAGTATGGACATTTTGCTAATGAATGCAGAAACAAGAAAGTTCCAAGATAGTATAATAATAAGGAATCAGAAACAAACATGGCACAAGATGATAATGGTTCAGAAACAGATGTCGTGTTGATGATGACAATTACTGGTGATGATGATGATGATTATGATGAGAAAGGGCAATGTAAGTGGGATACTGCAAGCACAGGCTCACAGTCCACCATACCATTCATTTTTTAAGAAGATAATGATGGTACTGACCCTCCACCAGTAACTGCAAAAATTGAACCAAAGGTAATACATGTTGAAGGAAATATTGAAGGAAATGTTGAAGCACATGTTGAAGCACATGTCAGAAGGTTAGATAGACCTGCAACACCAATAAGAAGATTGTTGGACTTTGATACAATTCCAGATAATTTGAAGACTAATGATGGTGATTTAGTGCATCTGGCATCATTTGTTGACATAGAACCACTGAACTATGATAGTGCAGCCAAGTCAGAAGTATGGTGGAAAGCTATGGAGGAAGAAATTCAGTCCATTGAAAGGAATAACACAAGGGAGCTAGTTTCACTACCTACTGGTAAGAAATCAATTGCGGTGAAGTGGGTGTACAAAGTGAAACCAGATGACACTATAGCAAAGTATAAGGCAAGGTTAGTAGCAAAGAAATTTTTGCAAAAACCTGGAATTGACTTCAATGAGATATTTGGCCCAGTAGCAAGGCTTGAAACTGTGAGATTAGTAGTGGCAATTGCTAATCACTTTGAATGGGATTGTGTTCAACTGAATGTCAAGTCTGCATTTCTCAATGACAAACTTGAGGAGGAAGTATATGTTGAACAACCTCAAGGCTTTATAGTTGAGGGCAAAGAAGATCATGTGCTAAAGCCGAACAAAGCACTATATGGTCTAAAACAAGCACCAAGCTAAGCTACTGCAAAATTGAAGAACAGATGGCTGATGTACTCACAAAGCCACTGAAGTTAGAAAAATTCAAAGATATGAGGAAGATGTTAAATATGTTTAGTATAGAGAATGTTTGAATTAAGAGGGTGTGTTGGATGCTGATTCAAACATCCATTGTAAAAGGTTGTAATTCAAATGTTATATCAGATGTTGAAACATCTGTCTAACCAGTCTGCTAACAGTTTAAGTCTGTTATGACAGTTGGCACTAATGTACGTTAGTTATGAGGTTGTTAGGTAGTTTTACAGCTGTAGGTTAGTTTTATTTGTTACTTAGGCTATAAGTAACTGTGGTTGTTGTATGTAACAAAACTTGCATTGAACTTGTATTCATTTTTCTCTTCCATTAATGAAATAACAACTTTTCCTCCTAAATTCTTCTCTCAATTTCACATTAAGTTCTAACAGAATCATCCTCATCATCATTATAATTGCTTTCAAAATTAGAACCAAGAGGTTCTAATCACCCAATAGACCAATTTGATTCATCGGATTCACGACCAGACAAGAAACACCCATCACCAACATCATACTTTTTATCAATTCTTGTTCCATCCATATTTTCCTCATTAAAATAGACGGAGTAAACGGAGCAGGGGGTAATTTCATTGACATTTTACAATTTTAAGGGGGTATTTGCCTATTTCTAAATTTCATGAGGGTATTTGACGAATTTTAAAATTTCAGGGGGCTATTTGGCATTTTACTCATTCATGGATTGATGAATTGTGTGAAGACAAGATTAAGACCGTCTCATACAAGGAAATCGATCTCAGTCAAAGATGAAGAACACTCAAACACAAGAAGACTGATGACACACAAAGGAATATGAATATCAAGATATTGAAGAACATTGAAGACATGAAGATCTGAAGATTGAAGACAAGTGTTGCACTTTGAAGACTGAAGACTAAAGAGCACATCTAGAGGAAAATTGTTTTAGCCAAAATTTGCTAAAGGGGGATATTGTAGTTAATATGGTTGACTGCATTATATGCTAAAACAAATTAATGTGAAAGTGCAACATGTTGGATAAGATTTCTCATCCTAAGTAGGACATCTTGCCAAGCATCAACAACATGTGGAAGACAAGAGATGACATTTTTTTTAAACAAAAATCCAATTTTTGAAATGACTTAATTTTTTTTTGACAAAGACTTAAATTATTTGCTACTTCCTTATCTTATCATATTTTTTTGGTAAGTTTATCTTATCATATTTCAATACAATCTTCTACTTCTATCTAATATATTAAAATTTATTGCTACTAAATTTACTAATTTTTCCTTATCAGTTTTAATAATATTCTAAGTTTTATATCTTTCATTGTAATTATAGAAAAATATAAAAACAATAAAATAACTACAATAAAAAGATTATATATTTTTTTTATATAAATCTATGAATCTATATGATATATAAAAAGACAATACTTAAATTTGCTATAGCCTTTTTTTTAAATACCATAAACACCCTTAGTAGTTTTTTCCACGCTCTTTTTAACTTCTAAAATCAACCATTTTTTAATTTTTTTTCACACACAAGCAGTTTCTATTCATTTGTTCCATTCTTAAAAAGAGATATATAAAAAATCTAGAATATATAAATTTACATACCTTCGCTGAATAGAAAAATCAAATCACACAGACGGGCACATTACGTCTGGCCACTAGTAATAATAGAAACAAAACAAAAATAATAAAACATTATAGTCAAAAA
Source organism: Trifolium subterraneum (assembly GCA_951799995.1). NCBI lineage: Eukaryota > Viridiplantae > Streptophyta > Magnoliopsida > Fabales > Fabaceae > Trifolium > Trifolium subterraneum. The sequence goes on along the minus strand of OX637461.1, from coordinate 48,774,288 downwards.
AAAAATGCGATAAATTTTTTATAGAAAGAATAAATAAATGAATACGAATAATAATAGGAACAAAACACGTGAATATTACACATATAGATTATAGGAAAAAACAAAAATAATAAAAAAAATTATAGGAAAAGAAAATTTCATGGATATGTCCATTCACAAATAGTTTTTATTAAAGCAACAGAAGAATTAGTTGTCAACTTGTCATCGATCATAAATATAAAAAAATATAGAGCAAATATTTATCATTATACGAAAAAAGAAATTGAATAAATAAATATTTTGTATTAATAGTTATAATTTATTACAAATCATACACAAGACATATATTTTTTACAAATCAATAAGTTTTTTTTTTACTAACAAATCAATAATTAGAAAATATTAAATATAATTTATTTTAAAATATACATGGCACAATAGTTTTAATAAAATAAATTTGTTAATTTAATAAGTTTTACAAAAAAAAGCACAGTAATTTATAACACAATTTTAAATATTTTATTCTATATAAATTTTACACTAATATAATAAAAAATTTAAATATCGAATAGGCTTAATTGCAATTTTAGTCCCCCTATTTTAACAAATTTTGGATTTTAGTCCCCTTATTTTTAAATAAACAATTTTGGTCTCCCAAATTAAAGAAATTATGGATTTTGGTCCCCCTATTTTGAAATAAGCAATTTGGGTCCCCCTATTTAATCAAATTTTGAAATTAGATTCAACATTTTTCTCTTAAGGTTATGGGGCACAATTTTAATATGATGTGACATTTATAAATTTTAAAAAAATAATTTTTACAAAAATAATAATACTTATTTTATTACATTATTTTTATGTCGTGGATTAATATTTCAAATTGATGAATGATACATCATATTAAAATGCGAAAAATCACCTTGAGAGAAAACAGAGGAGCTTAATTTCAAACATTTATAAAATAAGGGGACCAAAATTGCTTATTTAGAAATAGGGGGACCAAAATCCAAAATTTGTTAAAATATGGGAATCAAAATTACTTATTTAAAAAAAGGGGACCAAAATCCAAATTTTGTTAAAATAGGGGGACTAAAATTGCAATTAAGCCTATCGAATAAAAGAGAATCAAGAGAATCGACCAGTGCACGGCTGAACTAGTTAATTATTAACTATAAATTCTTTTAGCATCACAATCCAATCCAAACTTTAACTAGAAATAAAAGATTTTTTTAGATCACTCAAATATTTTGGGCACAAAGAAAATTACATCTTTGAAATTAATTTTTTTTTGAACGACTATTTGAAATTAATCTTTTAAGAGTATTGTTTTCATGCTCTTTTTCATTCAGCATCATTGGGCTGCGGCATTCAATTCATACAGCTCGAGCATTTGGTTAGCCACTTCTGCAAAAAGTAGGTAAACATTAGGAGTTGCATTGAAATAAAAAAGTATAAATTACTGTTATGCTGGCATGATTATACCAATCTACTACAATAGTAGAATACTAAGATACCACCACACTCCAAATAGAGGGAAATATTCAACATGAAATAGAAGATGGAAAAAAGAGAAATGATGATAAGTTGGTACTTAAGTTTCTCATTTCTTTATACCACTAGTATTGAAAAAAAAGAAACCAACCTTCCAATTGGTGTCGGGTGATATTAAACTCTTTCCGCCAGAACTTCTTCCCATCTGATGGGAGCTCAGCGTTTAGAAACTTGGCAGCAAGGAATATGGCTCCAGCTGCAATGCGATGGGGCTTAAATTGCAAGCAAAGAGATGTCCGAAGTCTGCGCATGTCACACCCTAATTTCAGGAAAGGAAATTCAAAGGCCATTGGCCATAACAAAAATGGTATAATCATCATACGATTCATACCCATCATTTACGAAATTCTTAGCAATTTGAGCAAGGGGGGCATTTTGAGCAACTTTAAATTTCTCTATTGCCTCAACAAGAGGTTTATAAGGATGGTGCACGTTAAGATCAAAACCAAGAGTTGCAAGAACAAGCTTCTGTGCAAGTAGAATTAATTCCTCCTGCTGCTCATACACTTCCTGTTTCATTGCATGAGAAAAATTTATATTACATGATGTAGGAAGAAAATTAAACCTTCAAAAGAAATTCACATTCAGTTAAACAAAGAACAAAAAGGTGATCAAAATCAACCCAGATACACTTCCAGGGCCATTTTTGCATGTAAACAAAACAATTAAATGCATGCGAAAATAACAGTCAAATTCAATCTAGATACAACTTGCAAATAATTTTTTTGCCTGCAGTATCCCCTCCTGGCAGCAGGGACAAATACATTACATGACAGAAATGTAAACATTTCCACTATAACAGATGTTAGGTTTAAGTTTGTTACTTAAAAAGATACTTACCACAGCACCTAAATCAAACGGCTGCATATGAAACAGTATATCAACAGGTAGTTCATATTTATCAAAGGGAGGAAAGATTCCTTGATAATAGAAAAGTGGTGTTAATAGCAGGGAAGGGAACAATTAGAGAAATCGGTCTATTAATATAAAGCTGTTGATGGATAGTTTTTTTTCCAAAACCTAAATCACATACAATTCTTAACCATTTATCTAGATTGGATTTCAAAACCAAACCATATTCCCTCTGAAACAGGTACCAAATCCAATTTCAAAACCAGTTTTGTCAGAATATTGATTTCCAATTCAGTTTTGTGAATTTCCCACTACCTCAAAAACCGGCCTTTTTTTTCGTTGTATCTCACTCGACAGAATTATACACCCCAGGATCCTTCATAATGCCAATGAACAAATCAGAAAAGCCATCCCTAGTGTACTCACCACACCCACCGGGGCAGAATTCCCCGGCCTCGCAGACACCTCAGGGCTATGTCAAACTCCCACTTCAACGACCACAACATCAAGACTCTTGATGCTGTGGATTTTAGTTTATAATAATACATTTATATATGTGAAAAATTAATGTGGATTAATAAACTTGAATTACTGAAAAAGTTAATAGATTTATAATTTAATCAAAGTACAAATTTTAATATATAATAACAATAGATGTAAAAATATTATTCATATTTACTTAGATAGGCCGGCCTAGTAGGCTTAATAGGCTTTTTTATTGGCCTAGAGCCTGGCCTTTTTAGCTAAATAGGCCTATAAAAAAGCCTTGGCCTGCTCTATTTAAATAAATAGGTTGACCTGGCCTGAGCCTATGTAGGCTAGGCCGTAGGCTTATGTAGGCCGGTCTGGCCTCTTTCCACCTCTAATCAAGAGTCCTCGAAACCAGGATCTGACCGGAGCTTTTCCAACTCCAGTATCTTCCTGGAAAATTCGTTGCAAAACAAACAGGATGGGGTAACACTAATTGTACTGCTGCTGGATTTGGTGTTGCAAAATCTGAATGTGTGTAACTGTATGGGAATGGAGGAATGAATCTTGAGTGAGCAAAATTTTGACCATGAATAGAGATTCAAGTTAGGATTATGTTTGTAATTTCGATTTCTGACTGCAAAGGAGTGTACTGGAATTCAGCAAGAGTAGTGGAACAGAGAGTAACAAGAGAGAGTGAAAATCAGACACCCAAGTTTGAATATGGACCTCAACTTCACCAGTCAGGTTTACTAAATCAGATAACCCAACTACAAAAAAATAAACGAAATGGGACACTCATGCCTATGGTTGTGCTACGTGGCCAAACAGTTAGATACTTAGTTAGGAACAGGATAGTTAAGTTAGTTACTTAGTTAGCTAGGTGGCCGAACAGTTAGATAATTGAGAAACAGGAGGGAGGAAAGAGACTCGGAAAATTGGATAGCTTCTGTGAGAAAGGGGAAACCCTTGGATGAGACAACTCCCATCCTGCATGTTCAGCTATGGAGTCAAGTATTGAAACTTCAGAAACATAAATAGAGTTTCTCAGCATTCATATCTATGAAGCCTAGAAGAATGTGGCCATGGTAGACAACACAAAACAACTTCTTGTATGCTTGACGCAGAAGTGTAGACAAAGAAACTCAGAAGAGATGGGGTTTCTCTGCCCATGCATACACAAGTTGAATAACAGGAAGGAGCAGCACAAATGCAATAAGGAATACCAATCATTCCGAGTTTCAAAGGACAATATCCTCAAGGCTGGATTCCTAGTGCTGAAACTTTTCAGGAACAGACAATTAAACAAGCACAGAAAGTTCTTCTCATGCGTCAGGGACACAACACTGCTCAATATAATCAAGTGGTTGAGGATGGAAAAATCTCTAGAGTGATTAAGGACTAAGGATGCAAAAAATAGATCAAACAGTAAAGAAGCAACAAGTAGTCAGACTATTAATAACATAAAAGAGGATTTACAGAGAAAACGAATTCCTACTGCCAAAAGCTGGGCTCTTTATAGAGAGGTACTGCACTCTATTCAAAACTTACTCAAATGAATGCCAAAAATACCTTTCTCCCCACCTCTTTTGATTATATGATAATCGAATTCCACTCATGATTCCCTATTTTACTCGTTTTCTGCCAGCACAGCATTTCAGGCATTAACTCACTTCATTTTTGCCCAATACCTCCTGGTTTACACCTTCCACGCCTTTGGGGAGATGACCAGCAGGATTTTCAAGAGGGTGGCATTAGGTTAGTTGGCAATGGAACAATTATAGAATTTAGTTAGTTAGTTGGATTGGAGGGGATACCATCTTGATCAATGGGGTAATGATAATGAGGATAGAAAATGGAGGTTTAGAAAATAAAATAGTTTGTGTGAAGGGAGAATCCCTCGTGAAGGAGGGAGTATAATTCTCTCCTTGTATGTTTCGATTTTGAACCTGTCTAATCTAAAATGAGGGGATGCAATTTTAGAGGGTAAAGGACATATTACAATGATAACCACAACACTTGAAATTTTAATTAGTACATGCAAATGAATAACAAACTATGAAGTCGTTTAAATCCAGATCATTGATTGCAAATGTTACAATTCTGCAATTTAACCCCTTCATTTGGAGGAGCCAAATCCTCATCCCATTCACTATTGATAGATTCACTTGTTTCTTTCTATCTTTCTTCCTATTCTTCAATTCTTAATCATGGGGTTTGTAACATTAGAACATATTAAGTGGCATACCTTCTGTTTGATTCTTTGAACTGCTGTTGGATCCCTCCTCTTTATAATTTCATATGAAACAAGGATTACATCTTTCAATGGGCGAGGAGTTTCTTCAACTTCGCCAGCAAGAAACATGCACACTGTTGCAATGGTCTGCAAAACATTGTAACTTATTAATTATCAGTGTGTCTTCTAACTTAATATTTCATCCTACATACTATTAAACCATTTTTTATTTTTATTTTTGAATAGGACATACTATTAAACCATGCATCCTGTGAAAACATAAAAACAATTAATGACTAGGCACTCAGACATATATCACAATCAGAAGTACATGTCCATGGACTCAAATAAATGCTGAAAAAAGTAGGAAGCAAAACAGAGAGAAGTTAAAAATAAGAGTAGATCCATAAGTTTTCCAAATGATGAAAAAGGAATACAATACAGACAAAAACAATAAATCAGCTGTAGAATTTTTTGTTCAAAACAATACAACAAAAGCATAAGACTAAATATTCTATAAATAGCAAAGGAAAAACTCAAACAACTGGCAAGATATGAAGTGGGCTGATGACCAACATAGAACAATTCTACAACTGCGATTTATATTTAGCTATAACAATAATCATATTATAAGGAAAGTCATTAAACTGAATTCTTAAAATTCATTTCTATCCTCTTGTTCAAAAAAAATATTCATTTCTATCCTGATATGCTATGAGGGTACAACCTAACAAAGCATATACACCCTTTCAATTCGCAGTTCCCTACCTCATACACGGCTCCCACTGGATGGGACACCTTACTGGATATTTTTATTTTTCTGGCTATTTGTGACTTTAATTGGAAGAATTTTGCTTCTAACTTTGATTATGTGAATCGCCAAATTGAACCTATTTTTGACCATTATATAAATGTGTGGTTGTGTGTTGGTGTCCTACATATTGGACATAACAGCGTCTATGTGCCTAGATTGTCTCGGGTGTCTTGTTTGTATTGTATCCATGGTTCAAACACTAAAAAATAGTGCACCAGTTTTTAACTGCCAAAGTTAGATACATAAGCACTACAATAAGTATAGCACAAAAAGTAAATAAACCAATCTTCAACAATAAGCCATTTGTTTTAACTTTTATCAGCTTGGAGATATAAATAATTGAAGCATGTTATCCTTTAATGTTTTTCCTTATAAATTTACAAGAATACATTAATGTCCACACTATCGTATTTTAGTTTGACTAACCACAATATCCCGCATACATAAAAGATAGTGCACAATTGCTGTCACATAAAAGATAGTGCACAATTGTTGTCACAACAGCAAAAAAATTAAAATATAACACCCAACAATCTATATTAATTATCCAGCCAAAAATGGATATGCATCAAATTTATTTACATTTCAATCAGATAGCAGTTACCACCATAAATGTGAGTTGTCATAACAAATTAGAGACTCACCCTCCAATCATTCTTTGCATGGGACTTCCGAAGAAAGAATCTATGACAAAAGATTAGTGCTGTTGCAATAGTTTCTTGAGGTCTGCATCAGATTTAAATCAGTATCAACATCAGGATAAATGAAGGTAAGTAACATCATCGCCATTTATTAGTAATTTAAATATGATAAGAAACAAATTTTTCCATAAATCTCTAGCAATATAATTTATAAACATGTTAAGTCACTCTCTAGCAATATAATTTATAAACATGTTAAGTCACTATGATAATCCTAATGAGCTCCAATAAACAAACAAATCACATAGAAAACAATCTTACCTTCTGTACAAATTTAAAAATGATTTGCCAGGGTACATTAATACCAGTTGAACATAGAGAAACCAAGCATACTTGCAATGATGCACATGTCTTAAAATGGAAAATAAATAAAAGCAGCTTATTGCTTGCAATTAAGATAGTTTATCTAAGGCTACTGATAAGAACTCACACTTTAAGTCGCATGCCTAAATCTTGCAGAAATGTACAGTATGATTTGCGTAGGTAAGTTTCTTCCATCAAATCTATGCCATCTGCTAGGGATGGTGAATTTTCTTCAATCTCCCTCCTTGTAAAATACCATGTGCCATCCTCTTGATCCATCCTAATGAGAAACAAATAATAAATACACTAATCACTAACGTGCAAGACAAGCAACATAACGATTATAATTTATAATCCCCAATTAATTTAGCAAGGTCATTTTTCTTTACTCTTGATATAAATGATTGATTCTACAGTAAATGTATACAAAAAGAAGTAAATGTATACAAAAAGTAAACAGCTTAATTAAGCAATTATATGATAAGCACTTATCATATAAAAACTTACAAAAAGGTTATTTCCATCATCAAAAGCTTACAGAATTAAACATCACATAATATCTGTATAAGATCTTTTAATAAACTATCTTGCAATACTCACGAAAACAAGCTCAAAACCACTAGTAGACATATCATAATCTATTTTCATTAGTTCTTTTGAATGACCCTAATGGCTATAATTTGTTACTTATCACATTAGTCAATCTCAGATTTGGGAAATTTATTCTCACTAAAATAGTAAGCACCTATGAAGCATGGACATAGATACGAACACCGGACATGACACAAACACTAACACATCTACACTGATCATAATTTGTGAAAATGACATAACATCCCACTGATAATAATTCTTGAAAATGACATAATTAAGTGTAATTATAAGTGCGACACATGTCCGACACGAGACACGGCTAATCTGAGGAGTATTCGTGCTTCATAGGTCGGCACAAATATCACATATTCTCTTATAACACTATGATTCTTCATTCACTAATATATGAACATGCATGTATACAACAATGAACTTCACATCAATACCAACAATTCATCATCTTTAATAACCCATATCAAATGTCTATAGAAATATGATTAAATTATCAAATCATAAAAAACTTTAAAATTAATAAAGTAAAATAAAAAACTAAGAAACAAACAAGATACTAGTTCATAGCAATTTGTAGTAAAACTAAACAGAAATTAAAAAAAAAAATACTAGTGAAACATGAAAGCGAACACTAATTTATTTATCGAAAATAAAAAGTAAAACAAAACCAACTTAACAAGCTGAAAATTACATGAGCAAAAGGCGTTTAACCGTTACCTGAAGTTGAATTTCAGTGTCGGAGAAGAATTCGATGAGAGCGACACGAAGTTTCTCGGCGAGCAGTGGGAAGACGAAACCAAAAATCAGGGAAGAAGTTGTGGCGCGACAGTGTGCGTGAGAAATAGCGAGAGGTTTTGCCTTAAAAGAAAGTTATACTCCCTCAATCCCAAATTGATTGACACAGTTGATTGTTTCACGCATGCATATGCATAACTTTAACAATTGATTATTTCACGCATGCATATGCATAACTTTAACGATTAATATTTTTAATTGTATTATAGTAAAAATTATAAAAATTTGATATTTTAAAAATACTAATCGAGAGTTCGAGACGAATCGAACAACATCTTATATGCTCAAAACAATATGTGTGAATAGTGCAATATAGTCAAATTTATTTTTATTTATTAGTAGAAAAATATGGTCAAAACAATACGTGTGAATAGTGCAATATAGTCAAATGTGTCATTCAATTTGGGACGGAGGGAGTATTATTTAATTTTTTTTAATAAATATCTCAACAAATATTTGTTTTTATTTTTAAAACAAATTTGTTTTTATTTTTTCTATTTTAAGTGATTATTGAATTTTGTGTGTATATCTACAAATATTTTTTTTTGGACAAGATCTCCACAAATATTTAATTCTATTTTGTAAATATATTCATTTTCTTTTTGTTAGATACTCCCTCCGTTTTTTTATAAGTGTTCATTTAAAATAGTAACAACAAATTAAAAAAGTCTATTTTTGCACCTTATTTTCCTATTATATCCTAATTTAATCCACCAATAAATTCATATTTTTTTTCACACACTTTTTGTTTTCAATAAATTTAATATATTATGTAAAAAAAATAATATATATATATATATATATATATATATATATATTTGACATGATATGTTATGTACCAAAAAATAATTTTAAAAAAATAATATTTTGTTTTCCAAATATATAACATTAATTAGTTTTATTGAAAAATATAAGAATAATTGACAAATCGTAGCCTTAAAATACTAAATAAACAGTTAATTAGAAACGCTCTGACCAAACTGGACAATTAAAAAAAAAACGGAGGGAGTAGATATCGTTCAACAAACTATTAACACAAAAAGCTTTCAGCAACTTTTTTATTACCAATACGAAGTTCTACGACGGATAGCGATTATTAATCTTTATTGGCGAATCAATTGGCCACGGGATCTCCTAACCAATTTTTTTTCCATATGCATAAGTCAGGAATCGAATTTCTGACCACATGTTTAAAAGGACCACAACCATTTGCACTTGGACCAGTTCATTGTTGAAAGGGTAATTCAATTACCAAAGGCCTAGCGAGTTCAGACCCTCTGAATATAGCCTCTGAACTCCCTAAGTCTCTGGTGATTGAATTACTCTTTTAACATAGAGAAATCTATATTTAGTTAAATGGATCAAAAACATATTTAATTCAAAATTTAAACTAATTATTATAAACGGTCAACAAATTGTTCTTGATGAAAAGATTCAATATCCTTATGTCTATTGCTGTTCCTCTCGGTATGACCTAGCCTGCTAACCATGCTCCGATCTTCAACATAATCACAATGATTATTGTGTTGAGACCCAGGGCCATAATTATGTCTCTGCTTCCCCTCCACCACTCTATCAGGTGAGCTCCCTGCTTTCCTCCTGCGGTTGCTTGACTTGGGTGACGGAAGGCCTACACTAACGTCATCAAAAGCTGACACCTCACCTTCTTCCACAGCATGATCTTGGAGTGATGGCAGACCCTTTACCCCATGAGGTTGCTCATCTGCATGATCTTGATGTCTCCCATGAATGTTTTCATAATCTGATCTATCTGAGAGCTTAGACCAGCTTTGCCTTCTATCTTGCTTACTCTTCTCACTCTGAGGAGCAGCATATTCTATATCTTCCAGTTCCCTCTCAATGAGATCATCGTCATCCATGAAATCTGTTTTTTTGGTTATATGACCAGCTGCTTTCCTTCGTTTTTGTATTGCAGCTTTGTACTTGTCTGTATCAAAATTTGTAATGGCTTCTCGAGGAGGCCGGCTAAGTATACTACCATCCTTATCATCTAGGTTTCTACTGTAATGCTTATCTTTCGATTCAGCGTGTTCTTTAGTTTCAGTTCTAAGAGTATTGCTTTCATGCTCTTTTTCACCATTATCACACTGAGATCTCACCACATCTAGTCCTTGCAGTGCTAGTGAGTTTTGCTCCTCAGAATGTTGAGTAATTTTGACATCATCTTCCACACTTCGTTTCATTTCTTTGGGCCCATGATCACTACTCCTACCAGGATTAGAGATGGAGCGCCCAACACGGTAAGCAACAGATGAATCAAGTGTGGTCGTAGAAGATGCAGTCTTGGATGTTTCAGGTCTCGAACTAGTGCCTCCAGTCTGGGAATTACTGTTTGCGGCTGCAGTTTCATTGTTACTATTTGGAGCTTTTACAGTGGTCCAATTGGAATTCCCACCAACTGTAGCTCCTTCAGCATCATTGGATTGCGGCATTCGCTTTTGTTCATAAAGCTCGAGAATTTGGATACTCACTTCTGCAAAAAGTAGGTAAATATTGGGAGTTGCATTGAAATAAAAAAGTATAAATTACTGATTTTTGAACAAAAGTATAAATTACTGTTATACTCAATGTTGGCATGATTATACCAATCTACTTCAATAGTAGAATACTAATATACCACCACACTCCAAATAGAGGGAAATATGCAACATGAGTTAGAAGATGGAAAAAGGGAAATGATGAGTTAGTACTTTTGTTTCTCATTTCTTTATATACCACTAGTATAGGAAAAAAAAAAGACACCAACCCTCCAATTGGTGTGGGGTGACATCAAACTCTTGCCACCAGACCTTCTCCCCACTTGATGGGAGCTTCACTTTTAGAAGCCTGGCAGCCACAAATATGGCTCCAGCTGCAATGTGATGGGGCTTAAATTGCAACCAAAGAGATGTCCGAAGTCTGCGCATGTCACACCCTAATTTCAGGAAAAGAAATTCAAAGGCCATTGGCCATAACAACAATGGTTTAATCATCATACGATTCATACCCATCATTTACGAAATTCCAAGCAGCTTGAGCAAGTTCATTTTGAGCAACTTTAAATTTTTTCATTGCCTCAACAAGAGGTTTATAAGGATGGTGCACACTAAGATCAAAACCAAGAGTTGCAAGAACAAGCCTCTCTGCAAGTAGAATTATTTCCTTCTGCTGTACGTACACTTCCTGTTTCATTTTTGCATGTAGGAAGAAAATTAAAACTTCAAAAGAAATTCATATTCAGTTAAACAAACAACAAAAAAGTGATCAAAATCAATCCAAATACACTTCCTGGGCCATTTTGCAAGTAAACAAAACAATTAATTGCATGCAAAAAATTTATATTCCTTGAGGTAGCAAAAAAATGAGATTTTCAAAAAAGTGTACTGCAATTCAGCAAGAGCAGTGGAACTGAGGGAACAGAGAGTAACAAGAGAGACAGAAAATCAGACAACCAAGTTTGAATATGGACCTCAACTTCACCAGTCAGGTTTACTAAATCAGACAACCCAACTACAAATAAGAAAATAAACAAAATGGGCCAATTCCGCATATGGTTGTGCCTATGGCCTTGTTAACTGGTTATTCTGTTTATCCCTGGATATTAGCTAAGAACAGATAGTTGAATACATAGTTAGCTAGGTGGCAAAACAGTCATATAAATGAGAGAAACAGGAGGGAGAAAAGAGATTCAGAAAATTAGATAGTTTCTGCGAGAAAGGGGAAACCCTTGGATGAGAGAACTCCCATCCTACCTGTTCAGCTATGGAGTCAAGTATTGAAACTTCAGAAACATAAATAGAATTTCTCAAGGTGTCCTGCGAACACAGCATGCATATCTCTATGAAGTCTAGAAGAACGTGGACACGGCGGACAGCATAAAACAACTTGCATGCTTGACGCAGGAGAGTGTAAACTAAGAAACTCAGAAGAGATGGGGTTCCTCTACCCATTCACTATTGATAGATTCACCTATTTCTTTCTATCTTCCTTCCTATTCGTCAATTCTTAATTCTTAATCATGGAGTTTGTAACATTGGGACATATTAAGTGGCATACCTTCTGTTTGATTCCCTGAACTGCTGTTGGATCCTTCTTATTTATAATTTCATATGAAACAAGGATTACATCTTTCAATGGGCGGGGAGTTTCTTCAACTTTGCCAGCAAGAAACATGCACACTGTTGCAATGGTCTGCAAAACATTGTAACTTATTAATTATCACTGTGTCTCTAACTTAATATTTCATCCTACATATTATTGACCATGCATCCTGTGAAAACATGAAAACAATTAATGACTATGCATGCAGGATCAGCAAACTGCGCAATTTTTACAACTTCGTTCCGATCCATAAGATAGAGTAGGACTAGGACAGTGATTTGTTTTAATTTTATCAACTTGGGGATATAATAACTGATGCATTTTATCCTTTAATGTTATTCCTTATAAAAGATAGTGCAAAAGTGTCTATGACAAAAATAGATATACATCAAATATATTAACACTTCAATCAGATAACAATTACCAACATAAAATGTGAGTTATCATAACAAATGACAGACTCACCCTCCTGTCATTCTTTGCATGGGACTGCCGAAGAAAGAATCTATGACAAAAGACTATTGCTGTTGCAATAGTTACTTGAGGTCTGCATCAGATCAACATCAGGATAAATGAAGGTAAGTAACATTATCGCCATTTATTAGTAATTTGAATATGATAAGAAACAAATTTTTCCATAAATCTCTACCAAGATAATTTATAAACATGTTAAGTCATTATGATGATAATCCTAATGAGCTCCAATAAATAAACAAATCACATAGAAAACCAAGGATACTTGCAATGATGCATAATTCTTAAAATGGGAAATAAATAGAAGCAGCTTATTGCAGTTAAGATGGTTTATCTAATGCTACTGATGAAAACTCACACTTTAAGTTCCTTGCCTAATTCTTGCAGAAATGTACAGTAAGATTTGCGTAGGTAAGTTTCTTTCTTCAAATTTATGCCATCTGCTCGGGATGGTGAATTTTCTTCAATCTCCTTCCTAGAAAAATACCATCTTTGAGAACCAACTGGATGTGCTCCTTGATTAGAGACATCACCAAGCAACAATCCAGCCATGAATTGAAAGCTGATTAAACTTAGTTTTGATGTATATTGTATACAAATTTCACAATGTGATGACTACGACTCTAATATCCAAATTTTCCCTGTCCAATAAATACACAAATGAGAAACAAATAATAAATACACTAATCACTAATGTGCAAGATAAGTAACATGATGATTATAATCCTCGAATTATGTTAGCAAGGTAATTTTTTTCTTCACAATAATAAATATACTAATTTTTTTAATGCTTTTGTGGGCCAACAATAGGCCCATAGGGGGCCAAGATTAAAATTAAAGAATATGCGATTGGGCCTAAAAATAAACAAAAACAAATCTACTAAAGTGGGGCTTAATATTTTGGGGCTTAACATGGGGCCCTTTAATATAGGGCTTTTTGACAGCTTTACTCCCCCTAGGACGAATCGTTCGGGAAAACTCGAGTTCGATTCATGATGAGAATAATTCTTGGTTAGACTTTACTTATCTCGCAGTCGAACTCTGGATTACCAGGGGCCCCTTCCCCTAGGAACCAGAGGGTTAATACCAAAAAATAAATACACTATCACTAATGTGCAAGATAACATAATGATTATAAATTTATAATCCCCAATTATGTTAGCAAGGTCAATTTTCTTTACTTTAATCTTGATATAAATGATTGATTCTACCGTAAATGTATAGAAAAATAAAACAGCTTAAATGTACCAAAAAAATAAAATAAAAAATAAAACAGCTTAACTAAGCAATTATATGATAAACACTTATCATATAAAAACTTAAAAGAGTTATTTCCACTGTCAAAAGCTTACAGAATTAAACATCACATAATATCAAAACCAGTTCTTTTAATAAACTATCTTGCAATACTCATGAAAACAAGCTCAAAACCACTAGTAACATATCATAATCTATTTTCATTAGTTCTTTTGAATGACCCTAATGGCTATGATTTAGGATTTGTTACTTATCATATCAGTCAATCTCAGATTTTGGAAATATATTCTCACTAAAATAGTGGGTGAAGCACAGAGACGGACACGGGAGATGACACGAACACTTACATGCCGACACCGATAATAATTTTAAAAAATAATATAATTAAGTGTAATCATAAATGTATGTATCATGTCGTAAGTGTTGTGTTGGTGTCCGATAGCGACACGTGTCCAACACGAGACACGCTAATATGAGGAGTGTCCGTGCTACACAAATATCATATATTCTCTTATAACTATCATTCTTCATTCGCTAATATATGAACATGTATGTATACAACAATTCATCATCTTTAATAACCCATATCAAATGTCTATAGAAATATGCTTAAGTCTTAAATTATCAATCACAAAAAAATTTAAAATTAATAAAGAAAAGTAAAATAAAATAAGAAAACTAACAAACAAGATACAAAACCAACTTAACAAGCTGAAAATTACATGAGCAAAAGGCGTTTAACCGTTACCTGAAATTGAGTTTCAGTGTCGGAGAAGAACTCGATGAGAACGACACGAAGTTTCTCGGCGAGCAGTGGGAAGACGAAACCAAAAATCAGGGAAGAAGTTGTGGCGCGATAGTGTGCGTGAGAAAAAGAGAGAGGTTTTGCTTCAAAAGAAAGTTATTATTATTATTTTTTTAATACATATCTCAACAAATATTTGATTTTATTTTTTAAACAAATTTGTTTTTATTTTAAGTGATTATTGAATTTTGTGCGTATATATCTCAACAAATATTTGTTTCTATTTGATATATACTGCACTTATTTTCTTTTTAGATAGATATCTTTCAACAAACTATTAGAAAAAAAATCTCAAGCAATTTTTTTATTATTATGATATTGGTGCGAAGTTTCTATCACCGTTAACGATAATTAATCTCTGTTAGGGAATTGATAAAGAACACAAGGTGAATTCTCCTAACCGAATTTTCTTAATATTTAGTGTACTTAATTAATTTATATTTTAATCATATATTACTTTTTTTTTATATTTTATTTTAGTTTCTAATATTTAGTATCCTTAATTAATTTGTAATTTATTTTTATTATAATTTATTTCAATCAATTTAATATTTTTATTTTTTTTGAAATTCAATATTTTGTCACCTTCACATTATTCTATTTCTTGTTTTTTTGCTAAAAACTTTGTTTTCTACTATTTTTCAACTAGTTTAGATCTCCGGAGCATTGCTCAGGTTAGACATCAAATAAATTATAAATTTGTGGGCGCGAATAAACATATATCACATTTATATAGAGATAAGTTTAAGGATGTTATAAGGGCATTGTAGTGTGACAAGTTACTCCATCATTTCTCGTTCAACAACATTGAGAGATTCCATTTTTCTCTTTTTCTCTTTTTTCTTTTGAAGGGTGCTTATGTCTTTTCTTATTCTATATTATTTAAAAGGTTATCTATGTTTTTCAATTGTTTATGAATGTGATATATGTTTAAGAAGTTACAGAGATATAGAGGGTGGAAAATACTCTTTCATTTCTGGTTCAACAACAATGAGAATTTTTTCTTTCTTTCTCTTTCTGTTCTTTTTTAAAGGCGTTTTTATGAGATTGATATTATTTAAGTTATTTGAGTATAATGGGGTATAATGGGATGTGGAAAGTACTCCCTTGTTCCCCTTTAAATAACATCTCTCTCTCGTCCCAGTCTCCTACGAATCTGTAGGGACTCCATAAAAAAGTAATTGTAAATTCTAAATATGCTATTTTTCAAATGAATATTAACATACTTTAATCACGTTCCTATTCTCAAACTTTTTTGTTGTCAATGTACCACAAAGAAACAATCTTCACGCATGAGCGTCAAATGAGAAAATTAATTTGTGAATCTCTACTCATATTGATCAATTAACATTCATAAAAAGGTTTGAACGAAGGTTTACAAAAATTTAAAATTGGAATTTGTAAAAAATGAAATTCTGGCACCTACTAGGGACAGATGTTAAGACAGAAGCTATAGCAATTGTCGTACGTAATCAGTTGTAATGCTAAGACAAATGCTCTAGCGTATGTCCACAGTAGAATATAATCAACAAGTATAAGCAACAGACAAAGAAGTAAGTAACACAGAGAATTGTTAACCCAGTTCGGCGTAAACAACGACCTACTCTGGGGGCTACCAAGCCAGGAAGGAATCCACTATAATAGATCTAGTTCTAAGCCCACAGCAAACATCCAAGTTTACGACTTATCTCCTAGACTCTACCCGTGCTAACTCAACCTAGGAACTCCTAAGTTTGAGACCCCGTCTCACTTCCTTTCTATCACAAACCTTGTGATTATAACAGTTCAACAAACGATGAGGTTTCACTAACCAAACAAACAAACAATCTCCGTGCTTAAAAGCTTGGTAAAAGTTTCACAAAAATACAAACCAAACAGGCCTAAGCTTGTGTTATAGAATCCACAAGAAAGGCTTACAATAAACAAGACTCAAACCCTAAAACTATATTCTTGAAATACGGCTTCAGTAGTCATTTAGGTTTTAGTCTTCACATATTTATATGACCTGAGTTAGCATGGGCTAGGTCTTCATATTGGGCTTTAATCTTCAGCTGTCCTTTTGCAAAGTCCAGCACACATGTAATGGAAAGAATCACTTGTTTCCATAAATGGCGTAACAACTTCTGGAAAGTATCTCTTGGTCCAGCCGCCTAATAAACCCTTGTTTAAAGGCGTGCGTCTTGATAAGCAAGTAAGGCGAAAATAGTGCTTCAGATAATCTTCAAAGATATGGCGCGCAAATAGAGCATTAAATACCGGCATGACAGATGTTGTACCCACATGCTACGGCATCTGGTCCAACATCTTGCTTGAACATGTTTTTGCAAAATGAGGCCAACATACAAAACACCAACAAAAAAATTCTATATATTATAAAATATTAAAATTATATCAATTTATTTTAGGTTTCCGGTAGATTTCATGAGCCGGAGGTAATTCTAATGAAAGTGTGAAGAACACTCCCACAATCGGAATTCAAATTTTAATTAGCGTATTTTTAATAGTGGTGTGAGAAGTGTTCCCTATTTTCCATTCTTCACCATTGAGACTCTCTGTCTGTCTGTCTATCTCTCTCTCTCCCTCTTCTGTTAGATAGGAACTCTTTGGATATTTTAATCGAACACTTTACAAGAATAATTAAGATGTCATGCCTAGTGTTATGGTCAAAATTATTTTACTTTTTACACGGGCTTAGGCTCCATTTGGCCCCACTTTTTTTAGCTTTAAATTCTCTTTTTAATCAAAAGTTAGGCCAAACACAATTTTAACAAAGCTCTTAACAGTAAAAAGCAGATTTGTTTGCAATGATCTCGCTTTGAATCCCACTGAAGGCTCATTTTATTATTTTTTTCATTTTTTAGGTTGTTTTCATTTAAATATTATTAGTTGTTATTATCTTTTTTTAAATTTTTTATTTTTGGTACAAATCTTTTTTTAAAAAAATATATTTTACTAAACAAATTTTAGATTAAAGATAACTTTGAAGTTAAAAAAAACAACAATTACCAAACAACTTTTGCTCTGTTTTTGAAAGTTCTTATTTTCACTTTTAACTTTCAGTCAGCTTCTGAGACCTAAAAAAGCCGGGTCAAACGGACCCTTAATTTAGTTCTTCACACTATAAGAAATTACTCTCTTCTGTTAGATATAATTTCTTTTGAAAATATAATTGAACGTTTTACAAAAATAATTAAGAAGTGAGACTTTAGATTATGGTCTCAATTAATTATGTTGGAAATTGCCTTGAAAACAAGGAAGACGCTTCTGACTTTGCGCTCCAGGTGGAGGTTTTCCGCTCCAGGCGAAAGTTTTGGAAATTTGGATGATTAGTTTCTGTCTTTGCGCTCCATGCGGAAAAACGTGCAGTATATATAAAGTGTCACGTTTTCAGTCATTTTTAAGTTGTTTTTCTAGGGTTTTTCACCAACAAGAAGGCTAGGGTTTAAGAAGGTTTCTCTTGGGTCATCTTTAGGGTTGGGGTACTCTTTCTAACACCTTGGAAACACTATCATTGAAATCTCTTGGTCACGGGATGAGATTTAGGAAAATGGTAGAATTAGGGAAGATCTAATTTCTTGTAACTCTTTTGAGAATCTTTGTGTAATCAAGAACTTGAGTTTTATAGTGGAATGGAGAGCTTCTCTCTCCCCAGAGTAGGTTGTTTTAACTGAACTGGTTAAACAAATTAAATTTATTTGTGTTCTTTATCTTTTTGCTTGTTTTATCTTGTGTGTGATTTATAGTCCATTCCTAAATTGTTTTGGTTGCTTAATTAATTCATTTGCTCCACACAGTAAAGGTTATTGGTGTAGTTTCTTCGGATTCACAACAAGTTATTCCCACCGTAAGAGATCACCCTTCATTCGTTAGATCAAATTCCTTTTGATATTTTAATTGAACATTTTACAAAAATAAAAAAACTAAGATGCGAGGCCTAAAGGTATAGTCTCAATTCCTTTACTCATTACATTAGTTTCATTTAGTTCTTCACACCTTAAGAGATTACACATATTCCGTTATACCAAATCTCTTTGAATATTTTCTACTCTCTTACTTTTTATGCGTGCATTAGCCTATATTTATAGTAGATATAAACATTTGTTTTGAAACATAACTAGTTTAAAAACAAACATAACCTTTTTTGAAGAAGCTAAATTAGCTCACCCAAATTGGTACTAAAGAGAATCGAACTTGAGACCTTAGGAAGGAACACACTCCTAGCTCCCAAGCCAATACCATCAGGCAAACCCAAGTGAGTAAAAACAAACATAATCTTACTTTGTTATGAAATATATACAATTAAAAAAAAATAATCTCACTTTATTTGGAAACATATCCACTTTAAAAACATACAAATCTCGCACAAAATAACCTCAAAATAACTTGATTAAGAGCCCTTTGGATTGATTTATTTTGAAGCTCAAAATAAGTTTTTATGTTAATTCATTCTCACAATGAGGCCTACACCACCCTTGACAATTTGAAGACATTTACCCAACAACTATAGAGAAAAAACTACATAAGTTAATTTGCACGTGGTACCCACAACTCAATTTTCACTAACTTATTTTACATGCATATGACTTGTTCTCGTTAGTTATATGATAAATATCTCCAAATTATCAATGAATTCTCCAAATGATATGAAAATAAAACAGAAGGCAATATAACCAAAATATTGAGTTCAAGTGGTTATTGAGTTTTCCCTAGGACGAACTCGGGTTCACAGTAGGCAATGTTAAAATATCTTTTAAGGAAACAAGTTTTAATTACAATGTTACAGAACCATAAAGATAGGGGCTTGGGGGAACCACAACTTCAACATTTCCTTCTAACATCAGTAAGACCTCCTTCATTGTTGGCCTAAAAGAAGGATCTTCTTGAATGCACCATATTACAATCATGACTAACTTTTCCAAACTCATCATGACACTGCCAACCTCATTATCACTTTCTAGAAGAATGTCAAGTCTTTTATTCTTATAGCAATCATAAGCCCAATCAGTTAAAATCCCCTTTTCTTCAGTGAAAAATTCTTTTTCTACATTTTTCCTACAACAAATAATCTCTAACAACAATACACCAAAACTATAAGTGTCAACCTTTGCATTTATTGGAGAACTCCTAAACCAGTCTGGTGCAACATACCCTTTGGTTCCTCTAATTCCAGTTTCAGTGTGACTTTGATTAATCAACAATACCTTTGCTAATCCAAAATCTGAAATTCTAGCATTGTATTGATCATCAAGAAGAATATTTTGGGGTTTTATATCACAATGGATGATTTGAGTGCAACATCCCTCATGTAAATAAACAAGACCTCTCGCAATCCCAAGTGCAATGTTGACGCGTTCCTTCCAATTTGGTTTTAAAGGGGCGAAAAGAAAGTTTGCTAAAGTTCCATTACTCATTAACTCATATACCAAAATCCGATGTTGTCCTTCATTGCAATAACCAATAAGTCGAACGAGATTTATATGATGAGTTTGTCCTATCACACTCATTTCAGTTTGAAACTCCTTATCACTATCTTGGATCAACTTATCTAGTTTCTTAACTGCCAGATTGATTATCATCTCTATTGTTCCCTTGTACACAATGCTACAAGATCCTCTTCCTAACTCTTCTCTAAAGTTACTTGTTGCTTCGATGATTTCCTTAAAGCTAAAACTGCGCAAGTTATTGTTAACAAAATTACTTTGGTTGTTTCTACTACTTTTGATCTTTTTGTGGTTGTAATGAAACCTCAAAAACATTATCCCTAACAAAGTTAAAATGACAAACACAGAACTTCCCAAAAGAACTAAAATCACAATTATCAAAGTATTATGATCTTTCTTCTCATTTGACAAGGAGGACAAATGATCATTTTTCATCAATTTCATTATAGCAATTCCTTTTACTGTTTGATCATTTCTTCCATAAGAAACCGGGAGCTTCTTTTTCCAGCAGGTACTTTGATCGAAGTGAGCCAATACACATAAGCAATCGTGCAAACAAGATTCCTTACATTCTTGTAAACTAGACGGGCTTATTTTTTCGTAATCAGATTGAGGCCAATCTATATTTGGCAATTCCTTCATTGTATATATATCATCTTTTGAACCCCAATTCCCACCTGCTTGACAAATAACTTGAAAATTTCGTATGCAACCAGCATACTTGTTATTTGAATCAATTAGGGAATATTCATCCGGACATGTACAATTCGGCCTTTGATCATTTGCAAGGGTGCAAACGCTATTAAATCCACATACACCTTCATCTCGAAATGAAGAAAACAAGCATATGTTTTCTGGTATGGTCTTTTGAATGACCCAACTTTGTCCTCTTGTTTGATCTTTAGGGTAAGTTGCTATACCGAAAACTCCGTCATAATTCATTGTTGCTTTGTAGTAGAAATCATTAGTTGAGAATGCCTCATTTGGGCTGCTGATAGAAAAATTATCCCCTCCTTTTCTCTCGATGTATAAGAAACTTGATTTGTCAAATATCAAACGTTGGCCAACATTTGATTGATTCTTATCATCACTATTGGTGTCAGAACTATAGTAAGGATCATAGCTATAGTTACTTGGCAAATTTATAAGGTTGAGCACAAGATTTCCATCCTCTTGTAGGTGAAGTTTGCATCTTCCGCGTGAGAAGTTAAATGCTCCTTGTCGCGAAGAAAGACTTCCATTTAATTCAATTTCTTGATCAGGAAGTAATGTGTCAGTTGGATAACTGAAACTGTCCCAGATTGCAAATGAATCTTTGTCGCGCAATTGAAAGTTTCCATTATCATTCATTATACCAGTAGAAATTGTACCTGATGTGAAATCTGATCTCCATAGCTCTAGACCTTGGGGGTTGGTGAGAACCAACCCAGTAGCATTATTTAATACCAATGTTGATCCTTTAGGAGCAGGGTTGTCTCCATTTGCATACCAAATGATGGCATCATTTTGTATATTGGCATACCATATAGCTAGTAGGAAAAGTTCATTAGGAAGTTGGTAAAATCCAAATGCAAAATCTCCCGAAGAAGAGAGCCATGAGGTTGTCTCACTGCCAGCAGTAAGTGACTCACCAACACTCACAATTCCACCTTGTTCCAATAATCCTAATCTGTTTAAAATATCAAAAATAATTATGAGTGGTAAATATGAAAAACTATATCAACTGTGAGGTTAATTCAGTTGGCAGGACAAATGTTCAAATTCCGGTTATCCTACTTATAAAAGTGAAATTTCTAGTCACTAGCACCAAAAATAAAAAAAAATTCTTATTAGTCAATTTAGTCTTTATAAAAAAATATAGTCAACCAAGTTTTATATTTAGTTACACCGTGATAGAGGTAACATTTTTTTATATACTATTTTAGTTTTGGGTTAAATAAATGGTGAGGTCTATTCCTTCATAATTTGAGAGTATTTACTTATCAACTGATGAGAACAAACCATATAAGCATTTACATATGGTAAAACTAACTTGTAACCGACTTTTATTTCACGTGCATATAGTTTGTTCTCATTGATTAATGGGTAAATACCTTCAAATTATGACGGGATAGTTTAGAAAAAACCTAAATATATTTTTGGTTCCTATAAAATTATATATAAAATTTTATTTTTCGTCACTAAAAAAAGTGACATGTTTTATAGTCCCTATAAAATTACTAGGCAGACGGTTTTAGTCCCTACTGTTAAATCAATGTGTATTATTTCACAAACAATTTAGAAAATTATAAAAAGTTTCTCGAAAAGAACTCAAAATTTAATTTCTATGTCGAGATTTTCATTGCTTTTGTCTTTATCTTTTGAAATTTAAAACATTCATAATTAAATCTTGGGTTAAATATATTTATGGTCCCTATAAATATCTAAAATTTTGTTTTTAGTTCCTATTATTTTTTTTAACAATTTTTGGTCCCTCAAATATTTCTTGTCATGATTTTTTATCCCGGATTTTCAGTCAACTAGTGTATATCATTCGAATTTTTTTCGCGGTCATGTTTAGTACATTATAGGAATCTCTGCAAAAATTTAAACTTCTTTAACAATAGATGAATTAAATATGAATTTTTTAGATTTTTGCGGATAAAAATTCATAAATAGGGACTAAACGGAGAAGTTCTAAATTCTAAATTTTTGTGGGAAAAACGGAGAAGTTCTTATAATATTATTAACATGAATAAAAAAACCATTAAAAAATGTGAAAGTACACAAAAGTTTGTATTAGAATTTGGGAGGCTTTGAGAGTTGAGGTTTGCACTACATTTATAAAGGTTATTTATGTCATATCTCTAGCTAATGTGATACTTCTAACAGTTTGATTAAAGGTAGGAACAAAAAGTTGTGACTGCAAATATTTCAGCGACAAAAAATTATTGAGATTTTTTATAGGGAGTAAACATAAAATTCGAAATATTTATAGAGACCAAAAACTTATTTAACCCTTAAATCTTCTCATTTTAAAAAAATTCGAAATTTTTGCAAGGAGCTTTTTTATTGTGTTCTAAACATGTCTCAAAATAATTATTCAATAATTTAAAAGTTTAAGTATAATTAAACAATTGTGAAACTTTTGAAAATTAGTAGGAACAAAAACGACAGACATACAATTTTTGTAGGGACTAAAACATGTCACTTTTTTTATAGGGATCAAATACAAAATTTGATAATTTTGTCATATTTAATCATTCAGTTTAAGTAGTTTCTTTTTTTTTTGTCAAATAATCTAGTAGCTAGACTCGCACATTTAAATGTGGAGAAATGTGAAATCCGAGATTCGAACCCCGACCACTCCAATAAGACTGACTAATATGAATGGACCAATTTCACTACTCACTTGTCGGGGGCGCATTTAAGTAGCCTTTTATTTGTAAAAAAAAGCTTTGGATTTTATATAGTTTTATTTTATATAGTTTATTGTTTCAATTTTATCCTTATTATATTAATTGAAAAAAATAAAACAAATTCAACTAATAGTTTTACCAAACATTAAAAAGCCATTTATAACAATGATAGTGTAACTTATGTTTGATATCTGTATGAATATATCAGAATCACTGTGACTCGCCGTGATTTTTCAAAAGTTACAAAGTATAACTTCTATAAAATCACGGTGAATCACCATAATTTTGACATATTAACACTAATACTCCCTCCGTCCCAAATTGATTGACACAGTTGACTGTTTCACGAATGTCGATGCATAACTTTGACGATTAATATTTTTAATTGTATTATAGTAAAAATTATAAAAATTTGATATTTTAAAAATACTCGTCGAGACGAATCCAACAACATCTTATATGCTAATATTTATTTTTATTTATTAGTAAAAAAAATATGGTCAAAACAATAGGTGTGAATAGTGCAATATAGTCAAATATGGCAATGAAAATGGGACGGATGGAGTACCAAACATACCCTAAAACCAATCATACTTTTTACCAAACAGATCCAAAAGACAACATTTATAGTAAGATAGTCATAACCATTATCTGCCATTAAAAAAAAATAAAGTCATAACCATTATCTGACATTATTGGAGGTAGGACAAAAGACGACATTGTAATCCGTAGAACAACCTGTGTTGTTACACTTTCCAGAACCACTTAACGGAACCACATCCATTGGAATGTTGTAACCGTCTAGTAAGCTAACATTATAAATATTTTGATCGTTGAAACCCTTCCAAGTGAATTCTACTAACGTCACAAGTGGCAATACACTTCGCTTGTTACATACTACCAACACTAATTTGCCGGATCCGCAATCGTCTGTGACGCAGGAGAAGTTTCCATCGCAAAGGGACCGACCCCAAATACGGCCGCTCCATTTGGCCGGTGCCGTGATCGTTGAATTCTCACCCGATTTTAAAATGAATCCGGTGGTTGCAATGATTGAATTTCCACTTGTATTATATGAAGCTGGCCATACCGTGTAGCTGCATTGGTTAATTATAGTGAATTTAGCTGAAATTACAACTGCAAAAGGAATGATATCCAAATTAGTTATTGAATATATACATATGTGTTGATTAATTTGTCGTAAATGAGAATTATAAGAAGTGAATAAGACAATATTATCATAATCACTAAAATGGTGTTTTGCCAACCTGATCACCATAAAAACAACTAATAAAAGAACACTTTTAAAAAAATTCGTTTCTGTTATGAATAATTATAAGTCAGTGGATGTCCATATCTTGATCTTCCATGTTCCTATAACTCCCACTAGTGAATGGACCATAATTGTATTTGTTCTTTCACTTCCTTAGTTGTGTCCTATAAATAGGACTCTTGCTATGATGTAAATACACACATATATGAAGAGAATAATACAAGTTTTTCTATCTCTATTCTATATATTCTACAACTCTAGAAGTTTATTTCTAACACGTTATCAGCACGAAGCTCTTGCAATTTGAGGTAATATTGATTCTTGGCTTTTTCATTATATTACTTGTTGTGTTACATGCTTGTACGTGAGATAACCAAACTGCTTAAATACTATGGAGTGGTTATTCTTGCCTTAACCAAACTACCATAATGTTACTTCCCAGGTATGTACACATACACTCACCTCGTGGTCATATTTGGGCGTTATGTTATATGATTGCCATATTTTAATATTATGTTATTAACAATATGTCAATATCACTGCATAGATTATATGTTCTCTTGTTTTTCTTTATTTAATATTCATAGCTTTTGAAGTGACGTTGGTAGTATTTTCTATATGTTGTACTTATGCGAGTGAGATGTATATCTATATGTGAATTGTATTTGTAGAACCCTCTCTTAATTCCAGTAGAAAACCTATACCTCAACCTCTATTTTACACATACCATCAAAAATTGAATTGAGATTTTAGTTATAGTTATTTATCCCTTAGCATGCTCCAAAGTTGTATTATTTTATTTCGGTTGAGATTTTTTTTTATGGTTTAGTTTCATCTGATGCTACTTTGATTACCTGTGAAATTCTTAAAGATCGATCGATATTTTTATTGTGTATCTAATATGATATAGTGTCTTTTTAATTTATCTTTGTTTATTGTATGTGTAGTTCTTGATATATCTTTGAATATATAGATATGTTATAACTTTGTACTTTGATTTGATATTTATTTATTTCTTACGGGTCTTGTAAGTATTCAACAGTCTCTAGTTCCTGAAGAACTTATATTATATTCTATGTGAATTCCCGAAGAATTCAAAAGCATAGTTCCTGAAGAACTCATATTATTCTCTATGAATTCCTGAAGAATTCAAAAGGGTAGTTCCTTAATAACAACATTATTCTATGTGAATTCTAGAAGAATTCAAAAGGGTTAATCCCTAAAAGATTAATTAGAGAATTGATTTTATTGTTAAAATATATTCCATAGTTCTTGAAGAACTTAAATTCGATTTTATTCTATATGAATTCCTGAAGAATTCGTTAATGATATGTTCCAGAAGGATCGTAAAAATAACTTACTAGATTGATTGGTTATATACTTCTTTGAAGAACTACAAAAATCAATGTTATGGTTATGATAATTGATTTATTGTTGATATGATACATGGGTCAAGATTTAGTTTTGATAAAAAATTTATTTGATTCCATTATTTGATTAAATTTTTTTTTTTTGTGAGGTAATATTTAACCTTCTATTACATGTTTTGTTTTCATATGATTTTATTCTTTCTTATTCCACAAGATTTTCATCTCATAAATATAAATGGAATATATGCATATTTTCTTATGAAATAAATTTATTTGATTTTTACCTTACATATAATATAGACTTTGAAGATGTCAAACTATGAAAATATATCTTATTAACAATTTGTGTTGTTTGATTAGTCACCTAAAAAAATATGTATGATTTTTTTTAAAGTAAAAAAAAAAAATGTATGATTTAGAAACTTTTATTTGTTGGAGAAATGTTATGTTTAGCTATTTTTGTATATATGGTAATGCAAAAGATAAATCAAAACTTTAGAATATTTATTGATTTCGATATAATACATTTTTGTTATTATGTAACTTTAGAATATTTATTGATTTCGATATAATACATTTTTGTTATTATGTGTCAAATATTCACTCTTGAGTGTATTGAGCATATATCCATGTATTATGAGACATATTTTGAATAAAATAAGTGTAGTGACAAAGTTATCCTCTTGTGTGTACTACACTTATATATATTAGTGCAATTGAAGCACAAATTATTGTAAACCAGAAGTTTACAAATTATATTAAATTTGTTTTTGGCAAGACCGGATGGGTTATCCCGGATCTATAATGATGCGAAAAATAATTATTATATTATTGGATATGTATTGAAGAGTCAGAAGATTATTCAATCCAATAATTTGAATGTTATTAATTCCCAAAGGAAGATGAAAATTTAAAAAAATTGAGTCTCTCACAATTTGAGAATGTATATAAGATGATATTTATAAATAATTCACCAATTACCATTTAGATATTTTATGACTTTAATTGATGCATCATCTAAATGGTTAGTCAACTCACAACCAGAAGTTTGTGAAATTATTTTCTCAACTAATTTGACAAAGAACTCATCTTCTAAAATTTTTACAAGTATTTGATAAGTATCATATCATATGTAAATCAAAATTGATATTGAATATCTTTCAGCATATGCTAATTAAAAATATGGACCTGAAGATCCATTCTTTAGACGTCTAAAGTTAAATGTGTGATTGATACTTATGAAATTATAATTTCAAAATTCTACTTTGGGAACATTCGATCATTTATATTGAGTTTTTGCTTCGCATCAAACCAATAAGTTATTATATGAAAGTCCTCCACTTAATTTGCAAATTAACTTTAAGTTTATAACCAAATATTTTTCATATAAGCATTTTTGGATGTGTTGGTGTGTTCCATTTGCTCCAATATAATGCACTAAGATGAATTATTAAAGAATATTGGGAAAATATAGTTGATATGAATCTCCATCTATTATAAAGTATATTGAGTTAAAAATTGGAGACTTGTTTACAGCCCAGAAGGCTGATTATCAAGTGATGAATTAGTTTTCCCAATCTTAGGAGGAGAGAAGAAGCAGCTGAAAATGTGAACCAGAAGTTCAAATGAATCACTTGAAATAAATTATTATTATCTCATCTTGATCCTCATATAAAATAGTTTGAAATATATGTTCAAAAGATAAACCATTTGCAAAGTTTATGAAATCAACTATCAGCTGCTATTGCTCCAATCAACTATTGCAAATGAGTCTTAACCACCATGAAGGGTGGTAGGCCAGTCGGTTCCAAAGATAAAAATCCTCAAATAAGAAAAGGAGCTAAAAAGAAAGATGACCCAAGTGAGGATGTGAAAATAGTATTTGACATAATTGATTTTTTTTAGTTCCAGAAGAACTTATCAGGTACCTGAAATTTATGAAAAATATAGAGATCTCGACAAATTATGTCATGAATATAATACGATGGAACCGAAAGAAAGTCAACGTTGACGATATTTTTATATATAATATAGCGCTATATGTGATAAGAGATAATGAGGATCATGAATCAAAGTCTATTGAAAATTATAGACAAAACAATGATTGTCTAAATGAAAAGATGCAATTGCTACGTAGTTAAAGTAACTTTGCAAAGTGAAAGAATTTTGGACCAGTAGTCTGTACACATGAATATATGAAAATGATGAGATACCAATCAAATTTCTTGCGAAAAGAAAATGATGAAATACAAATATTTAAAGTTTGGTTTACTTGCATAATGGATGCCAATAATATCCGTACTTAACTAGCATTGTTGCACATGAAATGCTCTAATTTCACATGATAGATGTTGTTATAGCTTAGTTATATGGATCACTTGACGGTGATATTTACATAAAGCTTCTTGAAAGATTTAATTTCCTGAGGCACATAGTCCTGGATCTCGGAAAAATTATTCCATCAAATTGAATAAGAAATAATCTAGGCGCAAGTGGTATAATCGCTTCAGTCAATATTTATTAAAAGAGGAATATACAAATGTCTCTATTTGTCCATGTATCTTCATAAAAGATATGGAAAATAATTTGTTATAATTATCGTGTATGTTGATGATATAAATATTATTGGAACTTCTGAAGAGCTTCCAAAACTAGAAATTGTTTAAAATAAGAATTTGAGATGAAGGACTTGGGAAAGACCAAGTTATGCCTAGGATTAGAAATTGAGCATTTGAATAATGAAATTTTTTGTGCATCAAGAAGCATATTTTGCAACAGTGTTAAAACGTTTCTATATGGACAAATCTCATCAATTTTCTACTTCAATGATTGTTCGATCACTAAATGTGAAGAAAGATGATTTCATACCTCGAGAAGAGGATGAAGAAATAATTGGTCTTGAATTAGTTTTTCTAAGTGCAATTGGAGCACTAATTTACCTTGCTAATTATACACGTCATGATATTTTATTTTCTGTCAATATATTTTCATGATATAATTCTTCACTTACACGAACACATTAGAACGAAGTTAAACATATACTTCGTTATCTTAGAGGTAAATGCATATATGAGTTTGTTTTTATCAAAATTAGAATTAATGGATTATGCAGATGCAGGTTATTTAATGGTCATATCCTCATAATGGTAGATCACAAACAGGTTATTTAATTATCAAAATTAGAATTAACGGGTTATGTAGATGCAGGTTATTTAATTGTCAGATCCTCATAATGGTAGATCACAAGCAGGTTATTTGTTTACATATGGAGGTACAATAATTTCATGGAGATCTGTGAAACAACCATAACTGCAACATCATCAGATCATGCAGAACTCTTAGTATTACATGAGGTGAATCGAGAATGTGTTTGGTTGAAGTCTCAAATTCAACATATACAAGAGAATTATGGTTTATCTGCGAAGAATGGTGATAAGCATCCAACAAATCCGTTCGTGTGAAAATGTGGTAGACCTTTTCACAAAGTCACTTCGGAGTATAATTTTTGAACACTTGATACAAAAGATTGATCGTCGTCGTCTTAGAGATGGTTGTATGGTTGAGGGGGAGAAATAAATATTATTATGTAAAAGGATGTTGTACTCTTTTTCCTTCACTAGAATTTTTCCCACTGGGTTTTTTTCTAGTAAGGTTTTAACGAGGCACATCCTCAATGGACATCCAAGGGGGAGTGTTATGAATAATTATAAGTTAGTGGATGTCCATATCTTGATCTTCCATGTTCCTATAACTCCCACTAGTGAATGGACCATAATTGTATTTGTTCTTTCACTTCCTTAGTTGTGTCCTATAAATAGGACTCTTGCTATGATGTAAATACACACATATATGAAGAGAATAATACAAGTTTTTCTATCTCTATTCTATATATTCTACAACTCTAGAAGTTTATTTCTAACAGTTTCGTTTTAGTCATAATAATTTAATATAATTTTATTTACTTATATTTATTTAACATAATATCAACATGTATGAGTTTGGACATAACTTGAACCCAACTTCAACATAAAGTAGTTGTAAGTTGTAACTTTGACATAAGTAACATTAATTAGCTAATAAGGACTGAAAACAAAAGGTTATGGGAAGATGAAAATACTCTATATGAATGAAAAACTTGTTTAAAACTGTTGGGTTTTTGAAATTGGCTACATTTTGTAAAAACAAGATCAAGTCAGATGAGGGACAAGATGGGGTTACCTTTGGTACAACATCCTGATGCCAGAATATGTGGAAAGGTTGTTACACAATATTAGTGCGCCTATTTTGTGAAGTAAATCCATTAAGCATTTTACTTGTTCCCCAAGACAAGTAACTAAGCTTATTTTCTGAGCATATCTTCTTTATGCATCGCCCCTAAATATATTCCTTTATTTTAGGGTTTTGTTGGATTTATTTAAAACATATATTTTGCTATCGGATATGTTACAATTTTATATTATTTGTGAAGCCTAAATACAAGGAACTACCGTGGCTATTCAGGGCTATATATATGGAAGACCTAAACCTATTTTAGGAACTGAAACTCTTGTAAAGTTTAGAAAACGTGTGTCTAGGGTTTTAGCGTGTCTATTGTCTATTTGTGAGCCTATCTAGTATCACCTTGATACTTGCTTAGGACCTTGTTCTTGAGTTGTATGTGTTTTAATCTACTCCTAAGCTTTGAAGTACGGAGTTAGATATTTGTTTTGAAGTGTTCTTCGCCAAATTGTTCTTAAGTTTTGAGCAATCACACTGGGCGTGTGGTTAAGAGGAGAAGGGACGGGGTCTCTGATCTAGGTGGGCCTAGGTTGAAGATAGCACGGGTAGTGACTAGGTGACGAAGTGTAAACGGGTTGTTTGCTGATAGCTTCTAACTAGTATTACCATAGTGGATTCTCTCCTGGATTGGTATCCCCCAGAGTAGGTCGTATTATACGCCGAACTGGGTTAACAAACACTGCATTCCTTTTATTTCCAGTTATTTACTATTTGTTAATTTTACTTCTGCTGTGCACGTTGTAGTTGCAAAGGTAGGCACATCCTGTACCCCATTGCTACGCCAGAATTTCAATTGGTATCAGAGCAGGCACCCTGTTCTGTTATTAGGGTGAGCTCCAGGGAACGATTCTGGTCATTATGGAAGGGGAAGGAGGAGCTGTGACTAGGCCACCCCTGTTGGATGGTACTAACTATGATTACTGGAAATCACGCATGGAAGCATTCTTGAGATCAATGGATAGCAAGACATGGAAATCTGTGGTGAATGGATGGGAACATCCTACTGTCACTAACAAAGATGGTAATGTGTCCTTGAAGCCTGAAGGAAAATGGACAAAGGCTGAAGATGAACTTGCCTTTGGAAACCACAAAGCTTTGAACGCCTTGTACAATGGTGTTGATAAGAACATGTTCAGATTAATAAAGCGATGCACTGAGGCTAAAGAAGCTTGGGAGATATTGATAACTACTCAAGAAGGGACATCGAAAGTCAAGAACTCCAGACTACAAATGCTAACTACTAAATTTGAGAATCTCAGAATGAAGGAAGATGAGACGGTACATGATTTTCATATGACAATTCTTGATTATGCTAACACATTTGATTCTTTAGGTGAAAAACTTCTTGAAGAAAGAATGGTGAGAAAGATGTTGAGGTCGTTGCCCAAGAAGTTTGACATGAAGGTCACAGCAATTGAAGAGTTTAGAGATTTATCTGACATAAAATTGGATGAGTTGGTTGGATCCCTCCAAACTTATGAGATGTCTGCAAATGAACGTGCTGGAAACAAGAAAAAGAGCATAGCCCTTGTTCCAAATGCTGAAAGTGATGATATACAAGAAGATCTAGATACTGATGCAAGCATTACTGAGGCAATGGTTCTTCTAGGAAGACAATTTAATAAAGTGCTAAGAGGAATGGATAGGCATGGAAAGCTGAATGTGGAGCAGAATGTGCCACACATCTCACTCGACATCCACAAAAATTTCAACTCTCAAAGGATACCAAAGCCTGAAGAGATAGGAAGTCAAGGGAAAGGTGTACAATGTCGTGAATGTGAGGGGTATGGACATATAAATGCTGAATGTCCAAATTATCTAAAGAAACAAAAGAAAGGCATGACTGCAACATGGTCAGAAGAAGATGATTCTGATGATGATATTAAGAATGAGACTTCTAAACTCATCACTGCCTTAACTGGAACATGTACTTCAGACACAGAATCCAACACTGGAGATGTGACTTATGAAGAGCTAGCTGCATCCTATAGAGATCTATGTAAAAAAAGTGCAGAACTTTGTAGAAGTCAAGAAAAACAGAAGAGGCTCATACTGGAACTTCAATCTGAAAAGAACGAGCATCTGACCACAATTTCAGAACTGAATGATGAGGTAACATTACTAAACTCTAAACTTGAACATATGAAGAAGGAAGTTATAATGATGCATGGTGGCACGGCTACACTAGAAGAGTTAATTGAAACACAAGTTCCTGGAAAGAGGACAAAAGGGATTGGTTATGACTACAAAAATCTCAACAAACCAAAGCAATATGATCCAGAGCTTAAGTTTTTGCCCTTAGAAGGAAACAACAGGCCCCCATTGTTGAAGCAGAGGCTGCCCCATGTGCAACCCCATCCAGGAATCAAAAATAGGAAATCTCAACCATGGGTGTGTCATCATTGTGGTAGGAAAGGACATATAAGACCTTTTTGCTATAAGTTGTATGGGTATCCTAAAAAATCACTGAAGCAAAAACCTGAAGTTGAAGTGGTTGAGACCAAGAAAGAGTGGAAGCCCAAGGAGGAAGATGTAAGTTTAATAGCTCATACCACTTTTAGATCATCATCTAAGAAGAATTGGTATTTTGATAGTGGCTGTTCCAGACATATGACTGGAGTAGAAAAAATCCTAATGGACTTAAAGTCTTATTCAACTAGCTCTGTGACATTTGGTGATGGAGTAAAAGGTGAGATCAGAGGTATAGGAAGCCTAACCAATAGTGGTTTGCCAAGGCTTGATAATGTGCTTCTTGTGAAAGGATTGACTGCTAATCTAATCAGTATCAGTCAATTATGTGATCAAGGTATGAAAGTGAATTTCACCGAGTCTGGGTGTTTGATTACAAATGAGAAGGGTGATGTGTTGATGAGAGGTGTAAGGTCCAAAGATAATTGTTACTTGTGGGTTCCTATAGAAACATCTCGTTCATTGTTCAACAATATGAATTTATAGCAGTTATCGCTATGTGTGCGTGCAACCACTTTTGGCTTTTTATATTCTTTGCACGCTGATCAAGAAAGAGAGATTATAACTCAACATATTTTTTTTCTTTTCGCCTTGGTTATGTTCTTTTGGGATGGTTTGTTTTGGTTCTTATGTTTTCTTCTCTCCTTTGATTTGTGGGCTATGTCCTGGATTTACTATGCACCTATGTGCACTCTACTATTGTGTGATCGTTTGGTGCTGCTTGTTGATCTTGTCAAATTTGATGGCTAAAAAGGGGGAGTATTGTAATGTGCGTAATAATATAATTTTTTTGTTCTTTGACTGTGTGCTGCATGTGGTGGAAGATGTGTCTACATCTGGATCTACATCTGATGTGTGTATGTGTTGATGAATATCCTATGATGTGATGGTCAGTAGTAGGTAGTTTGTGTGTGTTACTGGTGTGCATGATCTGATGTATGGTGTGTAGAGATAATGTTTGCAGATGTATGTTGTGTTGAGGGGGAGTAACACTTATTTGCTATGCATGACGTAAGGGGGAGTAATCCTAATTTTTGTTGTATGTGTGATATGCACATGTTCAGGGGGAGTGAAGGTATCTGATGATTCCCTGACATGTATGTATTCAGGGGGAGTAAAATTTGTGATGATATCCTGATGTGTATTGATTGAGGGGGAGCAATTTACATTTTATCCCAGATGCTCTGCTGAATGCTGCCCCATCCAGGCTACCATCCAGTTTTTTTCTGATTATGAGTATGTTTGTGTGTTATATAGCTGGGAATTTATTTTTCTCAGTTGATTAGGAATTTATTTTTCCTATGTATCCCAGGTGATGGACTATGTTTTCCTGGTATGTTTGAGGGGGGGAAATTGATACATGTGAAGTATGTGATGAGGTGGTTGATGTTGCCCCATCCTGGATACCATCCAGAATGTCTAAATGGAGAATTTATTTTTCTCTATTTTACTGGAATTTCTGTTAGTCTTCTGATATGAAGTGTGTTCTTTTTGAAGACTTATTGTGTGAGAAACTTACTGTTCTCCAAGAATGTGAATCCACTTAGAGAGTTTATTTCTCTCTGATGTTGTGCCCTATGAGACTAAATGTGTTTATTCCGCTGGTGCTAATCTCTGATGTTTCTCATATGATTTAACTCACCTGAAGTGAAGATGTTATAATCTTGGGTTCTATTATCCTTTTTAGTTGTGTGTGTATGTTGACTTAAAGGAAGATTTGAACTGCATCTCTCCATAACTGGTTTGATATTGTTTTAGCCAAAATTTGCCAAAGGGGGAGATTGTTGGGTTTTTGAAATTGGCTACATTTTGTAAAAACAAGATCAAGTCAGATGAGGGACAAGATGGGGTTACCTTTGGTACAACATCCTGATGCCAGAATATGTGGAAAGGTTGTTACACAATATTAGTGCGCCTATTTTGTGAAGTAAATCCATTAAGCATTTTACTTGTTCCCCAAGACAAGTAACTAAGCTTATTTTCTGAGCATATCTTCTTTATGCATCGCCCCTAAATATATTCCTTTATTTTAGGGTTTTGTTGGATTTATTTAAAACATATATTTTGCTATCGGATATGTTACAATTTTATATTATTTGTGAAGCCTAAATACAAGGAACTACCGTGGCTATTCAGGGCTATATATATGGAAGACCTAAACCTATTTTAGGAACTGAAACTCTTGTAAAGTTTAGAAAACGTGTGTCTAGGGTTTTAGCGTGTCTATTGTCTATTTGTGAGCCTATCTAGTATCACCTTGATACTTGCTTAGGACCTTGTTCTTGAGTTGTATGTGTTTTAATCTACTCCTAAGCTTTGAAGTACGGAGTTAGATATTTGTTTTGAAGTGTTCTTCGCCAAATTGTTCTTAAGTTTTGAGCAATCACACTGGGCGTGTGGTTAAGAGGAGAAGGGACGGGGTCTCTGATCTAGGTGGGCCTAGGTTGAAGATAGCACGGGTAGTGACTAGGTGACGAAGTGTAAACGGGTTGTTTGCTGATAGCTTCTAACTAGTATTACCATAGTGGATTCTCTCCTGGATTGGTATCCCCCAGAGTAGGTCGTATTATACGCCGAACTGGGTTAACAAACACTGCGTTCCTTTTATTTCCAGTTATTTACTATTTGTTAATTTTACTTCTGCTGTGCACGTTGTAGTTGGAAAGGTAGGCACATCCTGTACCCCATTGCTACGCCAGAATTTCAAAAACTATAGTATTAAATTACGGGTAATGCTAACATGCGCTTTAAGAACACATGTTAAAAATACTTAAAATAGTAATTAAGTTTTGAAATAAACAATCTTTAACTTTTAAAATCATAAAATTTATGATTTTCGAAACAAAATTACTATCTTTATATACTAACATGTGCTTCAATGTCATATGTTAGCTTTTCACTTAAATTATAAGTACCTGTTACCGATAGATGAATTGCGAAGAACAAAAGTGAACTTAGTTCAACCATACTGAAGCTAAAATTGAAATTGAGAAAAAAGAACAAGAACGGAAGAAAGTGGGGAACTTGTACAAATAGTTAATTTGGAGTTATCCAAGTTCTCTTCTTATACTTATTTTTTTCCTTTTGAAATGTTCTTCATCTTATATTTTTTATTATATGTTATTTTATTTTATGTTATTTGTCTTATTCTTTTGTTTTTACTTCTTATGACTTTTCTGCTTAGTATAGGTAGTTTATTTATTTATTTTGAAATTCTGGCGCACTCCAGATGGGGTACCGGATGGGGCAGCATCTGTTTCAATACAGTTCCCAGCAGAATATAATGGACAATTTAACAAAAAAAAACAGAAATTAAAATAACACAGTATGTTATGTTGTTAACCCAGTTCGGAGCAACCTCTCCTACTCTGGGGGATACCAATCCAGGAATGAATTCACTACTATAGTTCTAGTTCAAAGACTCCAAAACCTCCCGTTTCTATCTTATCGTCTAGACACTATCTCATGCAATCCTAGCTAGGAACTCCTAGATATGAGACGCCCCGTCTCACTTCCTCCTAGCCACACAACCAGCGTGACAGTATAACACTAATAACAATTTGGCGAAGAACACTCTTCAAACAAATACCTAGCATCAAGATGATACAAGAGTGGCTCACAAATAAAGCACAAGGCTTACAAGACATGAAACTCTAAAAGACTACATCTTTGATATATTTGTTTAAGCTTCGGTTTCGGTAAATAAAATAGATCTGAGTCTTCCTTTAAATAGCCACGAATTAGCATGGGATGATCATGAATTTCGTGCTTCACAAATAGCTTAGATATAGGGAAAATCCAGTACAAACATATTCTTCAAGCAAATCCAATAAATCCGTAAAATATAGGCATATCTTTAGGGACGATGCAAAAATCGATTTGATCAGGAAATAAACTGAAATCCTTGTCTTTGGGAACAAGCAAGTCGCTTAATGGATTTACTTCACAAATAAAACGCGTGTTTCTTATGTAACAAACTTTGCACATTTTCTGGCTTCAGGATGTTGTTCCAGATGCTGCCACATCTGACTAGATCTTGTTTTTGCAAAATGTAGCCAAATAAAAAACCCAACATATTTATTGTATATATTAACCTTTTTATTATTAAAAGAGGGATTTCGATAATCTAGAATTTGACCACAACATAAGTAAAGTTTGGTCAAAATTTATTCTCACCAAGAATTAAACTCGAGTTATTCCGAATGATTCGTCCTAGACGGGGTTCATTAACTATTTTAACTAGGGATGATAATTTGACTCATATCCAATGGGTGCCCGCAAAAAATACCTACAACGGATATGGTAAAAACCCGCATTTTAGACGGGTACAAGCATGGGTTATTACCCACAAAATGAGCGGGTATGAGTGCAGGTACGGGTACCTTAGTACCCACCCCACCCCATACTCATATAATATATATTTATTAATTTTATTTATGTTATTATATTAAATTATATGTAAAAAAAAAATTATATA
Source organism: Trifolium subterraneum (assembly GCA_951799995.1). Lineage (NCBI taxonomy): Eukaryota > Viridiplantae > Streptophyta > Magnoliopsida > Fabales > Fabaceae > Trifolium > Trifolium subterraneum. The sequence continues at coordinate 48,736,640 of OX637461.1, read as the reverse complement.
AAAGTATATGTATATTAATTTTAAAAAATACAACACTATTAAACTATTACCCATATTTTTAATAAAAATGTTTATTTATAACATAATCAAACACAATATGAATATGTCAAGAAATATATTAACTTTAACATGAAATGTTGATAAGATAAAAACAACTTCATAATTTCATTTTTAATCCCTGAAGATACTGAACCTCTCAAAAACAACTTCTCTTAAGAAAAGATGAAATAAATAAAGAAATGTCGGTAAGATAAAAATGGATTTGTCCTCATAAAGGAAAAGGTTAAATATGTTTTTGGTCCTTATAGTTTTACAGAATTTCATTTTTAGTCTTTGAATATTTTTTTTCCACTTTTTAGTCCTGAAGTTTTTTCATCAACGTTTTTAGTCCATACTTTTCATTCAACTCGTGCATATCATTTTAAATTTTAAATTTTTTTCTACGGTCATTTTTAGTACATTATATGAATCTCTCTTACAAAATTTTAAATTTTTTAACAAGAGGTGAATTAAATATGAATTTTTTAGTTGCACATAAAAATTCATAAATAACTCATCTTATGTTAAAAAATTCTAAATTTTTATCAGAGATGTTCTTATTATGTTATAAACATAAATACAAAAAATCATTCAAAAATGCGAAAGTATACAAGAGTTTGATTAAAAGTAGAGACTAAAAACACTGACTGGTAAAATTCACTACAAGATAACCTCAATTTAGTGGGGAATTCAATTTGCACTTACTGGCCACTTTAGCACCCACTAACTTTGTGGCGGCCTAAACGGCCACAAAATAAGGAAAAACGGCCACAAAATTAAAAATTACTTTTTTTAAATAACCGTTGCAGTTACCGGCGGTTAAAACCGCCGCAAACTTTACGTCCAAAGTTACCGACGGTTCAAACCGTCGCAAAGTGCCTGGGAACTGCAGAAAGAAATGCGTCAGAAAGCGCCAGTAATTACCGACGGTTCAAACCGTCGCAAAGTGTCTGGGAACTCAAAAAAAAAACGCGTCAGAAAACGCCAGTTTTACCGACGGTTCAAACCGTCGTAAAGTTTCTCGGTACTGAAAAAAAAAAACGCCACAATTTTGTGGCCACTTTGGCCCTCGTTATATGGAACGGTCAGTTTGACTGAGTTTTGAAATACACACAGATTCAAATATGTTTTTCCCCCTTCATTTCCCTATATATATTTCATTCACTTCCTTCTATTTTCATTCCTTCAATTTTTTCTCACTCTAAATTTTTTCTCTAACATCTCTCTAAAGTTTTTCACCAACATTTTTCTACTTTGTTCTTTACTCATGTAAGTGTTTGTATATTTGTTTAGAGTTAATTTTTTATTTTTCTTAGTTGTTGTATACTTATATTAATAATTTCGTTTTTAATGTTAATGTAGAAACTATTGTTTATTGGTTGTGCATTGGAGTATAATGTAGACATTATTTGGCGTAACAAGTAAGTCTTTTTATTAATTTTGTTGTTCAATAATATTAGTTATTTTTATTGATATGTGTTTTGGTTTTACAATTTTCGTTTTTTATAAGGAGAGCAAAGTACACTGTTTTTGCAAATATAACATGAAGTTCCATTTTATAATAATATTACTTTTTTAATTATTTGAATTTTTCGTTTTTTTTATAAGCAGCAAAGTAACAGCATAAAAAATTAGTATTAGACTAATTTTCGTTTTTTTTTATAGTACTTTTTTTTTTGACAATTTTAATTAATTTTTGTTGACTAATTAATAATTATGCTTAAAAATCAATCTTTGATTTGGTAGGCTAGAAAATTTGTCTTAGACTAATTGATTATTGTCTTAATTTTCATTTGCTAAATAAGTTTCATTGATTAAAAAAAGTATGATGATTAATTTTTGTTCACTAGTTATAATTTTGTTGGTATTAATCATTTTTTAAATATATGTATATCTAATAGATGTTTTTTATTTTGATTTAAAGAACGTTGTTTGGTTCGTCGATTGTTGTGGTTGGAAGCTTAGTGTTATACGCCAAGTCAGACACTACTCGGCACAACAAGTAAGTAATATTTTATTTGTTATATATCTTATACTCTACAACAAAAGAAATTATTAAATTTGCTCACATGTCATATAATGTATTTGTTTTCTAAAAAATTTTAAATTTGGTCATATGTGATATATTTAAAATTATATGTGATATGTTTAAAAATTTTAAATTTGGTCATATGTGATATATTTAAAATTTTTAAATTTGGTCATGTGTGATATATTTAAAATTATATGTGATATGGTTAAAAAAATTAAATTTGGTCATATGTGATATATTTAAAATTTTTAAATTTGGTCATATATATGTGATATATTTAAAATTTTTAATCGGATTATTATATTTAATGTTTTATGCGCTATTTTGAAATTAATAATGTAGGTTTTTTAATTAAATACATATATCTATTCGTGACATTATATATATATATATATCATGAAAGTCGATCCCCTTGACTTGGATATTGATCTTGGTAACAGTCGTGTTGATATATAGTGTCTATTTATGTCCAGAAATGGATCGTAGGTGGATGTATGATAGATGTTACGATGGAGGGAAAGTTAAAGAAGTTTTTAAATTAGGGGTTGAATTGTTTATTGACGCCGTCAAAACAAACCCTGTTGTTCTCAGGGCAGGAGGAATTAGATGTCCTTGTGCGAGTTGTAAATGTAAACGTTTTCGTAGTGGGGATGAGATTAAGGTACATTTACGTAAAAAAGGATTCCAACCGAATTATTGGATTTGGACAAGTCATGGTGAAACGTTTCCCTCGGATCAAGGTGCTTCAAGCAGTGCTGGACCAGTGATGCTAGATTCTCAAAATTATCATGGTCGTTACCCAGTCAACAACATGAACGAAATGATAGGTGATGCTCTTGGATTTCATGAGGCGAACGAAGATGAATATGAAGCTGAAGAACCTCCGAATGCCGAAGCCCAAAGATTTTATAATCTTTTGAAAGATACAAATGAGTCGTTGTTGATTGAAGGTTGTACAGACTCAAAGTTAACAGTGTGTATTAGATTTTTGGGTCTAAAGTCTAATTATTTGGTTGCAGAATTAGCCATGGATCAAATCGTGAAATTGGTTTTGGATACAACACCCATCTCTGCCCGCGGTTATTTGCCGCAGTCTTTTTATGAGGCAAAACAACTAGTGGGAAAGCTAGGACTTGGAGTGAAGAGAATTGATTGTTGTATCAATGGTTGTATGTTGTTCTATAACAACGAATTTGGTGTCAGTGACGGTGATTTAGTTGAATGCAAACTTTGTCAAGAACCAAGATACTGTGAAACAAAAAATTCAAAGTCAAACAAGAGGAAGCCAGTACCAAGAAAGTCGATGTTCTATTTACCCATAATATCGAGGTTGCAGAGGATGTATGCATCATTGCAAACTGCAACAAAAATGACATGGCATTCTGAAAATTATGAAAAAAGAAAATGTTCTGGTGAGTTACGACATCCTTCTGATGGTCTAGCATGGAAGCATTTTGATCAAGTTAATCCTGATTTCGCCAATGAGCCACGAAATGTACGGTTGGGATTATGCTCTGATGGTTTTACACCGTATACTCAAGTATCAGCCACTCCGTATTCATGTTGGCCTGTTATTGTTACTCCATACAATCTTCCACCCGAAATGTGTATGTCAAAACCTTACATGTTTTTAGCCGCTGTAATACCTGGGCCATCTAGTCCAACTGCTGGAATTGATATTTATTTGCAACCTTTGATTGCTGATTTGAAGAGACTGTGGGAAGGTGTAGTTACATATGATATCAGTCGAAAACAAAATTTCACTATGAAGGCAGCTTTGATGTGGACTATCAACGATTTTCCTGCTTATGGGATGTTGTCTGGATGGGGGACACATGGTAAATTGGCATGTCCTATTTGCATGATGGACACCAAAGCGTTTACGTTACCGAAAGGTGGGAAACCTACATGGTTTGATTGCCATAGGAGATTTCTTCCTCTTGATCATCCATTTCGAAGAAATAAAAATGCATTTGTTAAGGGTGAGATTGAACCTCGACTACCACCACAATATTTGACATCAGAACAAGTTTGGGATACAGTGAAGGATAAGCCAAATGTAGAAATAATAGGTGGTGTTGCTTCAAAACCGCAAGGTTACGGTGTAACGCACAATTGGACAAAAAAGAGTATTTTTTGGGATCTCCCTTATTGGAAAGACAATCTTTTACGTCACAACCTTGATGTTATGCATGTTGAAAAAAATGTTTTTGAAAATATATTCAACACTGTAATGAATGTCAAAGGAAAAACAAAAGATAATGATAAAGCAAGACAAGACATGGCGCGGTATTGCAGACGAGATGACTTATTGTTGGTGGAGACTTCCAATGGCAAGACCCTAAAACCTCGTGCCAATTATACGTTATCTACTGATGAGGCGAAATCAGTTTGTCGGTGGGTAAAAGCGCTCAAGATGCCGGACGGTTATTCTTCAAATTTGTCAAGATGTTCTGATGTTGACAATGGTAAAATGCGAGGGATGAAGAGTCATGATTGTCATGTTTTTTTGCAGAGTTTACTCCCTATTGCCTTTAGTTCTTTATCACAACATGTATTGAATCCGCTTATTGAAGTCAGTCAATTTTTCAAGAATTTGTGTTCAACAACACTAAGAGAAGGTGATCTGATCAAGATGGAAAATGACATTCCATTTATATTGTGTAAGTTGGAAAGAATATTTCCTCCAGCATTGTTTGATTCTATGGAGCATCTTGTAGTGCATCTTGCATATGAAGCTAGACTCGGTGGACCTGTTCAATATAGATGGATGTACCCGTTCGAAAGGTTCATGGGGGATTCAAAACGTTCGGTGAAAAATAAAGCCAAAGTTGAAGGCTCAATTTGTGCTGCTTACTTACACCCTGAAACAATTCACTTTTGTTCACATTATTTCAAAGACACGTTGTCAGGAAGACCTGTTGGTAGGAATGAGGCTAGTAACGAAAGTTTTATTCACCCGTTAACCCTATCAGTATTCAACTTGTCTGGGCGTCACACTGGCTTTGAGAAAGTTTGTTTTCCTGGTGAAAGAGTATTAAAATCAGCACATGTGCACGTGTTGATTAACTGCACTGAAGTTCAGCCCTACTTACAGTTATTTTTGGCATCAAATTCGGAATCTTCGTCGAGTTTACATGATTTTTTTCCAAACTGGTTCAGAGAATACATTTATCAGCAAGAACCAACTCCCATGGTACAACACTTGAGGAATTTATCTAATGGCCCGATTTCAAGTGTTAAACAATGGCACACCTACTTTGTCAACGGTTACAAATTCCATACACATAGTTGGACTGAAGGAAAAGAGACAACAAATAGTGGAGTGTTTATGAAAGGTGTGACTGAAAATGGCGAAGGTGATTTTTACGGTGTGATTGAGAACATAATTGAAATCTCGTACAACTACCTTGATTACAACAAAGCTATAGTGTTGTTTTATTGTAAATGGTTTGATCCATCAACTCGAGGTACAAAGTATAATTCGAAGACTAACACTGTGGACATAAATATGAAAAGGACATATCAACCGTTTGATCCATTTGCCATCGCTAACAATGTCAGACAAGTTTACTATGTCCCTTATCCATCAACAAAAACTGAGAAGAAAGGTTGGTGTGCTGCAATAACGACAAAACCAAGGAGTCGAATCGAAAAAGATGGAATAGAAGAAGAAGCGGAAGAAGAGGCACCATATCAGGTTGATGAGATGTCCAATGTAGATGAAGTGGTTACAGTTGAACCATTTGATCATCTTTGGGTTGGAGATGCAGATGAAGTACCTCAGGGTGGTGACGTTGATGAAGACGGAGATGATGAAGTAGAAGATGAGGGTCAAGCCGACGATGGAGATCGTCTATCAGATTGGGATGACAATAATTAATTAATAAATAATTTTGTAATCTTCTACTATATATGTAATTTGGAATGTATGGTTTGTAATGTATGACATACATGTTTTAATTTGGAATGTATGGTTTGTAATGTATGACAAAACATATTTTGATTTGGAATATATTATTTAATTGTCTATCAATGTTTATACTTATCATTGGAATGTATGTGTATGTGTATATATATATGCATGTTGTGTATAGATGGAGGACGATTCAAATGAAGCTCATGATGAGGGTCAACCGCTGGTACTGACTAGCCTTTCACGTAACAAAGTTCCACCGCGTGATCTTATCCCAAAAGTTGTTTATAACTCACGGTTGTATCCAATGCCAATGACCGGTGAGTCGTCGACCCGAGTTGGTGATGACGAAGCGCATGAGGATGAAGTGATCAGACCTGAAGACCTTCAGGATCCAGAAAAATATATTTTGGTTGACCGGCACAGAAGAGTCATTATTATGCCGCACGCATCTGAGTAAGAGTTTTGTTATATAAATATGTTAATTTATTATTAATTTGAATTCACAATTTTTATATTTTTTAATTTGTGCAGTTTGCAACCACATAAAGCAGCTACATCCGCCATTACTGACATAATTCAAGGAAACTACCACAAATCATGGGTGAAATGTCTACTAAAATAAAAGAGGGACCAGCCTCATCGTGGTAATTATCGGACATCTCTGATCGTTCACCTCTAATGTGACACGTTCCCTCCCAGTTATATGATCAACGGGATCAGTCGGCTAGAGAGCGGGGCTATTCTTCTTCCGGGGAGGCTAAGTCGTCCCCTCTACTGATCGAACCCTCAGTTCGGGGGTCTTCGTCAACATGTTATGAGGCTCCAGTCTTCGGCGGGTCACCATTACTTGACTTAGAAAGGCGAACATCTAGGCAAGGGAAAGCGCAGTGCGCCTGGCTGGTGCAAATGGCTTTAATTTTTCATGATATACCAATCAGAATGGGGGACCCTACCTACGTACATGATTGATAGAAGAACTACTTAGGGGGTCGATCAACTTGATGCGGGAGAGGCATGAGTGCAGTTCGATCTTGTGGTGTATTCGTTTGTAGTGAGTAGGGCCTCTTTCTCGTTGATCAGTTCGCCTCCGCTCTATTGAAAGGTCTCCATTCCTACGGCGGTTTTGTCAACGAACGCGTCTCGGTTATGAAAAATTTCGACCACAAGTGCTCAAAGCGCTTGAGTGACATGCTTCGATTAGCACGACAGGCGTGTATTGCTAACAAGGACCCACCAAAATGAATTGGCAAAGGCGACATATGGGATGAGTTGAAAATTAAATGGAATGATCCAGATTATGTTAACGTGTGTGAGAAAAATAAAGCTAATAGAGCGGTGCAACCTGATGCGAGTAAACACTCTGGTGGTTCGACATCTTCTTCTACTCTGCGCATAAGGTATACGCGGAAATTCGGATGTCCACCAACTTTGGATCAAATGAATGTAATTCTGCATCAAAAAGAGAATGGTGAATGGGATTCTGTCAGGGCTGAAAGGGCAAATGTGAGTATTTTTTTATCGCTCAATTAATAAATAATTAATACGTCAATTTGTATGATTTAATTAATTGTCCCTTTTTTTTTGTAGACCTTGATTTTGGAATATATCAAGAAACTTAAAGCGGATGAGGCTTCCCTTCCACCTGCTCAGCGAAAAAGTGTGGATGTTATTCATAATATGATTTTGGACAAATTTGTGGAGTTTTCCGGGGGAAAGCATCATGGACATGTCCAAGGTCAGGGTTGTACATCTTCGTTCATTCAGAGGACACCAGGAGGATATATGGATATTTCGAATGCCTCGCGCATCAGTTCTAGTCAATCTGCTAGTGGGGAAAGTATTGCAGAAATGGAACAACGACTAAGAGCTGAACACCAAGAGGCAATGGCAAAAATGAGGGAAGAATTACAGCTTCAGCGTCAGCAACAGTTTCAACAATTACCAAACCAGTTAGACCAGCTTCAACAATTTCAGCTGTTTCAGGAGTTCCAGCGTCAGCAAATGCAAAATCGGCAAAATACCCAAGTACCAGAAGTTCAGCAGAATCAGCCCGCTAGAAGGAACCCACAGTCCTACCAACCAAGTCAGTTCCATGAGGACGAGTATCGACCTCAAAATAATGTTCCTAATGATATGCCTGATGAGACATTCTTCAATGATCTCCGACATGATTCATTTGTGCAAACAATGATCACAGGGGATGAACTTGTAATTCCCGGTTTTACGAACCATACTCATGATTCCACCGCTGCTTGGAATCAAAGTGGCGAAAATCCATTAAGCGGTGGGATTAATATTAATGGTTGCGAGTTTAATATTCATGGCGGGAGAAATATCAGTCAAATCGGTGGCAATGGTAACTGCGGCGGAAGGACAAGCGCCGGAAGTGCAAGTGGCGGAAGGGCAAGCGCCGGAAGAACAGCAAGAGCAAGAGGTGGAAATGCATTAAATTGATATTTGTAGGTTGTCATTTTATTTTGTTACATTTTGTGAAACTATCGTAATATTTCGTATTTGGTTTGTAAGTTATGATATTATCGCGTATTTTGAATTTCGTTTATGGTTTGTATAACTTATGACATTTATCGCGTACTTTGACTATCGTATTAATTTGGTTTGTAATGTATGACGATTATCGTATTTTGTTCTTTGTTATTAAATACTTCATTTTTAATTTATGTATTTTATTATATATTACAAATATTTTAATATTTCATTTATAAATAAAATGAGTTTTTAAAAATATTAATAATTAAATATTATAAATTAATAAATTAATTAATTATTTAAAACAATTTTTTTTAAAAAAATAAGCAGTCCAGTTTGCGAGGGCCCTAGCGGCCGCTAAGTTTTGCAGGCTGCGTCAGATAAAGCAGTTTGCGTCAGTCTGTGAACAGCAGTTTGCGGCCACTTGGGCCGCCGGTAAGTTACTGCTGCAGCAGAATTTGTGTCAGTCTGTGTCATGCAGTTTGCGGCCACTTTAGCGGACGGTATGTCTTAGCGGCCAGCAAAATTGCGGCCAAACACGGTGGCCACAAAATTCGCCAATTTTTTCACTTTGTGGCCGTTTTTCCCACTTTGTGGCCATTTTTATTGGCCACTAAATTGCTGTTTTCTTGTAGTGATTTCAGGGACTAAAAAATGTGAAAAATCTTGAATTACTAAAAACAAAATTCAATAAAACTATAGGGACCGAAAATATATTTAACCTAAAGGAAAATATTCCCTTTTTATGAAAACCATGTCATTGAAACCGACAAGTACTACTCTAGTATTGTGTCAAATGTCAAAATTTCATATTTGTTTGAAAGATTTAGTATTTTCAACTTTTCAGTTTTGAAAAATGGATGTCAAAAAAAAAAATCTAAAAGTGACAACATATTGATTTTCAATTCTTGTTTGTTTTAATTGCTCTTTCAAACTTCAAAATTTTCAATTTGACAGTTTTGAATGATTAAGTCAATTCATATGTATCCATCAAAATTTTGATTTCCATTTATTATATTTTTAATACTATCTCCCCGTTCTAAAATGTAAGTCATATTGAAATTTTTTTTAGCTTAAATGCAGTTTTATCCTCTCTATTTTGACTGTTTCAGAATTTTGTCCCCCTATTTTAAAACTCGGAATTTTACCCCCTCTATTTTGACAGTTTCGGAATTATACCCTCCCTATTTTAAAACACAAAATTGTACCCCCTATTTTATAATTCTTTGGATTTTGTCCCCCTATAATATTAGACTCAAATTTTCTTATGTACTAGTGTTGATGTGTTATGTTTTATCCACCCCGCTAATTATTTATTATTAAACATTATCTTATTATTTAGTTTTGAATGAAAAAATTACTAAAAAAAATTCTGAAAAATGACAAAAAATAAAAAAAAAATCTAAAAAATACCAAAAAAAACCAGTCAAATACAGTAAAAAAAAACCAGAAAAACACCCTAAAAATATCCATTAAAAAGAAAATAAAAATACCTAGAGTGTTCGTTATGCACCTACAAAATTTTAGATAACTATTAACATAATTTTATCCTAAAAAAATGGCTATCCAAAATTTAGTAATGTCATTTTTTAGAATTTTTTTGGTATTTTTTTTTATCATTTTTCAGAATTTTTTTGGTAATTTTTTCATTCAAAAATAAATAATAACATAATGTTTAATAATAAATAATTAGTGAGGTGGATAATAATATAACACATTAGCACTGCCACATAAGTAAACATGAGCCTAATATTATAGGGTGGCAAAATTCAAAGAATTATAAAAAGGGGGGATAAAATTCCGAGTTTTAAAATATGGGGGGTAAAATTCCGAAACAGTCAAAATAGGGGGGGCAAAATTTCGAGTTTTAAAATAGAGTGGGTAAAATTCCAAAATAGTCAAAATAAGAGGGGTAAAACTGCATTTAAGCCAAAAAAATTTGTACCAAATTATAAGTCATTTTACATTACTAATGAAGCATTTAATGTTATTTTTCCTATTATACCCTTAACTATTTATTACTCTTTTTTTTTTCAATTATTCAATTTATCTTTCTTATACTATTAATGAAGGACAATTTTGTAAACTAACTCATAATTTCTCTTTCTCATACAACATTAATTACATTTCTTAAATTGTGTAATTTGGTCAAAGTGACTTATATTTGGAACGAAGGTAGTATTTCCTTAGTGCTTTGTACCGTAAATGTTTTTCATTATGACTAATCAACTTATTTGCACGATCAATATTTTGAATTATTTTTTCCGTCTATATTTAGTAATTTATACTCTCTCCGTTCTTAAATATAGAAACTTTCACAAAAAAATATGGGTATTAAGAAAAATTGTTAGGGTAATAATTTTGTTTGACTTATATGAGACTTTTACTAATTTGTCCTTTATAATAAATGTATTCAATGTTATTTTTTTATATTTCAATGCAAGTTAGTGGTATTAATGAAGAATATATTTGAAAAAAAAGTAATAATTGCCTCTAGAAATTTGTAAAGGGTCTTATATATAGGGACACACATTTTTTGTTAAAAGTTCATATAATTAGGGACGGAGGGAGTAGTCATTTATAAAAGTTTTTTGTTTTTATCAATTGTTAGGTGATCTAATGATGATTGACGTTGAACTTGGTAGGGAAGATCATAATTCGATCCCCGCAACTACGATCAGGAGGTGGCTAAAACCAATTATGTCAAAACTGACCCCCAAATCAGATTAGATGGTCCAATTGACCGGATACTAGTGGTAAAACAAAAAAAAAACTATTTTTTTTAATATCCATAATGTTCAACAGATTATGTGCATTTCTATGTACAAATGCACATAATATATGCAGGCAGCTCGCCCATTATTATAATAGAAGAGAAGCTAGTGAAACAATTTTTTTTGTGCTCTAATAAGGAATAAATTAAAACCAATCTACACTAACAATGTTCAACAGAACTCCCTTGAGTCCTACAACAATTGAAGAAACAGTCATCACAGTCGGGCCGGTAAGGAAACGAACCGCCATTGCAAATGAATATATAATATGGAAAGAGTACAGGAGAATAGTCATTTTAATGATTCAGAAAAGTATTTAGCAATATCTTTCGGTGGCATTAAAATTCAAACTACTTTGTATAACATAAAATCCACATTATAAAGTTTCATATGTTGTATTCTGAAGTAATTACTTCCGCAATGATACGGACCAGGATTTGCTACAGTAGAAAAACCACACAGTTTTTACACAGGTTTAATCTCAGCCATTGTGTTTTTATCAGAAGGTTCTGATTAAATTTGTTGTAAAATCGATCAAAACAATTTCACCCGTACATCACAAATCGGACGGTCCAAAATTAAAACCGCGTGAAAACTATGGCAAATCTTACAGCAGTCGCAATGATACACATCAAACATAAATTACACAATCTACACCATATACTTAGCATCATACGACAAAGATATCAAATAATTTTACACTGACCATATAATTATCAAAGAGGTTGAACCAAAGTTGTTTTTATTCCAATTTTGCCAAAAAGGAGTTAAGGGTTAGAAAAAAGAAAGAGAACGATGAATTTTAAATATGAAAAATTCAATTTACATTGTGAGGATTAGGCCATATTGAATATAAATATGAGCTCTTGTTCGGCCTAGACAAGGATGGAGTCACAAATTGGCCTAATTAAAACAAATTATTCCAATTAATGTGGTACGTTGATGTAAATAGTTAGAAACATCTCTAATAAAATTAGTAACAGTGAATTGGTGTAGGTAATAAGAGTTTAGATTTTCACTTCTCCATATTTAAGTGCGTAAATTTTGTAAAAAAGTGTGTAAATTTGGTCACTAGACTGATATACAAATCTACGTTAGGAATTGTGTAAGCTGGAGCACCACTATGATTGCTAGTACGGTTTATTGGTTTTATAATTCAGACTGTGCAATGTTGAGTCAGATGCTGGAACATCTGTCTTTCAGAGGCTCTACCAGTCAGAGGCTCTACCTCTCAGATGCTCTACCAGATGTTCTATACAATGTTGTAACATTGTTTTGTATAGACAGTTAGCAGTTAGTTAGTTAGCTGTTAGTTACTAGCTGACATGTACAGTTGTATTTCAGTTAGTTCGTTAGTTTTGTTTGTCTTAGGTAGTTATGCAGTTGCTTGCATTTGAAGCAACCACCTATTGTATATAAACAAATAAGGCCCTTTGTGGAAGAATAAGATTTCTAACTTTCCTTTAATCATTTTCTAATTCTTTTCATAGTTTTCCATCTCTCTCATAATTCATCTCCTTCAATCTTTGTTCAAAGGGTTAGAGTGAATAACCCAACAAAGTGGTATCAGAGCAAGTACGATCCAAGGAATTTTTGATTCAATCTTGAGGATAGAATCTGTGATTGTGATTCAATCATGGCAGGGAAGAGTAACTTCCACGCAAATCTTCCAATTCTTGATGGAAAGAACTGGGATACATGGGTCAAACAGATGAAGGTGATATTCATTGTTCAAGAAGCTGATGAACAAGTGAATACAGTTCTTGATCCATTGTCAGCCAATGCAACAGAGCAGCAAAGAACAACATTCAGAGAGGCACAAAAGAAGGATAACAAGGCTCTGTTTCTCATTCATCAATGTGTGGATTTAAAGGTGTTTGAGAAAATTGCAGATGCTACAACCTCTAAGGATGCTTGGGACATTTTGCAGAAGAGTTATGAAGGTGATGCAAAGGTCAAGAAAGTGAAATTGCAAGCCTTGAAGAGACAATTTGAATTGTTGGAGATGAAGAATGATGAAGCAGTTGTAGAATACTTCACAAGGGTGGAAACTCTCACAAATCATATGAAGAATTGTGGAAGCACACTCAGTGAAGAAGAAATGGTGGAAAAGGTACTCAGAACTTTAACTCATAAGTTTGATTACATTGTGGTGACAATTGAACAAACTAAAGACTTGAGTGAAATAAAGATGGAGGATCTTCAAAGCACTCTGGAAGCTCATGAATTGAAGCATGGTGAGAGAAATCATGCGAAAGAAGATAAGCAAGCTTTGTTTGTAAAGTTCAAGAAGTATCAAGATGAAAAGAAGAAATGGCAGAACAAGAAAGATTCCAAGAAAGGGAAAGAAAGTGTTGAAGACAAGCCTGAATCTTCAAAGAAAGAAGGAGGGCAAAAGACAAAGAAAGATAAGAGTACCATTTAGTGTTACAATTGTAACAAGTATGGTCATTATGCAAGTGAATGTAAGGCTCCAAAGAAGAAGAAAAGTCAGAATACCGAAGAAGAGGCAAATGTTGCATAAGATGGTTCAACATCAGAAGATGATGTGAGTTTCATGGTTACAATTACTGATGAAACAGCTGAGTCTATGGTTTGGTACTTTGATACTGGATGCTCAAATCATATGATAGGGAACAAGAGTATTTTGACTGATTTCAACAAGTGTCTTAACACAAGGATCAAACTGGCCAATGGAATATGTGGTGATTCAGAGGAGCAATGGAAAGAAGGCAGTTATTGAGAAGGTCCTATATGTGCCAGGGATGAAGTGTAATCTGATGAGTATAGGTCAATTACTTGAGAAAGGTTTCAAAGCAGTGTTTGAAGGTGAAACACTGAAACTCTTTGACTCAAAGCAGAGATTGATCTTGAAAACAACTCAAAGTCAAAACAGAACCTTCAAGACACAAGTTAAGACAATTGAAGTTGAATGCTTAGCTACATCTACTGAAGATAAAGACAATGACTTATGGCACAAAAGGTATGGTCATTTGAATTTCAAAAGCTTGTCAATGCTTAATTCAAAGAACATGGTGTTAGGACTGCCTAGTGTTATAGCTCCAGTAGATACTTGCACTACATGTTTGGTAGGGAAACATCCTAGATCATCATTCAAAAGTAACTTGCCTATGAGATCTAGTGAAGTGCTAAATGTTGTGCATTCAGACATTTGTGGATCAATTGATGTGTTATCAACCGGTGGAAACAAATATTTCATCACATTTGTTGATGAGTACTCAAGTGATGATGATAATAGAAGTCACATGACTGAGAATGATAATGGATCAGATCAAGGTCCATTATTGATGATGCCTACCACAGAGGATGAATTTGGTAAGCAAGAAGGATGGTATTTGGACACATGTTGTTCAAATCACATGAGTAGTAACAAGGAGTTTCTTGTTAACTATGATTCTTCAAAGAAGTCAACAATTTGATTTGCTGACAGTAGAACAGTAAAATCAGAAGGAATTGGTGATATGTTAATCAAGGGAAAAGATGGTAATCAAGTATTGATTACTGGTGTGATGTATGTACCATATGTGCCATCAAATATTCTAAGCATTGAACAGTTGGTTGAGAAAGGTTTCACATTGAGCTTAGGAAACAATCAGATGAAAGTATACAATGTGGAAAATAAGATGGTATTTTGTGCATCATTATCACAAAGCATAATTGTCCAAGTTAAATTTGAGAATTCAAATAGTGAAGTCTTAATTGAGGAGGAGAGTGATAAATCAATTAAGATTTTAAGGACATATGGTGCTAGTAAGCACACATCAAAGGAGTCTGATAGTGAACATCAGAAAGTGCACATCAGTAAAGATGTGATAATGAATGAGGTGCATATCAATGAAGACAGTGAGAGTGACTGTAATGCTGAGACAAATGTTGAAGCAGATGTTGAAGCACCAGAAGCTGGAGTATCAGCTGTTGAGGCTAATGTAGAAACAAGAGCCGGATCAACAAAGGCAAGAGAATTAGATGTGGAAGCAGATGCTGAAGCATCAGAAGCTGAAGTATCAGCAGTTGAGGCTAGTGTAAAAACAAGAGCCAGATCAACAAGAACAAAAGATTGGAATGCTGAGACAAAGGTTGAAGCATCAGAAGTTGAGGTTAATGTAGAAACAGAAGCCATATCAACAAGGAAAAGACAAGTTCCAGCCAGGTGGCAAGAATGTGAGCTTGCAGATGACAGTAGAGTCAGAAAAGAAGGTAAATTAATGCAGTGTGCATTATTGGTTGATGAACCAGTGACTAAGTCAAAAGCTATGACTGATGTAGGCATAGTATCTTGTTTCTTAAGAAATAAATTGCTTATAACAAGAGGGTTAATGCTACATCAGAAGAAGTATGCTGAAGAAATATTGAGAAGATTCAATATGTTTGAAAGTAAGTCTGCCATGGAAATGAATCTCAAGCTAGAAAATCAAAGCAAAGAAGCAAATTGTAAAATCATGGTGAAGATCCTACAATAATCAAGAAAGTTGCTAGATGCTTGAGATATTTGTACAAGAGTAGGCCAGATATATGCCTTGTTAAAGGCTTGGTGAGTAGACTCAAGGAGAATACTAGAAAGCCACATATGAATAATGTAGCCAGAAGAATTCTGAGATACATAGCAGGTATACTAGAATTTGGAATTCTCCTTCCAAAGTCAGCAAGGAATGCAAAGCCAGAGATAGAGAGATTGTTTGGTTTTCTGATGCTGACTGGTGTGGAGAAAAGGTGGACAGGAGGAGCACAAGTGGCTATGTGTTTAAGTTCCAAAATGCACTAGTTTCTTGGTGTTCTAAGAAGCAATTAGTGATTGCTTTGTCTAGCTGTGAAGCAGAGTATGTTGCAGGCTCTCTAGCTGCTTGTCAAGCAAGTTGGTTGCAATCACTTCTCTGTGAAGAGAGATAAGTTCCTGAAGCTAAGAAAGGAGATGAGAATTGTCAGCTTTGACGGTCTGAATTAAGGAGGAGTATTGGTTTTATAATTCAGACTATGCAATGTTGAGTCAGATGCTGGAACATCTGTCCTTTATGCTCTACCAGTCAGAGGCTCTACCTCTCAAATGCTCTACCTGATGTTCTATACAATGTTGTAACATTGTTCTGTGTAGATAGTTAGCAGTTAGTTAGTTAGTTGTTAGTTAGTCAGTTAGTTTTGTTTGTCTTAGGTAGTTATGCAGTTGCTTGCATTTGAAGCAATCACCTATTGTATATAAACAAATAAGGCCCTTTGTGGAAGAATAAGATTTCTAACTTTCCTTTAATCATTTTCTAATTCTTTTCATAGTTTTCCATCTCTCTCATAATTCATCTCCTTCAATCTTTGTTCAAAGGGTTAGAGTGAATAATCCAACACGGTTTGGTATGATATCTTACATTGGTTAGGGATATCGATGGTGCTACCGAAGGGATCTTTTTATTCTTCTAGAGAGATGTTGTTTCTTTAGGTAAACAAAAGATTGGTAATGGTCTTACTGATATGGCACGCGGCCGTAATGAATTTTTGAACAACCATGTTAGTAATATTTACTAACTTTGGATCAATACACGAACACTTATTTGTTAAGTGTATATGGAGAAATAACACATAGCTTCTAATTTTTGTGCAGATCATACTATACAAATAAACTTGTCATTGTTTATAAAATATAACAAAGGTAAAAAACAAACATGAATTAAATCGAAATGTTCAATTGCATTAGGAAAATGAAACCAAAGGTAACTAAAATCTGATTCAAAGGTAATGAATTTTAATTACAACTTACAGAACCATACAGATAAGGACTTGGGGGAACAAAAACTTCTACAATTCCTTCCAACATTAGTAAAACTTCCTTCATCGTTGGCCTAAGAGAAGGATCTTCTTGAATACACCAAATAACAATCATGACTAACTTTTCCAAGCTCATCTTGTCATTGCCGACGTAATTATCGTTTTCAAGAAGATTGTCAAGTCTTTTAGTCTTATAGCAATCATAAGCCCAATCGGTTAAAATCCCTTTTTCTTCGGCAATAAATTCTTTCTCTACATTTTTCCTGCAACAAATAATCTCTAGCAACAATACGCCAAAACTATAAGTATCAACTTTTGTAGTGATTGGTGCACTCCTAAACCAATCTGGTGCAACATACCCTTTGGTTCCTCTAATTCCAGTTTCAGTGTGACTTTGATTAATCAATAGTAGCTTTGCTAGTCCAAAATCTGAAATCCTAGCATTGTATTGATCATCTAGAAGTATATTTTGCGGCTTTATATCACAATGGATGATTTGAGTGCAACATCCTTCATGCAAGTAAACAAGACCTCTCGCAATCCCAAGTGCAATGTTGACTCGTTCGTTCCAATTTGGTTTTAAAGGGGAGAAAAGAAATTTTGCTAAAGTTCCGTTACTCATTAGCTCATATACCAAAATCCGATGTTGTCCTTCATTGCAATATCCAAGAAGACGAACAAGATTCCTATGATGAGTTTGGCCTATCACACTCATTTCAGTCTGAAATTCCTTATCACTATCTTGGAGCAACTTATCTAGTTTCTTAACCGCTACATTGATCATCATCTCTATTGTTCCTTTGTAGACAACGCTACAAGATCCTCTTCCTAATTCTTCTCTAAAGTTACTTGTTGCTTCAACTATTTCCTTGAAGGTAAAATTGCGCAAGTTATTGTCAACAACATTTTTGTTGGTTCTACGATGTTTGATCTTCTTGCGGTTGTAAGGAAACCCGAAAAACATTACCCCAAGCAATGTCAAAATAACAAACACAGAGCTTCCCAAAAGAACTGAAATTACAATGATCAAAGTATCATGATCATTTTTCTCATTTGTTAAAGCAGACAAAGGATCATTTTTCATCAATTTCATGATAGAAATTCCTTTTACTACCTGATCACTTCTTCCATAAGATAGCGGGAGCTTCTTCTTCCAGCAAGAACTTTGATTGAAAGAAACCAAAACACATAAGCAATCTTGCAAACATGATTCCTTACATTCTTCTAAACTAGACGGACTTATTATTTCATAATCCGATTTAGGCCAATCGGTATTTGGTAATTCCTTCATTGTATATAGATCATCTTGTGAACCCCAATTCCCACCAGCTTGACAAATGACTTGAAAATTCGGTATGCAACCAGCATACATATTATTCGAATCAATTGGAGAATATCCATCGGGGCATGTACAATTTGGCCTTTGGTCATTTGTAAGAGTGCAAATGCTATTATACCCACACACCCCTTCACCATCTGTGAATGTAGAATACAAGCAAATGTTTTCGGGTAAACTCTTTGCAACGACCCAACTTTGTCCTCTTTTTGGATCTTTAGGGTAAAATGATACAGTGAAAACTCCGTCATAATTAATTGTTGCTTTGCAGTAGTAATCATTAGTTGAGAATGACGCATTTGAGTTGCTGATAGAAAAATTCTCCCCTCCTTTTCTCTCGATGTATAAGAAACCTGATTTGTCAAATATTAAACGCTGGCCAGCATTTGATTGATTCTTATCATCACTATTGATGTCAGAACTATAGTAAGGATCATAACTATAGTTACTTGGCAAATTTATAAGGTTGAGCACAAGATTTCCATCCCCTTGTAAGTGAAGTTTGAACCTTCCACGCGAGAAATTGAATGCTCCTTCTCGCGAAGAAAGACTTCCATTTAATTCCATTACTTGAGTAGGAAGTAATGTGTCAGTAGGATAACTGAAACTATCCCAAATTGCCACTGAATTTTCATCTCGCAACTGAAAGTTTCCGGCATCATTCATTATACCAGTAGAAATTGTACCTGATGTGAAATTTGATCTCCATAGCTCTAAACCTTGAGGGTTCGTGAGCACTAAGCCATGAGAATCATTTAATACTAATCTTGATCCCTTTGGAGCAGGGTTGTCTCCATTTGCATACCAAATGATGGCATCAGTTTGTATGTTGACATACCATATAGCTAATAAGAAAAGCTCATTTGGAAGTTTATAAAACCCAAATGCAAAATCTCCTGAAGGAGAGATCCATTGAGTTGGCCTACTACCTGCTATAAGTGACTCACCAACACTTACACTCCCACCTTGATTATCCAATGATTCTAAGCTGCATTCAATTGGAAAACTATATCAATATATTGTTAACAAATTTAATATTAATATCCTTCTTAATTATTTTAATTTTGTCAACTAAATCTTATATTTGGTAACTGTCAAATAACCGATTATCCCAAAAGTTTAAGCTGTTAGGATAGAGCTGCATCAATGGTTTTATATTATTTCTAACACGCCCCCTCATGCAAGAGCCCACTTGGGCTTGAAGCGTGAATAATGCATAGGCCCACCTACCATATGCTTAAATTCCACTTTTTAATTAGAAAGTGAGGGGAGCGGGGATCGAACTCTAGACCACTTAGTCATAGAGACTCTGATACCATGTCAAATAACCGATTATCCCAAAAGCTTAAGCTGTTAGGATAGAGTCATATCAATGGTTTTATATTATTTCTAACGGTAACAAAGATAGTATTTAAATTATGCCTAAATAAAAGAACACTTAGATGAGATGGCGCGGGTCTCTTCTAGCTTAACCAAGATCCTAAAATTTGGATATACCAAAGAAATTATCAGTAAAACTGCTAACTTGTAAATACACTTTCTGCTATCAGAATATAATTTGGATACATGTCCCAATATATGATATATATCCATATATAAAGCTAGCTGCAAGCTATTCAAATTTAAAGAGAGCAAGCGGTTACAGATTCACTAAATATTGATGAGGTAGAAGAATCTCCACACAATCAAATCATTAGCCATCTTTGCTTATAAAGTGAACATGCTAGAAAAATCATCAAAATTCAGAATTTTGATTTCATCTTTGTTCTGTTTCTGTCACATGGATCAAATTAACATTATGTATCTGAAATTTAGCTCATCATCTAAGAGAGAGACACACAAATTTAAGAGGATTTGGCTGATAAACCCAAAATTGGCCAATTAATAAGATATGCATATTGTAAGGTAAATTGGTTTAGCTGCTACCAAGCAATCATGCATATTATGTTGAGATCTAATTTGGTTATAAACATAAGTAGTAACCAAAAAGATTATGAAAATGAAACTCTCAAGAGTCCACTTATGATTAATTCTAGTTCTACCAATTTCACCCTCCTACCCTGAATTTCATAAGTCATAGTACTTATTGCGTTAATAAAATGAAATTTTGATGAATAACATCTCCGAAAATTTTGGAAAATGAACTTTCATAAGTCATAGGTTTTTTTTTTTGTTATTAACTTGCCATATCAGCATTGACTTGGTCATAATGACTTGTTTCAAGATAAGATTCAAGTACACCATATATCAATTGAATTTTATTTCAAAATGAGATAGGACCCGCATGTATATATATAGTAAGATATCTAACCTGGCGTTTTTGGAGGCAGGACAAAAGACGACTTGGTAATCGGTAGACGGACAAGTGAATGTACTGCTTTGATCGTCATACACATAGCTATAAGCTTGAGGACACGACGTCTTGAATATCTGAGCATACACACTCGGCTCACAAGTTTCCGGAGTTGAATGATTCCCAACACAACAAAAAAACTGCAAATTAAATGCAGCACAAGGACCTTGACAGGCCACAACTGTCCCATTTTCCGTTACCTTCAACTCCGTTGGACACACCGCGTTCAAATCCGTAGGACAACCAGTACTGTTACACTTTCCTGAACCATCTAACGGAATCACATCCATCGGGACATTATAACCGTCTACTAAGCTGACATCATAAAAATCTTGATCATTGGCACCATGCAAAGTGAATTCTGCCAGCGTCACAGGCGCTGATCCACTCCGGCCAGCACATGCTAACTTGCCAGATCCACAATCGCCTGTGACGCAGGAGAAGTTCCCGGAAATGGAATCTGTTGTGCAGAGTGTCCGGCCCCAGAAACGGCCGGCCCATTTGGCCGGTACCGTGATTGTTGAATTCTCACCGGGTTTTAAAATGAATCCGGTTGTTGCAATTGTCGAAAATCCACTGTTAGTATATGAAGCTGGCCACACCGTATGATTGCATTGGTTAACTATAGTAAATTTTGCTGATGTTACCACTGATAGGTGAAGTGTGAAGAAGAACAATAGTGAAATTGGCTCAACCATATTGAAGTTAAAATTGATATTGAAAAGAACAAAAGAATAGTTAATTTGGAGTTATACAAGTTTTCTGCATATATATTATTTTGTTGTTGAAATATTCTTCATAATCTTCTTTTGTGATGTGTAAGTGTACCAGTTTACGAAAGGAAGTGCAAGAATTCAACTTACGCGTTTGATTTATGACTTTTCCGCTTAATATTTGTGTTGACTAGTTGGCCGCCACAATACGTAGTTGTTATCTCTTGGAATATTAATGAAGTGTCTTACTTTTATTTTTTTATTTTTTTTTATAAATAATGGTAGTTGTTAGTAGGGGTGTAATTGGACCGATTTAGATCGGTTTTGAGTGAATTCAATGTCCGAACCAATGAACTCTTGATTGGTTCGGTTTTTAGTGTTTTTCAAAAATGAATCCGAACTAAACTCGTCGGTTTGGTTCGGATACTTTAATCGGTACGAGTTTGGTTCGGATACTTTAATCGGTTTTACATCGCATTTTTTTTCTCGATGTATTCCATGCTATTTTTTTTTTCGATATATTATTTCCCTATAAGTTCATCAAATACAAAATACAATTCATCAGATAAGTTCATCAAATACAAAAATATACTTCTTTTCTCATAAGTTCATCAAATAAATAAGTTCATCAAATACATAATACAAACATATTGAAATTAAGTTCATAAGCTCTTCAAATACAAAATGCGATCATATTGAAATTAAGTTCATAAGTTCTTCAAATAATAAAGTACAACAAAAATAAAACTTCAAGTTTATTCCCACTTGAATCGCTTGCAAAAATCATGAAAATCATAAATCACAAACAAAGTAGCGCTTGAGAATGAGGTGAGAGCAACAAAAATCAGTAAATCGAAACAGAGTAAAGTTTGAGAGTAAATTGAAACAAAAATCAGTACCTGTGAGCCTGAGGATAAGGTGAGAGCAGCAAAAGTCAGTAAATCGAAACAAAAATCATAAATCACAAACAGAGTATGAGGTGAGAACATCGTGAGGTTGTTTGCGACTTTGCGGCTGTAAGGAAGAGAGAGTCTAAGAGTTTCTAAGTTACGGTTTGTATTGTGATGTTGAGTCAGCAAAACTTTTTTTTACAAGTAGTTGTACATGTTTTATTTTTTAATAGATGTGGACTTTTTAAAAAAAAAAATATTAACTTATATATATATATATATATATATATATATATATATATATAGGGGACATTTCAAATGAGAGAACATCTTATTGTGAGAGATGAGAGGATGAAATGATGACCCTTGAATAATAATAGATGGCCAGGGGCGGATCTACATGCAGTTGAGGGTGTGCGGCTGCACACCCTGAACTTTTGAAATTTGCACATATAATCTTGAATTTGTGATCTTTGAACACCCTGAAACTTTCTATTTGCACCCATGAACCACTACTTCTATCACAAAGAAATAAGAACTGCCGAAAGAAAAAGGGAATAACTTATAACAGTTGCTGGTAAAAGAAGAGAGTGGAAGGACAAGAAAGAGAAGATGAAGTGTGGCAACACTAGCGGCGGCTGGTTATCTTCAAATGATAACATTATGGATTTAGGGTTATGTTGGTAGGTAAATGTATGTGATGGACTTGGGCCACTAAGCTTTGATTTGTAAATATTACTTTTGGGTAGGAGGTACCCACCAAGGGAGGTTTGTTTTTTTACCGTGTAAGTGTAAGTGTAAGCATGAATGATTTTCTACAATTTGTAGTAAAAGAATAATTAAAATTTAAAGTTATAGAAACTTTTTGCCACTACATGTCATTCATTCATATATGCAATGGTATAATAAATATTAGTTTTATATAAAA
Organism: Trifolium subterraneum; assembly: GCA_951799995.1. NCBI lineage: Eukaryota > Viridiplantae > Streptophyta > Magnoliopsida > Fabales > Fabaceae > Trifolium > Trifolium subterraneum. The sequence goes on along the minus strand of OX637461.1, from coordinate 48,713,397 downwards.
AATTAAATATTGGTGTAGTTTTTTTTTCCTACTAAATTTATTATTATATACATATTTTAATTTCATCTCTTTTTATCTAATCAAATAATTTTATTTAATCCTAATTTCCTAATTCAATGTTATAAAATATATTAAAGAAGTAAAAATATTCGTCCTCGAGTATAATTCAATTGGTAGAAACAATTGATTTTGATATTCTCACTTATTCATGGTAATTTTTTTTGCCACTAGACAATTTTACAAAATAAAAATTTCAACGTAAATCCTGCACCCCCTGGTCCAGGGTCCTGGATCCGCCACTGTAGATGGCTATGATTTAATTGATACATTAGTAAGAGTCACGTGACTCTTTTACTTGAGAAACCTTCTCTCTTTCTCTCTAGTTTCTCTCTTCGTAACAATGGCATGTCATCTTCATTCACAATAGCCACAGTACAGGAAGACAACCAAACCAAATCACATCGGTTTTCAATTGGTTTGGATCGGTTTTTGATCCGAACCATAAAAATCGGTTGGTTTGGATTGGTTTGAATCGTTGGTTTAATTGGACTTTTCTGATCCGCTTACACTCCTAGTTGTTAGTATTACACTGTTATGTTAATTTTCTCCTTTGCCACGACTCGAACCCTGAACCTCCAACTTCTTAACCCCACTCAACTAGCTTAACCAGTTGAGCTATCCATCCCATCCAACTGTCTTACTTTAATTAATTAGTGATATGTTAGAGAGAAGTATTAGTATTAACACACTTCTTTTATTCAGCGAATACTTGCAAAAAAAAATTACCCCTGCTACAAGTATGCACAAGAATATGAATAATTACTCCCAATAGAAAGAGAATATTAGAATATTTGTTTCTAATGAAAACCGGAAAGGAGTATTATTTAAGAGATATATGTATAATTTATTTATGCCAGTATATATTATAAGTTGTAGAAAAAGAGGTAAAATGTATGTTGGGAAAGAAATTAATAATAAATCTGTGGTTGAAAATTTAAAGATAGTCTCATAAAAAGGACAAGAAAATTTCTCAAGAAAGTCAAGGCGTCCCAAACAATTTGGAGGCCCTGTCTTAATTTTAAAAACGGATCTTAATAAAAACTGTTTAATTTTTAAAAAAATGTCATTATTAATATAAATTATAAATAGCATAAAAAATAAATACTTTTATAAATTGGTCTTCTTTACTTCTTCTAAAGCAACACTAATTTTTAAATAATATTATACCAATTGATTTAGACAAACAAAAAATTTTGAATTTCAAAATTTACAAAGATTATATTCATATAAGGTTCAATTTTAAACACATATGTTCCGATGGGTGGAATGAAATATCTACATGTCTGTGGTAATGCGTTAGAATCACTTTTGTGCATACATATTTTATTTTTCATTACAATAAAAAAAATCTATATCCATTACAATTACAATTAAAAAAAATCAAGAACTTGCCGAGAAAAGTCAACAAAGCAAAAATGGACTCATTGAGAAATACGTAGTTGGGCACAAACCCAAGAAAAAAATAATTATGCACAAATTCACAGGTAAAAACAAATTATAAAAATATTGATAATAATGAAGGGAGAAGATGAAGGAAGCAAAATTGTCATATACGACCAATTTGACTAATCGAGATAAGTTTAAGGGACTTAGACGGAACTAATTAAGCCAAAACAAAATTAATATTATCATATTATTTAGGCAATTTTTCTTTAAGGATTTAATGCAGTTTTTGATCCCCTTATTTTGAAAAACTTGAACTTTTGATCCCCTATTTTAAAAGCCAACTTTTTGATCCCCTATTTTAAAAAACTTGAACTTTTGATCCCCCAACTCAATTTCGTCAAATTTTTGCTAATGTGTCAAACTTGTGGATGATGTGGCAATGTCTATGTTGACATGTCATATTCCATGTCATTATTTTTTTTTTTGGATAATTCATTAATTTTTTTAAATCAAATATTTTATTTTTTTTTTATAATAAATCAATTTTTTTTTGACATTTTTTATAATTAATAAAATAATTTTTTGGATACTATATATATATATATAACTAAAAATCAATAATCAGTAATAAAAAACAGAGTGAGAACGCAAAGTTGGTTCTCAAATCATGGAACCCTAAGAAGAGCAAAATTAGTTCTTCATTTTTCTTGTTGATGAAGAACTGTTCACGCGAGGGCCGTTGAAGAAGTGTTCACGCGAGCGCTGTTGAAGAAGTGTTCATGAATGATGAATCGACGACGTGATGATGAATCAAGTGCCGATTGAGAGGGAGAAAACAAAGTCGATCAATGATTGAGAGGGAGAGAACAAAATGGATCGATGGTAATTTACTGATAACTGGTTTTGCTCTTCTTAGGGTTCCATGATTTGGGAATCAACTTTGCTTTCTCACTCTGTTTTTGATTAATGCGTACTTTGTTTTTTATTACTGATTATTGATTTTTAGTTATATTATAATATATATAATAATAATAATGTAATATCCAAAAAATTATTTGATTTTTTGTCAAAAAGTAAAAATATTTGATTTAAAAACATTAATGAAGTTTCTAACAAAAAAATTGATGACATGGAATATGACATGTCAACATGGACACTACCACATCATCAACAAATTTGACACATCAGCAAAAATTTGACCAAATTGAGTTGGGGGATCAAAAGTTCAAGTTTTTCAAAATAGGGGGATCAAAAAGTTGGTTTTTAAAATAGGGGAATCAAAAGTTCAAGTTTTTCAAAATAGGGGGATCAAAACTGCATTAACTTTTTTGGTGTGTGCCTAAATAATTTTTTTGGTTTGTGCCAAGTAAGAATTCCCCCTATAGGAATCAGCTTTGCAAAATCCTGATCCACATTTGGCCAAATTGATGAATAGATGGGTAAATAATTTGGAAACTGTGTATCCTAATATTTTTTTAGCCATTAACATTGATATGCATGATCCTTTGAACTCTTTTCAAACGGAGCTAAAAATGTTGAATGCATACAATATAAAAATGTGTTGATTGTCAGAGCACGTTTTTTCATGTTTGACCATTTTGCTTGAAGCAACTTTGCGAAGTGTCGACCTCCTTGATTGTGGGCCAGTCAAGAAGTTCACTAGTGCCTCTTTCTTCACAGAAAATTCCGGCACGCAAAAAAATATCAAAAAGTTTGGCGACCCTGACAGCTCTTTTCATGACCACCTCCTAAATAAAACATCTATCTCGACCAAGAGCCCTCCGAGCAATTTCACCCCAAACAACGACCTCCAAATGTCCGTTTTACGAATATTGAAATGAAGCCTCAATCCTGAACTTGTCTATCTAATGATATCCAGGGATTCAACCACTTCCTCTGAATCCCCTATGATAGTCTCATCATCAAGATACCATGCATGAAGAAGAAGCTTGCAGTTATCAACTCTAATCTTATGAATGAGATGGTGTAACACAAGAGCGAAAAGAAGTTGTCTCAACGGGTCACCTTGTTACACTCAAGTAGCTGCCATCATATGTGCATCCCCAAGGTACAACCTCGTTGCTTGACCATAAAGAAACACAACCCAAAAAGAAATAGATGGACATCTCACTCTCACCTTTTGTAACAGTGCCAACTTGTCAAACATGTTGAAAGCAAGGGGCTTCTTTTTAATGCAATTTTGGAAGAATGGAAAACTAAATTTACTTCAGAGTGTTCCAAAAGATTGAGTGCAACGATGGTTTTTTAATACAAGTTTTGCGTGAAGTTAAATTTCAATTGAATCAAAACCCTCTCTCATGATCCTATTCCATATAATAACCACAATTACGATTTCAACAAGTGTGATCTTATTCCATAAAATATCACGTTGATTTTTGAAGCGGGTGGAAAAATGCGCGAGCGTAAAATGCTCGCTAGACAGTAAAGTCGCCACCGAACTTTATTTATTCCCGAAAGAAAAGGAAAATATCGATAAAACCTTAAAAGAAAAGAAAGATGGTCGTTGCAACCATTTCCAAGTTCGGGAGTCGATTATGCGAGGGGAAGGTATTAACACCCCTCACATCCGTTGTACTCAACGGGAACCTTCTCATTAATTTTAGGGTTAAAAATAGTGTTTTAATTTATTGCATGCTTTTTATTAGTTATTAAAGATTATTTATAAAAGGGGGAAAATAGTTTTTTAATTAGTGTGCTTGACGAGATGTACGAATCTCGCTCCTACGTATTCCCGGGTGCAATGGGAAATTCAAAGCTACACGCAGTTCTGAGTAGAAAATACTTGTGTGTTGGTTGATTTTATTTGTGAAAAGATTTTCAATTTTATGATTGACTGTGCTAAAAATATTTGATGCGTTGAAGTTATTTTTAGATGTGGAAGACGAACAATTTGTCGACAAAGTGTAACGCTAAGCCCCTGATTGTTTGAGAGACCAACGAATGTACATTCGTCAATCCCCTCTTTAATCCAAGATTTTTTATTAAAATATGTTTGAGTGAAAGACGAACAGTCTGTCGACAAAGCGTGACGCTAAGACCTCGATTGTTCGAGAGACCAACGAATGTACATTCGCCAATCTCCTCTTTAATCCAAGTTTTTTTATTAAAAAAAAATATGCTTGAGTGGAAGACGAACAAATCGTCGACAAAGCGTGACGCTAAGCCCCTGATTGTTCGAAAGACAAACGAATGTACATTCGTCAATCTCTTTTTAGTCCACATTTATTATAAAAATTATTTGATGTTAAAAATTTGATGTTTTTGTTGCTTTGTTCTTTTATTTATTTACAAGTCGGGAAATTAAAAGTAACACTTTTATATGGATAAAATAAAATTACTCACGCAAAATCAAATAAAAGCATGAAAAATAAAACAAACAATGAAGGTGCTGATGGACAAAGAGGTGTAAATATAAAGAAGTTTAGAACCCATGTTGCAAACCAAACACATAGCCCAACTACTAAATGAATAAATAGATAGATAAATAAATAAGGTAAATAAATAAAAAGAAAGGAAAAAGAAATAGGGGTTTAAAGAATCAGAACAAACCATTCACGCACGCGTACATCTCATCTCTCTCGTTCTCAATACTCACTCTCAATCGTGCTCGCTTTCTCTCGCTCTCATCCTCGGTCGCTCAACCTCGCCGGCGTGACAGCTGTACGGCGGCGGCTAAGAACGGCAGTGGTTCCGGGTGAAGTGGCGGTGATGAATAGCGGCGGAGGGAAGGCTCCGATTATGGCGTTTGGTCCTTTTTTTGTTTTTACTTTATCGTGTCCTGTTTATAATCTCTCTTCTCCTGTTCTTCTGGTTTTCCTTTGTTAGAGATGGTGGAATGATGATTGTTGTTAATGGTGGTTTGGTGTGAGGAAGGTGATGCTTGACAGTGGTGAGTTATGTGATGATGGTTATTGTGGAAATAGAAGGTTTGATTTATAATATGATGATTATGATGTATTAGCAGTGGTTATGAAAAATGATGATGGTTATTGGGTAGTGATTTTGTGATGTTTATGAAATTTGAAGTGGTAGTTTGGAGGAGACACAACAACAGCACTGTAACAACCGTGTTATTGTTGTTGTTATGGTTTTTTTGTTTGTCTCCCTGCCTCCTCTTGTTCTGATTTCTGCTTTTATTTTTATAACCCAAGATTAGGGTTTGATTGATAAAAAAGGTAAGGAGAAAATCTTGATGAAAATTTTGGAAAGAAATTAAGATGAAGCTTCAATCGAGGGATGAATTGGTGAGCTGTGTTATGTGCATTTGATGCATGGAGTTCGTTATGCCTTCTTTTGTTTGTTTGACTTTTGACACATAATAATAATAATAATAATAATAACAACAATGATACTTCTAATAATAACAATGACAATAATAATAATAATAATAATAATAATAATAATAATAATAATAATAGTAATAATAGTAATATTTACAAATTAAAGAAAAACATAAAAATAAATTGGCTAAAATATATTTTTGGATTTTTCAATAAAAGTTACTAACAACAAAACTTAAACTAAATAAAGTAGTTATAAAAAGACATCAGTAGGATTAAAGTAGTTATAAAAAGACATCAGTAGGATTAGAACTCAAAACCTCACACTAGTAAACCCCTAAATACTCTTTCCAATACCAATTGAGCTAATGCACATATTCGAAAGAAATTGCGGCAATAAACCATATGATTATGTAAGTGGGCAAAATTTAGGGTACGACAATTTTGTTTTAAATGTAGTATTAGAGTCCAATATTATACGACTTAAAACGGCATTTTTCAATCGTGAATTATGAAAGTGGATCGTCGTGTTTTGTTTATTGAAATAAATTAAAAAAAGTGCATCAAATTGTGTGGTTGCGTTTATATTTCCCTAATTTTTTATGGGTCTTGCTAACGAGTTCCCCGGAGCACTCTTTAAGCATTTCACTTAAATAAACTTTTTATTTAAAAAGGTAAACACTACAACTTCCAATGCGTTGACTTTGCACATTCCCATAAAAATCCTATGAAACACTTACTAGTTAAGGTCTTAAAGAGTGCCCCGAGGACACTATTTAGCATTTGCCATTTTTTATTTGGTTACATTGGAGCCAATGAAGTTTGAACCTATGACCTCGCCACATACTACCAAACCTCTTACCACTAGACTAAACCTACATGCTTCTTTTTAATGCAATTCGGGAAGAATGAAAAATTAAGGGGGGTGTATTCGATTGAGATTTTGAAAGACTATTTTGACAAAAAAAGTCTTGAAGATTTAAAAAGACTTTGTGGGATTATATTGATTTTGTGAGATTTTAAAAGATTTTTTTCAATAGACTTTTTACAATCAAGATTTTTAACACATGATTTGAATGGATTTTGAAAGATTTTTTTAAAAGACTTTTTACAATCAAGATTTCATAATATTTTATATATTAGGAAAATTTCAAAAGACTCAATATATATTAGGAAAATTTCAAAAGACTCAATAAATTTTAATAAATAAATTATAAGAGTAATAAATAATTTTTTTTTTTTGGGAATCCAAAACAACAAAAAAAAATACGATAAAAAGTTTTGTGTTTTTCTTTTACGTACGATGTTGGAAAAGAAAGCATATGGAGCAAGTGAATCACCAATTACCGATTGTATATATAAAAAAATGTAATTTTTGATTGTTAACCAACTGCATAATTCACTTCAATGGCCGGAATAACACAAGAAATAACAAAAGTGTTGAATCCAATATGAAAAAAAGTTGCAGAATTTGTTCAAAAAGAAAACTTGAAAAAACCATATTTGATAAGTAAGTGAAGAAAGAAAAGAAGAAGAAAAATTCTGGTACAGTGATGATGAAAAAAGAAAAAAGTCTGGGAGAGTTTGAAAAAGTCTCAAGGTTTTTGGTGAGATTGTTGGAAGAGTCTCTCAAGTGTATTTTTAACTAAAAAGTCTCATGAAATCCACTACATGAAAGAATCCACCAAAATCCGTTGATTTTTGAATACCAAGTGACATTTTATAAGTCACGAGAATCGAATAACAGCGGATTTCATTGTCTCGAATAAAAAATCTTAATTGTCTTAATTGAATACCACGAGATTTGATTTGATTTTAGAAAAGTCTTGTCTTTTAAAATCCATTGAAATTTCAATCCAATACACCCTCCTAAATTTACTTCGAGTGTTCCAAAATATCGAGTGCCGCGGTGGTTTTTTAATGCAACTTTTGTGTGAACTTAATTTTTATTTGAACCAAAAACCCTTTCTCTTAGTTTCTCTCGTGAACGTAACCCTAATCTTCATTTCGTTCCTCCAAAATCCTTTCATCATATTCGTCTCTAATCCCTTCACTGTAAATTGAATCAAGCATCAAAAGAAGAAAAAAAAAAAGAAACTTTTTCACTCCCTTTTACCCAAACCTTCCCACTCTCAATCGATTTGGGAATTCGCAAACCCTCAATCGATCATTTCTCTCAAACCTTTCTTGCTCAAGCAAACTATCACTCGATTGATAAATCCCAAACTCTCAAATCGATATGAGAATTGTTAAACCCTTAATCAATCTGAGATACCAAATTTAAAATCTACCGCCAAAGATTCATCAACGTCCTCCATGACGCCTCCGTATTCAAAGATGTTGCCATGTGAAGTTCTAAAGGTTATATATCGTTTCTCTTTCTTGCTGACTCAAACCAAATATTTCAGCTTTTTTCCATTCCCACAAAGACTGTAATTTCTGCACATTATTTTTCTATCAATTTTTATTTTCTTTTCATTCAATGAATTTGCATTAATTGAATTTTCACTTTGTTTTAGGCATTTGTTGATAGTGGAACATAGTCTACCATTATATTAAAAACTTGTGCCGAGTGTTTAGGGTATGCACTTCAATATAAATGAAGCTTGCAACCAATACATATATAAGATTATAATATGACTAACTGTATTAAATAGAATAGTTGTATAACTTTTAATTTACACTATTTTTAATAGCTAGACAAATGTGAAAGTGAACCATCCTTTGTTTTGGTATGTCATAAGGGTCTCTCCATTTAATGCATGTTGTGCTTTATATTCTATGTACTCATTTTATTAGACAATCATATTTTATGAGTTGCTAAACTTCATAATACTGAATCATTTTGATGGTGGTGTTATCTTGTAGATTGTTAAGACTTTTATATCATCATTATAGAGGAGTTGCTCATGGAGTTAGCCAATCATAAATATTGGGTCAGATACTGTAGCTCTAGTCAAGGTAATGTTTATGTTATAGATAAAGAACTTTGCTATGTTGAAAGTGTGTACTTGTGTGTCTTATTGCTTTTTGTTGTATGTAGATAATACAAATACATTTTAATCTATTTTGGATATCTATTTTGGCCAATCAAAGCAAATGAAAAAAATAAGTGCAAATGATGAAATGGAAACAAAAGTCGGGAAGAATCATGGTAAGATTCATTGTTATTGATGGTCTTAATATTTGGTCTGCAGATGATTTTTACATATTTATAATCTAATGCACAAGAATCATTGCCATGACACTATTGTTATAGATAATGGTGACAATGTTGGTGTGAAGTTTCAAATAAATCCAACTGTTTTCCATGTACAAAAATTAAGGAAGAAATTCTTTTTCCCACTAGCATTGAGATGACTAAAATACTTGACATTGAGTTTACACCAGAAGATGTTTGAAATGCTTTGCAGTTCTAAGAATTATGTAGAGTATTTGAAAAGGATGCTTTCATTATGAATATTAAATCCCGTGCAAAAATAAATAAATAAAGTAATAGGAAAGTTCTCAAAACAATGTTCTGCTTAAACTTGAAATACTTATGTTGTGCCTAGAGCTTCATCGTAGATAAAGTTTAGAAGGATGAGCTTTTTCGACAAGTCCAAATCATAATATCCACTAGTGTCCTTTTTTGTGGATTGACTTACAAAAGGCACAAGTGGATATTATGATTTGGACTTGTCCAAAATGCTCATCATTCTAAACTTTATCTACGAGGGCACAATATAAGTATTTAAAGTTTAAACAGAACAATGTTTTGAGAACTTTCCAGTTACTTTATTTATTTATTTGTCGGGATTTAATATTCATAATAAAGGCATACCTTTTCAAATGCTCTACAGAATTCTATAAACTGCAAAGCATTCCCAACATATTCTAGTGTGGACTCGATGTCTAGTATTTTTGTCATCTCAATGCCAATGCGAAAAGGAATTTCTTCCTTAATTTTTTATACATGGAAAACTGTTGAATTTATTTGACACTCCGCATTAGCATTGTCACCATCACCTATAACAACAGTGGCATGCCACTTTTTTTCATGCATTAGAATAGAATTATGTAAAATCATTTGCAGACCAAGCATTAGGACCATCAATCTAATCATGAACCTTACCATGATTCTCCCCCACTTTTATTTCCATTTCATTATTTGTACTTATTTTTACATCATCGTTTGAAGTACCATTACATAGTTTATGCTTTTTCGATTCCTATAAGTTTTCCTGCTTTACTTTCTTAGTTTTCATATGTCCATCCTTTAAAGCATTAATTATACCTCAGGAATTTTCCTATCTATGTTCTCTTGGTATATCTGCAATAAGCTCATATAGTACAAAATAAATATTTGCGTTTCTTCCATCATTAGACCGAATTGTAGACAGACAAGACAAAACTTAACCATCAAACAAAGTTAACTAAAATGGGGAGAAAATAAATCTACACACCTTTTTCAAAGTAGGTTAATTAGTTAATCGACAAATTAACAACATTGTTAAATCCCAAACCTTTAGAAGAATCCTAACAAAACCTTTCAAACACAGTTGAAACCGTGGGCCTTGGATTTACGAGCTAGCTGACCAGTGGGTTGTTGACCCCTTTGTTTCCTACAAAGTCACTCTTTGTTAAAACTAACACAGAATCGTACAAAATGAAAACCACAACACCAAACTCAAAACACATATTCAAACCCCAATTTACCTCCCTATACTGCAATTACAAATGTAACTGCAGTTTGGACACATCCAGTCACTCAATAAATCTACCTATTGTGTTATTTCCCCCGTATATGAAATCAACACGCAATAAATTATTCTAAACGTAGTACTCTTGAATAAAATAATTCTTAAAATAAAAGAAAAGTAAAAATAAAAAAGTGAACCAAACCTATTATTGAGGCAACCATGGCAGAACTTAAGGAGGTAAGACTTTCCAGAATTATAAGCTCGCCTAGCGATGAAGTGCTTGCTACGTGACCAAAGATTTCTTCAATGGAAGAAAATTATAGCTTGTTCTGAAGTTCTTTGAACTTTCTAGAATTGGTCGCTTTAAGTGCTATAACTCGCTTAGCGACCAAGCTGATATGCAAAATTATTCTTTTGATGCTCAGAATCTCTTAAGCTCCAATTTTCCTAAATAATAGTTGGAAATTAGGTAGAAATAATACAAAATAGATGATTTACTAAGATATACTAATATTTAGAATAAATTGGTTTTTATTTCGAGTTACTTATAATACTGACCGATTTCATTATGTTATTCAGCACTAATTAATCAATTATAGACTAAATACATCAATTATTCAATAAACATACAAAAATAATTTTTTTACATATAATAATGACCGATTTCACTACGTTATTCAAGCATACTATTTTCAATAAATTTTTTTGTATCTATTTTCAATAAATTTTGATAAAACATTTTGTTCTCCTCTTTTTTTTGTATTATTATAAAATTTATTTTTACTAAAAATAGTAAATGTTGGTTCGATCCCCCGCAACTGCGATCGGAAGGGGGTTGGAACCACTTGATGCCAGAACTGACCCCCGAATCAGAATAAACTGGTGGTAAAAAAAAATAAAAAATAGTAAATGTTCACATTTAGACTAATTGTAAGAGACCAATATTAGACGCACGCTTAATTACGGGCCACTTAACAATTTAGGCCCATTACAAATATATTAATACTATAATTAAATGAAAACAAGACATATACGGTTAAATCTGAATTCTAGACAAAATAAAATAAGATAGAATAATACATGATAAAATAACACAAGTTCTGAGTTTTGAAATATTACAATGCAAACACATACTTGCATATGAAAAACATCTTGTTTATAAAAAATAGATAAATCTGTTGTGGCCAAAATTTAACAATTAAAAAATGTTTAAATTTGTCTAATAAATTTTTTTTTTTTAAGAAACAAACTGTAGTATCATATTTCCCCCATTAATAGGGTGTTCAAGAAAACTAAAAATTACACTTAGTATGTTGAACAATTACACTTAATAAATGAAAATTATAAGCAGAACCAAGATCACATCTAAAGAGAACCAATTTCACTTTCAACCAAAAGAACCATAAAGATAGGGACTTGGTGGAATAGTAACATCAACAATCTCTTCTAGCATTAGCAAAACCCTTTTCATCATTGGCCTAAGAGATGGATCTTCTTGAGTGCACCAAATTGCAATCATAACAAAATTTTCCACTCTACTCATATCATCCACAATCTCACATTCATTTTCTAGAAGAAGATCCAATTTTGTAGCCTTGTAGCAATCATATGCCCAATCAGTTAAAATCCTCTTTTCTTCACTGACATTATCACCCACAACATTCTTCCTGCAGAAAATAATCTCTAGTAACAACACACCATAACTGTAAACATCAACTTTAGCAGTGACCGGTGCACTCCTAAACCAATCTGGTGCAACATACCCTTTGGTTCCTCTAATTCCGGTTTTGGTGTGACTTTGATTAATCAATAATAATTTTGCTAACCCAAAATCAGAAATCTTAGCATTGTAATCATCATCAAGAAGTATGTTTTGTGGCTTTATGTCACAATGGATGATTTGGGTGCAACATTCCTCATGCAAGTAAACAAGACCTCTTGCAATCCCAATTGCTACTCGAACTCTTTGGCTCCAACTTGGTTTCAACGGGGCGAAAAGGAAGCTTGCTAAAGTACCATTACTCATTACCTCATACACCAAAATCCTATGTTGTTCTTGCATACAATACCCATGAAGACGGACAAGATTTCTATGATGAGTTTCAACAATCACACTCATTTCAGTTTGAAATTCCTTATCACTATCTTGAAACAACTTGTCCAATTTCTTAACAGCCACATTAGTATCCACATCTATTGTTCCTTTGTATACAATGCTACAAGACCCCCTTCCTAGTTCTTCTCTAAAGTTGTTTGTTGCTTCTGTAATTTCCTTGTAGGAAAATATTCTCAAATTTTTGTCAACAACACTTTTTGAGGTCGCACTACTTCTGATCTTCTTGTGTTTGCGCCAACAAAATATGCCAATCAATACTAAAATCATAACACTGGAGATTCCCCAAAAAATTGAAATCACAATGGTCAAATTAACATGACCTTTCTTCTTTTTAGTGTTATTAACATGATCTTTCATCACATTGGGGAGAGATGGTAGAGTACTATCATTTTTCTTCAGTTTCATGATAGAAATTCCTTTAACTGTTAGATCTTTTCTTCCATGTGAGAGTGGAAGCTTCTTCTTCCAACAAGAACTTTCATTGAAAAAGACCAACACACACAAGCAATCTTGCATACAATATTCCTTGCATTCTTGTAAACTACAAGGACTCAATGCTTCATAACCAGATTTAGGCCAATAAGTATTGGGCAATTTCATCATCACATGTGTATCATTTTGTGAACCATGATTATTCCTACCTTGACAAGTGACTTGAAAATTTGGTATGCAACCTCCATACATGTTGTTTGAATCTATTAAAGAATATCCTTCTAGACAGGTACATGTTGGTCTTTGATCATCTCTAAGGGTACAAATGCTATTCAACCCACAAATACTTTGGTCATTACTAAATGTAGAATTCAAACAAATGTTTTCTGGTATTGTCTTTGCCACAACCCATTTTTGAGGATTTTTTATACCTCTAGGGTAATATGAGAGTGTAAAAACTCCATCATAATTGATGGTTGCTTTGTAATAGAAGCCACCATTGGTAACATAGTCTTTTGGATTGGTAATACAAAACTTTGTCCCATCCCTTTTCAATATGTAAAGGAAAAATCCAAAATTGTCAAATATAAGTTTGCGGCCAACATTTGATGATTCATTTTCAGGATCAACAATGCCACTATCATAGTAAACATCATGTTGCACATTGCAGTTAGTTTCTGTAGGAAAATTTATAAGGTTGACGAGCAAAACATCCCCATTTTTTTTTTGTAGGCAAAGTTTAAAACTTCCACGTGAAAAATTGAATTCTCCTTGTCGAGAATAAAGATGGTTATTTAAATTCAATGATTGACCTGGAACTAATGTGTCAGTAAAATTACTGAAACTCTCCCATAGTACAACATCATTTACGTCTCGTAATTGAAAATTTCCATCATTCTTCATTATTCCTCTTGAAATTCTACTTATATTAAAATTTGACGATCTCCATAGCTCCAAACCATTAGGGTTGGTGAGCACCAACCCATGAGAATCATTCAATACCAATCTTGATCCCTTAGGAGCAGGATTATCTCCATTTGCATACCATATGATGGCATCATTTGGGATCTTGTCATACCATATAGCTAATAAGAAAAGCTCGTCAGGAAGTGGGTAAAACCCAAATGCAAAATCTCCCAAAGGAGAGAGCCATCTAGTTGTTCCATTTTCAGCAATGAGTGAGTCACCTACACTCAGACTTTGATTCAAAGATCCGGTTCTACAATTTAAAAGTTGTAAAAAATTAATAACCTAAAGAAAAATGTCTCAATAAATAAATTATAAACATTGTGGTGAACAAAATAATGTGACTAGTTTACTATATATAGGGTGAACATTCTGGTACCTTTAGAGGTTAGTTGAGTATTGGTACATATCGGCAAATTTTAATGTTATGTCATATTTGATATCAATTTATTAAAATAAATTCAAATTTTAAATTAATTTTTCCTATATGGTAAGGATATCCAACGTGTGTTTCAATGGAGTAATTAGAAAGTTTAGAGGACTTGAAATTCTAAACAATTCAAATGATTGTATTTGAATTACCTTTAGTAACAAATAACAAATGCGTGTGTTTGGATAGAGTAATAGGAAACTTTATTATGAATATTTTTGGGCCACTTTTATCAATTTAAAAAGTTTTTGGGTCAAATTTAAAAAATAGGGTCCAATTTGCTATTTTTAAAAATTTCCTCTCTTTTTTGTGTCATTTGAAATTCCTTAAATTTAACATGGACAAAATACTTCATAAAATCCCATCATTTTGAAAATTTTCCAAATCAACCATCAAAACATTGAAATTTAGACAAAAAATTTGAGTTTCCTCAAAACAAAACAATACTTTACCTCAAAACATTCCTCCATCCAAACACACGTACCAAAGAATTTATCTAATATATAAGGGATATCAAACTAAATACTCATGTGATTATATATTGGAGGAAAATATTGCATGGTCTAACCTGTCCTCACTGGAAGCCGGGCAAAAGATGATTTTGTAAAGTTTAGATGAACAACTAAATGTGTTTGTCTCATTATCATAAGGGTTTTTATATGCTTGAGGACACGCCTTCTTGAATGCAAGAGAGTTAGAACTTGGATCACAAGTCTCTGGATTTGAAATATTATTCATAGGACAACAAAAACTTTGCAAATTATTTGTAGAGCAAGGTCCTTGGCATGCCACCACACTCTCATTTTCCATCACCTTAAGCTCCTCGGGACACATAGTATTTAGATTCGCAGGGCAACCTACGCTGTTACAATTAATATTCTTGCCGGAAACACCCATAGGAGTCACTGCTATGGGGATATTGAAACCTTCTACCATGTTAATTTTATAAAAATCAGTTCCTTCATTGCCCAAACGAAATTCAGCTAGCGTTGCAGGTGATACAACTTGCTTTATATCGCATTCCAACTTCCCGGTACCACAATCACCGGTAACACATGAGAAATTTCCAGTGGCTAAATCTGGTTTGCAGAGAGTTCGGCCCCAAAATTGGCCATTCCATGTAATGGAAGCATTTACTTTGAAGTTATCACCCGTATGTAAACCATATATGGATGTTGTTGCAAGATTTTTGTTTGCATTGATAGTAATTGAAGCTGGCCACACTGTATATTTGCATTCATTAACTATATGGAACTGCACTTCTTCTGAGTAGACTTCTGGAAATGAATGATATTTAACATGTTACATGAAAAATGAGAATCACTAGTTTTTTTTATTTAAAAAATAAGATGTACAGTAGAAATATAATTATCGTGACATATGATTATGATTGGATATTTGTGCAAACTTTGTAAGACCATATATAGTATGTGGTCTAGGCCTACGTAGGGAATGCTAGTGCTTTTATGTGTGTGTTAATATGTGGTCTAGAGCCTGAATCAGCTGACTGCTTATTCGTTTCTGATCTTGCAACCAAATATCTGCTATTTGGTATAGTATTCTCCGTTGGTTGGGTGTGGAGTTTGTGCCTTATCATGGTGTTTTAGGTTTTTTTTTAGGCATTCTTGGGCATGTGCAAGGGTAGAAATGATAGATTGAGGTGGTTGTTAATTTGACATACTATTGTGTGGACTATCTGGAAATCTCGAAATGATAGATTGAGATGCTTATATTTAAAGACAAAGAGGATAAGTTTGTAAATAAACATTACCTGATACCAATAGATGGAGGGTTAATAAGAACAATGAAAACAATGTTCCTGGGCCTGGCCAAACCATCTGCAAACTTGTGAACATTATGAAGAGAGAAATATTATTTGTGAAATGAAAATGAGAATAGTGATTTAATAAGAAAATAAATTATGGTGGAGCTAGGAACTAGGACTATTAAAACTTGGTGTTTTCCTTCTTTTTGTTAGATTTATTTATAGGCACTACTTTGTGAAGGGGGTTAGTTCAGTCATAATGTTTGATTTCGTTTCAACTTATTCCATGAGTTGCTTGTACTAGTCAAATGTCAGCCTTACCAATTACCATAAGCCGGCCCGAGCCCATTTGTTCAACTGATTTTATTTTATGTGTAACATCAGGATGAAATAAAGACACTATTGTCAAAAGAAAGATACGATTTTTCTACAAAAAGGATCAAAGTAAGATATGGTGTTGTTCACTAGTAAAAAATTAGTACCCTAATTAGTACCATATAGTATAAATTAGAAGTGATTTTGAGCTGATTTCTGTATTATGTTTCCAATAGATTGTTCGGCAAGATACCTATCATCATAACTTCAATCATCATTATTCAAAGGATAGGATCAGGGGCGAAGCCAAGACCCGTGCATGCCTGGGCACGTGCCCAGGCACTCCCAATTATTTCGGAAGACACAAAAAGCACAACATACTCATGAGAGCAACTTTTGATGAAGTAAACTACAACACTTATGTATATAGTGCAACACTCAATCATTTGCTCCACAAAAACCTGCTTCAATCAACAACAAAAATTATATGTTAAGAAAAGGTTAAAATACGTTCGGTCCCCACTTTTATAGCGAATTTTAGTTTTTGTCTCTGTAAAATAAAATCATTTTGTTTCATCTCTACAAAAGAAATTCTTTTGTTTTTAGTCCCTAATGAGCAAAATTTTAATATTTGTTTAACATAATATAGACTTATATAGGTTTAACATGACATATAGACATAACATAGACCATTTTGAACATAACATTGGGATTAATTAACATGTCAAAATTTTGTGCGTTAGGAACTAACAGCAAAATAATTTTTTTAGGGATGAAAACAAATGATTTTATTTTGCAGGGACGAAAATCAAAACTCATAAATGTAGCTACCGAAAATATATTTATCCTCAAGACAATATACAACGGGCATCAAAGGATCCTCAGACACACCAAATGAGTTGGTACACGCGCTTCAATCAAATCGGTGTACATAGTGCGAACATATCTAAAGCAAATTTTTTATATATAGATAGGATTAGAGTAAGATTAGAGGGAGCACATGCTACATACAACCTGCTAGAAATATTCTCTACTATAAAAAAATGTGCTAAACTTTATAACAAATAACAGTTTACCAACATTCAGAACAATAGTAAGATGCATTTCAGAGTCACCAATTTTCCCATCATACATCAAAACACTTAAGCATGCTTATACTATTTGGCAACAATCGAAAATAATCACATCACAAACATTCATTTAAGAAGGTCATAGGCTTCAAAATGAATAAAGATCTCCAACAACATAAGTGCTCAGTTAAAACCACAAAGGTAGTTCAACACAATATCTAAATTTAGCATTAAGCCTCATACAAATCAAATAACAATTCATAATAAAGATAAATAGCTATACACAAGTTCGAATAAAATTCTCCGACTCGGTGTTACAACTATCAGAGCAAAATTAAACATAACGATATAACAGCTAAAGGAGTAGACTAGACAACTCCTCACCAAAAGTGTCTAGACGAGTACAAAACAAGCCTCCTAAACCTGAGCATGATCCTCAACCTGAGTATCTGAACCACCCAACAGTTCGCAAATACACAACACAGAGAGTTAGATATACATAATCGATAAAATAATATATGCAAGAAAAGATTCTAGCATTTATCTCAATAAGGAGGATTAAATAAATAAATGCTACTCAAATCATATTATCTAACTCTACATCACCTATGATCAATTCATATCATCTCATAATATTATACAACTAATCAATTATTCACAATCCATTTATATGAAATTAGCACATAACACACATATGTACAACTTCCTAATGCAACTATTGTCACATTCATGCTATGTCCCCAAGACATAACTATATACATGCGGTATCATTCTCCAACAATTTTGGATACAAGAATCCAAATCTCCAACAATTTTCTCCAACAATTTGAATATAAAATTCAATCTTCAACAATAGCTCAACATATGAATGCATGAAGCATACACACCAACATATGATCATTATAAATCTCCAACATTGCATGTAACTAATGTGTACACGACTTCAGCATCTCATCTATCAATTAATTTCACATCACTTGTATATGCATACCATCATCATCATATCATATCCACTCATAAACATAATTAACATGTTATAAGTATCCTCTTCAATCATATACATGTTGGATTTTATTATATGGATTAACCTTAATCAATAATTAAAATAATAAATGATTACATCAACTATTAAATTCTAATTATAAGCATGCACTAACCTTTAAATAAATGGATATTTATGAATTGGGCTGTAATTGGGAATAACCCGTGATGGGTTGGGTTGTTCTCATATGTATGCCCGTTGAGAGATACCTGCCTCTACTGATGAGCTATATAATAACCATCCCATTAGGTTACTACATACTCAGACAGAACACTGCTCATCAGTGAGAGTTAGAAGAACTCTCAACCCTAACCTCTTCTCTATGCTAAAATTTCTCTATACAAGGTACACAATTCTTTTCTCTGATCTATTTAATTAATGTCAATATGCTATAATCTTGTATCTAATAATCCATGGCTCATATTAAAAATTCTATCAATTGGTATCAGAGCCACTTAGATACATTTTATGGCTATTTAAAATTTGAATCGCATGAATTGAATCATATGTATATGCCATATACCTGCTTCTCCATCGTGGCTATTTGTATTTGTTAGGTGTAATTTGACATGGTGTTTGTAAGTCATTGGATCAATTACTTGTGATCCAAGGCATCTCATTAATCCCTTGTAATGTCCTATATAAGCATTGGCTTATGTGAATTATAAACACAACACTCACTTTACCCTTACAAGTGGTATCATAGGCCTTAAGGGGACCTCTTTTTCTCTCAAAGCAAAAACCGTTATTTTTGGCGCCAAAATCAGTTACAACCGTTATCTTCATCTACTTCCTCAAGCTTCGTGTGTTGATCATGGCGGAAACCAGCAATTTTTTGCCACCTGCTATCCCTAAGTTCGATGGTTTCTATGATCATTGGGCAATGCTCATGGAAAATCTCCTCTGATCCAAGGAATATTGGGGTGCAATTGAAGATGGTGTAACGGTGGCTCCTCCAAATGCAACGGCGGAGCAATTAAAGATTGCTAACGATAGTAAGCTTCGTGACTTGAAGGTCAAAAACTATCTTTTCCAAGCGATTGATCGATCAATCTTGGAAACTATTCTTCAGCGAGACACGGCAAAAGAGATTTGGGATTCCATGCGAAGCAAATATCAAGGTTCTAACAAGGTGAAGAGGGCTCAATTACAAGCTTCACGCAAAGATTTCGAAGTTCTTGCGATGAAAGAAAGTGAATCAGTGGATGATTACTTTGCAAGAACATTGGCGATTGCATATCGCATGACTGCGTATGGTGAAAGATTGGAACAAGTGGTTATTGTGGAGAAAGTGTTACGTTCTCTGTTGCCTAAATTCAACTATGCGGTGTGCTCCATTGAACAATCCACTGATGTCACAACTCTGAGTGTTGATGCGTTGCAAAGTTCTCTCTTGGTTCAAGAACAGAGACTCAAATTCCAAACTGATAAGGAGGAAGAACATGCCTTGAAGGTTGCTAGTTATGGCCGTGGTAATGGTGGATATTGTGGTAGAGGACGTAGTTCTTCACGTGGTGGAGGCAGAGGTAGAGCTAGCAAGGAGAATGTTGAATGCTATAAGTGTCACAAGATGGGGCATTATCGAAGTGATTGTCCAAGCTGGGGAGAGAATGATGCCAACTATGCAGCTTTTGATCAACATGAAGAAATCTTGCTCATCGCTCAAGAGAATGTAGAAACAAATGCACGAGATGAGGTATGGTTTCTTGATAGTGGTTGTAGCAATCACATGATAGGAACTAAGGAATGGTTGTATGATTTTGATGAAAATGTTAGAGAATGTGTGAAGTTAGGTGATGATTCTCGTATGCAAATCAAGGGGAAAGGAAACTTGAAACTGTGTATTGGTGGATTAACACAAGTGATCACTGATGTATACTACATTCCTGGATTGAAAAACAATTTGTTGAGTATAGGTCAATTGCAACAAATAAACCTTACAATTGTATTCAAACAAGATTTTTGCAAAGTGTATCATCCTGAGAAAGGTTTAATCATCTCCACCAAGATGTCATCCAATAGAATGTATGTCATCTTTGCTCCATTCATAGTACCTATGTGCTTCAAAACAGTGCAAATGGACAAAAATGAATTATGGCATTGTAGATATCGTCATCTCAGTTTCAAAGGATTAAATACTCTTGTGAAGAAAGCAATGGTGCAAGGTTTGCCTCAACTACAAGATATGGAAGATACTTGTGTCAGTTGCTTGACTAGCAAGCAACACAGGGAAGCTATACCAAAATCTTCAAACTGGAGAGCCACCAAACCACTTGAACTAGTCCATTCTGACATTTGTGGACCTATAACTCCTCAATCCAATGATGGAAACAGGTACTTCATCACCTTCACTAATGATTTCAGTAGAAAAACATGGATTTACTTGCTTGTTAATAAAGCTAGTCCATTTGATGAATTTAAGAAGTTTAAAGCACTAGTTGAAAAAGAATCAAACTCTCAAATTATGTGTTTAAGAACTGATAGAGGTGGAGAGTTTACCTCTAATGCCTTCAATGAATTCTGCAGCATTCATGGCATTAAAAGACAGCTTACAAATGCCTACACTCCTCAGCAAAATGGAGTTTCAGAAAGGAAAAATAGGACTCTCTTGAACATGGTAAAAAGTATGTTAGCTGGAAGAAATGTTCCAAAAACATTTTGGCCTGAAGCACTTAAATGGGCTACATAAGTTCTTAATAGAAGTCCAACACTGTCAGTCAAAGACATGACACCTGAGGAAGCTTGGAGTGGAAGTAAACCCACAGTGCAACACTTTAGAGTGTTTTGATGCTTAGCCTTTGTTCATATTCCAGATAATCATAGAAAAAAGCTTGATAGTAAGAGTACTAAGTGCATACTTCTTGGTTTGAGTGAAGAATCTAAAGGTTACAAGCTATATGATCCTGTCAGTCAAAGGGTTATAGTGTGCAGAGATGTAATTTTTGATGAGTCCAAGGGATGGAATGATGCTCATTTACAGAATAATAATCAGATGACCAATCTCAATAATGATGAAGGGACAAGTCAAACAAATGAGGATGTGGAAATAGTACAAAATGATGAAGGATTCACTCTCCATGAAGACACCAATGATCAGCACAATAATGAGAATAACACTGATAGTGATCAATATGTGGATGAAGAAAGCACTGATAGTGATGAATTACCACCAAAGATTGGTAAGAAACCAGGGTATCTAGATGATTATACCTCAGGTGAAGAATTTGATGAAGCAACTCAAATGCAAAATCTAGCTATGGCTAACATCCGTAATGATCCTATCACTTACTATGAAGCAATGAAATGTGATACATGGAAACAGGCCATGGACCAAGAAATAGAGGCCATAGAAAGAAATGACACATGGGAACTGGTTTCACTACCACATGGGGCAAAAAGGATTGGTGTCAAGTGGATATAGAAAACTAAATACAATGAGAAAGGAGAAATTGAGAAGCATAAAGCAAGGTTGGTTGCAAAATGCTACTCTCAACAGTATGGCATAGACTACAATGAAGTCTTTGCACCAGTAGCACGAGGGGATACTATTAGAATGGTACTATCTCTTGCAGCATGCCAAAACTGGTTTGTTTATCAGTTAGATGTGAAGAGTGCTTTCCTCCATGGAGAACTGACTGAAAATGTGTATGTAGCACAACCACTTGGTTATCAAAAGGGAAGCAATGATAAGGTGTATAAACTGAAAAACGCACTCTATGGGCTCAAGCAAGTTCCAAGACCTTGGTACAACAAAATTGAATCCTATTTCAGTTAAGAAAAATTCCAAAAGTGTCCTCATGAGCACACACTGTTTGTGAAACATGTTGAAGACAAAATTCTCATTGTAAGCCTCTATGTTGATGACTTTGAAGGTGCGTGGAGAAAACACAAGAAGGGGGAAGGGGGGGGGGGTTGAATTGTGTTTTGGATATTTAAAAACTTTTCAAGATATTCAAATCTATCAGAGTCTTTAAGCACATCGGAATTGTTCACAAAATTAACTTACGGCAAAGTGAATGATGAAGGAGTAATGAGAGAGTGAGAGAGAGAAGAACACACAACAATTTATACTGGTTCCCCTCACAAATTGAGAGTACTCCAGTCCCCTTGTTTCCAAGAGAGTTCACTATAATCACTAAGATTACAATCAAATGCTCAAGCACACAAGCTCAAGACTTCCTTGCTCAAGTCACACAAGACTTAAGACTTCCTGCTCTAAGTCACACAAGACAGAGAGACTTCCTTGCTCTAATCACACAAGATCAGAGACTTCCTTGCTCAAGCACACAAGCTTAAGACTTCCTGCTCTAAGTCACACAAGACAGAGATACTTCCTTGCTCCTACACTCAGCAGAAGACTTCTTTGCTCTAATCACTAAGACTGAGACTTACATGCTTCTACACTAAGCAGAAGACTTTCTTGCTTCTACACTAAGCAGAAGACTTACTTGCTTCTACACTAAGCAGAAGACTTACAATTACTCACGCAGGAGTAATACTAACTTATAAGCTTAAACTTATTACAAACATAATAACTTCAGAGGGTTAAGCTAGTTTCTATTATCACTTCATTTGAGAGATGTTATCTATTACAATTCAAATTCTCACTTTATTCTGAGAGATGTTTTCTAATGAAGATCGTTAGTCATCAATTCTTTCTTTGGCATATTTATATGAGTTGAGAAAGACATTGAGACGTTGGAGAAATTCCCGTTGTAAAATGGACAGCTGTAGTCTTTGAAGATCCGTTGAGTAAAGCCACGTCTTCTTTTGCAGTGAAGCTTCACCTTTACTGTTTGTCCAAAGTACAGTAATAAGGTACAACTAGCTCCTAGAGAGAGTAGGATCACATCCTTTGTGACCGTTGTAATTAGTTGACCTTAGAACAAATCATCAGGCTTGATAAGAGTAGTTGATGTAGCCCTTCTGATGATATGGGGAATTCCTTTGCTTCTGATGAACCTTTGATAACTTGGAGTCTGATTGGTCTTGAATGGATGGCCTCTGATAGTCCTTCGTAATTCAGCTTCTGAACGTCTTCATCTTCTGAATGACTCATGACTAGTAGATAGCTTCTGAACTCTTGTAGGCATCTGAACATCTTTGAGCTTCTTAACTTCTCTGAGCTTCTGAACTCTTGCAGACATTCTGATCCTCTTTGAGCTTCTGAACTTTGTTTAGCTTCTGACCATGTTGCAGCTTCTGAACTCTTTTAGAGTGTAAAGATTCAGACTTCCATAGGTTTCATCAGAGTCTAAATCAAGTGTGCTCTCGATATAACGTTGGATTCTCCTGCACTCTTAATTTAAACATTAGTACCATCAATTGTCCATTTAATACTTTGTTATCATCAAAACTTAAGGGTGTGTACTAACACATATTTTGTTCCAACAATCTCCCCCTTTTTTATGATGACAAACATAAGTATTAAATACAATTGTTGTTGATAAAAATCAGCTATGTTGACATTAGGCTTCTGAGTTTCGCAAGCTCCCCCTAAGTTTGATATCCCATAGGGTTAGGTTTGTAAGCTCCCCTACTTTGTATCCATAGTTAATTTTGATCAGTTTCAGAATTACTTTATTATATGACTTAAATTATTCATATTTTACTATATAAAGAACAAGGTTTGCAAGCTTCTTCTTTTTATAGTGTGATAATCTTTGAATAAAGTTGCACCCTTACTCAAGAACTAACTATGAATAATAAACTTCAATTAATAAATGTATTCTCCTTGAAATTGTGCTCTTAATGCAGATGCAAGATGAAGAATTTAAATTAAATGACAATAGGATCAGAGGCACTAGAAACGTCTACACACACTTGGTTCTGATGGTTATCATTAACAGTTTCAGAGTTCATAATATTTTTCAAACAGTTCAGAGCCTGAATAAAAAAAACTTGAAAACAGTTTAGAGCTCTTTAGTACAATATTTTGAAATCCTCAAAGATCAGATTGTCATATCAAAACATGTACCTCATGCTACTATTTTGACTACTCTCCTACGTTCTCTCTCTGAAGCACTACAAAGCCCTAAAAAGCTAAGTAATTTCACTTCTTCCAACAATTGATTTACCAATATTCTTTCTCCCCCTTTTGTCATTATCAAAAAGGTAGTATAAGCAATTAATAAAAATTTCAACTTTCAATGCCGTCAAATCAGGAGTGGTTGAACGCATTTAAGACTCGGCAATTGAAATATGCTTATAAAAGGAGAGAGATACCTAGTCATTTTATTCACACAGAATAGTCTTAGGTTATTGATAGATCTCTTGAGAGAAAAAATGAAACGCTCAGAGAATAAGAAAGCAGTTTCAAAGAGAGTCAGTCAAGATAGGAGAAAACATAAGAAGAAACCAATGGAAACAAAGCCAGTGTCTGTTACAGAAGAACTCAGTTCAGAGTCTGAAGAAAAATCTTTGGACTCTGACTGTTTTAAGTTCTGAAGACATATGTTCCTGAAGAAAATCAAACTGATATCCAAGGCTCTAGAGGGGCTAGAGTCTTTTCCTGAGAAAAACCAAACTGATGCATCTGATTCGGTTTCTTCAAGAAGGACTACTAGTTGGTTGGATGGCTTGAGCCAAAATCTCAACCTTCCCCCTCTACAAAGGTCATATTTAGGCGTGCAACCTTCAAATATGGCCTTTGAAGCAACCAGAAGATAATCCTTGGAAAAACTTTATATGTAATCCAGAACTTATGTTCACAATGAAATAAAGTTCATTACTTTGGCTTGTTTATTTTTGATTTCTTATTTATATTTCTTCACTTGTTATGTAATTTGATTCTTTAAGAACAATCAAATATTGTACTCATTGAAAATCTATTTTATGAATGAAACTCCAAAGTTTGAAAAAAACAATTTGCAAGATTGTTTGTTTATCGAAAATGAAATTTAGTTCAACAAATAAAACAAACAATCAGATATGTTAATCAGAATCAAAACATACATATAAGCATAATGACTAAATAGGTTAGACTTAACACAGAGATAGAAATTATATAACCATATGAACTCTATCCTACTAATGTGCCTAACAAAATATTAATCAGTTATGAAATCACATAAGAAATCAAGATAATCCTAAGGTTGAGGTTGACTATAGATAGACGCTAGGGTTATCATGATATTTTTCTGATTAGCATTTACTTCTTCCATCAATCCCATAAACTTGTCCACTTTGTCTTCAATCCTTCTGATATCACTCTCAGAGACAGGATTCCTCAGATGCTGTTGATTACCTTGATAACCTCTCGGATTTTATTGAAGAGGTACATTCAGATCGTCCACAATTGAAGCTAACCTTTCCCTAAGGTTTTGCCCAATATTTTCTCTTGCAGCAGAGGATTCAGGATGATCCCTCTCTGTGTCCACTTGAGTCTGAATGTCTTCCTTCATTTGCAGCTTCACTCTTATATGCTTTCACTAGCCTTCTTCTCTTCTTCTTCAATTCTTCCTTCTCAATCCTTCTCCTAGGTTATCCAACAGTTGAATATACTGATTGACAATACCACTAGAAACTGCAGGTATGTCAATGTTCCATTTCTTCACCAACGAAGGTTCTGAGTGAGACTGAGGTACCAAAGGATCTGAAGGTTGTACCTCATGTTTTGACAACAAGTTCATGTGAGAGAGTGTATGAACAAATATTGTGGAGGCTTTGATTTCCCTTAACAAGCAGTCATGACCCGCAGCTTTGATTATGTCTATCACTCCACATTGATAGAAAATCTCACTGAGTATCCTTGGGTAGATGACATGTATATCAGTCTTGACCTGATTTTGAGTGTTAAGCACAACTTTGCATAGGTGATCGAAGATGTATTTCGCCCAATTTACATCATATTTCCTTGTGAGAAAATAGACAAAGTGTCTATGATCCCATGACAATTGATCAGAATTTTCACTTCCTGGAAATATAGAACTTAACATAATTTTGGCTAATACTCTCTGAGTGGGCTTCAGATCACCTATCTTGTTGCTCTCACAGCTTTTTCCTTTGTCATAGCATTGTCTTGTTATAATCTTCAGAAACTCAGATTTCTTTGCTTCATTGTGACCACAGGTGTAGTAGAAGCCTTCATTTGGGATGGATAATACCTTAGCCAAGTTTGAAGCAGTGAGAATTACTTCAAAACCGCACACAACAGAATGCACTTCAGTTTCCTCAATGATTCTTAATCCTAACTCTTGAGGGGTCTTGTCCTCATTTTCAGCCTTTTCTTTTCTCCTTGCATCTAGCTCGTTGTCATAATCTTCAACTGTCTTCACCTTGCTTCTGATCCAGAAATCTTTTACCAGAGTAGGATAGATTGAACCATTTAATAACTTTATGTATCTAAAGCTCCCTTTGTGATCAGTAAAGAACTTTAGAACATCAAAATGATTCTTTTCCAAACTATCAAAGTCCACTGGTTGTTCCATAACCAGGTTCAGAGATTTTCCCTCTATCTTAAGAGACAAATCTGTAGAAAACATCTCCTCGCAAGGAGTAGTGTTGATAGGGAAGTTTTTAGGAAAAGTAAACAAAGAGTCTGAAGCGGATGTAGAAGTAGATGCCATTTCAGAAGGTTAGGGTAGATTTTGCTAACACTAGAGAAAGAGTTTGTTCTGTGATATTGAAGACGAAGGTGTGGGAAGTGATAGTGTAAAGTGTGCAAGTGTTTAAGTGATTTTGTTTAAAAACATTACAACAAATTAAAGTACACAATACATTAAATCAAAAAGAAAACAAACCATCATTAACTGTTTCAAACCAATCAGAACGTGTGTACGTGTTGTCTATTTAGCGCCAAAACGTTTTAGTAAAAACACTCAAACGTTTGCAATTCATTTCCTTGTCAGAGGCTTAACCTTCAGGTGTTGAAAAGGTTTCTCAGAGTCTGGACTACCTCAGATGCTGAGATCCGAAATACTTCAGAGTCTGAGAATGTGTCTTTCAGGATACTTAAAGAAAAAATGTGTTCAGACATGATTTTTCAAGGTTTTTAGTTCTGAACATTTTGTGTCCTAAGAAGACATTTTCAACCTTTGAATGTTATTCCTCTGAAATGTCATTCAGGAGATGAGAGTTACTTACCTTATTTTGAAGCTCTTGGTTTTAGGTGTAGTCAGTGTCATAGCCTGAACAATCACTCCACCACACTGAGTTGTTATCATCTTCAACACAAGCTTCAAATTCTTCATGCTCCCTCCTGCTCCTTATGTATTCCATTTCATCTTCTTTTCCATCTGATTCTTCAAAAATGTGCCTTCTATGCACAATTTCTCTTCTTCCATTCACATTCACATGCATCCATGTGATTGGAAGGTTCAGAGTCTTTGTTTCACCTACAATCAAGTAAACTATTTTATCTCTTGGTACCCACTTGCTTGAGGGTCCTAGACTGTTAGTTGCCAAATCTTTACCCTTCATTTGTTTTATCTGAGTGCTATCAGATACAAATGTAGTGTAAAGATTAGGGAGTGAGAAGCTTCCATCAATAACTGATGAGCTTGGTTCCTCTAGTGTTTTATTACTAGAGTATCCAATCCCATTAGTATTGTTGGTCTTAAGGTTGCAAAGCATGGAAACAATTTTATTTTGATCAGCATTAGTGTTGCAAAACTCTTTGAGAACAAGAGAGTGCTAAAAGGGTTTGTAACAAACAGCATAATCATTCTTAAGATCTTTTGTTTTGATAAAATCTGTTTGTGCAAGATCTCCAGAGTGATTTGCTTGCTTACTTAAATTCTCATAGTCTGCTTTAAGCTTTTTATAGTTCTGTTGACTATTAGAGAGTTTAAGTAAAGTCTTCTCAAGATGCTTGATCAATTTTGCTTTGGAAAGATGAGAATATACCTGATTTATTCTTCTCCGGATATTGTCTATGTTCTCAGGTTCTGACTTTTCATCAGGACTTGAATCTTCAGAGTCTGAACCATCTTCAGAACTTGATCCTTCAGCTCCTGGTGCTCTTTCAGATTCATCTTCAGAGAAGTTGTCTAGTACATCCCAGGTTGTCATTCCTTTAGCTAGTTTTCCTCCATTCTTCTTGAAGTTGTACCATCTTTGAATTTTTCTTGAAAACCTTTCAAGAAATTCTTCATCAGGTTCTTCAACAAGATCTTCACGTTCCAATGCTTGCTTTCCTTTCCTTGCTGCTTCTGCTTCTTCACATTTCAATTCTTGCATATCCTTCAGAGCCAATTCATGGACTCTGAGTAAATCAATCAATGATTCAGGACTCATTGAGTTGATGTCTTCAGTTTCCTCTATAGTATTTAAAATTACTTTCCAATTCAGAGGCAAACTTCTCAGCAACTTGCTTACAAGCTCTTTGTTGCTGAGTTTGTTGTTGTAGTCTTCAAGCTTGCTTGTGATGGCTTGAAACCTTAAGTTCATTTCTTCAATACTCTCATTTTCCTCCATTCTAAACTCCTCATATTGATCTAACAAACCATTTACTGTTGCTTTCTGAATGCTTTCATTATCATTACTAATGAAGCAAAGAGTAGTAGTTGTAGATTCAATTTTTGAAGTTTGTTTAACCCCTGATGTGGAAGGATTTTGATTGTTGCTCAGATCTTCATTTAAGTTCAGTCCATCTTCAATTTCCTTGACAAGATCAGCAACTTGTTGATATAACTTCTGCTTCCAATCATTCATGTTTTGAGCCATGGTGTTTTTCTCCTTTGGATCTTGACTGTCTCACAGTTAAGTGATTTACCAACAGAACCGGAGCTCTGATAACAATTGAAGGTGCGTGGAGAAAACACAAGAAGGGGGGGGGGGGGGGGGTTGAATTGTGTTTTGGATATTTAAAAATTTTCAAGATATTTAAATCTATCAGAGTCTTTAAGCACAGCGGAATTGTTCACACAATTAACTTACGGCTAAGTGAATGATGAAGGAGTAATGAGAGAGTGAGAGAGAGAAGAACACACAATTTATACTGGTTCCCCTCACAAATTGAGAGTACTCCAGTCCCCTTGTTTCCATGAGAGTTCACTATAATCACTAAGATTACAATCAGATGCTCAAGCACATAAGCTCAAGACTTCCTTGCTCAAGTCACACAAGACTTAAGACTTCCTGCTCTAAGTCACACAAAACAGATAGACTTCCTTGCTCTAATCACACAAGATCAGAGACTTCCTTGCTCAAGCACACAAGCTTAACACTTCCTGCTCTAAGTCACACAAGACAAAGAGATTTCCTTGCTCCTACACTCAGCAGAAGACTTCTTTGCTCTAATCACTAAGACTGAGACTTACATGCTTCTACACTAAGCAGAAGACTTTCTTGCTTCTACACTAAGCAGAAGACTTACTTGCTTCTACACTAAGCAGAAGACTTACAATTACTTACGCAGGAGTAATACTAACTTATAAGAAACAAGAAACCGGAAATATAAAGCTAATATTATTATTTTTTTAAAATATATATTTACTTTGCGACCGCCTAAACCGCCGGTAAGTGTTACCGGCGATCATTTTTGCGGTCGATCATGGCCGTCGGTGAATTTTCCATGTTTTGTATTTTATGGCCGTTTTTCCCACTTTGTTGTGGGAGCCACTAAATTAATGTTTTCTTGTGGTGGGTATCCTAAGGGTTGGGATTAGATTCAAGAGAGCCGGTTCGATCAACTAAGACTACATTTTAAAATGTCTTACCATTGTTATCTCTTTTTTTATTTCAATTACCATTGTTATCTAAGTACTCACGCGCGCTCAATTCCCTACAATTTTCAAAGAAAAGAAAAACGTCAACCATTTCTCTATATTTCTCTAATTGAGTGCATGTACAAAATTAAGTCGAGTTTGGATGAGAAGTAAGTGCTCAGTCTATAATTCAATCATAGAAAAACCAAAATTCAAGTTCTTTTTCATTTTCTTAAGTTTGTTCAATGCTTGTTTTAATTATATCATAGAAAATCCGAAAATTTCATTTCTTAAAAATGTTGAATGCTTTAAAAAAAAAAGATTGAAATTAAAAATAACCAGGATCAAATTTTCATTATTGTCTAGAAATTTAATTTCATAGAAAAAAAATCCATAACTATAAAGACTAGTCAGATTTCAGTTGATTCTACTAAAATATTATTATTTTCATAAAATTTTAAGTCATTTTTTTCTTAATATTGTTGTGCACTTTGGATAAAAATTCTAATTACCTTTTTTTTTTTTTTTTTAATATTGTTCAAAGTATCCTGTGATTTATGGGACAAAAATAGAGTGTGAGCCATTAAATAATTAAATTGAGAATTTGCATTTGTAAAGGAAATATAAAATTGAAATGAGTTTGTTCATGCCAAATACCGTCTAACGATTTTTTGTTCTTGTCGCTTTAAAACCCCATTCCTTTTCTCTTTGAAATCTCGCTTGAAATGTAAGAGAGTGTTAGTATTCTTGATATTAGTATAGTTAAATAACGGATGGAACAACACAAACACACATCTACTAATGGTCTCTTCTATTCTTATGAGGTATTTTTTCAACTTAATAAATCTTTGCAACTTAACACAGCCATCTACTAATATATTTAGTCTGAAGAAATTTATGCATGAAGTTTAGAGCAATTGAAAATATCAAACATCAAATTTTGTTTTAAGACTTCTTTCCTATAGATACATGAACACAACAATATCAACACCATGTGACATTTTGTTTTCAGAAGGACATATCTAGAAGCAGATAACAAACAACCTTGTGTCATCTTCCCTTTTCCTTAGCTTCAGCAACCTTTGATTTTGCTTCTTTCTTTTCTTCGGAAAAAAAAAGCACCCTCTACCACTTTCAACAATATAAAGATTAAATATTATTTTTGAGGAGGAACAGGAATATAAAACAAATACAAAAGTCGTCAATATTAGTAAACAATAAAGTAACAGGAAAATACTCCAAACAATATTCTGTTTAAACTTGAAATACTTACGCGTATGATTTTGATTTTCAAATTTAATAATGTTCATTTCGATTTTGGTTAGAAATCGAAATAAAGTAACAATCGATATTTCTTTCGATTTCAAGGAGAAATCTTAGTTTTTACAAGTGCTTCAATTGGTTCACTTTCAATTCGATTTCGACTTCTATCAACGGATGCATAGATTCAAAGCTGAAGACAGCGCATCAAGAAACAAGGACACGCGTCAACAATACCTATTGTAACCGTTGTTTGGCAGTTGAGATTGATAGTCTATATATATGTATTTGTAGTCAAAATCAGGGTCACAATTTCACATACTAAAATCCTTACAAAACTCAGATTACCCATGCGTTCGAGCGAAATGAGTAATCCAAAGGAAATGTATGATTTTGTGAACCATCATTTACTTGTAATTGTTTACATTTTAATGCACTTCTTTTTCTAGTAATTTTCACATTGTTGTTCAATTTTAAAGATTCATTTGAATGAATTTCGCATTTATCTTTTAAATTCACTTTCAGTTTTCTGAAAATCTTTTCATTCAAAGCAATATTACTACATTCCTGTTTTCATTTACATGTTTCCAATATCAAACTTTTTAACATAAACTCCAAATTATGAACATTAAATGTTTCCTCTTCATAAATGCACAAACATGTCCCAAGATTTACTAGTTGATCTTACCAGTAAATAAACTAGCGATTGTTTACCAAAAATCAGTGTAAACAAATTGGCACGCCCAGTGGGACTGTGCATTTTTTCTTAATAATTGTGTTGTTTCATTGTTAGTTTTTATTGTTCTGTTTTTAGGAAAAGAGAAAAATCAATAAAATCTTTATTTGTGATTTTGTATGCATTTGAGAAGTGGTAAATCTTTACCAGATTTCGAAAATTACAAAACTCGTAAGAAAATGGTTAGACCATCAACTAGTCTAAACATAAACCAACCAATTCCAGAAGGACAACCATCACAACCTTCTGGTAGCAATGCCAATATAGGTTCTGGAAATGGGTCTACAACCCTTAACCAGAATTTGAACTCTATAGGTTCAAGTGGCCCTTCTGTAATATTGGAACAAATAGGAGCAACTGCTCAAATGATGAATATGACAACGGCTCATTCGACTTCATCACCATCCGTACAATTAGGTGGAGGAATTCCTTCACAACCAATGAATGGTGACCACATGATCCTTATACGTCCATTTCGATTGCCAAATAATGATCCTCCATATGGCATGCCTACGTCATTAATGTTTGGTCTTCATAATTCCAATAACGAAGTTCCAAATATGTTTTCCTCTTCGACATCTGCAGTAGGAAATCAGGGTATATTTTTGCCCCAAAATTTGACAAATACATCTATGTTGTCCCTTAGACAACAAATGGATGAGAGTAATCATGAA
Source organism: Trifolium subterraneum (assembly GCA_951799995.1). Taxonomy (NCBI): domain Eukaryota; kingdom Viridiplantae; phylum Streptophyta; class Magnoliopsida; order Fabales; family Fabaceae; genus Trifolium; species Trifolium subterraneum. The sequence continues at coordinate 48,680,514 of OX637461.1, read as the reverse complement.
ATGGTTAATATGTTAACACAACAAATTGGGACAGTGTTTAACCCTTTACTGCAAACTACGAATAATAGTTACCAACTATTAGCCAATCAAAAGGGAAGAATGGTAGATTTCATTGGGGCACAAAATGTTCCAAATAATTCAATGTCTAATGGTCAGAATGGACCACTACCCAATGTAGTAGAAAATGTTAACCAAAGGCAAGATCTATTGCCAAACATTATAATGAATGCTAATCAAAGGCAAGATCCAATCCCAGTGGCCCAACAGCCACCAATTCAAAATGCTTTGGGTCAGAATCAAGGGGTGGTATTGGTTAATCGAAATCAAAATGCTGACGAAATTGTCAGAAATGTTCAACAAAATAATGTTGCTGGACAAAAAAATTTGGCCCATTTGGTCGAAAATATTCTTGCACAAAATGACCTTAACATTGGTTTACATAGGCCTAATTTTGTGTCTGCTTTGTCTGAATATGTGCTCCAAACTGAACTGCCCAGAAATTGGAAAATTCCTAAATTAACAAAGTTTTCTGGGGATACAAATGAATCCACTGTCGAACATATTGCTCGATATTTAGTGGAATGTGGAGATTTAGCAAATAATGAGAATTTAAGAATGAATTTTTTTCCAAATTCCTTAACAAAAAATGCTTTTACTTGGTTTACGACTCTTCCCCCTCATTCGATCCATCAATGGACACAATTAGAGAGATTGTTTCATGAACAATTTTACATGGGTCAAACCAAAATCAGCCTTAAGGAATTGGCTAGTGTTAGGCGTAAATTACCAGAATCTATTGATGAATACCTTAATAGATTTAGGATTCTTAAGGCAAGATGCTTTACACAAATCCCTGAACATGAATTAGTCGAAATGGCCGCTGGTGGTCTCGATTATTCAATCAGAAAGAAATTAGACACCCAATATCTATGGGATATGTCACAATTGGCTGAAAGAGTTCGACAAGTCGAAAGACTCAAAATCGAAAAAGCCAGAATGTCTAAGTTTCATAAGAGAAAATTGCTTACATAGAAACTTATGATAGTGATAAGGAAACTGATTTCGTTTATGGGGATAGTGAAAATAATGAAATAGATGTGGCTGAATTAAAACCAGGCCCTCCCTATATGTGTAAATTATTGAAACCATCTAATGGAAAAAATCCTAGTGAACCCAAAAATGATAAATATGTTGCAAAAACCTAAACATTTGATATTACTAAGTGTGATGAAATCTTTGATTTATTGGTTAATGATGGCCAAATAATTGTTCAAAAGGGTTTGAAAATTCCACCTTTAGAACAAAGAAAAAAGAGAGGTTATTGCAAATTTCATAATTTTGTCATAAAACTTCTCAATGTGTTATTTTCAGGGATCTTGTCCAAAAAGCGCTGAATGAGGGAAGATTGAAGTTTGATGAGAAATCGAAGACTCCCATGAAGGTGGATACTGACCCTCTACAGATTGCTGAGACTTCTTTTGCTGAACCATTTGAATGTTTATCAATCGAAGCCATGGAAGTTAATACACTCGAATCCATTCTAGAAGAGGAGTATATCGAGAAGATTAAAGTGGTGTATCCTAAGGCAGAAGAGGATTGCTTGACTTTTTAATGAAGTGTAAAGCAAAAAATCATCAAGTCATGCTATGCCCCATGTGTAGTGCTGTATGCGATAAAGAGGCTACTACAGGCCTCGAAAACTACTTGCCTTACGTTAAACCAAGTTTTAATGGTCCAAACAGAAGACTGAACTTCAATGGTGGACCAAGTCAAAATCCTAACAAAGGAAAGGTTGTGATTCCAAGTCCTTCGATTCATGAGAGGATTGGTCGAAAACAGACTTTCATACCATCAACAAAGTTTCCCATAGGTCAATGGGGACATGGTAGATATGCAGCTTTCGACAAGAGAGTCTTGCATCAGGGAAGTTCCAGTAAGATTTGGCAAATTGATAGCCAATCCAACATGGCAAATAATGCCAAACATTCCAGAAAAAAGCAATGAGAAAGTAAATATAGAAGAGGAATGTTTTGACGGTGAAGATGATGACTTTGGGTCAGAAAATAATTTCGATGTGGTTTGTAGTGTGGTATCTGTATTACCACGGGAATTCGATGTTTGGTCTTTCTCTGATCGAGAGGAGGAATTTTACGAGCCACCACTGGCTGATGTTAAGCCAGTTTGTTATTATGTGATGAACAATGTATGCATTGAAGAACAATGCACCAACTTTGCAAAGCCTGATGAGGGATGAAAAATCATCTCAAACCTCTGTTTGTTAGGGAAAAAGTCAACAATGTTGGCGTCAATAAAGTTTTAATTGATGGAGGAGCAGTTGTGAATCTGATGCCTTCTTCATTAATGGAGAAAATTGGGAAGTATGACACTGATCTCATATCCCATAATATAGTCCTTTCAAACTATGAAGGAAAAAGTGGCCACTCTTGGGAAGCTCTCCAAGTTGAAGTTGCCATTGGTTGTTCAGTAAGGCCAACTTTATTTTTGGTGGTCGAATCCAAGGCAAATTTCAATCTTCTTCTAGGAAGAGAATGGATTCACGAAGTGGGGGCAGTGCCTTCGACTCTTCATCAAAACTTGGCTATCTGGAGAGATGATGGCATTGTAGAATACATAGAAGCAGACCAAAGCTACTATTTATCTGAGCAATGTCACATAACGAAGCAAACTTTCGATAAGAATTTTGCTTCGATTGCACCATGCGGCGACAAAGACGCTGCTTTCGATAAAATGGTTTTTGAAAATGTTTACCATTATGTAAAACTTCACCCAACTCATGGATTCTGTTGGAGAAGAGAGGAAATAGACAATGGTTCCTCTAAAGATGGAGTGATTCCACCATCTGGGTGGGATGATGAATTCTACTACCCTCATGACCGAGCCCTCCCCATGGGCATGAATTTCGGCTTACATGGCCGAAAACAAAATAAATACGGCTTTGGAAGCTGTAGCAATAAAAGATAATATGGCTATCAAAGCCAATGTTTTCCAAGAAATGGTTAATAAAGCCAATGATTCTGAAAATGGCAGCAATTTGCCAAACTTGCAAAATTTGGATTGCATTTATGATGATGAACCTTTAGGTTTCGAAAAGGATCCTTTAAGTACAAATCATAAAATGCAAGCCCAAGACACTTTGCAAGAAATAGATAATGGGGATGGTCTAACAAAAAGACCAACTTATATCAGTGCCAATATCAATTCTGATTTTAAGGCAAAATTGGTCGAACTCCTTAAGGAATATAGAGATTGTTTTGCCTGGGATTACAACGAAATGCCTGGTTTGAGCAAAGATTTAGTAGAGCACAGGTTACCCCTTAGACTAGAGAAGAAACCAGTTAAACAACTTCCAAGGAGATTCGCACCAGAAATAATGTCCAAAATAAAAGGCGAAATTGAAAGGTTGCTGAGGAGCAAGTTCATTCGTACAGTCAGGTATGTCCAATGGTTAACTAATATAGTACATCTCATTAAAAAGAATGGAACTCTTAGGGTATGTATAGATTTTCGAGACTTAAATAATGCAACACCAAAAGATGAATACCCTATTATGCCTGTGGCAGAAATGCTTATTGATGCAGCAGCAGGTTTCGATTACTTAAGTATGTTAGATGGTTATTCAGGTAATAATCAAATTTTCATTGCTGAAGAAGATATTCATAAAACTGTTTTTCGATGCCCATGAGCATTAGGATCCTATGAATGGGTAGTAATGCCTTTTGGTTTAAAAAATACTGGGGCTACATATCAAAGAGCAATGAATTTGACTTTTCATGATTTTATTGATAACTTCATGCAAATATATATAGATGATATTGTTATCAAATATTCATCTAATGATGGCCATTTAGAACATCTTAAAAAGTCATTTGAAAGAATAAGACAATGTGGATTAAAAATGAATCCACTAAAATGTGCTTTTTGTGTGCATGCAGGAGATTTCCTTGGCTTTGTTGTACATAAGAAGGACATTGAAATAAATCAGAATAAGACAAAGGAAATAATGGAGACGCAATCTCCAACTACAAAAAAGCAACTTCAATCTCTGCTTGGAAAAATCAATTTCTTGCTAAGATTTATTTCGAATCTAAGTGGTAAATCTCAACCTTTTTCACCACTGCTCAGATTAAAGAAAGATGATATTTTCAAATGGGAAGCAGATCATCAAAAGGCTTTTGAAGATATCAAGTTATATCTGTCGAAACCTCCAATATTAATGTCTCCCATTCGAAATAAGTTTATGAAGTTGTATATTTCAGCATCTGATTCGACCATTGGCAGCATGCTTGCCCAAGAGGATGAAAATGGAGATGAAAGAATCATATATTATTTAAGTAGGGTTCTTAATGATGCTGAAACTAGATATAATGCTATAGAAAAACTATGTTTATGTTTATATTTCTCTTGTATGAAATTGAAGCATTATATAAAGCCTATTGAAGTTTATGTCTATTGTCGCAGTGATTTTTGGATATCAAGCTATTGGTTAGCGTTGAATCGCAAATTCTTAGATTCACCACCGATCTTTAATTTTTTCCGAGGGAAAGGGGAAAAGTTCGAAATAACCCTATTTTTTAAGAGATTTAAAGGTTCAGGGGTTGGTTATACGAAGGGAAGGTACTAGTACCCTACGTATCTATAGTATCATATAGGAACCTCTTGTTTTTATTATAACTTTGCGCTTAATTTTAATTGCTTGTAAGAAGGTATAAACGTAGGAATTAAAGTGATGATAAAAAAAAAAAATTTATTGACGAAAAAGAAGAAAAATGTTTTTGTTGATTTTATTGATTCGCCGAGACAAGTCTCATGCCTACGTACCCGAAGGATGAAAATCTCGTAGTTCGGGGTAACAATTGCGAGTAAATTTGTTTGTTTGATTTTAAGGTTTTTGAAAGTGGTTTTAAAGACAAAAGCCAAAAGTGGCAAAAGTGTGTGGTTGATTGGTGTTAATTTTTTAAGAAAGTCTAAATGGTTAAATTGATTGAAGTTTGATTATGAAAGGAGACGCGAACACTTAGTTTGAAATCCAAGGTTTTTTGGGAAGAAAAAGGTTTAGGCGAGAAAATCACTTGGTTTAAAATCCAAGATTTTTGCATGATTAAAAATGTTTGATTGAAGAAAATGCACTTGGTTTGAATTCCAAGGTTTTTGCGAGAAGAAGAACACTTTGTTTAAAAGGTTTTTGCGATAAAAAGATCATCTGGTTTAAAGTCCAAGTTTTGTGCGATAAAAAGAGCACTTGGTTTAAAGTCCAAGGTTTTTGCGATAAAAAGGACATTTGGTTTAAAGTCCAAGTTATTTGCGATAAAAAAGGTACTTGGTTTAAAGTCCAAGTTATTTGCGATAAAAAGGGTACTTAGTTTAAAGTCCAAGTTATTTGCGATAAAAAGGGTACTTGGTTTAAAGTTCAAGTTATTTGCGATAAAAAGGGCACTTGTTTTAAAGTCAAGATTTTTGCGATAAAAAGGGTACTTGGTTTAAAGTCCAAGTTATTTGCGATAAAAAAGGTCACTTGGTTTAAAGTCCATGATTTTTTGCGATAAAAAGAACACTTGGTTTAAAGTCCAAGGTTTTGCGAGAAAAAGAACACTTGGTTTGAAGTCCAAGGTTTTTTGCGATAAAAAGAACACTTGGTTTAAAGTCCAAAGGTTTTGTGCGATAAAAAGAGCAGTGGTTTAAAGTCCAAGTTTTGATAGAAATGTTTGATGAAAATTTTTGTGTTTCCACGATGTTTTGAAAAGAAAATATTTATGTATTTTGAAAGAGGTTTTGACCTCATTTTTTTAAAAAAAAGAATTGGATAGCTGTGGCGCGCGAAAAATGATACTAACGTCATAACAAATAAATTAAGCGCGAAGACAATTCGCAATGATATTTTGATCAAAGCGACGCCTTTTCCCTCGGAATTTAATATTACGCATATGGACAAAATGCGATAAAAATTAAATATGCATGAGATGCAATTTTTCATTTATGAGTACATTGGCCTAATCACATTCTAATACTTAACAATAAAATAAAATGAATGATGATGCAAATAAACTCACATGCAATGCAATTCTCATTTATAATTTACATCCAATCCTAATTACATTCTAAAAATAATAATAAATGGATATGATGATATGAGTATGATATAGCAATAAATAAACATAAATAAAAGATTAAACTACGAGGGAATAAAGAATTAGTAACATTAATATCACACTTACTAATAACTAAATGAATAAAGACTTGAAAATAAAAAAAAAAAGAAATAAGCTTCAACCTCATGCTTAATTGGCTAAAATAGCTTACAATAAGCTTATGCCAAAAACACTTATTTCATAAGCTCAAAAATAAAATTAACTAAGAATAAATAAATACATTAAATAATATTAACAATATCTAAATATCAAATAAATAGGAAAATGCAATAAGCCTCAAATTCATTCTTGATTGGCTAAAATAGCTTAAAAATAAGCTTATGCCAAAAGCACTTATATCATAAGCTCAAAAATAAATTTACCCAACAAAATAAATAAAGACATTTAAAAAATATTATCAACAACTTAAATAACAAAATATAGGAAAATGAAATAAGCCTCAACTTCATGCTTGATTGGCTAAAATAGCTTAAAATAAACTTATGCCAAAAGCACTTATTTCATAAGCTCGAAAAAATAAAATAAAAACAGAGAGGGGGTGCAAATATTAAAACGAAATCAAAGGGGGTGCGAATAGCAGTACTGAGGTCCAAGCCCAGACTGGGGGGTGCAGCCCAAGGGGGGCGCATGAAGAAGATCAGTAGATTGAATCAGGGACGTCTGATTCAGATCTGAAAGGTTTAGGCACGCTGGTGCACCGTAAGCCATGCACCAGTGCACACAAGATTGGGTCAGGATTGAACATGTACTTGAACCCCAGGGTACATGGTTCGATTCCCACGGAAGGCAAAAACTCCACTAGAGATGGGGGTGGAGAAGATCGTGAGGTGGCAGTGCCGGGACCATCTATGTTGGTGGGGCCTGGGCTGTTACAGTTTTGATGTTTTTAAGTTATGAAACCTGTGCTTTTATACTTGTTAATGTGTCTATAACTGAAAGGAAACAACTTTTTAGAACTGGAACACGATTTGATAATTTCATATTGGAATATGAACGGTCGCAAAAACAGAGCACTGTTCTGCGACATTTTCGCCCATGCTCGCCGGGCGAGGGTCAGCGAGACTGCTCGCTGAGGCTCGCTGAGTCTCGCCGATGTTCGCCAGAAAACCCAAAATGTTCTGTTTTTCTCGCCGGTAGTTCGCTAGGTCTCGCCGGGCGAGATTAGTCTGTTGAGGATTGTTTCTTTAATTGATTTTGATGATGATGATGGCTTAATACTTAAGGTGTTAGTTCTTATAACGAATATGAATGATGATGATGTCTCCATATGATTGTTGGATATATACATAATGATATTGATGGTGAATTATAATGAATATGATTGATGAGGATGTTCCATATGATTGTTGGATATATATATATATATATATATATATATATATATATATATATATATATATATATATATATATAATGATATTGATGATGAATGTATATAAGTATGTTATGTATTGATGAATGATTGATGGTGGAATTATGTATATATGAGGTTACATAATGGTGGTGAATAACATACGTTATATATATGTTCATGCATCATGATTGAGTTTATTGATGAAGCTTGGGCGTTTGACCCATAACAAATTGATGAAGCTTGGACGTTCGATCCATAACGCATAGGATTCTTGTATCCTTATTTTGATGGTGAACGGTACCGCATGCATGTAGTCGTGTTTAGGGGACATGACATGAAGGTGACATTAGATGCATTAGGAAGGTGAAATCTTAAATGTGCTATATGTGATGATGATGTGATATTTGAATGATTGCGTGCCAAGTGATTGTGCATATAATTGATTGATCATTGAGGGTGTGGATATGAATATGTATATTAAATGTTTAAGTGTACATGTCTTATTGATGTTGTTGAATTCCTATTATATACATACTAAATATATGTATGATAGATGGATATATGCATTGTATATGTTGGATTGGATTAAATGTTAGTACTTACTTTCATTTGTCGTATGTCGATTATATGTAACTAACTCTCTATTTTTTTTTGTGATGGATCGTTGGGCGATTCAGATTCTCAGGCGTGAGGATTGCTTTGCTTAGGAGGAGTACCCGACATTTATTGCTAGTATTCAGGGTGAGGAGATGAGTCACTGTTCTAGTGTTGTGTCTTGTCCATTTGCTCTGGTAGTTGTAACACCGTGTTGGTGTTTAGTCTTTATTGGGTTTATGCCTAGTGTTGCTTTTAGACTTTGCTTATTTATGATGATGTAAGGCTTTATGCCAAGTACTTGATTATCTATTTGTGTGATGATAAGACATATGTAGGTGATTATGTGGATGTGGATTTATTATGTTGGTGGATTATTTGGTTGATGACTAGTATTCATGATTTTGAACTATGTTTATGTTGATAAATTAATGATGGTATGTTTATATTGTTCCGCTACGATGATCTTTTAAATCAGGTTTTGTATGATATGCAATGCTATTATTGGTTTTAAATTTATACATGTAACACTCTACTTGATTTACTTGATTTTATTTGTTGTTCAGTCGCGAATTTTTGGGTAGAATTAAGTAGGGTGTTACAATTGGTATCAGAGCCTGGTTGATTCATTGGAATCAAATAGGCTTAGTAACCCTTTGTACAACATGTGTAGGTGCACTGTTTGTACTTTTGTTGTGACGTTTGTTTGTTAATTGGAATTAATTGTTCAGGACCATGACGTCGGCACGTGCTAATGCTCAGATCGCAGAGTCACTTGCTACCTTGACTCATCTTTTGGCAAGAGGTGATGATCCAGCTAGATATGGAGAGAAGCGCTTGGATAGGTTCTTGAAGCACAAGCCATCTTTCTTTGTTGGAGGCTTTAACCCGGATAGAGCGGTGAAGTGGGTTGAGGAAGTTGAGATTATCTTTGATGCTATGGATTGTGCTAATGAGAACAAGCTTGCATTAGGAACCTATATGCTTAGGGAGGAGGCAAACCAATGGTGGAAGAATGCTAAGTTGAGACTAGGTGATAGAGGTGTTGTCATCACTTGGGAAATGTTCAAGCGGGAATTCTTTAACAAGTATTTTCCGGTGGATGTGAAGAATAAGAAAGTGGTGGAGTTCGTGAAGTTAGAACAAGGGAACATGTCGGTAGCGGAGTATGCGGCTAAGTTTGAGTCCTTGTGTGCTTTTAGTCTTCACTACAATACCCCGGAGGCAGAGAACGACAAATGTGTTAAGTTTGAAAGTGGTTTACGCCCCGACATCAAGCATATCATTGGGTTTGCGGAGATTAGAAACTTTACTACTTTGGTGGCAAAGGCTAGAATTTGTGATGAAGATGGGAAAGCTAAGAGTAACTACTTCAAGGCGGTTAGAGGAAAGAGTCAAGACCGTGCCAAGCCTTATGAGGTTAAGGGTAAGGGAAGTGCTAGAGGTGGAAAGGGAAAGGAGAAGGTGGATAATGACAAGTGCTATAGGTGTAGCAAGAGTGGACACCGTTCTTTTGAGTGTAAGAAGGATAAAGATGTGTGCTATAATTGTGGGAAAGAAGAACATAAGTCTAAGGAGTGCAAGGCATCTACTCCTACTTGCTTTAATTGTGGTGAAGAAGGTCACAAGAGTCCGGAATGTAAGAAGCCGAAGAAGGTTATCGAGAAAGTGTTTGCTTTGAATGGGGAAGGAGCTGATCAAGTTGATAATCTTATTAGAGGTACGTGTTTCATTCATGACACTCCTTTAATTGCGATTATTGATACCGGAGCTACACATTCTTTTATTTCTATGGATTGTATGAAGCGTTTGAATATTCCTGTTTATGAAATGTCTGGTTGCGTGAATATTGAGACTCCTGCTAGTGGTTCGGTTATTACTCGTCTTGTATGTCGCAATTGTCCTGTATCTGTGTTTGGTAGACATTTTGGTATGGATTTGGTGTGTATTCCACTTAGTGGTATTGATGTTATCTTAGGAATGAACTGGTTGGTCTTTAACCAAGTTCATATTAACTGTTGCGAGAAGACTGTGATTTTTCCGAAGTCGGAAGGAAGTTTAGCCTTGATGAATGGAGGAGAGGTGAATGAATATTTGAATGATTATGGAGGGTTGTTCATGGTGTTTGGATCATTGAAGCTTGAAGGTGGAGCCAAGTTGGAAGAAATACCGGTTGTTGGTGAATTTTCGGATGTATTTCCGGAAGATATATCTGATTTACCACCTGAAAGAGAAGTTGAGTTTAGTATCGATTTAGTACCTGGTACTAGTTCGATATCAATGGCACCGTATCGTATGTCAGCATCAGAATTGAATGAATTGAAGAAGCAACTTGAAGAGTTATTGGAAAAGAAGTTTATACGTCCAAGTGTGTCACCTTGGGGTGCACCAGTGTTGTTGGTTAAGAAGAAGGAGGGAAGTATGAGGTTGTGCATTGATTATCGTCAGTTGAACAAGGCAACAATCAAGAATAAGTATCCACTTCCGAGGATAGATGATTTGATGGATCAACTAGTTGGAGCTTGTGTGTTTAGGAAGATTGATTTGAGGTCTGGATACCAAGTGTCTTTTATCACTCAAAACCTTTTCTCAACAAACCTTGGATTTTTAAACCAAGTGTCCGCGTCTTATTTTCATAATCAAACTTCAAATCAATTTAACTATATAGACTTTCTTCATAAACTAACATCAATCAAACTCACATTTTGCCACTTTTGGCTCCTGGTCTTTAAAACCATTTTCAAAACTTTAAAATTGAACAAACAAATTTACTCGTAATTTTTACCCCGAACTCCGGTGGTTTGATCCCTCGGGTACGTAGGCATGAGACTTGTCTCTCCAATCAATAAAATCAACAAAAACTTTTTTCCTTCTTTTTCGTCACTTTAACTTTTCTCAATCATCACTTTAACTCCTACATTTTTTACAAGCAATTAAAATTAAGCGCAAAGATAGAATAAAAACAAGAGGTTCCTATAGAGTACTATAGATACTTAGGGTGCTAGTACCTTCTCTTCGTATAACTAACCCCCGAACCTTGATCTCTAAAAAATAGGATTTTTTTCGAACTTTTTCCCTTTCCCTCGGATAAATTAAAAATTGGTGGTGGAATATTAAATTGCGATTCGAAGTTAATTAATAACTCGACATCCAAAAATCACCGCGACAGGCGTGCGCCTACCTTCATGGAAATGAACGCTTTGATGCACAAATATGCAGAAAGTGGTGAATGGGCCGGGCCAAGGGCGGAAAAAGTTGCTGTAAGTATTTCTGTATATATATATATATTATTTATTTGTTTTAAACTAATTAATTACTTATATAATTAATGATTCTTGTTTTTTAACTTTTTGTAGAGGTTGACGGCTATATACACTGAGGAATATGACGCCGGACAGAGATCGCTACCACCTCATTTGCGAGATGATGATGAGATTCGCCGAAGGATAATTTATGCTCAATTTGTTCAATATGCCGGTGGAATGAGACGGGGTCGTCGTTTTGCTTCTGGTTCTACGTCTTCTTGTTTCCAAAGTGACCCATATGGAATACGTGACATCGCCGATGACTCCTCTCACGGTAGTCATAAGAGTACCGGACAATCTCGGCCTAGTCAAGAAACCGATGAAGAGTATGAAGAACGACTAAGGGCCGCCACTATGCCAAAAAAGTCTTTAGACAGCGCTTTTTTTGGCCATACACAGCGCTTTATAAGCGCTGTCTATTTTGGCGCTGTTAAAAGTATAGACAGCGCTTAATAATCAAGTAAAAGCGCTGTCTAAAGTCATCTTTAGACAGCACTTTTTACATGCAAGCGCCGTCTTATGTTATGTTCAAATAGCACTTTCTAGCATAAGCGCTGTCTAATATAAGCTTTAGACAACGCTTTCTAGCATAAACGCTGTCTAATATAAGCTTTATACAGCGTTTTGTAGCATAAGTGCTGTCTAATGACAGATTTAGACAGCTCTTTCTAGCATAAGCGCTGTCTAATGTAAGCTTTGGACAACACTCTCTACCAACAAGCGCTATTAAAGGTTATATAAAAAAAAATTGCTTTTGATTTGTCTCCTGGCATTGGAGTTGCAAACCACTAAAAAATTAATTTAATCTGTTTACAGTAATAAATTTGCATATATAGTCACATAAAAAGTTCATAAAGTATATTAAACAAAATACTTTAATTTCATAAAACCTATTACAAAAAATAACAATGAAGTATACAAGTGATTAAAGAATAAAATGACAATATTAAGAATTCTGTTACAATTAGTGAGCTGACCACTTAAGCTAATCACTATATCTAAAATTCTATATTGCAACTTTCACCTCTTCATATAACATCTTTTTTATCTCTATCAGAGTCACTGCAAAAATCAAATTCTAAATAACATCTTTTTTATCTCTATCAGAGTCACTGCAAAAATCAAATTCTAAATAAGTATCCAATCCAAGTGGAAGCAAAATTGAATTAAAATAATAGATATGTATAAGAACTATCATGATATGAACATTGTTAAAAAAATAAGTAACTTATTGCTTCAACCATTAACGTAGTAGTATACTTACGTGTTTTCAGCAGATGCTTCAATCAATTTTGTCTCAATAGAACTAATGAGCGAATAAGGATTGATTTTTGTCTCTAGAAAGAAATGCTAACTACCAATTTTACGCTATATAACTACATCTAACTACCAAAACTGAAATAAGAAAATAGAAAATAGATCAGAGATCAACACTTACTGGTTTTACTTTGAAAGCTGCACAATGGATCCTGAACAATTTCAATACCTTCCCTTTGAAAAATAACAATAAGATCAGACATTAAATCATGCTATAAAGAGGAAGATGTATGCAATAGTGACTCAATCCACCTTTGAGAATTGATACCCTTGGCAGCTGTGTGTGTATGTCCACACTAATAGAAATTAGCATTCATTGCACAAAGAATAATGCACCAATTACACTAATGACGGAAGCAGAGCTCGAGAGCGAACAACGAACAAAAGGAGACATAATATCACATTCACACCGTAATTTGAGTAAGTATAAACAGACATATGAGGTGAAGGAGACCAACATGCATATTCCGATATGTTAAATAACAAATATCATAAAGAAAATATAAAACAAAAAGGAAAAAATGAGGGTGTGAAATTACCAATGGTGCCTCAACAATTTGAGTGTCATTCTCATGATAGCATCCTTTAAGCTGCTTTTTCCTAGTTAAGGATAATGTGTTTAAGGGGAAAAAAACTATATATGCTTCAAATAAAAAACAATCCAAGTGCTTCAATGGAAAGCCGAGATTGATCACTCTTCATCAACTACAAAACAAATTCAGCGTCAATTTCTTAATGTGTTCCGGATACTTATAAAATTTGATAGTAACTCTAAACATCACTCTTTGTTATTTACCTTTAATTTTTCTGTAAATGAATTAAGCACACTTGCAGTATTTTGACTAAAATAGAAAATACCTAGTAAAAATATCCTGTTAAAATAAACTTAGTAAAAAAGAAAATACATAACACAATGTAGTATGTAAGAAAACATAACATAAATATCTTGAGTTACCTATTGCATGATCTTAGACAACTCAGAACAAAGAATTGTTCTACCAGCATCATTAAGAACTTTATCCAGCATTATATATTAATTGAAATGCAACTAGAGTAGTAGTTTCAAGCATGTCTAGTCCAACTTGGTTTGCAAAGATTAAATTTTAGATATCTCTAAGTAATATATTCAAAATGGCCATTAAGAAATTAATCTTTCAATTTGGATACTAGACTAAGTAAAGAACAAATACTAGTTCAGCCCAAGCCATAAACAGAGAAATAACATGTGGTTAAAGACACTTGTTAGAATAATAGAATATACATACACAGGCTAAAAAACATGCTTGCAACAATGTAGGTTTTTGTGAAGTAAAAGTGAGAATTATACACACAAACACGCTAAGAAAATTTCTTACTAATGTAGGTGTTTCTGAAGTAAATTCACTTCAATATCTGCCCTGAACTTTAATATCCACCCTGATTTGTAAATGGTAGATATTAGAATATTTCCATTGAGCAAAAGGCATACGCTTAAATTAACAAGCTTAAATCAACGACATCCACTGAAAAGAATTGAAAACAATAACTAAACCAACATTTGTACAAATAAAGCAGAACGAGATTGGTTGTCGAATGAGCTTATCTGGGAAATAGATTAAGATTGAGAGTGGATGAACTGCCATCATCATCGATTCCGATTTTTCCGTCATAATCTGCGTCGCTATCATCTGCGTTCTAGGTAATAGTAAACTTGTATTGAAAAGTGCATGAATCAGAACGGAAAACATTGAATCCAATAACGTAAAATCGAATCATGAAAATTGCAACGACAATGAAAAATAAATCAAAGATTATCGGTCCCGGAATTTTTTCTCCCTTTCACTTTCAAAATCAAGGAATCGAAGTTTTTCTTGTTCTTATTGAAAGAACAGGTTTTGGGCAACGCTGCAATAGAAGGATTTCTAGGGTTTATGCGTGCGAGGGTTCTGGGAATTATGGCGTAATCATGGGTTGCGAGATGTTTATCAGGTTTCTAGGGTTTGTACGTTGAAGGTTGAGAGAGAGAAAGAGAAGTTGCGTAATCACGATTTAGGATATCTCCCAAATTCAACTCGCGCTATCTATTCCTGGTTCAATTGCAGCAAATACTCTAAGTTTCGGTGTGATTTGAGAGGAAAGAGATTGATTGCAGCAAATTCTCTGGGTTTTTGTGTGAGCCACATTAAAGGTACTGGAGATCAATGAAGGATTTTGAGAGGAAGCTGATGAAGGGATTGGATGTGGAAGATGGGGTTTCTGCGTGAGATAACTTAGGAATATATTTTTTTGTTTTCTTGGACAAAAACATAGGAATTTTTGTTTCTCTTTTTTTATAATAATGATAATAATGAGGGAGGTCAGATAGGCGCGCGTAGGTAGCGAGTGATGCACCCCACATTGACGATAAATGAGGGAGGTCAACACACACTCCGAAGAAGGGCGCCGGCGCCGCGGAGCAATGACAAGGGAAAGGGAAAACAATCACAAGTTCAGCCTGAACAAGATGATCAATCTGATGAATGAATGAATGACGATCGATGCAATAATTTTATCTTATGTTTATTTAATTAGTTGTAATTTTATCTATTTTGGTTTAATTACGTTGTAACTTATGACAATATGTTATGTTTAATTAGTATGACAATCTTTTTATGTTTAGTAATTTCTATTATGTTTTAATTATATTTAATATTTTTTAAATATTTAAATTTTTTTTAACTAATTTAATTATGAAACAAGTAATTAATAATTAAAAAACATCTTTTTCTGATTTTTTAAAAACAATTTAATTATCCTTGAAAAAAAAAACAATTTAATTATTTAAAAAAAAAAATTATTTAATTATTATTTTTTGTTGAAATAATTAATTATTTAATTATTTAAAAATCAAATTAGTTAAATAATCTGAATTTTAAATAATTAAATAATTAATTGTTTTTTTTAAATACGGATGGCTTCTTGGCGGCCATGGACCCCCAAGAAGTCATGGATTGTTGGCGGCCATGGGCCTCCAAGAAGCCAGTCTGTGAAAATTCGAACTGACAGCCTTATTGGGGGCTCAGGGCCGCCAAGAATCATTCCTGGCGAGCGTTTTCTTGTGGGTCTTGGGCTACCAAGAAGCCATGTATTTTTGACGAATTTTGTGGCTTCTTGGAGGCCTTGGACCCTCAATTTTTTGTTGTTTTCTTGTAGTGCTATGGCGGCTGTGAACAAAAAACAAGGAATATATAAACTCGCTCCCGCGCCGGGATGGCTGCGCCGCGCGCCAGACAGAACAGAAGCCAACCTCACGAAATTGAAACAATTACGCCGGGCGCCAAAACCACTACGCGGGGCGCAAAACAAAAGCTTCCAACCATGATTTCTGCATCTTCAAGTTTAAGGTAACTCCCAACAGAAACGAAATCGAAAAACAATGTTGATGATCGATGATCTCTTTTTTTTTTTTATAAGAGTGTTGATGATGATCTCTGAACACGAGACAAAGAAGAAAGGCAACATAATAGAAGAATTATATGTAAAAGGAAAAAAAAACGAAAAGGGAAATCAAATGAGAAAGAAAATGCAAATTGAGAAAATTGGATTTTCTCGGGAAAATGCAGTGGAAAAATTTTCAAGGTGGATACTATATTTACTCTGATACCATGTTAAGAATCATAGTGTCATGGATCATACACATAGGATAGAAAGAGAGCATAGTCATGCTCATGGTAAAAGTTCATAAGAGTTCATATTTGAATTAACTAAATAATTGAATAGCCAACTATAACTAATTTCTATAACTAATTAACTAACACCAACAAACTCTAACTATATATCTCTTAAAAGCTTGTACAAAATTAAGTCCAGTATGGATCTATAATTCAATCATAAAAAATCAGAATTCAAGTTTTTTTTTCATTTTCTTGTGCTATTATTTTTTTTTTACTATTTACAAATCTTTGCAACTTAACACAGCCACCTAAATACTACTAATATATTTAGTCTGAAGAATTTTATGCATGAAGTTGACTTAAAGTTAGAGCAATATAATTGAAAATATCAAACATCAAAACATGTGTTTATTAGGAATTGTGCTATTAGCAAAACTCGGTGTTTTAGTTGCTTCACTTTTAATCTTTGTATTTAGAGGATCATATGCTGAAATTGAGAGGCCTCATCTTTCAACTTTTGTTTCCGACTTCTTTCTTATAGATACACGAACACAACAATATCAACACCATGTGACAATTTGTTTGCAGAAGGACATATCTAGAAGCAAAAAACAAACAACCTTGTGTCATCTTATCTTTCTTTAGCTTCAGCAACCTTTGATTTTGTTGCTTTCTATTCTTCGGAAAAGATTACATCTTATTCGTCAATATTGTTAGAAATAATATAAAACCGTTGATGTAGCCTTTCCTAACAGCTTAAACTTTTGGAATAATCGATTATTTGACATGATATCAGAGCCTCTATGACTAAGTGGTCTAGAGTTCGATCCCCGCTCCCCTCACTTTCTAATTAAAAAAAGTGGAATTTAAGCATATGGTAGGTGGACTTATGCATTATCCACGCTTCAAGTCCAAGTGGGCTCTTGCGTGAGGGGATGTGTTAGAAATAATATAAAATCGTTGATGTAGCCTTTCCTAACAGCTTAAACTTTTGGAATAATCGGTTATTTGACAAATATACCTACCTAGATTCTTGAACATATCAAATCAAGCACCCAACCACTTTAAACAAAAATAGAAAGCAAATACAAAAGTCATAAATATTACTCCCTCTGTCCCATTTTCATTGCCAAATTTATAAAAAAAAATTGTCCCATAATACTTGACCTATTTCAATTTTTTATGTTATTTTTCCATTTTTACCCCTTATAAATACTTTTGCAGAATCTACATTTTTGCCTCTTCACTTTCTCACCACCTTTTGCCTCTTCACTTTCTCACCATATAACAAGGGTAATTTGGTAAAATTAATATTATCTCTCATTCATTTATGCACTTTTCTTAATATGTGTGTGAAATTCTGGCACCTACTGGGGACAGATGTTAAGACAGAAGCTATAGCAATTGTCGTACGTAACCAGTTGTAATGCTAAGACAAATGCTCTAGCGTATGTCCACAGTAGATTATAATCAACAAGTAAAAGCAACAGACAACGAAGTAAATAACACAGAGAATTGTTAACCCAGTTCGGCGTAAACAACGACATACTCTGGGGGCTACCAAGCCAGGAAGGAATCCACTATAATAGATCTAGTTCTAAGCCCACAACTAACATACAAGTTTACGACTTATCACCTAGACTCTACCCGTGCTAACTCAACCTAGGAACTCCTAAGTTTGAGACCCCGTCTCACTTCCTTTCTATCACGAACCTCGTGATTATGACAGTTGAACAAACAATGCGGTTTCACTAACCAAACAACAAACAGTCTCCGTGCTTAAAAGCTTGAGAGATGTTTTACAAAGTACAAACCAAAACAGGCCTAAACTTGTGTTATAGAATCCACAAGAAAGGCTTACAATTAACAAGACTCAAACCCTAAAACTATATTCTTGAAATACGGCTTCAGTAATCTTTTTGGTTTTAGTCTTCACATATTTATATGACCTGAGTTAGCATGGGCTAGGTCTTCATCTTGGGCTTTAATCTTCAGCTGTCCTTTTGCAAAGTCGAGCACACATGAAATGGAAAGAATCACTAGTTTCCGTAAATGGCGTAGCATCTTCTGGAAAGTATTTCTTGGAGCAGCCGCCTTATAAACCCTTGTTTAAAACATGCGTCTTGATAAGCAAGTAAGGCGAAAATATTGCTTCAGAGAATCTTCAAAGATATGGCGCGCAATATAGAACATTAATTACCGGCATGACAGATGATGTACCCACATGCTACGGCATCTGGTCCAACATCTTGCTTGAACTTGTTTTTGCAAAATGAGGCCAACATACAAAACACCAACAGTGTGAAATTGTCAAATGTGACGATGAAAATGGGACGGAGGAAGTAGTAAACAATAAAGTAACATGAAAAAAAAACTAACAGGAAAGTTCTTAAAACGATGTTCTATTTAAATTTAAAATACTTACGCGTATGATTTTGATTTCCAAATTTAATAATGTTCATTTTAATGCTAACGTGTTTGTTTGCTTCGTTTTCCACATTGAAGTGCTGATACAAAAAAAAGTTTTTTGTGCCACTTGTAAGAATCCAAGAATCAGGAAGTCTTTCCTCCTTGAGTTCTGCCATAGTTGCCTCAAGAATAAGTTTGGTTCAACTTTTTTTTTTTAATTTACTTTTATTTTAAGAATTATTCTATTTTTTTAAGAGTTCGCGGGTTAGAATAATTTATTGCGTGTTGAATGGAGATATATGGAAATAGCACAAGAGGTAGATCTGTTGAGTGATTGGATGTGTTCCAAATGCAGTGATATTTATAACTGCAGTACCTGCAGATAAGTTGTAGTTTTGATTATGTGTGTTGAGTTTGGTGTTGTGGTTTTCATTTTGTACCATTTTGTGTTAGTTTTGAGAAAAGGTGACTTTGTAGGAATCAAAGGAGGTCAACAACCCACCGGTCAACTAGCTCATAAATCCAAGGCATGTTGTTTCAACGTTGTGTCTGAAATGTTATTTGTAAGGAGTCTTCTGAAGGTTTTGAATTGAACAATGTTGTTGATTTGCCGAATAAGGAACCTAATTTGGAAAAGGTGTGTAGATTTATTTTCTCCCCATTTAGTTAACTTTGTTTGATGGTTAACAAGTTTGTTCTTCATGTCTGGAATGATTTAAGAAGTTAAAATGTGTTGACTTTTATAATTATTTTGTACTACAGGAGCTTGTAGCGGGTCTATTAGGAGAAACTAGGATGGAAAATTCTAAATTCTCCTGTTAGGTCCGCTACAAGCTTCTATAGTATTAAACAATTCAAATATAAGAGTCAACTCATTTTTGCTTCTTCTAGTCGGAATTGCAGACATGAAGAGGAAACTTGTTAACCATTAAACAAAGTTAACTAAAATGAAAAATAAATTTAGGCATTTTTTCCAAATTCAGTTCCTTAATTGGAAAATCAACAACATTGTTCAATTTCAAACCTCCAGAAGACTTCTTACAAAGCATTTCAGACACAGAGTTGAAATCGCAAACCTTTGATTTACGAGCTAGTTGACCAATGGGTTTGTGACCCCTTTCTTTCCTACAAAGTTACTCTTTTTTCAGAACTACACCAAATTCAAATCACATATTCAAACTATAACTTACCTGCAAATAATGTAGTTACAAATGTCACTGCATTTGAGACACATCTAATCACTCAACATTTCTATCTCTTGTGCTATTTTCCCATATTGAATTCAACACGCAATAAATTATTCTAACCATTGTACTCTTAAATAAAATAGAATGATTCTAAAAAATTTTAAAAAAAAAAACAAAAAGGTGAACCAAGCCTTTTCTTGAGGTAATTGTGGAAGAACTTAAGGGGAGGCAAAACTTCCAAGCCCTTGGATTCTTACAAATGAAAAAACTTTTCCTTTTATATGCACTTTAATGTGAAAAACCAAGCAAACAAATGTGTTAGCATTAACATGAACATTATTAAAATTGGAAATCAAAGTCATACATATATTATAGCTAGTCAAATTAAATCTCCAAACATTACTGTTCTGGACTGGGCCTAAATGCCCAACACGTTGGGGACCTCCTCTATTGGGCCGCCGAGCAAGGCCCAAGGTGCAAGCCCAACAACGCCCAACCGTTGAGCAGCGTACGTCTCCCCTGAGATTCGTAATGCCCAACATCGGAATGATGAGCATTAAATGCTCATCACGGCTCCTCAGCCGTTTTCCGACAGCCATTGATGGGCATTAACTGCCCATCAACGGCCTTGGCCAAGCGCTGGGGCTATATATAGACCTTTTCACAACTTCACAAGGGTACGTAACATTCTATATTGAAAACCTACTCCTTCCTCAACTGACTTGAGCGTCGGAGTGCCTGCAGGTACACAACCCCCCTCCGGGTATATTTGGACTGCTCGACATCTCGAACAGCCGTGCACCACCGTCTGGTCGACTCAGATCAAGGTAAAGATCAGTGGCGCCGTCTGTGGGGATTAAAGTTTCCCCCGTCTTTTCCCAGAATTAGACCAAAACTTACAACAAAAAACCCATTTCTTGACCAAATGGCTGGTGCAAACCATGCAAACCATGAATTTGTAGGAGAGAATCACCCAAATCCTCCAAATCACCAAAAGCAATCTGATGGCGTCGAGACCTCTGTCACGCCAGAAGGTAGCGCTGCGCATGCACAAGCAACTCCGCCTAATGTACCGCCGCCGCACCAACCTCCACAACCAGAGGACCCACTGGTGGTCCCACAAGTTCCACAAGGAGCACCAATGGAAGTGGTGATGGCTGCATTGGTCAACACCATCAACAGGCAGGGGCAGATACTTCGCGAGCAAGCGAACAATATGCGTGGACAAAACGAGCTGATCCGCGAGCAGAACAGGCGACTCCGGGCAGTCGAAGAATCGCGTGCTGCTTCAAGGGCATCGCGGAGTGCTTGTCGACAGAGATCGCCGACCCCTGAGAACAATCGCTCACGATCGAGGTCTAGGTCCCCGAGGCCTGCACCTCGACGAAATGCGGAGAGACCAGCAAGCCCTCCCAGAGACATTCCTCGGAGGCAGAATCACTCTCCTCCACGAAGAAACAACTATGTTTCCCCACCAAGGAACAGACGTTCCCCTCCTCGGAGAAATAACCGATCACCACCGAGGAGCGGTGAAGCAGCTGTCCGTGGAGGCAATCCCCGACATTCCCCAAGAAGGGAATCCCCGAGCTGTGGAGACGAGAGGCACCGAGGACCCCTCTCGAGAAGAATCATGGACATTCCACTCCCACGAGGACTGGAAAAATCCCCAAACTGGACAAGTATGATGGGACAACTGACCCCGATGAGCATGTCCAGAGCGTGGAAACTGCCCTCGACTACAGGAACCTCCGGGGATCGATTAAGTGCAAGTTGTTCCCACTATCCCTAGTACGAGGAGCATCAACCTGGTGGAGGAACTTACCTTCTGGCTCAATCGACTCTTGGGAAGAACTATGCCGAATGTTCACAGCACACTTCACAACTTCTCGGCGACATCCAAAAACGATGGCCAGCTTAAAGGCAATCGTCCAAGGTCCCGAGGAATCTCTTCGGAATTACATCGAGAGATTCAACAAAGTATCTGTCGAGGTCGAAGCAACCGACAAGATGAAGCTGTATCTCCTCGAAGAAGGATTGCGCGAGGGAACAAAGTTCCAAGAAGCAGTTGGGATCCTCGAAGTAGAAACCCTCGATGCATTCTTCGAATTAGCTCAACGATATATCAAGTACGAGGATAAGCAAAAGGCCTCAGAGGTCAGGAGACCTAAAACTTTCGAGGTCGGTGGACCCTCCTCACAGAGAGAAGAGCGTCGAGGAGATGAAAAGAAAATAGAAGGTGGGAAAGTCAGAGAGGCTAAACCACCAAAAAGTCAGTTCACCTACCACACTCCCCTGAATGCTCCTCGGGACAGGATCCTATCCGAGATATCGAATGCCGAGTTCAAATGCGCGGGGATCAGATTCCCAAAACAACTGCCCGCAAAACCTAACGTGGACAAGAAGAAATTTTGTCGTTTCCACAAAAGTTACGGGCATGTTACTGATGACTGCGTGCATCTGAAGGACGCCATTGAAATTCTTATTCAGAAAGGATATGCACGACAGTATGTGGATGAGCAGCCAAGGGCCGCCAATAATAACGCTCCTCGGCAAAATCAGTTGGCAGTTGATCCAGCAAGCCCGGAACAACATGTCGAGGACGAAAATAGAGTGATCGGTGGGGTGGCCCTTGCCATTTCAAGACCTAAAGATTTTCTTCCTCTGCAAACTGACGAAGAGAAAGGGGCCCTTGATTACCTTGCTGCGCATCTGGACGGGAGTTGGGAGAACTTCCCCGGAGCACTAGTCATTTCCGGAGGAGGGTTTAACCCCATAACCATCGGATCCATCAAAAGAAAATTCGATGAGTTAGAAAAGGCATCCCCGGTCGAGGAAATAAAGATAACGGAGGTAAAAGAAAGCTCTGTTCCTTTGGCATTCTACAGGGAAGAGGTCCCCAGAGGATCACCGAACTTTCAAATTCCGTTACTCGTCAGAGCAAAAATGGCCAACTTCGACGTGAGAAGAATCCTCGTCGATCAAGGAAGCTCCTGTGACATTATATACTAAGGACTCTTCAAAGTGCTACAGCTTACCGAGGAAAATTTGGTCCCTTACGTTGGATCTGACCTTCAAGGGTTCAACGGATCGACGACAAAACCTTGGGGATACGTGGATCTGATCGTCACCTTTGGCGAAAACAAGGCCATGAAATCCGTAAAGGTCAAATTCCTGGTCGTCGACTGCCCGTCTCTGTACAACTGCATCATTGGACGACCAACTTTGGCTGAACTATTTGCAGTGTCCTCGACCATCCATCTGAAGCTGAAGTATTACACCAAAGATGGGCAGGTCGCCACAATCAACGGGGACATAGAAGCTGCTCGGCGATGCTTTGAAGCTGCGTCCAAAAACCTCAACTCTGTGGTTACGCCGAAGAAGAAGAAAGCAGAAGCAAAGCTCCCCGGCGTAAACTCAATCAGTACCGAGGATGAAGTTGAATTGGATGCTCGAAGTTCCAAGAAGGAGCGCAAACAAGAAAAGAAGACAGGCAAGGACGACCTTTTGATCAAAGAAAACTATCGTCCCATCCCTGACGGAGAGTTCGAGCTAGTTCCCCTTGGCGAGGATCCAACCAAAGGTGTGAAGATTGGAGCTGATCTCCCCGACTTGGTAAAAAGGCAGTCGAAAGCTTGCTTAAGAGAAAATGCTGAACTGTTCGCCTGGAGTGCAGCTGAAATGCCCGGAATAGACCCCGAGGTCGCTTGTCATCAATTGACCATAGATCCTAGGGCTAGTGCTGTAGTTCAGCGTCGTAGGAAGTAGTCTCCCAAAAAAGCGGAGGCTGCTCGAAAAGCTGTAAAAGACCTCCTAGAGGCCAATTTCATTGCTGAAGCCCAGTACACAACCTGGCTGTCTAATGTTGTACTTGTTAAAAAATCTAATGGAAAGTGGCGTATGTGTGTTGATTATACCGATCTTAATAGGGCTTGCCCTAAAGATGCTTATCCTTTGCCGAACATAGATAAATTAGTAGATAATTCCTCCGGGTTTAAATTACTATCGTTTATGGACGCATATTCCGGTTATAATCAAATAAAAATGGCTGAAATCGATAAAAAGAAAACAACTTTCATGACCGAAACGGGTAATTATTATTATAATGTAATGCCTTTCGGGCTCAAAAATGCAGGTGCCACCTACCAGAGGATGATGAACAAAGTATTTCACAATGAAATTGGAGACATGCTCGAAGTTTACATGGACGACATGATTGTTAAATCCGAGGAGGAAATCGATCATACTGTCCACCTAAAAAGGGTGTTCGACCAAGCAAGAAAGTTTAACATGAGGTTCAATCCAGAAAAGTGCACGTTCGGGGTTAAGGCAGGAAAATTCCTCGGTTTCTATCTAACGGAACGAGGAATAGAAGCTAATCCCGACAAATGCAGAGCTTTCTTCGACTATCCAACCCCGAAGTCGAAGAAATCTATCCAAACATTGAACGGCATGTTGACTTTGATGGCCAGATTCGTTGCCAAATCTGCTCAACATGCTCTCCCTCTTTTCAAGCTCCTCAGAAAAGAAACAACTTTCGAATGGATGGAAGAGTGCGAAGGGGCATTACAACACCTAAAACGAGCATTGTCCGAACCACCAGTGCTAACACGACCAGTCGAGGGTGAAAAACTCTATCTTTACCTCGCCGTAGCATCCGAGGCCATAAGCGCCGTTCTCATAAGAGAAACCGCGCAAGGGCAAAAGCCTGTTTACTTTGTAAGCAGAGCACTACAAGGACCCGAACTCCGATACTTGCAAATAGAAAAAATTGCTCTAGCAGTAATAATGGCTGCGAGGAAACTCCGATACTATTTCCTCGCCCATTCCATCATCATCCGGACAGATCAACCCGTAAAGCAATTGCTGACGCGACCAGATATGGTCGGAAGAATGTTGAAATGGTCGTTGGAACTCGCGGAATTCGACATAAGCTTCGAAAGTAGAAAGGCTTTGAAAGCCCAAGTACTTGCTGACTTCATCGCCGAAATGACAACGTCGACGACTTCCGAAAAGAATAAATGGACCATCTTCGTCGACGGATCCTCAAATTCACAAGGAAGCGGGGCGGGCATCATACTCGAAAACGGGGACGGGGTCCTAATAGAAGTATCCCTCGGACTTTCTTTCCCAACGACGAATAACCAAGCCGAGTACGAAGCTTTTCTAGCAGGGTTAAGACTAGCCGAGGACCTAGGAGCCGAGGGAATCAAAATATTCACGGATTCGCAGCTAGTAGCATATCAAGTATCAGGAGAATATCAAACAAAAGAGGAACGACTCCTCGAATACCTGAACCTCATCAGGACAAAACTCGCAAAGTTTAAGGAAACGGAGGTGAAACATGTTCCTCGAGAACATAATGCACGAGCAGATGTCCTTTCGAAACTTGCGAGCACCAGGCGCAAGAAAGCGGGCAATCAGTCTCTAATTCAGGAGACATTGACGAAACCGAGCATTGAAAAAACAGTAGAAGTCATGCACGTTTGTGCTATTGACGAACAAAGCTGGATGTCCCCGGTTTACAATTTCCTGAAGTCGAACATACTGCCCGCAAACGCCAAAGAAGCAACGAAAATCCGAAAAAGAGCGTGCTCGTACGTCCTGCTCGACGATAAGCTGTACCGAAGAGGATTCTCAATCCCATTGCTCAAATGTGTGGAGGAAGCACGCGTAGAGTTCATCTTACAAGAAATCCACGAAGGTATCAACGGGCAACATATTGGTGGACGTTCTTTGGCAAGAAAGGCACTAAGAGCAGGGTACTATTGGCCAACGATGCAAAACGACGCCAAAGACCACGTCCTTAAATGTGACAAGTGCCAAAGACACGGGGACATGCACCTCGCACCAGCTAACGAGCTGAAAACGCTGATCTCCCCGTGGCCATTTGCCTGGTGGGGAATAGACATCCTCGGTCCTTTTCCAACAGCTGCGAGGCAAGTCAAATACCTCATAGTTGCCGTGGACTATTTCACCAAGTGGATTGAAGCGGAACCCCTCGCAAAAATCAGCGCATCCGACATACTGCGTTTCTTCAAAAGAAACGTCCTCGCAAGATTCGGAATCCCTCAAGTGGTAGTAACGGACAATGGAACACAGTTCACAAACAAAAAGTTCCAAGAATTTCTCGCCACAATAGGCACCACACAACACTTCACGTCATTCGAGCATCCTCAAACCAACGGGCAAGCTGAAGCAGCCAACCGCGTGTTATTACGAGGACTAAGACGAAGGATGGGCGCATCTAAAGGAAACTGGACCGAGGAACTGCACAACGTCCTCTGGTCTTACAGAACTACTCCTCATTCCACAACCGGGGAAACGCCCTTCCGATTAACATACGGAACGGAGGCAGTCATTCCCGTGGAAATAGGAGAACCATCCTCGAGGATCGAATATCCTCCCGAAGAGGATATAAACGACGAGTTATTAAGAGAAGAACTAGATCTCGTCGAGGAACTAAGAACAGGGGCTTCTCTTCGAGAAGCGACCCTCAAACAGAAAATAGCTGCTCGGCACGATAAAAGGGTAATCAAAAGAGAGTTCGAGGTAGGAAGCTTGGTACTAAGGAGAAACCAAAAGGATTCACGAGAAGGGAAGCTCGCAGCTAATTGGGAAGGACCATATCGAGTCCGAGCAAAAACAGAAAACGGAGCATACCACCTCGAAGATCTCTATGGCAAAGAAATTCCTCGCACATGGAATGCTGAAAAGCTAAAACAATACTATAGTTGAAAATAGCGTAATTCGACATGCTCTTCAACGAAGGCTGCAAATCCCACCGAGGAGACGCGCCTATACAACGGAGGAATGCCTAGGTACGGGCAGAAATCTTAAAATCCTTAAAGCTCGACGCTAGCCCTAAATACTAACGTCCACACTCAACGGGGGAACACTCCATGCGAGCCTCACCGTTGCTTAGTACAAGCCCGGCAGAGCACCCAGCTCGCGATGGGATGCTCAATGCTGCGAGGAACAATTTCAAACGAAGAAATTTTCCTCGACTCCAGTTTGGGAGCCAGCCAAACACTCGAGCAGTTCCACAAACTGCTAGGGAACGGTGCTTACGATCCACGACATCAAGAAGTAACCGTAATCTTTAGGCGAGCACTAGCGCAAAAGGTGTTTTACCTAGCGAATAGAACGTCTGAAAATTCTAAGTTAAAACCCTAAGTCAGAAACGAGCACCATAAAGTGTCCTCGCACATTTTAAATGGTCGGGTTTGCAGGGTAATAATCACATTGACAATAAAATAAACACTCCACAAACAAGCAATAAACGAGCATAAATTATGAATAAGCGTAAATTGCAAAACGAGGAGCTATAAATAAGGACGACCAGAGGCCGGAATTGTCATAGTATTACAAGTAAAAGGCGAACAAACGCCAAAAAACAAAGCCAAATAGCCAGGGCGAGCATAACGCCGGCATCAAATTACAAACAAATAAAAATTACTCTTCATCCAGAGGGGGAGTAGCTATCTGACCATCCCGAACTTCTTTGAGCTCGTCCAAACCCTCGGTCACTAGCTGAATACCAGGGTTCAAGACTTGAAGCTGGGCCAGGGCATTTTGGAAGCTCGAGGAGGCAACATCAAGTTGCATGTCACCGATCTGTTAGATCTTGGCGATCAACTCTGCTCGGCTGGACTTTGCATAAGTACCCGCTGGGTCCAGCTTCTTCTCTTCCTCCTCAGCCAAAGACAGGTCGGACATTTGCTCCTCGAGCTCAGCTATCTTCCCCCTCAGTTTCTCTTCCTCCCCCTTTGCGTCCTCGAGTTCTTTCTTCACCTTAGCAAGCTCAGCTTCGGAATCCTCCAAGGCCTTGTCCCGAGCAAGAAGATCCTGCTCCACGACAGTCAGGCGCCCACCGAAATCCTTGGCAAGTGCCCGGGCCTCATCCCTCTCTCGCAGATACCTGGACTCCCGGCCGTTGAGGAAGGTGGCCACTTCCAAAAGCTTGAACACGGCCACGGAAGACTTCCTCAGAGACTCCGAACCCATGGACGCCAAGATTGTCTGGTCCGCTTCAGGAATCTTGACTGTCGTCTTCCCGTCCAGCAGACAGTCATGACCCATGGCCGGGGGTAAGATAAACTCCGCAGCAGCCCTCCCCGGTACCAACCCTCGAGGACCTGAAACTACCCCTCCTCCTCCTTCAACTCGGGGATGCTTCGGGGGCCTCTGGTCGGCAGTGTCATACCCCATTTTTTGACCGATCGATTTTGTTCGGCGTTTAAAACCTTTTTGCCCTCTTTGTCATTTCTGACGAAATTTCGGCAGAGAGGTATTTTAAAATACCTCATTTTTGTGTTCATTCATTATTTATATTTATATTATTATTATTATTATTATTATTTATTATTTTGCTTTTTCGTTTTTTATTTTTATATATATATATATATATTTCAGTGTTTTTTATTTTCCTTTTCTGTTTTTTTAATTAATTCAAAAATCAAATTTTTTGTCCAAAGTCAACTTCCCATTTCACACTACTTTCTGCAGAGAGCAGGGTCCTTGTTTGTCCAAATTCAGAGTTTGGTTCCCTAAAACAATTTTTTTGTCCAGAAATTCAATTCAATATAACTTTGGGTATTTATCAGAGAAAAATCAGAGGAGGGGAAGAGAAGTTAAGTCAGCCGCAGAAAGCAAAAGCTTCATCTTCTTTGAATCAAAAATCCAAAGCAAAACAGAACGAAAATAATCAAAAAAATCAGAATCAAAATTTCTCATCATCACCTTCAAAAATAAACAAGAACCGAATCCACAAACCCAGAAAATAATCACAAATCATCACCAATATCAAAACCCATATTTCCTTTCTTTTCCAAAATCCGAAAACCATCACAAATCCGAACAAACACGATTCGAAATAATACAGAATCAGAGACGAAAAGAAGAATCCAAAATCAGAGCCAAACCTCCAATTTTTAACCCAGATCGAAATCAATCAAACCAGAAAATCAAGGTGTTTTCTTTGTTCCATTTCTTTTCTTTCTTTCGAAGTTTTTTCCTAGAACAGAGAGAGATTAGTCGAGAGAGATTGAGGGAGGAAGAAGAAAGAAACAGAGGGAAGAGAGAAGAAGGTTGAGAGAAGAGAGATCGAGAGAGAAAAAACTGAGAGAGGGAGGAAGAAAGAAGCAGCCGCGGCGCTGAGAGAGAGAAAGGAAAGGTGGAAATGAATTTTTAGGGTTTTTTTTGTATATATATCCTCTTCCTGATCCTGTGCGCGCAGGTGCACAGTATTATGGTGCACCTGCGCGCCTTAGCCCCTTTGATTTCAATCTGACCACCCCTGATCTATCTTCCCTTTGATCAAATCAGGGCCGTCTGATCTATCAGACGGCCAGGATTAATCCTGGCCTTTTTTTTGTTTGTCTCTACACAGATGGGCCCTTTTGGGCTGGGCTTCACTGTTCTGTTACTTTTAGCACCCCCTGTTTATTTCGTTTTACTGTTCACACCCCCTGTTTTAATTTTATTTTATTTTTAGCTTATGAGATAAGTGCTTTTGGCATAAGCTATTTTAGCTTTTATTTTAGCCAATCAAGCATGATGTCGAGGCTTATTTATTTTTTTCTATTTATTTGATATTTAGATATTGGTAATATTATTTCATGTTTTTATTTTGTTAATTAATTTTATTTTTAGCTTATGAGATAAGTGTTTTTGGCATAGCTATTTTAGCTATTTTTTCAGCCTTGTAAGACATGATGTCGAGGCTTGTTTTCATCTTTTAGTTTCGGATTTATTTATTTATGCATATTATTTTATTTATCATTTTTACCTTTATTTTTATAATATCGTTATTATCACAATATTGAGTGTTTATCACTTTATTAATTGTCATTTACTTTGCTCTTGAATTTAGGATGTAAATAGGTCAAATGTAAACTCTAAATAAAAGTGCATAGCATACCCCCTCTCTTGCATCATTTCATATTTATTTTCTTGCAAATATTTTAGAGTGTGATTAGGCCAATGTACTCATTAATGAAAA
Organism: Trifolium subterraneum; assembly: GCA_951799995.1. Taxonomy (NCBI): domain Eukaryota; kingdom Viridiplantae; phylum Streptophyta; class Magnoliopsida; order Fabales; family Fabaceae; genus Trifolium; species Trifolium subterraneum. The sequence goes on along the minus strand of OX637461.1, from coordinate 48,650,549 downwards.
ATTGCATCTCATGCATATTTATTTTTTTATCGCATTCCGTCCATATGCGTAACTTTAAATTCCGAGGGAAAAGACACCTTTTTGATCAAAATATCATTAAGGACCGTCTTCGCGCTTATTTGCTTATTGCGATGTTAGCATTATTTTTAACGCTACAATTTTTATTAATTTGGAACCCAACATTCCAATGGAAATAATTAATCACTTTATTCTCAAAAATGAGGTCAAAACCTCTTTCAAAAAAATATCAACACAAATTTCTTTTCAACATCATCAAGCATCAAAATATTTTGTCATCATACACTTTTCAAAACTTTGGACTTTAAACCAACGGCGTCTCTTATCGCGAAAATCTTGGATTTTAACCCAAGAGTCTTTTTTATCCCAAACTTGGATTTTAAACCAAGTGCCTTAGACTTTAAACCAACGGCGTCTCTTATCGCGAAAATCTTGGATTTTAACCCAAGAGTCTTTTTATCGCGAAACTTGGATTTTAAACCAAGTGCCTTGGAATTTAAACCAACGGCGTCTTTCATCGTGAAAACCTTGGATTTTAACCCAAGAGTCTTTTTTACCGCGAACTTGGATTTTAAACCAAGTGCCTTGGAATTTAATCCAACGGCGTCTTTTTATCGTGAAAACCTTGGATTTTAACCCAAGAGTCTTTTTTATCCCAAACTTGGATTTTAAACCAAGTGCCTTGGACTTTAAACCAATGGCTTCTTTTATCACTAAAACCTTGGACTTTAACCCGAGTGTTCCTTTTTCTCGCCTAAAATCTTGGATTTTAAACCAAGTACATTTGTCTCATTCATACATCATTAATCATGCATAAACCTTGGATTTTAAACCAAGTGTCTTTTATCACTCAAATATTTTCTCAACAAACCTTGGATTTTAAACCAAGCGTTCGCATCTTATTTTCATAATCAAATCTCAATCAATTTAACCATATAGACTTTCTTTACAAATTAACATCAATCAAACTCACATTTTGCCATTTTTGGCTTTTGGTATTTTAAAACCATTTTCAAAACCTTAAAATCAAACAAACAAATTTACTCGGCTTTTTATCCCGAACTACGGTGGTTTGATCCCTCGGGTACGTAGGCATGAGACTTGTCTCTCCAATCAATAAAATCAACAAAAACATTTTTCCTTCTTTTTCATCACTTTAAACATTTTTTTATCACTACTTTAATTTCCCACTTATACCCTTTTTACAAGCAAATAAAATTAAGCGCAAAAGTTAGAATAAAAACAAGAGGTTCCTATAGAGTACTATAGATACTTAGGGTGCTAATACCTTCCCTTCGTATAACTAACCCCCGAACTTTGTTCTCTAAAAAATAGGGTTTTTTTCGAACTTTTTCCCTTTCCCTCGGATAAATTAAAGATCGGTGGTGGAATATTAAATTGCGATTCGAAGTTAATTAATAACTCGATATCCAAAAATCACCGCGACAGACAGCAACCTCCTCTGCAGCCCTCCTTTCCCCCGTCACTACGATGGAGGGTGAGGGGGAAGATTGGCCGGAAGCAACAGGTGCCGAGGAACTAGCTCCCCCTGCTTGCCGCCTTTTCTTGTCCGCTTGCAACTTGCGAAGAGTGGCAGCAGTGCTCTTCATTTCACCTGAAACATGAAACAAGGCAAATGTTAGTAAACACGCGAGAAGACAAAAAAAAACATACGAGGAAATAAAAATGGAAGCAGAGATACGGATCATTCAGCACATACAAAGAAGGTCCTCGGCCTCCACCCTAGTCGAGCACTTTAGCAGCGCCTTGGTGTTGATGTACCTCTTGGACGATAGATGATAACCCTCCTCATCGCAAATAGGGTTACCCTCCTTGTCCTCCCACAAGCTCGGTGAGAACTCCTCTACAAAGTCTTCCAAAGCTTTGAGGTCAGCAAGCTCCTCCTTGGACAAAGCCCCCCTCTTAAAGGTAAAGCTCTTTGCCTCACGAGCATAGTGTTTCTTCGACCAGCAGAAGGGGAACCTCTCGCAGTCAACCTCTATGGGCTCCCCATCGTCCCTATGCTCAACTCTCCCTTCGTCGTTCAATTTGGGCCCCCGAACAAGGATGGTTTTCCAACCCGCGGAAGTGATGGGGCGGACGACGTACCACTTATCTTTGAAACCCTGAAGAGACTCCTCGAAGATATCAAAAAATTTCTTTTGCTGCTTCAGGGACACCCAGCCGCATTTATCGGTCACGTTCCCCCTGGGGCGAGAGCGCTGGATGCCGAAGATGTGGAAGAAAAGGGGGACGGTGGGCGCCAATTGTAGGTAAGCAGCCACAATCTCAAAGGCACGAATAAAAGCCAAAGAGTTGGGGTGCAGTTGAGACGGGCATACTTCTAAGTGGTTGAAGATCGCCATTTCTAGATCGGTAAAAGGCAGGCGAAGGCCCATATGCTCGAAAGCGATCTGGTACATGGGGAATCCGCCGTTTTTGAATGTAGTACAAATCCGTTGTTTGGCACCGGGGATCCGCACTTCCCAGTCAGCGTGGCCGGGAATCTCTATATCAGTAAATAAATCCTCGGGGAAGTTCTCCTCGAACTCAAATTTGCTGGGCGTTGTCCTCGGATCATCAGCAACCCAGTTAATATTCTTTTCCGCCGTAATCTTCCGTTGGACTCCTTCGTCGGCCATAGTACCTGAAAGGCAGAGGAAACGAATGAATTCGATATTCCCAAAAACATCAAATCCACCCCTTCCACCGCCGATTCAAGTGAAGGGGCGAGGATAATGGTCGGCAAAAATTTGTAGGAAATCATAAGAAATTCCTAAGTCAAATCCTAGTTCACAAGAAGCCTAACATAGGTGCTCGAATCGAATCCGAAGCGGGGAAATTCTAGCGAAAACCCTAAAAACGCCGAGGATTCTAAAAACATGAATGCCCGGAAGCATACTATGAATGCTCGGTATTCTCATAAACTGAAAATCCGGAAAATAGAGGCTATCACCTACGCTAAACACTGTGGTTTTCGCGAAAAACCACCGTTGCGTGGGAGGGAAAGGGTGCTAGTCACCACCTACAACCCTCAACCACCATATCCAAACGTCACGAAGCAAAACGGAGGGAAATAAAGCAAAATAAAACAGAATGAAATTTCCAAAATCGTCAAACAACAACACGAAATAAAGATCAGAGATCAAGAAATGCTTACTTGTTCTTAAAAGGAGAGTTGAATCGGAGGGGAAAGCGCAAAACTTGAGTTGAATCGCTGGATTACAGTGCCAAAATGTAGAGATTCAGAGAGAAAGAGGTGCTCCGGAAGTTGGATAGTTGGAAGTGAGAAGGATTTGAAAAAATCCCTCCATTTCCCTATATATAGGCAAATCCCCAGCAAATGCACCTGCTCGAACTTTAAGGCGTCACTCCAATCTGAACCGTTGCGTCAATCCAACGGCCACGATGAAAGACAATCCACCGGTCCAGATACGACCATCACAGAAACCAAAGGGCGCGAAGATCCAACGGTCAGGAAACGTCCTCGTCGTTTGAACCCAATGGGTAGGTACTCAAGTACTGTCAGAGTAGCCTTTACACGTGGCAGGAAAAGACGAAGCGGTTTGTCCCTTCAAGTCACATCCGCGCAGACCTCGTCGAAACCCTCGAAAATCTCGTTGAAAATCTTGGACGGATTAACGATGCACGGAATCAGTGGCGAAATTCGCGGACTCATAATAAATGCTCGGATCTATCTCCACGGAACTGTCACGAACAAACCTCTTACGACCAAATACGACTCCTCGACACATCGTTTTGCTCGAGATTTAAAATCTAGTTAGTGTTCAAACGAACAATGAGATATAATCTCCTCGACATAACGTTGTGCTCGACATCAAAGGGAAATTTAGGCCCTCAACACCATTAGCCTAAGTATCAGAATTACGACCGCTAAAGTCACCATCCTCTTGCCCGAGCATGGTAACTTGGGGGGCTCCTGTTCTGGACTGGGCCTAAATGCCCAACACGTTGGGGACCTCCTCTATTGGGCCGCCGAGCAAGGCCCAAGGTGCAAGCCCAACAACGCCCAACCGTTGAGCAGCGTACATCTCCCCTGAGATTCGTAACGCCCAACATCGGAATGATGAGCATTAAATGCTCATCACGGCTCCTCAGCCGTTTTCCGACAGCCATTGATGGGCATTAACTGCCCATCAACGGCCTTGGCCAAGCGCTGGGGCTATATATAGACCTTTTCACAACTTCACAAGGGTACGTAACATTCTATATTGAAAACCTACTCCTTCCTCAACTGAGTTGAGCGTCGGAGTGCCTGCAGGTACACAACCCCCCTCCGGGTATATTTGGACTGCTCGACATCTCGAACAGCCGTGCACCACTGTCTGGTCGACTCTGATCAAGGTAAAGATCAATTACCATCCTATATCCCATTAATATCATTTTTATGATATTAATTATTTTGAAAAAGACTTCTCATTATTTATATAATTCTCATAACTAGTCATATGTCCATGTACATATTGTCTTTTCTTCAAAATTACCCCATCTCAAAATAAAATAAAAAGACATGAACAAAAATCAGAAAACAAGAAACACACAAAGATTAAACTTATGAAAGAAATTTTTTATTTTTCACATTTACTTAGAGTTGAGCTAACAACATACTCAATGCAAACAAATTACAACACTTGTTTATGCTCACAACAAACACTTCAACACCAACTTTAGCTCACCAATTAAACCCCATTAAACCTACCTAATCAATTCACAAGAAAATTAGAAGATCAGTTTTACTAAAATTAATTAGCTCGTTTTCTACAGTCGCAAGACACAATTCAATTCCCACTTTCCCAATAGTATGCACACTACTATTGACAATTTGTGTTTCCTTCACCAAAATTTTTACTTCAATTCAAATTATTGGCCACCACATTATCAAACAATGAGCGTTCAATAGAAGTTATTCCACAATCTTCACCTATGACATTACTAATAATAATTTGACAATGTGGTACCTATTTACTCACAATTTTACTTCACTGGTTCAATGATCAATACTTTAAAAATTACTCCACAATCTAAACCTATCAATCAATGACACAAAACCAAACTCAATATTGACACATCAACACAGATAATAATTTGATAAAATAGAATAATCAAATGCAACCACATAATTTTAGGTTTGAGACGAACTTAGTATAACTTTTGTGGATTAGGATAAATTTGGGGATGAATTTGTTGGGTTTGAGATTAATTTGGTTATGAATTTTTGAGTTTGAGGATGACTAATGAACCATGAATCTTACCCACGAAATTGGTTTCAATTTCACCATGAATTGGTTGTTGGAAAGATGTTGAACGATGGGAATCTTAATTTGGGGATTTCAAAGTTTTAATTTTATTTTTATCAATAATAATAACAATAATATGGTTTTGTGTTTTTTATTTATTTTAAAATAACAAAACTCAACTTTGCCATGTGTTCACGCCTATTTAGATCGTAACCATTCATGTTTGCAACATTTGCATGCCACGTCAGACTATGTTAAGGAGAGTTAAAACAGGGAGTCGGAGGGACGAAAAATATTTAGGGGACTATTTTATAAAAAAAACAATTTAGAAGGATTAAAAATGAAAATTGAAATACTTATATGGACTAAAGAATATTATTCAATAAATAAATATAATTTATGTACACTAACATGTTAGCATCAAAAACCCTAAAAGTTGAATCAATGTAAAATAAATAAAAAATCATAGAAGCTTTAAAAATGAACCTCATGACAAGTTGTGCCATCTACAGAATCTTAGATTTTGTTTCCAACAACACAAATTCTGCATATCTTTCTTCTGATTCAATTTCTGTCCATTGACATCAACCTCCTTCACATTTCGTTCCACTGAAGACGAATTGATTTCCATTGTTAAGAAGAGAAAATATTTTAGAGATTTCAAGAGTTGAGAATAACAAAATGGGTTTTGAAGTGAAGTAAAAATGATACATTGAGAATACAAAAAGAATCATTATCAATAATTCTCAAAAATGGGTTTGAAATTATTTTTTTGTCAAAAAAATGGGTTTGAAAATTAATTTGGAGATTTGTTAACAAAATTGAAATTTTGATATAATTTGACAATAAAAAGTTGAGTTTTTTTGGCTTCGAATAAATGATTTTTTTTTTAAGTTTTAGTGATTTTATGTTTTGGATTATATGGTCAATATAAACTATTTATTATAATTAAAATATAGATTTTTTATTTGTAATATAAATTACATTTAATTTTTTTTTGTACAAATAAAAAATCTATATTTTAATTATAATAAATAGTTTATATTCACCATATAATCCAAAAAATAAAATCACGAAAAACTTTAAAAAATTTCCATTTATTCGAAGACAAAAAGACTCAACTTTTCGTTGTCAAATTATATCAAAATTTCAATTTTGTTAACAAATCTCCAAATTAATTTTCAAACCCATTTTTTTGACAAGGAAATAATTTCAAACCCATTTTTGAGACTTATTAATAATGATTATTTTCGTATTCTCAATGTATCATTTTTACTTCACTTCAAAATCCATTTTGTTATTCTCAACTCCTGAAAACTCTAAAATATCTTCTCGATCTTCTTAACAATGAAAATCAATTCGTCTTCAGTGCAACGAAATGTGAAGGAGGTTGATGTCAATGGACAGAAATTGAATCAGAAGAAAGATATGCAGAATTTGTGTTGTTGGAAACAAAATCTAAGATTCTGTAAATGGCACAACTTGTCATGAGGTTCATTTTTAAAGCTTCTATGATTTTTTATTTATTTTACATTGATTCAACTTTTAGGGTTTTTTATGCTAACTTTTAATGATATTTTTTGGATTATATGGTAAATATAGATTTTTTATTTATAATATTAATATCATAGACTTAGTTCCATAGTGGACTCTAATTAAGGTTTGTAATACGAATTGGACTCGTCGGATTGACCTGTTAATCTAGGATTTCTAGTTTGTCCATCCCGCCTAATTTGGAAAAACAATTAGACTATACTTGAATGTTAAAAATGGACACTTGATAAATAAAATTTAAAAAAACAATAATAATCCTCTAGTTAAATTATAAATAACATCAATATATATAAACTTTTTAGTTTTGAGCATGTGAAGAGAAGGGGAATTTTTTCTTTATCGCATGTTATAAACACAAGCAGTATACCAAAAGCAATCTGAGTTCATAGCCCTTTTGACAGTAGCACATATAACATTAGGCAATTCCTATCAATAACAGTAGTGTCATAAAGTATATTAGTTTGTGTCTATGTATATCAAATATAAAAGTTTAAAAAAGTAAGCAAGTAAATTCGAAATCTTACGGTAATTGCATCTTTAAGTCCTTGCAAATTGATTTTTGGTGTGTTGAATAGAAACTCCTCCACTGGTCTTACTATAGGTTCGACTTGAATTTGATCGTGTGTCATTGGAGAAGGAGTCTCAAGACTTTCAAGCAAGCTAATTCAAAACATATCAGATGTTTGTAAGTAAATTTGTGTTATATGTTGGAACAAAATTGGTTCTTAAGATAAACTCCAATAGTTTTATTAAGTTTTGATGATAACAAGGTATTAAATTCACAATTGGATTGCTAAAAATTTACTGTAAGTATGCAGAAGTTATGAAGATAAGATCTGAGAATGCCAAAATACTATGTTGATAAACCAGCATATGAAGGATTGAGAAGTTCTTAATGTATAAGAAGCTGCTATAGCCTATCAGAAGCACAAAGACTCTCAGAGGCCAGAAGAGGCATCCACATATGACAAAGAGACAAGATTATACGTTATTTTTATCTCTTTAGAAGGAGCGTATGGACAAATGTACAACTTTACTCAGTTTGAGAACAAGGTAGTGGAAGCGCTTTGCTTCTTTTGGAATAAGTTAAAAATTCCACTACCTCATCAAGCTGACAACCTTATCTTCTACAACGATCCTCCTCAAACGTCTATATTTCATTTTCCTATAAATACAAGACCTCTTTGCAAAGGATTGACAGCTGATTCCAACGAACTTTTGCTAAATATTCAAGCTATCAACGAAAAACACTCGCACAAGACTTAGACTCTGAATATTCGATCTGAAAGTGTTCTGGTCTTAGGTGCAATTTGTTTTATTATATCTTATCTTGTGTAAGATTCAAAGTCTCTTGCTTGTGTGCTTGAGCAACTTGTGAAGTCTCTTGTTAGTTGTAACTTGAGCAGTGTTGAAGTCTCTTGCTTGTGTGCTTGTGCATTTGTATAATCTTATGTGATTATAGTGAAATCCCTTGAAAGTACAAGGAGACTAAACTACTCTCGTTTGTGAGACGAACGAGTATAAATTTCTTGCGTTCTCTTCTCTTACTCTCCTTACCTTGATCAATTGCGTTTAACTTGTTTTATTGCGCTGCAATCATTCTGTTTTTAAGAAAAGCTTTTAAACTTACAAAACACAATTCAAATCCCCTCCCCTCTTCTGTTTTTTCACACCTTCATTATATGTTTCCTAACCTTCAATCATTAAAAAATAAATGTCAACATTATTATTTACCAACATTTCCCTCAAGACTATACTTTTCTGACAGTTTGGATTAAAGAACATATCAATAACTTCAGTTAAAAATGCAAAACATATAGAAATTAAAATAAAATATTAGCATTAAGGTATTAAAAAAGATTAAACAAATAAATATATAAGATATTTAATTAACCTTGAAATGTCTTTTCCTTTGCAAGTTGCACAATAACAACAACATTGTTATAATGAAAAAGTAATGAGAGAGGGTGTAGAGAGAGAAACAGAGGGAGAAAGCAGCAAGCACAGAGCTGCTGCTAAGAATAGAAGTGACTTCATCCACAACCTTGACAAGGTGACTACCTCCTTCTTCATTACTAACTTTTCAGACGATGCAACTACGGAGGTTTGGTGGAAGCTTTTTCTGAAGTATGGAAGGGTGAGGGAGGTTTACATTCCAAAGAAGTTAGACAAAAGGGGAAGGAAATTTGGCTTTGTGAAATTTAATGAGGTGAAGGAAGTGGAGGTGCTTAGTGAAAGTCTAAGAGATGTATGGATCGGTTCGTTCAAACTCCATGTCAACGTTTCTAGGTTTGGCCGGTCAGATAACAAATCAAACTTGCCATCTTCACCACCTGCTAAATAGTCATCATCGCTGTTGGGGGAAGGGAATTCAGGAAGATCCTTCAAAAAAGCACTGGTGGGAGGGTCTGAAGGATCGAAGAAGGATCAAGTGTTGAAAGTCCTAATTAATGAAGCGTTTTGTAAGGAGTTGCAGGGTAGTTTGGTTGGAACCCTAGTTGGTGAGAGGGATGTCCGACTTATCCAAACCACGTTGTATATGGAGGGTTTCCAATCGATCTCAGTAACGTATATGGGTGGGAACATGACTCTGCTTATGAGTCCAATTGCAGGAGATGTGGAGAGAATGTGGAGGAGTAGGAAGGATAACATGATGTATTATTTTTCTGAACTGAAACCTTGGAACCCAGGCCTATTTGCTGTTCAAAGAGAGGTATGGGATACCTCTATACATATGGGGTGAAATTTTTTTCAAACTTCTGGGAGCAAAACTTGGAGTGCTCTTGGATTTTGATGAAGAGACTGCAAGTATGCCAAGGTTTGATGTTTCCATGCTAAAGATTCTTACTACAACTTGGGCTTTCATTGATGAGAATGTGTCTTTAGAAGTATAAGGGGTGGGATTTAATATTTGGGGGTGGAAGAGCGGGGAAGACAAAGGTCAGTGGTGGTCCTGGGCAGAGAGATGGAGGACATGAGGAGTGTGGTGGTACCTTCTGATGTCTCCGACGAGGTGGTGGAGAACGGTGTTGGAGAGGAAAAGATATCTAGTGAGGATGAGGCATAGGGTGATGAACTTGAAAGGGACGTGAGGTATAAGAAACAACATGGGGAGAAGAACGAGGAAGATAGAGACAGATCCAAGTACGCTCAGGTTTCTAAAGGGGGGGGATAAAGTTTTGACTAGTGAGAAGTCAACTAACAATCCTAACTCTAAAGAGGCAATTCTTTCTATCACCCTTGGGGAGGCAGGTGTTATGGACAAGGACATGGAGAAAAGACAAACTAAACAAACTACAGTGTTGGTTGATTCTAGGAAAGAACTTTTGTGTGACACTTGTAAGTGCGGTGGGACCTTGGGTGGTGGACCCGTGCCAGCTGTTGATCTCACAATTGAGCAGGTGGGCCTTGTGGATTCTCACATGGATCCTCTCATAGATCCTATCCATGAGGTGGGCGAAGCCACAGAACAGTCCAAAGACCCGAAACAAGTGGGCCTGGAGGTAGATCCAGTTGACCCGGTCTCTCCTTCGAGTTGCGAAATTGTGGGAATTCAAGATCCTGGTTCACCAAAATCAATTATTTTGGGAATGGAAAGGGAAAAGCGATACTCTTCTGTGTCTGAACCTGAAGAAGCTCTTTCTTCCCATAGAGCCGGATCTAGTAAGCAGATCTCCAAATTTAAAGAAGCAAAAATCCTATTCCAAATTCAACCAACTTGGTGCACCAAAATGCATCCGGCTGGCTGAAGCGTTGACTGGTGGGGGAGGACTAGCTCGGAGTCGACGACATGAGGGGGATCACCATTTGGCAGCTGTTGTGGGGATGGCAGAGGGGCGGGTTCCGTCTAAAGAAAAAAGTAGAGTTGGAGATAGAGATGTTGTCAAAGAACATCGTTGTGATACACTTGCTTCAGGAATTAATCTGATTTCAGGGAGTGCGATCTCTAGGGTGGCTGTATCGGAGCTTGAAGAAGGTAGTGAAAAAGTCGGGGTGACTGAAGCGGACAAACTCCTCGGTATTCAAAAAGAAGTAGGTTTTACTTTTGAGGAAACATGGGCAGAAACTTTGAAGCAACTAATGAGTCATGAAAGTTGTGATAGAACAAAGAAGATGGAATGGGAGAAAAAGGAAGGTTATCAATGATAGTTACAACCTTCAATGCCAGAGATCTAGGAGGGGCGATGAAAAGGAGAAGAATTAGAGAGTTGGTTCGAAATCAGAAGGTTGATTTTCTGGCTCTACAAGAAACAAAATTGGAGGTAATATCAGATTCTATCTATTATAGTATTTGGGGCTCAAATGACTGTGATTGGGCCTATTATCCTTCTGTCGGGAGGAGTGGCGGTATTCTCTCCATTTGGGGTATGTCCAATAATTCCCTTATCTTTTCTTTCATAGGAGAGGGCTTTGTTGGGGTTTGTATTGAATGAGGGCCATTGAAAACCATTTGCATAGTGGTCAATGTGTATTCTAAATGTGATTTTGTTTCAAAAAGACGGCTTTAGAATAACTTATTGAATTGTAAAAGAGGAATTGGAGATGGAAGGTGGTGTGTAGTAGGAGACTTTAATGCGGTGTGCACGAGGGAGGAGAGTGTTGGTGTAAATAATCCCGAGGGGATGTCGACACCTCCGGATATGATTGAATTCTGTAACTTGTTGGAGGAGCTTGAGTTAGTTGACCTCCCTATGTTTGTAAGACGCTTCACTTGGTATCAAGATGGTGGTTGTGATATGAGTAGACTTGACCGGGTTTAAATTTTGGATGAATGGGCTCTAAGATGGGGAAATGGTTCTCTTTGGGTTCTCCCTAGAGATATCTCCGACCATTGCCCTCTAATCCTAAAGTATAGTCACGAGGATTGGGGCCCTAAACCTTTTAGGTTCAATAATCTTTTGCTTGAGAATAAAAAGTTCAAAGAGATTGTTGAGTCCTTTTGGGCGGAGCTAAGGGTGGAAGGTTGGATGAGGTTTGTTTTAAAGGAAAAGTTGAAAGCTTTAAATACTTTTCTTAGGAATTGGCACAAACAAGAGTATGGGGGCTTGGAGGCAAGGATAGAAGAGTTAGTGGTTGAGATTAAAGACTTGGATAGTAGAGAGGAGAGTGTGGGGTTGATGATGCATGAAATAGAGATGAGAAAAGGGAAGTTTGGTGCTTTATGGAAACTTCTCAAGGGTAAAGAGTCACTTATGTTCCAACGCTCGAGATCCAAGTGGTTAAAGGAGGGGGGGTGCAAACACAAAATTCTTTCATAGTAGTGTCAAATCTAGAGTGAAGTCAAACTTGATATCGGCTCTTCGTGTTGGTGATGTATGGCTAGATTCTCCAAATCTTATCAAAGGGGCGGTTTCTTCTTATTTTGAGAATCATGTTTCTTCCTTGGCAAGAGTGCGTCCTAAACTTGATGGGATTGTTTTCTCTACTATCTCGGAAGCCGAGAATGAGGGTCTTATTGCTCCTTTTACGTTGGAAGAAATTGAAGATGTGGTGAAAAATAGCGATGGTAACAAAAGCCTGGGGCTGGATGGTTTTAATTTTGATTTTTTGAAGAAGTTTTGGGATTTTTAAGGGGAGATATTCGGATTATGCTCGACCAATTCCATGGAAACTCTTGTCCCCGAAAGAGTTTCTTGTCATATTTTGTTACTTTGATCCCAAAGGTAACTTCTCCGAGCTCTATCCCCGACTTTAGACCTATTTCTCTTCTTGGGTGTCTTTACAAAATTATCGCCAAGGTTTTGGCCAAGAGACTTGCTAGGGTGATGGATTCAATTATAGCCGCTAATCAATCGGCTTTTATTAAAGGGCATAATTTGGTGGATGGTGTTCTAGTGGTCAATGAGGTGGTAGACATGGCTAAGAAGTCTAAAAGAGAATGTCTTATTTTTAAAGTGGACTTTGAGAAAGCCTATGACTTGGTTGATTGGGGTTTCCTTGAGTACATGCTTCAAAGATGTGGTTTTGGTGAGAAATGGATTGGTTGGATCTGGGCTTGCGTGTTTGCAGGTAACCTTTCGGTGCTTGTGAATGGTTCCTCTATGGCGGAAATAAATATTCAACGGAGTCTTAAACAAGGGGACCCATTGGCTCCTTTTCTCTTTTTGACTGTAGTGGAAGGTTTTAGTGGTATGATGCGGAGGGCGGTGAATTTGAATATCTTTAAATTTTCTCTATGGGAAGGGATCCGTTTGTAATTTCTCACCTCTAATATGCGGATGATACGTTGTGTATAGGTGAAGCTTTGGTAGAAAACCTTTGGACTCTTAAGGCTATTCTTAGAGGCTTTGAAATGGCACCCGGCCTTAAAGTTATTTTTTGGAAGAGTGGCCTTACTGGTGTAAATGTGTCTCCAACGTTTTTAGAGATGGCTTGTACTTTACTCAATTGTAGAATTGGGACTATTCAGTTTAAGTATCTTGGCCTTCCGATTGGGGCGAATCCTAAGCATTTGTCTACTTGGGTTCCTTTATTGGAACATCTTCGTAGTAGGCTTTTTTCTTGGAGAAATAAGCATATTAGCCTTGGAGGGAGGATAGTCATGATAAATGCGGTGTTGAATGCAATACCAATTTTTTATCTATCTTTTTTGAAAATGCCGGTGAAAGTGTTGAAGAAAGTGGTTCGTATGGGGAGGTGTGAGAGGTGGTAACAAGATTAGTTGGGTGAAGTGGTCGGTGGTTTGCAAGAAAAAGAGCAAAGGGGGCTTAGGAGTTCGTGATGTTTGAATTGTAAATCTAAGCCTCTTATCTAAATGGCGTTGGTGTCTTCTCCAATCCGGAAGGCCTCTTTGGAAGGAAGTTCTTGTGGCAAAATATGGGAATCATATTCTTCAAAAGGTAGACTGGGATGGGTTTAGAATTCCAAGTGTGGCGTCAAATTGGTGGAAGGATATTTGCTCGCTAGATAAGGTGGTGGCTTCCAAAAATTGGCTTGTGGAGTCGGTTGTCCATAAAATAGAAAATGGTAACTCAACTTTATTTTGGACAACAAAGTGGATTGGTAATGTTTCTCTCTCGTTGCTTTTCCCCCTTTTGTTCTTACTCTCAAATGAAAAAGAGAACATGGTGTCTGATTTTTGTGAGCTTATAGGGGATACCCGAACGTGGTCCTTCTCGTGGCGTAGGGTCTTGTTCCAATGGGAGGAAGGCCTAGTGGCTCAATTGCGAGAGCTCTTGGCTTCAGTGACTTTTTCTACGGACAGCGATCACTGGAAGTGGATTTCGGATGGGGAAGGTTTGTTCTTGGTAAAATCTTCTTATAATTATCTTTTTGAGGAACTTCGCCCGGATCATGGTTTGGAGGATGAGAGGATGGTGGTTTTTGAGCAAATTTGGGATAGTCCGGCTCCGTCTAAAGTTATAGCGTTCTCGTGGCAACCTCTTCTTGATAGAATCCCCACTAGGCGTAATCTTGACCTTCGTGGAATTCACATTTCGGGTGTCCCTTGGGAGTGTGTTGGTTGTATGGGATGTGGTGAGTCTTCTTGTCATTTATTCTTGCATTGTCCTAGCTCTATGAAGATTTGGTGTGAGATTTTTAAGTGGCTCGGGGAGATGGTGGCCATACCTCCTACGCTCTCCACTATCTTCGAGGTCATGAAGGGCTTGTCGAGGCATAAGAAGGTTCGTAAAGGTTTTTTATTAATATGGCATGCTACAATTTGGACCATTGGAAGGCGCGGAATGGGTCAATTTTTGCAAATGATTCCTTTATCCCTTTGGAAGTTGTTGATAACATTAAGGTTTTGAGTTGGAAATGGAGCATTGCTAGATTGAAAGTGCCTCCTTGCTTGTTTTATGAATGGTCGTGGGACCCCAAAGATTGCTTAAGACGTTAATTCCGTCTCCTCTTTGCTTGGTTGGTCTGTTGTTCCCTCGCATACTGTTTGTAATTTGTAGGTGGTTTTCTGTAGCCTGTTTTGTTTTTGTTTGTTAGCAGGGTGTTTCTTCTTGTGTAGGAGATTAGTTGGTTGGGTTGTATGGCTGCTATTTGGTTGACCGCCTTTTGGTTCTAGGGACTTGGTTTTTGTTTATGTTTCCCTCTGTACCTTGTTGTCTGCAGCTCCTCCTGTACTTCTTGTTATGGAGGAAGCTTTAATAAATTTTGCCGATTCAAAAAAAAAACATTGTTGTAATCATCAGCAGCAATAAAAGTATTAAGATCGTCAACATAAGGTTCAAACAATGTGCACTGAAGCTTATGTCTAATATATTATTATGTCAGTTAAATATCTTATAAGAAGTTTAAAATCAATAAAAGTTACCCTATTATGCAACTAAATAACATTCATACCCTTATGCCTCTAAGGCAATGACATTAAGCTTGGTGGTGGCTCCATTTTGGTTTGTTATTTCACGTTCAGATCCTACCCCAGTCAAAACGCCGATAACATCTGAAATCAAAACACATATGATTAGCATTGTCTTGATAGAAATTTGCATAACACATGTTTGATTAAAAAACAATAGCATATCACATACCAACTAAATAATTTGTGTCATATGAACTGCCTACAACATCAGCAATAGGAACTAAATGAAATGGAGACTTGACAACATCATGGTTAGAAAGTCTCTGAAAGTTCAAAGATGAAAACTGAAAATTCAACTTATAACGGTGATAAGTAGTGGATAAGCTTCACCATTAGTTGAAACACCCAAATTTTCAATACTGTAAACTTTCCCTTCAATTAAATCATCCTTAAATTTATAAATTAGTGTTTTCTTAATAGTTGCATGAATTCTTCCACCCTCAGAGTCCATTAACACTATTTCAATAGAAAAAGGTTTGTTAGTTCGATTGAAATCTGAAACTTGCCACAGTCGTAATATTTTTGCCTTAAAATTCCAAGTAGCTTTGTCAGAATTAATTTCTTCAATGTTTGAAAAATGATTACCATTACCAATAATCAAAGTCATTTTCAACAAAATTTAAATAGATTTTTTTTTTAGTTTTTAAAAACGAAATTTAGGATAGTAGAAAAAGCTTATAACAACCGAAGAAGAGAGAAGAGAAAGGCAAGCAAGTGGTTTTGTTGCGGGGCAGTTTTTCCACTAAGTCAAGATCCCTTTAAATAGGGAGATTCTGTAACCCTAGTTTCAATTATAAAATGAATAAATCTTCCTCTATTAAGGGAGGTAAAAATTGAATTTCGAATTAGGTTTTACCTCTTAATGTCTTGTTAATCTCTGATGCCTTTGGAGGGAAATCCATTATGCATAGATCTTGACCAAATCTGCAAAATTAAATATTAATGAATCACTGATGGCAAATTTTAAACATTTGGGGATTGCTTCATGTAAAGAAAATAATGTTTTTTCAAAAATTAGAGGAAGATTTGAATTGAGGGAAGGGTTAAGAGTTGAAATTGCTCCTGTGAAGTCAGAGTGAGAAGAAGTTGCATCAATAAGTATTTGTTATTTATCTGTAAAAAAGTGAAAAGCAATTTCTTAGCCAAATTGAGATGTGAAATTCTGAAACACCAACGAATGAAAGGGACGGCTCATCCCTGCATCCGCAGATTTTCTTTTAACCTAAACCTAGCGGCCGGAATAGGCTTGTTTGGGCCGAATAGCGCATTGGACTTGTGTTTGTTGGCCCAGTAAGCAAGGATATGAAAGGGGGTGAAACAAATTCAAATCATTGCCCAAAAGAAGTAAAATATTTGTCCGCTTGACACGTGTTAAAAATTACCTATAGATGTGTTCAAAGTGTGTAGTTGAAAGGATTTGCATGCATGATAAAGAAAGCATATCCATAGTAATATGAGAGTTGTCAATTGAGACATGAGTAGTTGTACCAAATCCCCCACAATATTGCTTTTCTTAAAATTTATATTTATGTTGTTACCAATCCCAATAGAACTTGACATATGTGATATGGAATAATAAAACATTGATGTCAACTCCTTGGATTTCAATGTAAACGTTGTCTTGTTAGCATCATTGAATTGGAAAATGTATGAGCAATATTTTCTAGTGTAACAAAACTTTTTTTTTTTTTGACAAGTTATAAAACGAGCAATATTTTCTAGTGTAAAAAGACTTTTTTTTTTTGACAAGTTATAAAACAACTTAACAAGTGTTAACCACTCAATGTCCATTTTCCAGACCTTACCTATACGCTAGTTCAACAATTCATGGTCTCTATAGTTGGTCAATTTTTAGTTACAATTCGTAATTTGTAAAAAAAAAATTGATAAGCAAAGAAAGTATATTAATAGAGAGTACAAGGAGTTCTCGAACCCTTATAAAGAAAAGAGAAGTCCAAGTTCAGCATATGAAGTGTTAACCACTCATTGTCCATTTTCCAGACCTTACGTACGTAACGTTAGTTCAATAATTCATGGTCTCCATAGTTGGTTAATTTGGATAGTATTCGTAATTTGTAAAAAAACAAATTGATAAGCAAAGAAAATATATTAAGAGAGAGTACAAGGAGTACTCAAACCCTTACAACAAAAAGAGAAGTCCAAGTTCAGCATCAGAGCGATAACTACCCACCTTCTATTTGCAAAAGAACCACCACATTATATGCTCGCAAACCGGACAAAAGTGACAAAAAAGTGGTAAAATAGAACAGTACCCTATCACAAAGCTAGGAAGGCTAACCGAAACACTAACTCCTACTACACAACAAGACACAAAGACACTAACTACCACCAACAAAGCACCACCATTGCAACAGAAGACAACGCAATAAACTGTAGAAGGTTGTGCAGCTCAAAAGGCAATCTTCCTCCCATTGATGGTCACTGTGTGTTTATGTGGTTAACGTGAGAACATTAGGCCACCCTTCACAAATGGATGCAGAATCTTCACATTTGAAGATATACAAAAGTTATGTTATTTCAACCTCTTAAGCTTTTGATATGCTTTGGTATGTGACACCTTTCTTTCTATTTGTCCAATTTGCTTGAAGGCTAACTTTAGGTGTTTTGATTAATTCATATATTTTGATCTATGAGTAGCAAAACAGTGTATATAGTTTGTTTAACTATATGTTTAATTATTAGGTTTAACCAATTGAAATGAATAATTTTTTTGCTCGGTACACACTGTTGTTGCATCACCGAGACTGATCATTTTTTATTTGTGGTTAAAATTGTTTCATGAAACTTTTCAAACCATGAATTAGACACATAAACTAGTTCCTTTATTTGGTTATGCTAATTACATTAATTTTTATCTTGAATGAATTGTTTAGACAAGAACAAGTCTTTATTTTGTTAACCATATGGTTGTTGTTAATTTACAACAGTAAGCATAAACCTTTTTATACTAGTACTTGTATTAGTATTGATTTGGTTAAGAGCGATTATAATATCACTAGTTCTTACAAATTAATAATGGTCATAGTACCATAATCTCTGAATGGTCTTAGTACCTTATTAAAATGGTTTCAATGTCATTATATTGATTGATATTGCAGTATCGATACAAGTGGTATCGTAGTACCGTTGACTCATAGATTGATATTGTAGTATCAATATGTGTGGTATCGTAGTACCCCTGAGTCATAGATTGATATTGCAGTATCAATTCGAGTGGTATCGTAGTACCATTAGAGAAGTGTATTCTTTGACTGATTTCTATCGCACAGTAGCAAATCGATATACAGGTGTAATTGGGCTGTTTTATCCTGGGGACTTCGTGGTTGATAGTCTGCTTGCACAATTTTGGGCAGTGCCGCGAAACGTCTTAAAGAGAGCGACCTAGTCCGCGACTCAACCCAATAATCTCTTTGGTGGCTGAAAAATTATTTTTTAACGGTATTTTAACTCCGGTAACAATAAAAGTAAGAGAGAAATATAAATAACATGTATATGGTGTAATCCATTATTAGTATTTTTATGTTTAAATATGATAATTATTTATTTATTGGCATGGGAAAAAAATGAAATTTGAACACACCTAAGAGCCACCTATAATTCTTTTTAATTTGTTGACAATCACCTTAATATTTAAACAATCAACCAAATAATAGAAATATTTTATAAAATATTTATTTAATGCAAAAAGTAAAGAGTGAAGACCGGTTTTAGTCATTAAAAAATATTGTAAGACCCAATCTAGTCTTTAACAAAAATAAAAGTGTTTTTTATTCCCTAAAAAATAATTTGGGACAACATATAGTACCTACCATCTTTATTCTTTGTTTGGTTGATGGAGAAAAAAAAAGAAGAGAAAATACAATGATTGTTTAGTAGTTCGTATTAGAGAAAATGAAAGTACCAAAATATGTATATTTATAGGAAAAAACTTATGTATTGTTCCATACATGTTTTTTTTTCACAATTTGCCACATTCGAACCCGGGTTCCATGGGTAATGGTCTTAGACAATTACCAATCCAACCAGGCTTTGCCGGCAATTCCATACATGTTGTTCCTCACATAAAATGTAAAATTACAGTCCATATTTTTCTGCGGGACCCACCTGTTCAGCAAATTTGGGTGTATATTTTGTGCAACACAATAAAAGCAGTTTCTAAGGTACAGTATATAAGTTTTGTCCATATTTATAATATTACATAAATGGCTTTATGCCAAAAAAAAATATAGGATAAAAATAAATTAAAATATACTTATGTAACAATCAAATTAATAAATAAATTTCAATTTAATAAAAATATATAACATCCCACATTAAATTTTCTAGAATATAAATTTTCTAGAATATAACAGGTTTGTACATAATTGATACCAAGTACAATAAAATTACAATACATAAGAGTTCGAATTGCACATGGAGGTGCAGAATACACAAGTTCACTTAATAAACAAAGTCTGGTACATAACACAAATAGCGGAAATAATGTAAACGTCCTCGAAAGGCAACATCTACTCCATAGTCTGCTTACCACGATTCACCTGATTATCTGTAGATCTTTTTTTTAAGGAGTGGGTTAAGACTAGGGGTGCTCGCGGTGCTGTTCGATTTTGAGCATAAAAGTCATCCTCGCGAGATAGAAATGCATGCGGTTCGGTTTGGTTCGGTTGATTTTTAAAAAGTCATCCAAACCAAACCAAACCAATGCGGTTATGGTTGGTTCGGTTTGTGCGATTTAACGCGATATAAAAAATATGACGATATTATCAACTTGTTACAAAATAAACATAAGAAATTTTAATTTATTTATTGTTTACGTGATATAATATGCTAAACATAAATTTCATATACATAAGAACTTATTTTAGTATCAATAATATAGTTTTAGATCGCGTTAAATGATATGTTTTGACAGCCTACTGTTTTATGGACTTAATTTGGATTGAGCTTGCTAAGTTGGACTAGGTAATAGGTTGGTTACTACTAGTTGATATAGTTAAGTTATGTATTGCGGTTTGGTTTGGTTTTCTAAAATGAAAACCGCAAACCAAATCAAACCGCCCGGTTTAGAAGAAAAATTATCCGCGCGGTTTAAAATAAATGTGGTTTTGTTGCAGTTTCAGTTTGGATTGGTTCGGTTTGTGATTTTACTTTTGGATTGGTTTGGATACGATTAACCCTAGTTAAAACTACTAAGTCTCACCGAATCCTACTACTAACTAATGGTGACTACACCGAGGTAACTGAATTGATAATCTTCTAATCATAATCCTAAATGTTTTAAAGCATAATAGCAAAAATAAATAAATAAAGGTGTATCACATAATTATTATCTTGGTCATTTTAACATCACAAAATCACTCCGAGGTAAGTCGGTCCCGAGGTGCCTGGCCTGACATTCCGATAGTAATGTACATCGGAATACAAACTGGGCTGACAATTCTTATCACATAATCTTTGGATTCAGAAAGAATCCGCTGGCAATATACAAGATCACACATCCTAATAAATATTTTACCAAGGTCACAAAATATGATCTGCAAAATTGAGGATTTTACCACCTACAATTCTTATTCATCCATTAATAGACATTTATGACATCAATTAATTGGAGTAGAGGCGAATTTGAGGATTTAATCCTCCTCTCACACACATTTTATTCTAATCCTGATGGTAACATGCAATAAATAATACATATTTTGGGAATGCTAAGCTTTCTAATTAAACTTAGGTTAGGAAACCTAAAGAACCTACCTGAAATGCAGTGATTACACCCAGAAGCTTTTTGAGTACAATGCTAGGCCACAAAAATGCTCCTAACTCCTCTATTATCCCTGATCTTCGTAACTTGGCCCTACACCATATCAAAAGCGGGTTTTAGAGTTTGAAACTATCACATGCAAGCAATTTGAGATACAGAACTTGGGACTTGACTGAGATGAGAGGGAGCTCGAATTTGAAGGAATAAGTGGAGAATTGAAATGAAATTTACCTTATTGTGAAGCTAGAAACCTAACGAATATTATCATAGAATTGCATGTGAATTTTGAGTCTAAGAATTGAATTGATTTAGTGAATTTTAAGATTCTGACTTTTGTAAAAATGAG
This sequence comes from Trifolium subterraneum, assembly GCA_951799995.1. NCBI lineage: Eukaryota > Viridiplantae > Streptophyta > Magnoliopsida > Fabales > Fabaceae > Trifolium > Trifolium subterraneum. Next base: position 48,629,280 of record OX637461.1, on the reverse strand, counting down.
AGTGAGAAAGTGAATTGAGGAATGGTGCAGTAGTTATTGTGTTGACTTGTGAGCTAGTGGATCCCACATCTATTTTTTTAATCACCGTTAGTATATTACAATATTATTCCTCGGTAGGAGTTGAATTTTGGACCTTCAATTCCTTTTAGTCTTAGCTTAACTAATTTAACAAGTTGAGAACTCAACTAGCTTAACTAGTTGCCCATCTCATTCGGATCCCACATCCATTTGATGTTTGGTCTAAAGCATAGTGTAATGTGTAACATGGTTAATACACTACAAGAAAAGCCTAAAATTCAAACGGATTTTAAAATGCGTTACTGGCGGAATTTTTCCTCAATAAGTTATTGAGGGAATTTTCCACCACTAAATGATGTCATTCCGCCGGTACATATTTCGGAATTTTAAAAAAATAAAATAATACATAGTGGCGGATTATTCCGCCAGTAAGTTCCCCCAGTAATTCAAAAATCAACAGTCAACAGTTAGTGGCGGAAATTTCCGCCAGTATGTTGTCTTGGGAGTACGCGCTGACACATACACTTAGTGGCGGAAATTTCCGCCAGTAAGTGCTCAAATCTATTCAACGGTCAAATACGTATTGGGGGAATATTCCGCCAGTAACTCATGAAATCCGCCAGTAAGTGCAACGTTCCAGGAGCTTTCCAACGGACACTTTTCTCCTTCCCTCTATATATACTCATTCAATTCATTTCACTTTCATCCCTATCATATCTCTCTAACTTCTCTCTAAACTCTTTCATACTTTCAATTCTCTCAATTTTTTTTCTCCTTTCACATCAAACCTCTTTCATACTTTCAATTCTCTCAATTTTTTTTCTCCTTTCACATCAAACCTCTTTAATACTTTAATTTTATTTTCTCTATTACCAATTTATAACAACAACTTACTCTTTCATACTTTTGGTAGTGTTTATCTATTCTTTTTCTTATTCTTTTTTTGTCTATTATTGTGATATTTACTAATCAATTGTTTTATTTAATTTTATGATTTTGATTTAGGAGTGAGGCATAGGTGTTAATTCGTTGTTGTGAGTGGACATTATTTGGTAAAGCTCGAAGTCAGACTCCACTCGGCTACCAAGTAAGTAATATGTAAATTGTGATATCATTTTTATTTTAAACTATAAAATTTATTGTTTAAGTGTGATAATAATTTTTAGTTATTGATTAAGTGTAATAATAATAATTTTTTGTTATTTACTTTTGTAATAAAAGTATGTTAAGAAAATTAAATTTTAGTTTGTTCTAATATACTAGTTTTTTTATAAGTATACTAAAAAAATATTATTGTGAGTTTTAGAAGGAAAAAAAACTTTATTATATTTGTTTTTTTTAAAAAAGTAGGTGATAATAAAATTAAGTTTTTTTAAGTAATAAAAACTGTTATTTATTCTAATAATAATTTTTTGTTATTGTTACTTCTTTTTTATGAGTGTACTAAATAAAATTTATTGTTTAAGACTTGAAATAATAAGAAACATAGGTTATGAGAAAAATAAGTTTTTTGGTGCTAATATAATAGTTTTTATAAGTGTTACTAAGAAATATATATATTTTTTTAACTAATAAAACAGTTTTTTTATGTTCTAATATAATAATAGTTTTTTATTGTTTAAGACTTTAAGTGTAATAATAAGAAAAATAGGTTATAAGAAAAAAAAGTGATAATAAAATTAAGTTTTTTTTAACTAATAAAACAATTTTTTTTTGTTCTAATATAATAATAGTTTTTTATTGTTTAAGACTTTAAGTGTAATAATAGGTTATAAGAAAAATAAGTGATAATAAAATTAAGTTTTTTTTTAACTAATAAAACAGTTTTTTTTGTGTTCTAATATAATAATAGTTTTTTATTGTTTAAGACTTTAAGTGTAATAATAAGAAAAATAAGTTATAAGAAAAATAAGTTTTAATTATTGTTATTAATATTAATTATTTTAATTATTTCTATTAATATTAATTAGTTTTAGAACATAAAATACTTAATTATATTTGTTTTCGTAATAAAAAAAAGTATGTTAAATATCTTCCCTTATATATTATAGAAAAGAAAAAAATTACTACAATGCATATCGATCCCCTGTATATGACATCGATCTAATTAATTAGTGATCGTGTTGATATATTATGTTTAAACTTTCAGATCATATATAGTTAATATGGATCGTAATTGGATGTACGATAGATATTATGATGGAAAGAGGGGAGAAATTAAAGAAATTTTTAAACTCGGTGTGCACTATTTCTCAAAGCTGCAAAACGTAGTAACATCGTCATAAGTGAAGGGGGAATTAGGTGTCCGTGTGTGTCTTGTGACTGTAGATGGATTCACAGCGAAGATGAAATTAAATATGACCTGTATACTAAAGGATTTAGACCCAATTACTGGATTTGGACAAGTCATGGTGAAACAATTATGTCGGACCCGCCGACGTCGAGTGCTACTAATTTTGGTGCTGTGTATCAAGGTTCTTCAAGCAGCAGGGCGCCAATAGTACCTGCTCAGAATTACCAGCATTACCCATTCAACGAGATGAATCATATGATAACTGATGCTCTTGGGATTGGTGTGGCGGATGATGGAGATGAATATGATGGAGACCAACTTCCGAATGTTGATGCCCAGAGATTTTTCAATCTTTTAAATGATACAAATGAACCGTTGTTTGAAGATTCCACAGACTCGAAGTTAACAGTGTGTGTTAGACTTTTGTGTCTAAAGTGTAACTTTCTGATTTCGGAATTAGCCATGGATGCGATCGCGAAACTGGTGTTAGATACAACACCATCTACGCCCGCAGTGATTTGCCGCGAACTTATTATGAAGCAAAACAGCTAGTTTCAAAGCTAGGACTTGGAGTGAAGAGAATTCATTGTTGCATCAATGGTTGTATGTTATTTTATAACAACGAGTTTGGTGTAAATGATGGTGATTTAGTTCAATGTAAATTTTGTCAAGAACCAAGATACCGTCAAACAAAAAATTCGCGGTCAAAAAGGGGAAAGCCAGTACCAAGACAAGCGATGTTCTATTTACCCATAGTTTCGAGGTTGCAGAGGTTGTATGCATCATTGCAAACTGCAAGAAAAATGACATGGCATTCTGAAAATTATGAACAACGAAAAAGGTCCGATGAGTTGCGACATCCTTCTGATGGTTTAGCATGGAAGCATTTTGATCAAGTTAATCCTGGTTTCGCTTCAGATCCAAGAAATGTTAGACTGGGATTATGCTCTGATGGATTTACACCGTATACTCAAGCATCAGCCACACCATATTCATGTTGGCCTATTATTGTCACTCCATACAATATTCCACCCGAAATGTGTATGTCAAAACCTTACATGTTTTTAACCGCTGTAATACATGGGTCATCTAGTCCAACTACTGGTATTGATATCTATTTGCAACCTTTGGTTGATGATTTGAAGAGGTTGTGGGAAGGTGTTGTGACATATGATATCAGCCGAAAACAAAATTTCATCATGAGAGCAACTTCGATGTGGACCATCAATGATTTTCCTTCTTATGGGATGTTGTCTGGATGGGGGACACATGGTAAATTGGCATGTCCTATCTGCATGATGGACACCAAAGCATTTACGTTACAAAGAGGTGGAAAAGCTACGTGGTTTGATTGCCATAGAAGATTTCTTCCCCTTGATCATCCATTTCGAAGGAATAAATATGCATTTGTTAAGGGTCAGATTGAAACCCGACTACCACCTCGATATTTGACATCACAAAAAGTTTGGGACAAAGTGAAAGATAAGCCAAAAGTAGAAATAGTAGACGGTGTTGCTTCAAAACCGCCAGGTTATGGTGTAGAGCACCATTGGACAAAGAAAAGTATTTTTTGGGATCTGCCTTATTGGAAAGACAACCTTTTGCGTCACAACCTTGATGTTATGCATGTTGAAAAAAATGTTTTTGAAATTTTTTTCAACATTGTAATGAATGTCAAAGGAAAAACAAAAGATAATGATAAAGCAAGAGAAGACATTGCGTTTTATTGCAGACGTAATGACTTGTTGTTGGTGGAGACTTCCAATGGCAAGACCCTAAAACCTCGTGCCAACTATACTTTATCTGTTGATGAAGCAAAATCAGTTTGTCGGTGGATAAAAGAACTCAAGATGTCGGATGGTTATTCTTCAAATTTGGCAAGATGTGCTGATGTTGACAATCATAAAATGAGGGGGATGAAGAGTCATGATTGTCATGTTTTTTTCCAGTCTTTACTTCCTATTGCCTTTAGTTCTCTACCAACACATGTCTTGAATCCGCTTATTGAACTCAGTCAATACTTTAAGAATTTGTGTTCTTCGACACTAAGAGAAGGTGATCTGATCAAGATGGAAAATGACATTCCAATGATATTGTGTAAGTTGGAGAGAATCTTTCCTCCTGCATTGTTTGATTCTATGGAGCATATCGTAGTTCATCTTGCATATGAGGCTAGACTTGGTGGACCTGCTCAATATAGGTGGATGTATCCGTTTGAAAGATTCATGGGGGATTCAAAACGTTCTGTGAAAAATAAAGCTAGGGTTGAAGGCTCAATTTGTGCAACATACTTACATCGTGAAACAATTCATTTTTGTAATCATTATTTCAAAGACACATTGGCACCAAAAAGTAGTCGGAATGAAACTGAAACATCTGCCGGTGGCGTCAACTCATTTAACTTATCTGTGTTCAAATTGTCTGGGCGTCCTGGTGGTGTGGAGAAACAGTATTTTCCTGGAGATGCTGCATTAAAATCAGCACATGTTCACATTTTAATTAACTGCACTGAAGTTCAACCCTACCTTGATTTATTTTTGTCTTCGGAAGAGATAACTCCAGATCAATCTTCTGCTAGGACACATGAATTTTTTCCACAATGGTTCACAAACTACATCCATCATCAACATCCAACTCCTATTGTACAACACTTGATACTTACTTTGTCAACGGATACATATTTCATACAAAGAGTTGGACTGAAGGCGAAAAAACAAATAATAGTGGCGTGTGTATGAAAAGTGTGACTGAAAACGGTGAAGGTGATTTCTACGGTGTTATTGAGGACATATTTGAAATCGAGTACAACTATCTCGATAACAAGAATTCGGTGGTATTGTTTTATTGTAGTTGGTTTGATCCATCAAGTAGGGGTACAAAGTTTAATTCAAAGACAAACACTGTTGACATCCACATGACCAGGAGATACGAACTGTTTGATCCATTCGCTATTGCCAACAATGTTACACAAGTTTATTATGTCCCTTATCCATCAACAAGAGTTGACAAGCGAGGATAGTGTGCCGCAATAATGACAAAACCAAGGGGTCGAATTGAAAAAGATGGAAGAGACGAAGACGTCGATCATCCATATCAGATTGATGAGATGACCAACGTAGCTGATGATGTAATTGCAGTTGAACCTTTTAATCAGCTTTGTGTCGGTGAAGACGAAGCAGAAGAGGTACCTCCCGGAGGTGATGTTGATGAAGACGATGAAGTGCCTTTGGAAGATGGTCAAGACGACGATGAAGATATATCAGATTGGGATGAGAACAACTAATTTTATTGCATTTATGTACTTTATTGCATTTATGTTGAATGTATTTTGTAATGACAATGACTATTTATTGCACGTACGTTGATTCTATGTTGAATGACAATGACTATTTATGTTGAATCTATTTTGTGATGACAATGGCTATTTATTGCATGTATGTTGGATCTATTTTGAATGTCAATGACTATTTATTGCATGTATGTTGAATGACAATGACTATTTACGGTAGTATTATTATTATTTTTACGGGTATAGGTATATATGACGTCTTTAGCCGGATCAGGAGATCCACCCATACCTCCACCTGGTGGTGGTGGAGATTTAGGTGGACATGGATAAGACCCACCTGAAGCTGGACGTGGACGTGGTCGTGGGCGTAAAAAGGTTCCACCCCGCAACCTCAAGAAACGCACAGTGTACAACCGCGATTTGACACCTTTGCCCCGCAGAACTAATGAAGATGGTACGGAGATACCAATTCCGCCAGACCCAGAGGAAGACACCCGTGCAGATGATGAAATCCGGGAAATTGATCTTTTGGCTCCTAGTGATACTATGTTGGTGGACAGACACAATAGACCTGTCATCATGCCTTACTATGATGAGTAAGAAATATTATTAATATTATTTGTAATATTTTTGACGTATATTTTGTTGTGTAGCTTTCAACCACAAAAAGCCGCTTCAATACACATTTCTTCATTGGTTCAGGGAAACTACAATCATCCATTTGTTTCCTGGAAAGAAGTAAAAAATGATAAGACTGCTTGGGACAAATTTTGGAATGATTTTCGCGTAAGAAACAATTTGATAATAATATTTTATTATTTTACTTTATCATTATAATAAATAATATTACTAATATTTATATTATTTTGCATTATCAACAGGTACGATGCACGTGGTTGAAAAAATTTGATGCATCAATGATTAAAATATTTAATAAGAAATGTTCAAAGCGGTTGTCAGCGATGTTGTCTAATGTGCGCTGTACAGATAGTAAGCCTGCATGGATTGGTGACAAATCTTGGCCTGTTTTGAAAAGCAAATTGGCAGCAGAAGAATATAAGGAAAAGTGCAAGAAAGCAGCGGCCAATAGACATTCAGAAAATAGAGGAGGGTGCCGCCATAGGGGTGGGCAGACATCTGGGGCTACCTTCCGTGCTGAATATTTTGCCCTGAATGGATGCGAGCCCACTTTGTGTAAAATGCACGAGTTCTTCCACATGAGACCTGATGGGTCATGGGATACAGATGAAGCGGCACGAGTCCAGGTATATATAATTTAAATTTTTGTCAAAATAAATTTATTTGGTTAGTTTAATTATTACTAATAAAATATTTTCTTTATCTTTTTGTAGAGGGAGATGGATGCATTTGAGGAAGCTTTTAATGCTCATCAAAATTCCATTCCAGCTAGTGAGCGGGCTCCTGAGGATGTTAGAGAGACAATAATGATTGATAATTGTTGAGGTTGCTGGCGGGATGCCCAAAAACCGTCTTAGGGGTGCCGGAATGCTTCTTCAATGGTGTTGAGGACCCCAGCAGGATATAGATATAATCTCAGCTCCTCTATTGGTTCAAGCAGTTCTACAGCTCGATCTCATACACAGTTCGATTTAGAAGAGATGGAACGCCGCCTCAAAGCTGACAATGAAGCTCGGGTCCAAGCTGAGGCCGCATCTCATGTCCAATCTCAGATCGAACAAATGAGGTCGCAGTTCCGAGCTAAAGCAAGGCAAGACATGGAATTATTGTTGCAGCAAAGGTTTTCATCACAAAACCAGCAGGGATACCAGCAACATACCCAATATGTGCCAGCTCGCCACTCAGCATATGCCAACTCACATCCTCATCAACAACAACCAAACGTGCCGCATATGCTACCTCGCCACTCATCAGTTCATGAGTCCACGCGATTTCATCCCATGACACAATTCCATAGTTCATAATCATCATTTCCAGAGTCTGACGGCAGTTCACGAGCAGGGCAAGATATGTCGCATAACTTGTCATATCAGGAAATCCTTTATCGGCCTACTTTTGATTATGCGCCAAGTCAAGTCCCTCAACAAGTTCCACCATTTATTCCTGCCGCCACGAGGAGTGATAATGTGAGGGTAGGCGAGGACATGATTGATGAGTTACTTGCAGTAGGTAGAGACGAAGGAAATGCCGATGGAAATCAAAATAATCGGTACTACAGTAGGGATTCTAGCTAGTAATAATTAGATATTATTTTATATTTTGTTGAATCTATTTTATTGTAATTTAAATTTGTAGTATTTAACACTATTTTATGTGGGATGTATCTCGTATAATTTTATTTTGTTGAATATAATTTTTATATTTATGTGGTACGAATTTATTAATTATATTTTATTAATTATTAATATATATATAATATATAATTATATTTTATTAATTATTAATATATATATATATATATATATATATATATTTATGAAAAGAAAAAAAACGGAAAACGTTATATATATATATATATTATTATATTATTTGTTTTTTCTTTTTTTTTTTAACACAGAAAAGTTGCTGGCAGAAATTTCCGCCACTAACTTAAATTAATTAAATATTATGACTTCTGACACACACTTACTGGTGGAATATTCCGCCACTAAGTGAAAAAGCAGACAGACACTTACTAGCGGAAATTTCCGCCACTAAGTTGTCAGATTAGTCTGTTGCACGTTTTGACGAATTTACTGGCGGAATTTTCCGTCAGTAAATTTACTGGCGAGTGATTTACTGGCAGACCATTTCTGCCAGTAAATTTGCACCTACTGGCGGAATTTACTGTTATTTTTTCTGCTTTTAATTTTTTTTTCCCTCTATTGTTTCTCAATCAACCAAATAAAGAAGGGTCATGCTAATTGGTGTCCTCGGGACACTGGTTAAGGAATCCAGAAAAAGAAAGTTTCAAAGTTAAAATCATATTTTCTAGACCTTTGAGGAGTTGATTGCATAAACTCTAATGCTAAAATCCTATTTTTGATTCCCTAAACAGTGCCCATGAAGGAATGGACTAAAAACACTTTTAATTGGCTTATTTTTAAGAAGCTGTTTGTTATAGCTTTTTTTAGAAAAAAAATCACTTATTTTATAAAAATAATCACTTTAAAAAATATTGCACCTATTTGTTATAGATTTTTAAAATAATCAGGAGTTAAAAATAATCAGAAAACAGCTAAAAATGAGAAGCTACTAGGAGTAGCTTCACAAATAATAGATTATTTTTAGAGGAGAGAGAAAATAATGCTAAAAGAAGAAAGTTATTTTGTAATAAAAAAATCACTTTTACATGTTGTATCCAAACAAACTAAAGATTATTTTATTTAAAAAAGCGATTTTTCTTACGATAAACAAACACAAAGTAAATTCTACTTTTCTGTAAAATCTCTAAAAACTAATCTCTAAATTATTAAACATTAAAATCGTTATTTTTTTAATCTGTAACAAACGGGCCTAAGATTATGCAAAACAACTTATCCAAATAAATAAACTTTTATATATTACCTTCAATCCTTGTTGTAAGAAAAAATTTAATTTTTAGATTCATAGAATGCTTAATGTATTATTACCAGAGGCAATATTATTCACAAGCGTCAAGATAATTTATGAAAAAACAACTTATAAAATGAGAATTTTTGTCGGTGAGAACTTATAAATTAACATAAAAATTTATTTATTTGGATAAAATATTTTTCATAAGTTCAAAAATTAGTTAATCTAGAAGGATGATTTCATTTTTTTTTATTTTAGAAACTAAAAATTCTTTAATTTTTCTTTAAGAATTAAATTGAGTCTTACAATTTTTTTCAAAATCTAAAATAGGCCTCCAATCAACAAAATAATTGAAAGACAAAGACAGAGGCAAACGCGCGTTCCAATAAAAGTGTACAATAATTTACCTACGGAATCACTTCCAACATCTTCCTCATCCTCGCTGTCACTAAGCAGCTAAGCTATAAATTTCAAATATTCTCAATCAAATCAATCCCATTTTTTCCGTAAAACAAACAAAACACTCCAAAACCAAATTCAAATTCTTGTTATTAGAAATTTATGATCGAATTTCAAAATTAATTAATGGCGTCGAACAAGATCGAACGCGGTCACCAGATGTACCGTGACGGACTCTACAAAGAGGCGTTAGGGTTCTACACGGAAGCAATTGGTATGGCGAAGACGAATCCTCAGAAGATCGCTTTGCATAGTAATCGTGCTGCTTGTTTTCTTAAGCTTCATGATTTCAAGAAGGTTTTTTGTTTTTTTTTTTTATATTTATATTTTTGTTACTCTTCTTTCACTATTTTCTGTTGATTTTTCATATTGGGGATGAATTAATTTACTAGGTTGAATATATGACTTTATTAGTATAAAATGAAATTAGAGCGATAATTTTGAATTATATGATTTTTTCTTTATGTTGAACTATTTGATTTATTCTGCATGTGCTTGTGTTGAAAGTATAGCTCGAACCAAGTGGTTAGACTAAAGTGGTTAATTAACTTTAGTTAATGTCGAATCAATCCAAAGCACCTACTGATTCCTTGTGCTGGACACTGAGTCTTAATATATACTCCTTCTGTCCCACAATAAATGATCGAGACAAGTTGACTGTTTCACACATGTTGTTGCATAACTTTGGCTATTAATATCTTTAATTGTATAATAGTAAAAATTATAAAAAAATTGATATTTTGAAATTATTTGTCGAAACAAATCCAACATCTTATATGCTACTCGATTTTGTTTACCGATAGAAAAATATAATCAAAAAAGATATGTGAATAGTGAATATGGTCAAACTGAGTCATTTATTTTGAGGGCCGAAATCCGGGTTAGTAGACCCCTTTCTCCTAGGAACCCAATGGTTAAAACAAAACAAAAATTATTGCTCTAGAGGGAGGAACTATTTTATTTTGTTTAAGGTTTGTTGAAACAATCTAACAGAATTTCGGTTTACCAATATTTCTAACAAGTTTAAGATGTTTTTATAATATGTCATGTATTTAATGATTTGGTTTAGCTGCAGAACTTGTTTGCAATTTTGTACAAATTATGGGTTGTGAAGGGAAAATTGCTAAGTTGAAATTTTTGTTTGTTTTCTTGTAGCTCTGTAGAGAGTTAGGATCTATTATTTGTAATCGTAACTAGTGCTGACAAATTGGCTGCTTTTTTTATGTTGAATTATCAATGTTATCAGTTTATAGTCTCATTGTTAAGTTGTGCCCTTTTGTTATCCATTTTGAGTGACAATAGTTGGGACTTGGGATTTAATTAGTTATTTAACTAACCATACTTAGCATTTACACAACTTACCCTTAGTTAATCAACATGTAAAGTTTCATTGCATTGTTCCTGAATGGGAGAAACATTGTTAACCACTGTTATTGAAAGCAAAATTAGCTGAATTGTCATGTTTGGTACCATTACGAAGGTAACAAGTTGATACCGTAGTGGAAAGCCATGAAGAAGGTAACAAGTTTCAATTGTGTGATTGGTTTTGCCACTGTGTGTGCATAAGCTATTATGAACTTGACCACAGCCTCCTCCACCTCTAAAGCCATAATCCAGCGTCGGTTGTCTTGATTTGAAGATCGATTGATGTTGGCTTCAAGAGGGATGAACATTGGTGCCAGGAAGCAATTTAACATCATCTTCCACATCAGTATCTAAAGAGGCATGAAGTTTCCGTTCTTGTTGAGTAACCAGATTGAAATTTCCAATCTTGGATCCGATTGATGCGCATCACACTCATCTCCAAGAACAAACTATCTTTCGTGGATGGTACCTTCACTATCCCTAGCAAGAATCATCCTGTTTAACTATATTAATACCTGCATACCAGTTCACACTATGTTTGGCTGTAGTTTTGAGAATCCTTTTTGAGCTCTAAACCTGTATCTGGTTCTAGTCAAGCACAATAAAATGTGAAATGTTTGGATCTCATACTTTGAAATTATGCCTTTCTTGTCAGTTTCCCACCGGAGTTGTAAGCTTTTGTTGAAAGATTTGCAGTCTAATAGTTGTTTTTTGGGATGCAATCAATGATGTTTACTATCATTTCAGGCAGCACAAGAATGTACCTCGGTGCTTGAGCTTGATAGCAATCACAGTGGAGCATTGATGCTGAGGGCTCAAACACTGGTGACACTGAAAGAGTACCATTCAGCACTTTTTGATGTCAACAGACTCCTGGAGTTGAATCCATCATCCGAGGTCTATCAAAATCTTCATGCTCGCCTGAAGACGCAGTTGGTAGGGTGTTGTCCCTTTTCTTTTTTTTCATTTCAGATGCATGCATTGTTAGTGATTACTGAGTAGTGTTTTAGGTTTTTCCTTTTATTTCCCATGCCTTTTCTCATTTTTCTGATAGTGGGGACACTCAGTAAGTGCGTGTTAAATTAAATAGTTAAAGTAAAAAGACAAACAAAAGTTATGTTAGTTAGAAAGAGCTGAATTCAATAAACACACACACACACACACACAAATGAATAGTATGAGAAATGAAGAGAGGAAAAGTAGAAGTGGAAGAATAAAGAGGGTAGGGAAAAGTGGATGCATTAATCTTTTAAATTTGGCCTAGAATTTCATTCTTGTAATTAATATACTTTGTCAGCTGGTACTAAGAAATGGTACTTTTTTCCTTGATCAAGGAAAGTCACTTGCTACAATACCAGAGTCAGAAGAGGAGCTTGAGGAACAAGAAGATGAGAAGGCTGAGGTGATGCAAAAAAGAGAAGAAAAGAACGAACAAATTCGACAGGTAAATGTGGCAGCTTCTACTGTTAGGACAGTTCAAAAGGGTGAGCTTGGTAAAGGTATTATTAGCATTGAATGTGCTCCTAAAGAAACAGACCCAAAGTTATCATCCAAACATGGAAGAGACCAAAACTATGTGCCTAAAAAGTCGACAACAGAGCATATAGTTCCTAAAGCACAAAACAGGGAATCAGCCGAGCAACAATCCAAAGGATGGCAAACAATTCCAAAACCAAAAGGGCATTCAACCCTGGACTACGCACGATGGGACAGTGTTGACGATGATTCTAGTGAAGATGATGATGAAGATGAAGACGATGAATCATTGCCCCAGTACCGTTTTCGTGTGAAAACAGTTGGTGTGCGTCCTGTGAAATGAGCGGATTCTAATTTAGGGTACCTAAAAACAGCTGTTTTGAGATCCATATTGAACATAAACAATGACCTTTGATGGGCAAGAATGGACTGATTGAAATAGCTCAATCATGTTATCTACTTGAAGATCTACCAATCCTAGGGAAGTACTTCTACCTGATGATTTGGCTGTCAATGTGTATTCCCTCTGAATCTGCCAAGTGCCAACGCTCCGCTGTTTAGTTTTTTTTGAACAGGCTCCGCTGTTTAGTTAGTTTGCATCTTTTGTGAATATTTTTAAGTTCCATATTGGAAGAAAAGTACAGGGAGAGTTTCTCAGATGCATCCTGAGGCTCATATAGAGGTGATTGTGATCAATACCACTGCATCGAGGGCAAGCTGATTATTTTTCTTGGTAATACTGTTTACAAAACTATAAATTTTATTAGGAGTTTTTTGTTGATGCTTATTTATTGTAAAAATAAAATAATAAGAATGCAATCCTTTGTTATTCTTTCTTTTATTTTTATTTTTAGTACAGTTGTTATTCTTTCTTTATATCAGGAAAAGTAAAATCTAGTTTTTCAAGTGGGGCTTTGGGGTATCAACCTGGGATATATCTTCTCATTTTGTATTTTCTTTAATATGATTCAGTAAAAGCTCATCAACAGGTTTACGATTTCATTTTTTTGAGAGAATTTCTTTTCGTCCATGAAACTGCCCAGTTATAGAATTGGAATGTTAAACAACAACAAAAAATATTATACGACAAACAAGGCTCGAATTGAATGAATACCAAAAAGGACGCAAAATACATGAACTCGTGAACTTTCTATAACATAGTACACTAATATAAAGATCAAAATGAATTCATCATTATTTTATAAAACTCAGTTAGAGACCTTTAGTGGAGATGTTGGATGTGATTAATAATCAATCGACCGTAGTTAGAAAGCCACTAGATTTGGTCTAGTGACGAGGATGTGGGTAGTATGCATGAGGTGTTAGATTCGATCCTCTTGCCATCATTGTAAAAATAAAAAAAACCGTAGTTTTGATTATCAAATTATATCAAATTAATGGCTTAGTGACAAATGTACCAAACTATTTCACAAAGGACATGGGTTCAAGTCCTATTAAACCAATTTTTGGTTGAAATTACTAAAAATTAGGGTTATGAGGTTGCTTTCTTTCCTTTTATTATGATGATTGTGATTTGATGGAGGAAGAAGAAAAGTAGATGAATCAACCCCACAATTAAGAACACTCTTATCGAATAAATGTCTCTTGGGAGGATTAGAGATATGATATTCAACCTCATCTCTCCATATATATACTTCAAGCATCTCTATTAAATCAGTAGCTTTAGATATTATCTTAAAAATTCAAAATCTGTTATTAAAGCATAATTTTTAGGTGCTAGGTAGAAGTTGATAATTTTTTAGAGATTTTAAGCACCTATCACTATTCCCTCCGTCCCATAATATAAGTAAAAAAAAAATTCACACTTATTAACAAAAGTAAAGTGATAATTTGAAATATGACTTTGTGTTTTTCTTGAAATAAGTTTCATTGAAAGATGTAAAAAAATATTTGATTGGTTATAGGGAAAAGAAGAGAGAGAGTAAATTTTATGAGAATAAGTAAAAGTAAACCTTGAAAATGGTAAACGGTGTTTTTTTTTTTTTTTTTTTTTTTATAATTTGAGACAAGAAAAAGTAGATCTTTTTACTTATAATATGTAACGGAGGGAGTATTATTGAACTCCACATGCTCGCTAAACATGTTTGCAAGAGCAAATTTACATCACAATTCAACTTTTATTTTTATTTTTATAACAAATGGGAAGACAGACATTTTGATGTTTACCAAAAGTAAAAGAATTTATCAAAAGTATAATTTTTTTCTTAAGTGCACTATAAAAATAAGTGCTAGATAAAAGATAATATTTTTTGTCATAATTCAAGCATGCTATTTATCTGTTTTCATAAGGTTGGAATAGTTAAAATGCTTTGATACAATAAAGCACCAAACCCAATTAAGTCCTTGTATTCCAAAATCATAATTCTTATTGAGTAGTATTGTAAATCCTTGATAATGACAAAAGGGGAGAAGAATAGAGAAGTATTGGTAGTATTTATGCGTGTTAAATTGTTGTTACCTTTCTTAAGTCAAACTCTGAAACATGTTTGGCTAATAGGAACATGTGTATAAATGAGACTCTGATATCTTTTATTTTCTATAATTTATTTTGCGTTCAATTTTAAAGGAGAGCAAATTTATTATTTGAAGTTTATTATTCTCAGATAGCTTTATTGAAAGGATGCAACTTTTGCATAAGATTATTTCACTATTGAAGAAGCAAAGCTTACAAACCTAGGCTTCTGAATAGTAAAATGTGAATAATTTAAGTCATATAATAAAATGTATCTTAAACTGATCAAAATTAATTATGGATAAAACTTAGGGGGAGCTTACAAACCCGACCCTATGGATTATCAGACTTAGGGGGAGCTCACAAACCTGACCCTATGGATTATCAGACTTAGGGGGAGCTTGCAAAACTCAAGAACCTAATGTCAACATAGTTGAATTTTGTCAACAACAATTGTATTTAATACTTATGTTTGTCATCATCAAAAAGGGGGAGATTGTTGGAACAAAATTAGTTTTATTGAAAAAATACCCTAAGAGTTTTGATGATAACAAAAGTATTAATTGGACAATTGGAATACTAATGATTTGTTTAAGTGTGCAGAATCGTTATAATATATTGTTACTTAGATTTGGATGATGGTGAGTACAAGCATTCTGAAGGATAATCAAACAACTGAAGATCACTCAGTTCTGAAGAAGCTCTGAAGACTGAAGATGTTCAGAAGCTGAATTACGAAGGACTATCATAGGCCAATTATTCAAGACCAATCAGACTTCAAATACATCAAAGGTTCATCAGAAGCAAAGGGAATTCCTCTAGTCATCAATTACTCTTATCAAGCCTGATGATTTGTTTAAGGACAACTAATTGCAACGGTCATAAAGGATGTGATCCTACTCTCTCTAGGAACTAGTTGTACCTTATTACTGTACATTGGGCAGAAAGTAAAAGTGAAGCTTAACTGCGAAGAAGACGTGGCTTTGTTCAAAGGATATTCAAAAGCTACAGCTGTCCATTTACAACGGGAATTCTACAACGTCTCAATATCTTTCTCCAACTCATATATATACATGAAAGAAAGAATTGATGACCGAGAATCTTCATTGAATATATCTCTCAGAATTAAGTGAGAATAAAGGATTGTAATAGAAAATATCTCTCAGAATTAAGTGAGAATTGAAACTAGCTGAAGCCTCTGAAGTTATTATCTTGTAATAAGTTTAAGCTTAGAAGTTAGTATTACTCCTGCGTGAGTAATTTGGAAAAGTTTCAATCTTAGTGATTAGAGCAAAGGAAGTCTCTTAGTCTTGTGTGACTTTGAGCAAGGAAGTCTCTTAGTCTTGTGTGACTTTGAGCAAGGAAGTCTCTTGTCTTGTGTGACTTGAGCAAGGAAGTCTCTTGTCTTGTGTGACTTGAGCAAGGAAGTCTCTTTGTCTTGTGTGACCTAGAGCAAAGAAGTCTCTTGCTTGTGTGCTTGAGCACCTGATTTGTAATCTTAGTGATTATAGTGAAATCCCTTGGAAGTGCAAGGGGACTAGAGTACTCTCGTTTTGTGAGGGGAACCAGTATAATTTCTTGTGTCTCTTTCTCTCTCTCACTCTCTCATTTACTCTTCCATCATTCTCTTATACTCACGTTGGTTGTGTTAATCATTCCGTTGTGCTTAAAGACTCTGATAGATTCAAATATCTTGAAAAGTTTTTAAATATCTAAAACACAATTCAACCCCCCTTCTTGTGTTTTCTTCACGCACCTTCATTCATTTTTTTGACTTACTTTTCTTGAAACCGTCTTCTGATCCTTGAAACATTGACTGGCCATTCCAGCAATGTAAACTGACTTCTTTCCAGATGAAGGAGTGCAGTGTCTGACAATCCCAGTATTGGAAAGCTCCAACATCTTAGCAAGATTACTTCTTGTAAGAATAACTGAAAAACCTCCAATACTTGATTTTATTTCTGTTTCCTTGAAATCTCTTAGACCCAATTTAACACGAGTTTTGTCCTTGTTCACAATGGGGTTCTGATCAATTATTCTTTGAAGCTCTTCATTAGCATCTGCCCTTGTGATTACATCACATTTTCTCCAAAAATCAAAAACTAAATCAGGGTAAATGAGACCATTTAACATATTGAAGTAGTTTTCCCAACCTTGTTCAACAAACAAATGTTTATAGTCATACCCATTGACTTTCAGTGCCTCAAAATCCACTGGTTTTTCCATAACCAAATGAATTTCTTCGTAACGAAGATCCATAGTAGCATCCTTTAGATAAGAATCCTCAGAGTAGATATTGATTGGAATGTCTTCTGGAAACCGAGATTGTGTGGATGAACTTGCCATTTCTGGGGTTTAGAACAGGGTTTTGCTAGGAATTTGGAGAGAAAGAAATTGTTCTGAGGCTTAGAAGAAATGAAAAGTGTGTTGTAACAAAATGAGTTTTATTTATAAAACACCCTAAGTTTTGATGATAACAATCTATTATTAAATGGACAATTATAATTACTAATTATTGATCTAGTGTGCATGAACAAAGTAAAAATTTAAACACTAAGATCATCATTTTGAGCTTCCGAAGACCACATTCTGAATGTTAAGACTCTGAACGATAAAACCTTCAGAGCCTCTGAACCAAATCCTTTAGACGCCAAAAGATTACATGTCCTGAAGCTTGCGTAATTCAGTCAGAAGACAACGAAACGTCATTACAAGCTTCTATTGACATTCTTTGAAGATTGACAGCTCATGACTAATGAAATAGTACTTCATCCTTATCTTCAAATGGAGCGTGTAGTACTCTGTACTATTGTTTACTCAAAATGCTGAAGCGCCATTTGAAAAAGAACGAAGTAGTGGAATTAATTTACTCCTTTTTGAAACCACGGTCATTTCCATATCAGCAAATTGCAAATGTACTACCAACGGTCTTATCTCAACGTCTCAATCCACTGATGTATATATAGAAGACTTATCTCGTGAGAGAAGACTACTGAAATACTGAAGCACTGAACGTTTGAACAATTATACATTGAAAGCAATTTGAATTTCAAGCCATAGAACTGTTCATTCTTTGTAACTCTAAGCAACAATATCTTTTGATATTATTTAGACTCTGAGCCTAATTCTTTGTATCCACTTAGGATTAAGTTTAAGTGTTAGTGAGTCTAGCTTAGAAACCTTCAATCACTACTTAATTTGTATTAAGTTAGTTTTGAAGTCTCTTGTCTTGTGTGACTTGAGCAAGTGTAAAGTCTCCTGTTGTGTGTTCTGGAGCAAGTGTATAATCTTGTGTGATTATAGTGAAATCCCTTGGAAGTGCAAGGGGACTGGACTACTCTCAATTTGTGAGAGGAACCAATATAAATCTGTGTGTGCACTCTTCTTTCTCTGTTTATTTGTGCATTGTGTTTATCTAGCTTTCTCATATCCGCTGCATTGACTCTTACAAAAGCTAGAAAAGTTTTAACTTCTAAAAACACAATTCAACCCCCCCCCCTCTTGTGTTTTTCACACCTTCAAAGTGTTGGTTGTGAGAGTGATTTGTGTGAAAGTGAATAAAGTGATTTTGAAAACTTTGAATTAAACAAAACGAGGGAATACAATCGTTGTATTAAGAGAAATTCGTCATTAACTGCCTTTACCAAAACTAATCAAAAGCTTTAAAGAGTAACAAAGTAGTTGACGTGTGTAAAACACTTGTCATTAACACTTAAAGTCTGACCGTTACCAATTCAAGCAACGTTCAGAAGCTATAACGAAAAAAATTTAGCTTCTGACATTCGTTCCGAGGACAAGATGTTCAGATGCTGAATCCACAATTTTGATTTCAGAGCTCGTTTTCTTCAGAGACCAAAGATATGTTCAGATGCTTTTTAATAAAATCAAATCTTTCAACTGCTAAGGGTTTTTTAAATATATCAGCCCATTGTCTTTCAGTTTCAATGAATTGAATATTTACACTACCCTTCTGAACTAGGTCTCTTATAAAATGGTGTTTAATTTCAATGTGCTTAGCTCTGGAATGCAAAAATGGGTTTTTAGAAAGTTGTATAGCTGCAGTGTTATCACAAAATAATGGAATATTGTAACTATTAACTTTGTAATCCTCTAACTGGTATTTCATCCAAAGTAGTTGTGTACAACACTTGGCTGCTGATATGTATTCTGCTTCAGCTGTAGACAAAGCTATAGTAGTTTGTCTCTTGCTAGCCCAAGATATGAGATTCTCTCCAATAAATTGGCAATTACCACTTGTGGATTTCCTCTCAATCTTGTCTCCAACATAATCATCATCACAGAATCCTATCAACTTATAATCATTTGATTTTTTATAAAATAATCCAAGATTTGTAGTTCCCTTCAGATATCTAAATAATCCATAATCAATTGAAGGTGTGAAAAACACAAGAAGGGGGGGTTGAATTGTGTTTTTAGAAGTTAAAACTTTTTCTAGCTTTGTAAGAGTAAATGCAGCGGATAAGAGAAAGCTAGATAAACACAATGCACAAATAAACAGAGAGAGAGAGAAGAGAGTCATACAAAGATTTATACTGGTTCCTCCCACAAATCAAGAGTAGTCCAGTCTCCTTGCACTTCCAAGGGATTTCACTATAATCACACAAGATTATACACTTGCTCCAGAACACACAACAGGAGACTTCACACTGCTCAAGTCACACAAGACAAGAGACTTCAAAACTAACTTAACAAAAATTAAGTAGTGACTGAAAGTTTCTAAGCTAGACTCGCTAACACTTAAACTTAATCCTAAGTGAATACAAAGAATTAGGCTCAGAGTCTAAAATAATATCAAAAGATATTGTTGCTTAGAGTTACAAAGAATCAACAGTTCTATGTCTTGAAATTCAAATTGCTCTCAATGTTCAATTGTTCAATCGTCCAGTAGTCTTCTCTCAAGAGATGAGTCTTCCATATATACTTCAGTAGATTGAGACGTTGAGATAAGACCGTTGTTAGTACACTTGCATTTGCTGATATGGAATTGATCGTGGTTTCCAAATGAAGTAAACCAATTCCACTACTTCGTCCTTTTTCAGATGGCGCTTCAGCATTTTGAGTAAACAATAGTACAAAGTACTACATGCTCCATTTGAGGATAAGGTTGATGTACTATTTCATTAGCCATGAGCTGTCAATCTTCAGAGAATGTCACTGGAAGCTTGTAATGACGTTTCGTTATCTTCTGATTGAAATACGCAAGCTTCAGGACATGTATACTTTTGGCATCTGAAGGACTTCGTTCAGAGACTCTGAGAGTTTCAACGTTCAGAGCCTTAATCGTTCAGGATGTGTTCTTCAGAAGCTCAAAATGATGATCTCAGTGTTTAAATTTTTACTTTGTTCCTGCACACTAGATCAATAATTAGTAATTCCAATTGTCCATTTAATACATTGTTATTATCAAAACTTAGGGTGTTTTATAAATAAATTTCATTTTGTTCCAACAGAGATTTCACAAATGCTCAAGCACACAAGCAAGAGACTTCACAAAACTTATACAAATAATCAACACAAATACACTTGTAAGAACATAGGTGTTGTAATAAATCTAAGCTTAAGTAGACTCTCTAACACTTAAAACTAATTGAGTGAATACAAAAGTTAAGAGCGTAGAGTCTATGAGAAATATCAAAAGATATTGAAGCTTAGTGTGTTGTTCAAATGATAGCTTAAACAATTTTTAGTTATTCTCTATAAGCTCAGTAGTATCAGTAGAATCAGTAGTCCTTTCTCAAGAAGGTTGTCCTCTATATATAGACAATTAAAATGTAGACATTTGAGATAAGACCATTGTAGAAGATTGACAATTGTTGATTCTAGTGGATATGAATTTGATTCTCTTTTACCAAAAGAAGTAAATCAATTCCACTACTCTTTCGTTGTTGAAACGCTCCACCAATTTGAGTAAGAATAGTACAGATTTGTACTATACGCTCCATTTGATGATAAGGTTGAGGGTAAGAATGATGTACTATATGATTATTCCTTAACCATGAGATGTCTTCCTTCAAAAGGAACATCCTAGAAGCTTTTATCAGAGATACGAAGTTTCTGAAAATCAGAGTATGCTTCTTTAGGATAAACTGAGCTTTTATCTTCTGATAGTATCTTCAGAGGCTTTGACAGTCTTCAGAGGCTAACTTCCTTCAGAAGCAATAATTAGTTCTTCAGACTATAGTCTTCAGAGGCTTCAAAGAATTCTATCAGAACTTAATAAATGATCTTTGTGTATTAATTTTGTACTATATACCTGCACACTTGGATCAATAATTAGTAATTCCAATTGTTCATTTAATACTTTGTTATCATCAAAACTTCAGGGAGTTTTTCAATAAAACTCATTTTGTTCCAACAAAGAGTACACATGAGTTGCTTAAAAACAATGATTAAAATTTGTTACGTCAATTTGAATGAATGAATATCATTTATTTTAAGTCAAAAAAAAAAATTGTTACATCAGATATTTTAGAGAACCAAAAATTACTGAAATTTATTATAGGAACCAAAAATGAAACTTGAAATATTCATAGAGCACAAAAATTAATGTAACCCATATACTAAGAGTCTGTTTGGTTCACGGAGGGGAGGGGAGGGGAAGGGAGGGATTTTAATGGAGGGGAGGGGATGGGAGGGGAGGGAGAGGGGAGTTGTTTAATTAAATACGTGTTTGGTTCAAAAGAGGGGAGGGAAGGGAAGGGGAGGTATTTTAACAAGGATAATTTTGTCAATATAAACTTTTAATATTCCAACAAGGATAATTTAGGATTTTAACAAATTAATTGAGGGTAATTTTGTCAATATAAGAAATTAGATTTTAGTTTCCCTCCCCTCCAAATCCCCCCAAATTGGGGGGAAGCAAAAATTGAGCTATATTACCTCCCCTCCCCTCCCCCTCACAAAAAATTGAACCAAACATAAAAATTTAAAATATCACCTCACCTCCCCTCCAAAAACCCCGAACCAAACAGAAATACTACTCCTAGTAGCATAATATATATTTAATACCGAGTCTAAGTTTTCTTTTCTTTTTCATGATGTAAGAATGTCAACCTGAAGCCCAAAGCTTTTTGTTTGTATTTCTTATTCTTATACTTCTTAATTTTTACTATTAGTAACAAATATATTTTCTTAATAAAGTCAATACATTTTTTTTTATAAAGTCAATTTGTTATCTCATAATTTTGTTAAACCAAAATATGAAATAAAGATTTATTAAATTATATAAATATATTAATGTGTATATTTATAAAGTAAGAAAATCTTTAAGATTTTTTGCCTTCATTTCGATTTTGGTTATAAATCGAAATAAAGTAACAATCGAAATTGCTTTCGATTTCAAAGAGAAATCTTAGTTTTTACAAGTGCTTCAATTGGTTCACTTTCGATTCGATTTCGACTCCTATCAACGGATGCATAGATTCAAAACTGAAGACAGCGCATCAAGAAACAAGGATACGCGTCAACAATGTGTATTCTAACCGTTGTTTGGCAGTTGAGATTGATAGTCTATATATATGTATTTTGTAGTCAAAATCAGGGTCACAAATTCACATACTAAAATCCTTACAAAAATTCAGAGTACCCATGCGTTCGAGCGAAATGAGCGAAACAAAGGAAATGTATGATTCGGTGAACCATCTTCTATTTGTAAACATTTACATTTCAATGCAATCTATTTTCCAGTAACTTTACATTATTGCTCACTTTAAATGGTTCTTTCGTTTCGAATCTTATGCCCCAAAATTTTACAAATACATCTATGTTGTCCCTTAGACAACAAATGGATGAGAGTAATCATGAAATGGTTAATATGTTAACACAACAAATTGAGACAGTATTTAACCCTTTACTGCAAACTACGAATAATAGTTACCAACTATTAGCCAATCAAATGGGAAGAATGGCAGATTTCTTTGGGGCACCAAATGTTCCAAATAATACAATACCTAATGGTCAGAATGAACCATTACCCAATGTAGTAGAAAATGTTAACCAAAGGCAAGATCCATTGCTAAACATTATAATGAACGCTAACCAAAGACAAGATCCAATCCCAGTGGCCCAACAGCCAACAATTCAAAATGCCTTGGGTCAGAATCAAGGGGAGGTATTGGTTAATCGAAATCAAAATGCGGACGGAGTAGTCAGAAATGTCCAACAAAATAATGTTGCTGGACAAAACAATTTGGCCCATTTGATCGAAAATATTCTTGCACAAAATGGCCTTAATATTGGTTTACATAGGCCTAATTTTGTGTCTGCTTTGTCTGAATATGTGCTCCAAACTGAACTGCCCAGAAATTGGAAAATTCCTAAATTAACAAAGTTTTCTGGGGATACAATTGAATCCACTGTCGAACATATTGCTCGATATTTAGTGGAATGTCGGGATTTAGCAAATAATGAGAATTTGAGAATGAATTTTTTTCCAAATTCCTTAACAAAAAATGCTTTTACTTTGTTTACGACTCTTCCCCCTCATTCGATCCATCATTGGACACAATTAGAGAGATTGTTTCATGAACAATTTTACATGGATCAAACCAAAATCAGCCTTAAGGAATTGGCTTGTGTTAAGCGTAAATTACCATAATATATTGATGAATACCTTAATAGATTTAGGATTCTTAAGGCAAGATGCTTCACACAAATCCCTGAACATGAATTAGTCGAAATGGCCGCTGGTGGTATCGATTATTCAATCAGAAAGAAATTAGACACCCAATATCTAAGGGATATGTCACAATTGGCTGATAGAGTTCGACTAGTTGAAAGACTCAAAATCCAAAAAGCCAAAACGTCTAAGTTTCATAAAAAAGAGAAAATTGCTTACATAGAAACTTATGATAGTGATAATGAAACTGATTTTGATTATGGGGATAGTGAAAGTAATGAAATAGATGTGGCTGAATTAAAACCAGGTCCTCCCTATATGTGTAAATTATTGAAACCATCTAATGGAAAAAATCCTAGTGAACCCAAAAATGATAAATATGTTGCAAAAACCTACACATTTGATATTACTAAGTGTGATGAAATCTTTGATTTATTGGATAATGATGGCAAAATAATTGTTTAAAAGGGTTTGAAAGTTCCACCTTTAGAACAAAGGAAAAAGAGAGGTTATTGCAAATTTCATAATTTTGTGGGTCATAAAACTTCTCAATGTGTTCTTTTCAGGGATCTTGTCCAAAAACCGCTTGTCGCGGTGATTTTTGGATATCGAGTTATTAATTAACTTCGAATCGCAATTTGATATTCCACCACCGATCTTTAATTTATCCGAGGGAAAGGGAAAAAATTCGAAAAAACCCTATTTTTAGAGAACAAGGTTCGGGGGTTGGTTATACGAAGGGAAGGTATTAGCACCCTAAGTATCTATAGTACTCTATAGGAACCTCTTGTTTTTATTTCTAACTTTGCGCTTTATTTTAATTGCTTATAAAAAATGTATAAGTGCAGGAATTAAAGTGATGATAAAAAAGTTTAAAGTGACGGAAAAGAAAAAAATGTTTTTGTTGATTTTATTGATTGGAGAGACAAGTCTCATGCCTACGTACCCGAGGGATCAAACCACCGTAGTTCGGGGTAAAAAGACGAGTAAATTTGTTTGTTTGATTTTAAGGTTTTGAATATGGTTTTAAAATACCAAAAGCCAAAAGTGGCAAAATGTGAGTTTGATTGATGTTAATTTGTGAAGAAAGTCTATATGGTTAAATTGATTGAAATTTGATTATGAAAATAAGACGCGGACACTTGGTTTAAAATCCAAGATTTGTTGAGAAAATATTTTGAGTGATAAAAGACACTTGGTTTAAAATCCAAGGTTTATGCATGATTAAAAATGTATGAATGAGACAAATGTACTTGGTTTAAAATCCAAGTTTTAGGCGAGAAAAAAGGACGCTTGGGTTAAAGTCCAAGGTTTTAGCGAAAAAAGAAGCCGTTGGTTTAAAGTCCAAGGCACTTGGTTTAAAATCCAAGTTTGGGATGAAAAAGGACACTTGGGTTAAAATCCAAGGTTTTCACGATAAAAGACGCCGTTGGTTTAAATTCCAAGGCACTTGGTTTAAAATCCAAGTTCGCGGTAAAAAAGACTCTTGGGTTAAAATCCAAGGTTTTCACGATAAAAGACGCCGTTGGTTTAAATTCCAAGGCACTTGGTTTAAAATCCAAGTTCGCGGTAAAAAGAAACGTTTGGTTTAAAGTCCAAAGTTTTGAAAAGTGTATGATGACAAAATATTTTGATGTTTGATGATGTTGAAAAGAGATTGTGTTGATATTTTTTGAAAGAGGTTTTGACCTCATTTTTGAGAATAAAATGACTAATTATTTAAAATGGAATGTTGGGTTAAAATTAAAAGGTAGCGCTAAAAGAATAATAACGTCGCAATAAGCCAATTAAGCGCGAAGACAATCCGTAATGATATTTTGATCAAAACGGTGTCTTTTCCCTCGGAATTAAATTTTCTAACGTTTTGTGGAAAGCGATAAATAATAAATATGCATGAGATGCAATTTTTCATTTATGAGTACATTGGCCTAATCACACTCTAAAATACTTGCAAGAAAAATAAACATGAAATGATGCAAGAGAGGGGATGCTATGCACTTTTATTTAGAGTTTACATTTGGCCTATTTACATCCTAAATTCAAAAGCAGAAGTAAATAGCAATTAATAAGCGATAAATACTCAATGTTACGATAATAAAATAACGGTAAAAAAATGATGAATAAATCGATGTAATAATAAATATGATATGTAATGGATAAATAGCATAACTAAATAAATACGAAACCAAGACAATGAAAATAAACCTCGACATCATGCTTTACAAGGCTAAACAAAGCTAAAATAGCTTATGCCAAAAGCACTTATCTCATAAGCTTAAAAAATAAAATTAGCTAAAAATAAATAAAGACATAAAGTAATATTAACAACTTTTAAATATCAAATAAATCGGAAAATAAAATAAGCCTCGACATCATGCTTGATTGGCTAAAATAAAAGCTAAAATAGCTTATGCCAAAAGCACTTATCTCATAAGCTTAAAAAATAAAATTAAAATTAAAACAGAGGGTGTGAACCATGAAAACGAAATAAGCAGGGGTGCAAAAAGCAGCAAAACTGTCAGGCCCAGTCCAAACAAAAGCCCATCTGTGTAAAAAACAAACAAAAAAAGTCAGGATCAATTCTGGCCGTCTGATGGATCAGACGGCCCTGATTTGATCAAAGGGAAGATGGATCAGGAGTGGTCAGTTTGAAATCAAGGAGGTTAAGGCGCGCAGGTGCACCACAAGGATGTGCACCTGCGCGCACAGGATTAAGAGTGGGTATATATACAAAGAAACCCTAAAAATCACATTTTCAGAAAATCTCTCTTTCTCTTCTTCCTCCGCCGCTGCTCATCCTCTTCTTTCTCCCTCTCAGTTTTTTTTCTCTCTGTTTTTCTTTCTTTCTCAATCTCTCTCACAAATTCCCTCCTCTCTCGGATTCAATCTCTTTTCTTCTTCTCACAAACCAAACTCCATTCTTTTTTCCAAAACCCACCCCAAATAACCACTTAAATCCAAACCCCAAATCGAAATTAACAAACAAAACAAAACAAGTTCAGATCGAAGGAGAAAAAAAGTTGAGGAAGAGAAGAGAAAGAACACCTCTGGTGTTCGTTTTTTTTTGTGGATTTGGTTCTGATTTTTCTTTCTTCTTGTTTTTTTTTGTTCTTGGATTCGTGTTTGCTTCAGTTCGATTTGATTTTGGTTTTTTGATTCGAGAACAGTTTTTTGGGTTTCGGTTTTTGGGATTTAATTTCTGGTTTTTGAATCGGTCTGGGTTTGGATTATGATTTGTGTTTATGAGCTTATGATTTCTGTGTTTGTGAGGATTTGATATTGTTGGCTTTTTTGTTTTGGTTTTCTGGTTTAGCGATGAATGATGTTTCTGGGTTTGATTTTGAACCAGATGATGATTGATTTTCTGTTTTGGTATTTTTCTGGAAAAAATGTTGCGGCTGATCCTGATCCTCCTGTTCTGATTTCTTTTGGCTCTGATATATACCCAAAGTTAGGGTTTGCAAAAACTCAAAAAAGGGGACAAATACTGGATTTTGGACAAACAAGGACAAAGCTTTTGCTTTCTGCAGAGAAGAAGTTGACTTTGGGACAATTTTCTGATTTTTTTAATCAGAAAAAAAAAGGACAAAATAAAATAATAAAAATAAAATAATTAAATTAATTAAATATAAAAACGAAAATAAATTAAAAAACAGAAAATAAAATAAATAAGTAAATAAAAATAATAAAAATTGGAAAAACAAAATAATAATAATAATAATATAAATAATAAATGAACACAAAAATGAGGTATTTTAAAATACCTCTCTGCCGAAATTTCGTCAGAAACGAACACAAAAAATCCGTCTTAAAAAGACGTATAAAAGCGACCGGTCAAAAAATGGGGTATGACAGATGCCCCTATTTAAGTTTCTTCCATCGGAGATAAAAAGAAATAGACGATTTTTTTTTATGTTGTTTTTGTTTTGATTCGACGATGGAAGAGACTTAAATACAGAGTATACCATTTTTGACCGGACCAAACCATAAAATGCTATGATATGATGTTATGAATGTTATGCTTATGAGTGTTTGAATGTAATGAAAATTATTTGACAAGGGTAATGAAGACAGAAAGTGATAAAGTCATGTGTACGGACAGAAGTAAAGACTAAAAGCGATAAAGTCCTGTGTACGGACAGAAGTAAAGACAGAAAGCAATAAAGTCCTGTGTACGGACATAAGCAGTAAAATCCTGTGTACGGACAGAAGTAAAGACGGAAAGCAATAAAGTCCTGTGTATGGACAGAAGTAAAGACGGAAAACAATAAAGTCCTGTGTACGGACAGAAGTAAAGACAGTGTCCACCAACATTGTGGGATGGTAAGGACAAGTAAAGGCAGTGTCTACCAACATTGTGGGATGGTAAGGACACATCGAGGAAATAAATCGTCTGCCGACATTGCGGGAGAGCGAGACATGTCAAGAAATATGTATTTGTCTGGACCAGACGCACTGAAAATGACTTCTTATGGGGAAATTAACCATAAGTTTGCAGTTGATTGTTTGCAAAACCTGCTACTTTGAAATATGTTTGATGGAGACATCTCTGGACCAGACTCACTGGGGATGACTCTTTTTGTGATGTATGATTGATGGAGACATCTTTGGACCAGATACACTAGGGATGACTCTTTTTTTTGTGCAATATGTGCGATGGAGACATCTCTGGACCAGCTACACTGGGGATGACTCTTTTTTGATGTATTGAAACAAGACATATGATGGTCAATGCAGTGTGTACGAATGATTTGTGTGCATGTTGCATGTAAACATGAATGTATGTGTACATATGTGAATGATTGCATGTATGTATAAATGTATGTATGTATATATGTATGTAGCTTGTATTTGTATGACTGAATGATATTTGTACATGACTGGATGAGATAAAAGTTGGATCAGTGCAAGATGAGCATTGGGCCGACGTATCCGTACAACCACTCGGTAGTTCTCCGCTGGGGACACCATCGTTACAGGTGAAATAAATCAGATCCTCGGGGTAAAACCCGACATAGTATGTTGATACATGGTAAGAATGATTGCTTCTTGGGGTAAGGCCCATCGGTCAGAGTTCTGGCAGAAGTCGCCATTTTGTACGCTGAAACCGAATATTTTATCATGGTCTTGTTTCAATAGTCATGCTTTTTGTTTTTTTTTTTTGAAATCCCTAACTTTTGCCTGAATCGCCCTTTCGGGTTTTCAATCCACCGGGAATATATTTCTTTTTTTTTGTTTGCCCCTAATTTTTGCCTGGACCGCCCTTTCGGGTTTTCAATCCACCGGGACGCTCATTTTTGCCTAAGCCACCCTCTCGGGTTTTCAACTTAGCGAGCTGTTCTTTCTTGCTATTTTTTTGATAGAAAGAAACAAGACTGATATGATATGCAAACTTCTCCAAGAGATGTCATTTGCTGTTGGTATGCAAACTTCCCAAAGAGATGTCGTTTGCTGAAGATATGCAAACTTCTCAAAGAGATGCCATTTGCTGATGAATACTGACCATTTGTTGTTGAATGAGCCTTCCAAAACGGGTCTCAGCTTCTTCTTTCACTGGGGAAAAGAAAATCATACAGGCTTCTTGATGATAACCACTTGTTGGAGATTACCAGAGAACAGTCAAGTTCAGTATTCAGTTTGAAAAATATTGGATCACATGCTCAGCATATTATAGTAACACACATATCCGTAAGAACCCAAAATATCAACTCGATGATTATTGGTTCAAGGAGGAAGAGATATA
Organism: Trifolium subterraneum; assembly: GCA_951799995.1. NCBI lineage: Eukaryota > Viridiplantae > Streptophyta > Magnoliopsida > Fabales > Fabaceae > Trifolium > Trifolium subterraneum. The sequence continues at coordinate 48,600,013 of OX637461.1, read as the reverse complement.
ACAACTATCTTGGCAAATCTGGATTGCCCCTGGAAACCACTTCAGGTGCCCCAAGTAAGTGAAACATTGACTTTGAATCTTTGAAGTGTATGGCACTGTATGTAAAGACTTGCCCCTGATTGGCGGGTTCGTGATGTAATTTGCCCCAAGTTAGGAGTGCTTTGAATTGATTCGTCCTTGACTAGACCAAATGATTGAATTTCCTTGATGCCAAATATAAATTTGTAAACAAAATTGTTTCTTTTTGAAAAGTGTTTATGATGTAATGTACATGCAAGTTTTGGAATCGCAAAAATTTATATAAAACACATGTGGTGTGTGTGAAAGATAGTTACTCAACAAACAGGTGGAGTCAGTTTTAACAACAATTTTGCTGATTATGCTTTCAAAGTAAACCTAGCTTCAATTAGGTCTTTTGAGGGTTATAACGTGGCCTGGTTCATGGTTTTGAAAAAAAAAAAAAAAAAAATTACTAGGCTCAAAATTCTATTTTAACCCACCCACTCTTCTTTGATGACCTTCATTCCTACACTCAATTAATTCATCAGACACGCTTTGATTGACAAGAGGATTTCTTTTGACAATGATGTTTGAGGTTGACACTTTGATGAGATTCTTGAAATGGCAGTCACTTTTTCATTCACAAGCCTATCTTCAACATTTTTGCTCTTAATCCCTTATTTTTGCATGGACCAATTCTTTTGGACTTTATGGACCATCGGGATGCCCTAAATTTTGCCTAAGTCTTTTTACCTAGCGGGCTTTTTGTTGTTGTTTTTTGTTTGTGTGTTTTTTGGATGTTTGTGACTGTCACATGTTATTGTGAGTTTTGTCTACTCAAGACTTCCTCTATCTCGATAGATTTATCCTCTTGTATTGGGATGTATCATTGAATTAATTGAAAGACTACCCTGCCCCGGGTTAAGATTAAGGGTTTTTTTGTATAGAAAGAACACCAACTTCTGGCTCAAAGGGGTTGACTACGGATTATCTTCCTTATTTCTCCAGTGTTTGGGAAGTGAAACAATGCCTTACATCATCAACCGGGTCCTACTAATGAAAGCATATATCAGCAATTTTAAACATTTAATTTACATCATTCTCCCCTCAAGTTTGTAAACAAGAAAAGTGAAATATAAAAACATTGCCATTTGTGATGGCACAAGAAAAGAGTGAATACGAATGGATGGATTCCAAAATATGCATGTTCATTGTTTAGAAATTTAAATTTAAAAGATACAACCTTAAAATGTAAATAAATGCTTGGCAAGAAAGAAATTGCAATTGAACATAAAAGGCCTAGTGCTCCTAGGGACAAACTTCTTGATTCTCTTGAAAATGACAGAGGACTCATGATTAAGCAGAGGATGAACTTTGAGCATTAGGGTTCTCATTCTTGAAAGATAACACCTTGTTACGGACTAAATCCTGAACAGCTTTCTTGAGAGGATAGCAACGCTCTACATCATGACTAGGGGCCCCTTGATGGAAGGCACAAGTTAAATCACTGCGGTACCAGGGAGGTAGTACTGCGGGCACAGGGGGAGGTAGCCTTGTCTGGACAAAAATTTTAGCAAGTAAAGCGGGGAGTAGGTCGGCATATTTCATGGGTATGGGGTCAAGTGAAGGACTTTTCTGAGTGCGGTTATGATTGAATGGTTGTTGGGGAGATGGTAGGTGATGAGATTGTGGGTATTGTGGTGGTAGTGCTATGGCTGCAACATGTCGATAAGCTGAGTTTCTTGAATGATGTCCTCCTTGGGCTACCATGCCAACTTCAAATTCTTTCTTCTCTGAAAAGTTGTTGCCATATCTCTTGGCAGTATTAGTCGGAACTTTCTCTCTTGTCAATCGTCCTTGTCGGACCCCTTCTTCAAGTCGCATCCCCATGTTTACCATCTCAGTGAAATCACTGGGTGCACTAGCAATCATTCGTTCATAGTAAAATGAATCAAGAGTATTTAGGAAAATCTTGGTCATTTCTTTTTCTTCTAGTGGTGGACAAATCTGAGCGGCCATCTCTCTCCCTCGCTGAGCGTATTCTTTGAAACTCTCTTTGTCCTTTTGAGCCATACCTCGAAGTTGATCTCTATCTGGAGCCATGTCTAGATTGTATTTGTATTGACGGACAAAAGCCTCGCCCAAATCATTGAATGTTTGGATCTTGGCACCATCTAAGCCCATGTACCACTTCAAAGCGGCACCTGTCAAGCTATCCTGAAAGTAGTGGATTAGTAACTGATGGTTGTTCGTTTGAGTGGACATCTTTCGGGCGTACATTACCAAATGGCTTTGAGGGCAGGAATTTCCTTTGTACTTCTCAAACTCGGGGGCCTTAAACTTAGGTGGGATCCTAACGTTTGGTACTAAGCAAAGGTCATGGGCGTTTTTGCCGAACAAATCCTTCCCACGAAGGGCCTTAATCTCGAGCTGCATCTTATCAAACTGATCCTGAAGATTATCCATACGGCCATAAGTCTCTGGATCCTTCGCATGATAGACTTGTTCACTGACATAAGGAACGGTGTGAGCTACGAAAGCTGGAATGGACATTGTTGATTGAGGGACACGCATAGTAACTTGAGGAAGAGTCATCCCAGGTTGGGGAACAACAGTAGCATGTGGCAAAGTAGGAGTAGGGACCTCGGGAACTTGGGGTCGAAGCCCTTCATTAAAATTCATAGGCATGCCCCAAGGATAACCTTCGGGCATGACATGCTGATGTGTGTTGACAGGTACCACTGGAACTGGGACAGAGACGATTTCAGAAATGACCGTAGCTTGAGGAGGAGGGGTTGGTGGCTGATTCTGCGCAGCCATCAACGATCTTACCATGGCGGTTAGCTTTTCTACTTCAGCCCGGAGCGTTGTTACTTCCCCATGGAGCTCAACGTTCTCTTGTTCAACTTGGTCCATTCTCTTTTTCCTGTTTGCTCGAGTGTTGTACGTGCGAGATGGCTGTGGGCGTGGTCGTCGGGCCACTTTGACTGAGGCGGAGAGAAAAGGAAAAATATGAGACTCGAGTTTGGAAACTTATGAATGCAATATGATGTGTGATGTGTTTATGCTAAAATATGCAATGCGTTTTTTGTTATCGAAGGACTTATCCCAAATTAGTTGTAAACATTTAGACATAGATTTTGTAAAGAGAGAAAAAAAAGAGAAAAATTTATTATGTGTCTTTTTGAAATGAATGTTCTCTATAATGTTTACAAAAAATTTGTTTAAGTTCTTCGATATTGGATGAGTAAAAAAATTTATGAATGAATGCATGCATGCATGATGCAGAAAACATAGTGGGGTTAAGGTATAATGTTGGAGTCAAAGGTGAAACCCTCCCATATGGTGTGTACTAGGGTTATTTGTACCTGCAGGACGGGTTCTACAAAGTTCCCAAAGTCATCAACCGCCTCATGAACACCACTGGATTACGTGACTACTCTCGTTCCAATAATATTCACAAGATAATCTCGTTTGAGTGTAGTTTCGCGTGACGACTAATCTCAAGACTACTCTTGATTTAGCCACCGCACTACGCCCTAAAAGGCCAAGATGGGTTAAAGGTGATTCTAAAGGTTCTCGGCTTCGCCAGACACTCACATTGAAAATAATACCATCATCATGACTTTTCATGACAACGAGTACTACCGTCGTGAGGCCTCCACCGAGCGGGATCATATCACATGTGCTTCATAATCCAGACTACTCTGGACATGTCACTATGATTTCACCCCATCCTATCTTATTGTGTCGCTCAAGCCCGGGTTAGGACTTATCTCACCACTCAGAGCAAACCCAAGTATATATATACAAATATTTACAATTAAATGAATAAAAGCGCGAAGATAGTAATTTAAAACAAGTTAGGTTCAACCCGCTTGGTTGTCCCCAGTGAAGTCGCCATTTCTGTCGCGGTGATTTTTGGATATCGAGTTATTAATTAACTTCGAATCGCAATTTGATATTCCACCACCGATCTTTAATTTATCCGAGGGAAAGGGAAAAAATTCGAAAAAACCCTATTTTTAGAGAACAAGGTTCGGGGGTTGGTTATACGAAGGGAAGGTATTAGCACCCTAAGTATCTATAGTACTCTATAGGAACCTCTTGTTTTTATTTCTAACTTTGCGCTTTATTTTAATTGCTTATAAAAAATGTATAAGTGCAGGAATTAAAGTGATGATAAAAAAGTTTAAAGTGACGGAAAAGAAAAAAATGTTTTTGTTGATTTTATTGATTGGAGAGACAAGTCTCATGCCTACGTACCCGAGGGATCAAACCACCGTAGTTCGGGGTAAAAAGACGAGTAAATTTGTTTGTTTGATTTTAAGGTTTTGAATATGGTTTTAAAATACCAAAAGCCAAAAGTGGCAAAATGTGAGTTTGATTGATGTTAATTTGTGAAGAAAGTCTATATGGTTAAATTGATTGAAATTTGATTATGAAAATAAGACGCGGACACTTGGTTTAAAATCCAAGATTTGTTGAGAAAATATTTTGAGTGATAAAAGACACTTGGTTTAAAATCCAAGGTTTATGCATGATTAAAAATGTATGAATGAGACAAATGTACTTGGTTTAAAATCCAAGTTTTAGGCGAGAAAAAAGGACGCTTGGGTTAAAGTCCAAGGTTTTAGCGAAAAAAGAAGCCGTTGGTTTAAAGTCCAAGGCACTTGGTTTAAAATCCAAGTTTGGGATGAAAAAGGACACTTGGGTTAAAATCCAAGGTTTTCACGATAAAAGACGCCGTTGGTTTAAATTCCAAGGCACTTGGTTTAAAATCCAAGTTCGCGGTAAAAAAGACTCTTGGGTTAAAATCCAAGGTTTTCACGATAAAAGACGCCGTTGGTTTAAATTCCAAGGCACTTGGTTTAAAATCCAAGTTCGCGGTAAAAAGAAACGTTTGGTTTAAAGTCCAAAGTTTTGAAAAGTGTATGATGACAAAATATTTTGATGTTTGATGATGTTGAAAAGAGATTGTGTTGATATTTTTTGAAAGAGGTTTTGACCTCATTTTTGAGAATAAAATGACTAATTATTTAAAATGGAATGTTGGGTTAAAATTAAAAGGTAGCGCTAAAAGAATAATAACGTCGCAATAAGCCAATTAAGCGCGAAGACAATCCGTAATGATATTTTGATCAAAACGGTGTCTTTTCCCTCGGAATTAAATTTTCTAACGTTTTGTGGAAAGCGATAAATAATAAATATGCATGAGATGCAATTTTTCATTTATGAGTACATTGGCCTAATCACACTCTAAAATACTTGCAAGAAAAATAAACATGAAATGATGCAAGAGAGGGGATGCTATGCACTTTTATTTAGAGTTTACATTTGGCCTATTTACATCCTAAATTCAAAAGCAGAAGTAAATAGCAATTAATAAGCGATAAATACTCAATGTTACGATAATAAAATAACGGTAAAAAAATGATGAATAAATCGATGTAATAATAAATATGATATGTAATGGATAAATAGCATAACTAAATAAATACGAAACCAAGACAATGAAAATAAACCTCGACATCATGCTTTACAAGGCTAAACAAAGCTAAAATAGCTTATGCCAAAAGCACTTATCTCATAAGCTTAAAAAATAAAATTAGCTAAAAATAAATAAAGACATAAAGTAATATTAACAACTTTTAAATATCAAATAAATCGGAAAATAAAATAAGCCTCGACATCATGCTTGATTGGCTAAAATAAAAGCTAAAATAGCTTATGCCAAAAGCACTTATCTCATAAGCTTAAAAAATAAAATTAAAATTAAAACAGAGGGTGTGAACCATGAAAACGAAATAAGCAGGGGTGCAAAAAGCAGCAAAACTGTCAGGCCCAGTCCAAACAAAAGCCCATCTGTGTAAAAAACAAACAAAAAAAGTCAGGATCAATTCTGGCCGTCTGATGGATCAGACGGCCCTGATTTGATCAAAGGGAAGATGGATCAGGAGTGGTCAGTTTGAAATCAAGGAGGTTAAGGCGCGCAGGTGCACCACAAGGATGTGCACCTGCGCGCACAGGATTAAGAGTGGGTATATATACAAAGAAACCCTAAAAATCACATTTTCAGAAAATCTTTCTTTCTCTTCTTCCTCCGCCGCTGCTCATCCTCTTCTTTCTCCCTCTCAGTTTTTTTTCTCTCTGTTTTTCTTTCTTTCTCAATCTCTCTCACAAATTCCCTCCTCTCTCGGATTCAATCTCTTTTCTTCTTCTCACAAACCAAACTCCATTCTTTTTTCCAAAACCCACCCCAAATAACCACTTAAATCCAAACCCCAAATCGAAATTAACAAACAAAACAAAACAAGTTCAGATCGAAGGAGAAAAAAAGTTGAGGAAGAGAAGAGAAAGAACACCTCTGGTGTTCGTTTTTTTTTGTGGATTTGGTTCTGATTTTTCTTTCTTCTTGTTTTTTTTTGTTCTTGGATTCGTGTTTGCTTCAGTTCGATTTGATTTTGGTTTTTTGATTCGAGAACAGTTTTTTGGGTTTCGGTTTTTGGGATTTAATTTCTGGTTTTTGAATCGGTCTGGGTTTGGATTATGATTTGTGTTTATGAGCTTATGATTTCTGTGTTTGTGAGGATTTGATATTGTTGGCTTTTTTGTTTTGGTTTTCTGGTTTAGCGATGAATGATGTTTCTGGGTTTGATTTTGAACCAGATGATGATTGATTTTCTGTTTTGGTATTTTTCTGGAAAAAATGTTGCGGCTGATCCTGATCCTCCTGTTCTGATTTCTTTTGGCTCTGATATATACCCAAAGTTAGGGTTTGCAAAAACTCAAAAAAGGGGACAAATACTGGATTTTGGACAAACAAGGACAAAGCTTTTGCTTTCTGCAGAGAAGAAGTTGACTTTGGGACAATTTTCTGATTTTTTTAATCAGAAAAAAAAGGACAAAATAAAATAATAAAAATAAAATAATTAAATTAATTAAATATAAAAACGAAAATAAATTAAAAAACAGAAAATAAAAAATGAAAATAAAATAAATAAGTAAATAAAAATAATAAAAATTGGAAAAACAAAATAATAATAATAATAATAATAATATAAATAATAAATGAACACAAAAATGAGGTATTTTAAAATATCTCTCTGCCGAAATTTCGTCAGAAACGAACACAAAAAATCCGTCTTAAAAAGACGTATAAAAGCGACCGGTCAAAAAATGGGGTATGACACCGCTGAATGAGGGAAGATTGAAGTTTGATGAAAAATCGAAGCCTCCTATGAAGGTGGATACTGACCCTCTACAGATTGCTGAGACTTCTTTTACTGAACCATTTGAATGTTTGACAATCGAAGCCATGGAAGTTAAAACACTCGAATCCATTCCAGAAGAGGAGTATTGAGAAGATTAAAGTGGTGTATCCTAAGGCAGAAGAGGATTTGCTTGACTTTTTAATGAAGTGTAAAGCAAAAAAATCATCAAGTCAGGCTATGCCCCAGGTGTAGTGTTGTATGCGATAAAGAGGCTACTATAGGCCTCGAAAACTACTTTCCTTACGTTAAACCAAGTTTTAATGGTACAAACAGAAGACTGAACTTCAATGGTGGACCAAGTCAAAAGCCTAACAAAGGAAAGGTTGTGATGCCAAGTCCTTCGATTCATGAGAGGATTGGTCGAAAACAGACTTTCATACCATCAACAAAGATTCCCATAGGTCAATGGGGACATGGTAGATATGCAGCTTTCGACAAGAGAGTCCTGCATCAGGGAAGTTCCAATAAGATTTGGCAAACTGATAGCCAATCCAACATGGCAAATGATGCCAAAAAATACTCTTATAAAAAAATAATTATAAGGGTAAGAATCCAATGACAAGAACACAATGGCGTACATTGCAACGCCAGAAAAAACTAGAGATTCAAGATGTTCCAAATAGGAACAATGCTAAGGAAATCAAGGCTGATGAAAAGGTCAAAAGGATCTCACAGCCAAACATTCCAGAAAAAAGCAATGAGAAAGTAAATATAGAAGAGGAATGTTTTAACGGTGAAGATGATGACTTTGGGTCAGAAAATGATTTCGATGTGGTTTGTAATGTGGTATCTATATTACCACGGGAATTCGATGTTTGGTCTTTCTCTGATCGAGAGGAGGAATTTTTTGAGCCACCACTGGCTGATGTTAAGCCAGTTTGTTGTTATGTGATGAACAATGGATGCATTGAAGAACAATGCACCAACTTTGCAAAGCCTGATGAGGGAATGAAAAATCATCTCAAACCCCTGTTTGTTAGGGCAAAAGTCAACAATGTTGGCGTCAATAAAGTTTTAATTGATGGAGGAGCAACTGTCACTACTAGAAAATGATCCATTTCGGACGGAATTTCAGACGGATTTAAGACACAATGCACACGGATTTTGGACGGAATATTACGTTGATACGGATTTCGGACGGATTGTCTCCCGTCTGAAAAAGCCTCGTGGCTAATTAAATAATCCGTAGGAAATTCCGTCCGAACTCATTATAGACGTATTTCGCACGAAATTTAGACAAATATCATAAACCATAATTTGCTTTGGATTGACCTTATTCTAGACGAATTTGAGACATATTATAAATATGTTTCACACAGATTTTACACGGATTAAAATTTATTTTCACACGCATTTCAGACGGATTGATTTTTTGTTTCGCATAAATTTGGGACGTAATATAAAAACTTGTTTAGTGAAAAAAAATAGACATAATTAGTTTTATAAATTTATTTACTTTTGTTTTAAAAATGAAATACAAAAATAATTATTCAATTATTTTATTTTTCAAATTGCAAAATTTTATTGAAATAGACCAACATATGCAAAAGAAGTGTCTATGAGGACTAAAAGGAAATAAAAAACAACCTGCATAAAACAGGAAGTCAAGGCCTACAATACTAAAACATTAACTACAAAGTAACACAAAGTAAATTATGATAACATTAAATTAAGCAAATGGACTTATACATAAAGTTCACAGAGTAATGATACTCATCAATCTATATCAAAACAAACTAGAGTCACTTAATCATGTAGATCATATAGTCATCTACATTTTCAATCTTACAAAAAAAACTAGAGTCACTTAATCATGTAGATCATATAGTCATCTACATTTTCAATCTTCATCAAAATGCACACATCTCATCAAACATAAACCTGACTAAAGTCATAAAGGTAGTCATCATTGTATCAAAACAAAATAACTTATATAGGTACTTAATCATGTAGATCATATATAGTCATCCATATCAGCATCCAAATTATCATCAGTGTTGCTATTAGAAGGATCACCAATCTCATTTGATCCATCTTCCATAGGACTTCCACATGCAAAGTTTGGAGGCAGTGGCATGTTCAGTTTTCCAAATAAAGCAGCAAGCATGCTTTCATTTGATTCAATTCTTTTCTGTTGGTTCTCCAACTTAAGTTTTTGTTCTTCATTTACTGTTAGTAGTTGAGATAGTAGTGATATATAGTTTGAAAAATATATAGTTGAATAGTGTAGAATGATTAGTTGATAGTTGAAATATAGTAGTAGCAAATAGTGTGATGACTTAGAGCAAGAATAAATTGTATTGCTCTTCACTTGGATGCATTTACAAATGAGCCATGGTTACATATTTATAGGTGTGGAAGGTTATCTAGATGATTCATTCTAGAACCTTCATGATATTTCCTATAGAAATCTCTAGGAGTGATTTATTCTACTACTTACTCAAGTATTCTAGAATTTTCTACAAATGTACATTATCACTTAACATGTAAGAACTTACTAATGATTTCTAGAAAATTCTAGAAATGTGCATCACATTTTAACACTCCTCCTTGATGCATATTTCGGTAACTCTAACCATATCATTGCTCAACACTTGCTCTATCCGAATCCTCGATCGATGAAACAATGATCAATTCTATTGTACCAATGTCGATGAGCTTTCTTGAGTCCATATAAAGGTTTTCTTAGTCTTGGAACTTTTTCTTTATTGCATTTGGTCCACAATTGTTGTTTTGACGCCACTTCATAGCTTTTAGAATCAACCATGGAAAAGTTGCAAGTTTCATATATATCCACCAATGATCTTACACTTGTTGGAGTAGATTCTGGTGAAGAAATTTCTTGTTGAGAAGGTGAAGGTGACGTACCTGGTTCTTCTATTGCTTCTTACATATCCTCTATGTCTGATTGTGGTATTGGGATGGAAATATTTCTTCTCTCGACTTTTTCTTCATCCCAATTCCAACTAGCATTTTCGTCAACCTCAACATCTCGACTGACATCGAGCTTCTTTGTTTGCAAGTTATAGATTATGTAGCCTTTGGATTGTGTACTATATCCCAAGAAGATACCTTTAGTGGTCTTGTCTTCTAACTTGCGTCGTTTTTGTTTAGGAACATGTATATAGCAGATAGATCCAAAAACTCTTAGGTGTTTAGCTGATGGCTTTTTGCCACACCAGGTCTCAATATGAGTCTTCTCTTGAACTGCCTTAGTTGGGCACCTGTTGAGTATGTAAACAACAGTATAAACTGCTTCTGCCCAAAAAGTATTTGGCAATCCTTTATCCTTCATCATTGATCTTGCCATCTCCATGATTGTGCGATTCTTCCTCTCCGACACACCATTTTGTTGTGGAGAATACGCAACTGTTAGTTGTCGTTCAATGCCTTCATCCTCAAAGAATTTATCAAACTCGTGGGAGTTGTACTCTCTGCCTCGATCACTCCTTAGCATTTTTATATGTTTACCACTTTGCTTCTCAACAAGGGCCTTGAACTTCTTGAATATTCCAAAGACTTCTGATTTTTCCTTGATGAAGTATACCCAAGTCATTCTAGAAAAATCATCAATGAAGAGAATGAAATACCTGTTGTTGTTGAGTGACGGTGTCCTCATCGGTCCACAAACGTCAGTGTGGATGAACTCTAGTACATCTTTAGTTCTCCACGTTTCTCCTGTTGGAAATGTCAATCGGTGTTGCTTCCCGAGAAGACATCCTTCACAAGCTTCACTATTTTCCTTCAAGTATGGAAGATTTCTCATCATATTATTCTGATATAACATCTTCAATGCTTGAGTATTGAAGTGACCAAATCTTCGATGCCATAACCATGAATCATCGACGTGTACTTTCAAGGCGATGTTGGTTGTATATTTGAAACTTATTGGAAAACTTCTATTTCTTTTCTCCATTTTTACTTTGGCTATCTCATGTCTTTTGTGACTATTGTCATATATTGAACAGGTGTCTCCTTCAAAGTGAAGAGTATAGCCTTTCTCCATCATTTGACCAATACTCAAAAGATTTTCTTTGAGATTGGGACTAGAAGGACATCTTTGATGAATCTCGTACCTTTCTTAGTTTCCACCATCACAGTGCCTTTGCCTTTAGATTCTACGATAGTGTCATTTCCCAGTCGAACTTTTACTTTGACGGAGTCATCAATATCCTTGAAGATGCTCTCATCTTTGGCCGTATGATTGCTGCAACCGCTATCCAAGTACCAATTTCTGCTCAAGTCATCATTGGAATCTTGTGTAGCATAGAAAAGATGTTGCTCATAGTCATGTTGATCATTCTCACACTCGTGTTCTTCAACGAAATTTGCTTGATGCTTATTTTTGCTGTAACAGTTTTTCTCCAAATGTCCAAATTTCTTACAATGTTGACATTGCTTTTTCCCGCGCCATCGACAATATTTCTCGGCGTGATTTGTCCTCTTGCATATGCCACATGGATGATACTCTTGGTTTTTCTTTGAGAAATTTCTAGAATTCTCTTTGTTTCTAGAATTTTCTCGACCATCTTTCTTTCCTCCATATCTTTTATCTTGAGACCGTAATTTGAGCTTTGATTGAAATGCATTTTCAATAGTATTGTCATCATGCCTATTCAATCTTTGCTCATAAGCTTCTAGTGAGCCTATTAATTCTGTGACGGATAAAGTAGATAGATCATTGGTTTGTTCAATCGTAGTCACGATTGCATCATACTTACGAGGAATGGAAATTAGAATTTTCTCAACAATTCTTTTGTCAAGAATATTATCCCCGTATGATCTCATTTGACTCACTAATTCTTTTATTTTAGTATAGTAGTCTTTTACGGTCTCAGACTCTTTCATTTATATCAATTCAAACTCACGCCTTAGAGTTTGAAGTTTAATGGCACGTACCTTTTAACATTTACAGCTTGTTGCTCCTTTACCTTTTTTTGACACTCAATCAATTCTTGTTCTAGATGTGTTTCCTTAGATGCAAATGAGCATGATCTAAGAGTATACCCTGATGAAATTTTTGATCCTATAGAACCAAAACCATATAATGTCCCTTTTTTACCTTTGGGAACAACTTCCTTCCAAATAGCCAAGTCATCTGGAATAGGTTGGCTTTCACATGGCAATCCCTCAATATTCTCTTTTTGGGACAAGGATAGTTCAGAAAGCTCAACTTTTCTTCTTTTAAATCCATTCTACAAAATATTGAATTATGTGTCATTAATCATTTTGATAAACAAACAATTTTAAACTATGAATGTTACAAATTTTTTGAAAAACCATAAATAGCTAAGAGGAGGTTCTTATCAGATTGATTGCAAAGAGAGAGAAAGAAAGGTACTTATACTTATCCTTATCCTTATGTAATTACAGCTTATGTTTATCAGGTTTGTGGCTAGATAGTATAAGATATTAATCCTCATTTGAAAAATCCAAACAAAGAAATTGTAAGTACAATATGTTAAAAGTTGTATCAATAGCGTATAAGTCAAATGATAAACAAATCAATTAGTAGCTAGAAGACAAAATCTATAAAATGATATTAAAATAACAAAACCTATAACTAAGTTCCATGGTTTTTTTTTCTATACCCATTCACGACGGTAGATTCACAAACCTATAACAAAACCTCAAATCACTGTAGATTTACAAATTTATAGATCCATATACCCATTCTTGAGATGGTGATGGAAAAAAAAAAGATTCTCCTTTGTCTTTAACAACAAGTACATCAAACTTTCTCACACCCATTTTTAAGATAGAGATGGAGAAACAAGAGAAGTATATTCTAGAAACCCTTTTAAAACTAAAAATAAACATATAAAGATGTAATGGAAACCAAGAAGAAAGTTTAAAACTTCTTACCAATTTTCCAGAAGAGACAATACCTTTTGAGAGAGAAACCCTAGTCTTGAGTGTTTTCCTTGTGACAACACAGTCTTAGATAGCAAATGATTTAGGGTTAATTTTCCCCCTCTTTTTTTGCTGGAAAATAATTTCCCTCTCATTTAACTTTTAATATTTAGCAAATTTTAAAAGAAACATTCAATTTTTTAAAAAATATTCATGTATATTTGGGATGGATTTCAAACAAAATATAATACTATAAAATAGGAAAATAAAAATAATTATTAATTCCGTCCGAAAAGCGTCTGTAGTTTTCATACGAATTTGAGACGAAACTCAAATAATAATGAAACATTAATAATATAACATCGCCTGTCTAAATTTTGTCTCAATATTTGAGACGGATTTCCAACAAAAACATTGGATATATTATAAAAAAATATTATTTAATAATATTCTGTCTAAAATCCGTGTGAATTTTTTTGGCGCATCTTTTATGCTTATTGGCGCTAAAATTTTCGTACTAAACAAGGACGGAATGAAATGTGTATTAAATTTGTCTCAAATCCGTCTCCAATCCGTCTCAAATTTTATTCCATTTAAGACAAAATTTATTCCGTCTCAAATTTCTGTCCGAAATCGCCAGTTTTCTAGTAGTGTGTGAATCTGATGCCTTCTTCATTAATGGAGAAAATTGGGAAGTATGACACTAATCTCATATCCCACAATATAGTCCTTTCAAACTATGAAGGAAAAAGTGGTCACTCTTGGGGAGCTCTCCAAGTTGAAGTTCCATTGGTAGTTCAGTAAGGCCAACATTATTTTTGGTGGTCGAATCCAAAGCAAATTCCAATCTTCTTCTATGAAGAGAATGGATTCACGGAGTGGGGGCAGAGCCTTCGACTCTTCATCAAAACTTGGCTATCTGGAGAGATGATGACATTGTAGAATACATAGAAGCAGACCAAAGCTACTATTTATCTGAGCAATGTCACATAACGAAGCAAACTTTCGATAAGAATTTGGCTTCGATTGCACCATGAGGCGACAAAGGCGCTGCTTTCGATAAAATGGTTTCTGAAAATGTTTACCATATTCTGTAAAACTCCACCCAACCCATGGATTCTGTTGGAGAAGAGAGGAAATAGACAATGATTCCTCTGAAGATGGAGTGATTCCACCATCTGGGTGGGATGATGAATTCTACTACCCTCATGACTGAGCCCTCCCCATGGGCAAGAATTTCGGCTTACATGGCCGGAAACAAAATAAATATGGCTTTAGAAGCTGTAGCAATAAAAAATAATATGGCTATCGAAGCCAATGTTTTCCATGAAATGGCTAATAAAGCCAATGATTCTGAAAATGGCAGTAATTTTCCAAACTTGCAAATTTTGGATTGCATTTATGATGATGAACCGTTAGGTTTTGAAAAAGATCCTTTAAATACAAATCATAAAATGCAAGCCCAAGATACTGTGCAAGAAATAGATATTGGAGATGGTCTAACAAAAAGACCAACTTATATCAGTGCCAATATCAATTCTGATTTTAAGGCAAAATTGGACGAACTCCTTAAGGAATATAGAGATTGTTTTTCTTGGAATTACAACGAAATGCCAGGTTTGAGCAAAGATTTAGTAGAGCACAGGTTGCCTCTTAGACCAGAGAAGAAACTAGTCAAACAACTTCCAAGGAGATTCGCACCAGAGATAATGTCCAAAATAAAAAGCGAAATCGTACCTGTCATTAAAAATAATGGACCTCTTAGGGTATGTATAGATTTTCGAGATTTAAATAATGCAACACCAAAAGATGAATACCCTATGCCTGTGGCATAAATGCTTATTGATGCAGTAGCAGGTTTCGATTACTTAAGTATGTTAGATGGTTATTCAGGTTATAATCAATTTTTCATTGCTGAAGAAGATATTCATAAAATTGCTTTTCGATGTCCAGGAGCATTAGGAACCTATGGATGGGTAGTAATGTCTTTTGGTTTAAAATATGCTGGGGCTACATATCAAAGAGCAATGAATTTGATTTTTCATGATTTTATTGATAACTTCATGCAAATATATATAGATGATATTGTTATCAAATCTTCGTCTGATGATGACCATTTAGAACATCATAAAAAGTCATTCGAAAGAATGAGACAATGTGGATTAAAAATGAATCCACTAAAATGTGCTTTTTGTGTGCATGCAGGAGATTTCCTTGGCTTTGTTGTACATAAGAAGGGCATTGAAATAAATCAGAATAAGACAAAGGAAATAATGGAGACACAACCTCCAACTACAAAAAATCAACTTCAATCTCTGCTTGGAAAGATCAATTTCTTGCGAAGATTCATTTCGAATCTAAGTGATAAATCTCAACCTTTTTCACCACTGCTCAAATTAAAGAAAGATGATATTTTCAAATGGGAAGCAGAGCACCAAAATGCTTTTGAAGATACCAAGTTATATCTGTCGAAACCTCCAATATTAATGTCTCCCATTTGAAATAAGTTTATGAAGTTGTATATTTCAGCATCTGATTTGACCATTGGCAGCATGCTTGCCCAAGAGGATGAAAATGGAGACGAAAGAGCCATATATTATTTAAGTAGGGTTCTTAATGATGCTGAAACTAGATATAATGCTATAGAAAAATTATGTTTATGTTTATATTTCTCTTGTATGAAACTGAAGCATTATATAAAGCCTATTGAAGTCTATGTATATTCTCATTTTGATGTTATCAAGCACATGTTATTAAAGTCAGTTTTGCATAGCAGAATTGGAAAATGGGCTTTAGCCTTAACTGAATATTCCTTAACATGCAAACCTTTAAAAGCACTAAAAGGTCAAATAGTGGCTGATTTTATAGTTGATCATTCTGTGATCGAATCAACACAACTGTTTGTGGAAATTCAGCCTTGGATTTTATATTTTGATGGTTCTAAACATAAATTTGGAACTAGAATTGGGGTATTAATAATTTCTCCATTAAAAATCCCAACTAAATTCAAATATAAAATAAATGGTCTTTGTTCAAATAATGAAGCTGAGTATGAAACTTTAATAGCAGGCCTCGAAATATTAAAAGATCTGGGGACAAAGAACATAAAAAATCGAGGAGACTCAGAATTAGTATTGAAACAATTAACACAAGAATATAAATGTGTTAAAGAACATTTAATAAAATACTTTGAAACTGCAAAGGTTTTGTTAAATTGTTTCGATTTAGTTGAATTCGAACATGTTCCTCATTTACAAAATCAAGAAGCAAATGAATTAGCTCAAATAGCTTCAGGTTATAAGATTTCGAAAGAAAATCTCTCACAGTTAATCGAAATCAAAGAAAAATTGGTATCTAGTGAATTATTATCAATGCCAAAACTTGTGGGGGCAAATATACCACAAGACATGATTGACAATGAAGATCATGAGAAAAAATTTCAAATTTTGGCCATTGATAATTTGTTGGATAATGATTGGAGAAAACCAATTATATATTACTTACAAAACCCAACATGAGATGTCAGTCGAAAGATTAAATATGGAGCGTTAAGCTATGTTATTTTAGATAATGATTTATTTAAGAAAACTGTAGAAGGAATTTTACTCAAATGCTTGAATGAATCATAAGCTTTTATAGCAATTTTTGAAATACATAGTGGAGCATGTGGATCTCATCAGGTTGGGCACAAAATGAAATGGTTGCTTTTTCGACAAGGGTTATATTGGCCTTCTATGTTGAAGGATTGCATAGAATTTGCTAAAGGTTGCCAAGATTGTCAAAAACATGCAGGAAAACAACATGTGCCTGCAAGCGAATTACACTCTATAGTAAAACCATGGCCATTTAGAGGATGGACCTTAGATTTAATTGGTGAAATAAAACCTGCTTCATCCAAAAATCAAAGATATATTATAGTTGGAGTGGATTATTTCACAAAATGGATTGAGGCAATACCTATGCAAAATGTAGATTAAGCAGTGATTAGTTTTATCCAAAAACATATTAGTTATAGATTTGGAATACCTGAAACTATTACTACTGATCAAGGTTCAGTTTTTACTGGTCGGAAAATGCAAGAATTTGCTCAGCAAACTGGTTTTCGTTTGCTAACTTCAACACCATATTATGCACAAGCAAATGGTCAAGTTGAAGCAGCCAATAAAATTCTTATTGGTTTAATTAAGAAACAAATTGCCCAAAAACCTAGAAATTGGAGTAATACTTTAGATCAAGTGTTATGGGGATGTAGAAATTCTCCTAAGGAATCAACTAATACAACACCATTTCGTTTAACTTATGGTCATGATGTTGTACTTCCAGTCGAAATACATTTGCAATCATTTCGAATCCAAAAACAAATGGAAATTCCAAAAGATCATTATTGGAGTTTAATGTTGGATGAATTAGTTGATTTAGATGAAGAGAGAATAAAATCTTTGGAAAGATTAACTCAACAAAAAGAAAAAGTAGCCAATGCTTATAACAAAAAGGTCAAGTTAAAAACCTTTAACATTGGAGACTTGGTTTGGAAAACCATTTTGCCCATGGATCGAAAAGATAGACTTTTAGGCAAATGGTCACTTAATTGGGAAGGTCCTTTTAAAATTTCACAAATATTTTCTAATGGCGCATATGAAATAGAAGAATTGACTTCTGAAAAGCGTACATTAAATATAAATGGTAAGTATTTGAAGAAATATAAGTCAACACTATGCGAAACAAACATAAGCGCAGAATAGAAAATATAGTGAAATCGAAATGACAAGCAAAATAAGTTGCCACAACACAGGGCATTGTCAATATTACTAACCAAATAACTTGTTCGAAATTTAGAACATAACAAAATAAATTGTTCAAGACTTAGAACATAAATAAAGACAGAATTCGAAAATGATGATAGATAATCAAGGTTTGGACTTCATATTGGCATAGTGAGACTTTAGCAAAGTTAGTTCAACATCAATAAATTGCACAAAGTTTTGCAAAGACTTCATGTCATCTTCCAATGCTTCAGAGGCACTGAAATACTTCAAACCTTCTCGAGCTTCTTTTTCATTTGCCTCTTTGTATGCAACAGCAGCAGCCTCTTCAAGTTGTTGACGCTTTTGCCTTTCAGAATTGATGAGACGCTCCCTTTTGATAATTTCAGCCCTTAAATCTGCTATCTCTTGCTCCCATTTCCCAATGTTAGAAATACACTCTTGGACTCCTTCCACAGAGGTAATCTTTTGGGCTTTCATTGCTTCCACCCTCTCTACAGAGAGATTAGCCTTTTCGAAAACAGTTGCTTGGGCAATCTTTTGGTGACTCACTCTCCCAAGAATGTAGTCCCTTTTTTGTACAGCCTTGGCAATCTGTTCGATTATGGATTCGAGCTGAATGACCTTACTTAAAGTAGCCTCATCAATGAGAGGATTATGCAAGTGGTTCAAAAAATTCTTGTGGGCAAAGGCAGCATTGGCATTTTCTTCGATAGACTTAAGCACATCACCATTGAGATACTCTGAATGGAATTTGAGTAGAAATGAGTCCTGTCGAATAGTTTGTCGAATTCCAGCCTCAGATCTAGTTGAAGTTCCCCCAGTATCGCTACTTGAATTCTGAGCAGGTTCCCATTTTTTGGCCATTAGTAGCTGAAGAGCAAGATCTGGTTGAGAATTCCTCATGTTATCGAATTCCCCTTCAGACATGCCAACGCTAGCTGAGAGTTTCGATGTCGAAAACTCTGGAAAAATCTCAGACCCTCCTTCTTCTACTTCTGGCATAAATTCAGCATCAAAATCCATTTGCTCATTGGAAGTATCTGGGTTGGCTTGAGAAGTGGAATTTGTGTGAACAAACTCCATATTTGAAGTAGCAACATGAGTTGCCTCCAGATCTTCAGCATTTATGGTATTCCTCTCAGTATCATCCTGTAAAAATTGGAATAAAATGCTAAGACAAATAATAAATAATGCCTTAAAATAGAAATAAGAGATAAACTTCGTTTACCTTGGAAGTTTCAGTGGTTGGTTTGTCGTTGTTAACGTCCTCTTCAACCAACACTTCAGTAGTAGTGTTTGGTTCGACTGCAACCTTGGAAGGTTCCCCTTTTGATGCCTCTGTCGAAGCATCACCAGCAGGCTGAGTCGAGATATCTGGGTTACTCTGTAACACCCTACTTAAAATCTACCCAAAAATTTCGACCAAATAAATAAATAAAACACAAGTAGACACAAGTAGAGCGTTACATGTAAAAATCATCAATAATCCGTAGCATATTTTCCAAATAGATATCATGCTTATCACATACATTGCAGCGGAAAATAATAAGACCTTCTCATTCATATCATGGTTCAAATATTCAAAGTCATAAACAAGTCACCGATTAATAACCATTAGGTTCGACGATCATAATAATTCAACATTCACATACATCACCTACAATTATCTCATCATCAAGTAATAGACAATTAAGTATTTGGCATAAGCCTTACACCATCATAAATAAAAAAGGTCTAAAGATGACGCTAGGCAAAACCCAACAATAAAGATAAAACCCCCAACATGGTGTTACAATTCTTCAGAGCAACGGACAAGGGTACTATACTAATAGTAATGACACATATCCTCACCCCGAATACTTGACAACAATGCCGGGTACTCCTCCTAAGCAAGCAAAGCAAATCCTCACGCCTGAGAATCTGAATCGCCCAACGATCCATTACATAAAAGAAAATAGAGAGTTAGTACATATAATTCGGCATTTAAATAAATGAAAGGAAAATACTAACATTATTTCCAACCCAACATATACAATACATACATAAACACATTCATTCACTATCCACATGACTAACATACATATAATACCAATTCATCTTCATCAACGAGACATATACATATAGTCAATCTATATCCATAAATCTTATCCGCACCGTCAACAATCAACAAGATATATGCACATTCAAGTAGAACACAATTATTCAAATATCACATCATCATCACATCAACACAGTTAAGGTTCACCTTCCTAATGCATCTAATGTCACCTTCATGTATGTCCTAGATATGTCTACATGTGGTACCATATCACCATTAATATAGGATAAAAGAATCCCTTCACCATCTATTATCACCATCAATTGACACAACTTATGCATGAATGATGTGTCACGACATTTCATCAATATAAATCAATTTATATATGTTCACCAACACTTCATGTATTAACACATGATATCACCAACTCACCATCAAATATTTCATACACATATAAGCATATTCATACACATACACCCTAACATACTTATTATAATCCACTATCAATATCATTATACATGTCTAACAAGTATATGGAAAGCATCATCATTCATCTTATTTATCCATAATAATTCATGATCTAAGTATGGAACTATCATCATCATCATCATAGTTATTCATAAGAACTAACACCTTATATATTAAGCCATTATCAACATCAATCCAATTAAATAATAATTTCCCATCAGACTAATCTCGCCCGGCGAGTAGCTTGGCGACAAAAATAGAACATTCTGGGTTTTTTGGCGAGCACCAGCGAGCTCCTCGCCAACCCTCGCCCGGCGAACTCCTCAGGGAACCAAAACAGAAAGTTTCAGGATTTCTGGCGAGCACCAGCGAGACTCAGCGAGCTCCCTCGCCAACCCTCCACTACAAGAAAATATGCACTTTGCAACAGTTAAAATTGCAATTTGCAACGGTTAAAACTGTCGCAATTGTACATCTGCAACGCTTGGCAAACTGTGGCAAATTTGTGTGTTGCAAGAGAACTTTGCAACAGTTTTAAAAACCGTTGCAACAACCGTTGCAGTTGTAGTTGCAACAGTTTCTAACCGTTGCTATGTTTTTCCCTACAAATCACTAAATTTGACAGCAGAGGTTGCAACGGTTACAAAACCGTCGCAAACATTTTTTTTAATATTAATTAAAAATATATTTAATTATTGTTTTTGTTTTGAAAACTCAGTATCCGGCGCTAGAACCGACTAATCTGAGGGACCAATCCCACCGCCCACTTGCGGGGGCCCCATTTACTGTTGTGGCTTATTAAATAAGCGTTGCGATTTACAATATCTAACAAGAGTAAAAAAAAATTAAAATGCACAAAATATATAAATATAAATTACTTAATCTTCATTAATTCATTCAAATAGTAACAAACTAATGTACTTGAAACTCCAAAAGGAAAAAACTAATGTAGTTCAAACATAAATATTTGTGGACTCCTAAACATATGCAAAACATTACATCAAAATAAGCCCTCAAAATATCTAAATATTATATCTAATATTTGATGTTGCTTAATGATCCTTATAATTAGTGTTAGCTCTACTCAAAACATCTACCATCTCTTGACTTGTTTATTCAGTTACCTGAAAAAAACATAAGTATATATTAGGTTCCTTCAAACATAACATAACGACATCAAATAAATGAACGAATAATGGTTATTCAATTATCTATAAACAATTCTACACACCCCTAAGCAAAGATATAAGACCGGAAGAATAAGCTCGGTGAGAGCCTAAACTTCCAGCCCACACAAAACAACAAAAGAGAACTACATCCAACAATCTAATCCGCCTAAACTACATCCAACAACTACTACAAATACAGCAGCAGACTCACCGGCACAAAACCAACAAAACACCGACATAAGAAAACATAGCAGCAGCAACAACAGTCTATTATGAGGCTAGTAAGTCACTTAATGCATTTAATACTTAATTAAAAGGGCATCTATACTAATCTTACTATCATACACATGTAACACAACTCTATTTTTCAGTCAACAACAGTCTCAAACAATTTACCTGATTTTCCTTAGGATTATGCATTTGCATTAACAATGCAACCTGCTCCTTCAAGATATCAACTTGTGAAGCCTTGTCCTTAAGTCTATCAATTTCAGCTTGCATTTCCTTCATCTTCTCATTAGCCTCAGAGGAAGGTGTCAATCTTGCAGCACAAGTGGTAGTGAGTTGAGATGGTGTTACCCCAAGTCCCATGCTACGAGCAAATCCGCCATGTTCTTTTCCAAAGACATTCACAAATGCTTCATTATCTGAATGAGTCTTTGCAATTTCGGCTTGCAATTGGTCCTGATTATGAAAATGAATTTCATTCAAACAATTGCAGTACAGAAAGCAGCAAACAATAGCATATATGATTGCAGATATAACAAAATTGCAGATATAAATTTATTGAACTATATGGCAATTTTGGTTCAATTTTCAGCTTGCAGTAGCATATATAATTGCGGTACAGTAGCAGCAAACAATAGCATATATAATTGCAGATATAACAAAATTGCAAATATAAATTTACTGAACTATATTGGCAATTTTGGTTCAGTTTTCAGCTTGCACTCATTCAGCCGCCTCCCTCTTCTTAACTCACTCTTGCAGTTGCAGTGTCTCCCTCTTCTTCATTCATTTATTTTTCTTTCTCTATTTTCTTCTATATTTGGTGCTATTCTTGTTTGATTTTTCATTTAATAAAATTTGAAGAAAACACAGAGCCTCAACAATATTCTAGATTAAAACAATGTTCTTTCTCTCTTATCCAAATTTACTTTCATCTAATCTAACTAGAAATTTTATTCAAACTAGCCACAAGGATGAATATGCTCTCTGTAATGAGAAAACAGAGAAGACAAGATGAAGGGGAAAAAAATAATAGAAAAAAGGATTAAAAAAATTGAACTGGAAACTCCATCTTTTGACCGGTTTTCTATGTCTATCTAGACCGGTGTTAGCTCCGGTTCACGGCCGGACCGGTCGGACCGGCCGGTTCGGTCCGGTTTTCATAACATTGGGTACAGTAGCAGCAAACAATAGCATATATAATTGCAAATATAACAAAATTGCAGATATAAATTTATTGAACTATATTGGCAATTTTGGTTCAATTTTCAGCTTGTAGTAGCATATCTAATTGCAGTACAGTAGCAGCAAACCATAGCATATATAATTGCAGCAGCAGCAAATAGAACAAAACTGAACTCAAATCATCACTAAATCAATCCTATAACTTTATCATATTCCATTCAAGAATCTTAAGCTACCTTAAATATTAAAATTGTATTCAAGTGAGATATGAGACACTTACATTTTTTTTCTTAGCCTCGTCATTGACAAATGACCCATCCGACTTTTTATGACTAACACCAAACATTTCTCCTCTACTATATTTTCTACCATCTCTTTTTTCCTACAAGTAAATACATATAATAAGTAATTATACTTAAGTATACAATCAATAATAGATATAGTGAATCATACCAACTCATGTTGTGTCCTTGCAATCGATTTAGTTCCTAATGAATGATTCATCTTTAGCTTTGCTCGATTTGCCGCATTTTTTCGTGCCATCTCCTGCATTGATAACAAATCATGACGGTAAACACATGATGAAAAACCTTTTTATCTAAAAAATGCTAATCTTTTTCATAGTTCTATAAACGCATAAGAATGATTACCAATGTCTTAGGCTTCCGCTTATATTGGACAAAACTAGCCCAATGATCTGGGTCAAAAGAACGAGGATAATTGCGAAGATTTTCCTCCAATGGGAGTTCCCATTTATAATTTTTTTTAAATAATCGAGATTTGGCGGTCCTCCATTTCGTTGCAATACTAGTGAGGATATACTTTTTGTGGTCTTGATCATTAACAACAAATTTTGGCTTGCAAAATAATCATAACAAAATAGTTAGTTAACAAAACAAACATTAGATAAAAAAAAAAAGTATTCAGTTTTTTTTAGCAATGATACCTTTATCTTTTGATCATAAAACTCTGTTTTCTTTTCACTTGAAATGTCTTTCCATTTTTCATATATTATGGGAAAATCCTGAAACATCCTTGCATGTTCACCCAAAAAACCTGCTAACAAACCAGCAGCTGCTCCTACTGGTTGACCAGTTTCATTCCATGTAGTTACTACCCTCCTTACATCAAAACTAGTTTGAAACAGGTCTGGAACCATTAAACGTGCACTTGAAATATGACCAGCCGCATCTAACACATAAGAAAGTAAATGAAATATGTCACAATTTAACATTGTAAAACAAGTAAAAAATTTAAAAATAATTTGACACTAGATTAGATACCAATAACATCTACAGCCCAATATCTAGCTTTCTTTTTTTGAGGCAAAGGAACATCTACAACATCATCTTCGGAGTCTTCTTCAACATCATCTTCAAAGTCTTCTTCAACATCATCTTCAGAGTCAAGCGGTGGAATATCATGATGAGGAGATGCTGGTGGTGTTGATGGTGGTGTTGTCACATGTGAAGGTGGTTCTGGTAGTGTTGTCAAGTGTGGAGGTGGTGTTTGCGGTGTTGTCACATGTGGAGGTGCTTGTGGTAAACTAGACGAACGTAGGCGTTTCTTGTTCGCTTTCTCGAGATCTCCAGGTAGTACAAACCTCGAATGAACCTTTGTAAATTAAATGAGTTATTGATAGAGCAGAGATAAAATATTTTATTGAACTTATGCCTAACTACAAGGGTGAAAATGAAAACATAACTATGTTCATAACTAATTCCCACCGCTACTTATTGAGAAAATATCTTAACAGAATGCCACATCAGCTATAACTAAGCCTATGTAGTAAAAACAACAAATAGATCAATAGATTATTACTGACCAATGAGCGTTTGGAAGTAGTAGCAGAGGATTTTTTCTTTTTGTTACAAGTGGCAGCAGGGGATTTGTAAAAGGATTGAGAGAGATAGGGCAGTTTGAGAGCATTCATCCTTTTCTTATTTTCTTCAATATTTAGTCGCCGTGCTTCTTCATATGGCAACGCCATCTTTTTCACTACACTGAGAAAAAAAATTAGGATAAGAAAAAACTATAAAAACAATTAGGATAATATTAATAACAATGTCATGTGTTTGTGCTTCATTACATTGATGATGAATCAACATAAAATGTAAGAATTTCATAGATTGAGTAAAGACAAACAACAAAATCGTAACAATCATTAATCCCATAGGGTTACAAATAAGCTAAAAGTCTTAACAATCAATCCCCTAGGGGTTACAAACAACAAGCTAGACTAATCCATATCTTGATTATTAGCATCAAAAGTATCATTAGCATTTGAAGTTTGGGGATCATCATTTATGGTATGACCAGAGAAAATTTGGTCCAAATTTTGTGATGGATATGGCTCAATGGGTGTCATAATTTCATCATCTCCACCCATGTCATACAAATCTCTTGGTTTCAAATGAACAGGTATGCTCCATCCATGTTCCTTCTCATCATCCACATAAAACACCATTTGAGCTTCTGACGCTTTAATGAATGGCTCATCATCTTCTTTTTCTCCGGTACTTACTGATCTTGCAAAGTTTATGGAGTTAAAACCCAAATTATCTGTCTTAATGCCTCTTGGGTTTGTGGTATTAGCCCATTCACATTTAAACATGGGCACTGTGAAGCCATCATAGCAAAGTTCAATGATGTTTATCAATCTTCCATAGTAAGGTACCCCTCCAAATCTCATTTGGGCATCACTATTGCTTGAATAACTCCGTGTCCCAAACATGCCAAAAACTCCACTATTTTGTGTTTTTAATAATGCGTCTCGTGCCAATGTTCGAAATTTGAATCCATTGACATTGTATGCGGTGAA
The DNA here is from genome assembly GCA_951799995.1 of Trifolium subterraneum. NCBI lineage: Eukaryota > Viridiplantae > Streptophyta > Magnoliopsida > Fabales > Fabaceae > Trifolium > Trifolium subterraneum. Next base: position 48,574,211 of record OX637461.1, on the reverse strand, counting down.
CCTTCTAACTTTATCTAAAGGACCTTGAGCAAGACTAATGAGAACGTTTTTATCCAATCCGTCAATGGTGTCAAGATTGTTACAAATCTAAACAACATAAAAATTATAGTTAGTCATATTCCTATTAAAAACTAATCCAACACAATCACCAATATTGTTATGAACACTAACACGATTGTGGAACCAATGAGCAAACTCTCTATGGACCTTCTTGTCTACCTCAGAAGTACTCCTTGCACCACTCCTTAGTTGGCTTCGAGCAATACTTCTATACTGCCTATTTGATTATTTCGTATTAGATGTGAAAAAAAAACTCGGTAGTGAATAATTCAAGTAGAAAAAATTTACTTACTTTAGATAATCGTCAACTAAAGGGCAGTTTGTTAAAATGTGTCTATGAGCCTGTAACTTTTCAATTGGTGTCAGAGTGTAATATGAAGATCCACCAATAGGTTTTCCAACTCTAGGAAATAATTCAGCTACACGTGAGTCAATTTGTATATCACTAATAGGCTCATCGTCTACACGACTTGTTTGATTCCACCTAGTCTCAATGTTTTCTAGATAGCTTGAACAAAATGTAAGAATCTCTTCTAGATTGTATGCTTCTGCAATAGATCCTTCTGGTCGTGCTTTATTGCGCACATATTTTTTAAGTTGTCCTAAGTACCTATTAATATTGCACCACATTAATATTAGTTAGAAAAACTGACAATTACTAAATTATTGAATGAACGAAATCCCACATATTGTACCTTTCGACATGATACATCCATCGATAATGAACAGGACCTCCAAGCTTAACTTCTTCAACAAGGTGAACAACCAAGTGAACCATAACAGTGAAGAATGAAGGAGGAAATAGCATTTCCATGTGGCATAAAGTGAGGACAATTTGGTTTTGCAATTTTTCCAAATCTTCAACTTTCAATACTTTACTACATAATTGTCTAAAGAATGAGCATAACTCAATCAATACTGCTGAAACCTCATTCGGTAATGTTGTCCGAATGGCTAATGGCAAAAGTTGTTCTATCAATATATGACAGTCATGACTCTTCAACATTCCATTCAACTTAAGATTTTCCAAGTCAATGCATCTGGAAATGTTGCTTGAATAACCATCAGGCACAGTGATATTCTTCAAAGTTGTTAAAAATCCTCTCTTATCTTTACCATTCAGAGTAAACACCGCCGGAGAAATTCTTCCATTTTCATTGGGCCAAAGGTCGTGTCTTATATCCATCTCTTTAAGGTCTTTTCGAGCATTAACATGGTCTTTACTCTTTGAACTATCATTTAGCAAAGTAAATATGATATTATCACACACATTTTTCTCAATATGCATCATGTCAAGATTATGACGCAGAAGATTATCCTTCCAATATGGAAGTTGAAAGAATATACTTTTCTTTTTCCATTGTTTAGTGTCATCTCGTGTAGGTTGTCCTCCCAACTCGGTGTTTCTTTTCCTTTTCATCCTTCCCTTTTCTTCATTTTCTTCTCTTTTCTTTTCCATCCTTTTTTTTTCCATTTCTTCAATTTGTGCAAGAATTTCAACTCCAGATAATGTTTTCGGTGGACTACGCATATCTTGTTGACCATCAAATCGGACCTTGTTCAATCTAAATTTGTGTCCCCGATCAAGGAAACGACGATGACCCATAAAACACCATTTTTTGCTCTTAGATAGACGGAAAGGAGTAAAGTCAATGTTACATGATGGACAAGCAAGTCCGGTGTATGTGTTCCACCCAGAAAGTGCACCCAATCCCGGAAAGTCACTGATCGTCCACATCAAAGTTGCATGTAATGTGAAACTCTCTTTCTTAAAGGAATCATGTGTAACCACACCCGTTGTCCATAACTCCTTCAACTCTTTGACTAAAGGTTGTAAGTAGACATCAATATCATTTCCTGGCATTTTTTTACCGGGAATTATCATTGACATTATAAAAGATGTTGACTTCATGCTCACCCATGGAGGAGTGTTGTATGGGATGAGCATAACTGGCCAAATACTGTAATTTGTACTCATCATGCCAAATGGATTAAAACCATCACTAACCAATGCAAGGCGCACATTTCGCGGATCTGATGCAAACCAAGGGTGTGCTAAGTCAAATTGTTTCCAAGCTTTAGAATCTCTAGGATGTCTCATTATTCCATCATTCTTGGTATGAACAGCATGCCATCTCATATCCTTGGCTGTCTTTGATGACAAAAATAATCTTTGTAATCGAGGTTTTAATGGAAAATAACGGAGAACTTTTGCAGGAACTTTTTTCTGTTTATTTCCATCACAAGCCTTTGCTTTTGATTTCCATTTTGAAGTGTTACACTTTTTGCAGGTCTCCCTTTCTTCATCTTCTCCCCAATAAGGCATACAATTGTTCGGACATGCGGGTATCTTTACATAATTCAAACCAAGTTTTGTGATTGTTTTCTTTGCTTCATAGATCGAACTTGGAATTTTTGCAAATTCAAATGCATCTTTTAGCAACTCTAAAATCATTGCCATTGACTTGTCACTCATTCCACTCAAACACTTGATATGATACAACTTTACCAAAAAAGACAATCTTGAATATTTCGTACACCCTTCATACAAGGGTTCTTCTCCTTCTCTAGTTAATTCATAGAACTCTTTGGCTTCATTCCTTTCTTGAGCTTCAGTTGGAATCACATCTTCATCTCGGTCAATCTCTACATTTGGTGCAACAGGAACTTCATTTATCTTATCCATATCTACTCCAAATGCATCATTGATCATGTTCTGAACAGGATCTTCAACAACTACAGCTTCTTGGCCCATATTTGGAATAGTACTAGTTTTTCTTGCTGTTTCCCCATGATACAGCCAAATGGTGTATCCCTCTGGAAATTGTGACCACGTTAAGTGGTCGAACATGACATTCCTAGTTTGTGGTTTTTTGAAACCACAATGTTTACAAGGGCATCTTATTTCACTATTTTTCGGTTTATCTTTAAAGGCAAAGTTAATAAATTCCATTACACCTTGCTCATATGCATCTGATCCTAGCGGCTTCGTAATCCATGACTTATCCATTGCTATAAAATATATGCATTTAAACATAGACATGTCAAAAAAAAAATACAATAAATGCATTTTTGTTTTCTTCTTTAAACAAGAAACAAAAGTAGCCTATGAGACAACACCTCCTGCTAAAAAATAGAAGCACAATAGCAAGAAAAAGAAACAAAAGGAGAAAAGGAAAAAGAAACAACAACAAGGTAGCCGAATCAATTACAAACAACACATAACCAACACAACTGGAGCCCAACCCCTAAACTAAGAGCAATCAAAAATAAAGAAAAGAGACAAAGGGACAAAGGACTTACGGAAACGGCAGCAAAGTTAGAAAATCAGCAGCAGAGTTATGAAACGGCAGCAGACTTAGAAAATCAGTAGCACAAGAATAGAAATGCTTCTTTCTTTAGTTGAATTCAATCACTATCTGTGTGAGTAAACAAAGTACAGAAATGTATGAATGACCAAACAAGAGGATAAATACAACATGATCAAACAAGAAAAAATATCAAAACTCCTAAGCATAAATCGTTACACTTGGAACAATTTGTTGTTTGCATTATTAGTTTAATATATGTCTTGTCATATGATAGCTAGCCCCATATTGAAGCATATGAAAGTAATAAGTAACGTACAGATATCTATCTATATATCTTAAAAAGCTGTCATGGCATGGCACACAGAAACTTAATGTAGTATTCAATTTCATCATGTTATTTTCAAGTATCCGACCAACCATGTGAAACATACTTATTAACATCACGTGTTAGATATCTTTTTATTGAAATTTTGACACATAAAAAACATGAGTAAATAGAATGAATGGTTCTCACACATAGTTACTTTTAGGATGAGATATCAAAGCCTACAAGTAACTGTCCTTGTTTCTTTTATAAGGTATAGCATAATCCGAGGACATGTTTGTTTGAATAAGTGTTGTGAATTTTTTAACTAAAGTTCAAGTTTGGTACACCATGAATGCTTTTTTTTGTTACTGTCATCATTGGCTTAACTTCATGCTCACAAGTCACAAACGACAGAATCAGAAGTACCTTATAGCAGAACCAGACCAAAAGCAGACCAAGAAAAAATAAGTATTGCTTTACATCTATCCTCATACCATATATCGATGCGTATTGCTTTATATAATGGCAACTCATTTTTAGCAGCAAATCCCCAAAATTAATGGAAACATTTAGAATTTACTAAGATTAACATTTGATTTTCTCTCAATTTGTAACTTCTAATGTTCTCATCATATATGTACCTAATTAAAAACAGTTCATCTAAATATCCCTTTTATTGAACATTAATTTAAAAATAAATAAATGATAGCGACTTATTTCACTAAATCTTATTTATAACCATATCCATGATTATTTAATTATAAAATGACGGTTATCTATAAATGTAACACCCTAGAATCAGCATTTCTAATTATAATAATCCCTGTACTGTTAGAAAAACCAGTAATGAACATCAGTTAACGAACATTGTTCATCAATGCATATATCACTCATAATCCCAACAGATTCCACAAACCACAATTCGACATTAAAACAAATAAAGTTTACATCTGCATTCATTTAATCACAACCATAACAATCTAACACCAAATATAAGTCACATAACACAAGATCAACAATACACATAACCATCATTGCTCAATTAACTTATATCAAAAGTAGCATTACAGAATCAAATCAATAATTTGAACAAAAACACGAAGAAACTTATATCAAAAGTAGCATTACAGAATCAAATCAATAATTTGAACAAAAATACAAAGAACATATATATGATACATACAAGAATTTGAATCAAGAACCTCCTTGTAACCAACCAAAAGCAGACCAAGAAAACTAAAAAAATCAAGCCTTCGGTAACAACAAATCAGAACCAGACCTGGAGAAGCTAAAAACGCACCAAATCTAGTTGTGTTTCAAGTATGTATTAACAGTAGAAGAATAAAAATCAAAGTATCTACAACTCAGTTATCAATAAGAAGCAAGGCTTTTTTTTTTTTTATGAAACACAGTATATCCATTGAATTTCATAAACATCAGAATAAATCAAAGTCCAAAATTTTCAATTAAATGAGTAAAATAACAATCTCACAGCAACCAACAAAGATGACATTCAAACATAGATCAATCTCAGGGAAAATTTGTTCTTAAACATGAGTTTATATAAGATATTTATGATTTGTCATGTGTTGGTACTTCAAAGGACTTACAAAAAGAAGCAGAAAACAGCAGCAGTGCAAAATGTGACATAGAAGGAGCAAAGTACTTACGAAAATAACAGCAGCGTTACGAAAATGGCGGTGGACTTGAGAAATCGGCAGCGCAAAATGTGAAATCCTTCTTTATTTAGCTGAAACAAATCAAACCACATAAAAACCAAAACCTTCTAAAACAAGTTCAGTTAACTAAACAAATCAAACAATCATATAATGTTCCATTGTGAACCATGTTTAATGACAAGTTTTACCTATAACATTCCTAACTGCGTTTCTACTCTAGATATAAAACAGTGTCATATTTTATAAAATAAGGTTTACCTAGAGCAAGGTTGTACCATATTTGTTAACAAATGATATCCCAAAACACAGGGATCAATTGTCCTTCTTTTAGTGAAAACAACTATGAGAGAAAAACGAACCTGAGATGAAAATGGTGAAATCTGCTCAATGAGAGAAATAGGAGCTTCAAAATAGATTTAGGGATCGATTGCAATGATGAACAAGTTAGGGGTTTGGATTTTGAGTGACTAATTTGGAACGAGTTAGGAATTTCGAACTCAGTTAGGGATTTGGAGTTGAAGGACGAGGGAATCAATGAAGAAGGAATCAGCGGAGATGAAGAAGGAATCAGCGGAGATGATGAAGGAAACGGCGGTGATGGTGAAGGAAAGGGCGGCGATGGTGAAGGAAACGCGGCGATGAAGGAAACGGCGGCTTGATGTTGCTGCGTTTTGTGTTTTGGAGAAGATGTGTTTTGTTTGTGGGAAGATGACTTTTGTGCGTTTTGGAGAAGATGGGTGGGTTTTTGGGAAATTAATTTATTTTTTTATTTTTTTAATAAGAGCATTTCATTTGGACAAGGCGCTAAAATGAAAAAGTTTCCCGGTTTTACAACAATACATTGCAACGGTTATCAAAAGTGTCGCACAAACCGTTGCAAATGTCATTAGAAAAAGCACATTGCGACGGTTTTCTCCGGATGTCGCAATTGTAGTGTTGCAAAATGCAAAATTTCTTGTAGTGCTCGCCCGGCGAAAAAGTCGCAGAATGGACACTCTGTTTTGGTGCCCGTTCGGATGCTACCCCAAACCCACCAAAACGAGTTCCAGTTTTAAAAAGGTGTTTCCTTTGAGTCATAAACATACTAACAAGCATAGAAGTACAAGTTTCACTACTTACAAACATCAAAAAAATCATCAATCAAAGATTATTCATGTTTTTCACCTAAAACTCAAAAACATACAATTTCATATGAACATACTTTGATTCTCAAAATTGAAACCATAAACATGTATTTTTAGCATCACATATCATGAATATCACGAAATCATTACAAAAGGAAGCATCTTGATTCATACAAAAACATAAAAATGCTAACTTTAAGCATAGCAAAGGGTGAGAGGGTTTGGGCAAAGAGAACATGATTTCTCCTCCCTCTTTATCACCCACAAATTATATGAAACTACTCTCTTACCTCTAATTCTTCAAGAATTAGCTCCCCCAATCTTCTTCTCTTGGCCTCTTATCTCTATGTTCTTCTCCTCTTCTTTCCTTCTAAACCTCTCTATCTCTATTCTTCACAAAACTATGACAAAAGTGATTTTTCTCTCTCTAAGTTCAAACTTATACTTAGGTCAAAACCTCATTCTCAAATTACTAAATTGCCCTCCCTCATAAAGCCCATTCTAATTTTCTATCTACACCTCCTAAAAACACTACTATTCTAAATACACCACCACACCAAAAGCCACATATTTAAATAAATCACACAATATGGAAATTAAATAAATAAATCTAATTAAATAAATAATTAAATAAAAACGGGATGTGACATAATCTTTGGGTGATCCTCGGAGGATTTCGATTTTGACGTCTTCTTTTTCTTCTTGATTGTCTTCTCATCCTTTTCAGAAGTGACCTTTTCCGTCACATTAGTCTTCCCTTCGCCTTCAACATCTTTCCCTTCATCATCCACCACATTAATCATGGGAGGATCAACGACAGCAGGTGCTGGATTCACCTCTTTGGTTGGAGGCTTTCGAGTCATTTCCCTCCTCAAAGGGATTTCTACTTCTTCTTCCTTTTTCGATTTAAAACATTTCAAAATTCGAAAACAAAATCGAAATTAGCATGTGTTGAAGAGATAAGAAGTTTGAGACAACTTACAGATTCATCACTTGAAACTGTGACAGGTTGCTTCATTTTCTTTGAAACATTGCCTGTATTAGTTGAGCTGGCCGTTCTTTTCTGGCCTTGACAAAAATTCTAGTTAGTGACAAATATTTCGATTAAAAGGATAAATTAGATCGAAATAAATATAAAAAAAAGGGGCACTTACTCTAGTCCTCCCTTCACTAATTGTAATTCCAGTAGTTGTGGGTTTTTTGATATTACCCAGAGCATCTTCCAACATTTGCTTCGAAACTATAATTTATAGTAAAAAAACGAAGTTAATATTAAAAGAAAATTGGAATTAAAGAATCATCAAAGTAAAATTGACAAAGAAAGAAGGATACCTTTTGGTTTAGTCTTCTTTGATTTTTCAATGACAGGTTGATTCAAACATGTTTCCAATCTTCGAGTGATCTCCTCTATACTCTTAGTTCGATTTATGTAATAATTTTCCCACCAACTGTCGAAATCAGTAGTGCAAAAATGGGAATTATTAAATTCGAAAGAGTGTAGGCTATATGAATTTTCTTCTGCAACCTTGCGGAATCTTTTAAAAGTTTTTTCAGAAATGCTTGAGCCCAAGACCACATCTCTGTCATTCTCGAACAAACTTTTGGGGCGAATTTGAGACATTCCAAACTGTCTCGACACCAAATTTGGTTGATAACCAACTAACCCAAGTGTTTTGCCTGGTTCCCTATTCTACATGATAGGACAGTGGGATCTAAATAGCCTCTCCAAACATCATCTACTTCTTCCTCATTGTCCAGATTAAAGGCTGGAAAATCTTTGGTAAATCAAATGGGTCCAAATTCTCTTTTGACGAATGGTGTGTGTTGGGGTTTAAAAACATTGAAATTAAGAAAACTTTCATGTACTTCATGAAAAGTTCCTTGTGGTTATTCTCTAGTGATTGAGACATCAATCGAACAATTCTTCTCCCTTAGATTGGATGCTCAGACATCTCTACTTGGTGTTCTTGTGGGATCCTTAGACCAAATTCTTGTTCGAAAGTGGCGTTAAGCAACAATTGTAACAACCACATAGGACTAGCAATTAAAAAGGAGGAGCCATTTTGGGATTTCTTGATTTCGTCACAGGACAAAGCTATGGACTCATACAAAACAACTAAAATGAGTTTCCCTAGGCCAAAATGCCTTCCTTCATGAATTTGAATAGCCATATGAATGAACATCTTGGCTACTTGCAGGGATCGAGAACAGAAAACATAGTACGACAACCACAAGGTTAAGAAAGCTACGTGTTCGACATCGGAGGTTTCGCCTTTTTTCTGATTCTCACTTATATACTTGGTGAATGAAAGCTCATGAGGATCAAATTTAATGTTCTCACTAGTATTCTGAGGATCGAAAGTTTCGTCATCTGGTCGAAGACCAGTTAAGGCAGCTACATCGAGAAGTGTTGGGGTTAACATTCCACAAGGGAATTGAAAGGTGTTGGTAGATTTTTCGAAAAAATGCATTGCAGCAATTAGCATCTCTTGTTGGCATTGAGGGCCAATTCGAGTAAATTGGATTAGGTCATAAATCCCATATAATTTCCAAACTTCCCCAAAATCTTTTTCCATTCGATCCAGCCAAGGAATGCAGTATTTAATATTGGGAATCGAAAGAGCAGATCTAAACAACTTAGCATTTAGAAAGCCCAAATGGCAGGGTTTATCAGCAAAGATTGGGGGTTCGCATGTTGGATAACAAGGAAAGATTCTGCTTACCTTTGCAGATAAAGCTTCTTCATCTGGGAGAGGACCTCCAAAAGCATAGACATTCTTATTAACAGAAAAAGGAATCATCAATTCAAAATGCCAAATTTGGTGTTTTTCAGGTTCACCATGAGGTTGAGGAACCATAGGTTCTTTATCTTCATAGAGAATGAAGTTCTTCCATTTCCCATAGAAAGGAACTGACACTTCTTGATTTTCGTCAGCCATTTTGTTCGCGAAGAAAGGGTTTTAAAATATGGCGTTTAAAGAGGAAACAAGTGGATTTAATTGAGTTTAAACCGGTTTCAAACAAAACAAATAATGCAGTGTTTTGATCGGTTCAAACTTGAAGAAATTTCTGTTTGCAGATTTGAGGAATTTCAGAGTATGGTGAAATGTTGAAAGCTTCAGAAACGTTTCAATGGAAATGACGATGAGTATTTATAGGGATTTGAACAAACCTCGAATTAATTAAAAGAAAAAGAAATTAAAACTGTTCACATGCAGTTTTCCAACTTCCTGAACTATCACCTGGACCACTCACGCGAAAAGTTAGGATGCATTGATGGTAGTGGGATTTTAGTCCGTTGAAAAGACTAATGATGACTCTGTCGTCATCGCCGTCATAGGGAAACGTGATTTTTTTTTCAAAGTAAAAAACGTTTCAATCTTAAAATGTCAATCTCTATTTTTCATTCGAGCCATTCAATCGAAACTGGCATTTTGGGGGCAATTTGTTATCTCATATTTTTGTTAAACCAAAATATGAAATAAAGATTTATTAAATTATATAAATATATTAATGTGTATATTTATAAAGTAAGGAAATATATTTTAAGATTTTTTGCCTTCATTTCGATTTTGGTTAGAAATCGAAATAAAGTAACAACCGAAATTGCTTTCGATTTCAAAGAGAAATCTTAGTTTTTACAAGTGCTTCAATTGGTTCACTTTCGATTCGATTTCGACTCCTATCAACGGATGCATAGATTCAAAACTGAAGACAGCGCATCAAGAAACAAGGACACGCGTCAACAATGCGTATTAACCGTTGTTTGACAATTGAGATTGATAATCTATATATATATATTTTGTAGTCAAAATCAGGGTCACAAATTCACATATTAAAATCCTTACAAAAAATCAGAGTACCCATGAATTCGAGCGAAATGAGAGAAACAAAGGAAATGTATGATTCTGTGAACCATCTTCTATTTGTAAATCTTTATTTCAATGCAATCTATTTTCCAGTAACTTTACATTATTGCTCACTTTAAATGGTCCATTCATTTCGAATGAATTTTGCACTTGTCTTTTAATTTCACCCTTTAGTTTTCTGCAAATCTTTGATTTCAAAGCAGTTTATTACATTTCAATTTCTATTTACATGTCTGCAACTTAACTTTTAAAAGAACTTCAAATTATGAACATCAAATGTTTTCTCTCTATAAGATGCACAAACATGTCCCAAAATTTTTTAGTTGATCTTACCAGTAAATAAACTAGCAGTTGTTTATCTAAAATCCGTCTAAACACCCATATACTAAAATACTACTCCTAGTAGCATACTATATATTTAATACGGAGTCTATTTTTTCTTTTCTTTTTCGTGATTTAAGAATGTCAACTTGAAGCCCAAAGCTTTTTGTTTGTATTTCTTATTCTTATACTTCTTAATTTTTACTATTAGTAACAAATATATTTTCTTCTTAAAGTCAATACCTTTTTTTTTTTTTGATAAAAAGTGAATATTTTATTTTGAAACCTTCAAAACATACGCACATGAGAGTGTTTTAATGGATCCGAATATGTTATTGTAGTGAAAGTACACAGTTTTACACAATAGTTAATTACAGCTTTTCATTGTTGATTAAATAGTCCAAATTATATATTAATACTGTTTAAAGATCTCAACCGTTAGATCAGATCAAACGGTTCAGAACAGCGACTGCGTACTTACTATAGATCCAATTCCGCATTTTAATTGGAAATTCATCATCACTCTTATGCAATCAGATCAAAACTCACGTGATGCCCAAGAGAAAATTAGAGGTATACTAAATTTATTCCAATGCTATATTTTTAGAAAGAAATGTTGTACTAAGTTGAATTATGGGGATTATATGGTTTCCTACCAAATCATATTTTAATGGGGACTTGGATATGGAGATATTTAAATTTTGAGTAGTGCATTATTGCTTATCAAAAAAAATAAAAAAATTTATTGAAGTCGATTTGTCAAAAAAAAAATTATTGAAGTCGAAAATATTTTTTAGCCATAACATTAGGCAAATTACATATCATTCATTTGGCAAATATTTAGCCATAACATTAGAAGGCATCGCAAGAGATCGAATCTCTCTAATGTTATGTGATGGACATTCAACATGTATTAAAATCGACATTTTAATAAGAAACGTTCAAAAGAGAAAATGTAATCATAGACAATTTTAGTCTGTAATTTTTTTTTTTTACCATAAGCCCTCATTATTTTTAATTTTGGACGTTAATATTTTGTTAGAGAAATTAACTTGGAAAATAAAGATCCATGTTGCAGCTCTAACATTGCATGATTAAGTGATATTGCAAGTGTGCCAAAACCTCACAAAATAATAATACTTGTAAACCAAACAATATATATAATATAATAATACTTATTCATTAATAATTTTTCTAGAGATAATTTGAGATTTATGATTATTTATTACATGTAACACACATACTAGTATGATGATGGTCGGATATATAATTAAAAACCTAGTCAACAACAGTAGGATACAAACCCACAGTCATTGTAATACCACAAACAGGATAACGGGATTCACCTTGCCTTTTAAGTCTCATGTACCCCTTCTCCCCCCAGTTTTCACCATATGAATTCTTAATAAGCCAATAAGAATTTTCACCTTTTCCTCCATAACCAATCACTACAACGGCATGGTTAAATGTGAGGGTTTGTTTTGGTCCACATGGCCCATTGCCGAATATTCCACTTTTGTAGTCTCTGAATTTTTCATCTGTAGCAATTATAATCGTCACCGGTTGTTTTGCAACAGCTTCAAGTAAATTCTGTTCACCGGGTGCTACTCTTACGTAACCACTTATTTTTCCAGCACGTTTTATATTGCTAAGACACTCACCCACAATTGCTTTGTAAGGATAGTCATCATCTTTTGCTATTCCATTTTTCTTCATATAGTCAAAAGCTTTAAATATGCTACCTGAACTACATCCATCGTTTTCTTTATCGCAATCCACCAATTCTTGTGCAGAAAGTGATATCAACGGCTTTTTTTCAATTTTCAATATTCCTTCGACCGCTGCTGTTGTTGCAAACGCCCAACAACTTCCTATAATAATTAAAATTGATTAATCAATAACACAATATATAATATATATACTATGAATCTTGTACAAAATAAATCCATGCATGTTTCTCTTTTTTATAATATATCTATTGATTTTGTTGCCTAAAAATTTATAAAAAAAATAACACAATGATTAAAATTAAAATATTACCACAATCGCCTTGATCTTTCACATTTGTCACAGCACCACCTTGCCTCCAATCCATGCTAGGAGGAACTCTTTTTCTTTTCGGCGGTTTTGCAGTTACATTGAATCCTGATTCCACCATAACTGGTTCATGTTTAATACAAGAATGAAGAGCCACAAATTCTTCATAAGTTAGGTCTGAAAATTGATTCAGACCCAACTTATAGGTTCCATTGTCCTCACTATTGAACTTTTCAATATATGCTAAGTTATCCGCAAATATATTCAACCGCTTCTCCTTTTCCACTTCATCAGCATATGTTCTCTTGAAATCATCCATCCACTGCTCATGTTTGGTTTTGGTTTGCGCAGCAGATGACAATGCACATAATATTAAGAGAGCTGTGATTGTATTAATTTTCATAGCCATGCTTAGCTTTGGAATAGTGTGAGAATAATAACTATCAAGTTCTATTATTTATATATGAAAAGAATACTATGTATGGGAGATTAACAATTCAATACGTCTAAGAAAAATGTACGTAAAAGGTAATAACCGTCACATGCGTTGGTCCTGTTAGTAGTGGTTGTGTTGTGATCGAAAATAATTACTATAGGTTATGACTTAATTATTTAATACTAAAATATTATGTATGGAGATATTGTAAACAAAGGGAGATAAGAATATGTCAAAAATACTTTTTAAGTCCCAAATATATACAAGCAAATATTTACTGTTTGAAAAATACAAAATTAAACGTAAACACGTCTCTTATTTTTTTTTTTTTCAATGGCTCACGTCTGTTATTATTAGCAATAGTGTTAACGTGTAGTCAACCTAACATTTTCTCGATCTTGCAGTGATACTTATTTTATATATAATCTATTTTTTAGTATTAGTAAAATGTAGCCTAAGGAGATGAATATTAGTAAAATGTGTTATGTGGGGAATGACTTAACTGTGAAGTTTGTGATTATTTGGCTCGTTTTGTAATTATTGCACGAAGACTTTGGAACAATGATATCCATGTATGGAATATCAATCACATCATTCATTAATAGCGAATAAAATATATATTAAAAAAGTTTTGAGTGTAACAAATTATTTAGGGGTGTAATTATAAAAATTAATATTTAAAATGTTAGTGTAACAAAACGTATTCAAAGTCAAACAAATAAAACGAGATTAATGAAAAGAGAAACATCAAGGGAGCTTCTACCGTATATTCGACTAATTTGAATGTACCGGTACATTAAATCATTATAATGATAAATTTGTAAATATTTTTATGAATTAAAAAACTATCAACTGATTATTGTATTATAGAGATAATAATATCATAAAAAAAAATACAACTTCATTGTTTCATAAATACTCCACTAGTTTTTTAATAATATGAATGCTCTAGATTACATATTATTCTCTTAATTATTTTTTATAATTGAGAGAATTCATTTTCAATTAAGATGTGTAGTGTAGTACATTTTGGAGTTGTGCTACACGGCACGACACCCTCGCTCGTCCAATATGCACGATCGTATATTTTTTTTCTTATTAAATGGTTTTTTCATGCTATTAGTAAATATCAAAACTAAATGTCTCATGAGTTTGACTCAATTGGTTGGACATCACATTTTATATGCAGTGGGCGGGGTTTGAACCACGGTCATCCCACTTATTCACCTTAAGGGTGGAATTTCTAACCGCTAGACTACTTGACAAAAAAAAAATATACCAAAACTAAATACTACTAAAACAAAAAAAGTAAATACTACTCCCTCCGTTACTTTTTATTTGTCGTTTTAGAAAATTTACTACAAATTAAGAAAGTGTATTTGTTTAACTTATCTTCCTATTATACCCTAATTTTATTTTAATTTTTGGAATATATTATTTAAAAAAAAAATAGGAACAAAACAAAAAAAAATAAAAAATTAGGAACCAAACGAAAACAATAAAAAGATTATATGAAAAAGTTTAGTAAAAAAAAGACAATAAAAAATTATATAAATTTAGTCAATAAAAAAATAGGAAGGAGGGTATAATAGACAAGATATAACCTTAAACTATCAAAACGACAAATAATTTTAAACAAATATTTTTTTCTAAAACGACAAATAAAAAGGAACGGAGGCGGTACTAAATATCATCTTTTTTTTTGGTATTTAAATATCATACTCTTTAATTACATGAGGTACACCTATCAAACCAAATGTGAATTTGTTAACAAGGTAAATAATTAGCGGTAAAAAAAACAAGATAAATAATATTGTTATTGGTAGGATTGACTTGGACTTGAGTACTACTACCACCACCACTTGAGAGAGATGTTTGTATTCCTGATTTCAATTAAAAATGCGTGACAAACAAAACCAAAACCAATCATTTCATTTTGAGTCCAATAAAAGAGAGAAATCAAATTTTAAAGCATGTCGTACAATTAGGACGACGAAACTTGTCGTACCTTTTATCTTTTTCCTACATTTTAACACTATTTTGAAACAGTCAATTTTATTTTTATGGTACGACAAATGTTTGTCGTCTAAGTGCACGACTTATTTCATGCGGTGCTTATACATTTTTTATGGTTTGTTCTATTTTTTTTTTTTTTTTGGTATTCTATGGTTTGTTCTATTTTATGTTTATGGATAATATCCAAAGACCAAATATGTTTATGGATAATATCCAAAAGACCAATTTTACATATCAACTATACGTGGTATATACGACACCTTTGTTTGTAGTTTCGCTTTTTCTGATCTTTGTTCGTCTTATGCAGAGATCAATTATTAATAATAATATATTTGCCGTTCAAAAAAAAACATATGCACTATACATGATTTATATAGAATTATATTTTTAAATTTATTTAGCAGAGCTGAAAATGAGTCGAGTCAAGTCGAACTCGTCTGAGCTCGATTTGATAAAAATTAATTCAACTTAAAATTCAGCACAAACTCTTTTTTCAGCTCAAATTCGGCTCAAATTTGACACAAGTGCACGAAGCATTGTTCCATTCGTTGTCTTTTATGATTTCTTTTACATTGTTGTTTCTTTTTTTCTTTTATTTTCTTCTTAGTTTTAATAGGGCTAGAAATGAGTTAAGTTAAATCGAACTTATTTGACCCCGACTCGATAAAAATTAGTTCAACTCAAAATTCGGCTCTAATTTGACACAATTTTTTTATAGATTAAGTTCAGCTCGTTTAAAATTCAAAATCAGTTCGGTCTTTATTATAAGCGAATCATTTTTTTTTAAGTTCATAGATCATTTGATGTATCTGATCGGTAATATAAACCAAATACATCAAATATTTTATAAACTAAAAAAGTAAACGTTTTAGAATATTATTTTTGTTGTTATTTACTATACAACTAAAAAATCTCTCATCACTAAATCAAATCAAGTAACTTTTATTTTGTAGTACAATACAAGAAATGTGTCATATACCAACGGCTACTTATAGTGACAGCAACTAAAACCATTGGTATAGGCAATATATACCCACATATACTTAAAAGGACCATTGGTATAGACACTTTATTTTTCATTTATTATTTTTCTATTTTTTTTTACAGAATTTTTTTTTTTTGACCGATTATTATCTTTTAACAAGTTATATAGATACTGTAAAAAAAAAGTTAAAAACACATTAATTTTTTGTTTTTGGTATTAAGAAGAAATTAATTTTAATAACTCAAAATTGGACAACCATTGTTGAGTTTCATCTTCTTCTCTCAAAATCACTTCACGCAAAAGTGTTGGAACAAAATATGTGCAGGAGAAATTAGGTTTTGATGATAAGAAAGTATTAAATGGACAATTGATGGTACTAATGTTTAAATTAAGTGCAGGAGAATCCAACGCTATATCAATAGCACACTTAATTTAAACTCTGATAAAACCTATGGAAGTCTGAATATTTACACTCTGAAGGAGTTCAGAAGCTACAACGTGGTCAGAAGCTAAACAAAGTTCAGAAGCTCAAAGAGGATCAGAACGTCTGCAAGTGTTCAGAAGCTCAGAGGAGTTCAGAAGCTCAAAGATGTTCAGAGGCCTACAAGAGTTCAGAAGGTGTCTGCTAGTCATAAGTCATTCAGAGGATGAAGACGTTCAGAAGCTGAATTGCGAAGGACTATTAGAGGCCAATCATTCAAGACCAATCAGACTCCAAGTTATCAAAGGTTCATCAGAAGCAAAGGAATTCCCCAATCATCAGAAGGGCTACTTCAACTACAATTATCTAGCTAGATGATTTGTTCTAAGGTCAACTAATTGCAACGGTCACAAAGGATATGATCCCTCTCTTTCTAGGAGCTAGTTGTACCTTATTACTGTACTATTGGACAAACAGTAAAGGTAAAGGCTCTCTGCAAAAGAAGACGTGGTTTTACTCAACGGATCTTTAAAGACTACAACTGTCCATTTTACAACGGGAATTTCTTCAACGTCTCAATGTCTTTCTCAACTCATATAAATATGTCAAAGAAAGAATTGATGACTAGCGCTCTACATTAGAAAACATCTCTCAGAAGAAAGTGAGAATCTGAATTGTAATAGAAAATATCTCTCAAATGAAGTGAGCATAGAAACTAGCTTAAGCCTCTGAAGTTATTATGATTGTAATAAGTTTAAGCTTATAAGTTAGTAGTAAGTCTTCTGCTTGGTGTAGAAGCAACAAAGTCTTCTGCTTAGTGTAGAAGCATGTAAGTCTCAATCTTAGTGATTAGAGCATGAAGTCTTGAGTCTGTGTGCTTGAGCAAGGAAGTCTCTGATCTTGTGTGATCAGAGCAAGGAAGTCTCTATGTCTTGTGTGACTAAGAGCAGGAAGTCTTGAGCTTGTGTGCTTGAGCAGGAAGTCTTTGATCTTGTGTGATCAGAGCAAGGAAGTCTCTCTGTCTTGTGTGTCTAAGAGCAGGAAGTCTTGAGCATGTGTGCTTGAGCATCTATTGTAATCCTTGTGATTATAGTGAACTCTCTTGGAAACAAGGGGACTGGAGTACTCTCAATTTGTGAGGGGAACCAGTATAAATTGTTGTGTGTTCTTCTTTCTCTCTCTCTCTCATTTACTCCTTCCTCATTCATATTGTCATAAGTTAATTGTGTGAACAATCCGCTGTGCTTTAAATACTCTGATAAGATTTAAATATCTTGGAAAGTTTTTAAATATCCAAAACACAATTCAACCCCCCCACCTCTTGTGTTTTCTCCACGCACCTTCGAAAAGCACTTCCTCAAAATCACTTCTCACAATCACTTTCTCACATTCAGCATTGAGATATAGGGCCTGTTTGTTTCAGCTTTAAAAAAATAGATTTTTTCTTTGTATTTTTGAAAATAGATTTTATAAAACCGTTTTTCAAAATATTACAAGTTTTTTTATATTCGTTTTTTCTAAATTCAAACACTAATTTTGACATCATATAACATAGACGTACATTATTGAAGAACAAAAAATAGTCAAAATCTCAATTTTTATAAAAAGTTGTATTTCAAAAATGATTTTTGTGAAAATCTATTTGAAATAGCTTAAAAAAAGTGATTTTTTTGAAATTTTTGAAATTCTGGCACGCAGTAGAAAGATGTTGCGTAAGACGCTACAGCAACCTGTGAAGCAATATATCACGCTGAAACAATAAAGTGCAAATAAATAAATAACACAAAGGTTTGTTAACCCAGTTCAGAGCAACTCTCATACATTGGGGGATACCAATCCAGGAGGAATCCACAATAGTAATGCTAGTTCAAAGTTTCTTAGCAAACGCCCCGTTTACAACTTCTCGCCTAGCCACTACCCGTGCTATACTCTACCTAGGAACTCCTAGATATGAGACGCCCCGTCTCATTCCTTACGTTTACAATAACCAATATGTTACTCACTGTAACAGAAACTTTGAATCACTTAAACAAACCTACCTCCGTGCTTAAAAGCTTTGGAGCAAGTTCACACAACCTATTCTCCGTGCTTAAAAGCTTAAGAGAATTAAACAATACAGCTCGATAAACCCAGTTCTAAACTTGCATCAAGATGACACAAGGAAGGCTCACAAATCACAAGAAACAAAACACCTAAACCCTAAAACTCACGCTTTAGTGAACACACGGTTTAGAAAAAATACACACTACAATAAGCTTGGGTCTTCATGTATTTATAGCCTTGAATTGTCTTGATGTCCAAGCTAGGTCTTCAAGTAAACACAGCTGCAATAATCTCGGCCAACCCTAGATTATTTTAAAAAATAAAACTTGAAGATTTGAAAACATAATTCTTCCAAAAAAGATTTAGTTCAAAACAAAAATATATAGATATATTTTTGTGATAAATATTTGAA
Source organism: Trifolium subterraneum (assembly GCA_951799995.1). Lineage (NCBI taxonomy): Eukaryota > Viridiplantae > Streptophyta > Magnoliopsida > Fabales > Fabaceae > Trifolium > Trifolium subterraneum. The sequence goes on along the minus strand of OX637461.1, from coordinate 48,555,190 downwards.
GCAATCTCTCTTTGCTTAAGGAACAAGGTGCGCAAGCATGTTTAGCACATGTGTTGTAATTTTTCTAAATCAAATCTTTCCAAAAGATATTGCATAAAAATTCTGGGCGCGCGCGTGCTTTAGTCCTGACGTAGCGATGCTGCACAACATGCTCTAAAGCATCTCATCCAGCATGTTAGTTAATAGTTAGTTTTTGCAAAATTGTAGCCAACTTCAAAAACCCAACAATCTCCCCCTTTGGCAAATTTTGGCTAAAAATAACTTTAGACCAGTTTGTGGAGAGATACATATCATACTTTCCTTCGAGTCAACATAAACACACAACTAGGAAAGAAAGTAGAAAAAGAACCTTTATCAGAGGCAAGCAATAGCGGAAAAACAACATAGCCTCATGAAGTACAGCCTGAGAGAAATAAACTCTCATGTAGTGGATTCAACAATAAGGAGAAATAAACTCCTTCATTTTAAATGTTATGGAAAAATAAATTCCACACAAATTAGGAAAAATAAATTCCTATTCATCACATACAATAGAAAAATAAATTCTACTCCCCCTGAGCACATGCATGGAGATCACTCCCCCTCAAAACAAGCATATCATCAATAGAAAAAGATGCTATACCAGATGTTATAGCATTTGTCGCCACATCATGCAAACATAAAACCTTTAGAATAACCTGCAGAATTACTCCCCCTTTTTGGGCTAAATCTGACAAAGAAATCCATTAAACGATCAAACAAAGTACCATCTCGGAAAAACCAAAAGAGTACCAGGACATAGGAACCATAGAGTACCAGAGCAAAGGAGACATAGAGTTCATATTACAGACCAGGTGCACATGCAGGTGCAATAAGAATCAGGGCATAGCCCACACATTAACATCCAAAATATCAAGCAGAACAGACAAGAGGACTTGCATCAGAATGCTCTTCCTCCACCTCAGTATCACCACCTACATCATCTTCAGTAACATGAGTAATAATACTTGAAGTGCCTTCTATTCCAGCACATGCAGCTGCTGTTTTCTCATCCTCTAAAGTGTGGATAACAAGATCCACCATACCCTTCTTCTCACCCAAAATCCTACTAACCTCCTTGAGATCAACAATTATTTGATCCTGATGAATAATTTAGCAAGTGTACTAAACTCGTCGCAAGTAATAAAATTTATAAGATTCGTATCCACAGGGATTGTGATAAATCTACAATTGCAGTTTGAAAACATATTTAGATCAATTGACATTAATATAAAAGGGGGGATTTTTCTAGGGTTTGTTGGAGAAAATACTTTGAAAATTAGGGTTTGACTTTTAGAAGGAGAAGTGATTGGACCTTTTGGTTCATCTAATCCTAATTCATCTCGGTGATTCCATGTTTATCAACGAACTACAAATTTAGTTTCACGATCGATTAAATTAAATAACTATGCCCAATGTCTTGGTAACATAGTCCTCTCCCTTGATCATAAATCCCAAATCTCTAAGGTGATTTATTATCAAGTGAGGAATTCGCGCTTTAATCTTTGATCTCAATTAGTAAACCAAAATCTCTTAAGTGAAAACCAATTTTACAATAATTCATAGATCAATAATTTATTCCTATCCTCATAGTAAAACAAATTATAAACATCAATCACACAAGTCGTCACATATGTAAAGCATTAAGCACAAGGAAAGATTGATGAAACTAACTTCGTAATTAATTAATAAACATAAAAGAAATCACATGGTTCGAGATAATTCGGGATTAGAATCCCCTAAGGCCAATCATAAGGATTTAGCCGGACATAGCTAAAAACAAATTAACAAGAATAAAAGTGAAAGAAAGCATTACAAAGAGCTCTGAGTGTCTTCCAAAAGTCGTCTATTTCTCGCCGTCAAAATTCTGTGTGTTTTTGATTCAGAACATCAAATATATAGAGCTAGGTCACGTTCTGGCGCCGCGCGCCAAACTTCCGGCGCCGCGCGCCAAACAACAGAAGACAGCTCCTTTGTTTTGAACTGATTTGGCGCCGCGCGCCAAACTTCCGGCGCCGCGCGCCAAACTTCCGGCGCCGCGCGCCATTTGACAGAATACCTCTCTGGTAAGTGCTTTTTCTTCACATTCTTGTTCCTTTCACTAGTCTTGTACCTGATGTAATTTCTACTAACTATTGCATAAAAACATAGTAAAAACATCCTAAACTGCGTCAACAAGTCTTGTAATTAGAGTAAAAACACACTACTCATGTAGAGTTATCACAACCCCAAACTTGAACCTTTCCTTGTCCTCAAGGAATATCTTCATCTATCGGAAAACTTGACACTAGCATTAACAATTTCATTTAAGTTATCAAAACCATTTAAGTCAGACAATCTCAATTCCCTATTATCATTTTTCTCAATTATAGACCACACTTTAATCACTTCTCTCCCTCCCATACTCTCCTGTTTAAAGATGGTTCAATTTTTCACTCTATCAACACAAACAGAGCCATTCTACCATAGGCTTGCAATCATTCTAACTTTTGATCAACATGCATAAGAGTTCACACCTTTTGAGGACTTGAGGGTTATAACGGGGCTGAGGTTTTAGGGTAGATGTTTTTGGATGGTAAGCAGAAAAACTTGGAGTTTTAGAGTTCACCTATTTAATCAAAGTTATATTACTCAAACATTCCCCCCTTAGAATTGATGTATTGTTATACTAGAGAACTTTTTTCTTTTGTGTATTTATTATATATTTTTTTGGAAGAGGTTCATTCGATTCGGAATTTCTTTAGTGTTTGTTTTTGTACACCATTTTTCATACATCAATGCCTCTTCTTTTCTTTTCTAATTTTTGTAGTTCTCTAGTACCCCACCCCAAACTTAATCAGTTGCTAATACCAAAAGCAACCCCAAACTTAATGATGAGCGTTGTGCTCGAATCATAAGTAAAGTGATCTAACTCCAAGAAAATCATCTTTTTTTTTTCTTTTTATATTATCAAACTTGGGTTATATATAAAAAAACATTTTTCTTTCGGCTCAAATGGGGTTTAACGAAGGATATAATATAAGTCATGGTGGCTTCAATCAGGCTCAGGGTACAAACAACATGCCTCGGTGTGTAACTCATAGCAATCAATCAATTATCAGAACAAAAGCAATTTCTAGAGAATTAGCTAAGTCGTGGACTCGCTCATGACAAGAACATTTTCTGTGTGTGGGCTCAATTTCTCACGGCTTGGCCGGATTATCGAGTGGTCAATGTTAGAGAATTTCCTTGACTTTTGTTGGCATCGAATATGCAAGTAAACTATCAGGGAATCGTATGATGCTAACCGAAGTGATTTAATAACGTACAAACAAAAACTGTTTCAGCAGTGCACAAGTTTTCAAACAGACAAAAATATTCAACCAGGACAAAATAAAATTCAAGTTTTAAGGGAAGCGATACCAACCAGTAGTGACATCATCAATAATGGGACGACCCGCCCGGGTCTCGCTGGGACGATCCTCCTGCATCACGGTCCCCAAAGTGCAGATCTTCTTCAGTGAAGAACTGTTGCTGCTGATGTTGGGCATAGAGATGGTCCCAATCTTCTAACTCCCCCATATGACGTGCATTGAGCTGTGCGGCCTCAACCCCTTGGTAAGCAACCAATCGTGCCCGTGTCTGATATCGCGGGAATACGGGAGGTGGCTGGAAAGCTGCTTGTCGTGCCCTGGCTGCCTGATACAGTGTCGACTCCTCATTATAAAACACATGTGGCACATTGCAGGAATTGGCAATTGCTAACTGAGTCATGAGTGCTGCAATCTCGTCTTCGGAGTGAGGGTGAGAATGCCGCTCTTGTGATTGTTGCTGGTCTGGATGCTCCCCTCGCTCATACCGGTCTATTTCCTCCATCTCGGCATCTTCTTCCCGTTCATTAACCCCTGCCGGGCCACCTGCTCTGGCATACCCTCGAAACTGCCCAACCGTAAGGGCTTTGACGGAATATATTCTGATATCACTCTGATACTCCGGCACCTCCTTGGCCTTGCATAATGCTGTAATCAGATTGCAGTGCCCTAAAGTGAAAGTTGGTTCTTGGTTGGTGGCTATTCGTTCCAAACTGGACCAGAGGGTATTTCCGAGGTCAAAATCTGTATGATCCACAATCATTCTCACAGCTAATGCATTATCAATTTGGATTTCTGAGGAGTTGGCACAACAATAAACTGACTTCACAAAAAACTCGGCCCAAGCTCGAGCAACTGGCAGGAATCTTTGCAAATGAACTTTGGTGGGATTGGTGGGGGTTTTGCACTTTAACCAGTCGGTGCCTGGAAAACACACCGCATCCTTAATGGCACTCTTCGCTTCAATCCTTCTTCCAGCATGGATGATAGCGGCTAACTCCGCCCGTGCTATAACCAGGGGACATGATCGGTGACTTCTAGTACCCAGAAATGCATTCAGTCCCCTCGGTGACCAATCAATCTCGATACCCCGAACAAGTGTCCGGTATGAGTGAGTTCCGTCTTCCGCATACCCAGCAAATGCATTTGCAAAAAATTTCTTTGCAAGGGTTGCGTTTCCCGGTTTCTTCGAATCCTTCAATAGTAACTCATTGAACCGTTCCCACATCCTCCTGCTTAACTCGGCATAAATCTCGGGCACTGCCCCCAATAATTCAACAGAAAAGCCTTTTTCTTGCACAAAATTAAAAGCAGTGATTTGTGCATACCGTCGTGACGCATTCTATGAGATGAACCGTGCATCAATGAAGTCCAGGGGCACTGGTTGTGCTGGTTCTGAGGTGCCTCCCGGTCCACTCCTTGGACTTGCCCGAGTTTTCTTGGGTGGTTTCTCCGCTTGAGTTGTTGAAGACTTCTTCTTCCCCTTTCCGGCTTGAGTGTTCATGGTGTATTTGTGGAGAGGTGGATGGAAATTTCGTGGGTTGTGGAAGAGGTTGATGGGTGGTTATGGAGGATTTGGGTGATTTTATGAAGTTGGGTATGGAGGAATTGGGTGGTTTTGTGATGAAGGGGATGAAGGATAAGATTTGTAGGGTTGAATTGGGGCTTAAGGAGGGTTGTTAATGGATGATTGGGTGTCGGAGAGTGAAATTTTTGGTGGAGAAGGTGAGATGGCCGCGGCTAGGGTTGAGGTTTTGGAGAAGAAGAAGCAAAATTCGTGACAAAGGGGATATAAAATCCCGTGCTGGCGCCGCGCGCCAGATATGCCGCGCCGCGCGCCAAACTCCAAAACCCCCCATGTAATTTTTTTTCGTTGGCGCCGCGCGCCGAACTTACGGCGCTGCGCGCCAAATTCCAGAGGCTCCCTCTCTCATTTTTTTTTTTTTTTTCTTTTTTTTTTTTTTTTTTGTACCTGCAACATAAATGTTAGTAACTAAAAACCTTGGGTTGCCTCCCAAGCAGCGCTTGTTTTGACGTCATGAGCTTGACGGTCCATAACCTATAAGGTTATGCGCTTGTTTAACGTCCCGAGGCTTGACGCTCCATGACCTCACGGATCATGAAATAGCAGTGCCACCCTGTGGCGATCGAACTCTCCTCCTTTGTAGATCTTCACTCTTTGCCCGTTGACCTTAAATGAATCACCTTCCTCTCCCGGTTTAAAAATTTCCACTGCCCCATGTGGAAAGACTTCCTTAATGACAAATGGCCCCGACCACCGAGACTTAAGTTTACCTGGAAATAATTTCAAGCGGGAATTGAACAACAAAACTTGTTGCCCTTTGTGGAACTCTTTCCGTACCAGACCTTTGTCGTGGTACTTCTTTGTTCGCACCTTGAAAATCACCGCGTTCTCATAAGCTTGGAGCCTCCACTCTTCAAGTTCATTTAGTTTGAGTAACCTTTTTTCACCTGCCAAACCTGCATCAAAATTTAGAAATTTAACAGCCCAATATGCTTTATGTTCTAACTCTACCGGTAAGTGGCACGCCTTGCCATAAACTAATTGGTACGGTGAGAACCCCAAGTGCGTCTTGAAGGCGGTTCTATATGCCCAGAGGGTGTCATTCAATTTCAACGACCAGTCTTTCCTCGAAGTCGAAACCGTCTTCTCAAGAATTTGCTTTAATTGTCAGTTGGATACTTCAACTTGTCCGCTGGTTTGTGGATGGTAAGGGGTGGCCACCTTGTGTTTCACATTGTACTTAACCAGCAAAGTTTCTAAGTATTTATTGCAAAAGTGTTTCCCTCCATCACTGATGAGAACTCTGGGCACCCCAAACCTAGTGAAGATGTTATTCTTTAGAAATTTTACCACTGTGTGGGCATCATTAGCCTGACAGGCGATAGCTTCAACCCACTTTGTCACATAGTCAACACATACTAGAATGTGGAGATTTGACTTTGAGGACGGGAACGGTCCCATGAAATCAATCCCCCAACAATCAAATGGCTCCACTTCGAGCATGCTATCCAGGGGCATCTCGTCTCTCTTCGACACATTCCCTGTCTTTTGGCAATTATCACATCGTTGGACGAACTCAACGCAATCTTTAAACAATGTAGGCCAAAAGAAACCGCTTTGAAGTACCTTTGCGGCAGTCCTCGGTCCACTGTGGTGTCCTCCATAAGGCGAACTATGGCAATGCCACATTATACTCTGCGCCTCATTGTCATCCACACATCGACGAATCAGACCATCTTGTCCAACCTTGAAGAGATATGGATCATCCCAAAAATAGAAGTTTGCATCGCGGAAAAACTTCTTCTTTTGTTGATATGAGTACTCCTCCGGTATCTCATTGGCCGCCTTGAAATTAGCCATGTCGGCAAACCAAGGACGTTGAGAAACCATCATCAGTTTTTCATCTGGGAATTCCTCATTAATGCACTTCTCTTTCTTGGTCACCATAGGATTCTCCAACCGAGACAAATGGTCCGCTACTACATTCTCAACACCTTTCTTGTCCTTAATCTCCAAATCAAATTCTTGCAAGAGTAGTACCCACCTCAAAAGTCGAGGCTTGGAATCGCTTTTGGTAAGGAGATACTTAAGTGCTGAGTGATCTGAAAAAACAGTAACTTTGGAACCGATTAGGTAAGGGCGAAATTTCTCCAAAGCAAATACTATGGCAAGCAATTCTTTTTCAGTTGTAGTGTAATTCACTTGGTTTTCATTCAAAACTTTGCTTGCATAGTAGATGGCATGGAAAAACTTCGCATGGCGTTGGCCAAGCACCGCTCCAACCGCATAATCGCTTGCATCACACATTAATTCAAACGGGAGTTCCCAATTTGGTGCAACAATTATGGGCGCGGTGACCAACTTTTCTTTAATAACAACAAAAGCATTCAAACAGTCATTATCAAAATTAAATTCATTTTCTTTGACCAAGAGGTTACTTAAGGGTTTTGCTATCTTGGAGAAGTCTTTGATGAAACGCCGATAGAAACCGGCATGCCCCAAGAAACTTCGCACTCCCTTTACATTCACCGGAGGGGGCAAATCCTTAATAACCTCTATCTTTGCTTGGTCCACTTGAATGCCTTTTGAAGAGATTTTGTGTCCAAGCACAATTCCTTCTTTAACCATAAAATGACATTTTTCCCAATTCAAAACCAAATTGGTACTTATGCATCGCTTCAATACGGCATTCAAGTTAGCTAAGCAGTGATCAAAAGACTTACCAAAAACAGAGAAGTCGTCCATAAACACCTCCATGGTGTCCTCCATCATATCCGCAAATAAGGACAACATACACCGCTCAAACGTAGTCGGTGCATTGCATAGTCCAAAAGGCATCCTTCGGTAAGCGAATACCCCAAAAGGGCATGTGAACGCTGTCTTCTCTTGATCGGCCGGGTCCACCACAATTTGGTTGTATCCGGAATAGCCATCTAGAAAGCAATAATAGGCCTGCCCAGCAAGCCGCTCGAGCATTTGATCCATGAACGGAAGAGGAAAGTGATCCTTCCTCGTTGCGGAATTTAACCGTCGGTAGTCGATGCACATTCTCCAGCCAGTGACAGTGCGAGTTGGAATTAATTCATTCTTGTCATTCCTCACAACCGTCATACCACCTTTCTTTGGAACAACATGGACAGGACTCACCCATTCACTATCCGAGATTGGATAAATCATACCTGCTTCGAGGAGTTTCAGCACTTCTTTCTTTACCACTTCCTTCATAGTTGGATTGAGTCTTCTTTGTGGTTGTACCACGGGTTTGTATTCATCTTCCATATGGATTTTGTGCATGCAAAATGCGGGGCTAATCCTTTTCAAGTCGGCTATGCTCCACCCCATGGCTTCTTTATTTTCTCGCAAAACTCTCACTAATTTCTCCGTTTCGAGTGTATTCAACTCGCTGCTGATGATGGCTGGACGTGAAGAATCTTCGCCTAAGAAGACATATTTGAGGTGAGCTGGAAGTGCCTTCAACTCGGGAGTTGTGGTCTTGGATTCTTCTTTTAAACTTTCCGTTTCTTTTTGAACAACCACGTTTTCCACTTCAGCCGGTGTTTCTTCTACCTTGCATGCTTCGAGATTACGAAGGCATATTTCGATCTCACGCTCCCATTCCTCTTCTAGATCATCGATAGAATTCACGATGACTCTTTCTAATGGAGGTGATGGTGTTTCTTCAGTTAGAACATCGTCAACCACCTCCTCAATCACATCAATCTGGAAGCATTGTGGCTCATCATCATGGTGTTTCATTGCTTGAAACACATTAAACATGACTTCCTCACCGTGTGTTCTTAGCATGAGCTCTCCCATCTCTACATCGATTAGAGCTCTTCCGGTAGCCAGGAATGGTCTTCCCAGCAACAATGGTTCTACCTCGGCATCATCTTCCATGTCAAGGATCACAAAATCAGCCGGAAATACAAATTCAGCTACACGTACAAAGACATCATGAAGGATCCCGTATGGATGCACAATAGATCGATCAGCCAAGGACAGTTGCATCTTGGTGGGTTTTGCCACAGCACCCGGTATCTTCTTCATCATTGACAAGGGCATCAAGTTGATGCTAGCTCCCAAGTCACATAACGCTCTACCAACAACAATGTTACCAATAGAACATGGAATAGTGAAACTTCCGGGGTCCTTTTTCTTTTGGGGAAGCTTCTTTTGAATTATAGCACTGCATTCTTCGGTCATATCCACTGTGTCATCATCCAGAGGTTTTCTTTTCTTCGTCAAGAGCTCTTTCATGAATTTGGCATAGACAGGCATTTGTTCCAATGCTTCTGCAAACGGTATGTTCATTTGGAGGCTGTGAAGCATCTTCATAAACTTCTTGAACTGTTGGTGATCTTTCGCCTTTGTCTTCTTCTTGCGCGGAAAGGGTACTTTGGCATGATAGGAAGTTTCTTTCTCCTTAGGAATTTCCTTCTCTTCCACCCCCTTACCTTTCTCCTGTGCAAATAGTTTATCAGCACTCTTGTTTTCAATTTTTTTCTCCCTCTGATTTTCAACTAATGCATCCCTCTCATCCTCAGTTTCAGAAATGATCTCCCACTCTTTGTCAACATCTCCCTCATTCTTATTGCCTTCTTCCTTCTTGGCCTCTTTTTTTTCTTTCACTCCCTCATCACTAGATTCATGGGTTTGCCGATGCACGACTTCTGGTGAAGGAATTACTCTACTTCTCAGGTTAATCGCCTTACAACTTTCATTCCTTGGATTGTCTTTTGTGGATCCTTCAAAACCATTATTTTGAGTGGCTGAGAACTGTCTTGACAATTGGCCAATTTGGGTTTCCAAGGTCTTGATTGAAGCTTCATGATTCTTGTTGGCAACATCTTGGTCGGCTTTCATCTGCTTTTGGCTGATTTTCATTTCTTCAAAATTCCCTTGTGTGGCCTTGATAAATTGTGCAAGAACGTCCTCTAGCTGAGAGGGTTTTCTGGTTTGAGAGTTTTGAGAAGAAGCTTGTGGTTGGGACTGATTCTGATTCCCTCCCCAACCGAAATTCGGATGTTCTCTCCAACCTTTGTTATAAGTGTTCGAGTACGGGTTGTTGTTGGGGTCAGTTTTCTTAAAATTTCCCAGATACATAGCTTCCTCGGAGCCTGCAGGAAAACATTCACCATTAGCATGCCCTTGACCACAGAAGTTGCACTTCACATCTTGAACTGCCTTGGCTTGCATTGGAGGAGCAGGGGTAGTGGTGAAGTGTTTAAACATGGCTGCCATCTGATTGTTCAACAACTGTGATTGCGCTAGGATAGCGGTCTGAGTATCAAGCTCCAGCATGCCAGCCTTTTTCTTTGCTCCCCTATCATTCTGAACTCTGTATTCATTCTGAGCCATAGCCTCCACTAACTCCCTTGCTTCGCTTTCATCTTTATTTTTCAATGAACCACCAGCTGATGCGTCCAACAACATTCTAGTCTGAGCTCTCAATCCTTGAGTAAAGTGTTGCATCTGGGCATGGTTGTCTAACCCATGGTTTGGGCACTTCTTCAAACCAAGCTTGAATCTCTCCCATGCATCATACAATGATTCCGAGTCCCCTTGCTCGAAGTTGGTGATCTCATTCCTCCTTTCTAAGAACTTATGGATTGGGAAATATCGCTCACGAAACTTCAACTCGAGCTCATCCCAAGAAGCAATAGTGTTGGGTGGCAGTGTATCGATCCAATCTTTTGCCCTGCCAGTCAAGGATAGTGGAAACAACCTCAACTTCTTGTTTGAGTCGGATACCCCAGCTGGGTCAGTGTAGCCACATGCTTCATAGAATCGGGCTAGATGGATGTTTGGGCATTCAGATTCGCTCCCAGAAAACTGGTTCTCCTTAAGAGCACTGAGCACCGTATTCTTTATGTCGAAGGAGACGGGATTCACTGGTTGAAAACCTAGATTAGGATTATGGCCACCAGTTGCTTGGCCGTAGTCACCCAATGTCCTTCGCGGTGGTGGATCAACTCCAGCCATGTTTTCGGTTTCGTCGTTCGAAGTATTTGAACTAGGAACTTCCTCTTCAAGTATCTCTTCCGTATCAATTGTTAACAGGGTAGCCTGGTGTGCCAACCGAACTGCTTTCCGGTTTGCTTTAGCTGTTTTCTCGATTTCCGGATCAAAGATAAGTTCTCGGACTACCTTCTTCCTACCTTGCATAAACAATCAGAAATACCTTTAGAAGCAACTGCACTACAAGAGGATAAAACAAACAAAAAAAAAGAAATTTAGAATTTGTAGATATCTATATATTTTTTTCGATATATAAAAAAAAAGAAACAAACTAAAAAAAAAACAAACTAAATATGGTTCAATCGGATTGTCAATTAAATCAACAATCCCCGGCAACGGCGCCAAAAACTTGATGAATAATTTAGCAAGTGTACTAAACTCGTCGCAAGTAATAAAATTTATAAGATTCGTATCCACAGGGATTGTGATAAATCAACAATTGCAGTTTGAAAACATATTTAGATCAATTGACATTAATATAAAAGGGGGGATTTTTCTAGGGTTTGTTGGAGAAAATACTTTGAAAATTAGGGTTTGACTTTTAGAAGGAGAAGTGATTGGACCTTTTGGTTCATCTAATCCTAATTCATCTCGGTGATTCCATGTTTATCAACGAACTACAAATTTAGTTTCATGATCGATTAAATTAAATAACTATGCCCAATGTCTTGGTAACATAGTCCTCTCCCTTGATCATAAATCCCAAATCTCTAAGGTGATTTATTATCAAGTGAGGAATTCGCGCTTTAATCTTTGATCTCAATTAGTAAACCAAAATCTCTTAAGTGAAAACCAATTTTACAATAATTCCTAGATCAATAATTTATTCCTATCCTCATAGTAAAACAAATTATAAACATGAATCACACAAGTCGTCACATATGTAAAGCATTAAGCACAAGGAAAGATTGATGAAACTAACTTCGTAATTAATTAATAAACATAAAAGAAATCACATGGTTCGAGATAATTCGGGATTAGAATCCCCTAAGGCCAATCATAAGGATTTAGCCGGACATAGCTAAAAACAAATTAACAAGAATAAAAGTGAAAGAAAGCATTACAAAGAGCTCTGAGTGTCTTCCAAAAGTCGTCTATTTCTCGCCGTCAAAATTCTGTGTGTTTTTGATTCAGAAAATCAAATATATAGAGCTAGGTCACGTTCTGGCGCCGCGCGCCAAACTTCCGGCGCCGCGCGCCATTTGACAGAATACCTCTCTGGTAAGTGCTTTTTCTTCACATTCTTGTTCCTTTCACTAGTCTTGTACCTGATGTAATTTCTACTAACTATTGCATAAAAACATAGTAAAAACATCCTAAACTGCGTCAACAAGTCTTGTAATTAGAGTAAAAACACACTACTCATGTAGAGTTATCAGATCCCTTGTCAGAATATTTGTTGGCTGCCTAGCATTATGTTCAACATCTTCTTCAGGAGCATTTTTCTTGTCATATTCCAACACAGAATCACTTTTGGCCTCAAGGAGGGTGCCAACACCAACAGTAGGAGGATCAAAACAACTAGGACCAGTTTTCCCCAATTTTTCAATACAACTAAGCTTTGCTAATCCTAGGGTTTCAGAATCTTTAACAGTTTCTGCATTAGGATTCTCTACCTTCTTGACATTATCATCTTCCTTAGAATTTGTTAAGCACATCAGGTAAGAACTCCACAAATCGTCCTCTATCAAACACTTTCTCATCACTAGAAACATCCTTCTTATCACCAACAGACACAAAATTCTTACTAATTTTTCAGATGTTTTAACACTACCCATAATAGCGTGCATTACCAAATGGAGGTAAAAGACAGTAGCAGTCGCACGCAACACTAGCAATAATTGCTATAATTCTTCAAATAAGCAAATACCAAGTTTGCCCCTTAATCTTTCAACTTGAACTATATCTAGTTCTTCTTGCATAATATTAGTCCAACATTCGTCTGTCAGTGTTTCCTTTACATTATTTGGTTCAATCTTTGACACAAAACAAGAACTTGAAACAACATCATTCATCCTTCTAGTAGTAATTCCTTGATTAAGATTACCAATGATAAGTTCTTGAGGGTGATTCTTATGAACTCTGATGGAAGGACCTTTCTTTGGTGGATCATTGGTAGGATCAGTACTGGTAGGATCAGGCTTAGAGCTTTCTATACTGTTTTCAACTTCTTCTACTATATCAGGTTCATCAGACTGTATGTTAGATGCTATAGCATCATCTGCCACATCTGTCGATCTTTCTTCTGCTGAATCATCTACTACCACATTACTTGATTCCATTATGACCTTAGTCCTGGAGTTGTATACCCTGTAAGCTCTACTGTTGGTGGAGTAACCCAAAAATATCCCTTCATCACTTTTAGGATCCAACTTCTTTCTATGTTCTCTGTCTGCTAAGATATAGCATTTGCTTCCAAAAACATGGAAATACTTAACCGTAGGTTTTTTGTTCTTCCATAATTCATACAAGGCACTAGTCGTTCCTGACCTTAAAGTTACTCTATTATGAATATAACAGGTTGTATTCATCGTTTCTGCCCAAAAGGAATGTGGAAGTTTCTTAGCATGCAACATTACCCTTGCTGACTCTTGTAAACTTCTGTTCTTCCTTTCAACCACTCCATTTTGTTGAGGTGTAATAGGAGATGAGAACTCATGCTTCATTCCTTCGGATGCACAAAACTCAGAGAACCTGGAATTCTCAAATTCTTTTCCGTGATCACTTCTTATTCTCAAGATTACCTCATTCTTTTCCCTTTGAAGTTTATCACATAGGTCTTTAAAGACATCAAACGTATCTGATTTTTCCCTAATAAAATTTACCCAAGTGTATCTAGAGAAATCATCAACAACCACGTAGGCATACCTTTTTCCTCCCAAGCTAATAACATGCATAGGTCCCATTAAATCCATGTGAAGATGTTCAAGAACTCTTGTCGTGGTCAGATGTTGTAGCTCCTGGTGTGACGTCTTGGTTTGTTTTCCAATTTGACACTCACCACAGATGTTACCTTCTGCAATTTTAAGCTTAGGTAGTCCTCTAAAAGCTTCCTCAGATATTGCCTTTTTCATGCTCCTCAGATTTAGATGTCCTAACTTTTGGTGCCAAAGTGTTACTTCATCTTCTTTTGCTATGAGACATGTTGACAAATTTGCTTCCTCTTGAGATACCCACAAGTAGAAATTGTCTTTGGACCTCACACCTTTCATGAGTAATTCATCACTCTCACTTGTGACAAGGCACTCAGTTTTGGTGAACTTTACCTTCAAACCTTGGTCACACAATTGACTAATGCTAATCAAATTAGTAGTTAATCCCTTTACAAGTAACACATTCTCAAGTTTAGGTAAGCTTTTGTTGATCAGCTTTCCTACACCAATGATCTCCCCTTTGACTCCATCTCCAAAAGTCACATAGCTATTTGAATATGATTTGATATCAACAAGAAGTCTATCATCTCCAGTCATATGTCTCGAACACCCACTTGTCAAAATACCAGTCTTCTTTTGAAGAGGCTCTAAAAGAAGTGTGAGCAATCAAACCTGTAACCTGATTTACAGTTAGGTCTTCATCAACTTTGGATTTTATAGTTTCGTTCTCACTTTTGAGTTTCCATTCTTGTTGAATCACAGGTTTTGGCTCATTTTGTTGCTTCTCCTGAGGGTACCCATACAGCTTGTAGCAAAAAGGCCTTATGTGTCCTTTTCTACCACAGTAGTGACATCTCCAAGGACGATGTTTCTTATAGTAGGAGCAAGGAAGTCTCTTTGTCTTGTGTGACTTAGAGCAGGAAGTCTTGAGCTTGTGTGCTTGAGCAAGGAAGTCTCTGATCTTGTATGATCAGAGCAAGGAAGTCTCTGATCTTGTGTGATCAGAGCAAGGAAGTCTCTCTGTCTTGTGTGACTAAGAGCGGGAAGTCTTGAGCTTGTGTGCTTGAGCAACTATTGTAATCCTTGTGATTATAGTGAACTCTCTTGGAAACAAGGGGACTGGAGTACTCTCAATTTGTGAGGGGAACCAGTATAAATTGTTGTGTGTTCTTCTCTCTCTCACTCTCTCATTTACTCCTTCATCATTCATAACGCCATAAGTTAATTGTGTGAACAATCCGCTGTGCTTTAAAGACTCTGAAAAGATTTAAATATCTTGGAAAGTTTTTAAATATCCAAAACACAATTCAACCCCCCCCCCCCCTTCTTGTGTTTTCTCCACGCACCTTCACCTTTCTCGACATGTTAGCCCCTGTGACTTCTTTAGGATGAGTATACATAAGATCAGGATTATAAGTCTTGTGTTTGTTGACATTTCCATAGCTGATTCCAGTGAACCTTGGTCTCCTTTTGCGGTGTTCCAAGATTTCATCAAGTTTCTCATCCCCAGTTTTGTTAAGCATCTCAGAATAGTTTCTTAACCGTCCCACATTAACATTCAACAGATCAATTTCTTTGTTTGCTTCATCAAGATCAGAGGTCATATGGTTTACCTTAATTTGAAGTTCTTCAATCCTTGACATGTTTTTAGCTTGGTCTGCTTTAAGTTGAGATTTAGTCTTCTTTAATTTTTCAATTTCTCTACACTTATTAGCTGTGACTAAGCACAACTCTTTGTATGTTGTTGCTAGTTCTTCAAAGGTGAGTTCTTCATCACAAGATTCTGTGTCAGATTCTACTATTCCAGTTAGAACTCTAACATGTTTTGCAGCTTCAAATTCTTTTTCTCCTTCAGATTCTTCTTCATCAGACCATGAAGCAACTGAACTCTTCTTTTGGTTTCTCAGATATGTGCCACATTTTGTTCTTATGTGACCGTACCCTTCACATTCATGACATTGGATTCCCTTGTTTACAGTAGGCTTTTCATCACCCTTTGATTTTTTTTCTGGGCATCAATGTTGCGCATGATGTCAGAAGCATTATTCTTAGCACTTTTCCAGGAGTTTTTGTCCGCCTTTCTTAGTACCTTATTAAACTGTCTTCCAAGCATGGCTATAGCTTCAGAGAAGCTCCCACCTGAATCATGTTCATCTTCCTCAGCAGCATTGGATACAAGAGCAATGCTTTTGTTTTTTCTTTCTATTCTTTCATTGACAGATGATTCATAAGTTTGTAGTGATCCTATTAATTCATCAACTCTCATAGTTGAGATATCTTGTGCCTCCTCCATAGCTATTACTTTCATATCAAATTTCTTGGTGAGAGACCTAAGAATTTTTCTTACAATTTTTTCATCACTCATTTTTTCTCCTAAGTCATCAAATGAGCTGGCAAAATCTATAACATTCATATAAAAGTCATGAACACTTTCATCCTCTTTCATTTTAAGATTTTCAAATTTTCTAGTTAGAATTTGTAGTCTAGAAATTTTTACCTTAGCAGTTCCTTCTTGAGTGGTTTTCAAGATATCCCAAGCTTCCTTAGCAACTTTACACCTTTTGATTAATCTGAACATATTTTTGTCCACTCCATTAAATAAGATATTCAGAGCTTTTGAATTTCCAACAGCTAGTGTATCTTCGGCGGTAGTCCAGTCTTCTTCTGGCTTTAGCTCATCAGTGTCTGCTCCACTAGCATCATTTACCTCTGGATATTCCCAGCCCTTTAATAAAGCCTTCCAAGCTTTCATATCAATAGATTTTATGAATGCTTCCATGCGTGATTTCCAAAAGTCGTAGTTTGAGTCATCTAGAAGTGGTGGCCTAGATATATATCCTCATTCTTTGTCCATAGTGATCGATACTACCTGGAGCTCACCCAATGCAGGTTAGGGTGCCTGCTCTGATGCCGATTGAAATTCTGGCACACAGTAGAAAGATGTTGCGTAAGACGCTACAGCAACCTGTGAAGCAATATATCACGCTGAAACAATAAAGTGCAAATAAATAAATAACACAAAGGTTTGTTAACCCAGTTCGGAGCAACTCTCCTACTCTGGGGGATACCAATCCAGGAGGAATCCACTATAGTAATGCTACTTCAAAGTTTCTTAGCAAACACCCCGTTTACAATTTCTCGCCTAGCCACTACCCGTGCTATACTCTACCTAGAAACTCCTAGATATGGACGCCCCGTCTCACTCCTTACGTTTACAATAACCAATATGTTACTCACTGTAACAGAAACTTTGAATCACTTAAACAAACCTACCTCCGTGCTTAAAAGCTTTGGAGCAAGTTCACACAACCTATTCTCCGTGCTTAAAAGCTTAAGAGAATTAAACAATACAACTCGATAAACCCAGTTCTAAACTTGCATCAAGATGACACAAGGAAGGCTCACAAATCACAAGAAACAAAACACCTAAACCCTAAAACTCACGCTTTAGTGAACACACGGTTTAGAAAAAATACACACTACAATAAGCTTGGGTCTTCATGTATTTATAGCCTTGAATTGTCTTGATGTCCAAGCTAGGTCTTCAAGTAAACACAACTGCAATAATCTCGGCCAACCCTAGATTATTTTAAAAAATAAAACTTGAAGATTTGAAAAAATAATTCTTCCAAAAAAGATTTAGTTAAAAACAAAAATATATAGATATATTTTTGTGATAAATATTTGAAGCAATATTTCTTTGCTTAAGGAACAAGGCGCGCAAGCATGTTTAGCACATGTGTTGTAATTTTTCCGAATCAAATCTTTCCAAAAGATATTGCATATAAATTCTGGGCGCGCGCGTGCTTTAGTCCTGACGTAGCGATGCTGCACAACATGCTCTAAAGCATCTCGTCCAGCATGTTGGCTAATAGTTAGTTTTTGCAAAATTGTAGCCAACTTAAAAAACCCAACAATTTTGATATCCAATTTTTTTTCAATAAAATAATGAAATACCTAAAATACGATTTTAAAAATAACTATTCAAATCAAATTTTCATTTTGAAACTTTTATAAAAAAATTCTTTATAAATTTTTTTTTGCACAAAATTATATTATATTAAAAATCTATAACAAACTGGCCCATAAGCCTCAAAATAATCTCATAATCACTTACTCATAGTTGACTCCGGTTAGAGAATTAGGTTTCTTCATCTCTCAAAATCACCTCTCATTTTTCACACTTCGACAGAATAGTTCTTCACCGTCATCGATGAATCTTCATCGTCGCCCATTTCCATCGTTGATTTCCGTGGCCGATCTTCACCGTCAGCAATCTTCACTTCACGGATCTTTGTTTCTTCGAGAAACACTTTCACGAAACCTAATCCTGTCTCTATCATCGTGATTTCATTCAGTTTCTTCGCAGCTTCGCACTTCCAGGTTTATCTATCACTAACCTTCTGCTTCACGTATTGTTTATGTGTTGATTCTTCTGATTTGCGATTATCAATTTGTTCAATTTGTGATTCATCAACTTGTGATTCATCAATTTCTTCCGATTTGTGATTCTTTTGATTCGTGTATTGTTCCTGCTTTGTTCTTATGATTATCGATTATAGCATTAATCTGATGTGATGTGTTCATTGTTAATTTGTTAATAATGAATTAAGTTTGTGACTCTGCTTGTGAGATTTTATTTAATTTTTGTTTGTGTTTTGATCGTTTTTCGTTGGCGAAATCGGTCATCTTCACTCTTGGTCACCGAGAATCAGTATCGTTCATCTTCTTCACTGAAAAGGTTCGTCTTAGCTCTTCCATCAGTTAGTTCGTTACAAGAACAAAATATAGGAAATATGCATGATAGTAATCAATCACATATATGCTATATATCCTAGTTTATTCGGCAACAATGTGAAAATTGAAAGTCAGGAGTGTATGTGGTTGTTTATATTACGCTGTTGGCCTTGCTTAATTGATTGGTGTAGTGAAATAGCTGAAGGAATGAAGGTACACTAATACACTGTTACATAATTGATTGGTAGTAGTTAGGAATTGACTCATTTATGGTTACATAATCTCATCATCGCTTCCTCGATCTCTCATCATCATCGCTACCTCACATAATCTCATATTAGGTTTCTCTCGCATCTGAATCAATTTCTCATCGCTGACTCGAGAGAGAATTAGGTTTTCGTATTGGAAGAAGAAGCTTATGATTATAGCAACATTTGTGGGTAGATTGGAGAATGATAATTTTTTTTGTAGCAGCTACAATTGTGGCAAGCTACTTATGTTTCACATTGTGTTGGAGAGGTATCGTGATTATGTTCTATCCATGGTTTTAAAACCATGATTCTTTAAGTAACATTATAACGAGTGCAAATAACAAATTATTTGTTAATAAGCATAAAAGTAATTCTTTTGAAATATTGATTGGTGAAAATAAGAAACTTGTTAATAGAAACCTTAGAGTATAGTTTCGATGTTTGTTTAACTTAGTGTGGCTTTCATTGTAAGCTGCTACAGAGTTCACTACTGCACACAACCAGGCTCAATATTAATGAATTATTCATGAATGATATAGGTTATTCAGAACTTGGATATGGTTTAAGTGGGGCTGGTTGTGGAGAAGGCAAGTACTCTTACTTCTAAACAATACTTTTTACTTTGCCATCATGACTGAAGACATTTTAGTTATGAGCATTTATGAACTTTGATTTTACTTTTTTTTTTTGATAGAACTGTGATTTTACTCTTTACTTCTTTACTTCTTCTAAACCAGTTTATGTAATGTTTATGAACATATATGAACTCTGATTTTTATGGGTTTTTGATGAGTCATTTTGTGGTATAAGAGCAGGGACTTCTGCATATTATACATATAAATACCCTAGGAAAATTTGTGTCAATGGATTATTTAAAATCTTGCTGTTTTTATTTGTTTTGTTTTGGCTTATACAACTCTTTCATGATATGCTTACATATTATTTTTGTTTTGAATTTGGTTGTATGATGTTGATGCTTGCAGCAATTAAATTGAGTAATGGAGCAATTGAAGGCACTGAGATTGAGTTCATTAATTTTAACACAAGTACCATTTTCATGCACTTCTATAGTTATTTAGATTGTTTTTTATTTAAATTGATCCCTTGAAATTTTATTTTTGTGTTGATGGATTTATTTGGTCTTGATTCTTGGTCTTGATGCTTGGATGTCAAATGGGATCTCTGATATGTTCATGGTTTGTGTGTGCAGATTCTGCTGGTATGTTTGGGTTGTGAGTTAAGTTTGAGTTTGGGTTATGTGATAAGTTTGAGTCCATGTGATCTATTGCTCATTTTTGTGTGCAGATTCTGCTGTTTTGGGGGATGCAAATAGTTAAGTTTGAGTCCATCTCATCTATTGCAAATAATTCGAGTCCATGTCATCTATTACTAATCTTAGTTTGGTATTGAGGATGATTATTAACTGCATGTATGTATATAATTATGCAGATGCCACTCACATATAGCACAAACTTATAATTATTCCGATAACATCATCTCGACGATGGTCGCTCGCTCTCATATTGTCAAGAGATCTTCATGAGAAATTTAGAAAGTGAACTAAATTCGTCGTTAAGTAATAAAATAAATTCGTCTCCACAGGGACTGTTAATCTCGACAAAACAATTAATTCTACTTTACGATTTGTAATTAAAATGCAGGGGGTTTTCAGATTCTGCTACCCAATCCATGCTACGGTAGGTCACAACAATTTGGTAGCTAACTCTGTTTTACTAGAGATTAGCTACGAATTAGCTAAGAATACCGTCCTAGCTAACACCAGATTTTCTTGTAGTCGACTGTAGGTATAGCCGTGGGTATAGCACCAACGTCTTTTCAAACAGTAGGAAAACCATTACTATAGGCTATTGTGACGGTAAATATCTGTTGGTACAGGAAATTAAAGGTGACGGTTGTACACTACCATTGGAATAGGTTTTTTGGGATATAGCAACAGATTTGTGCCCTTTACCTACGACATTTTGCTGTCACTATAAGTCAATTTTCTTGTAGTGTAGCAAGAGCATTAAGTGCATACTCCTTAGTTTGAGTGAAGAATCTAAGGGTTACAAGCTATATGATCCTGTCAGCAAAAGTGTAACATCCCAAATTTTGATAAATAATTAACATAATAAAACTTTGTTTCTTTAAAAAGTGTGGCTATTTTTTTTCCTCTTTTCTAAAGGATAATAATTATTCAAGCTTCTAAATAATAACTCTATGATGAGAAAATGCTTCAAGTGTAATTTTACAAATCGATAAAAACCCATTTTATTTCCCGCGCGCGTACAAACAACATAAATCAACTTCACACATTATCTTTAGTACCTACAACAATAATAATGTAAGGGTCAATTTCCTTATCCAAATTGATTCTGACGCAGAGAAAAATGCCATAAAAAAAATAGTATAAAAGCTTCTCAATCAAAAAGAATAAAAAGTTATTAAATTATATATATATATATTATTTTTAACTAGACACCTTTGGACCATTCTTTTTCCATAACCGAGTTCATAAAATATTAAGGCACAAAAACAATGCAAAAATGCATGCTCCTAAAACTAAATGATCCGGATATAGTCACCCATACCAATGGGGAAAAACACGTACCTCCTTACACACACAGCTGGAGTACCACAAAATAAGATAATCACGTACCCCCTTACGCACAGAGCTGGAGTACCACAGATATAAAATAATCATGTACCCTCTTACGCACACAGCTGGAGTACCACAAAAATGCCATGCCATGCCATGATAATGCCAATATCATACAAATTCCAATCACAAAGACAACACAAAGAGGTCAAATAATTTCATCACAATCATGACAAACCACAATACTTATAAAAAGTCATTTTCTTTCTTTTTCAAACTCATTAAGGTCCACACTTTATTTATCAAACTTCCCATTCACATACAAATTAAAACTTTCATCACCTTTTTATTTTTAGTCCACATCATATACTCATACATAAAATAATTAGAAAAATTCCAACTTTACGTCATTAAATTATATTTTACCTTCTTATCTTTCTAAATGACAAGAGTTTATACCACATTTCCATAACATTAATCCCATGAGTATGAGTATATGGGGAAAAAGCCCTTACCTTAGACGCTTTCCTTTCAAGCACAATAATAGCTTAAATTCGCAGCTACCGTGCACACATAACATCTCTCACGCAAGGGTTCGTTTCGACGATCTGACGGTGAACGAAAGTGCTATCGCAATTCTACGGGTACAGGTCAATGGTATGATTTAGCTATTGAGTTTCCATGAAATAAATAGAAAATAAAATAGAGAGATGCGTCAAGGAAAACTTACACAAATTAGATTAGAGGATAATGAAGCCTAAAATAAAGATCGATGATTGTTTGAATAATCAAGAGGTTTGCAAGTGATAGCAAGGAGTGCAAAACGTTCCTTTGTGTATTGAGGCTAGGTATGTGTGTATATAATGTTGAAAGTGGGGTGGAAACTAGGAGTCGGCTGAGAGATAGAAACAAATAGCAGCCGAATTATTATGTTTAGGCAGTATTACGTTTTTATCATAATAATTTAGGGAAATGAATTGTTTGATTTCAATTATCATAAAGGAGTATTAATATACCAAATTTTATTAGGCTGATTTAGGCAACTAAGAAATGGTAATTAATTATAGAAATTTTTTTTTTCTACCCCTACAAACTTCTCTATACCCCTACACTTAATATTGAAATGACAAATATGCCCTCGTATAAAAGGTAAAACTGTAAAAAAAATTTCATTTTCATCATTCTTTGAAAAAGTATACCAAGCAGAAAATTTTCGGAAAACAGAGAGTAAGTGATTTTTTTCATTCCGGTACACTTTTTCAAGTGTACCGCAATATACATTGCTAGCGGTACACTTTGAAAAAGTGTACCGGAATTCAATATTTCAAACATTGTACCTTGCGGTACACTTGGTAAAAAGTATACCGCGCGTTTTGCATTACGGTACACTTTTTTATCAAGTGTACCGATTGCTAATGCACTGCGGTACACTTTTTATCAAGTGTACCGAGTGTGTAAAATTTTATAACTGCGGTACACTTGTTTTGAAGTGTACCGCAGTGCATTTCGTTTTTTTTTTTTTTACTTTTTTTTTTTAATTTTTTTCTTTCTTCCATTTCAGTGGTGCGTACAAGAGGGAGAGACGGTAGAATTAGACATGCCGGCGTAGGACGTGGAGTTTCTATTCCTGTTGAGCAGGAACAAGAAATTGAGCAGCCTATGATGCAGGAGGATGACGATGTTGCGCAGCATGGATGGCCTGGAGGACCGCTTGATACGAGTATTCTGACGCGCTACTCAGACCATGAATATGAAGTCATCATAGGAAAGAAAGTCGTGCTAGGTTTACCCAATGTCACCAAAATGACATTATACCTATTTGCTACCAAGTAACCCATGGCAGGTATGGTGAACCATTTATCTTCTAACTGATCTCCTAAACTATCTATCTGCAGTAAATCTCTCACGTGTTATAAATTTTGTCCAAATAACTTCTCATACAAATTGTTATTAGATGTCAACTCATTATCTAACTCCCGGCGGATAATGGGCCAACCATCCTCTGTGTAACCAAGTAAACACGCAATAGCTCTAAAACCACAATTTCCATCTGGATTTACTTCAATAAAGTCAATAATATGTGGATGAATATGATTAGGAAATTGTATCAAATACTTATCATTTCTCAGCTTTCTAGATGTCTGGGATAGTTGCTTCTGAGATGCCTGAGATAGTTGCTTCTGAGATGCCTGAGATAGTTGCTTCTCAGCTTTATCATTCGTAGTAAATACATCCGTAGTATCAACCGAGTTTTGACCTGTGTCGCCGGATTGCGCCATATCTGTTGAAAAAAAAAAAGCAAAATTTTTAATTTTCACGTTAACAAACCGGTACACTTTATAAAAGTGTACCGGTTCCCATTTTTATTTTTATAACCGGTATACTTGAAACAAAGTATACCGCAACGTTAAAATGTTTTCCAGAATCGGTACACTTGTATACAAGTGTACCGCAATATATTTTTTTTAAAAAAAGCATTCCGGTACACTTAGAAAAAGTGTACCGGTAAATTTGACGTACCGGTAACGGAATCTGGTCTGATCGGTGCACTTTTCAAAGGGTGTACGGATTTTACCGGCAAAGTGATAAAAAGACAAAGTAAAAAACATAAAATATACAAAAATATCATAAGGGTATAACTGGAATATTTAAAAAATTGTAGGGGTATAAAGAGGTTTGTAGGGGTAGAATTTTTTTTTTTCTTAATTAGAAAATAGTAACCATGACATATTCTAATAATTAGGATAATATTAGCTAGTTAAATGGGGCATTAAGTGACACAATTATGGGGAAATCGGTTATGTGAGTATGCTTATGCATATCCTCCCTATCATACCATGTTTCACGTGGATAATATATTGGCAAGCATTTCAATTTTGATTTAGTCGACATTTGGTTTGACACCATCCTAAAACTAGTGCCAAATAGTTTCCAAAACTTATAAATTAGTTAAATAATTAAAATAGTCTTTATGCTATCAAATACTAAAATAAAATAAATAGAATATAAAATAAAATAATTCATATTACTATCTATTTATCAAATAATAAAATAATAAATCAATAAAATGTATATATAAAATATCGGGGCATTATAAAAAGGGTCATAGTGAGCAGAGATGTACTCTTTGACGAATCCAAAGGGTGGAATGATGCTCAATCTCATAAACATAAACAAATGGCCAAACTCAACAATGATGAAGGGATAATACTGATAGTGATCAATATATATGTGGATGGAGAAAGCACTGATACTGATGAATTACCACCAAGGGTTGGAAAGAAACCAGGGTATCTAGATGACTATACCTCAGGTGAAGAATTTGATGAAGCAGTTCAAAAGCAAAATCTGGCAATGTCTAGCACTAGTGACGACCCTCTCACTTATGATGAAGCAGTAAAATGTGATACATGGAAACAAGCTATGGACCAAGAAATAGAGGCTATAGAAAGGAATGACACATGGGAATTGGTCTCACTACCACATGGGGCAAAGAAGATTGGTGTAAAGTGGATATACAAGACTAAGTCCAATGAGAAAGGAGAAGTTGAAAAGTATAAAGCAAGGTTGGTGGCAAAGGGCTACTCTCAGCAGTATGGCATAGACTACATTGAAGTCTTTGCACCAGTAGCACGATGGGATACTATTAGAATGGTACTATCTCTTGCAGCATGCCAAAACTGGTTTGTATATCAGCTAGATGTGAAGAGTGCTTTCTTAGATGGAGAATTGACTGAGAATGTATATGTGGCCCAACCACTTGGCTATCAAAAGGGAGGTAATTATAAAGTGTACTAACTAAAGAAAGCATTATATGGCTCAAGCAAGCTCCAATAGCTTGGTACAGTAAGGTTGAATCTTACTTCAGTCAAGAAAATTTTGAAAAATGTCCTCATGAGCATACATTGTTTGTAAAACATGTTGAAGACAAAATCCTCATTGTTACTCTCTATGTTGATTATTTGATATATGTTTGAAAATTTCAGACATTCAATGCAAGGAAAGTTTTCCATGACTGATTTAGGAAAGATGAGATACTTCCTTGGAGTAGAAGTTATGCAGGGTGACTATTGCATAATGATCAATCAACAAAAGTATGCAAAAGAAAATCTAGCAAGGCCAATTATAACACCCGAAGTCAATTTATCTAGAATATCGACAAAAGTGCACATAACTGAATCGGGAAACATTAAATTACATTACATTTCATACGTATACATAAATAGGATTCCAAAATCCAAAGGAAGAATGCTGAATTGAGCTGACAACTGAAAACATAAAGAACCTAAATCTTATACAAAATATAAGATAACATAACATCAACTCAACAAGCATAATCCAAGTATTTGAACTACATGCTTGCAGACCATGATATCCTGAACAACCTGTTTATCTGAAAAAAATAAATAGGTGTGGGATTAGACTTCTAAGCCTCGGTGGATTCCAACTGCCCGACTAATGGTGACTACACCGGGGGCAACTGAACTAATAGTTCTCTAATCCTGATAGTCAGTCCATAACATAATATTTTTCATAACATAACATATCATAATTAAATAAAGGTGTAACACAGATTATTTATCTTGTTCTATTTACGAGGACACTGTTGAGGTGAGCCGGTCTGAAGAGGCCTACCATATCCGTCTGCGATAATAATGTACGTCGACACGGCATGCAGCTCACAATCATATCATAACATGATAGAATTATAACTTAGAATTCCATAACGTGTGTCGCGGTGATTTTTGGATGTCGAGTTATTAATTAACTTCAAGTCGCAATTTAATATTCCCCACCGATCTTCAATTTATCCGAGGGAAAGAGAAAAAGTTCGAAAAAACCCTATTTTTTTTTAGAGATCAAAGTCTGGGGGTTAGTTATATGAAGGGAAGGTACTAGCACCCTAAGTATCTATAGTATCCTATAGGAACCTATTGTTTCTATTCTAACTTTGCGCTTAATTTTATTTGCTTGTAAAAAATATATAAATGTAGGAATTAAGATGAAAAAGTTTTAAGTGACGTAAAAGAAAAAAAATGTTTTTGTTGATTTTATTGATTCGCAAAGACAAGTCTCATGCCTACGTACCCGAGGGATCAAAATCTCGTAGTTCGGGGTAAAAAGCCGAGTGATTTGTTTGTTTGATTTTTAAGTTTGAAAAAAAGTTTTGACAAGATAAAAGCCGAAATGACGTAAGAAAATGTGAGATTAATTTATTTTAATTTATGGGAGAGAGTCTAATTATGGGTAGAATTGATTGAAGTTTGATTATGAAAGGAGACGCGAACACTTGGTTTGAAATCCAAGGTTTGTTTGAGAAAAAGGACACTTGGTTTGAAATCCAAGGTTTTGTAAGAAAAAGAACACTTGGTTTGAATTCCAAGGTTTTGCGAGAAAAATAACACTTGGTTTGAATTCCAAGGTTTTGCGAGAAAAAGAACACTCGGTTTGAATTCCAAGGTTTTGCGAGAAAAAGAACACTTGGGTTGAATTCCAAGGTTTTTGCGAGAAAAAGAATACTTGGTTTGAATTCTAAGGTTTTTTGATAACATGAACACTTGATTTGAATTTCAAGGTTTTTTGATAAAATGAACACTTGATTTGAATTCCAAGGTTTTTGCGATAAAATGGACAATTGGTTTGAAATCCAAGGTTTTTGCGATAAAATGAACAAGTTTGGTTTGATGACAAAAAATATTTTTTGTGCTTGACGATATTTGAAAAGAAATTGCTTTGGTATTTTGAAAGAGGTTTTTGTTGAGGTCAAAACTGTTTTGATGTATGTTTTAATGATAACAAACCTTTTATGAAATAAATGTTAAGTGTTATGAATGGTGATCTACTGATATTTGCACTTGAGTTTTTGTTGAAAGATAGATAATGACAAACATGGACAAGCTAGAGGTCACTCACATCAACAAGTGCATTTTATATACTCAAACAATAAAAGAATTGGAGTAGCATCAGATAACCACAACAACAATATCACAAACTTCATGGTTTATGGTCTTCCTCATCACCACAAGGTTTACAACAAGTATTGAATATTCAAGGAAGGATTTGAGGATTATAGGTAAAGAATCAAGATGGAAAAACTTGCATCACAAGCTACACAAGAATATGTTTGATATTATGTGACCAAACGTACAATGAGTTTTTGTGTTACATACTTTGAGGATTTACTACTACAATCAACGTCAAAAAGGAATGATGCATACACTAAGGATCTTCAAAAGATGAGAAAGGTTGAGAATGATTTTCCATGAGTTTTCAAAGGACCTTATGCACAAGGCATGAAAGTTTTAATCATTCTCCTAAAGGATAATTCTCATTATGGATACACTCACGCCTCCACTAATGAATCTTAAAGAAACTCAATGAACAAGCAATAATGTGTGAAAACATCAAGAGGAATTGTAGGATGTTTTGCTGCAACAAGATTTCAAATTTGATTGATCAAGATCATGTGTCTCACTCCTTGAGAAAATCTTGAATGTTGTTTCAAGAATGTTCCGAGAACATTCTCCAGTTCGTGCTTCATTCTCCACAAGAACAAGTGTCAAAGCAAAAGCACTTATTTATTTTAAGTCAACCATGTACAAGACAAAGAAGCACTTTTCTCTTGGGTTTAACTCACAAGATCTCTACAGTTATTGAAGAACATTTAAGGCATGGAATATTTGGATGACTAGTGAAGTTACCACATTTTCCAAGTTCAAGGATTAAGCGTTTGCACATGATCAAATATCCAAAGAAACATTCTCACATATTACTTGGACTGATTATTCATGAACCATTGAGAAATAGACAGCACTACATGTCTATACTTTGACTTGTACTTGCAATGAATAAAGTCTTGCATCAATTTTCCTTCACAAAGAATCAAGTTCATTCATACACAGTTCCTGGAGATCGATCTCAGACCAATGCTGGAAAGAGAATGTACTTGTTTGGAAAGATGCTAGCTCACTCACAGCTGTTCAAAACGTACTTAAAAGCTGCTCAACGGATTTACTTGTTAACTAAGCATCAGACAACTATCTACAGCTCATTGCAAGCACATTATTTGTACTTCTTTGTTGAAGAAAGATGAAGAACTTCTGGAGAACGTTCTCAGACCAACCAGAAAGAAAAAGTTTCTTCACAAAAGCTCATAAGCTGTCAAATACAAAGCAACTAGCCGTTGGTTTCAAACCTCAACGGATATACTTGGTAAAAAAGCAAGAAAGGACCATTTACAACTCACTGCAAGCTAATCATACACGCTCCTTTATCATAGAAGTTGAAGAACACCCTGGAGAACATTCTCAGAACGTTCTGACAGCATACTTATCCTTCAACAACTGTCATGAGCTGTCATTTAAAGTGTTATAACAGCTAGTTTCTAATTCAAACTGATATACTTCGTGGCCAAGACTCCCAGATCAAGCTTCAACTATAAATAGAGGTCTTTGGCAACATTGAAGAGTATGAGTTCAAGCTACAAATCATCAATCACTTGTTTTTCTCTACAAGTCATGGAACTCTTCTTTTATCACTCACACTCAAGATCTTCATTCTCATCATACCTCTGAGTTTACTGAGTTTTTTCTATTTGCTTCTCAAACAACCCTTTGAGTTTCTACAAGCAAATATATCAAGAGACCACTTTTCACATAACCCACTTTTTAAGTGGTTCTATCTTTGTCTCTTTATTTTACCTCTCTCATTCAGATCTGTAATATCAATATCTAGGATCAGAATATCCATTGAGTGTGTTGAGAGTTTTCATCCATTTTCAAAGCTTCTCAAAATTGTATTGAGTGAATAGGCTTTGATAACCAATCTTCCATCATTGTAACCTTGGCTCAAGTTAGTACGTAACTACTAATTGAGTGACACCTTCATAGTCAGTGTGACTTAGGTAGATTAAACTTGTAGGGCTTAGAAGATTTTTGGTCTTGGATCTAGATCAAAAGGAAGTGTAACTTAAGATCATTAGCATCTCTTAGTGGACAATCTCACAGGCGCGTGGGGACTGAACTAGCCCAAGGTATTGGGTGAACCAAAATAAATTGTTTGTGTGATTTCTCTTCCCTTTACTCTTATTTAATTTACGCATACACAAATCACACAAATCACAAGTTATCGTTTATATTTACTGTCAGAGAGTGTTGGGAGAACGTTCTCCAGTCTGCACTATATTTTGAATACTTGATATAACTAACAATCTGGTTTATAGCAGAGAACATTCTCAGAACAAGCTCTTCTATAATTCACTAACATTTATCCAAGTATACACTTGAGATCTATTTTGTAGAGTGCAAAATTAAATTTCAAAAGGGTCACAATTCAAACCCCCCATTTCTTGTGACTATTTCTTCCACTTCAGTTTTGACCTCATTTTTGAAAGGAAATTGGGTAACGGTCACGTGCGAAAAAAATGATACTAACATAAAACGTCCTAACAAATAAACCAAGCGCGAAGACAATTCGCAATGATATTTTGATCAAAGCGATGCCTTTCCCCTCAGAATTTAATATTACGCGTATTGGTGGAAAGCGATAAAAAAATAAATATGCATGAGATGCGATTTTTTTATTTAGGAGTACATTTGTTCGTAATTACATTCTAAGATATTTGCAAGAAAATAAACATGAAATGATGCAAAATAGAGGATGCTATGCAATTTTATTTATAATTTACATTTGGCCTAATTACATTCTAAGCTCTTTGCAAAGTAAATGATGATTAATAAAATGCAATAAACACACAATACATCAAAATTAATAAATGTAAGAATAAACAAATAAATATGATGAGATGATATTTTATGATAGAAGTAAATAAATAATAAACGTTTAAGGAGACGAACAATGAATAATTATTTTAAATAAATAAATAAATAAACTTATAAAGTTCAGCTAAATGAATATGTTCTTCAAAAGAACTTATTTTTAATCTTAGTGCATGAAACTTGACTCAAGTTCTTAGAAATGCACTTGTTCAAGTAAGCACTTTTATTTAATTAAGCTAAAAATAAAACAAGTAAAAATAAACTTATAAATTTAAGCTAAATGAATGTGTTCTTCAAAAGAACTTATTTTTAATCTTAGTGCATGAAACTTGACTCAAGTTCTTAGAAATGCACTTGTTCAAGTAAGCACTTTTATTTAATTAAGCTAAAAATAAAACAAGTAAAAATAAACTTATAAATTTAAGCTAAATGAATGTGTTCTTCAAAAGAACTTATTTTTCATCTTAGTGCATGAAAGTGGACTCAAGTGCTTAGAAAAACACTTGTTCGAATAAGAACTTATTTGATTAAGCTAAAAAAAATAAGCAAGCAGAGGGGGTACAAACATTAAAACGAAATATAAGGGGGTGCGGATAGGACTACTGAGGTCCAAGCCCGAGGCCTAGTCCGGGTCAACAGAAACAACGACAAAAACAATCCAGTATGACGCGCCTACTGTAGTTTCACGCTTTACCGCCGTCTGATCTTCATTAAACAAGATCAGACGGTTACGATCATCAACCGGCGCGGATCGTTGGATGAATTCCAAGGTTTTTGCGAGAAAAAGAACACTTGGTTTGAATTCCAAGGTTTTTTGATAAAATGAACACTTGATTTAAATTCCAAGGTTTTTGCGATAAAATGAACACTTGGTTTGAAATCCAAGGTTTTTGCAATAAAATGAACACTTGGTTTGAATTCCAAGATTTGTTTTGAAAATGTTTGATGACAAAAAATATTTTTTGTGCTTAACGATATTTGAAAAGAAATTGCTTTGATATTTTGAAAGAGGTTTTGAGCTCATTTTTGAAAGGAAATTGGGTAACGGTCACGCGCGAAAAACGATACTAACCTAAAACGTCCTAACAAATAAACTAAGCGCGAAGACAATTCGCAATGATATTTTGATCAAAGCGATGCCTTTCCCCTCAGAATTTAATATTACGCGTATTGGTGGAAAGCGATAAAAAAATAAATATGCATGAGATGCGATTTTTTTATTTAGGAGTACATTTGTTCGTAATTACATTCTAAGATATTTGCAAGAAAATAAACATGAAATGATGCAAAAGAGAGGATGCTATCAAATTTTATTTATAACTTACATTTGGCCTAATTACATTCTAAGCTCTTTGCAAAGAAAATGATGATTAATAAAATGCAATAAACACACAATACATCAAAATTAATAAATGTAAGAATAAACAAATAAATATGATGGGATGATATGATAGAAGTAAATAAATAATAAACGTTTAAGGAGACGAACAATGAATAATTATTTAAAATAAATAAATAAATAAACTTATAAAGTTAAGCTAAATGAATATGTTCTTCAAAAGAAATTATTTTTAATCTTAGTGCATGAAACTTGACTCAAGTGCTTAGAAATGTACTTGTTCAAGTAAGCACTTTTATTTAATTAAGCTAAAAATAAAACAAGTAAAAATAAACTTATAAAATTAAGCTAAATGAATGTATTCTTCAAAAGAACTTATTTTTCATCTTAGTGCATGAAACTGGACTCAAGTGCTTAGAAAAACATTTGTTCGAGTAAGCACTTATTTGATTAAGCTAAAAAAAATATGCAAGCATAGGGGGTACAAACATTAAAACGAAATATAAGGGGGGTGCGAATAGGACTACTGAGGTCCAAGCCCGAGGCCTAGTCCGGGTCAACAGAAACAAAGACAAAATCAACTAAAACAATTCAGTGTGACGCGCCTACGGTAGTTTCACGCTTTACCGCCGTCTGATCTTCATTCAACAAGATCAGACGGTTACGATCATCAAACGGCGCGGATCGTTGGATGAATTCCAAGGTTTTTGCGAGAAAAAGAACACTTGGTTTGAATTCCAAGGTTTTTTGATAAAATGGACACTTGATTTGAATTCCAAGGTTTTTGCGATAAAATGAACACTTAGTTTGAAATCCATGGTTTTTGCGATAAAATGAACACTTGGTTTGAATTCCAAGGTTTGTTTTGCGATAAGATCTTTGCAAGAAAATAAACATGAAATAATGCAAAAGAGAGGATGCTATGCAATTTTATTTATAATTTACATTTGGCCTAATTACATTCTACGCTCTTTGCAAAGTAAATGATGATTGTCACACCCCATTTTTTGACCGATCGACTTTGTTCGGCGTTTAAAACCTTTTTGCCCTCTTTGTCATTTCTGACGAAATTTCGGCAGAGAGGTATTTTAAAATACCTCATTTATTTGGTTTCGTTTATATTTTCATTTTATTACTATTATCTTTATTTCTTTTTATTCTTTTATTTATTATTTATTTAAATTGTTTTTTTTATATGTGTATATTTTTAATTTTAATTGCAATTTTTCGTTTTTATGCCATTGGTGTTTTTTATCAGTTTTTTTCAAAGAGTCAAAATATCTGGTTTTTGTCCTGGTCCAAGCCCAAAAGGGAAATTTTGTCCAAATGGGGAAATTTCATCTGCAAACCCTAAATTCCTGACACACTATATATAGTGCATTTAATGCACAGTGCCCTAGGTCAGAAAATTGAATCAGCCGCACCTTCATCTTCTTCAAATCAAAACCCAGAAACGCAAATAAATCATCATCTTCATCGCATAATCATCAACCCAGAAACCAAATCAAAGAACAAACCCTTCCGAATCCAAATCACTCACGAACCCAGAACCATCGTTCATCAATCCGAAATCAATTCCCAGAAACGAACCAAAAAAAAAACCAAATCCAAAATCAAAGAATCAGAAACCGAAATCAAATTCATCCAAATCATCTTTGTTCATCATCAAATCATCCATAACCGAACCAGATCAAATCAAATCGAAACGTGAAAGAGAGAACGCGACTTTAGAGCGCGAGAAAGAAGAAGAAGAGATTCGAATAGATTTAAACATACCAAGGTTGAATCATTTATATCCATTTCCGTTTTGTTTTTTGGTTCAATCTAGGTTTTGGGGTTTTTGTTTGATTTATTTGAGTTTGGATTTGAGATGTTTGTATGAATTTTGATGTTTGAAATTGTTTGAAAAAGAAAATGGGTTAGATTTGAAAGAACACAACAGGGAGGAGGTTGAGAGAAGAGAAACAATTGCCGCCGTGAAAAGAGAAGAGAGAAGATGAGTTTTGTGATGTTTTTTTTAGGGTTTTCCCTTTTATACCCTCTTCTGTGATCCTGTGCGCGCAGGTGCACAGTCTTATGGTGCACCTGCGCGCCTGTGACCTCTCTGATATTAATCCAATGTCCCTGATTCATTATCTCTGTGATCAGATTAGAGCTGTCTGATCAATCAGACGACTCTGATTCTGTCTGAACTTTTTGCTTCACACACCCCTCTCTAGGCCATGCCCCCCAGCTGGGCCTGGGCCCAGAGTTGCTTTTTGCACCCCCTTTCCGTTTTTATTGATATTTGCACCCCCTTCTGTTTTTTTCATTTTATTTTTGCCTAATTAATAAACCATTTATTTTATTGCAAGGACTTTAGATTGTATTTTAGGATTTAATGTAAATTTAAATAAAAATTGCATAGCATTATCTTGCATTCATTTCATATTTATTTTTCTTGCAAATACCTTAGAATGTAATTAGGAACAAATGTACACTATAAATGAAAATTGCATCTCATGCATATTTATTTATCGCTTTCCGCAAAAAGCGTTAGAATATTAATTCCGAGGGAAAAGACACCGTTTTGATCAAAATATCATTACGGATTGTATCATTTTCCGCGCGCTACCTTTTTTTTATTAATTTGGAACCCAACATTCCAATTGAAATAATTAGTCATTTTATTCTCAAAAACGAGGTCAACACCTCTTCAAAAAATAGTTAGTCACTTTATTCTAAAAAATGAGGTCAACACCTCTTCAAAAATAGTTAGTCGCTTTATTCTCAAAAAATGAGGTCAAAACCTCTTTCAAAAATATCAACACATTTTCTTTTCAACATCATCAAACATCAAAAACATTTCATCATCTAACATTTTTCAAAACTTTGGACTTTAAACCAAACGTTTCTTTTATCGTGAAAACCTTGGATTTTAACCCAAGAGTCTTTTTTATCGCAAACTTGGATTTTAAACCAAGTGCCTTGGACTTTAAACCAACGGCGTCTTTTATCGTGAAAACCTTGGATTTTAACCCAATAGTCTTTTTTACCGCAAACTTGGATTTTAAACCAAGCGCCTTGGACTTTAAACCAGCGGCATCTTTTTTATCGTGAAAACCTTGGATTTTAACCCAAGTGTCCTTTTCTATCGCAAACTTGGATTTTAAACCAAGTGCCTTGGATTTTAAACCAACGGCTTCTTTTATCGCTAAAACCTTGGACTTTAACCCAAGTGTCCCTTTTTCTCGTCTAAAAACCTTGGATTTTAAACCAAGTGCATTTTCTTCATTCATACATTTTTTAATCATGCGAAAACCTTGGACTTTAAACCAAGTGTCTTTTATCACTCAAAACGTTTTCTCAACAAACCTTGGATTTTAAACCAAGTGTCCACGTCTTATATTCATAATCAAACTTTAATCAATTTAACCATATAGACTTTCTTCACAAATTAACATCAATCAAACTCACATTTTGCCACTTTTGGCTTTTGGTCTTTAAAACCATTTTCAAAACCTTAAAATCAAAACAAACAAATTTACTCGTAACTTTTACCCCGAACTACGGTGGTTTGATCCCTCGGGTACGTAGGCATGAGACTTGTCTCTCCAATCAATAAAATCAACAAAAACATTTTTCCTTTTCCATCACTTTAAACTTCTTTTCTATCATCACTTTAATTCCCATACTTACACATTTTTACAAGCAACTAAAATTAAGCGCAAAGTTAGAAATAAAAACAAGAGGTTCCTATAGAGTACTATAGATACGTAGGGTGCTAATACCTTCCCTTCGTATAACCAACCCCCGAACCTTGTTCTCTAAAAAGATAGGGTTTTTTCGAACTTTTTCCCTTTCCCTCGGATAAATTAAAGATCGGTGGTGGAACATTAATTTGCGATTCGAAGTTAATTAATAACTAGACATCCAAAAATCACCGCGACAGAAATGGCGACTTTACTGGGGAGCAACCAAGCAGGTTGAGCCTAACTTGTTTTATTTTCTATCTTCGCGCTATTATTCTTTTTGCTTATGTGAATGTTTGTATATATATACTTGGGTTTGATTTTGAGTTGTGAGATAAGTCCTAACCCGGGCTTGAGCGACACAATAAGATAGGATGGGGTGAAATCATAGTGACATGTCCAGAGTAGTCTGGATTATGAAGCACGTGTGATATGATCCCGCTCGGTGGAGGCCTCACGACGGTAGTACTCGTTGTCATGAAAAGTCATGATGATGGTATTATTTTCAAGGTGAGTGTCCGGCGAAGCCGAGAACCTTTAGAATCACCTTTAACTCATCTTGGCCCTTTTTAGGACGTAGTGCAGTGGCTAAATCAAGAGTAGTCTTGAGTTTAGTCGTCACGCGAAACTACACTCAAACGAGATTATCCCGTGGATGTTATTGGAACGAGAGTAGTCCCGTAACCCAGTGATATCCATGAGACGGTCGATGACTTTGGGAACTTTGTAGAACCCGTCATTCAGGTACAAATGAACCCTAGTACATACCATATGGGAGGGTTTCACCTTTGACTCCAACATTATACTTTAACCCCACCTTGTTTTCTGCATCATGCATGCATGCACTCATTCATAAATTATTTTTCCTCATCCGATATCGAAGAACTTAAACAAATTTTTTGTAAGCATTATAGAGAACATTCATTTCAAATGACACATAATAAATTCTTTCTTTTTTTTTTTTTTTCTCCTTACAAAATCCATGTCTAAATGTTTACAACTAATTTGGGATAAGTCCTTCGATAACAAAAAAACGCATTGCATATTTTAGCATAAACACATCATATTGCATTCATAAAGTTTCAAAATCAAGTCTCATGTCCTTTCTTTCCTCTCTGTCCAAGTCATGTGGTTCGCCGTATTCAGTACAAGGCAACTTGTATCCACAATACTCGATCTAATTTGAAGAGGAAAATGGAAAACCTCGAAGGAGAGAATCAGATGCTCCATGAACAGGTGTCATCCATGCAAACTGATCTTACATGTGCTTTCCACCAAGGGGCACCCAGTCATGATGTTAAACACTATTATGCCCTTAAGAAGGAGGTTCAGAATTTGGTCCGTACTAACATGTTATCTTTTAATGATCCAAGCTCGAACGTTCAAAGTCCATTCTCAGCTTAATCATGGGTCCTTCGTCATTTTCAAGATTATCAAGAAGTTTGTCCCTAGGATCGCTAGGCCTTTTTTGCAATTTCTTTCTTGCCAAGCATTTATTTGCATGTTAAAGTTGTATCTTTTAAATTAAATATTTCTAAACAATGAGCATAAATATTTTGGAATCCATCCATTCGTATTCACTCTTTTCTTGTGCCATCATAAACATCGATTTTATTTTTCATTTCACTTTTCAAACTTGAGGGGAGAATGATGTAAATTAAATGTTTAAAATTGCTGATATATGCTGATATATGTTTTCATTAGTAATACCCGGTTAACGATGTAAGGCATTGTTTCACTTCCCAAACACCGGAGAAATAAGGAGATAATCTGTAGTCAACCCCTTTGAGCCAGAAGTTGATGTTCTTTCTATACAAAAAAAAAACCCTTAATCTTAACCCGGGGCAGGGTAGTCTTTCAATTAATTCAATGACACATCCCAATACAAGAGGATAAATATGTTGAGATAGAGGAAGTCATGAATAGACAAAACTCACAATAACATGTGACAGTCACAAACATCCTACACAAAAAAAAAAAAACACAAACAAAAACAACAACAAAAAGCCCGCTAGGTAAAAAGACTTAGGCAAAATTCAGGTCATCCCGATGGTCCATAAAATCCAAAGAATTAGTCCATGAAAAAATAAGGGATTAAGAGCAAAAATGTTGAAAACAAGCTTGTGAATGAAAAAGTGACTGTCACTTCGAGAATCTCATCAAAACTTCGACCAAAGCGTCAACCTCAAACATCATTATCAAAAGAAATCCTCTTGTCAACCAAAACATGTCTGATGAATTAATTGAATATGGGAATGAAGGACATCAAAGAGAAGTGGGTGGGTTAAAACAGAATTTTGAGCCTAATCATCTTTCTTTTTAAAACCATGAACCAGGCCACGTTATAACCCTCAAAAGACCTAATTGAAGCTAGGTTTACTTTGAAAGCATAATCAGCAAAATTATTGTTAAAACTGACTCCACCTGTTTGTTGAGTAACAATCTTTTACACACCACATATGTTTTATATAAAGTTTTGCGATTCCAAAACTTGCATGTACATTACATCAGAAACATTTTTCAAAAGAAACAATTTTGTTTACAAATTTATATTTGGCATCAAGGAAATTCAATCAAATGGTCTAATCAAGGACGAATCAATTCAAAGTGCTCCTAACTTGGGGCAAATTACTTCAGGAACCTGCCAATCAGGGGCAAGTCTTTACATCCAGGGGCATACACTTCAAAGATTCAAAGTCAAGGTTTCACTCACTTGGGGCACCTGAAGTGGTTTCCAAAGGCAATCCAGATCTGCCAAGATAGTTGTTATGTTTCTTCCTCCTTGAGCCAATAATCATTGAGTTGATATTTTGGGTTCTTATGGACATGTGTGTTACTATAATGTGCTGAGTATGTGATCCAACATTCCTCAATTGAATACTGAACTTGACTGTTCTCCGGTAATCTCCGGCAAGTGGTTATCTTCAAAAAACTTGTATGATTTTCTTTTCCCCAGTGAAAAAAGAAGATGAGACCCGTTTTAGGAGGCTCATTCATTAGCAAATGGCATCTCTTTGAGAAGTTTGCATTCAGCAGCAAATGACATCCCTTTGGGAAGTTTGCATATTAGCAGCAAATGGCATCTCTTTGAGAAGTTTGCATATCATCAACAAATGGCATCTCTTAGGGAAGTTTGCATATTAGCAGCAAATGACATCTCTTTGGGAAGTTTGCATATCACCAGCAAATGACATCTCTTGGAAAAGTTTGCACATCAGCATATCAGTCTTGTTTCTTTCTATCAAAAAAAAAAGCAAAAGCAAAAAATAATAGCAAAAAAAGAACAGCTCGCTAAGTCGAAAACCTGAAAAGGCGGCTTAGGCAAAAATGAGCGTCCCGGTGGATTGAAAACCCGAAAGAGCGGTCCAGGCAAAAATTAGGGGCAAAACAAAAAAAGATATGTATTCCCGGTGGATTGAAAACCCGAAAGGGCGATCCAGGCAAAAGTTAGGGATTTCAAAAAAAAAAAAAAAAAGAAGAAAAGGCAAAAAGTATGACTGTCGAAACAAGACCATGAGAAAATATTCGGTTTCATTGTACAAAATGGCGACTTCTGCCAGACCTCTAATCGATGGGCTTTACCCAGAGAAGCAATCACTCTTACCATGGATTGACACACCATACCGGGTTTTACCTCGAAAATCGGATTTATTTCACCTATAGGGGTATTGTCCCCAGTGGAGAACTACCGAGTAGTTGTACGGATCCGTCGGCCCGATGTTCATCTTTTCTGATCAACCTTTTGTCTCATCAAGTCATGTACAAATATCATTCAATCATACAAATACAATCATTCACATGTACATACATACAATCATTTACATATCCATAACTTACATTCATACTTACATACAATCATTCACACATTCATAAATTCATAAATACAATCATTCACATATACATACATACAATCATTTACATATCCATAACATACATTCATACTTACATACAATCATATATACATTCATATATACATACGATCATTCACACGTTCACACATACATACATATATACATACATACATTCATACATACATACAATTAATCACATATTCATACATACATGCAACATACACACAAAATCATTCATACGTACTGCATTGACCATCATGTGTCTTGTTTCAATATATCACAAAAAAAAGTCATCCCCAGTGTATCTGGTCCAGAGATGTCTCCATCATTCATATTTCCCTAAAAAAGAAGTCATCCCCAGTGAGTCGGGTCCAGAGATGTCTCCAACAAACATATTTCAAGTAGCAGGTTTTGCAAACAATCAACTGCAAATTTGTGATTAATTTCCTCAAAAGAAGTAATCCCCAGTATGTCTGGTCCAGACAAATACATATTCTTGTTATGTCTCGCTCTCCCACAATGTCAGCAGACAATTTATTTCCTCGTTGTATCCTTACCATCCCACAATGTTGGTAGACATTGCCTTTACTTGTCCTCACCATCCCACAATATTGGTGGACACTGTCTTTACTTCTGTCCGCACACAGGACTTTATCTGCTTATGTACGCACACAGGACTTTACTGCTTTTTGTCTTTACTTCTGTCCGCACACAGGACTTTATCTGCTTCTGTCCGCACATAGGACTTTATTGCTTTCAGTCTTTACTTCTGTCCGCACACAGGACTTTATCTGCTTCTGTCCGCACACAGGACTTTATTGCTTTCTGTCTTTACTTCTGTCCGCACACAGGACTTTATCTGCTTATGTCCGCACACATGACTTTATTGCTTTCTGTCTTTATTTCTGTCCATACAAAGGACTTTACTGCTTTATGTCCGCATACATGACTTTATCGCTTTCTGTCTTCATTACCTCTGTCAAATAATCTTCATTACATTCAAACACTTTCTAAATATAACACTTGTCAACATAATATTCATAAGCATAACATTCATAACATTATATCATAACATTTTATAGTTTATTCCGGTCAAAAAATGGTGTACTCTGTATTTAAGTCTCTTCCACCGTCGAACCAAAACAAAAATATCATCAAAAATCATCTTTTTCTTTTTATCTCCGATTGAAGAAACTTAAATAGGGGCATCTGTCATACCCATTTTTTGACCGATCGACTTTGTTCGGCGTTTAAAACCTTTTTGCCCTCTTTGTCATTTCTGACGAAATTTCGGCAGAGAGGTATTTTAAAATACCTCATTTATTTGGTTTCGTTTATATTTTCATTTTATTACTATTATCTTTATTTCTTTTTATTCTTTTATTTATTATTTATTTAAATTGTTTTTTTTATATGTGTATATTTTTAATTTTAATTGCAATTTTTCGTTTTTATGCCATTGGTGTTTTTTATCAGTTTTTTTCAAAGAGTCAAAATATCTGGTTTTTGTCCTGGTCCAAGCCCAAAAGGGAAATTTTGTCCAAATGGGGAAATTTCATCTGCAAACCCTAAATTCCTGACACACTATATATAGTGCATTTAATGCACAGTGCCCTAGGTCAGAAAATTGAATCAGCCGCACCTTCATCTTCTTCAAATCAAAACCCAGAAACGCAAATAAATCATCATCTTCATCGCATAATCATCAACCCAGAAACCAAATCAAAGAACAAACCCTTCCGAATCCAAATCACTCACGAACCCAGAACCATCGTTCATCAATCCGAAATCAATTCCCAGAAACGAACAAAAAAAAAACCAAATCCAAAATCAAAGAATCAGAAACCGAAATCAAATTCATCCAAATCATCTTTGTTCATCATCAAATCATCCATAACCGAACCAGATCAAATCAAATCGAAACGTGAAAGAGAGAACGCGACTTTAGAGCGCGAGAAAGAAGAACACATATAAACATACCAAGGTTGAATCATTTATATCCATTTCCGTTTTGTTTTTTGGTTCAATCTAGGTTTTGGGGTTTTTGTTTGATTTATTTGAGTTTGGATTTGAGATGT
The DNA here is from genome assembly GCA_951799995.1 of Trifolium subterraneum. Lineage (NCBI taxonomy): Eukaryota > Viridiplantae > Streptophyta > Magnoliopsida > Fabales > Fabaceae > Trifolium > Trifolium subterraneum. The sequence continues at coordinate 48,514,043 of OX637461.1, read as the reverse complement.
TTGTATGAATTTTGATGTTTGAAATTGTTTGAAAAAGAAAATGGGTTAGATTTGAAAGAACAGAACAGAGAGGAGGTTGAGAGAAGAGAAACAATCGCCGCCGTGAAAAGAGAAGAGAGAAGATGAGTTTTGTGATGTTTTTTTATGGTTTTCCCTTTTATACCCTCTTCTCTGATCCTGTGCGCGCAGGTGCACGGTCTTATGGTGCACCTGCGCGCCTGTTACCTCTCTGATATTAATCCAATGTCCCTGATTCATTATCTCTGTGATCAGATCAGAGCTGTCTGATCAATCAGACGGTTCTGATTCTGTCAGAACTTTTTGCTTCACACACCCCCCTCTGGGCCACGCCCCCCAGCTGGGCTTGGGCCCAGAGTTGCTTTTTGCACCCCCTTTCTGTTTTTATTGATATTTGCACCCCCTTCTGTTTTTTTTCATTTTCATTTTGCCTAATTAATTAACCATTTATTTTATTGCAAGGACTTTAGATTGTATTTTAGGATTTAATGTAAATATAAATAAAAATTGCATAGCATCATTTTGCATTCATTTCATATTTATTTTTCTTGCAAATACCTTAGAATGTAATTAGGAACAAATGTACACTATAAATGAAAATTGCATCTCATGCATATTTATTTATCGCTTTCCGCAAAAAACATTAGAATATTAATTCCGAGGGAAAAGACACCGTTTTGATCAAAATATCATTACGGATTGTCTTCGCGCTTAATTTGCTTATTGCGACGTTTGTATCATTTTCCGCGCGCTACCTTTTTTTATTGATTTGGAACCCAACATTCCAATTGAAATGATTAGTCATTTTATTCTCAAAAACGAGGTCAACACCTCTTCAAAAAATAGTTAGTCACTTTATTCTGAAAATTGAGGTCAACACCTCTTCAAAAATAGTTAGTCGCTTTATTCTCAAAAAATGAGGTCAATACCTCTTTCAAAAATATCAACACATTTTCTTTTCAACATCATCAAGCATCAAAAACATTTCATCATCAAACATTTTTCAAAACTTTGGACTTTAAACCAAACGTTTCTTTTATCGTGAAAACCTTGGATTTTAACCCAAGAGTCTTTTTTATCGCAAAGTTGGATTTTAAACCAAGTGCCTTGGACTTTAAACCAACGGCGTCTTTTATCGTGAAAACCTTGGATTTTAACCCAAGAGTGTTTTTTACCGCAAACTTGGATTTTAAGGGTCCGTTTGGCCTAGCTTTTTTAGCTCTTAAAAGCTATCTGAAATTTAGAAGTGAAAATAAGAGCTTCCAAAAAAAGAGCGAAAGTTGTTTGGTAAAAAATATATTTAAAAAAAAAGATTTGTACATAAAAAAAACAAATTTAAAAAAAGATAATAAGAACTAATAATATGTAAATGAAAAAATAATAAAAAGAGTCTTCGGCAGGAATCGAAGCGGGATCATTGTAAAAAAAGCTCTGATTTTTTGTCAAAAGTAGGTTTCAACCTCTTTTCCTAGAAGCTCATTTAATCCAATTTTGCACATAAAAAATCTACTTTTTACGGTTAAGAGCTTTATTAAAAATGTGTTTGGCCCAACTTTTGATTAAAAAGAGAATAAAAAGCTAAAAAAAGCCGGGCCAAACGGAGCCTAAACCAAGTGCCTTGGACTTTAAACCAACGGCGTCTTTTATCGTGAAAACCTTGGATTTTAACCCAAGAGTCTTTTTTACCGCAAGCTTGGATTTTAAACCAAGCGCCTTGGACTTTAAACCAACGGCATCTTTTTTATCGTGAAAACCTTGGATTTTAACCCAAGTGTCATTTTCTATCGCAAACTTGGATATTAAACCAAGTGCCTTGGATTTTAAACTAACGGCTTCTTTTATTGCTAAAACCTTGGACTTTAACCCAAGTGTCCCTTTTTCTCGCCTAAAAACCTTGGATTTTAAACCAAGTGCATTTTCTTCATTCATACATTTGTTAATCATGCGAAAACCTTGGATTTTTCTCAACAAACCTTGGATTTTAACTCAAGTGTCTTTTATCACTCAAAACTTACATTTGTTCCTAATTACATTCTAAGATCTTTTTTTACATTCTAAGATCTTTTATCACTCAAAGCGATAAAAAAGTAAATATGCATGAGATGCGATTTTTTTATTTAGGAGTACATTTGTTCCTAATTACATTCTAAGATCTTTGCTAGAAAATAAACATGAAATGATGCAAAAGAGAGGATGCTATGCAATTTTATTTATAACTTAACTTTGGCCTAATTACATTCTAAGCTCTTTGCAAGGTAAATGATGATTAATAAAATGCAATAAACACACAATACATCAAAATTAATAAATGTAAGAATAAATAAATAAATATGATGGGATGATATGATAGAAGTAAATAAATAATAAACGTTTAAGGAGACGAACAATGAATAATTATTTAAAATAAATAAATAAATAAACTTATAAAGTTAAGCTAAATGAATATGTTCTTCAAAAGAACTTATTTTTAATCTTAGTGCATGAAACTTGACTCAAGTTCTTAGAAATGCACTTGTTAAAGTAAGCACTTTCATTTAATTAAGCTAAAAATAAAACAAGTAAAAATAAACTTATAAAATTAAGCTAAATGAATGTGTTCTTCAAAAGAACTTATTTTTCATCTTAGTGCATGAAAGTGGACTCAAGTGCTTAGAAAAACACTTGTTCGAATAAGAACTTATTTGATTAAGCTAAAAAAAAATAAGCAAGCAGAGGGGGTACAAACATTAAAACGAAATATAAGGGGGGTGCGAATAGGACTACCGAGGTCCAAGCCCGAGGCCTAGTCCGGGTCAACAGAAACAAAGAAAAAATCAAATAAAACAATCCAGTGTGACGCGCCTACAGTAGTTTCACGCTTTACCGCCGTCTGATCTTCATTAAACAAGATCAGACGGTTACGATTATCAAACGGCGCGGATCGTTGGATGAATTCCAAGGTTTTTGCGAGTAAAAGAACACTTGGTTTGAATTCCAAGATTTTTTGATAAAATGAACACTTGATTTGAATTCCAAGGTTTTTGCGATAAAATGAACACTTAGTTTGAAATCCAAGGTTTTTGCGATAAAATGAACACTTGGTTTGAATTCCAAGGTTTGTTTTGAAAATATTTGATGACAAAAAATATTTTTTGTGCTTGACGATATTTGAAAAGAAATTGCTTTGATATTTTGAAACAGGTTTTGACCTCATTTTTGAAAGGAAATTGGGTAACGGTCACGCGTGAAAAACGATACTAACTTAAAACGTCCTAACAAATAAACCAAGCGCGATGACAATTCGCAATGATATTTTAATCAAAGCGATGCCTTTTCCCTCAGAATTTAATATTACACGTATTGGCGGAAAGCGATAAAAAAGTAAATATGCATGAGATGCGATTTTTTTATTTAGGAGTACATTTGTTCCTAATTACATTCTAAGATCTTTGCAAGAAAATAAACATGAAATGATGCAAAAGAGAGGATGCTATGCAATTTTATTTATAATTTACATTTGGCCTAATTACATTCTAAGCTCTTTGCAAAGTAAATGATGATTAATAAAATGCAATAAACACACAATACATCAAAATTAATAAATGTAAGAATAAACAAATAAATACGATGGGATGATATGATATGATAGAAGTAAATAAACAATAAACGTTTAAGTAGACGAACAATGAATAATTATTTAAAATAAATAAATAAATAAACTTATAAAGTTAAGCTAAATGAATATGTTCTTCAAAAGAACTTATTTTTAATCTTAGTGCATGAAACTTGACTCAAGTGCTTAGAAATGTACTTGTTCAAGTAAGCACTTTTATTTAATTAAGCTAAAAATAAAACAAGTAAAAATAAACTTATAAAATTAAGCTAAATGAATTTGTTCTTCAAAAGAACTGATTTTTCATCTTAGTGCATGAAACTGGACTCAAGTGCTTAGAAAAACATTTGTTCGAGTAAGCACTTATTTGATTAAGCTAAAAAAACTAAGCAAGCAGAGGAGGTACAAACTTTAAAACGAAATATAAGGGGGGTGCGAATAGAACTAATGAGGTCCAAGCCCGAGGCCTAGTCCGGGTCAACAGAAACAGACAAAATCAACTAAAACAATCCAGTGTGACGCGCCTATAGTAGTTTCACGCTTTACCGCCGTCTGATCTTCATTAAACAAGATCAGACGGTTACGATCATCAAACGGCGCGGATCATTGGATGAATTCCAAGGTTTTTGCGAGAAAAACAACACTTGGTTTGAATTCCAAGGTTTTTTTGATAAAATGAACACTTGATTTGAATTCCAAGGTTTTTGCGATAAAATGAACACTTCGTTTGAAATCCAAGGTTTTTGCGATAAAATGAACACTTGGTTTGAATTCCAAGGTTTGTTTTGAAAATATTTGATGACAAAAAATATTTTTTGTGCTTGACGATATTTGAAAAGAAATTGCTTTGATATTTTGAAAGAGGTTTTGACCTCATTTTTGAAAGGAAATTGGGTAACGGTCACGCGCGAAAAATGATACTAACCTAAAACGTCCTAACAAATAAAGTAAGCGCGAAGACAATTCGCAATGATATTTTGATCAAAGCGATGCCTTTTCCCTCGGAATTTAATATTACACGTATTGGCGGAAAGCGATAAAAAAGTAAATATGCATGAGATGCGATTTTTTTATTTAGGAGTACATTTGTTCCTAATTACATTCTAAGATATTTGCAAGAAAATAAACATGAAATGATGCAAAAGAGAGGGTGCTATGCAATTTTATTTATAACTTACATTTGGCCTAATTACATTCTAAGCTCTTTGCAAAGTAAATGATGATTAATAAAATGCAATAAACACACAATACATCAAAATTAATAAATGTAAGAATAAACAAATAAATGTGATGGGATGATATGATAGAAGTAAATAAATAATAAACGTTTAAGGAGACGAACAATGAATAATTATTTAAAATAAATAAATAAATAAACTTATAAAGTTAAGCTAAATGAATATGTTCTTCAAAAGAACTTATTTTTAATCTTAGTAGATGAAACTTGACTCAAGTGCTTAGAAATGTACTTGTTCAAGTAAGCACTTTTATTTAATTAAGCTAAAAATAAAACAATTAAAAATAAACTTATAAAGTTAAGCTAAATGAATGCGTTCTTCAAAAGAACTTATTGTTCATCTTAGTGCATGAAACTGGACTCAAGTGCTTAGAAAAACATTTGTTCGAGTACGCACTTATTTGATTAAGCTAAAAAAAATAAGCAAGCAGAAGGGGTACAAAGATTAAAACGAAATATAAGGGGGGTCCGAATAGGACTACTGAGGTCCAAGTCCGAGACCTAGTCCGGGACAACAGAAACAAAGACAAAATCAACTAAAACAATCCAGTGTGACGCGCCTACAGTAGTTTCACGCTTTACCGCCGTCTGATCTTCATTAAACAAGATCAGACGGTTACGATCATCAAACGGCGCGGATCATTGGATGAATTCCAAGGTTTTTTCGAGATAAACAACACTTGGTTTGAATTCCAAGGTTTTTTTGATAAAATGAACACTTGATTTGAATTCCAAGGTTTTTGCGATAAAATGAACACTTAGTTTGAAATCCAAGGTTTTTGCGATAAAATGAACACTTGGTTTGAATTCCAAGGTTTGTTTTGAAAATATTTTATGACAAAAAATATTATTTGTGCTTGACGATATTTGTAAAGAAATTGCTTTGATATTTTGAAAGAGGTTTTGACCTCATTTTTGAAAGGAAATTGGGTAACGGTCACGCGCGAAAAATGATACTAACCTAAAACGTCCTAACGAATAAACTAAGCGCGAAGACAATTCGCAATAATATTTTGATCAAAGCGATGCCTTTTCCCTCGGAATTTAATATTACACGTATTGGCGGAAAGCGATAAAAAAGTAAATATGCATGAGATGCGATTTTTTTATTTAGGAGTACCTTTGTTCCTAATTACATTCTAAGATTTTTGCAAGAAAATAAACATGAAATGATGCAAAAGAGAGGATGCTATGCAATTTTATTTATAACTTACATTTGGCCTAAATACATTCTAAGCTCTTTGCAAAGTAAATGATGATTAATAAAATGCAATAAACACACAATACATCAAAATTAATAAATGTAAGAATAAACATATAAATATGATGGGATGAAATGATAGAAGTAAATAAATAATAAACGTTTAAGGAGACGAACAATGAGTAATTATTTAAAATAAATAAATAAACTTATAAAGTTAAGCTAAATGAATATTTTCTTCAAAAGAACTTATTTTTAATCTTAGTGCATGAAACTTGACTCAAGTGCTTAGAAATGTACTTGTTCAAGTAAGCACTTTTATTTAATTAAGCTAAAAATAAAACAAGTAAAAATAAACTTATAAAATTAAGCTAAATGAATTTGTTCTTCAAAAGAACTGATTTTTCATCTTAGTGCATGAAACTGGACTCAAGTGCTTAGAAAAACATTTGTTCGAGTAAGCACTTATTTGATTAAGCTAAAAAAACTAAGCAAGCAGAGGAGGTACAAACTTTAAAACGAAATATAAGGGGGGTGCGAATAGAACTAATGAGGTCCAAGCCCGAGGCCTAGTCCGGGTCAACAGAAACAGACAAAATCAACTAAAACAATCCAGTGTGACGCGCCTATAGTAGTTTCACGCTTTACCGCCGTCTGATCTTCATTAAACAAGATTAGACGGTTACGATCATCAAACGGCGCGGATCATTGGATGAATTCCAAGGTTTTTGCGAGAAAAACAACACTTGGTTTGAATTCCAAGGTTTTTTTGATAAAATGAACACTTGATTTGAATTCCAAGGTTTTTGCGATAAAATGAACACTTCGTTTGAAATCCAAGGTTTTTGCGATAAAATGAACACTTGGTTTGAATTCCAAGGTTTGTTTTGAAAATATTTGATGACAAAAAATATTTTTTGTGCTTGACGATATTTGAAAAGAAATTGCTTTGATATTTTGAAAGAGGTTTTGACCTCATTTTTGAAAGGAAATTGGGTAACGGTCACGCGCGAAAAATGATACTAACCTAAAACGTCCTAACAAATAAAGTAAGCGCGAAGACAATTCGCAATGATATTTTGATCAAAGCGATGCCTTTTCCCTCGGAATTTAATATTACACGTATTGGCGGAAAGCGATAAAAAAGTAAATATGCATGAGATGCGATTTTTTTATTTAGGAGTACATTTGTTCCTAATTACATTCTAAGATATTTGCAAGAAAATAAACATGAAATGATGCAAAAGAGAGGGTGCTATGCAATTTTATTTATAACTTACATTTGGCCTAATTACATTCTAAGCTCTTTGCAAAGTAAATGATGATTAATAAAATGCAATAAACACACAATACATCAAAATTAATAAATGTAAGAATAAACAAATAAATGTGATGGGATGATATGATAGAAGTAAATAAATAATAAACGTTTAAGGAGACGAACAATGAATAATTATTTAAAATAAATAAATAAATAAACTTATAAAGTTAAGCTAAATGAATATGTTCTTCAAAAGAACTTATTTTTAATCTTAGTAGATGAAACTTGACTCAAGTGCTTAGAAATGTACTTGTTCAAGTAAGCACTTTTATTTAATTAAGCTAAAAATAAAACAATTAAAAATAAACTTATAAAGTTAAGCTAAATGAATGCGTTCTTCAAAAGAACTTATTGTTCATCTTAGTGCATGAAACTGGACTCAAGTGCTTAGAAAAACATTTGTTCGAGTACGCACTTATTTGATTAAGCTAAAAAAAATAAGCAAGCAGAAGGGGTACAAAGATTAAAACGAAATATAAGGGGGGTCCGAATAGGACTACTGAGGTCCAAGTCCGAGACCTAGTCCGGGACAACAGAAACAAAGACAAAATCAACTAAAACAATCCAGTGTGACGCGCCTACAGTAGTTTCACGCTTTACCGCCGTCTGATCTTCATTAAACAAGATCAGACGGTTACGATCATCAAACGGCGCGGATCATTGGATGAATTCCAAGGTTTTTTCGAGATAAACAACACTTGGTTTGAATTCCAAGGTTTTTTTGATAAAATAAACACTTGATTTGAATTCCAAGGTTTTTGCGATAAAATGAACACTTAGTTTGAAATCCAAGGTTTTTGCGATAAAATGAACACTTGGTTTGAATTCCAAGGTTTGTTTTGAAAATATTTTATGACAAAAAATATTATTTGTGCTTGACGATATTTGTAAAGAAATTGCTTTGATATTTTGAAAGAGGTTTTGACCTCATTTTTGAAAGGAAATTGGGTAACGGTCACGCGCGAAAAATGATACTAACCTAAAACGTCCTAACGAATAAACTAAGCGCGAAGACAATTCGCAATAATATTTTGATCAAAGCGATGCCTTTTCCCTCGGAATTTAATATTACACGTATTGGCGGAAAGCGATAAAAAAGTAAATATGCATGAGATGCGATTTTTTTATTTAGGAGTACCTTTGTTCCTAATTACATTCTAAGATTTTTGCAAGAAAATAAACATGAAATGATGCAAAAGAGAGGATGCTATGCAATTTTATTTATAACTTACATTTGGCCTAAATACATTCTAAGCTCTTTGCAAAGTAAATGATGATTAATAAAATGCAATAAACACACAATACATCAAAATTAATAAATGTAAGAATAAACATATAAATATGATGGGATGAAATGATAGAAGTAAATAAATAATAAACGTTTAAGGAGACGAACAATGAGTAATTATTTAAAATAAATAAATAAACTTATAAAGTTAAGCTAAATGAATATTTTCTTCAAAAGAACTTATTTTTAATCTTAGTGCATGAAACTTGACTCAAGTGCTTAGAAATGTACTTGTTCAAGTAAGCACTTTTATTTAATTAAGCTAAAAATAAAACAAGTAAAAATAAACTTATAAAATTAAGCTAAATGAATTTGTTCTTCAAAAGAACTGATTTTTCATCTTAGTGCATGAAACTGGACTCAAGTGCTTAGAAAAACATTTGTTCGAGTAAGCACTTATTTGATTAAGCTAAAAAAACTAAGCAAGCAGAGGAGGTACAAACTTTAAAACGAAATATAAGGGGGGTGCGAATAGAACTAATGAGGTCCAAGCCCGAGGCCTAGTCCGGGTCAACAGAAACAGACAAAATCAACTAAAACAATCCAGTGTGACGCGCCTATAGTAGTTTCACGCTTTACCGCCGTCTGATCTTCATTAAACAAGATCAGACGGTTACGATCATCAAACGGCGCGGATCATTGGATGAATTCCAAGGTTTTTGCGAGAAAAACAACACTTGGTTTGAATTCCAAGGTTTTTTTGATAAAATGAACACTTGATTTGAATTCCAAGGTTTTTGCGATAAAATGAACACTTCGTTTGAAATCCAAGGTTTTTGCGATAAAATGAACACTTGGTTTGAATTCCAAGGTTTGTTTTGAAAATATTTGATGACAAAAAATATTTTTTGTGCTTGACGATATTTGAAAAGAAATTGCTTTGATATTTTGAAAGAGGTTTTGACCTCATTTTTGAAAGGAAATTGGGTAACGGTCACGCGCGAAAAATGATACTAACCTAAAACGTCCTAACAAATAAAGTAAGCGCGAAGACAATTCGCAATGATATTTTGATCAAAGCGATGCCTTTTCCCTCGGAATTTAATATTACACGTATTGGCGGAAAGCGATAAAAAAGTAAATATGCATGAGATGCGATTTTTTTATTTAGGAGTACATTTGTTCCTAATTACATTCTAAGATATTTGCAAGAAAATAAACATGAAATGATGCAAAAGAGAGGGTGCTATGCAATTTTATTTATAACTTACATTTGGCCTAATTACATTCTAAGCTCTTTGCAAAGTAAATGATGATTAATAAAATGCAATAAACACACAATACATCAAAATTAATAAATGTAAGAATAAACAAATAAATGTGATGGGATGATATGATAGAAGTAAATAAATAATAAACGTTTAAGGAGACGAACAATGAATAATTATTTAAAATAAATAAATAAATAAACTTATAAAGTTAAGCTAAATGAATATGTTCTTCAAAAGAACTTATTTTTAATCTTAGTAGATGAAACTTGACTCAAGTGCTTAGAAATGTACTTGTTCAAGTAAGCACTTTTATTTAATTAAGCTAAAAATAAAACAATTAAAAATAAACTTATAAAGTTAAGCTAAATGAATGCGTTCTTCAAAAGAACTTATTGTTCATCTTAGTGCATGAAACTGGACTCAAGTGCTTAGAAAAACATTTGTTCGAGTACGCACTTATTTGATTAAGCTAAAAAAAATAAGCAAGCAGAAGGGGTACAAAGATTAAAACGAAATATAAGGGGGGTCCGAATAGGACTACTGAGGTCCAAGTCCGAGACCTAGTCCGGGACAACAGAAACAAAGACAAAATCAACTAAAACAATCCAGTGTGACGCGCCTACAGTAGTTTCACGCTTTACCGCCGTCTGATCTTCATTAAACAAGATCAGACGGTTACGATCATCAAACGGCGCGGATCATTGGATGAATTCCAAGGTTTTTTCGAGATAAACAACACTTGGTTTGAATTCCAAGGTTTTTTTGATAAAATGAACACTTGATTTGAATTCCAAGGTTTTTGCGATAAAATGAACACTTAGTTTGAAATCCAAGGTTTTTGCGATAAAATGAACACTTGGTTTGAATTCCAAGGTTTGTTTTGAAAATATTTTATGACAAAAAATATTATTTGTGCTTGACGATATTTGTAAAGAAATTGCTTTGATATTTTGAAAGAGGTTTTGACCTCATTTTTGAAAGGAAATTGGGTAACGGTCACGCGCGAAAAATGATACTAACCTAAAACGTCCTAACGAATAAACTAAGCGCGAAGACAATTCGCAATAATATTTTGATCAAAGCGATGCCTTTTCCCTCGGAATTTAATATTACACGTATTGGCGGAAAGCGATAAAAAAGTAAATATGCATGAGATGCGATTTTTTTATTTAGGAGTACCTTTGTTCCTAATTACATTCTAAGATTTTTGCAAGAAAATAAACATGAAATGATGCAAAAGAGAGGATGCTATGCAATTTTATTTATAACTTACATTTGGCCTAAATACATTCTAAGCTCTTTGCAAAGTAAATGATGATTAATAAAATGCAATAAACACACAATACATCAAAATTAATAAATGTAAGAATAAACATATAAATATGATGGGATGAAATGATAGAAGTAAATAAATAATAAACGTTTAAGGAGACGAACAATGAGTAATTATTTAAAATAAATAAATAAACTTATAAAGTTAAGCTAAATGAATATTTTCTTCAAAAGAACTTATTTTTAATCTTAGTGCATGAAACTTGACTCAAGTGCTTAGAAATGCACTTGTTCAAGTAGGCACTTTTATTTAATTAAGCTAAAAAAAAAAGGAGTAAAAATAAACTTATAAAATTAAGCTAAATGAATATGTTCTTCAAAAGAACTTATTTTTCATCTTAGTGCATGAAACTGGACTCAAGTGCTTAGAAAAACACTTGTTCGAGTAAGCACTTATTTGATTAAGTTAAAAAAAATAAGCAAGCAGAGGGGGTACAAACATTATAACGAAAAATAAAGGGGGTGCGAATAGGACTACTGAGGTGCAAGCCCGAGGCCTAGTCCGGGTCAACAGAAACAGAGACAAAAACAACTAAAACAATCCAATGTGACGCGCCTGCTGTAGTTTCACGCTTTACCGCCGTCTGATCTTCATTAAACAAGATCAGACGGTTACGATCATCAACCGGCGCGGATCGTTGGATGAATTCCAAGGTTTTTGTGAGAAAAAGAACACTTGGTTTGAATTCCAAGGTTTTTTGATAAAATGAACACTTGATTTGAATTCCAAAGTTTTTGCGATAAAATGAACACTTAGTTTGAAATCCAAGGTTTTTGCGATAAAATGAACACTTGGTTTGAATTCCAAGGTTTGTTTTGAAAATATTTTATGACAAAAAATATTATTTGTGCTTGACGATATTTGTAAAGAAATTGCTTTGATATTTTGAAAGAGGTTTTGACCTCATTTTTGAAAGGAAATTGGGTAACGGTCACGCGCGAAAAATGATACTAACCTAAAACGTCCTAACGAATAAACTAAGCGCGAAGACAATTCGCAATAATATTTTGATCAAAGCGATGCCTTTTCCCTCGGAATTTAATATTACACGTATTGGCGGAAAGCGATAAAAAAGTAAATATGCATGAGATGCGATTTTTTTATTTAGGAGTACCTTTGTTCCTAATTACATTCTAAGATTTTTGCAAGAAAATAAACATGAAATGATGCAAAAGAGAGGATGCTATGCAATTTTATTTATAACTTACATTTAGCCTAAATACATTCTAAGCTCTTTGCAAAGTAAATGATGATTAATAAAATGCAATAAACACACAATACATCAAAATTAATAAATGTAAGAATAAACATATAAATATGATGGGATGAAATGATAGAAGTAAATAAATAATAAACGTTTAAGGAGACGAACAATGAGTAATTATTTAAAATAAATAAATAAACTTATAAAGTTAAGCTAAATGAATATTTTCTTCAAAAGAACTTATTTTTAATCTTAGTGCATGAAACTTGACTCAAGTGCTTAGAAATGCACTTGTTCAAGTAGGCACTTTTATTTAATTAAGCTAAAAAAAAAAGGAGTAAAAATAAACTTATAAAATTAAGATAAATGAATATGTTCTTCAAAAGAACTTATTTTTCATCTTAGTGCATGAAACTGGACTCAAGTGCTTAGAAAAACACTTGTTCGAGTAAGCACTTATTTGATTAAGTTAAAAAAAATAAGCAAGCAGAGGGGGTACAAACATTATAACGAAAAATAAAGGGGGTGCGAATAGGACTACTGAGGTCCAAGCCCGAGGCCTAGTCCGGGTCAACAGAAACAGAGACAAAAACAACTAAAACAATCCAATGTGACGCGCCTGCTGTAGTTTCACGCTTTACCGCCGTCTGATCTTCATTAAACAAGATCAGACGGTTACGATCATCAACCGGCGCGGATCGTTGGATGAATTCCAAGGTTTTTGCGAGAAAAAGAACACTTGGTTTGAATTCCAAGGTTTTTTGATAAAATGAACACTTGATTTGAATTCCAAAGTTTTTGCGATAAAATGAACACTTAGTTTGAAATCCAAGGTTTTTGCGATAAAATGAACACTTGGTTTGAATTCCAAGGTTTGTTTTGAAAATATTTTATGACAAAAAATATTATTTGTGCTTGACGATATTTGTAAAGAAATTGCTTTGATATTTTGAAAGAGGTTTTGACCTCATTTTTGAAAGGAAATTGGGTAACGGTCACGCGCGAAAAATGATACTAACCTAAAACGTCCTAACGAATAAACTAAGCGCGAAGACAATTCGCAATAATATTTTGATCAAAGCGATGCCTTTTCCCTCGGAATTTAATATTACACGTATTGGCGGAAAGCGATAAAAAAGTAAATATGCATGAGATGCGATTTTTTTATTTAGGAGTACCTTTGTTCCTAATTACATTCTAAGATTTTTGCAAGAAAATAAACATGAAATGATGCAAAAGAGAGGATGCTATGCAATTTTATTTATAACTTACATTTGGCCTAAATACATTCTAAGCTCTTTGCAAAGTAAATGATGATTAATAAAATGCAATAAACACACAATACATCAAAATTAATAAATGTAAGAATAAACATATAAATATGATGGGATGAAATGATAGAAGTAAATAAATAATAAATGTTTAAGGAGACGAACAATGAGTAATTATTTAAAATAAATAAATAAACTTATAAAGTTAAGCTAAATGAATATTTTCTTCAAAAGAACTTATTTTTAATCTTAGTGCATGAAACTTGACTCAAGTGCTTAGAAATGCACTTGTTCAAGTAGGCACTTTTATTTAATTAAGCTAAAAAAAAAAGGAGTAAAAATAAACTTATAAAATTAAGCTAAATGAATATGTTCTTCAAAAGAACTTATTTTTCATCTTAGTGCATGAAACTGGACTCAAGTGCTTAGAAAAACACTTGTTCGAGTAAGCACTTATTTGATTAAGTTAAAAAAAATAAGCAAGCAGAGGGGGTACAAACATTATAACGAAAAATAAAGGGGGTGCGAATAGGACTACTGAGGTCCAAGCCCGAGGCCTAGTCCGGGTCAACAGAAACAGAGACAAAAACAACTAAAACAATCCAATGTGACGCGCCTGCTGTAGTTTCACGCTTTACCGCCGTCTGATCTTCATTAAACAAGATCAGACGGTTACGATCATCAACCGGCGCGGATCGTTGGATGAATTCCAAGGTTTTTGCGAGAAAAAGAACACTTGGTTTGAATTCCAAGGTTTTTTGATAAAATGAACACTTGATTTGAATTCCAAAGTTTTTGCGATAAAATGAACACTTAGTTTGAAATCCAAGGTTTTTGCGATAAAATGAACACTTGGTTTGAATTCCAAGGTTTGTTTTGAAAATATTTTATGACAAAAAATATTATTTGTGCTTGACGATATTTGTAAAGAAATTGCTTTGATATTTTGAAAGAGGTTTTGACCTCATTTTTGAAAGGAAATTGGGTAACGGTCACGCGCGAAAAATGATACTAACCTAAAACGTCCTAACGAATAAACTAAGCGCGAAGACAATTCGCAATAATATTTTGATCAAAGCGATGCCTTTTCCCTCGGAATTTAATATTACACGTATTGGCGGAAAGCGATAAAAAAGTAAATATGCATGAGATGCGATTTTTTTATTTAGGAGTACCTTTGTTCCTAATTACATTCTAAGATTTTTGCAAGAAAATAAACATGAAATGATGCAAAAGAGAGGATGCTATGCAATTTTATTTATAACTTACATTTGGCCTAAATACATTCTAAGCTCTTTGCAAAGTAAATGATGATTAATAAAATGCAATAAACACACAATACATCAAAATTAATAAATGTAAGAATAAACATATAAATATGATGGGATGAAATGATAGAAGTAAATAAATAATAAACGTTTAAGGAGACGAACAATGAGTAATTATTTAAAATAAATAAATAAACTTATAAAGTTAAGCTAAATGAATATTTTCTTCAAAAGAACTTATTTTTAATCTTAGTGCATGAAACTTGACTCAAGTGCTTAGAAATGCACTTGTTCAAGTAGGCACTTTTATTTAATTAAGCTAAAAAAAAAAGGAGTAAAAATAAACTTATAAAATTAAGCTAAATGAATATGTTCTTCAAAAGAACTTATTTTTCATCTTAGTGCATGAAACTGGACTCAAGTGCTTAGAAAAACACTTGTTCGAGTAAGCACTTATTTGATTAAGTTAAAAAAAATAAGCAAGCAGAGGGGGTACAAACATTATAACGAAAAATAAAGGGGGTGCGAATAGGACTACTGAGGTCCAAGCCCGAGGCCTAGTCCGGGTCAACAGAAACAGAGACAAAAACAACTAAAACAATCCAATGTGACGCGCCTGCTGTAGTTTCACGCTTTACCGCCGTCTGATCTTCATTAAACAAGATCAGACGGTTACGATCATCAACCGGCACGGATCGTTGGATGAATTCCAAGGTTTTTGCGAGAAAAAGAACACTTGGTTTGAATTCCAAGATTTTTTGATAAAATGAACACTTGATTTGAATTCCAAGGTTTTTGCGATAAAATGAACACTTAGTTTGAAATCCAAGGTTTTTGCGATAAAATGAACACTTGGTTTGAATTCCAAGGTTTGTTTTGAAAATGTTTGATGACAAAAAATATTTTTTGTGCTTGACGATATTTGAAAAGAAATTGCTTTGATATTTTGAAAGAGGTTTTGACCTCATTTTTGAAAGGAAATTGGGTAACGGTCACGCGCGAAAAATGATACTAACCTAAAACGTCCTAACGAATAAACTAAGCGCGAAGACAATTCGCAATAATATTTTGATCAAAGCGATGCCTTTTCCCTCGGAATTTAATATTACACGTATTGGCGGAAAGCGATAAAAAAGTAAATATGCATGAGATGCGATTTTTTTATTTAGGAGTACCTTTGTTCCTAATTACATTCTAAGATTTTTGCAAGAAAATAAACATGAAATGATGCAAAAGAGAGGATGCTATGCAATTTTATTTATAACTTACATTTGGCCTAAATACATTCTAAGCTCTTTGCAAAGTAAATGATGATTAATAAAATGCAATAAACACACAATACATCAAAATTAATAAATGTAAGAATAAACATATAAATATGATGGGATGAAATGATAGAAGTAAATAAATAATAAATGTTTAAGGAGACGAACAATGAGTAATTATTTAAAATAAATAAATAAACTTATAAAGTTAAGCTAAATGAATATTTTCTTCAAAAGAACTTATTTTTAATCTTAGTGCATGAAACTTGACTCAAGTGCTTAGAAATGCACTTGTTCAAGTAGGCACTTTTATTTAATTAAGCTAAAAAAAAAAGGAGTAAAAATAAACTTATAAAATTAAGCTAAATGAATATGTTCTTCAAAAGAACTTATTTTTCATCTTAGTGCATGAAACTGGACTCAAGTGCTTAGAAAAACACTTGTTCGAGTAAGCACTTATTTGATTAAGTTAAAAAAAATAAGCAAGCAGAGGGGGTACAAACATTATAACGAAAAATAAAGGGGGTGCGAATAGGACTACTGAGGTCCAAGCCCGAGGCCTAGTCCGGGTCAACAGAAACAGAGACAAAAACAACTAAAACAATCCAATGTGACGCGCCTGCTGTAGTTTCACGCTTTACCGCCGTCTGATCTTCATTAAACAAGATCAGACGGTTACGATCATCAACCGGCGCGGATCGTTGGATGAATTCCAAGGTTTTTGCGAGAAAAAGAACACTTGGTTTGAATTCCAAGGTTTTTTGATAAAATGAACACTTGATTTGAATTCCAAAGTTTTTGCGATAAAATGAACACTTAGTTTGAAATCCAAGGTTTTTGCGATAAAATGAACACTTGGTTTGAATTCCAAGGTTTGTTTTGAAAATATTTTATGACAAAAAATATTATTTGTGCTTGACGATATTTGTAAAGAAATTGCTTTGATATTTTGAAAGAGGTTTTGACCTCATTTTTGAAAGGAAATTGGGTAACGGTCACGCGCGAAAAATGATACTAACCTAAAACGTCCTAACGAATAAACTAAGCGCGAAGACAATTCGCAATAATATTTTGATCAAAGCGATGCCTTTTCCCTCGGAATTTAATATTACACGTATTGGCGGAAAGCGATAAAAAAGTAAATATGCATGAGATGCGATTTTTTTATTTAGGAGTACCTTTGTTCCTAATTACATTCTAAGATTTTTGCAAGAAAATAAACATGAAATGATGCAAAAGAGAGGATGCTATGCAATTTTATTTATAACTTACATTTGGCCTAAATACATTCTAAGCTCTTTGCAAAGTAAATGATGATTAATAAAATGCAATAAACACACAATACATCAAAATTAATAAATGTAAGAATAAACATATAAATATGATGGGATGAAATGATAGAAGTAAATAAATAATAAACGTTTAAGGAGACGAACAATGAGTAATTATTTAAAATAAATAAATAAACTTATAAAGTTAAGCTAAATGAATATTTTCTTCAAAAGAACTTATTTTTAATCTTAGTGCATGAAACTTGACTCAAGTGCTTAGAAATGCACTTGTTCAAGTAGGCACTTTTATTTAATTAAGCTAAAAAAAAAAGGAGTAAAAATAAACTTATAAAATTAAGCTAAATGAATATGTTCTTCAAAAGAACTTATTTTTCATCTTAGTGCATGAAACTGGACTCAAGTGCTTAGAAAAACACTTGTTCGAGTAAGCACTTATTTGATTAAGTTAAAAAAAATAAGCAAGCAGAGGGGGTACAAACATTATAACGAAAAATAAAGGGGGTGCGAATAGGACTACTGAGGTCCAAGCCCGAGGCCTAGTCCGGGTCAACAGAAACAGAGACAAAAACAACTAAAACAATCCAATGTGACGCGCCTGCTGTAGTTTCACGCTTTACCGCCGTCTGATCTTCATTAAACAAGATCAGACGGTTACGATCATCAACCGGCACGGATCGTTGGATGAATTCCAAGGTTTTTGCGAGAAAAAGAACACTTGGTTTGAATTCCAAGATTTTTTGATAAAATGAACACTTGATTTGAATTCCAAGGTTTTTGCGATAAAATGAACACTTAGTTTGAAATCCAAGGTTTTTGCGATAAAATGAACACTTGGTTTGAATTCCAAGGTTTGTTTTGAAAATGTTTGATGACAAAAAATATTTTTTGTGCTTGACGATATTTGAAAAGAAATTGCTTTGATATTTTGAAAGAGGTTTTGACCTCATTTTTGAAAGGAAACTGGGTAACGTTTACGCGCGAAAAATGATACTAACCTAAAACGTCCTAACAAATAAACTAAGCGCGAAGACAATTCACAATGATATTTTGATCAAAGCGATGTCTTTTCCCTCGGAATTTAATATTACACGTATTGGCGGAAAGCGATAAAAAAGTAAATATGCATGAGATGCGATTTTTTTATTTAGGAGTACATTTGTTCCTAATTACATTCTAAGATCTTTGCAAGAAAATAAACATGAAATGATGCAAAAGAGAGGGTGCTATGCAATTTTATTTATAACTTACATTTGGCCTAATTACATTCTAAGCTCTTTGCAAAGTAAATGATGATTAATAAAATGCAATAAACACACAATACATCAAAATTAATAAATGTAAGAATAAACATATAAATATGATGGGATGATATGATAGAAGTAAATAAATAATAAACGTTTAAGGAGACGAACAATGAGTAATTATTTAAAATAAATAAATAAACTTATAAAGTTAAGCTAAATGAATATTTTCTTCAAAAGAACTTATTTTTAATCTTAGTGCATGAAACTTGACTCAAGTGCTTAGAAATGCACTTGTTCAAGTAGGCACTTTTATTTAATTAAGCTAAAAAAAAAAGGAGTAAAAATAAACTTATAAAATTAAGCTAAATGAATATGTTCTTCAAAAGAACTTATTTTTCATCTTAGTGCATGAAACCGGACTCAAGTGCTTAGAAAAACACTTGTTCGAGTAAGCACTTATTTGATTAAGTTAAAAAAAATAAGCAAGCAGAGGGGGTACAAACATTATAACGAAAAATAAAGGGGGTGCGAATAGGACTACTGAGGTCCAAGCCCGAGGCCTAGTCCGGGTCAACAGAAACAGAGACAAAAACAACTAAAACAATCCAATGTGACGCGCCTGCTGTAGTTTCACGCTTTACCGCCGTCTGATCTTCATTAAACAAGATCAGACGGTTACGATCATCAACCGGCGCGGATCGTTGGATGAATTCCAAGGTTTTTGCGAGAAAAAGAACACTTGGTTTGAATTCCAAGGTTTTTTGATAAAATGAACACTTGATTTGAATTCCAAAGTTTTTGCGATAAAATGAACACTTAGTTTGAAATCCAAGGTTTTTGCGATAAAATGAACACTTGGTTTGAATTCCAAGGTTTGTTTTGAAAATATTTTATGACAAAAAATATTATTTGTGCTTGACGATATTTGTAAAGAAATTGCTTTGATATTTTGAAAGAGGTTTTGACCTCATTTTTGAAAGGAAATTGGGTAACGGTCACGCGCGAAAAATGATACTAACCTAAAACGTCCTAACGAATAAACTAAGCGCGAAGACAATTCGCAATAATATTTTGATCAAAGCGATGCCTTTTCCCTCGGAATTTAATATTACACGTATTGGCGGAAAGCGATAAAAAAGTAAATATGCATGAGATGCGATTTTTTTATTTAGGAGTACCTTTGTTCCTAATTACATTCTAAGATTTTTGCAAGAAAATAAACATGAAATGATGCAAAAGAGAGGATGCTATGCAATTTTATTTATAACTTACATTTGGCCTAAATACATTCTAAGCTCTTTGCAAAGTAAATGATGATTAATAAAATGCAATAAACACACAATACATCAAAATTAATAAATGTAAGAATAAACATATAAATATGATGGGATGAAATGATAGAAGTAAATAAATAATAAACGTTTAAGGAGACGAACAATGAGTAATTATTTAAAATAAATAAATAAACTTATAAAGTTAAGCTAAATGAATATTTTCTTCAAAAGAACTTATTTTTAATCTTAGTGCATGAAACTTGACTCAAGTGCTTAGAAATGCACTTGTTCAAGTAGGCACTTTTATTTAATTAAGCTAAAAAAAAAAGGAGTAAAAATAAACTTATAAAATTAAGCTAAATGAATATGTTCTTCAAAAGAACTTATTTTTCATCTTAGTGCATGAAACCGGACTCAAGTGCTTAGAAAAACACTTGTTCGAGT
This sequence comes from Trifolium subterraneum, assembly GCA_951799995.1. Lineage (NCBI taxonomy): Eukaryota > Viridiplantae > Streptophyta > Magnoliopsida > Fabales > Fabaceae > Trifolium > Trifolium subterraneum. The sequence continues at coordinate 48,493,580 of OX637461.1, read as the reverse complement.
AAGCACTTATTTGATTAAGTTAAAAAAAATAAGCAAGCAGAGGGGGTACAAACATTATAACGAAAAATAAAGGGGGTGCGAATAGGACTACTGAGGTCCAAGCCCGAGGCCTAGTCCGGGTCAACAGAAACAGAGACAAAAACAACTAAAACAATCCAATGTGACGCGCCTGCTGTAGTTTCACGCTTTACCGCCGTCTGATCTTCATTAAACAAGATCAGACGGTTACGATCATCAACCGGCACGGATCGTTGGATGAATTCCAAGGTTTTTGCGAGAAAAAGAACACTTGGTTTGAATTCCAAGATTTTTTGATAAAATGAACACTTGATTTGAATTCCAAGGTTTTTGCGATAAAATGAACACTTAGTTTGAAATCCAAGGTTTTTGCGATAAAATGAACACTTGGTTTGAATTCCAAGGTTTGTTTTGAAAATGTTTGATGACAAAAAATATTTTTTGTGCTTGACGATATTTGAAAAGAAATTGCTTTGATATTTTGAAAGAGGTTTTGACCTCATTTTTGAAAGGAAACTGGGTAACGTTTACGCGCGAAAAATGATACTAACCTAAAACGTCCTAACAAATAAACTAAGCGCGAAGACAATTCACAATGATATTTTGATCAAAGCGATGTCTTTTCCCTCGGAATTTAATATTACACGTATTGGCGGAAAGCGATAAAAAAGTAAATATGCATGAGATGCGATTTTTTTATTTAGGAGTACATTTGTTCCTAATTACATTCTAAGATCTTTGCAAGAAAATAAACATGAAATGATGCAAAAGAGAGGGTGCTATGCAATTTTATTTATAACTTACATTTGGCCTAATTACATTCTAAGCTCTTTGCAAAGTAAATGATGATTAATAAAATGCAATAAACACACAATACATCAAAATTAATAAATGTAAGAATAAACATATAAATATGATGGGATGATATGATAGAAGTAAATAAATAATAAACGTTTAAGGAGACGAACAATGAGTAATTATTTAAAATAAATAAATAAACTTATAAAGTTAAGCTAAATGAATATTTTCTTCAAAAGAACTTATTTTTAATCTTAGTGCATGAAACTTGACTCAAGTGCTTAGAAATGCACTTGTTCAAGTAGGCACTTTTATTTAATTAAGCTAAAAAAAAAAGGAGTAAAAATAAACTTATAAAATTAAGCTAAATGAATATGTTCTTCAAAAGAACTTATTTTTCATCTTAGTGCATGAAACTGGACTCAAGTGCTTAGAAAAACACTTGTTCGAGTAAGCACTTATTTGATTAAGTTAAAAAAAATAAGCAAGCAGAGGGGGTACAAACATTATAACGAAAAATAAAGGGGGTGCGAATAGGACTACTGAGGTCCAAGCCCGAGGCCTAGTCCGGGTCAACAGAAACAGAGACAAAAACAACTAAAACAATCCAATGTGACGCGCCTGCTGTAGTTTCACGCTTTACCGCCGTCTGATCTTCATTAAACAAGATCAGACGGTTACGATCATCAACCGGCGCGGATCGTTGGATGAATTCCAAGGTTTTTGCGAGAAAAAGAACACTTGGTTTGAATTCCAAGGTTTTTTGATAAAATGAACACTTGATTTGAATTCCAAAGTTTTTGCGATAAAATGAACACTTAGTTTGAAATCCAAGGTTTTTGCGATAAAATGAACACTTGGTTTGAATTCCAAGGTTTGTTTTGAAAATATTTTATGACAAAAAATATTATTTGTGCTTGACGATATTTGTAAAGAAATTGCTTTGATATTTTGAAAGAGGTTTTGACCTCATTTTTGAAAGGAAATTGGGTAACGGTCACGCGCGAAAAATGATACTAACCTAAAACGTCCTAACGAATAAACTAAGCGCGAAGACAATTCGCAATAATATTTTGATCAAAGCGATGCCTTTTCCCTCGGAATTTAATATTACACGTATTGGCGGAAAGCGATAAAAAAGTAAATATGCATGAGATGCGATTTTTTTATTTAGGAGTACCTTTGTTCCTAATTACATTCTAAGATTTTTGCAAGAAAATAAACATGAAATGATGCAAAAGAGAGGATGCTATGCAATTTTATTTATAACTTACATTTGGCCTAAATACATTCTAAGCTCTTTGCAAAGTAAATGATGATTAATAAAATGCAATAAACACACAATACATCAAAATTAATAAATGTAAGAATAAACATATAAATATGATGGGATGAAATGATAGAAGTAAATAAATAATAAACGTTTAAGGAGACGAACAATGAGTAATTATTTAAAATAAATAAATAAACTTATAAAGTTAAGCTAAATGAATATTTTCTTCAAAAGAACTTATTTTTAATCTTAGTGCATGAAACTTGACTCAAGTGCTTAGAAATGCACTTGTTCAAGTAGGCACTTTTATTTAATTAAGCTAAAAAAAAAAGGAGTAAAAATAAACTTATAAAATTAAGCTAAATGAATATGTTCTTCAAAAGAACTTATTTTTCATCTTAGTGCATGAAACCGGACTCAAGTGCTTAGAAAAACACTTGTTCGAGTAAGCACTTATTTGATTAAGTTAAAAAAAATAAGCAAGCAGAGGGGGTACAAACATTATAACGAAAAATAAAGGGGGTGCGAATAGGACTACTGAGGTCCAAGCCCGAGGCCTAGTCCGGGTCAACAGAAACAGAGACAAAAACAACTAAAACAATCCAATGTGACGCGCCTGCTGTAGTTTCACGCTTTACCGCCGTCTGATCTTCATTAAACAAGATCAGACGGTTACGATCATCAACCGGCACGGATCGTTGGATGAATTCCAAGGTTTTTGCGAGAAAAAGAACACTTGGTTTGAATTCCAAGATTTTTTGATAAAATGAACACTTGATTTGAATTCCAAGGTTTTTGCGATAAAATGAACACTTAGTTTGAAATCCAAGGTTTTTGCGATAAAATGAACACTTGGTTTGAATTCCAAGGTTTGTTTTGAAAATGTTTGATGACAAAAAATATTTTTTGTGCTTGACGATATTTGAAAAGAAATTGCTTTGATATTTTGAAAGAGGTTTTGACCTCATTTTTGAAAGGAAACTGGGTAACGTTTACGCGCGAAAAATGATACTAACCTAAAACGTCCTAACAAATAAACTAAGCGCGAAGACAATTCACAATGATATTTTGATCAAAGCGATGTCTTTTCCCTCGGAATTTAATATTACACGTATTGGCGGAAAGCGATAAAAAAGTAAATATGCATGAGATGCGATTTTTTTATTTAGGAGTACATTTGTTCCTAATTACATTCTAAGATCTTTGCAAGAAAATAAACATGAAATGATGCAAAAGAGAGGGTGCTATGCAATTTTATTTATAACTTACATTTGGCCTAATTACATTCTAAGCTCTTTGCAAAGTAAATGATGATTAATAAAATGCAATAAACACACAATACATCAAAATTAATAAATGTAAGAATAAACATATAAATATGATGGGATGATATGATAGAAGTAAATAAATAATAAACGTTTAAGGAGACGAACAATGAGTAATTATTTAAAATAAATAAATAAACTTATAAAGTTAAGCTAAATGAATATTTTCTTCAAAAGAACTTATTTTTAATCTTAGTGCATGAAACTTGACTCAAGTGCTTAGAAATGCACTTGTTCAAGTAGGCACTTTTATTTAATTAAGCTAAAAAAAAAAGGAGTAAAAATAAACTTATAAAATTAAGCTAAATGAATATGTTCTTCAAAAGAACTTATTTTTCATCTTAGTGCATGAAACTGGACTCAAGTGCTTAGAAAAACACTTGTTCGAGTAAGCACTTATTTGATTAAGTTAAAAAAAATAAGCAAGCAGAGGGGGTACAAACATTATAACGAAAAATAAAGGGGGTGCGAATAGGACTACTGAGGTCCAAGCCCGAGGCCTAGTCCGGGTCAACAGAAACAGAGACAAAAACAACTAAAACAATCCAATGTGACGCGCCTGCTGTAGTTTCACGCTTTACCGCCGTCTGATCTTCATTAAACAAGATCAGACGGTTACGATCATCAACCGGCGCGGATCGTTGGATGAATTCCAAGGTTTTTGCGAGAAAAAGAACACTTGGTTTGAATTCCAAGGTTTTTTGATAAAATGAACACTTGATTTGAATTCCAAAGTTTTTGCGATAAAATGAACACTTAGTTTGAAATCCAAGGTTTTTGCGATAAAATGAACACTTGGTTTGAATTCCAAGGTTTGTTTTGAAAATATTTTATGACAAAAAATATTATTTGTGCTTGACGATATTTGTAAAGAAATTGCTTTGATATTTTGAAAGAGGTTTTGACCTCATTTTTGAAAGGAAATTGGGTAACGGTCACGCGCGAAAAATGATACTAACCTAAAACGTCCTAACGAATAAACTAAGCGCGAAGACAATTCGCAATAATATTTTGATCAAAGCGATGCCTTTTCCCTCGGAATTTAATATTACACGTATTGGCGGAAAGCGATAAAAAAGTAAATATGCATGAGATGCGATTTTTTTATTTAGGAGTACCTTTGTTCCTAATTACATTCTAAGATTTTTGCAAGAAAATAAACATGAAATGATGCAAAAGAGAGGATGCTATGCAATTTTATTTATAACTTACATTTGGCCTAAATACATTCTAAGCTCTTTGCAAAGTAAATGATGATTAATAAAATGCAATAAACACACAATACATCAAAATTAATAAATGTAAGAATAAACATATAAATATGATGGGATGAAATGATAGAAGTAAATAAATAATAAACGTTTAAGGAGACGAACAATGAGTAATTATTTAAAATAAATAAATAAACTTATAAAGTTAAGCTAAATGAATATTTTCTTCAAAAGAACTTATTTTTAATCTTAGTGCATGAAACTTGACTCAAGTGCTTAGAAATGCACTTGTTCAAGTAGGCACTTTTATTTAATTAAGCTAAAAAAAAAAGGAGTAAAAATAAACTTATAAAATTAAGCTAAATGAATATGTTCTTCAAAAGAACTTATTTTTCATCTTAGTGCATGAAACCGGACTCAAGTGCTTAGAAAAACACTTGTTCGAGTAAGCACTTATTTGATTAAGTTAAAAAAAATAAGCAAGCAGAGGGGGTACAAACATTATAACGAAAAATAAAGGGGGTGCGAATAGGACTACTGAGGTCCAAGCCCGAGGCCTAGTCCGGGTCAACAGAAGCAGAGACAAAAACAACTAAAACAATCCAATGTGACGCGCCTGCTGTAGTTTCACGCTTTACCGCCGTCTGATCTTCATTAAACAAGATCAGACGGTTACGATCATCAACCGGCACGGATCGTTGGATGAATTCCAAGGTTTTTGCGAGAAAAAGAACACTTGGTTTGAATTCCAAGATTTTTTGATAAAATGAACACTTGATTTGAATTCCAAGGTTTTTGCGATAAAATGAACACTTAGTTTGAAATCCAAGGTTTTTGCGATAAAATGAACACTTGGTTTGAATTCCAAGGTTTGTTTTGAAAATGTTTGATGACAAAAAATATTTTTTGTGCTTGACGATATTTGAAAAGAAATTGCTTTGATATTTTGAAAGAGGTTTTGACCTCATTTTTGAAAGGAAACTGGGTAACGTTTACGCGCGAAAAATGATACTAACCTAAAACGTCCTAACAAATAAACTAAGCGCGAAGACAATTCACAATGATATTTTGATCAAAGCGATGTCTTTTCCCTCGGAATTTAATATTACACGTATTGGCGGAAAGCGATAAACAAGTAAATATGCATGAGATGCGATTTTTTTATTTAGGAGTACATTTGTTCCTAATTACATTCTAAGATCTTTGCAAGAAAATAAACATGAAATGATGCAAAAGAGAGGGTGCTATGCAATTTTATTTATAACTTACATTTGGCCTAATTACATTCTAAGCTCTTTGCAAAGTAAATGATGATTAATAAAATGCAATAAACACACAATACATTAAAATTAATAAATGTAAGAATAAACATATAAATATGATGGGATGATATGATAGAAGTAAATAAATAATAACGTTTAAGGAGACGAACAATGAGTAATTATTTAAAATAAATAAATAAATAAACTTATAAAGTTAAGCTAAATGAATATTTTCTTCAAAAGAACTTGTTTTTAATCTTAGTGCATGAAACTTGACTCAAGTGCTTAGAAATGCACTTGTTCAAGTAAGCACTTTTATTTAATTAAGCTAAAAATAAAACAAGTAAAAATAAACTTATAAAATTAAGCTAAATGAATGTATTCTTCAAAAGAACTTATTTTTCATCTTAGTGCATGAATCTGGACTCAAGTGCTTTAGAAAAACACTTGTTCGAGTAAGTACTTATTTGATTAAGTTAAAAAAAATAAGCAAGCAGAGGGGGTACAAACATTAAAACGAAAAATAAGGGGGGTGCGAATAGGACTACTGTAGTCCAAGCCCGAGGTCTAGTCCGGGTCAACAGAAACAAAGACAAAAACAACTAAAACAATCCAGTGTGACGCGCCTACTGTAGTTTCACGCTTTACCGCCGTCTGATCTTCATTAAACAAGATCAAACGGTTACGATCATCAACCGGCGCGGATCGTTGGATGAATTCCAAGGTTTTTGCGAGAAAAAGAACACTTGGTTTGAATTCCAAGGTTTTTTGATAAAATGAACACTTGATTTGAATTTCAAGGTTTTTGCGATAAAATGAACACTTAGTTTGAAATCCAAGGTTTTGACGATAAAATGAACACTTGGCTTGAATTCCAAGGTTTGTTTTGAAAATATTTGATGACAAAAAATATTTTTTGTGCTTGACGATATTTGAAAAGAAATTGCTTTGATATTTTGAAAGAGGTTTTGACCTCATTTTTGAAAGGAAATTGGGTAACGGTCACGCGCAAAAAATGATACTAACTTAAAATGTCCTAACAAATAAACCAAGCGCGATGACAATTCGCAATGATATTTTAATCAAAGCGATGCCTTTTCCCTCGGAATTTAATATTACACGTATTGGCGGAAAGCGATAAAAAAGTAAATATGCATGAGATGCGATTTTTTTATTTAGGAGTACATTTGTTCCTAATTACATTCTAAGATCTTTGCAAGAAAATAAACATGAAATGATGCAAAAGAGAGGATGCTATGCAATTTTATTTATAACTTACATTTGGCCTAATTACATTCTAAGCTCTTTGCAAATTAATGATGATTAATAAAATGCAATAAACACACAATACATCAAAATTTATAAATGTAAGAATAAAAAAATAAATATGATGCCTTCGATGCGTGTCGATGATGCCTTAGATGCAAAATGTCTCATGCTAGCTACAATGACCTCTGAGCTTGAAAAGCAACATGAGGAAGCTAGAATCGAGAGATTTGATGTTTCTAGAGCCCTTTTCCAAGTCAAGCTATCTGAGGGATCTCCTGTAAGTCCACATGTACTCAAGATGATTGGGTACGTGGGGAACTTAGCAAGATTAAGATTTCCACTTGGGAATGAGCTTGCAACTGAACTGATCCTGCAATCGTTGCCGAAGAGTTTTTATCAGTTTGTTCTTAACTTCACCATGTCAGACATGGAAAAAACTCTGCCACAACTATTAGGCATGTTAAGACAAGCTAAAAAAAACATGCGATCCAAAGGGAATTCGAATCATGTCTTAATGATGGGCAATGGAAATCATAAGAAAGCCAACAAAGCAAAGGCAAGCAAAGGGAAGGGCAAGGAAGTTGTCAAACCCAAACCTGCCACTCTAGCTTTGAAGCCCACCGGTGGCATTGCAAAGAGGGTAAGTGCTTCCACTGTGGTAGGACCGGACATTGGAAGAGGAACTGCCCAAAGTACCTGGAAGACAAGAAGAATGGAATAGAGAGTTCCAATTCAGCAGGTATCTTTGTTATTGAAATTAATTTATCTACTTCTTCTACATGGGTATTAGATACCGGATGTGGTTCTCATTTGTACTAATGTGCAGGGGCTGCAAAGGAGTAGGGAATTGGCTAAAGGCGAAGTCGACCTACGAGTGGGCAATGGAGCAAGAGTTGCTGCGTTATCTGTAGGAACCTATGTTTTGACTTTACCTAGTGGATTGATAATACAGTTGGAAAACTATTTTTATGTACCTGCTATAAGCAGGAATATTATTTCTGTTTCTTATTTGGACAAACTTGGATTTTTGTTTTTAATAAAGAGCAATTGTTGCTCAATTTATTTGAATGATATTTTTTATGCCAATGCACTAATGAGTAATGGTTTATATATTCTTGATCTTGAAATGCCAATTTATAACATTGATACTAAATGGATGAAACCTAATGAGTTAAATCCTACATACCTTTGGCACTGTCGATTAGGCCATATAAATGAGAAACGCATTTCCAAGTTCCATAAGGATGGACTCTTGGATTCATTTGATTATGAATCATTTGAAACATGTTTTTTTTTTTACTAAATACCCCATTCACTGTTAAAGGTGAAAGGGCAAGTGACCTTTTGGCTCTTATACATACTGATGTATGTGGACCACTGATCACACCTACTAGAGGAGGTTTTCAATACTTCATCACATTTACTGATGATTACAGTAGATATGGATATGTGTATCTAATGAAGCACAAATCTGAATCCTTTGAAAAGTTCAAAGAATTTAAAAATGAAGTACAAAACCAACTAGGGAATAAAATCAAAACCCTTCGATCCGATCGAGGTGGTGAGTATTTAAGCCTAGAATTTGATGACCATCTAAAAGAGTGTGGGATCATATCCCAACTCACTCCTCCTGGAACACCACAATGGAATGGTGTGTCTGAGAGAAGAAACCGAACCTTGTTGGACATGGTACGGTCTATGATGAGTCACGCTGATCTTCCAAACTCCTTTTGGGGTCATGCTGTATTAACAGCAACATACACACTTAACCGTGTTCCTTCTAAAACGGTTGACAAGACACCATATGAATTATGGAGTGGTAAGAAACCACATATGGCTTACTTAAAGATTTGGGGTTGTGAAGTTTATGTAAAACGTCAAATGTCTACTAAACTTGAACCCAAATCTGACAAGTGTTTCTTTGTGGGATATCCTAAAGAAACAAAAGGATATCACTTTTACAATCCTTCCGAGGGCAAAGTGTTTGTCGCTCGAACTGGAGTATTCCTAGAAAAGGACTTTGTGTCCAAAGGAATCAGTGGGAGGAAAGTAGATCTTGAAGAAATTCATGATCCATAAAGTAATGATACACCAATGGAGGAACAAGAGTAGGACGCACAAAATGTTGTGACAGAGAATCCTACTGAAGTAACACAAGAACCACGTAGGTCTAGTAGGATACGTCTGGAACCTGAAAGATATGGATATCTCATATTAGAACAATGTGATGTATTACTCATGGATCAAGATGAGCCTGTGACTTATCAAGAGGCCATTACAGGCCCAGAATCTGAGAAGTGGTTTGAAGCCATGAAATCTAAAATGGATTCCATGTACACAAACCAAATTTGGAACTTGGTAGAAGCTCCTGATGGGGTCAAACCCATAGGATGCAAGTGGGTCTTCAAAAAGAAGACTGACATGGATGGAAAGGTACAAACCTATAAAGCACGGTTGGTTGCTAAAGGTTTCAAACAAATTCATGGCGTAAACTATGATGAAACCTTTTCGCCAGTTGCAATGATTAAATCCATTCGGATCTTACTTGCCATCGCTGCATATCATGACTATGAAATATGGCAAATGGATGTGAAGACTGCCTTCCTTAATGGAAGTCTTCTTGAGGATGTGTACATGACACAACCTGAAGGTTTTTGCATTCCAGATGAAGCTAAAAGGATATGCAAGTTACAGCGATCAATCTACGGATTAAAGCAAGCTTCCAGAAGTTGGAATCTTCGTTTTGATGAAACTGTAAAGCAGTTTGGATTCATTAAAAATGAAGATCACCCTTGTGTTTACAAAAAGGTTAGTGGGAACATAGTCGTGTTCCTAGTATTGTATGTAGATGACATACTACTTATAGGAAACGACGTCGCTACCTTGTTACAAGTTAAAACTTGGCTAGGGAATTGCTTTTCTATGAAAGATCTGGGTGAAGCAGCCTATATATTAGGGATTAAGATCTATAGTGATAGATCACAGAAACTGCTTGGCTTAAGTCAGAGTACATACATAGACAAAGTGCTGAGACGCTTTAATATGCATGATTCCAAGAAAGGATTCATTCCTATGCAACATGGCTTGTGTCTTTCAAAAGCACAATCTCTCTCGTCTAAAGAAGAGAGGGATCGCATGAATAAAATCCCATATGCATCAGCTATTGGATCCATCATGTATGCCATGATATGTACTCGCCCAGATGTATCATGTGCCTTAAGTGCAACGAGTCGATACCAGTCTGATCCTGGTGAGGCTCATTGGGTGGCTGTCAAGAACATTCTTAAATACTTGAGAAGGACCAAAGATTCATTCCTAATATATGGAGGTCAAGAAGAGCTAAATGTAATTGGTTACATTGATGCTAGCTTCCAGACAGATATGGATGACTTTAGATCGCAGTCCAGCTATGTGTTTTGCATGAATAGTGGCGCTGTGAGCTGGAAAAGTTCAAAGCAAGATACAGTTGTCGATTCTACAACTGAAGCTGAGTACATTGTCGCATCAAATGCAGCAAAGGAAGTTGTTTGGATAAAGAAGTTCATCACTGAACTTGGCATATTCCCTAGCATTGTGGATCCCATTGATCTATTTTGTGATAACAATGGTGCTATCGCACAAGCTAAGGAATCTAGATCTCACCAAAAGTCCAAACATATACTCAGGCGCTATCATCTCATTCGAGAAATAATTGATAGAGGAAAAGTGAAGATATGCAAAGTACCAACACTTGACAATGTCGCTGACCCACTTACGAAACCTCTTGCTCAGCCGAAGCATGAGGGTCATACTAGAAGCATATGTATTAGGAGTATGCCTGATTGGCTCTAGTGCGAGTGGGAGATTGTTGGTGTAAGCCCTAGAGGCCAATTAATGTATTGAATAATTTAATTATCAAATAAAAGGCTTTTTCTTTATTATGTTTATATGTTAAAATAATAAAGTCCCTAGAATAGTTAATTCGTTAATGGAACGTTTAGTATGATTGATGATCACGTCTCACTGATCATAGATAATGAATTATCAAGTCTTAACATAGATATAAATGTTAAGGGTAACTTTATATCGGATTGACCCACCATGAGAATACTACATAGAATGTTATGAAATGTCATAAGTTATTCTCATAGTGATAAAAGGTGTATTCCACCCTTCGACCTGAAACCACTGTGTACCCTAGATGTAGGAGTGTGATACCTTGTTGCCATTCAAACGTTATCCGTAACTGGATAACTATAAAGTTGGTTGATGGGTATCCCACGAATCATGCTGAGGGACATGAGTGACCTAGATGGAATTTGTCCCTCCTACATAACGGGAGATATGTCTATGGGCCCAATATTGAACTAGACAAGGATGACATACTATGCCTTGTGTTCAATATAGACATGAGGACAAAAGGGTAATTATGCACAAGATATTTATCACAGAAAGGTTAGTCAGATCACATGACATTCTTGTGACTTGGGTAACAGTGATGTGTTGCTAGATACCGCTCACTGTTTATAATATTAAGATTAATATTATTACCAACGTCATAAGAACCTACAGGGTCACACACATAAGGACAGTTAAAACGGGAAAAATAAGTGAGACTTATTGCGGGGGGTGCAATTAGTGAAAAACGAATGTTGGGCTTGAGAAGTCCAAATTCGTGTGAACTGAAGACCACATAAGAAACTCTATAAATAGAGCCTTATGAAGTTCAGTTTGACACACCTTTTGAAACCCTAATTCGTACTTGAGAAATTCTGAATTTCTCTAAACCCTAAACCGCAAAAATTCCCTCAACCTTCATCCAAGAACAGCTAACACTGAAGGATTGGAGGTTCCTGTTCGTGTGGACTAAGTGGAGGTGCTGCAATTGCGGTGCTCGTGATCGAAAAGAATTTGAAGAAACGGTTCTTCAAATTGCGGTGCTCGTGATCGAAAAGAAGGCGAGGGAACGGTTCTTCAAAGTGCGGTGCTCGTGATCGAAAATAAAGCGAAGGATCTGTTCTTGAAAGGTAACAAACTATCCCTGATCATGAACGTTCACATGGATCCATTGAAGGAAATACGAATTTTAAAAATCCGTTGCGTTTTATCTTTGATAATATGGTATATGTATTCCTTCACATCCTGCATCCCCTTAAGCTGCAGGGCCGGCTGGGCCAATCAACCTAGTCTAGGGCTTTAGGCCCCCATATTTATAATTTTTTTTATCAAAGCAAAAAAGGCCTCCCAAAAAAAAATAAGGCCTCTAAAGTTCTGGCTATATGTTGCACGCGTGAAAATTGAAATAGAAACCTAGTAAAGCACGCTACCTCCGCCGTTTCATAAAGACATAAACTCTTCTTCTTCTCTCCCACAATTACTCACTAACGTCTCTATTGCATCAATTTCTCCAAAAATTTCTCATATTATTTAATTTTTCCATCAAACTTTCACTTTAAAAGAAGATGTCATCCAACTTTCACCATGTTGTCTTCCAACAATTTTGTAAATTTAGACGAATTCAGTTCTTCAAGGCTTTTCAATTTCTGCAATTCTGCAATTCCAGTTCTGCCGTGATACTTCAAGGCTTCAAATTCTGCAATTCTGCAATTCTAGTACTTCAAATTCTGCAATTCCAATTTCTTTAAGGCTTCTCGTCGACTCAGTTCTGCAATTCCAATTTTTTCAATTTATGCAATTCTTCAATTTCTACAATTCTGCAAATTTATTATTGTTTATGTGATTCTATCGACAACAAATTCTTCTGCAAACATGTTCCTTCTTTCTTTTTAATCTCTTTTATTTTCTTTAATATTCCAAACTTCACAAATTTTATTGAAATTAGCTGAAGTCAAAGATGAATCTAAAATAAAAAGTGAAGCCGAATGTTTGGCAACTTATGAGCTTAAAAATTTTGAATTTTTGTTAGCCTTGACTATTTGGTATGATATATTGTTTGCAGTAAACTCAGTAAGTAAACACTTTCAATCAAAGGAGCGCATCGATGTTGCTATAGAGCAATTGAAAGGAATTATTTCTTTTTTTAAAAAATATAGGGAAGATGGTTTTGAAAATGCCATAATTTCTGCTAAAGAAATTGATGGCGAAATGGATATAGAACCTAGGTTTCGTGAAAAACGTATCGTTCATAGAAAGAAACGATTTGATGAGAATGTTGACAATGAAGTTTTCAAAACTCCTGAAGAATCATTTAAATCCGACTATTTTTTTTACATATTAGATCATGCAATTGCATCATTCCAAAGTAGATTTGAACAATTTAAAATATATCAAGATATCTTTGGTTTTCTATTTAGTATTAAGAAATTAAGGTCATTGGAAATTGAAAATTTGAAAGAATATTGTCTTAACCTTGAATGTTCGTTAAAACATAACGCCAACTCTGATATTGATGGATTAAACTTATTTTCAGAATTGAAAATGCTAAGAGAAATCATACATGTTGAAAATGATACACCAATTGATATACTTAACTATATAATAAGACTGAACTCCTTCCCAAATGCATTTGTCGCTTATAGAATAATGTTAACGATTCCGGTAATTGTTGCTTCAGCAGAAAGAAGTTTTTCAAAATTATAATTAAATGGATTGGCGTTATTAATTATCCATTGAAAAACAAATGTTAACTCAAATTGATTATAATAGTTTAATAAATGACTTTGCATTTCAAAAAGCTCTAAAAATAATTTTAAATAAATATTATAATAATTTAATTTTTTTTATTAAAATATAAAAGGCCTCAATTTGAAATTTGTTTTAGGCCTCGTGTAGTGTTGGGCCGGCCCTGTTAGGCTGTGGTGGATCTATTCAGGACTGAGAGTGTGCAAATGACCACTAGTGCAAAAACTTTTCTCTTTTTATTGTCTGATAAATTCTAGCTCAACTGGCAAAAATGCTGAAATTCTTAGGTCGGACGTTGTGACCCGGGTTCAAACCCGAGATCTCACAATTATTTGTGAGTTTAATTTCAGTGGATTACCACTTCTTCTAAGACCAAAAAAAAATTCCACTACCAATCGTTAGTTGGTTCAGTGGTGATTGGCGCTGAACTTGGTAGGGAGGACGGTTCGATCCCCCACAACTACGATCGGGAAATTGCTGAAACCACTTGATGCCAGAACTCACCCCCAAACTAGATTAAACTGGTGGTGAAAAATCAAAAAATTAAAAATAAAATCCACTAAATCAAGTCATTGGGCTCAAGTGGTTAAAGAGCTTCACCAAAGGACGAATCGTTCGGGAAAACCCGAGTTCGATTCCTCGATGGAACAATTTCTTGATACTTACCTCGCGGCCGAACTCTTGATTACTAGAGCCCCTTCCCCTAAGAACCAGAGGGTTATAAAAAAAATAATTAAAATCCACTAACCCAGTAAAGACAAAAACGCTGTCTGACAAAATAGAACTATGTCTAGAGCCACTGATCAAACTTGAAAGAAAATACATTCTTTTATAGTAATTATGTCTTTTCTTCAGTCTCGGAATATTATTACTAATTCACTATAATTAATAATATTGATAATGTCCCTCCTTCAATTTTCAAGTGATTATGTTTGAAATATATATATTTTTATAACAAATATAATTTTAAAATTTTATCAGATTGATCAAGCAAAACTAAAAAAGAAAAGCAAACGCAAATATAGTTTAATATTTAAATCCGTAAGTCCTAATTTAACTGACAATAAAAATACTTAATTGTTAAACTGACAATTTGATCGGAGTTTGAACTCCATACCTCTAAATTGTGTGTATGAGTTTATGTTGTAAAACGGTTTACTGACTTTATAAAAACAGAAAACGATTTTTTCAAAATTGGCAACGAAACAAATTATTGGCTGAGTCGCGTACTAGGTCGCTTTCTTTAAGACGTTTCGCGGAACTACTCGAAAAAGTGCACTGTAGTATATCGACCGCGAAGTCCCCAGGATAAAACAGCCGTTTATCAAATAAATACCGATGAACTATTGCACTGTAGTATCGGCCAGAAATACACCAATAATTGGTATGCAAATATCAATTCTACGGCAACAACCGTTCAATACTGAAACAAAAAATTATTTGCGAAGAATAAAAAAAATTAGAGAGAAGAGAAAAACAGCGTATTCTCAGAATTCAGAGAAAATGAAGCAGTTAATTTCGTTTATACACATAAAATTTGCACCCCCTGATGCGGGGTCCTGGGGCTGGGCCTATATATATATATATATATATATATATATATATATATATATATATTTTTAATGATATACATATTTTTTATAAATAAATTACAGTTAATTTTTTTTTGAGATAATAAATAAATTACAGTTACTTCTTAATTAAGTTTTTAATTTTTGGAAATACTTATGAATTAAGTTAACATATGAAATAATCTTTTATATATGGTAATACTTATTAATTAAGTTAACATATAAAATCATCTTTTATTTGTCAAAAAAAATATAAAATAATCTTTTATGGTATATATTAATTAGTTTTAAATTTTTTAAATAAATTTATGAGATACTTACTATAGTTTATTTTGCCTTTATAAAGTCACTGACTTAGACATCTTGTCATACTTGCAGTGACGCTTTATCATCATAAAACTTGCAACGATGCTTGAGTAAGTATTCTCTCAATCTTATTCAACTTTGCGCTGATTGTAGATGTAATTCAAACTCATTCATGGAGATGGAAAAATATGGACATGGAAAATGCATAAAGGTTAGCAATCATATATCTAATGATCTTGCCTTTTCGATTTTGTTAAAATTACCTCTAAAATCTTTGAAAAGATTTGGAGTTGTACACAAATCATGGTTTCTATTATTTGGAAATTCTCATTTCCTGAGCATTTATCGCAACAATTTCTTGTCTAATAATCATTGTTATTATGATGATACATCCCTCCTACTTCATCTATGTATGGCCACAAATTCGGATGATCCTTTTTACCAATTTAAACTAGCATTGTATATGTTTTCTGGAGAGAGGTTTGACAATAAGGTCAATATAGAATGGCCAAATCCATTTCATGATGATCACCCTGAATTTCATATTTTGGGTTCTAGTAGTATTAATGGTATTCTTTGTCTTTATAAAATTTTTAACGAGAACATGTTAGTTGTATTGTGGAATCCATCTACAAAGGAATTCAAAGTCATTCCTTGCCTCACTAATGAGTCGGTAAATTGTCTCGACAGTCTTCATGGATTTGGTTTTGACCACCTTAAACATGACTACAAGGTGATTCGGAAAACTACATTTTATTCACGAATTAACCATCATGTTAACGGGGATATATCTTACGAAACCTTATGGGAGATATATAGCCTAAGAAGTAACTCTTGGAAAAAACTTGATACGGATATGCCTTCTTGTTACGGTGAATTTCCGGGTGTCCGATTGTATATGGATGGAGTCTGTCATTGGTGGGGTCAAAGTAAAACTGGTGTCTCTGAAACATGTTTGGTGTCATTTAACATGAGTAACGAGGTGTTTGTTACAACACCTATACCCTTAGATGTGAATGATCCCGTTGATATAAGGTCTGTGTGGAGACACTTAGTGGTGCTAAATGGATCCATTTCTCTAATTTCAAACTATTTCGATATGCCAGTGTTTCACATATCAATTTTAGGAGAAATTGGTGTAAAGGATTCATGGATCAAACTCTTTGTTATTGGGCCTTTTCCTTGTATTAAGCAACCTCTTGGAGCTGGGAAGAATGGAAATATATTCTTTAAAAGTAAAGACCGTGAATTAGTCTTGTTTGATTTAATTACCCAAAAGTTTGAGGTGATTGGTTGTAATGTTCAAAGTGATTTCCGTAACATAGTAATTTATAAGGAAAATCTTTGTCCAATCGGAAAAATAAATAATTAGTTGTTTTTTATTTATCTAGTTTAGTTTTTTTGAAGAAGTTAAATTAGTCCAACCTAAATTGGCGCTAGAGAGAATCGAACTTGAGACCTAGTTTATTTATCTAGTTTATACAATTGTTATTGGCTTTTTACCTTGAGCACAAAAAAGTTTATTAATGGAGAATATTATTATTAAAAGGATTAAATATGTTTTGTGATGTATTTTATTCTCTTTAGTATGATTTTATTTCTTTAGGTATTTTAAGTAAGATTTTTAATGAGGTAATTATGTATCATCATAAGCGATTGTATTATTAGGTTTTGGTCTACCTAGTCCTCAAACTTTGTCTGTTATTTTATATCATAATAATTTATTTATTTTAAATGTTGCAATTGTTTATTACAAGCAGTACTTTGGGTGCCAAGATGTCTTTTTCTTTTGATGCTTTTGTAGTTTATTAGCCTTTATATAATAAAACAGCATTTTAAAAAAAATTAAGAAGTCGTATTTTATTTAAAAAAAAAATAAATCATATGATTGCTTTTACTGATTACGAACAGGTATATTTTTGTAATATAAATTATATTGTCAAGCAATAATTGGAATTTTATACTGTTATAGACGGGACAAAAGCCCAATTATACTAAACGTCCAACATACCTTAAGATCCAAGATAACTCTACATAGCACAAGATATCCACGTCCTATGGCATGACTTTAGTCAATAGCAACCCAACATTGTATGAGAATAGTGCTAGATTTACTTTAATATTAATCACATATGCTGAAACCAAATGATTAAAATCATAATCTTACTTTAGTGTGGAAGCCATAAACAAATATAAGAGCATATGTATTAAATAGGATCTACGATATGTTGGTTTATTGAGATGAAAGGATTTCAGGAATACCTGGATATACGAATCTATTAGATGAACCATCCGTTGAGCCTCGTAATCCTGAAAACAAAAAAGGGAGACAGATGACAAGCATCCGCTGGCTTGTGGTTCTTCCTCAATCGGGACTCCTTATGCCCTAAGCACTCTTCAGATGGGGAGAAGAAGTAATATGCAGCGCGTCCGGTATATTGGGGACCATGGCCTATATATAGTGTGGGCCAATTAGGGTTCTCATTATTCCGAAATAGGTCATCCTAACATCCACTCATATTGAGCCCATATCCAATTAATTAAATACTTAATTAATTCTAAATAAAAATCTAGTTATTAGCCTTTTAACTTTATTTGATCACATAATCAATTAAGGCTCTTAATTGATAAATAGCTAATATAATTATATAAAGATATTTGCCCACATAATATTATTGGAATATCATAAAATATTCCAACAATCTCCCACTTGGACTACATATATCATTATTCCTTAAGCGCGCATCCGAATGCTATTTATCTTTAGATTTCAACCTTACAATCTGGTCCATCTCATACATCAATAATCGGACCACCGCGGCTGTCGTCACTGATGTATAACGTGACGGAACCCCGACGACCACCACATCAATGTACTTGACGACATAGATCTGATATGGATGAGTGGCATGAAAATTTCATGCAATGTGATCTCTAAATCATGCCTATTTCCAACTGGTCCAATTGAAGTCTTTAGTGAGATCAAGCTGAAGTTTGCAAATTCAATATTTGCACAAAAGATACAGAACTGATTATAAGAATAATAACCTTAAACTTTATTTCTGCAGAAGACCGTAACAAACTATGTATCAGTACCAAAACCAAAGTTAGAACATAACTGAAGAGAGACTCCCACTAATCCAAGACATCCTTAGTGACAAAATTAATATGAAGACGTTCAGAAGCTGAATTACGAAGGACTATCAGAGGCCAACCATTCAAAGACCAATCAGACTCCAAGTTATCAAAGGTTCATCAGAAGCAAAGGAATTCCCAGTCATCAGAGGGCTACATCAACTACAACTTATCAAGCCTGATGACTTGTTCTAAGGTCAACTAAATTGCAACGGTCACGAAGGATGTGATCCCTCTCTCTAGGAGCTAGTTGTACCTTATAACTGTACTATTGGACAGACATCAAAGGTGAAGCTTCTCTGCAAAGGAAGACGTGGCTTTACTCAACGGATCTTCAAAGTCTACAGCTGTCCAATTTACAACGGGAATTTCTCCAACGTCTCAATGTCTTTCTTAACTCATATAAATATGCCAAAGAAAGAATTGATGACTAGCGCTTTTCATTAGATAAAATCTCTCAGAAGAAAGTGAGAATATGCATTGTAATAGAAAACATCTCTCAAATGAAGTGAGCATAGAAACTAGCTTAGAGCCTCTGAAGTTATTATGTTTGTAATAAGTTTTAAGCTCTTAAGTTATTAGTAAGTCTTCTGCTTAGTGTAGAAGCAAGTAAGTCTTCTGCTTAGTGTAGAAGCAAGAAAGTCTTCTGCTTAGTGTAGAAGCACGTAAGTCTCAATCTTAGTGATTAGAGCAGTGAAGTCTTGAGCCTGAGTGCTTGAGCAAGGAAGCCTCTGATCTTGTGTGATCAAAGCAAGTAAGTCTCTCTGTCTTGTGTGACTTAGAGCAGGAAGTCTCAAGCTTGTGTGCTTGAGTAAGGAAGTCTTTGATCTTGTGTGATCAGAGCAAGGAAGTCTCTATGTCTTGTGTGACTAAGAGCAGGAAGTCTTGAGCTTGTGTGCTTGAGCAACTATTGTAATCCGAGTGATTATAGTGAAACTCTCTTGGAAACAAGGGGACTGGAGTACTCTCAATTTGTGAGGGGAACCAGTATAAATTGTTGTGTGTTCTTCTCTCTCTCACTCTCTCATTTACTCCTTCATCATTCATAACGCCATAAGTTAATTGTGTGAACAATCCGCTGTGCTTTAAAAACTTTGAAAAGGTTTAAATATCTTGGAAAGTTTTTAAATATCCAAAACACAATTCAACCCCCCTTCTTGTGTTTTCTCCACGCACCTTCAATTGGTATCAGAGCTCCGGTTCTGTTGGTAAATCCCTTAACCGTGAGACAGTCAAGATCCAAAGGAGAAAACCTCCATGGCTCAAAACATGGATGAGTGGAAGCAGAAGCTACATCAACAAGTTGCTGATCTTAGCAAGAAAATTGAAGATCTGAGCAAAAATCAAAATCCTTCCACATCAGGGGCTAATCAAACTTCTAGTATTGATTCTACAGCTACTACTCTTTGCCTCATTAGTGATGATAATGAAAGCATTCAGTGGGCAACAGTAAATGGCTTGTTGGATCAATATGAGGAGTTTAGGATGGAGGAAAATGAGAGCATTGAGAAAATGAACATAAGGTTTCAAGCTATAATAAGCAAGCTTGAAGAGCACAACCACAAACTCAACAATAAAGAGCTTGTAAGCAAGTTGCTTAGAAGTTTGCCTCTGGACTGGAATGATATTCCACATACTATAGAGGAAACTGAAGATATCAATTCAATGAGTCCTGAATCATTGATTGATTTACTCAGAGTCCATGAATTGGCTCTGAAGGATATGCAAGAGTTGAACCGTGAAGAAGCAGAAGCAGCAAAGAAAGGAAAGCAATCATTGGAGCATGAAGATCTTGTTGAAGGACCTGATGAAGAGTATCTTGAAAGGTTTTCAAGAAAAATTCAAAGATGGTACAACTTCAAGAAGAATGAAGGAAGACTAGCTAAAGGAATGACAACATGGGATGTACTAGACAACTTCTCTGAAGATGAGTCTGAAAGAGCTCCAGGAGCTGAAGGATCATGTTCTGAAGATGGCTCAGACTCTGAAGACTCAAGTTCTGATGGAAAGTCAGAACTTGAGAGCGAAGAAAGCATCCAGAGATCAATGAATCAGGTATATTCTCGTCTTTCCAAAGCTAAATTGATCAAGCATCTTAATAAGACCTTACTTAAACTCTCTAATAGTTAGCAGAAGTATAAAAAGCTTAAAGCAGACTATGAGAATTTAAGTAAGCAAGCAAATCACTCTGAAGGTCTTGAACAAAAAGATTTTATCAAAAACAAAGACCTTGAGAATGATTTTGCTATATGTTACAAACCCCTTGAGCACTCTCTAGTTCTCAAAGAGTACTGTAACATCAATGCTGATCAAAATAAAATTGTTTCCATGCTTTGCAACCTTAAGACCAACAATATTAATGGGATTGGATACTCTAGTGGTAAAACACTAGAAGAACCAAGCTTATAAGTTATTGATGGAAGCTTCTCACTTCCAAATCTTTACACTACATTTGTATCTGATACTACTCAGATGAAACAAATGGAGGATGAAGATCTGGAAACTAATAGTCTAGGACCTTCATGTAAGTGGGTACCAAGAGACAAAATTGTTTACTTGATTGCAGGAGAAACTAAGACTCTGAACCTTCCAATCACATGGATGCATTCTTGAAGAGTCAGATGGAGAAGAAGATGAAGAGGAGTACATGAGGAGCAGGAGGGATCATGAAGAACTTGAAGCTTGTTTTGAAGATGATAACAACTCAGTGTGGTGGAGTGATTGCTCAGGCTATAACTCTGACTACACCTAATCAAGAAAGCTTCAATGCAAGGTAAGTATGCTTAACTCCTGAATGACATATTCAGAGGAATAACTTTCAAAGGTTTGAAAAAGTCTTCTTAAGATACACATTGTTCAGTACTAAAAACCTTGAAAAATCCTGTCTGAACATTTTTTTTTTGTGTGTCCTGAAAGACCTGTTTTTCAGCCTCTGAAGCTCTTCAGATTTCAGCATCTGAAGAATCTCATACTCTGAAAAACGTTTCAACTTCTGACAGTTAAGCCTCTGAATACAAAATGAATTGGAAACGTTTAAGTATTTTTACTAAAACGTTTTGGCGCTAAACAGACAACACGTACACACCTTCTGATTGGTTAAAACAGTTAATGATAAGTTTGTTTTACTTTTTGTGTATGTTTTAATTTTGTCTTAATCAAATTCACTAAATCAATTGCACACACTGCATCTTCACAACCTACACTTTCAATTGTTTCAAACTTAAAAGAAAAATCCTCTTTCGTCAAAATTTTAGTAAAACCCTAACTATAGAAATGACAACATCCACATCGTCTTCAGATTCTCTATTTGTGTTTCCAAAGAACTTTCCCATCAATACTATTACTTGCGAAGAATTGTTCTCAACAGATTTGTCTCTAAAGATGGAGGGAAAATCTCTAAATCTGGTTATGGAACAACCAGTGGATTTTGACAGCTTAGAGAAGAATCATTTTGGTGTCTTAAAGTACTTTATTGAATGTGATGGGAGTTTTAAATACATGGATTTGCTAAATGGTCCCATCTATCCATCACTAGTAAAGGATTTCTGGATCAGAAGTAAGGTGAAGACGGTTGAAGACTACAACAGGGAGTTGGATGAAAAGAAGAAGGAGAGGCTAGAAAATAAAGACAAGACTCCTCAAGAGTTGGGAATGAGGATAGTTGAAGAAACTGAAGTTTATTCTGTGGTTTGTGGATTTGAAGTAATTCTTACTGCTTCAAACCTGGCTAAGGTATTATCCATTCCAAATGAAGGTATTTACCATACCTTTAGCCAGAATGAAGCAAAGAACTCAGAATTTCTAGCAAACATAACCAAGCTGTGCTACTCTAAAGGAAAGACCTGTGAAAGCAATAAGGTGGGTGATCTAAAGCCTATTCAAAGAATACTAGCCAAAATAGTTCTATGATCAATATTTCCAAGAAGTGGAAGTACTGATCAACTTTCTTGGGATCATAGGCACTTCGTCTATTTTCTCACAAGAAAATTCAACTTGAACTGGGCAAAATACATCTTCATCCACCTCTGCAAGGCTGTAAGTGCCACTCAAAAGCAGTCTAAGCCAAATGTTCATATCATTTATCCTAGAATCCTGAGTGAGATATTTTATCAGTGTGGAGTGATAGATGTAATTAAGGCTGCTGGTCATGACAATCTGATTAGGGAAATCAGAGCTTCTACAATCTCTGCTCACACTCTCTCTAACATGAACTTACTACAGGAAAAGAAATACAGCCCTCTGAGCCATTTGAACCTCTACCTCACTCACAAGGGTCAATGGTAAAGAGATTTAAGATTGACATACCTTCTGTCTCAAATGGTATTGTCAATCAATATATACAATTGCTAGAAAGTCAGGGTGAAGGGTTTGAGATTGAAGAAGAAGAACTGAAGAAGAAAAGGAAGAGGTTGGTGAAGATAAAACTAGAGAAGAATGAAGCTGCAAGGGAAGAGAGCAAAGAAAGGATCAAATCAAAGGTTGGGAGTTCAACTGTGATAGCAATGGATGATGAAGTGAGTGAAGATGATGATGAACCATTGTGTGTCAGATTGAAGAAACTCACCAAGGAGTCAAGGAAGAAGACTGCTGAAGGGTCAATCAAGGACAACTCAGGAAATTCATCTATGTCTACACCTGTTATTGCAAACACTCAAGAGATTCAACCAACACCATCATCAACCCAACCAGAAATAACCAAAAATCCTGCTCATAACCCACTCACTCATTCACTCTCTGAGCAGACTCCAAACCTCACTCCAAACACTATCCAAACAAGTCCTGAAGACAATATCACGCTAAAACAAATTGTGTCAGGACATGTTCATTCAGAACCCCCCATACCAGAAACAATCCACACTAAACCACAACCTTCATCTGAACCTATCCAAACACAACCTGAACAACTAAGTACTGAGGAACTTGAACCTCACTCTGATGGTTCAAGACATACTGAACTTGTTAATTCAGGAGATATCCAACATTCCCCACCATCAAACCATGTTGATGATATGGTCAGAGAACTTCATGTAGATGATTTTCATCTTAAATCTTTCGATCAACAGCAACAACAATCTCAATCATCACAACACACCTCTCCACCCTCAAACTCTGAACCTCTTCCAACCAACTCAACTAACCCTAAAATCTTGAGTGAATGCAATAGCTTGATTAGACAGATACATGTTCTTCCCGAGTTAAGAATTTCTGACATAACATCATCTGAACCTGTTGCAAAATGGGTAAGCTTGGCAGAGGATTTGGTAAAGAAGCTACATAGTCTTCAAGGAGCTGATGTTGAAGAACTAAGGAGTGATCAAGAGCATATGAGAAATCCAGTGTATGAGGCTGAACTTAAAGAAATCAGAACTGAGATGAGCAAGTCTAAAAGGATGTTGGAGAAAGTCGTTGGAAAACAAACAGAAATCTTAAATACATTAACTTCTCTCTATAACCAACATCAAAACCCTTAGGACCTCTTTGAATATTTATGCTTTGTCTGCTGATTCAATGGTTTTAATTAGGCACAATATTAGGTTAATTTGTGTTTATAAATATTTTATTCATGAGTATCTGATTAATTATATGTCTATGATGTTTTTGTTTGATATATGATTTAATTCTGGAAATAACCTTATATCTTAAAACAAACCAATCGTGAACAGTCAACACTTCAAACTCTTGAGCTCTTATTTATAAAATCTGTTTTTCAATAAGTACAATATGTGGCATTCTTAAAAGATCAAATTACATAACAAGAGAAGAAATACAAATAAGAAGTTAAAATACAGAGCAAGCCAAAGTAATGAGTTCTATCTCATTAAGAACTAAAGTTGTTGACTACATATCTATCTCCTAAAGACTACTTCTGGAAGCCTCCAAGGGATGACCTTGGAGAAGGGACTGATATTCTTGAAGAAACCATGCATAAGTTTGGTTTCCTTCAGGAATGTCAGTTTGCCCTTCTTAGGCTATGGACTTAAGTTTGATTTTCTTCAGGAAGATATGTCTTCAGAACTTAAAACAGTCAGAGTCCAAAGATTTCTCTTCAGACTCTGAACTGAGTTCTTCTGTAAAGGACACTGGCTTTGTTTCCATTGGTTTCTTCTTATGTTTTCTCCTATCTTGACTAACTCTCACTGAAACTACTTTCTTCTTCTCTGAGCGTTTCATTTTTTCTCTCAAGAGATTTATCAATAACCTAAGATTATTCTGTGTGAGTAAAATGACTAGGTATCTCTCTCCTTTTATAAGCATAATTCAATGGCCAAGTATTAAATGTGTTCAACCACTCCTGATTTGACGGCATTGAAAGTTGAATTTCTATTAATTGCTTATATTACCTTTTTGATAATGACAAAAGGGGGAGAAAGAATATTGGTAAATCAATTGTTGGAAGAAGTGAAATTACTTGGCTTTTTAGGGCCTTGTAGTGCTTCAGAGGAAGAACGTAGGAGAATTGGTCAAAGTTAGTAGCATGAGGTACATGCTGTGTTATGACAATCTGATCTTTGAGGATTTCAAAATATTGTACTAAAGAGCTCTGAACTGTTTTCAATTTTTTGTTCAGACTCTAAGCTATTTTCTTTGAAATTTTAAAAAAAAAAAAAAAAGATCTGAACTGTTTGAAAATATTTTGAACTCTGAAGCTGTTAATGATAACCATCAGAACCAAGTGTGTATGTAGAAGTCTCTAAGCGCCTCTGATTCTATTTTGTCATTCAATTTAAATAGTGCTTCATCTTGCATCTGCATTAAGGGCTTAATTTTCAAGGAGAATGCATTTATTATTTGAAGTTTATTATTCATAGTTAGTTCTTGAGTAAGGGTGCAACTTTATTCAAAGATTAGCACACTATGAAAAGAAGAAGCTTGCAAACCTTGTTTTTTATATAGTGAAATATGAATAATTTAAGTCATTTAATAAAGTAATTCTGAAACTGATTAAAATTAACTATGGATACAAAATAGGGGGAGCTTACAAACCTAACCCTATGGGTTATCAGACTTAGGGGGAGCTTGCGAAACTCATAAGCCTAATGTCAACATAGCTGATTTTTATCAACAACAATTGTATTTAATACTTATGTTTGTCATCATCAAAAAGGGGGAGATTGTTAGAACAAAATATGTGTTAATACACACCCTTAAGTTTTGATGATAACAAAGTATTAAATGGACAATTGATGGTACTAATGTTTAAATTAAGTGCAGGAGAATTCAACGTTTAATCAAGAGCACACTTAATTTAAACTCTTATGAATCCAATGGAAGTCTGAATATTTAGACTCTGAAAGAGGTCAGATGCTACAAAGTGGTCAGAAGCTATACAAAGTTCAGAAGCTCAAAGTAGATCAGAACGTCTGAAGCTGTTCAGGGACTCAGAGGAGTTTAGAAGCTCAAGGATGTTCAGAGGCCTACAAGAGTTCAGAGGCTGTCTGCTAGTCATAAGTCATTCAGAGGATGAAGACGTTCAGAAGCTGAATTACGAAGGACTATCAGAGGCCAACCATTCAAAGACCAATCAGACTCCAAGTTATCAAAGGTTCATCAGAAGCAAAGGAATTCCCAGTCATCAGAGGGCTACATCAACTACAACTTATCAAGCCTGATGACTTGTTCTAAGGTCAACTAAATTGCAACGGTCACAAAGGATGTGATCCCTCTCTCTAGGAGCTAGTTGTACCTTATAACTGTACTATTGGACAGACATCAAAGGTGAAGCTTCTCTGCAAAGGAAGACGTGGCTTTACTCAACGGATCTTCAAAGTCTACAGCTGTCCAATTTACAACGGGAATTTCTCCAACGTCTCAATGTCTTTCTCAACTCATATAAATATCCCAAAGAAAGAATTGATGACTAGCGCTTTTCATTAGATAAAATCTCTCAGAAGAAAGTGAGAATTTGCATTGTAATAGAAAACATCTCTCAAATGAAGTGAGCATAGAAACTAGCTTCGAGCCTCTGAAGTTATTATGTTTGTAATAAGTTTTAAGCTCTTAAGTTAGTAGTAAGTCTTCTGCTTAGTGTAGAAGCAAGTAAGTCTTCTGCTTAGTGTAGAAGCAAGAAAGTCTTCTACTTAGTGTAGAAGCACGTAAGTCTCAATCTTAGTGATTAGAGCAGTGAAGTCTTGAGCCTGAGTGCTTGAGCAAGGAAGCCTCTGATCTTGTGTGATCAGAGCAAGGAAGTCTCTCTGTCTTGTGTGACTTAGAGCAGGAAGTCTCAAGCTTGTGTGCTTGAGCAAGGAAGTCTTTGATCTTGTGTGATCAGAGCAAGGAAGTCTCTATGTCTTGTGTGACTAAGAGCAGGAAGTCTTGAGCTTGTGTGCTTGAGAAACTATTGTAATCCGAGTGATTATAGTGAAACTCTCTTGGAAACAAGGGGACTGGAGTACTCTCAATTTTGTGAGGGGAACCAGTATAAATTGTTGTGTGTTCTTCTCTCTCTCACTCTCTCATTTACTCCTTCATCATTCATAACGCCATAAGTTAATTGTGTGAATAATCCGCTGTGCGTTAAAGACTTTGAAAATGTTTAAATATCTTGGAAAGTTTTTAAATATCGAAAACACAATTCAACCCCCCTTCTTGTGTTTTCTCCACGCACCTTCAACATTATCCGACTGACTTAATTATGTCACAATATAACTTGAGGTGTCTTTCAAAACCTTTTACTTTATGCAACCAAGTGACATAAATACTTACAGTCATTTCTTGAGTTAGAATGCCCATTATATATAGACATCTAAAAAAGGATCGGAGTTGAACATCCTGATGATCTCCAAATTGTTAGATCTTCGATACGTGAGCAAAAATTACCGTTCTCTATAACAATCCTTATGGTTGCCTTATTTCAACAATTCAAATTTTGAACTGTTCAAGTACCTGCCAAGTGATCTTATTATATTGGGTATTTTCGAATGCGTATAAATAAGATCATACATAAGTTTCCCAAAGCTTAAGCATACTTTATTTTCTAAATTTCCAGATTTTCTTTTGGACAATGATTGAGACTAAACAGTCTCCCTTTATGATTAAGAAACACCCTTACTTTGTTAACTTTCATGTCAAATTTACTTTCAATTAAATTGATATAACTCCTTTGTCATAACTGAATGATACATTGAGAATAATCTCTAAGTATCAAAATGCCTAATACAAAAGAGATGTGCCCAAGATCTTTTGTCACTAAACTTTTGTTAGTGATTTCTTGATTTTGCACAACCATCATATATCACTGCAGACTAAATAAAATAAAATCGACATATTAAATTAAGAATGTAAACATACTCCCACTGAACCTGTATAATCCACAACTCTCAATAAGATACATCTCGAAACCAAATGAGAAAGTTGCCTGATGAGACTTTTGTGGTATCACTAATGAGACAACTTCATTAGCTCATAAATTGTGTCTATTGATACAAGGTTTTCTTTTATTGCACCTTATTGTGTTTCTTATTAAGAAACACGATCTTGATATCCATCTTATTAAACTGAATTGTTAACAATTCTAGTTTGTATTTCTCAACGTTTTCAACAATTCTAGTTTGTCACAATTCATAACTGAATTGACTATAATAATATTTGAATTTAAAAGACAAATTGAATCTCTCGTTTAAAATAATAAAAAATTTATAAGATTAAAACAAAACATAATTCACATAATGATTCACCATATTGTCTTTCAAATACAAATATAAATTGTTAACAACAATATACCACATAGTTGAAAATCATCAATCTTCACCGACTTATTTCCCCTTTAGATTGATGTGTCTTTCAACATCATTGGACATTTGTCAGTTTAGATCACATTTTCTTATTTTTCTTTATTTTTCTTTAATAGCTATAAGACTAATTGTGTAAATAGACCACCAAATGCTAAATTTTCGACCAAGTTACCTGATTGTCGAAACCACAACGAGAGATTAAGTTACATAATGTGGTCCTGATATTTTCTTTGCTTAATAATCTGAATGAAATATTATCTCTCCAATGAGAGATTATTTTTCGCCTTATTGATTTAGAAGCACTTTAATTTAAGCAAAGAAAAACATGACAAAAATTATGTCATTTTAAATAACACCTCCAATGTCCCTGGAATTCAAAACTTTATCACCATATGACCTATGTGATTTGGAGTATACTCGCCTTATAAACTTGAGTCTCACTTTAAAATTACTAAATTTTGAGAGAATTTGAGTTTCTCCACCCTTATCAAAGGTCTAGATCTAAGAACATAATGCTCTTTTTTATTCCTGAGAGTTAGAATTTAAGAAATAAAATTCTAACACGATTTTCCAGATACATAAACTATATTAATTTATAGAGAACAAACAATTACTCACCAAAATACCTAGTGCACCATTGATGTCAAGCTCTTAAAAAATAACATCAATTGCTAGTGGTATTTCGTGACAAAGATCAAACACCGACGATCAATATTGAGAAACAATAAATTTTTATAATCGTCACATGTTTATCATTATAAGTGTGAATGTAATCCACTAAATACTTGTATGGATATACACTAACATACTTTTATGGATATACACTAACATTACTTTATTAGACATGTCAATAAATTAATATAGAGACGTGCACTTCTTTATTTGTAAATTGTAAGACAAACAAGATACCAAGCGCACCATCAATCCTCAATCTTTTGATTGTAAGAATTAACTGCAAGCGATACTCTCAATTGTAATGATCAAACATGGGCGATAAGTCCTGTCAAATAATAATCACCTTTTGGCATCCTATTATCCACATGGTAAATAACTTTATAATCACCACACATTTACCATCACAGATATGTAATTATTCGGCCAAACTGCATGTCTTCCTTTTGGCCGACTGTAACAGCTCGCATGAATAATTGCATACTATATCTTTTATAATTTCAATTGAATCTAGTCTACGCACCGGATGTTGCTTTAGACAACTTTTTGTTTCAACAAACTCAATCAAAATTACTAGACAATTTAATAAATTGAATATATATGTATGTAATTATTCGGCCGAACTGTGTCTACCTTTTGGTAGACCAAAATAGTTTGCGTGAATAATTTATACATCCTTATGTGATTCTAATGGAATCAAATCTACGCAACAAAGGTTACTCTTGCAACTTGTTGTTTCAACCAACTCAATCAAAATCACCTCACAATTTATTAAATCAAATGAGAAAAATCTTAAATTTACAAGGCATTATACCCACAAAATGTAGGCCATCTTTATGTATGACGCCACTTGATAATAATAAGATTGACATCCCTTAATGTGAGAACAATTTCACAAGCAAACTATAATTGAAATGAAACATATCTGAAGAGCATGACAAAATTATTGGACAAACTTAATAACAATAAATACAAACATCATAATCATGCTATAAATCAAATATTTAATTTTAAATAAAATTAAATCTTTATATATACCAAAAATATTCATGCCACAATTGATTCACATATACGCAATGATTCTTTAAATAAATAAATAGAATTCTATAATTGTATTTTTCAAAACAAAAGGAAACCAAAAAGCTTTATATGTTTGTGCTTAAACTTAATTTATATGCACCGTCAGTGTAAAGTAATTTTACACATGCATCCAATAATATACCAACACATCATGTATTGTGTTTAAAAACACATGATGTGTCACATTTATTAAATGATGTGGCAACACATTATTGGATGCATGTGTAAAAAAACTTTACAGCGACAGTGCACAACAATTAAACTCTAAACAAAAATTATAGAATCTATATTTTCCCCAAATTTAAAGAATCAAACTTTAATTTCTGTACATACCAAGTTAGAACACCAAATATTTTGAGAATCTTTATTAATTGCTATTTTACGGCAACTAATTTTTCAAAAATATATATAATAACCAAATATATATACCAAATCTTCATATACCTTATTTCTCAAAATAAACTTTAAGTACAAAATTAATGTGATTCAATTTATAATTTCAAATCAAATATGAATCCTGATTTTTGGCAAGAAATTGTATAAATAAGTAATCTGAAATTTTGATTTGAAAACCTTAATCGCCAAAACTAAGTCCAAATCCTTATTTTTAGACGATAAGCTTTATAAATAAGGAAAACCAAATATCTACTTTTTAAAAATTAGCCAAAAATCACGAAAACTTTACTTTTATTATCAGAATAAATCAAATCAACTTTAAATCATTATTTACTATAACAAATTAACAATAGCAACTTTATAGATAAATTATATCAAAAGAATTGATTTTAACAATAAACCAGAATGTAGCAAAGGCAATATCACGTTCCAAAACCGAATGAACGTTTCTAGGCTTAATTTTCTTAACTTGCATAATTATATAGTGATCCTTAATTATTGATACAAGTTCCTCCGAATAAAAAATCCAAAAAAACTGGTATATATGTGCATACATATACATACAATATACCAAAACATGAGACACGCATATAAACATATACTTTACCTACTTTATTTTATTTGGCTCAAAAGATGGCACAAGTTCACAGTTATATCCTTTTTTTCAATATTTGAAAAAAAATAAGAAACTTTCTCACTGGACCATAAACTTTAAATCGATGTATATAAATAATTATATAAACCTTTGGCGTTTAGGTAGAGGATGTCTCCCGATTCGTTCTTGATTGTTGGAATGGCGCGTGGAATGTACTCTCAATTGTTCTGTGTGTGATGAGCAGATTGAGGATGAGCTTCACATATTCCTTAGGTGTGCCGTAGCCCGGGATTGTTGGAGTGTCGCTGGTCTGTCGTCTGTCTTACATAATGCTTCGTACCAACAGACTAATGCTATGGATCGTATTTTCGCTGTGTGCAGCAATGAAAGTAGTGATACTGTTGGTAGAGTGGCTATGTTACTCTGGTGCATTTAGCACAATCGTAATGATAAGCTTTGGAATGATAATATCCAGATGCCACGTCAAATTGGAAGACATGCTTTTGATGCTTGGAATGATTGGTACTCAGTACATAAGTTACAGAGCCATAATGTGAGCGGGACTACAGCAGCAGA
Organism: Trifolium subterraneum; assembly: GCA_951799995.1. Taxonomy (NCBI): domain Eukaryota; kingdom Viridiplantae; phylum Streptophyta; class Magnoliopsida; order Fabales; family Fabaceae; genus Trifolium; species Trifolium subterraneum. Next base: position 48,461,741 of record OX637461.1, on the reverse strand, counting down.
TTTGGTAAGGTGGGAGAAACCAGCTCTAGACTAGGTAAAATGTAACGTTGATGTTGCCTTTGTGGCCGGATCTGGAACGACCTCGGTGGGATTGTGTTTTCGCGAAAATAGTGGTCATTTCGTGGCTGATATGACACAATGGCAGCAAACTGTGATTTCATCTGTAGAAGGAGAAGCATGAGCTTTACTTTTAGCAATGGAAGAAGCTAGACATAGAGGACTGGATCGAGTTCAATTTGAAAGTGATTCGAAAGTTTTGATAGAGACTATTCATATGAAGCGTAGAGGCAACTCTGAATTTCTGTCAATTATTCATAATATCCTTAGTCTTATGTCTTCTTTTAAAAACTTTGAGGTTAAGATTGTTAGGAGGCAAGCGAATTTGGTTGCTCATACTCTTGCTAGGGCGGCCAATTTTTGGGCTGGCTTCCATAGATTTGAGAATTTTCCATTTTGTATTGAACATTTAGTTTTTAATGAAATGCAGTAAGTTTGGTTGATTCAAAAAAAAAAAATTATATAAACCAATACCGTAATGGAAAGAAAACAAAAATATGTCTTTAACCAGATGCATATATATATAACACGTTTTCATTCCTTTGAGGTGACGAAATCGGTCCATACAAAAATTTCAAATTCTTTAATCGATCGGTAGGTTCTCACAGAATTGGGGAAGAATTTCTTCTCTTTAAAAGAAAACTAAAAAATTAAGTTTATTTTTCCAATAATAAATCAAACATGAAGACCTGCTCTGATACCAATTGTTAGATTTACTTTAATATTAATCATATATGCTCAAACTGAATGATTAAAACCATAATCTTACTTCAGTGCGGAAGCCATAAACAAATATATGAGCATATGTATTAAATAGGATTTACGACATGTTGGTTTATTGAGATGAAAGGATTTCAGGAATACCTGGATATACGAATCTATTAGATGAACCATCCGTTGAGCCTCGTAATCCTGAAAACAAAAAAGGGAGACGGATGACAAGTATCCGCTGGCTTGTGGTTCTTCCTCAACCGGGACTCATTATGCCCTAAGCACTCTTCAGATGGGGAGAAGAAGTAATATGCAGTGCGTTCTGTATATTGGGGACCATAGCCTATATATAGTGTGATGGCCAATTAAAGTTTCCATTATTCTGAAATAGGTCATCCTGACATTCACTCATATTGAGCCCATGTCCAATTAATTAAATACACATACAGTAGTATAATACACAAATGCAAGCAACAGACAATGAAGTAAATAACACAGAGAATTGTTAACCCAGTTCGGCGTAAACAACGACCTACTCTGGGGGCTACCAAGCCAGGAAGGAATCCACTATAAAATAGATCTAGATCTAAGCCCACAACAAACATACAAGTTTACGACTTATCTCCTAGACTCTACCGGTGCTAACTCAACCTAGGAATTCCTAAGTTTGAGACCCCGTCTCACTTCCTTTCTATCACAAACCTTGTGATTATAACAGTTATACAAACAGTGCGGTTTCACAAACCAAAAACAAACAGTCTCCGTACTTAAAAGCTTGGGAGAAGTTTCACAACTTATAAACCAAAACAGTCCTAAGCTTGCATCAAGTAGACACAGGAAAGGCTCACAATTAACAAAACTCAAACCCTAAAACTATATTCTTCAAATACGGCTTCAGTAGTCTTTAGGCTTTTAGTCTTCACATATTTATATGACCTGAGTTAGCATGGGCTAGGTCTTCATCTTGGGCTTTAATCTTCAGCTGTCCTTTTGCAAAGTCCAGCACACACGAAATGGAAAGAATCACTTGTTTCCATAAATGGCATAGCATCTTCTGGAAAATACTTCTTGGTCCAGCCGCCTAATAAACCCTTGTTTAAAAACGTGCGTCTTGATAAGCAAGTAAGGCGAAAATAGTGCTTCAGAGAATCTTCAAAGATATGGCGCGCAAATAGAGCATTAATTACCGGCATGACAAATGTTGTACCCACATGCTACGGCATCTGGTCCAACATCTTGCTTGAACTTGTTTTTGCAAAATGAGGCCAACATACAAAACACCAACAGAATCAAAGAGTAATTGTTGTTTAAGAGAAACATTTCAGTGATTAAGTTTATGAGCAGGTAAAGGATTACGTTGTTGACAAGTAAGTTTATAGCACTCATAGATGCATGTTACTTTGTTTCTTGTTTTATTAATTCCAATTTCTTGCATAGTTTCCATTTCGTTAATTGACTCATGTAGTATAATGGCAAGGTGTTGGATTTGTGTGTTTGAGGAATGCACTTGAAACCATATTCTCATAATCGTCGACCGCTCTTGTCAAACTTGTAGATCTGACTGTGTTTTGTCACTACGACATACCCCTGCCACAACCATGAAGCACGTGCATGATCCTTATGGTTGATACTTGATAACAATTTGAATCTGCATATTTAAAGTTGTAATTTTGACATAGCTCTCTCTATTGATAGTGTGGTTTCAATTGCAAATCTCTTGCTGAATCAAAGAATGATGAATAAAGAAGAAATTGAACTCTTGCCTAAGTTCTCAAACTGATCATGTAAGTACATTGCAAATTTATAGCTACTAGTATTAATTCTTTATCATAAGAGCTTTGACCCTCCCCTTTTTCTTTTAAGTCTATCCTGCTGCTTATATTTAACTATTAAGGCCAATGTTTGGTAATCATGTATGCACAATGATCTGTTATTCATTCTTTCTCTGTTTCTATGTCATCCAGGCTAGCTTTATATTGAGGCATGTTCAGTTCTTCAAACTTTCTTTAAGATTGATTATGATTTTTCTAATAATTACTTGAGTCTCTTAAATTGATTATGATTTGTAATTTGATTTTTGTCTTGACCTTTTTGCAGGGTAATGGAGACATTAAGAAAGAAAAAAAAACTCTATATTGTCACTGCTCTGGTCTCTTAATTATGACGATAGTTACATTTGTGTATGTTTTGGCTTATCAATAATGTTGTTTTTAATCTTTTGTTAGTTTTGTCATTTTTCCATTTCTATGCTTGTATCAATGTATTCATATGCTCTGTAATTCATATATTGATTAGTTTAAATGCAATTTGGATTTAAAGACTTTTTCTTGATGATATCCATTGTATTTTAATTTGTTACACTTGTGATTGAATATCATATGAGTGTTTCATTAAGATCAATGAAATTAATTTAGCTTTTTTGTTATTCAAGATAGCCTTATAAGAAAAAAGTTGGATAAAAAGTGATTATTTTTAAGAATAATCTTTAATAGCGCCTATTCAAGAAAGAGCTATAATAGGTAGCACAGGCGTTACTAAAGCCTGTATATTTGAAGGATTATAATAGTGCTTTATGCACGGTTGCTATGAAACATGTGACGTATAATAGCTCTTTCAAATTAACCGCTATTAAAGGCCATTTCCACGCAGTGTTACGTAGCATACAATAGCGTTTTTTGTCAAAAATGCTATTAAAGGTGGACATTTGATAGTGCTTAAAAAACGCTATTATAGGCATTAGACTTATAATAGCGCCGCCAATAATAGCGCTTTTAAGCGTTATTAAAAGCCAAAAAGAGCTTGGGGGCGAAGCTAATTGAGTTTTTTTTTTTATCTTAAAAATAACAAACTTTGTGATGGTTGTGAACTGTCGCAATATTTTTTTTAGAATCTACATCGTACTTAAGGGTGGCTGCAAACCATTGCAATTCACAACATTCGACAGTTTCTGCGGCAGTTTCAAGAACCGTCGCAAAATGGGCTTGCGACAATAGAATCATCGACTGTTTCATAACTGACGCAATGTCACTTTTGCGATAGTTGGAAATGTCGCAAGTTGCTCTTAGAACTTTTGCAAAATGCATTTTTTCTTGTAGTGATATTATAGACTAATTAGCAAATAGTAATTTAAGATCGGTTGATTACGATGGTCTTTTTTTGAATGACAAATGATTCTCTTCAAATCACAAAACCAGGTTACCAATTTTTGTGTTAAAGTCTGATAAATTATCATACCAATCATGGAATAGAAACATGTATGCCACTCTTGAAAAATAAAATCAATGGACAAAAAAAAAAAAGGAATGCCCCCATGTTTCATGGTTATCAGAAGATTTGAGAATACTATGATGTTATTAAGTTGTTCTTTGTTGAAACGCAATTAGATATGAGCCTTCAAACGAAAAAAGATACATTCAACGGCATTGATTTGTTCCAAGCGTAATCCATGATTCCCGAACGATCACCCTCCTCTTCAACACCCGGTGTAAGCAATGAACACACTTAACTGAATATAAGTCTCATTAATGAAATTCTGGCGAACACAGGACAAATGCTACGCAAGATGCTACAACAACGTTCCTAGTAATAAATCGTGCTGGAAGTATTAAAAACGATAAAATGCAGAATAGTAAATAACACAGTATGTTGTTAACCCAGTTCGGCGCAACTCACCTACTCTGGGGATACCAATCCAAGAATGAATCCACTAATATAGTTCTAGACTCCAAAACGCCCCGTTTCTATCTTATCACCTAGACACTACCTCATGCAATTCTACCTAGGAACACAAACAGCGTTGTTTACAAACAAAACAATCAAATTGTGGAGACACACTTCAAGACACAACAACTCCTTGCTTAAAAGCTTTGGAGAAGTAACACAATCAACACCTCCATACCTAAAGGCTTAGGAGACATTTACAATTTACAACTCAACTAAACTAACCAACTCTGTACGTAGATATTCAATGACGGCAACAGAGAGGTGTACATGAAACCCTAAAGCACAAGGCTTACAAAGACACAAAACCCTAAAAGACTACATCTTTGATATATTTGTTTAAGCTTCGGTTTTGGTAAATAAAATAGATTTAGCAACTTTCTTTATATAGGCTTCACAATGCTCCAGCTCCAAGAAATCTTCTAGAGGAAAATATATATTTTTACTAAATCTTCTTTGCATCAAAATATTCCACCCATAAATATATTTGTTGAAAATATATTTCAAAATTAAATCTTCTAACTTTCTTGAAGCACAAAGATTTATTTGAAATAAATCTTTTATATTCTCTGCAACAATCTTCATAAGATATATTTTAAAATCAAATCTTCTTGATTCCTTAATATTTTATAATAGTCTTGAGAACCAAGTAACCTAATGCAGCTGCCTTCTGAAGATTAATAAACCACGTGCATATTCTTTTATTCTGAAACAAATCTTACAAAGATTTGATATAAAAATTCAGCAGCATATCAGTAGCAATAATGTTGTACTCCAAATGCTGCCACATCTGACCCTACATCTGACTAGATCTTGTTTTTGCAAAATGTAGCCAATTAAAAACCCAACAATTAAGACCGCACCTCCAAGAACTCTCAACCTCAATATAAGTCTCATCAAGACCACACCTCCAAGAACTCTCAGAAAAGTTCTCTTTCCACCCACCTCATGTCTTTTTGACCACCCACACCCCCCAAAAAAGTTCGGGTAATACGGCCCGAACTTTTTTCTAGTGTAAAATTTACACTGAAAAAAGTTCGGGTACTACAAACCGATTTTTTATGAGAGAGATGGGAAGTGAACTTTTCGAACTCTTATATGTGTGTCAATGATTGCAGTGTTTTAGAAAATCATAATCTTTTTTTTTTAAAAGAAGTTGGTAGCTAGAAGCTAACCAACCCAAAATAAATAAGATAAAACAAACTAAACAAAATGGAGGGGACATAGATCAAAACTCTATTAAGAGTTACAAATTCTAAAACTAGTGATACCTAACTAATTCCTATTAAAACTATCTTTTATAAGTTTGGTACATAATGCCAATAGGTAAAACAAGACAATGAATAACCATAATTAGTAAGGGTGTCAGCTACTTGGTTTTCTTCTTTATATATATGAAAAACAATCCAGTTCATACGGGAAAGAAGGATTTTAACATTATGTCATCTATTTCTTAAATTCCAAGCAAGCATGAAATTCATGTTTTTGAAAGCATGAACCACCATTTCATAATCTAATTCCATCTAAAGGTTATACCAGTTCATGCTGTAAGCTACTTCAATTGTCCTCAAAGCAGCACAAAGCACTGCTTGAAAAGAGGAAATTTCCCCTAATGGTTCATCAAAGCAGTAAGACAAAGCAGCAATATTGTGTAACAAAAAAAAAAATTCAACAGTATTGTAATGACCCGATATTAATTATCAGTAATTGATTATTTTATTATTTTTGGTTGATTAATATTAGCTTATGTGGCATGTGTTTTATAGGTGGTAATTAATTAGTTAAGTTAGAAGGGATTTTATGAGAGGTTAGTAAGAGTATGAGTTGGGCTTCTATTGGGCTTTGGTTAGTAAGAGTAAACCTAGATATAAATAGGAATGTTAGAGAGAGAAGTTCTTTTTCTAAGAAAAAGAAGTGGAGGTAGAAAGAGAAGAGAAAACCTAGAGGAAGAGAAGAGCTAGAAGAAGAAGAAGAACTACAAAGATCATCTAAGCTAAGGTAAAAGATTAAATTACATAATTTGAATGAATCATAGAGAGGGGAGGATGTCTATTCCTCCGTACCGAAACTCTCTACACACATTTTCTTTGGGGTTTAGCTCCCTTGGCTCTCCAATCACCATTTGGTGGAAGATCATCCTCAATTCCGCTTACGTTCGATGTAACCAAATCCTTATCGAATAACTCTTCTACATGGCTCGAAAGTTTTGCACAACCCAATGAAGGAACTACCTTTCCACGTGGAAAATTGTTAAATTTTTTCATTAATATAATTTATTTATAAGTAAAATAGAATATTGTATATTAATATAAATGAATTAACAACATAAATTATTTTTTAATATGAAATAAATTTTCCTTTAAAGCTATTTTTAAAACGGGTAAATAAATTGAACGAATAAACTTGAATTTAGGGGCGGCCTGCACACATGTGCGAGATGTGCGATGGCATCGGGCCTCAAAGTTTTGAGGGCCTCAACCCAAAATTTTGAGGTCCTATAATATTACTTATATATTATTAATGCCTATAAAATATCATTTGTATATTAATAGATTAATTTTTAGGCCCTAAAATAATAGTTATATATTGTTAATGTTAATAAAATATCATATGAGTATCAATAGATTAGTTATCTATACTCGTAAATTAATATAGTTTTAGTCCATTTTAATCTTTGCATAAAATTTAATCTTAGATTAAGATGTTCCTTTTTTACCGTTATATACAAAGATAATTATTTTGTATTTCTTGTTATATTTGATTTAATGCAATTGATTTAATATTGATAATTTATACATTTACAAGAATAAAAATGATTTTTTATTTATTTATATTATATGCAATTTAATTCGACAATTTTTTTTGAAAAATATTTTTTTATTAAGAGGCCACTTTTATATTTTGCACAGAGCCTCTTAAAACTCAGGGACGCCTCTGCTTGAATTCAAGCAAAAGTAGTACTTGAAAACGACCTGGAAACACATGTTACTCCATGCATTAATTAGTAGGAAACACAGCAGACCAAAACAACTTCAACACGAGAATCTTCACAAATTAACACTATGGAGTAATTGGACTAATATTAGTCCAAATACATGCATTAATTTTTGTGTTTTTATTTCTCTCTTCTCTTTTTCTCTCCTATCAAACACACCCTAAGTGAGGAGTTACATGGGTCCAAAAATTGGACCTCTTTTTATACAAAATATATATATAACGTTTTAAATGATTATATTATTTATTGTGTTTTGAGTGTGTGATTAAATTTGATTTCTTGGTCTTATGACCATATAAGAATATCTCAAGGATGAGAATCACTAGACGTATTGTGCTTTTATACATGAAATTACGAGTTGGGCTAACATAATATTAATTAAATTGATTAAACTTTAACATGAGTCTATTAATTTTTAAAGTAATATTACTTAATCAATATTATTGCTTAATCAATCTAGACTGTGCTTTTATACGCATGAAATAGAGTCAGGTTAACATAAAATTGATTAACTTGATTAAAAAAAATAAAAAAAATTGATTAAATTGATTAAGCTTTAACGCGAGTCTATTTTGTAATTTATTTATTTTAAAATTACAAAATAATATTGCTTTTATACGCATGAAAATAACAAACAAACTCAAAGACAAACATAACCAAAATTTGGACCTTAAGGGAAGAATTACACACAAAATCAAAATAATAATTCTCCAATCAGTCACCACAATTCTAAAATACAACTTTTTTTTTCAAATGTTAAAAATAAAAAACAAAGCAATAATTTATAACATCGTCCTCACCACAATCTTGAGATGTCTTCATTTTAATCAGGGCCGCCCTAAGATTTTGGGTATCCTATGCAAGTTATAATTATACTTTCAATTGTTAGAATCTCTATGATAACTTTTAATTGTTCAAATGGATTTTAGTATCAAGATCATAAGAGTCTAAGTCAATTTTAAAATTTAGTTATAATTATTTACAAAAATTATTTAATGTATTTATTTGAACACACACGCACGCACATACTCACACACTAAGTAATAAAAAAAAAAATGGCTTAAATATGAAAATAGTCCCTGCACTTTCGGGTCATTTTAGTTTCAGTCCCTGTATTTCAAAATCCTTGCAATTTGCCACTGCACTTTCAGTCTACTTTAGAAATAGTCCCTCTGCTGACTTTTTTGATGATATGTCATTGTTTTTGACAGATGGCGCTGATGAATAGGACAAGGAGATGCTGACTCAATTAAAAACAATATAGAAAGACAAAAATGCCCTTATGACTGTTGGAAGATTCAAAAGGACCATTTTGCCCTTCTTCTTCTTATTTCCCTATTCCTTCTTCAAATACGTTTAGGGTTAAATTGATTTAGGGTTTTGTAAAATCGCGGTTGCAGAACACGACGACGATTGTGAATTTGAAAACGAAGCGACGACGAAGGTTGATTACGAAGGCGAACTCGACTCTGAAAACCAAAGTTGAAGACGAACACGACAGTTTTCTGGTGTAAGGTATGTTAATGTTCGAAAAATCAATTTGTTTTCTGCAATGTTCGAAAAATCAATTTGTTTTCTGCAATGTTCGAAAAATGAATTTGATATGGAAGTATTTGTTTATTATGTTGTTTATATGGTGTTGTTTATGTGGGGGACCAATTGATTAGTATTTTTTTTGTCTGGACCACATGAAAAATTTATTTTTTTATTTCTTTTTGTACAGTTATGAGTTTGTCTGTTGCTTTTCATTATGGAGGACATTTTGTTAGAGATTGGATTATCTCTTACAAAGGGGTGGAGAAAACTGTATTCAAACGTTTAGATCCTGATAAGTGGACTTATTTTGAGATGACTAGTTTGGTTGAAGAAGACCTCAAAATTAGTAAGGGGTATAGGTTGTGGTGGATGCTAGATGAAGATGTTAATTTTAGGCCTGTAAGGTTAGATGAAGATGCTTATGAAGTGAAGGACTATGCTGTTAGTAAGAATTGTGTTGCAAACATATTTGTTGAGCATGATGTGGATGAAACAAGTGCGCTAGAAGATATTCCTAACTATATTAATCTTATGGGTGAAAGTTCTCAGGAGGTAGTGGATACAGACAAGGGTAGTAGTGATGATAATGATGTTTGTTATGATAATGAAAATGAGGATGAAATTGATGGTGAAGAGGCAATTAGTAATAGTGAAGATGAGAGGGATGTGACTTTTGATGACAGTGAAGATGAGAGAGCTTTGGGACTTGAAGATGGTTTTGAACATGTTGAAACAAGTACCCCAATGAATGTTACAAATTGTCTGTTAATTGAAGGAAAATCATGTGAACCTGACTGGGATATGGGCTATATAAGTGAAGAATTAAATTCTGATGACCCTGATGATTCTGACATAGAAAAAGGACCTAGGGCTGAAACATTTAATATGGACCATTTAAATAAGGACACTGAATTTGATACAGGTTTAAACTTTAAGTCACTCTATGAGTTTAAAGAGGCAATTAGAGAGTGGTCTGTGTTAAATAATAGAGAGATTAAGTATGTGAAAAATGACAACGACAGGGTCAGAATTGTCTGCAAGAAGGACTGTGGCTTTTTAGTCCATTGTAGTAGAGTGGGTAGGAAACAAACTTTTAAAATAAAGACATGGTTTGGGACCCACAATTGTCCAAAGGTTTTAAATAATAGATCTGCCACTTCCAAATGGGTAGCCAAATCTGTATTGAAGAAGATGATGGTTACAGACAATGTCAAGGTGACTGATATAATGGTAGACATGAGGAGAAATCATTCAGTTGGAATTTCATTTTACAGAGCTTGGAAAGCAAAATTGAAGGCTAAGGAAATTTTGGAAGGTCATGCATCTAAGCAATATACTTTGCTTTGGAGGTATGCAGCAGAGCTTAACAGAGTTTCTAGGAGAAACACTTGCAAGATAGATGTGGAAAGGACTTTGATAACCCCTCAACCAAGATTCAAAAGCTTCTATTTTTGTTTAGAAGGGTGTAAGAGGGGATTTTTAACAAGTTGTCGACCCTTTATTGGAGTAGATGGATGTCATTTGAAGACAAAACATGGAGGTATTCTGTTAATTGCAGTTGGGAGAGATGCAAATGATCAATATTATCCTCTTGCTTTTGGGGTGGTTGAAAATGAAACTAAGGATTCATGGAGATGGTTTCTGACACTGTTGTTAGAGGACATTGGAAGAGAGAAAAGATGGGTCTTTATTTCAGATCAACAAAAGGTATTGAATTGTAAATATCACTCTATTAATATTGTTTCTTAATACTGTTTGCTTTGTTACTATGTTTTACATCTTTGTTAATAAATTTGCAGGGATTAATACAAGTTTATGAGGAGATGTTTGATAGACTTGAGCATAGGTTGTGTTTGAGGCATTTATATGAAAATTTTAAGAAGAAATTTGGAGGAGGAACATTGATTAGGGACTTGATGATGGGTGCAGCAAAGTCTACATATAAGCAAGCTTGGCAAGCCAAAATGAATGAGCTAAAGAAGGCAGACATGAAGGCATGGGAGTGGCTATCACAAGTGCCAACCAAATTATGGTGTAAGCATGCTTTTTCATTTTATCCTAAATGTGATGTTTTAATGAACAATTTATCTGAAGCTTTCAATGCCACTATCTTAGTAGCTAGAGATAAGCCAATCCTCACAATGTGTGAATGGATTAGGTCATATTTAATGAATAGGATTTCTACTAATAGAAGTTGTCTAGAGAAATGGCAACACACTATTATGCCTATGCCTATGAAAAGGTTGAATGTAGAAGTAGAAAGGGCTGGAAATTGGATTGCAACCTGGGGTATTGAAGAAGAATTTGAAGTTGAAGAAATAGGTGGAGCAAGGAGATTTACTGTTGATTTAAGTAAGAGGAGTTGTACGTGTGGTTTTTGGGATTTGGTAGGCATACCTTGTAGACATGCTATCACAGCAATGGGTAAAAGAAATCAAAATCCTGTAGATTTTGTTTCTGGTTGGTATTCAAGAGAGACGTATGGGAGGTGTTATAACTTTAATGTTAGTGCAATAAATGGTCAGGACATGTGGCCTGATAGGCCTGAAATAGAATATGAGGATATGTTGCCACCACTGTATAAAAGAGCCCCAGGGAGACCAAAGAAACTAAGGAGGAGAAGTGCTGGTGAACCAAGACCTGGAAAATGGTCTAGGACTTCAGGGGATGGACAGATTAACAGATGTACCAGATGTGATGCAGAAGGCCACAATGCTAAGTCATGTAAGAGTAAAACAATAAACCCTGCTGCACAAAATAGAAAGGTAATTATTGATATACTTTTATACTTTTATTGATGCACAAAATTATAATCACATATACATGTGGATGATACACTTTTATGTTTGAACAGAGGAAGCCACCAAAAGAAAAGACTCAAGCACCAGTCCAAGTTCAATCCAGTGCACCAGTGCATGTTCAGTCTCAAACACCAGTTGAAGCACCAGTCCAAGTTCAATCCAGTGCACCAGTGCATGTTCAGTCTCAAACACCAGTTGAAGCACCAGTCCAAGTTCAATCCAGTGCACCTTCTCAAGCACCATCTCAAGCACCAGTTGAAGCACCAGTTGAAGCACCAGTTGAAGCACTAGTTGAAGCACCATCAGCACCAGTTGAAGCACCTGCAAAGAAGAGAAGAATTGAGGGACAATTCAAACCACCTGCAAAGGTAAAAACTGTCAAGCCAAAACCTGTCAATCCCAAACCTGTCAAGCCATCTGGTAGCATTAGTATACCACCATCTGCACAAGTTACCACATCTGTCAAACCATCTACATCTACCAGTGCACATGTGAAAACATTTTATAAGACTTATGGAACTACTAACACCACCACTGTTAAACCTATTGAACCAAAAAAGCCTAAACCAGTTAAGGCAAAGCTTGATTTAAGTAAAGTTAGAAGGAGTGGTAGGAACATTTTCAAGAGTCCAGCCAACAACAAAGGATCTGGGAGAGACATTGAATGCCCAATAGAAATTGTTGATGAAGATTATATTGGTGATGGTGGTCTGACACAAGAAATTGTTGATGAAGATTATATTGGTGATGGTGATCTGACACAAGAAGTTGTTGATGGTGAAGCCAAAGTTGGTCCCTGTTTGCAAACACTTAGGATGTTGAAGTCTAATTCTAATGAAGCAATGATGTAATATTTTATTATGTATTTTGATTATGGCCAAGACCTTATTATGTATTTTGTTTGATGTATGGCCAAGACCTTATTTTGATTATGGCCAAGACCTTATTATGTATTTTGTTTGATGTATGGCCAAAGCCTTAACATGTATGTGGCTAAGACCTGATTATGTATTTTGACTGATTATGGCTAGACCTTATTTTGATGTATGGCTAGACCTTATGGAATCTTAATTCTGATTAATATAATTTCATATTTTGATTTAATTTCAGTTTCTTGTTCATTGCTTCTGTTTAAACTCACTTTAGGTGGTAAAATCAATGATATTTGACATCTATACTTATTTGTTTAAACTCACTTACAATAAGTTGTTAGCTGCCTCAACTTTTTGATGCTTATGATCAGTGATCACCACATTACATTCAACTTAGCATGATAACAAATACTATTATGTTATGGAGGCATTGTTATTAGAGATTGTGTAGTTAAAAACATCCTTTGAGTCTGCACAATCACATTAACGTAGGACTAGGAGCAAAGTATGGAACGAAGAGGAAGTACCTACAAAAGACATTTCATTCATTCATTCATTTGGATCAATACAATACATTACAATTCATCCATCCATTCATTACAATACATTTCATTCATTACCATACATTAACATCCTTTCATTCATTTAGAACAATACATTACATCATTTTTTTCCATATAGTGCAACAAAGAACAACCAACTAATTATAAGCAATCCTTTTAGCAATCCCACTTTCTTCTTCTCATCATTCCATTTTGACTTCCATTTTGTCTTCACTTTCTCTTTTTCAACTTCACAATTGCACTTAACGGTTGCTTTAGACTCAGCTTCTTTCACATCTTCAATCTCAGCTTCTTTCACAGGAGTAATTGACACATTAGCACTAACCATTGGTCTTGAACCAGCAACTAATTCGTCATCCCAAACAAACAAATCACATGTAGTTTTTGTTCTCTACACATACACATAATTCATTAATGAATTCATTATCATACAGTAATATCATACATAATTAGAAATAAACATAAAACCAACTCACTTGCCAATATTTACATCTCCAAAATCTCCTCCCTTGGTTCTTTCGAGTGTTAGCAATATACATCACCATGGGCATGGGCTTGTTGCAATTACATAAAGGAAGCATTTGATTATGTGATAAAAATGATCCTCCATATGAAACACTGAATCTTGTGGACGAGTTGCTTGAAGACATTTCACGAACAACAAAGAAGAACAAGAAGAAGAAGAAGAAGATGGATTTGCAGAACGAAGAAGAAGAAGAACAAGCAGAAAACGAAGAAAAAGAACGAAGAACACGAGCAAGCAGAACGAAGAAGAAGGGCAGAGCGAACGAAGAAGAACACAGACAAGAAGAAGGGAAGAACACGATTTGCAGGATTTGCAGAAATCACACTGCCTCCATTGTGATTGTGAGAAGCTCCAAAACCTAATTAAACAAGGAAGAAGAAGGGCAAAATGGTCCTTTTGAATCTTCCAACAGTCATAAGGGCATTTTTGTCTTTCTATATTGTTTTTAATTGAGTCAGCATCTCCTTGTCCTATTCATCAGCGCCATCTGTCAAAAACAATGACACATCATCAAAAAAGTCAGCAGAGGGACTATTTCTAAAGTAGACTGAAAGTGCAGTGGCAAATTGCAAGGATTTTGAAATGCAGGGACTGAAACTAAAATGACCCGAAAGTGCAGGGACTATTTTCATATTTAAGCCAAAAAAAATTATATACACTGTCAGTATAAATTTATTTTACACATACATCCAATAATATACCAACACATCATGTAGTGTGTTTAAAAACACATGATGTGTCACATTCATTAAATGATGTGCCACCACATCATTGGATGCGTGTGAAAAATCTTTACACTGACAGTGCACAACAATTAAACTCTAAAAATAATTGGTACCCCTAGCTAAAATTTTGGTGCTTGTATAGTCGCTCCTCTCGAACACTCTCCGGAACCCTCCGATTTCAATCATTTGGTCATTGAGGAGAGCAATTTCACTGGAATCACAACAAGAAAAACCATGAAAGTATAGGAGCACATTGCAAGCACCAATGCCATTGAAATTGCCGCAAGGAAAAAATACAATCTCTTCATTTCCTTCATCATTTTTCTGACTAAGCATCAATTTAGTTGATGTAAACTTTATTATATATCAATTGATAATAGACTTGTTAAAACAACACTCTTATATATAGTGGTAGAACAATATTACAAATTGAAGGGACATACTAATTTTTTTTTTATAATGGTCATACTAATTTAATTTCTTTTTCTTATATAGTGTATATATTTTATTTTTGTATCATATTTTTTAATTATCATATACACATTTGCAAATACACTATTTTTCTCAAGCAAAATTTGTAGGCCACGGATACACTAGTTTATTAATTAAATTGAACATACTTTACCCCTCATTGATTAAAGGAAGTATTTTGCACCCATACTAATATTACCATTAACAAAGTCAATAGGTTTAGTTTAGTGGTGAAGGTTTGGGTTAGGCATGTCAATGTATATCCATGGACGCAGATAGTGTGATATCTGTATTTGTCCCGTTGGACAAATATGATATTCGTATCCGCTCCATATACGTATAGATATCCGTTAAACAGATAATTCACGGATATTGAAGTATTCACGGATATTAACAAATATTCATGGATGACATTTTTGTATATAAAAAAATTTGAGTTAGAGTTTTTTAAAGACAAAATATTAACACATTATATTCATACATTTTGGTTTTTTTTTTCTAACTGCAAAAAAGAATTTTGATTAAAAAGAAGAGCAGACATGAATCATGCCAACAAGAATACAAGGAATACTTAAATAAGATGGGAAAAGAATAAGAAAAGTTTTCCCTTACGAAAAGAAAACATAAAATATAAAAAAATTATATTTTTATAACATAAATATTACTAGAAGTTCCATAAAAAAAATAAAAATTAATACTATAAGTTATATTTAAGTAGGGATATTTAAGTAATTCTACTAATTATTTAGCGGGTATAGATATCTACGGTTGCAGATAGTATTAAAGCTGCATCCGTATCCATTAAATACGGGTAATTAAAATATCCATGTATTTTATCCACGGATATCCATTAAGCTATTTGCCACGAGCACGAGGCGGATTTTTTCGCGAATATTTGCGGGTATGGATTTTTTTGTCATCCCTTATTTGGGTAGTATGCATGAGGTCTTGAGTTTGATCCTCTGCTCCGTTGTAAACTAAAAAAAACATTACCATTAATATGAAATAGCTAAGCTTTTTTTCTTTTGACATGAAAAAGTTGGCAATTGATGTAACACTTTATTATCTTTTTTTTTTTGACAAGAAAAACTTTATTATCTTAATTAAAATGGTTAAAGCTGGGAAAATGTATTTGACTTCATTGTCTGTATTTTTTCTTTTTTTGATAGACATCAATATTTTTTCATATAATTTAGTTTTTTATTTTTTTCTAGTTTTTTGGAGGCTTGATGCCATAATGTTGTACAATTACTTTTCCTTAGTTATATGAAATCAATTGTTTTTTATGAAATCATTTACGAAAGGAATCGTTCATCCATCTTAGTCTTTAGTTTAGTAATTTAATTAGTTTTGTTCTAGTTGCCTTGTACAAAATTTATTACTTTTGTTTTCCTCAGCATTACTTATATGCTTCTTTCTTTTTTAACAATTTTTTAATAGAAAAACACAACGGCAGGGACAGATTTCATTATCAATGCCATAGAAGTAAAATTTGAGCAAAAATTCAATGGACTACAAAATTGGATTATAATGGTAGACAAAAGAAATTGAATTAGAAAGTTTCTCACCGACCCCGCGCGCCATTCTTTTTTCTCCACCTCAATATTCTAATTTTGTCCTTGCAGAAAAATTCGGTTCGCAGAAACCGAATTTTTTCAAATGCAAATTCAGAGCAAATTTCGGTTTTTAAAAACCGAAATGTGTTTTCAAGGCACAAAAACTTCGGTTTTTAAAAACCGAAACTTTTTGCAAGGGCAAAATTGGACTATTCGGGGGCAAAAAAGAATGGCGAGGAATCGGTTAAGAAACTTTCATCGAATTATATTAATGATGCGTCATGTCAATATGGACCATTGAGTATGGATTCAATCTAAAACATTTTGAAAATAGCTCTTTACATCCACCAATACGGTCTTAGGCCCCCTAAAAATTCCAAAGTACTTGTGATTTTGGTTCCAGCTAGCTTTGGATTGTAAATTCTAAACTAAACACAGTTTCGGATTGTAAATTCCAAAATCACTTATCTTTGGATCGTAAGTTCCGAAATTGTTCAATATAGGTGAATTCCGGTGAAAGGTGCTTCATCTGAATTGGGATCCTCTCCATTTCTAATTATTATTTCCATTTCTTTCATTACTATATAGTTTTGGAAATATAAATACAAAAGTGTGACATTAAGTGGGTCCAAATGTCTTTTATGTACCCCAAAACATTTAAAAACTTTGGTAATGGAAGAAATGGAAATAATAGGAAATGGAGAGAATTTCAACTCGCTTCATCTACTCTTGTGTCTTGTGTTTTGCTTGGTTCCGTGAATGAAAGCCTTCCTTGTAAGGGGGCCAGAAGAGCAATTTTCAAACATTTTTATACTATGGTTTGTCATGTTATGTCTGGTTTATATGAATTTTTTTTTTTACACAAGTTTATGTGAATGTTATGAAAAGAGAATCATGATTTCCTGCTGTTGACCGTTCGCACAGTTCCACACAATAATGAATATTAGCTGTTTTGAGATCAGACGGTCTATAGGGATGTGAATGTTGAGCAATCACTTTTTGAGTAAATCTTGATAGTCTTTATGTACTTTTACGAGTGGGTAGCGGAACCTTAAACTCTTCCTAGCTACCACGATGATTTTTAAGAATTAAGGTCAAACTTTAATTACCTCACAGTCGAGCTCTAGATTTCTAGGGTCTCCTTCACTTACGAAACAAACTGTTACTCCATTGGATGATGACATTGTATTCAGCCTTTCTTATTTCTTGAAAATTTAGATATGGCCTTAGTGTGACTAAATTTGAAGAATTACATCTCAAGATATGGTCCTTGTTGAATTAATGACACATTAAATATTCATATATGAGAAGGTCTGCTAAGGAAGATTTGTCAGTCATTTTCACTTGTGAAGCATGTTTCAATTAATATACTCCATCATTCAAACAATATTTTCCCGGTCCTCCACACTTCATATTTCCCTTTCCTTTGATAGGCTAAACCCAACTTTCCGTATTGTGTATATATATCAAAACAAATTGAAATTATTATCCAAATTTAGATGCTCTCGTCATTTATAGTTTATGACCATACCATACTGATATTTTTTTGTTTCATATTTATTTCTAGGACAAACCAAAACTTGTGTAGTAGTATTTAATAGAATGTCGTGGATCATGTGAAATGTGGCAGATATGGATCTCGTTGCACATTTAATAAGAACCCTTTGAATCTTTGGCCTTATATAATAACAATCTTGCAAGGTCACTCTTCATATAGTATACCCCTATACATTTCTAGCTAAGGAAAATTTGATTTTAAGCTATACTTGAGTTTGTAGTTCCTAAAAATATGAGCACATACTCACTTGGAGCCCACAAATATTTCTTATTAGTGATTTTCTTCACCTTATTTTCTATTGGTTGGAGCCTGAGGGTGATCCCTATTCATGGTAAGTGTCATGTATAACAATTTCCATAAATTTGAAAGTAGTATAGTAATACATGATATAACATTGTTTTTGTCATAGTGATGTCAAGCATAAGTGTGCTAGTATCATGTAAAGCTTTAAAAAATTAAGAGCAAAAGATAATATATGTCTATATTATTGATTTGGGTTGACACATACCCACTGTGGCACCAACACTTCTAATTGAAGCTATGTTTAGTGTCTGACACATGTCATTGTTATCTAATTGGTTAAAAAGGTATTAATGACCGAGTATTTGACAATTCTTTTTCATTCTCATTTTCTAGATAAGTTGATGGGTTTGCAAGATGAGAAAGTGTCAATTAGAGACAAAAAGGTATGAAACAATTAGTTTCGACATTGTATTGTAGCTCACTTCACTTGTGTCAAAGAAGTAAATGAGATTAATTAATTTTTTATTTTTTTTACACATTTGTGATTTTGTAGGAGGAAGAAGCAAGACAAGACAGCGCTGGAATGGAACTCTACCCAACCGGCTCGACCATACCGGATTGTTCCCATGCATGTGGACCATGTTCACCCTGCAAGAGGGTCATGGTGGGTTTCAGCAAGTGCTCAATGGCCGAGTCTTGCCCTATCGTTTACCGATGCATTTGTAAAGGCAAATATTACCATGTTCCCTCAAATTGATCGATGATTATCGTTGTTAATTAGTATTTTTGTTAGAAGTTTAGGATCATTGTTGTAATTCTCAAGAAGTTGATGATGAGATTTGGATTTTTTTACCATTTGGTGCTGCTTAGATTGGTTAGGCATTGTTAGAAAGAAGAAGAAAAAAGAGGAAAACTTTATATCATGACTCTATCTTTTGTTGCTTGTGAGGTAAATTGTTGGTTTTTTAGGACAATAGAGGAATGAAAACTCACATAATTTTATTGATACTATCATCCTTTAAATACATGAAAAACATCACATAAGAAAGATAAATATAAATCACAATTAAACTACCTTAAATTTGTAACATACTCACTAATACTCATAATTCCTATGGTTAAAACTTGTAACAATAGGAATCCTAAGAAACTCAATAAACTCCATTAAACTAAAATAATAATAATAATAATATTGATTCATATTTTCAACACTCCTCCTTGAATCAATAGTTATTGACTTCAAATTCCTCTTCTTTGAACTTCTCAACTTCTCTAATGGACTTTGTAGATTTTCTCAACTTCAAGACTTGCCCCTTTATGACTCGTCACATCAGCAAAATCATTGGAAAAATGAACTTCATGTTCTTGAAAGCCTTTATCGACCAACTTTTCTTGAAATTTGTTCTTAGCACCATTATGATCAAGTTTAGTTCTACAAAACAACTTAACATCAATCAACTTTTGTTCTCTTGGCTTGTTTTCAAATTGCCAAGATTCATTTTTCTCTTTCATATTTTTCTCCTTCTGCATGACAACTCTCCAACCATCCATGTTTGCCACATTTGCATCACCCAAAGGATTGACCATAGCAACATTGCACATTTCAAGATTTTCAGCAAGAGATTCACACTTTTTAACAGAAAAAATAACATTATCATCAAATTTTCCTTTTGTAGTTTCAAAGTTTTGGCGTTGGAGATTTTCTACTCCAACTTTCTCTTTATTTGAGGTTTCTACTACACTTGGAGATGCATGTATTGCCGTTTGCTTCCACTCTATCGGAAAACTTCTATTTCTCATTTTAATAGACATTAATTCACAACCAACAGCATCAAATATGGTGCATTTCATGTCCTTAAAATGCAAAGTGTAGTGTTTTTCCAACATTTGTCCAACACTTAACAAATTTTGATTCAACTCAGGCACAAATAAAACATCAGAAATATATTTAGTACCTGATAGAGTTTTAACAGCAACAACTCCCTTGCCTTTGACATCAACACTCTCTCCATTACCAATGGTAACTTTTAAAGCAATTGTTTTGTCTAACTCCTTGAACAACTCTTCATCATGGGTCATGTGATGTGTGCATCCACTATCAACCAACCAATTTTTATTATTTTTGTCCGTGGACAAACATGTTGCTGCAAATAAGTATTCCTCCTCCTCATTTTGATAAGCCACTTGAGCCTCAACTTTAGGTTCTTCTTCATTTTTGCAAAATTTTGCAATATGACCCGGCTGATTGCATTTGTTGCAGCGGAAATTTGGTCTATCCCAACATCTGAAATGTGGATGATTTGTTTTTCCACAGTACTTACATGGTGGATTATTTGCCTTCTCATCTTCAGCTTTACTACTCCATTTATTGGAACTTTCTCCTTTCTGAAAGTTGTTCCATTGGGCATTTTTCTTCTCTCCTTTGTGACCTTGATTCAGCTTCAATTTTGCTCGTAAAGCACCTTCAATCGTGCCTTCCTCCCTCATAAGTCGTCTTTGTTCTTGGGCTTGCAAAGCATACACCAATTCTGACAAAGTAATGTTTGACAGATCTTTGGAATTTTCCAAAGAAGAAATGGTGGATTTGAACCTCTCAGGAACAGTCACAAGAATTTTTTGGACTATCCTTGTATCAGAAAATTCAGTTCCAAGCAACCTTACATTGTTGACAATGCTTAGAAGTTTGTCAGAATACTCCTTGATTGTTTCTGATTCCTTCATCCGTTGCATCTCAAATTCTCTAATCAAATTCAGCACTTGCATCCCTTTGATTTTCTCATTTCCTTCATACTCCTGCTTGAGAAAATCCCAAATTTCTTTGGCTGACTTCAGAGTCATAATTCTTGTAAAGATTTCTTCAGAAACCGCTGAAAAAAGATAAGACTTTGCCTTCGATTTTCGCTGCTTTTTCTGCTTATGATTTTTTATTTGTGCAAGCGTTGGATTGTCCGGTAATGGATCAATCACATACTCATCCTCAACAGCCTCGCAAAGATCACTAGCATCAAGATAAGCCTCCATTCTTGTTGCCCATAAGTGATAATTTTCACCCTTAAAAATTGGCAATTTTTGGCTAAGTTTTCTGATTGCATTTTGATCTCTGTTTTTTTTTTTTATCCTTTTTCCTTTGATGGAACTCTAAACCTCACTAGGTCCCTCAAGAAAAAAGCTCTTGATACCAATTGTTGGTTTTTTAGGACAATAGAGGAATGAAAACTCACATAATTTTATTGATACTATAATCCTTTAAATACATGAAAAACATCACATAAGAAAGATAAATATAAATCACAATTAAACTACCTTAAATTTGTAACATACTCACTAATACTCATAATTCCTATGGTTAAAACTTGTAACAATAGGAATCCTAAGAAACTCAATAAACTCCATTAAACTAAAATAATAATAATAATAATATTGATTCATATTTTCAACATAAATAAATAGAGCATAACAAAACTCCTATCTTGACTTGACCCTGTCATTAAAAATGAACATTTGATGAAGGACTTATTTACATTAAAAATAAAAGCAACTCATCCAAGTTTCTTACATGATTGAATGAATAATTCTTACATGAACTTGAACATAGTCGAGAGTCTCACACATAGTAATATGGTATGAATTTTGGTGATAAGTGTTGAACAATTATCACCTTTAAAATTAATTTGTGGGGGTTGGATTAAACTCAATTCAAATTCTAAGACGTGTCAAAGTCTCTTCTAGCTTCGTCGAGGTAGCCACACAGATAATGTTGTAGATGTTAGTCCTTATTTAAATTTATTATTATTTAGTTTAGTTCAGTGCGACTCTAGAAATGGCTTCCCAGATAGCCTCCAAAATAGCCGTAGCTTCACTTTCCGCGACAGTAAGTTTATGCTTACTGTTGTTTACCTGCAGCAACAAAGATCCATCCGGGTCACGGATACACCATGCCGAGCTCGTGTGATTTACGTATTCTGACAAACTCGCGTCGACGTTGCATTTCCACCAGCCATGAAAAAGCCGCTGCCACTGCATCTGATGTGTAGCGCGCGATACCGCCTGTTCTTCGGTTGTTGCAGTAGCAGGTGCACTGTTATGTGCAGAATTTGCGTCTGCTGCGCTGCCTTGCTGTTGTAACATGTTGACAGCCCGCCATTCTCCAATCATAAGAACCACCCTCAACACGACATCCTTGGCCATGTCTTTAATTCCATTCCACACCCAATTGTTTCGGTTATGCCATATACACCACACAATCATTGCAACAGTTTCGGCAACATCCCCCCGACTCGTTTCTGCATATAAAACATGACAGATTTTACATTGTTAAATTCATGTAATCTAGGCTCAATTATCTCTCTCATTCCAGCTTCGTCCCACACTTGTCGACTCTCACTACATCCAAATAAAACATGTCAGTCATCCTCCTCATAGATTAAGCATAGTGGACATTCACTTGGGCACGGCACATACCTTTCCTTAAGCTAGATTCGTGATGGCAAACAACCACGACATATTCTCCAAAGTAAATGTTTTGCTTTTGGAGGATACACCAGAATATGTTAAAACAGAGAGGGGGGGAAAATTTGGGCAGCAATAGTAACAATAACTTAAACGAGGAAAATAGTGAAACTTAAAAGGAGATGCAGAAAAAGCGTAAGCAATTAGCTAGATTTAGGAAAATAATGATCAGATGAGATTTTAAGTAAATAAATATTAACTTTTAAATCAACAAAAATAAGGTGAATTCTTAAGTACACATATTACGTGGATGTGTACCGGTACACCTATGATGTGGTTAACAAGTAATATAATAATTAATGTAGATTTGTCAACAAAAAAAGTAATTAATGAAGATTTTGTTTCTTTATTAAGTTTTTTAAATTAAACACTACTTTTTAATATTTGCAAATGTATCCTTCCACAATAAATCAAATCATGCCTCATATCTTTCAACTTAGTATTTTAATAAAATTTAAATACTACTTTTCAAGTTTTTTCAAAAAATTTAAATATTTCATAAATAATATTATTTTAGTATTTTGTATTTTCTTAAAAATTAAAGTATGATTTTAATAACTTTTTAAATTATTCTAACAAAAAGAAACTTAAAATTGTTTATATGATTGATCCAACTACGATTTTAATATTTCAATATTATTACCTTTCAATTTTTTTTAAATATTATTAGTTTATAAAGATTAATATTTATTTACCACTTAATCATTAATGTATATAATTATTAAAAAACATTTATTTTTTAGTTAAAAAAACTTAATTTTTTTAATATGTGCATATATTTTATTGTAATATTGTTAATTTTCAGTGATTCGTTAATTTTACAAGGCTAAATAAGTTTTTGATCTCGATACAAAATTATTAAATTTAATTTTTCATCTTCATAAGAAAATGTCATGTTTTGATCCCCATAAAATGTTTATGCATGCAATTTTGGTCATGTTGCAAAGCCGATGTATATTTATGATAATTTTGCAAATATGTATAACGTATTATAAAAAGTTTGTCCAAAAGTAAGGAGCACAAAATTTAATTTTTAGGTCAAAATATTCATTTACTTTTATCTTGATATTTTGATTTAGAAAATTCATATTTAATTCATCTCATATTACAAAATACTAAAGTTTTGTAAATGAACTTTTGATATTGTTATAGACATGCTTGATTGTCGAAATTTAAATTCATAAGTTATTGTTAGTCCAACTAAGTGATATTGAGCGACTTGATTGAGAAAATTGAATTCCTTAATGAAAGTAAGTATAATTAGTAAAGTTTGCATATGAACTATGTTTCAAGTTGAAGGGTTTGGTCTAGAAATTTTGATTTCTTTTGACACAATTGACATTATTGGTTGAGACTTAATAGTCATTTCATATGAACTAAGTTTTTTTAAGTCATAGTTAATCTAACTAGTCAAGGTTGAATTGTTTTTTATTTTAGAATTCTTAAGTGTTTCTCATTCCTATTTGGTCAGGTTGAATAGTTAGATTGAGAATGCTTGATCCCCTTAGTCCTTTTCAGTCTACTTGGTTGTGACTTAACAATTCTTTCATAATAACTAGGTTTCTGGTGTAATAATTCGTCCAACAATATGAGATTGCACTGCTAGCTAGATTGTTAAAATTCAACTTTAAGTGTTTATCATTCCAATTAGGTCAAGTTGAATAGATTAACTGAGATGAATTTCTAATATAGTTTTAGCCTTCTCAAAAAAAAAAAAAACTGAGATGAATTGATTCCCTGTGTCACAGTTGAGAAAATTAGTTGAGACTAAACACTCATAATATTTCATATGAATTACGTTTCTTGAGTCGTAATTAATCTAACTAGTTGATGTTGAACTATTGCATTGTCGACATTTAAATTCTTATGTGTTATTATCTGATAACTAGGTTTTTTGAGTCACAAGTATAATCCAATTAGTTGATATCGAAGTGTTATATTGCTAAAAATTTGAATCTCATGTGTGTCGTTCCAATTAGGTAGTATTGAATTGTTTGAGAAAAAATTTAAAATCAAACACATACAGTATAGCTGAAGTTGTCATGTAAAGTTTCTTAAGTTTTAGCAGATCAAACGCACCCTTAGATCAATTAATTAATAATTATTTATTAACTCAAAAAATTATTTGCAAATTATTGAAAAACCTTGAAATTGCAGATATGAATAAAATTATGAACTTAAGCAGAAATTGAAAGAAAGGCTTCAGAAGGAGTGGTGCTATAAGTATAAAAAATAATAGAAATTGATGAAAAACAAAAAAACATTGTATATACACATAGTAAAACCCTTTTGTAAAAAAAAAACTCTGAATATCCAAGAGAAAGAGAGAGAGAGAGAGATTTTGACTTTTTTGAAATTACGGAAACATGTTTTAAATTTTCTAATTTATAATAATTTCCATTTTGAAATTTTTGGAAATTAAAAGAGTAATTTAGTAAATTTCTATTTAAAGAAGTCTTGAAATGACATGTTAAATTATTATTACATGTGAACCAATTAAAATTATACACTTTAACAGTGTATCGGTACACGTCTACATAAGATGTGTACCGAAATACTCACCCAAAAATAAATAGATAAAATTTAGTGTCAAATTAAGTTTACACTTGTAAAATAATGATCATATATATACTATGCTAAACACAGGAAAAACAATATAGTATTATTTACTAATTATTCAATCAGACAATGACTTTTTCTATAATTTACAATATTACTAAATCGGTCCTGTGATTTAAGACCAAGATTCTCAATCTTTTGGGTGCTTATATCAAACCAAACTAGTTCACTGTTTTATTTCCTAAAGAATATATTACCATTTTTCCATGTTCCAATAGGATGTTCAACACAAGGTAGAGGTCCAACAACAAATAATTTGGTCCATGAATCTTTCGCACCAATTTCACCCAAAATTGATATGTTAAAAGTAGTCATCATTTGTGAATAATTATATATCATGGCAATGTATCCATTTAACACGACCAAGTGCTTATGTGCAAATCTCATGTTAAAACTATCATCCATGTCTAGGGGTATATGTGTTGTAACAAACATCTCATTGGTCATGTTAAATGACACCAAATATTCTTCGTCATCATATGTTTTGCCTAGATCTAACCAATGACAGACTCCATCCATATATACTCGAACTCCCTCCATATCTCCACAACAAGTAGGCATATTAATATCAAGTTTTTTCCAAGAATTACTTTGAAGACTGTATATTTCCCAAAATGTGTCGTAAGATATTTTTCCCGGACTTTCAGCAAGGTTATCATTATTTGAATACATTTTTATGTGTCGAATCACTTTATAATCATGTTTAATGAGGTCATAACCAAATCCATGAAGTTCGTCCTGATAATATACCGACTCAATAGGACTGGGAGGAATAATTTTAAATTTCTCGGTCTCTGGGTTCCAAAACACAATTTTTTTATTCTCTTGAAAGTATCTATACAGACATAGAATGCCGTTAATACTACTAGAACCTAAAATGAAAAAACCAGGATGATTATCTTGAAATGGATTTGTTTGTCTTTTTTCAAAAAAAATCCTTTCGTTCTACCCAAGACGAAAGTGAACTTGTGTTAGGGCGCCTTTAAAATAATTCCTCTTGTTCTGCCCAAGGCAAGAGTGAACCATGTGTAGGGCATTCCTGTTTCAAATATATATTATCATCAATAAAAATGTCGTTTTGACTTCCATTCCATCTATCTTTTTACTTTTGTGCTTTTTCTGGAAAATGGTAACACAAAAAAAAAAAAACACACTGAAAAGAGCAAAAAAGAAACACTTCTTTTTTAAATAAAATCTATATATATTTATCACATTCATTCTAAAATCAAGCATAAATCATTTGTGCAGATTAATCATCAATGACCCCATTGAATAAAATAACCATATGCCCTCTCCCAACTTTGAGTTTCCTGTGTTTGAACCCGAAGAAGAGGGTGATGAAGGAATTCCGGATGAAATTTCTCGCTTACTTGAGCATGAAGAAAAGGTCATTCAGCCTCACAAAGAGCCATTGGAAACGATTAATTTGGGCTCTGAAAAAGGAAGTCAGGATTGGGCACTACTAGATGAAGATGTCAAGAGTAGATTGACGGAGCTTCTCAAAGAATATGTCAATGTGTTTGCTTGGTCATATCAAGACATGCCAGGATTGGATACTGACATCGTGGAACATCACTTACCACTACAGCCTGAGTGCCTACCAGTCAAACAGAAGTTGAGAAGGACTCATCCCGACTTAGCGGTCAAGATCAAGGAGGAAGTCCAGAAGCAGATTGATGCAGGTTTTCTAGTTACATCTGAATTCCGTCAATGGTTGGCCAACATAGTACCAGTTCCAAAGAAGGATGGTAAGGTTAGGATGTGTGTTGATTACCGAGACCTAAACAAGGTCAGTCCAAAGGATGATTTCCCGTTGCCGCATATTGATATGTTGGTCAACAATACGGCGAAGTTCAATGTTTTCTCCTTCATGGACGAATTTTCCGGATATAATCAAATAAAGATGGCACCCGGAGACATGGAAACGACATCTTTTATCACACCATGGGGGACTTTCTGTTATAAGGTGATGTCGTTTGGATTAAAAAATGCAGGAGCTACTTATCAAAGAGCCATGACTACTCTCTTTCATGACATGATGCATAAAGAGATTGAGGTTTATGTGGATGACATGATTGCTAAGTCTAGAACTGAAGAAGAGCATGTTGAGCATCTCTTGAAATTGTTCCTGCGGTTGAGAAAGTATCGGCTTCGTTTGAACCCCAATAAGTGCACTTTTGGTGTCCGATCAGGAAAACTTTTAGGCTTCATTATCAGCCAAAAAGGTATTGAAGTAGACCCAGACAAAGTCAGAGCTATTCGAGAAATGCCTGCTCCAAAGACTGAAAAGCAAGTAAGAGGCTTTCTTGGACGATTGATTTACATCTCCAGATTTATCTCTCGTATGACTGCTACTTGTGGGCCAATATTCAAACTTCTCCGCAAAGATCAAGGGATTACTTGGACCGGAGATTGTCAGAAAGCATTCAACAGTATCAAAGAATATTTGCTAGAGCCTCTGATTCTGGTCCCTCCAGTCGAGGGCAGACCACTAATCATGTACCTAACAGTGTTAGAGGGTTCGATGGGTTGTGTACTTAGACAGCAAGATGAAACCGGAAGAAAGGAGCATGCCATTTACTATTTGAGTAAGAAGTTCACGGATTGTGAGTCTCGATACTCTATGCTTGAAAAGACCTGTTGTGCTTTAGCATGGGCTGCCAAACGCCTCCGCCAGTATATGATTAATCACACCACCTGGTTGATATCAAAAATGGATCCGATCAAATATGTCTTCGAGAAACCTGCTCTAACTGGAAGGATCGCTCGTTGGCAGATGTTGTTGTCCGAGTATGATATTGAGTACCGTACCCAAAAGGCAATCAAAGGAAGTATTTTCGCCAATCATTTGGCTCACCAGCCCATTGACGACTATCAATCTATCAAGTTTGATTTTCCTGACGAAGAAATCATGTATTTGAAGATGAAAGACTGTGATGAACCATTACTTGAAGAGGGTCAGGAACCTAAATCCAGATGGGGTTTGATATTCGACGGAGCTGTTAACGCTTATGGTAATGGGATTGGGGCAGTCATCATTACTCCCAAGGGCACCCATATCCCTTTCTCTGCTAGATTGCTATTTGATTGTACAAACAACATCGCAGAATATGAAGCTTGCATCATGGGTATTAAAGAAGCCATTGACTTAAGGATCAAAATCCTCGACATATATGGAGATTCAGCTCTTGTGATTAATCAAATCAAAGGAGAATGGGAAACTCGTCATCAGGGCCTAATCCCCTACAAAGACTATGCAAGACGACTCCTCGCTTTCTTCAACAAGGTGGAACTGCATCACATTCCCCGGGAGGAAAATCAAATGGTAGATGCCTTAGCCACTCTATCTTCCATGTTTGAAGTAAGTCATTGGAATGACATGCCCCGGATCAGCATTAGGCGTCTTGAAAGGCCTGCTCATGTGTTTGCCACTGAAGAGGTCGTAGACGACAAGCAGTGGTTTCACAACATTAAACAATTCCTTCAAAGTCAGGAGTACCCACCTGGGGCATCCAACAAAGATAAGAAGACCTTGAGAAGATTGTCTGGCAATTTCTTCCTGAATGAGGGTGTACTGTACAAAAGAAACTTTGACATGGTCCTTCTCAGATGCTTGGATAAACTCGAAGCAGAAATGTTAATGAATGAAGTACATGAAGGGTCTTTTGGCACTCATTCTAAAGGACATGCAATGGCTAAGAAAATGTTAAGGGCTGGCTACTATTGGATGACAATGGAATCCGATTGCTGCAAACATGTAAGGAGATGTCACAAATGCCAGCTTTACGCTGACAAGATACATGTACCACCAACTCTGCTCAATGTTCCCTCTTCTCCATGGCCTTTCTCTATGTGGGGTATCGACATGATTGGTGTGATTGAGCCAAAAGCTTTAAACGGACACCGTTTCATCCTAGTGGCCATCGACTATTTCACCAAGTGGGTCGAAGCTGCATCATATGCGAATGTAACCAAACAAGTGGTAGTCAAGTTTATCAAGAATCAGCTCATTTGCCGGTACGGCATGCCAAGCAAGATTATTACGGATAATGGGTCAAACTTGAATAACAAGATGATGAAAGAATTGTGCGATGACTTCAAAATTGAACATCATAACTCTTCTCCCTACAGGCCCAAAATGAATGGCGTTGTTGAGGCTGCAAATAAGAATATCAAGAAGATCGTTCAGAAAATGGTCGTTAATTATAAGGATTGGCATGAGATGTTGCCATTTGCCTTGCATGGGTATCGCACTTCGGTCCGCACTTCAACAGGGGCAACCCCTTTCTCCTTGGTATACGGCATGGAAGCAGTGCTACCCGTAGAGGTTGAGATTCCGTCAATGAGAGTTCTGATGGAAGCCAAATTGTCTGAGGCTGAATGGTGTCAAAGCAGATATGACCAGTTGAATCTAATTGAGGAGAAACGCATGACTGTCTTGTGTCATGGTTAGTTATATCAAAAACGGATCAAACAAGCTTTTGATAGGAAGGTTCGACCCCGTGAGTTCAAAGAAGGGGACCTCGTACTCAAAAAGATTTTATCTTTCCAACCAGATTCTAGGGGCAAGTGGACCCCTAACTATGAAGGCCCATACGTTGTTAAGAGAGCTTTCTCCGGTGGTGCTATGACACTCGCAACTATGGATGGTGATGAACTCCCACGTCATGTGAACGCCGATGCAGTCAAGAAATATTTTCTCTAGAAAAATAAAAGAACAGCTCGGTAAGTCGAAAACCCGAAAGGGCGGCTTAGGTAAAAATGAGCGTCTCGGTGGACCAAAACCCGGAAGGGCGGCCCATGCAAAAATTCGAGACATAAAAAAAAGGGGAGATTATCCTGGTAGATTGAAAACCTGAAAAGGCAATCTAGGCAAAAGTTAAAGATTTTGACAAAATAGCTGCACCAGGCTAAGCTTGGATGCTTGGGTGAATGTTTAGTTACTAAAGAGTCAGTAATCTTCAATCTAAAGCTCAAAAACACTGTCGGAACTCAAAGTCGCTAGAGATAATAGTGGTTATCGTGTATCAATGTAGCCTTTTCCATGTATTTACCATTTTCCATCTTTTGTAATGATCCATGGGGGCACGCTATTCGCAAGCTACCATTCGATTAATGAAATTTGAGCCTTTCCTATTCATTTGGAACTCTTGTTTACTCTTGTTTTGCATAACTTCTTTTTATTTATAATGATAATGTTTGGAACAAAGTTTTCTCAAAAAATGTACATACGCAATATTTTCACTCTTTTGAAAAAAGACAGCTACAAACACATTTTCTTTAAGTGGTGAATACAAAGAGGGACATGAACAGTTATCTCAAAAAGGAAAAAACGGTTAAGCCTCAAGAGGAACTTCCTCACCTAGTTTCAAATGGCAACTTCTTGTCCACCAATGGATCTTTAGGCCCGTTATCTCCAGTTGAACTATGATTCGGACCAATGTTGGGTCTTTCCCCCATAAAATTTATCCTCCCTGAAAAAGGTTTGAGCTTCATAATCAGACTTTTCCTGTCGGTGTCTTTTGGTCCATCTCAAGTGATATATACACCTTGTTAAGATTTGCCGAGTATTTGAACATACTGCGATGTTGGTTTACCTCCAGTCTTATTTGTCCAATCAGTTTTCTCAGCATACACATTTCATACATGACATTCATACATACGCGACATCTATAACATACTTTCATGTAAACATAACATATATACTTCCATAATGCATGCATGACTACATTTTCTTAAAATTTATTAATTCATTCATATTGGTTGTGTGTATCCCCAAGAATAGGGGTGGGCGTGTCATTCTCTCCAAGTAGATTGTCAGCCATAAGCATAAAGTGTATATCCTTTCAAAATTCCCCACTGAGCTCATCCTCGTGGAAGAAGGTTGCTTCAGTTGTATCCCTTTCCGAATACATGGATAGGAAGATCCCTAATCGAGCTCATTTCTCATTGGGTATAAAGTCTTTTTGACTATTCTCTCCAGTTCTTTCCTGGATCGAGTTCTAATTTCAATCAGCGAGTGACAGTCTCTTCATTTGAGTAGCTTGCGTACCAATAAATATATTCTCAATTTCCCCGCGTGATGTCATCCCCAGTATATCTGGTCAAGAGATGCTAATCAAGGACTTTTCAGATGTTTTCTCGTTATGAGAAATCTGTATTTTCAATCTAACCTACCTATATCTCCTTTGGAGTTCCTGGCAGAGTTATATATTTCCTTCGTGGAAGTCCATCATTTTTTATTACCTTTTATAAACTATCCATATGGTAGTAGGTAATATATATACCAAAATCATCCATACGATGGTAGACAATTTTTTTTGTCATTTGTTTTTGCTAAACTATCCATACGGTAGTTAGCAATATTTGTCACTCGTCTTTGATAAGCTATCCATATGATAGTAGACAGTGTCTCTCTTTTTTTCATTTACCTTTGCTAAGCTATCCGTACAGTAGTAAGTAATATTTCTCATTGTCTTTGATTAGTTATCCATACGGTAGTAGGTATCATTTCTCTTTGCCTTTTATAAACTATCCATATGATAATAGGCAACTTATCCCCAGTGAAACTACATTCCTTCACCAGTGGAGTTGGATAATTTTCCTCTCCCTATCATTGTTTTTTCTCCCCCAGTCGGGTCACTTTTTTTGCTCACCTGTGAACGTCCCTGTTTCCCCAGTAATAAAAGTTTGTCTCTTGTGATTCCACTTTCTCACAAGATTCAAAGTCTTGTATTTGCATTTGCATTTGCATCATAAGCATTCTCGGCATCTTAGGTCCAAAATTGTGTATTCTGTATTTAAGCCTCTTCTTCCAATCGAGATGAAGATTTCATCTTCATATCTCCGGATGAAGAAACTTAAATAGGGGCATCTGTCATACCCCAATTTTTGACCTAAGATCCCGCCTCATATCCATATGTCATACATTTTTGGTCCGAAATATTTTATGCTCTTTCAAATGAAATTTCGACAGAGAGGTATTTTAAAATACCTCATTTTTTTTGGGTTTTGGTCTGATCGCCCTTGTGCCCCTTTTATTTTATTTTTATCTTTTTTATACATTCCGTATTATTATTATTATTATTACATGCATTATCATAATTATTGTCATTAGTATTATTACTGTTATCGGTATCATTATTATTATTATTATTATTATTATTATTATTATTATTCTGATCATCATTTCTTTTTTACTTTTTTTATTTATTTTATTCTTCATTCTTTATTCTTTATTTTTCTTTTCTTTTTTTTATCAAAAGTCAAAAGTCAAAATTTTGGGTTAGGGGCACAACCCGCACAGGGTTCACGGACCATCCCCATGCCAAGCCCTCACTAGGTCTCAGCTATCAATCTGCCTTCTTCCCCAAATGGGGAGATTCCAATTCAACCATGGAAAACACATCTCTGCCTTTCCTCAATCAACCAAAACCCTAAAAATTTTGGGTTATAAATCAAAACGAAAACTCAGAGAAGAGAAGGGAGAGGAAATTTTGCTCAGCCGCACCACCACCAAACCTTAATTCCTTTCTCATCAACCAAACATCAAAAACCCAGAACTCATCACAATAAACAACAAATCAGAAACAAACATCAGAAATCCAAATCATACATACCATCATCACAACCGAAACAGAACCATATCACCATAATCATCAATCACCCGAAATCAAAACCCTAAATCCATAAACAAAAACCCAGAAGCAACCCAATCCAAAATCAGAACGATCCACCGATCCGAAACGGAAGCTAAGAATCGAAGGAGAAGGAAGTAGAAGAAAAACAGTAGGGTTTCCGTTTCTCTTTTTCTCTTCCAATCTAGCCGAATCGGTTAGTTTTATGTTTATTTTGAGTTAAGATTTGAGTTTAAGAGAGGATTTCAAGTCTTTTGAGGTAGATTTCATTAAAAAAGGATAGAAATTTGTATTCCGGCACGGTGGGGCCGCCGTCTGGCCTGGCTGCCACCGGCCGGAATCGATGAGAGAGAAGAGAGGATGAGAAAGGAGAGTTCGGCATGAGAGAGAAAGAGGAAACAGAAAATGTGATTTTTTTTTAGGGTTTGGGGTATTTATACCCAAACCCGACCCGCTTCATATCCATTAACCCGATCCGGCCCAATTTTCGGACCCGCTTTTTGCATCCCCATGGTTTGCTCCACGCGCCCCCCAGTCTGGGCTTTAGGCCTATTTTTGCTATCCATACTCCCTTGTCTTGCTGTTTGCACCCTTGCTTTAGTATTTTTTTAGTATTTATTTGTTCTATTGTATTTAATGTCATTTAATTTATTTATTTGTACATTATTTACATGTTGTATGCTATGTTTAAACATCAAAAACGCCAAAAATACGCAATGTTATTTATTTTGTTTATTATTGCTTAAATATTAAAATGCAAAAAATATATATTGTGTGATTTATTTTGTTTAAGTCCAAAGGAAAGGGGAAATTTTTCGTTAACCTCGCATTACAATTATTTTTGCGCATTTGCTTGTACACTATTTTGGACCTTGAAATAAAATCATTTTTATTTAAATAAAAAGAATGAAAAAGGAGTGGTCTGGCGGATGACTTTCCACTCTCCGGTTACTTCGGATTTCCTGCCGGATGGCTTGCGGTCCGAATAATCGACGTTCTTAAAATAATAAAAAAAACCAAAAACATTCAAATATTTTCAAAAAGAAATCTTTTATAATAAACCTCGACTTTCGTCGAGAGACTTTTTCAAACTTGTTTTTCAAATAAATGCTTTAACACACTTAAGCATATTTAAATATTTTTAAAAAGGCTAAAAAATACAAAACAATCCAAATCTTTTGCCGCTTGGCTTTTCAATTCAAAACTTTTTCTCAAAAGAGTTTAGACGT
Source organism: Trifolium subterraneum (assembly GCA_951799995.1). Classification (NCBI taxonomy): domain Eukaryota; kingdom Viridiplantae; phylum Streptophyta; class Magnoliopsida; order Fabales; family Fabaceae; genus Trifolium; species Trifolium subterraneum. The sequence continues at coordinate 48,427,413 of OX637461.1, read as the reverse complement.
GAGTCATCTCTAGCTGGAATTTCATTTCCCCATGACATATGGCAAGAAAAATATTAAATTTTTCAGTATGTTCGTGGCGGATTAAAAAGGAGTTTAAACTTAAGATGACGATTCGTCTTTCCTCCTAAAATCAATCAAACAAACCACTTTACAATTTTTACCCCGAACTACGGGATTTTGATCCTTTACGGGTACGTAGTGCAAAAGACCTTTTGTCTTCCCAAATCAAAATTAATAAAACTTTTTTTCTTTTTTTCTTTAAATATCCAAAATTAATAAAAAAAATATGGTCTTTCATCATCACCCAATCATTTATAAGCAAATTTTACAAGCAAAACATTTTTTAGCACAAAAAATACATATTTTACAAGAGGTTCCCGTAGAGTACTACGGATACATATGATGCTAATACCTTTCCTTTGTATAACTAACCCCCGAACCTTAAATCTCTAAAAAAAATTATTATGGGTTTATTCGATCTTTTCCCCTTCCCTTGGATAAATTAAAGTTCGGTGGTGATCATAATTTTTGAGAACCAAAGCTAACCAATAGCTTGGCGTCCGAAAATCACCGCGACAATATGGTTTTTAATAATCAAATGGAGTCTGTCAAAGAAATAATTTAGAAAGTAAAGGTTTTAGCTTGTCAATGGTACTTAGAAAGGTTTGCTTGAACCCCTTGTGTTTTGTATAAATGGATGTGGGAAGGGAACCTTGGGGTTGTGTTATGGTTAGGAGATGTACTTTTTTCTGGACTGGTTTGAATTTATGTAGTGTGCTCTCAGGTTTCGCTCTGATGTTCTGCCTCTGCTTCTGGTAACTAATAACATGAATTTATTATGTTGCTTCTCGTATGATAGAAATGCATAATTTGAACTAGATCTGAACGATTAATGTTACTAGATCCAAATACAATTGCAAAGTAAAGGCCTAACTAATACGGTGTTGGTGGTGTTTGCTCCCCCATCACTGTCATGTTTCCAGTTTTCATCTTTGTTTTATTTTGTTCTAATGTGAAAATATTTGGCTAGATTGACTTGTGGTTTTTTATCTTCTGAATTTTAACTAAACTTTGTTTTCAATTTTCTTCTTCATTTACTCACGCAGAGCAAGAAGCTGCCAGGGGTCCGCTCTCATCTTCGTTGACGACGTCAAGTAAGTTCACACTCTTACTATCTTTCTCACTTAAAAATCTCACTTTACTTTGTTTGGATTGAGTGTGTTAGTTCATGCATTTAGAAGTAGCTCAGAACCTTTGCTGATTGTTTTTGTATTTGTGATTGTGTTTGAGCAATTGTTTGCTAACATGTGTGTATTTGAGAACGTTTTCTTCTTCGTTGTTTTCACTTGGTGATTGGGGTAACTTTGGGATTAAGGAAGCTGAAGTCGATGATTTAATTGGTGACATTGAAGGATAGGGAAGCTGGAGTGTTTGAACATAAGGGGAAATAACCTTTTCTTCTAGTATTTTGAACTGAATTAAATATGAGGGTATTTTGAACTAATTTAAATTTTGGTAGCCTTTTTGGATATTTTGTTGTATAGCTCACAAACAATTTGGCGGTGCTCCATTTTATTGTAGTCATTCAACTCTGATGATCTTGAAGTTTATTTGATTTGTTAAGTTGTCATTATTTGTTTTTTTAAGTATCCTAATATATACTAATGTTTTTTTTCAGGTAACTGAATTAGAAGAGTCAAGAGATAGTGGGTGTTCTAAGTCTAGCTATCACTAATTAAGGATCATGAAGCAACATCACATACTAGGGAATACTTAGATATTTTATGAACTTAGTTTGAATGTTTGAACTACATTAGTTTTTTTCTTTTAGAGTTTCGAGTACTTTAATTAAATTTTTGCTGTACGGATGTTGTCGTACTATTGAATGAAATATATGTATGAGATTAAGTTATTCATATTTATATATTTGTAGATTTTAATTTTCTTACTCTTGTGTGGATATTGTAACTAATATTTAATAAGCCATCAAAAGGAATTAAAAATGTTTTGAATTAATATTTTAAAAAAAATATTGCGACGGTTTCGTAACCGTTGCAACCTTTGATCTTAAATATGGGAAAAACATAGGGACGGTTTGAAACTGTTGCAGCATCAATTGTGACGGTTATAACGACGGTTTTCAGAACTGTTGCAAAGTTCTCTCACGACACACATATCCTCGACGGTTTGGGAATTGTTGCAGATGTACTATTGCAACGGTTTCAACCGTCGCAAAGTACAATTTTAACTGTCGCAAAGTACATATTTTCTTGTAGTCAATATAGACCCAATAGTAATATATAAATAAAAATGCATGGGCGATATAAATATAAATTACACAAAAAAGTATCCCATATAAATTTGAAAATAAAAATAATTATGTAAAATAGAAGAAGAGAGAATAATCAAAAGAAAAATCTTGAAGATTTATTAAAAAGACTTTGTGAGATTATATTGATTTTGTGAGATTTTAAAAGGTTTTTTTGAATATTTTTTATAATCAAAATTCTTAACAAAAGAATTTGTGAGATTTTATAATACAGACTTTTGAGATTTCAAAATGCTTTATAGACTTTTAAGATTTAAATGACTCAATAAATTCGATACAATTTTCTTCTAAAATAATAATAATAATAATAATGAATGAATGAATCAATAATTAATAATCAATGAAAATGAATCATTCCATAAAAAAAATCAACAAATCAATGTCAAATAAAATCAATGAATAAAACCAAAAAAATGGATGAAAAAAGAAAACTATGAATCATAAATAAAAAATCAACAATTGAAATGAAGAAATTGCAGGTTCTTTTGGTTATAATAAAAAATAAATCAACGAATCAATATACTATGAAAAGAAGAAAAAAATGATTGAAATGAAGACTTTTCTTTTTCTTTCCTTATGGAGAAACTTGTATCAAATTAATCTTAAGAATCAATTGTTCTTTTGGTTGCAAATTATTATTAAAAATAATATTTATGGATTAATTTGTATCAAATTATTCTTAAGAATCAAATACCAGTGTGTCCAGTTTGATTTATAGTTTTGATTCTTACAAATACCAGCCAATTTTTATTTATGATTCATAGTTTTTTTCCATCCATTTTTTGATACAAATTAATCTTAAGAAATTTGTATCAAATTAATCTTAAGAATCAATTATTCTTTTTGTTGCCGATTTTATTCGATAAAAAAGTCTTTTAAAATTCTTAGAAATCACAATCCAATACACCCACCTAATTCTATTGATGAATTTGAAATATTATTTCAATATTGTTAACAACAAATCATAAAAACATGAAATCACCACAAAACGATACCCTAATTATTTGTTTCTCTCATCTATCTCTGCCTCCGGCAAATTTCTTTCTTTCTCTTGGTTTATCAATTAGAGAGGGGTGGTTTAAGATCAATATTGATCCGAAATCACCCCTCTTGATTGTTTTTTATTTCTTTTTATTTAAATAAGTGATATCCACATACTTTTTAGGTTTTATCCGAGTTTTCTCTATTGTGATTTTTTCATCTTTTGTTGTTTTAATCCCGTCTTAGTGCGGAGTATTTGTTTTGATTTCCCGTCTTAGTACGGAGTTTGTCCCGTCTTTGTACGGTGTTTGTTGTGTTTGTTTTTTTGTTCAGATTTGCAGGTTTGCTTAGATCCAAATTCAGTGCAGATTCAATGACTATAGCATTATCAATGTTGCAGATCCGGATACATGATTATTCCGGACATTTGAAGTTTGTCATATTAATTGTAGGCTTTGTCTTAGACATTAGGCTGTTTTATGCTATTAACTCGGATGCTGTGAGCCTGTTTGCAGATTCATCCTTATTAGTTTTTAGCGAAATTGAATATGTAATGATTTTAATTGATGTATTCCCTATGAATTTAAATGAATGAATATTGTTGTTTTTGAGTCAAAAAAAAAATGAAATCACCACAAAACAAAGGCTTAAACAGAAATAAATAAAACTAACCATTCATATGAAATCATATACTATTGAATGTCATTTAACCAAATCACATAAATAAAAAATGTACAAACTTGAATATTGAAACGACAACCAAATCTTAAAAGAAAAAATTTTGTTTATAGTTAAAGGACAACATGTCATCACTTCTTCTTGATCTTCATCCGCTTTAACTTAGATTGTACATTAGATTCATCACATAAAGTTGTATCAACAAAAAAAAAGTCTCTTTTATTTTATTCAACATCATCTGGGTGCACCGTTAGATCTATAGTCTCTTTTCGATCATCCACCACTTGATCACTGAATTTTGCCATCAGATCCTGTTATGAATTTCGATTAATAATAGTAACTAAATTACAAAAAAAAAAACAAAAAAAAAATCATTTTTACCTAAGCACGTGACATGTGAACAAATCAACAACATCACAATATAAAATCATTAAAATGGTTGAATTAGTAGTATCGATTACCCTTATCTCAATCCTAAACATAAAATGGTTGAGCACATGTAGTTGCCATAGAAAATTATAAGATTTTTGCAAACACAACTAAAGAATGAAGCTAAAGAAGTTTTTAGGTGAATATTGAGAATTGTTGTGAATTGTACCGATTAACATGCTTTTATAAAGGGAAGGAGTAGGGTAAAATTTATACTGCAAATGATAATCAGTTATCAATTATCAATTAATAATTTTAATGCCAATTCCTTTTTCATGTAGTTGACCAATATGATTTAAATAGTAATAAATTGTGATTTCAATATTCCAAATATTTTTTTCAAATTCAAAAAGCATTCATTGCTAAAACAATATGAAAGGAGAATCAATTTGGAACTGCCACGTGTACAACTTCATTTGAAAAAATGCTCCTAAATAATAGGGGAGACATTTAATTAAAATAAGACCATATAGTATTTTAATAATTAAAATAAGAAATGTAAAGAAAAGAGAAATAATAGATTACTACGAGGAATAAAATATATAATTAGTAACAAGATATGTTTGAAATTTTAAAACTAAAATAAATCAGATTTTTTTTTATATAATATCTTAAAACTAATTGTGAGAGAGATTAGGAATTAAAATAGATACATTGTTTTATACAAATAAAGAGTTAAGAGTTAGAGAGAAAATTAGGATTCCCAAACCTAAGAGCGAAGGCATAGCAAGGAAATTTAAGGTAAGGATTTTGTCCAACTCATTTAGGATTCTGAATGTGTATAACATGAACATAGTCTTATTGTTTTACTATCTATTGTTGTTATTGTTTAAAATTCGTGTAAATTACATATTTCCTTCTTGCTGTGATTTTCGTATTCTGTAGTGCTGCTATATATATTAGTTGGGTTTGTATGATTCATTGTGCCTTAAATCCAGATCAAAGTTGTACCTTAATTCATGATACATAGTCTTCATTCTTTCATCACCCGAACAACCTATGGCATCAGACATAAACATTTCTTGTAATACTCTATCCAAATAATTAATAACTTATTATTAAGATTTTCTTTGTTGGCAAACATTGATAGGAGTATTAGTTTTGAGGATAATCCTAATTTAAGCATGGCTCCTGGTTACATATATATATATATATATACTTCAGTTCGGGTAATTATGTGTCCTCAAGGATATTGATTGGTTTGTATAGTGTAATAAAGTTGATATGATTGTTGAAAATAAAATTAGAAGCCACTTTACGAGTCCCTAATTTTATGAAAATTTAGGATTGAATTTGCTTGTTTGTGTGAGTACCACTACTAACCAATTTTATGTAACGACCGAAGGCTGAGTTAAATTGACTTTCTATTTGATAAAATTTGAATCGGTGTCGTCTATTGATGTAGGATAATGATGTTGTTATGGTAACTATTGTGTTGCCGTTTGTCGTGTTGTTATGGTGACCGTTGTGTTGGAAATAAATGCCAAAATATCGGAATGAAATTATAATCATGTAACCCTAAACAAATCAATGGATTGGTGTACCACAATCAGAATATTTAAATTTCACCTTAAACTACCACTAAATATAAATTATTTGATCGACAGGTGAATCAACTTCAAAAACTTTATGATTGAATAAATAACTGCTTCGAGCTTTCCAAAATATTCATTTTGTTGTCAACCAAATAAATAAAAAATGTTATCTTTAATCTTCAAAAATCAAACATATAATCCACTTAATTGATGAACATGCAATAAAATAAAACATTACTGTATTTTAGAAAAAACTATGCACACCTAAGGGGCGGAGCCACCTATGGACTCGGGAGGGCCTTCATCCGTTGCAAAATTTTCATTTTTAATTAGTGTATATACATATTTTGAGCATTGCTATTTTGTAAGAAAGAATTTGAGCAAGAAAGGCAAGAATGAACACATGTCATTATTTTAGAGAATGATTTTAATTTATTATAAATTTAATTTCCTTTTTAATAGAAATCATAGGGGTAGTGGTCTTAATAGATGGTTGATATTCATTCTTCTCTTTCTTGTTTTTACCCATTCTTGCAAATAAGCATTTCCCACATATTTTTGTTAACTAGTGAAATTCTGACACGCGAGGGACCAATGTGGTGCACGATGTTGCAACACTGGTCCTCCTGGACACACAATAATAAATCAACAGAATTTAAATAACACAAGTTATTGTTAACCCAGTTCGGTGCAACTCACCTACTCTGGGGGATACCAATCCAAGAAGGAAATCCACTATGGTAAAGTAGTTCAAAGCTCTCCGCAAACGCCCCGTTTACAGCTTATCACCTAGCAACTACCTGTATAGATTTCTACTTACGAACGTCCTAAGTATGAGACCCCTCTCACTTCCCCTCAACCACACAACCTCTGGATTTTTAATTCTGTTCTAAAACTTAATCACACTCTGTGCTTAAAAGCTTAAGAGTGAACACCTTATTCTTAATCAAGTATCAATCGTGATACTCAAAAGAATAACTAGGATCTAAAACTAAATCCTAAGCCTAAAACTTCTCAATCGCTCTATAGCGTTTGTATCTTCAATGTGTTTCAGGTACTCTTCAACGAATGAAGCTTGCTTCTTTATATAGAGTCTTGAATCTCCTTGGCTTCATGAAGAATAGGATCGATTGTTGCAAACTTATCTTTGATTTAAATCCGTTTGCTTCAAAAGATAATTTGTTACACAAACATTTAATATTTGTTTGTTTTATCTTTTATCGATCCTCTTGACCAAACAAATAATATTGATTTGTTTTTATCCTTTGACAAACAAATAATATTGATTTGTTTTTATCTTCAAACAAATAATATTTGATTTGTTTTTATCTTTTTTTTTTTAAACTCCAGCTGTAGATCTTCAATCTTCAGCTAACAAACTTGTTCCTTGTTGAATAAGGAAGCCCAAGTTTGTTTCTTCAATTCTTCAAACATATCCGCGCGCTTTAGATCAAGATAAGGATAAAGCGCGTTATCAGGCCGTGGTTCCCAATGTTACTGCATTGGTATCCACATTTTGCCTCAGGCTTATTTTACCAAAAATGAAGTCAATCTTCAAAACTCAACAACTAGTAATTTATATATCTACGTTATATGACTATATCCGTCAAATTACCACAAGATAACCGTGTGGCTCAATGGTCAAGGGGCACTTGTGCAACTTCTAGATCCATTTTATATATCACTTAGAATTTTTTTAAACTACATGCAGTATTGTTACAACACAAGAATATAGTGGTCAAATTTTATTTTTTTAAAGGAGTCGTCAAAATATATATACATACACATATATTGGAGGATTAAATTAAGTATAAAATATTGATAATTTTTTTTTTAAGAAGCTAAATTAGCCCACTCAAATATAGGGGTGTGCATAGTCGGATATTTTGACAAACCAAATCATATCCAAACCAAAACAACTTATATGGATTTGGATACATAACCATAACCATATTTTTTTTATAAACCGCTTATATATCTCGTTATAAATCTGGATACGGATACATAATCGGATGTTTTTATAAAATTGGTTTAAAAGCGGTTAATTTTTTAAATCCAATTTTAAACTGATTATTTTTAAAATTGGATTAATAACCGGATATTTCTCTTTAGAAAAAAATCAAATTTTGCAAAAAAAAAAAAACCAATTTTGCAAAATAAATCTTTTTTTTTTTTATTAAAAGTCAATATATAACGGAAGGATTTTTAAGACCAAATTTTGCAAAGAAAACTCAAATCTAAATAGCTTAAACTCCACATTATTCAAGTATAGCCTAAACTGAACCACACTGCTGAGTAATATTGACAATGCTAATTGTGTACAAATTTCTGAAACATCTAGTTTGCCTCCAATTCCTGAAATTATTTACACATTCATTTTGAAAACTCAATTTTATTGATAAGCACTGCAACCGAAAAACACAAAGAAAGGCACAACTATTGCACAAGTAAAAACACAACAGATATACCAAGGCACAACTATTGCACAAGCAAATATATACATATTTTACAGTTGAAAATTTATATCATTTTAGATTTTCATAATTTTTTTTACATAAATATAAAATAATTTGATATGCTACTGAGACTTATCAAAATTTAAAATTTATACATTTTTATACATTTAACACCATTAATCTTAATGATTCTTAATAACGTATTAATTTATTTTAGATTTCCTTATAGTTTTACATAAACTATCCATAAATTTTGACTTTATGGAACAATGTAACATTATTCAAATATTAGTGGTTTATGAATTTTCAGATTGAACTTATTTCTTTTTCTATATTTTTTTTTTCAAATCAATGATTTGGTAATCGGGAGATTAAGTTTAACAAAATCCAAAGACCTAATATTTATAATTTGGTGATTTTCTCTTGATTTTGAATAAATGTATTTTTTTTATAAGCAAAATATTATTACTATAAGGGAGTACAAGGGGTACTCAATGCCTTACAACACTATAATACCCCATAATACATTGTCTAGAATATATTAATAGTGTACATAATTAGTACCGAGTACAAATAAGTTACAAATATATAGAGCGTTAATTCAAGCACACGCAGGTGCTAAAATACAACATAGTACAATAAAAGCTGACGGAAATAGAAAGAAACATAGGATAATAAACTTCTAAGACTTGCTCGTAACTTCAAGCTTGCTACCTACTCTGCAGCTTGCTTGCCACGACCACCCTGGGAACTTGAAATAAGGGAGGGAGGGGGTGAGACTACTAAGCCTCGTGGATTCTACTACCCACCTAGTGGTGTCTACCCCGGGGGAAATCCTACACGTCAGTCCTTACACATTCTCACAACACGATATAAAATTAGAATAATAAAGGTGTAACATCGAATATTATCTTGGTTCGTTTAAGCTACTAAGGACACTCTGAGGTGAGCCGGTCTCAGAGGCCTTACTCCTCCGCACCAATCTCCGTGAACTATAGCACATATGGTACGGAGCATACGACATCACAATTCTTTTTATATCTTTTACTACGGATTCCTTGAATCCCTTCCGTGGTGCATAGCAACCACTTTCTCTCGACTGACTTCTATCAACAACTAGTGTGATAACATTCTACCAAATAAATCCCATCCCGGGGGACTAACCTATCCATTAGCCTAAGTCACGTTCATAATCCTAAGCGTGCAATTAACATTATAATCATTATTTACTCACAATGTTAATGGAAAACAGGCCTTGAAAGTTAACAATTCAAAAACGCGTGTGAGTTTTAAAAGCCAAAACAGATAGGCTGAAACCTGTCATAGTCGCCAGTTCTCGCCTTTAGTCACCTGGCGACCACAAGTCAGAAGGCTCATGGCTGCCATCGCCAAAGCTCGCCTGGCGACCAGTACGAATTTCTGCCCTGTTTTGCAGATTTCATTTTAAACCAGAAATTCCACACTACAATTGGTATTCATTCAAGCCACTAACATTATAAGACATAATAATAATTAAAATGGAGAAGAGTTTTGGCAATTAAACCCCTCTCATTCACAATTCAAACCTACAACCCTATGTTTGCATGCAATGTTAAAATTGGGGATTTCTAACTATCTAAACCTATGAACCCAACTTGATTGAAGCTTGATTCTTGGCTAATCACTTGATTACAGGCTTGGTTTGACAGCTTCAATTCCCTTTTGAGTTGTGGTCTTGAGTTTCACTTCCTAGGTAAACACAAATTCACATATGAGCATGCTTCAACACATGAATTTAAAGAACAGATTGTGAGTGTTGAAAGGGAGAGAGATAGAGTACGAATTTGGAAAGAATTGAGAAGGGTTTTGAGGAATTTAACTTACCCTCTAAGATGAACATAACCTAAAGAACCTGAACTTCCATTTGCATGTGTTGATTTAGGTGATTTGTGAAAGAATTTGAGTGGTGGAGATGGGGGATGTTGTTGTTGTTTCACGAGAGAGTGGGAGAGCAAGGAGGGATTTGCTGCTTGTGTTCTACAGAAAATGGAAGGTAGTGAGGTAGTGGTTAGGTGGAATGGTTGAGTCATAGGCTTGATTCACTAGTGGGGCACATGTCTACCTATGGATATTGCTCTTTCCTTGTAAAGACAAATACACCATGACTTGTAGTGGAACTAATACTACCTCTTGTATGTACCATACCACTAATGCTAGATCTTAACATGTGGTGATTTTAGAAAAATACCCCTAATAGTATATAATACTAATAAAAGAAATGGGAATGTTACAAACACAAAGCAAATTATAATGTGCTTTGAATACAGATTAGAGGTTCCAAACATCAAGCCGTAAAAGATACATTAGACTGATGCTCTACCTACTACTATACCAAATCCAAGAGCTAAATTTAATCCCATCCACAAGAGAAGAAACATTTTGTATAGCACCGTTGAAAATAACACTATTTCGATGTTTTCAAATATTCCAAGTAGTGGTCAGCCAAATCAATTGTCGGACATGCCTACCTTTTTTCGTTTTAATTACCATATCACCAAACATCGAAAAGTGAATAATCCCTGTTGAACCTGTAGGTAAACTCATCCCTATCCACTTATACACCTCTTCCCATACTCTTTTGCTGAATACGCAAAGAAAAAAGATATGGGTACTATCCTCAAAATGTTGTAAACAAAAGATACACGACAGATCGTGTAAATTAAGCAAAATACCTCTATGATTGAGTGCATCTTTCGTCGGTAATCTGTATAACAGAAACCGCCATCCAAATACCAAAACTTTGGACAGTACATCATTCTTCCAAAGTTGTTTAATGGTAGACATAACATTAAAACCCAGCTCGTCATGTTGCTTTTGATCTATTAACCATTCATAACAAGACTTAACAGAAAAAAGACCAGTTTTTCCTAAAACTCATCGCCAACTATCAGGGTTGTTCGGGGATAAAGAAAAACCCACCACCAACTCCTTTAACTCTCCCAACTGTTGTTCTTCGTCCGCAGATAGTTGTTCAACCCATTGCCAGGACCACACAAGATTTCTACCATTTCCTTGCATCCTCTCTACTATGAAAACTTCGTGGTTAGTCTCTTTAGCAAAGAGAGTAGGAAATAAGTCTTTAAAAGCATGACTCCCAAACCATTTGAACTTCCAAAAACCAATGTCTCGGCCATTACCAACGCGACACCCGATATGTTGCTTAAACCAGTCAGCCTCAAAACCTCTACCCAAACTTACTACGTCCTTCCACCAGATCGAGTGCTTAGCTCGGGTTAGATGAGTATCACTGCCTAACATTTGAGTAGGTAAATGACCATACCTGAAACGTAACAAATCAGCCCTTGCGTCTCCATCAGATAATAGCCGCCATTTCCATTTGCTTAGTAAAAACTAGATTAAACAATTCTAGATTCTTTACCCCTAGACTATCACTCTCCTTAGGTAAACAAATTTGGTCGCATTTAACCCATTACAATTTCTTATCATCTATACCACCTCCCCATAAAAAATTCCTTTGGATCCTCACCAACTGTTTTATAACACAACAGGGAGCCTTAAAAAACGAAAAGAAATAAAGAGGGAGGCTAGCCAATACCGAGTTTATGAGAGTGTGATCCGTCCACCATAGGATAATTGTCTACTGCTCCAAGAATTTAGTCTGTTAATCATAGCATCCACCACTGGTTTCCATGTCTCTTGCCTTCTAGGATTGGCCCCAATTGGAATTCCCAAGAATTTAAAGGGAATAACTTCTGAACGACAAGATAGAAACGTAGATCCCGCTTCCAATAACCGAGAATCGACGTTTAGACCATAGAGCTTACTCTTCACAAAGTTGATCTTGAGACCTGACACTAGCTCAAAGCTGCGAAGCAAAGTTTTAATGATCCGGATATTGTCCCAAATACCTTCTCCCATCAAAATAGTATCGTCTGCGAACTGAAGAATCTGAAATTGAATATTATTATAAAGACGATACCCCTTAAATTTCCCTAACTCCACGGCTTTTCTCATTAATTCAGTTAAACCTTCAGCAACAATTAAGAATAAGAAAGGAGATAACGGGTCGTCATGTCATAATCTTCTTCCAACAATAAATATATGAAATTGAACGTCTCTCTTATCTCTCATAGTATATCAAAAATTCAACCTTTACCACAGTCCATCTCAACATTTTAGTCTAACTCTAGTCTCTCTATCACAACACAAACTAATTAACATGACATTGTTTTTGTGGATTTTCAATCACACACAAAATCATGTTTCCTTAGATTTCCCGGAAGCTTCATATGGTGAGTTTTCCAGCAGCAACGGTGGGACTAGCCTTAATTAGTTTCCGTAAATGAAAGGGACAATAAAATTGTAGTAGCTGTGGCTGTGTGTGTGAATGGAATCATCTTTTTGTTGGATATGATTTGAGTGACCAAATTTGTCGTTCGTATATGTACGGTTGTACTAGTCAATTTTCTTCCAAATCAAGTCTTGGAATTCAATTATTCAAACGTTAAAGATTTTGTTCACAAGTAGTGGCGGAGGAGGAAAAAATATTCGGATGGGCCGCTAAAAATTATATAGCTTACAAAAATGTAAGTTATAATAATTGCACCAAATTAAAGATAAAAAATTATATGTTTTCTTATATTACATGTATACTAAAAGGAGAATGATTGTTCTTGACCAAACTTATGTACAGTTCCATATATATAGTTTTTACTGTACTAGATACATGGAAGTAATTATTTTAATTTAAAAGCAGTTTTCTTTTTATTTTTTTAAAATTAAAACAAAATGAAAAACAACCTTTTTGTGAGAGGAACACCAAAAACTGCATCTAAAGAAATGTATATAAGTTTTGTCTTAATTGAAAACAGTTGGAATTTTTTTCAAAAAGATAGAAACAGTTAATGTATTATTGATAAAAAAAATTGTGTTTTATTCCCACAAAAAATGAGTTTTTGAATTTATCTTTACATTACGTTTTTATAGTAATAGATAAATGAATATTCTTTGAAAGATTTTTTTTCTATAGGTAAAATATTATGATATTATTTACCAAAACAAACAACAAAATAAATTTTTATTTTTTTAAAATTTTAATCACTCATAATAATGAATATTGATTTTTTTATGTAAGAAACTAATAAAATGTTTATAAACAATAAAATTGTGTTTATTATTATTAAATTATATTTGCTTGAATAAAATAGTTGGCAAATAACTTTTTGATTCATACAAAAAATGTTTATTAATTTAAAGATGAAATGTATCAATATATTTAAAGTTTCAAGTGTAGTTTAGAAGTATATAATATGAAAACAAGTTTAATCCACTATTTTCTTCCTCAAGCATGTTGCATGTAATTTTAATAAAATACCAAGGGTATTTTAGTAATTTCACATGTTTTTGGGGTGGGCCATGGCCCAGCCAGGCCACCCCTGTCTCCACCACTGTTCACAAGTTTAGAGAAGAAGAGAGTTTTAAAAATATATATAAGTAGTATTAATTATTAATAAATTTAATGTTCACTATCAACTTTCTTAATTTTCGTAATTTATCTAAGAGACTCATATTGATCGACGAAGGTAGTAATAAATCATTTAAAGAAAAATACAAAAAGAAAACTAATATACAAAAGAATAATGCGGGTAACATATTCTCTAATACACACCTTTTAAATACACTCCCTTTTATTGTTTACAATTCATATGAATTTTGCCAAACTTATATCGGACACACATTATTTGATGGAACTCATATGAAATTTTGCCGACATAAAAGAGTGTGTTAAAAAACGTGTTAGTGATTACGTTGATAGCACTCCTCAATGCAAAATATATCTATATATACAATATTTTATTGATATTCCTGGGGTTGGACCAGAGACATAATTGGCCCATGTGGACCTAGTCTGTCAAAATGAGGCCCAGTCTTCAAATAACTATTTTGTAGTCCATTCCTTCCCATTTGTCTATAAATATATCAATTTGCTAATCCTGATTTGAAAGCCTAACCATTTTGTGTTGTCATATTATATTAAATAAAACAATTAAGAGTTTGGCCCCTTAAACAGATGCCGAAAGGTTTGATCTCTGACTCGTAATGGAAAAAATTCAGTTGTAAATAGAGAAGCTACCTTATTTGCCCAACAAATGAAAATTTTATATCTACATCATGCTAACAAAATAAATAAATTAAAAATCCTAGCATATACATGGGTCCAACGCAGAATAATCCCTTCATTAGAGTCTTGTGATATTAGGGCTGAGGCAATGGACATGAGACAGAGGGAACTTGCAAAGTAAATAATCAGTGGAACAAAAGCCAACATTTAGGTGTATGTAAGCAAATTTATACAGCCCAGGCCCAGTCAAAACAAGTGGGCCATATTTTGTATCTAAATGTGTTGTTCAAATGAGCTGGATCTTGATATTATAACTAAGTAGGTAATAATAGTGATATTATAACTAAATGTGTTGTCAACTAATTTAGTGATTAAAATTTCAACATTTTAAGGTGAATAAATAAATGTATCAGAGTTAAAGCCGGCCCTAATTCTTTTTAGAGAGATAAACTCTTCCTCCTTTCTAGGTTTGTTCATCTTTTTATCGAAAAGGGGTGGTTTTGGGTCTTTTTGACCCGAAATCACCCCTGTACATCTCTTTTTTATTTGTTTTAATCTAAATAAGTGATTTTCACATAGATTAGATCTTTCTTTTGTGTTTTTGTGTGTGATTTGGTCGTCTTAGTGCAACGTTGTTTGATATCCCGTCTTGGTGCGGTGTTGTTTGCTATCTTGTCTTGTTGTGCGGTGTTCGTTTGATTGAATCGGCAGATCAACTTCGGTCAACTACTGATTCACACAGTGATTAAGTTCGTCAACGATGCAGATCCAGAGACATAAGTATTCCGGTTACTTTGATTTTATCACATCATTTGTAGGCATGAGTAAGCCGATTTATGTTATTAACTTGGATGTTGTGAGCTTGTTCGCAGATTCATTCTTTTCATTTTTAGCGGTATTGAATTTGTACTTGAATCTGATGTACTCTACCGATTTGAATGAATGGGTATCTTTTATTTTGTCAAAAAAAAAATGTATTAGAGTTCGAACTTTGATCCTTATATTTATTGTTATCGTAATTTTATATTTTTATTATTTAAATATGAAAAAATATATATTTGTCTATATTATATGTTTGAGAGTTTCTCTCTCATGATCAATTTCCAAGGTGGCATACTCTCAATGCATTTTCTTTCGCGTGGCATGCTCTCAAGAGACAATGCTTACGGGTCATTAAATTAAATTCACATTCATTACAACATTTGAAGAATTACAACAATATAACCTGTTACCACCTAACTTAAGTCATTATTGAATCAAGTCCACACAAACATCATCATCATCATCTTCTTCTTCTTCTACACAATATCTTTAATTGATGTAGAGTAACGAGAACAATTTAAAGTGGACATGATTGAGAGGGAGAGAAACATTTCAGAGGGAGATATTAGGGAAAGATTATTGCGACGGAGAGAAGGGTGAACGACTGAGAGAATGCCATGATTGAGAGGGAGAAAACGATTGAGAAGGAGACAAGGAACAAGATGAAATACACGATTTAGAGGGAGAGAACGATTTAGAGGGAGAGAAGCTTTTGCGTAGCTGTGTTTTCAAGAATTGGAAACTTAGGGTTCATCATTTTTATTCACAGCAACGTTTTTTTGTTAGCTTACTATACTATTTTCTAATTATTGTTAGTTATTGTCAAAAAAATTGTGAATTATTTATTTAATTATTTTATAGTTTTGATATTTTTAAATATAATATTTAAATTAAAGAAAAAAATTAATGACATGAAATATGTTTGTCAAAATGGACACTACCACATTATTAATGAACTTGACATGTCATCAAAAATTTGACCAAAATGAAGTGAGGATTAAAACTCCCAAAAAACTAAAATAGGAGATCAAAAAATTACTTTTAAAATATGAAATCAAAAGTTCACATTTTTTAAAATAGGTGGACTAAAATTGCATTAAAGCCAATTTTAATTATATAAAATGGGAAGGAGTATAGTTGAGTGTAAAAATTAAGAAATGATAAGTAATGGGGTCATGAACAATTTAGTGGAATGGAAATCCTTGTCACAAAGTGTGATGGTCTCTTTAGCGTGAGTCATTAAAACAAGCAAGTGGGTCGGTGGGGTGTCCTTTGTACGGATGTACGGCATTACGAAACTACTGACAACTCCGTCACACCAATATCTAGGTCCCACATTTTACGTCACGCGCTCATCATACGTGTTCTTACACGCGCTACATCGTCAGCCGGTCGTCGCCAATTTTCCATTTGGCACTCTAACAAACCTTCATCCGTTTACTTGGAATTGGAATTATTAATTTATTAATTAATTAACTAAATTATTAATATTCTGATCATGATTTATATTTTGTTTATGATGGAGAAAAGTATGATTTTTGACTGGAATTTTTCTTGTTTGAACGATGGGATTTAATATTTTAGAGTTAAACTAAAAAAATCCCATAAATTAAAGATAACAAAATCATTTTTGTGAAAAACAATAATATTTTTCTCCGATTCTATATATAAAAAACATTTTAATTTTTGGATTCATTGTAGAATTGATGTATTTAGACTATATTATTATCTAGATACATCAGTTCTAGAATAAATCTAAAAAATTAATTTTTTTCTCATGAGTCTTGCTAACTAGTACTCCGAGATACTAGTTAAGAACTAAAAAGTAAATAAAAGACAAAATATACATTGAAATAACCAAAATTTGGACATTTAAGATATTGATTCCACAAATTTCAAGATAATTTACCATATTTAGTTTTAGTAACAAGTGACCCAGAAACACTAGTTAACATTTTCCTTATAGTATATAGGACTAGAGAGATTAATAACAAGAAAATTGGTATGAGATGAGTCTGATAAGAACATAAATACTCCACTACTTTATACTCTCTCCTCTGATCCTTTTTATAATGAACAATTTAAAAAAATTACACATATAAAGGAAGCACATTCTACATAGTTATTTTCATTTAATAATCTTATAATTTTAAATTTATTCAATGTATACACTTATTTAATTACTCTCAATTCAACTAACTTACTTTTTTTAAAAGTTTCAAGTTAGTACCTTATCTTTTCGGCAGGTTTCAAGTTGGTACCTTCCGTCAATTTTTTAACTATTACCATTAAATTTGGATACGTGACATTTTTTTTGGACATATAACTCGATGACACGTGTCCAAATTTAACGGTAATAGTTAAAAAATTGACGGAACTTGGAACTTGGAGAAAAGATAAGGTACAAAATTGGAACGTTTAAAAGATAAGGTACCAACTTAAAACCTAAAATAAAGATAAGGAACAAAAAATGTAATTAAGCCTAAAATATATTTTACAGTCAACTATTTACAATCATATTTTTTACGATATTCCATTTAATTTCACTTTTTCGATATGACATGAAATGACAAAACAAATTCTCTTAAAAACATCATTCATAACTCTAGGGAACACAACATTGTTATTCATAACATTTTGAACTCTTTGCAGAAGACTCACAACATTTAGTGCTAGGAAGCCAATATTAAATGCAAATGGTAAGAAAGCATGTTAATTGTTAGAATATGTTTTCTTATGTGTTCGGTGGAAAAAGAGAAAAGTAAATGCAATTTACATTTAATTTTATGAAAATAAGTTAAGATAATTCTTTAAAAAAGAGAATTTTGAATTATTTTTTTGTCTTATAATTTAGGAAAAAAATTGAGTTTTTTCCTCTTATAATTTGGGACGGAGGGAATATACACCTAAAAAACAAAGTCAAGTAATTATTTTTTTAATGTAATTTTTCTACTTTTGTGTATCTTAACATGTGCCAAGTGTAACATCTGATCTTTATTATTAAATTATTTGAGTATGTGGCGCTTAAATAATTGTGTTTATGAGTTTTATTTGTTATGTTAATTAATAGAATTAGATGTGTTAGTCAGTTTTGAGTCAATTGAGCCAAGAGTGTGCGTTAGATTGAACCTATCGGTAACGAATAGAAAACCTAGAATTTAAACCTAAGAAAGAGATACTCAATTATCGTAACATTAGAAAGAGCTATTATATTACATGGTTTAATATTTATACGTGTATCTCATTAGTCAATTAATCTTCATCCAAGCAAAAATAAATATAATTGAACAAGCCAAAATGAATTATATATATTAACACCAACAGATGATCCTCCCTAGCATAAGATGTGTAAGAGAGAAAATAAAGACTTTACAAACATCATGTGACCAAAAACAAAGGAAACAAAGACTTAGTCGATGCAAATACAAACAAAATAGTTCAACCACCACATGTGAGAATTTATGCTGACATTGGCATTAGATACTTTCAACCACCAAAGTGAATATAATTTACCTTTATCCAACATTTGGTGAATTGTCGTATCCGTAGCCTTAAAAACGCTATTATTCCTCTGTTGGAACAAAATATGTGTTAATACACACCCTTAGGTTTTGATGATAACAAAGTATTAAATGGACAATTGATGGTACTAATGTTTAAATTAAGTGCAGGAGAATTCAACGTTTAATCAAGAGCACACTTAATTTAAACTCTGATGAAACCAATGGAAGTCTGAATTATTAGACTCTGAAAGAGTTCAGATGCTACAACGTGGTCAGAAGCTATACAAAGTTCAGAAGCTCAAAGTAGATCAGAACGTCTGAAGCTGTTCAGGAACTCAGAGGAGTTTAGAAGCTCAAGGATGTTCAGAGGCCTACAAGAGTTCAGAGGTTGTCTGCTAGTCATGAGTCATTTGGAGGATGAAGCAAGTAAGTCTTCTGCTTAGTGTAGAAGCAAGTAAGTCTTCTGCTTAGTGTAGAAGCAACAAAGTCTTCTGCTTAGTGTAGGAGCACGTAAGTCTCAATCTTAGTGATCAGAGCAAGGAAGTATCTCTGTCTTGTGTGATCAGAGCAAGGAAGTATCTCTGTCTTGTGTGACTTAGAGCAGGAAGTCTCAAGCTTGTGTGCTTGAGCAAGGAAGTCTTTGATCTTGTGTGATCAGAGCAAGGAAGTCTCTATATCTTGTGTGACAAAGAGCAGGAAGTCTTGAGCTTGTATGCTTGAGCAACTATTGTAATCCTCGTGATTATAGTGAAACTCTCTTGGAAACAAGGGGACTGGAGTACTCTCAATTTTTGAGGGGAACCAGTATAAATTTGTTGTGTGTTCTTCTCTCTCTCTCACTCTCTCATTTACTCCTTCATCATTCATAACGCCATAAGTTAATTGTGTGATAATCCGTTGTGCTTTAAAGACTCTGAAAAGGTTTAAATATCTTGGAAAGTTTTTAAATATCCAAAACACAATTCAACCCCCCCCCCCCCCCCTTCTTGTGTTTTCTCCACGTACCTTCAATTGGTATCAGAGCTCTGGTTCTGTTGGTAAATCACTTAACCGTGAGACAGTCAAGATCCAAAGGAGAAAACCTCCATGGCTCAAAACATGGATGAGTGGAAGCAGAAGCTATATCAACAAGTTGCTGATCTTAGCAAGAAATTTGAAGATGAACTGAGCTTAAATGATGATCTGAGCAACGATCAAAATCCTTCCACATCAGGGGCTAATCAAACTTCTAGTATTGATTCTACAGCTACTACTCTTTGCCTCATTAGTGATGATAATGAAAGCATTCAGTGGGCAACAGTAAATGGCTTGTTGGATCAATATGAGGAGTTTAGGATGGAGGAAAATGAGAGAATTGAGAAAATGAACATAAGGTTTCAAGCTATCACAAGCAAGCTTGAAGAGCACAACAACAAACTCAATAACAAAGAGCTTGTAAGCAAGTTGCTGAGAAGTTTGCCTCTGAACTGGAATGATATTCCAAATTCTATAGAGGAAACTGAAGACATCAATTCAATGAGTCCTGGATCATTGATTGATTTACTCAGAGTCCATGAATTGGCTCTGAAGGATATGCAAGAGCTGAACCGTGAAGAAGCAGAAGCAGCAAGGAAAGGAAAGCAAGCAATGGAGCATGAAGACCTTGTTGAAGAACCTGATGAAGAGTATCTTGAAAGGTTTTCAAGAAAAATTCAAAGATGGTACAACTTCAAGAAGAATGGAGGAAGATTGGCTAAAGGAATGACAACATGGGATGTACTAGACAACTTCTCTGAAGATGAGTCTGAAAGAGCTCCAAGAGCTGAAGGATCAAGTTCTGAAGATGGCTCAGACTCTGATGACTCAAGTTCTAATGAGAAGTCAGAACCTGAGAGCAAAGAAAGTATCCAGAGAACGATAAATCAGGTATATTCTCGTCTTTCCAAAGCAAAATTGATCAAGCATCTTAATAAGACCTTACTTAAACTCTCTAATAGTCAGCAGAAGTATAAAAAGCTTAAAGCAGACTATGAGAATTTAAGTAAGCAAGCAAATCACTCTGAAAGTCTTGTACAAAAAGATTTTATTAAAAACAAAAGACTTTGAGAATGATTATGCTATATGTTACAAACCCCTTGAGCACTCTCTAGTTCTCAAAGAGTACTGTAACATCAATGCTGATCAAAATAAAATTGTTTCCATGCTTTGCAACCTTAAGACCAACAATACTAATGGGATTGGATACTCTAGTAGTAAAACACTAGAGGAACCAAGCTCATCAGTTATTGATGGAAGCTTCTCAATTCCAAATCTTTACACTACATTTGTATCTGATAGCACTCAGATGAAACAAATGGAGGATGAAGATTTGGCAACTAACAGTCTAGGACCCTCAAACAAGTGGGTACCAAGAGACAAAATTGTTTACTTGATTGCAGGTGAAACTAAGACTCTGAACCTTCCAATCACATGGATGCATGTGACTGTGAATGGAAGAAGAGCAATTGTGCATAAAAGGCACATTCTTGAAGAGTCAGATGGAGAAGAAGATGAAGAGGAGTACATAAGGAGCAGGAGGGAGCATGAAGAACTTGAAGCTTGCTTTGAAGATGACATCAACTCAATGTGGTGGAGTGATTGCTCTGGCTATGACTCTGACTACACCTAATCAAGAAAGCTCCAATGCAAGGTAAGTATGCTTAACTCCTGAATGACATTTCAGAGGAATAACTCTCAAAGGTTTGAAAAATGTCTCCTTAGGATACATAGTGTTCAGTACTAAAAACCTTGAAAAATCATGTCTGAACATATTTTCTTGTGTCCTGAAAGACTTGTTTTTCAGCCTCTGAAGTTCTTCAGGTTTCAGCATCTGAAGAATCTCAGACTCTGAGAAACGTTTCAACCTCTGACGGTTAAGCCTCTGAATACAAAATGAATTGGAAACGTTTAAGTATTTTTACTAAAACGTTTTGGCGCTAAATAGACAACACGTACACACATTCTGATTGGTTTAAAACAGTTAATGATTAGTTCTCTTTCTTTTAATTTATTTTCTATGTATGACTTAATTTGTCTTTAATCAAAATCACTAAATCAATTGCACACACTGCATCTTCACAACCTACACTTTCGATTGTCTCAAACTTAAGGAAAAACCCTCTTTCATCAAAATTCTTTTTGCAAAACCCTAACTGTAGAAATGACAGCATCCACATCGTCTTCAGATTCTCTGTTTGTTTTTCCAAAGAACTTTCCTATCAATACTATTACTTGCGAAGAATTGTTCTCCACAGATTTGTCTCTAGAGATGGAGGGAAAATCTCTAAATCTGGTTATGGAACAACCAGTGGATTTTGACAGTCTGGAGAAGAATCATTTTGGTGTCTTAAAGTATTTTATTGAACGTGATGGGAGCTTTAAATACATGGAGTTTCTAAATGGCCCCATCTATCCATCACTAGTAAAGGATTTCTGGATCAGAAGTAAGGTGAAGACGGTTGAAGACTACAACAGGGAGCTGGATGAAAAGAAGAAAGAGAAGTTAGAAAATAAGGACAAGACTCCTCAAGAATTGGGAATGAGGATAGTTGAAAGAAACTGAAGTGCACTCTGTGGTGTGTGGATTTGAAGTAATTCTTACTGCTTCAAATCTGACTAATGTATTATCCATTTCAAATGAAGGTATCTACCATACCTTTAGTCAAAGCGAAGCAAAGAACTCGGAATTTCTGGCAAACATGACCAAGCTGTGCTACACTAAAGGAAAAAGTTGTGAAAGCAATAAGGTGGGTGATCTGAAGCCTATTCAAAGAGTATTAGCCAGAATAGTTCTAGGATCAATATTTCCAAGAAGTGGAAGTACTGATCAACTCTCTTGGGATCATAGGCACTTTGTCTATTTTCTCACAAGAAAATTCAATTTGAACTTGGCAAAATACATCTTCAATCACATCTGCAAGGCCATAAGCACTACTCAGAAGCAGTCTAAGCCTAATGTTCATATCATCTATCCTAGGATCCTGAGTGAGATATTTTATCAGTGTGGAGTGATAGATGCAATTAAGACTGCTGGTCATGACAATCTGATTAGGGAAATCAGAGCTTCTACAATCTCTGCTCACACTCTCTCTAACATGAACTTACTAGCAGGAAAAGAAATACAACCCTCTGACCCATTTGAACCTCTGCCTCACTCACAAGATTCAATGGTAAAGAGATTTAAGATTGACATACCTTCTGTCTCAAATGGTATTGTCAATCAATACATTCAACTGCTAGAGAGTCAAGATGAAGGGTTTGAGATTGAAGAAGAAGAGCTGAAGAAGAAAAGGAAGAGGCTAGTAAAGATAAAAGTGGAGAAGAATGAAGCTGAAAGGGTAGAAAGCAAAGGGAAAATCAAGTCCAAAGCTGAGAGATCAACTGTGATAACAGTAGATGATGAAGACAGTGAGGATGATGATGAACCACTGTGTGTTAGAATGAAGAAACTCACAAAGGAGCCAAGAAAGAAAACCACTGAAGGCTCAATCAAGGACAGCTCAGGAAATACATCTATGTCTACTTCTGCTACTGTCAACACTCAAGAAACTCAACCAACACCATTATCAACCCAACCAAAATCAAACAAAAATCCTGCTCAGAACCCACCTACTCATTCACTCTCTGAGCAAACTCAGAACATCACGATCCAAACAAGTCCTGAAGACAATCTCACGTTAAAACAAATTGTGTCAGGACATGTCTCTTCAGACCCTCCCTCATCAAAAATAATCCACACTGAATCACAGCTTTCATCTGAACCTATCCAATCACGACCTGAACAACAAAATACTAAGGAAGTTGAACCTCAGTCTGAAGATATCCAACATTCCCCACCATCGAACTATGTTGATGATATGGTCCAAGAGCTTCATGTAAATGATTTTCATTTTAAAGCTTTTGATCAGCAACAACAACCTCAATCATCACCTCAACACACCTCTTCACCCTCAAACTCTGAACCTCATCCAACCAACTCAACTAACCCTGAAATCTTGAGTGAATCCAATAGTCTGATTAGACAAATACATGGTCTTCCTGAGTTAAGACTTTCTGACATATCATCATCTGAACCTATTGCAAAATGGGTAAGCTTGGCAGATGATTTGGTAAAGAAGCTGCATAGTCTTCAAGGAGCTGATATTGAAGAACTGAGGAGGATTGAAAAGAGGAAGGATAAGGTGGTTGAAGAGGTCATTCAGAATAAGAAGGACGCAGAAAGGAATCATCCTGAATCCTTTACTGAAAGAAACAACAATCTGAATGACTCTGCTCAAAGAGATTCAAGGAGTGATCAAGAGCATATGAGAAATCCAGTGTATGAGGCTGAACTTAAAGAAATCAGAACTGAGATGAGCAAGTCTAAAAGGATGTTGGAGAAAGTCGATGGAAAACAAACAGAAATCTTAAATACATTAACTTCTCTCTTTAACAAATTACCACAAAACCTTTAGGATTTCTGTGAATGCTTAAGTGTTTATCTGCTGATTAAATGTTTTGATTAGACACAGTATTAGGTTCAACTTGTGTGTAAATATTAAATTGTTTCATGATTATCTGACTGATTATGTGTTCTTAATTGATTCTGTTTAAGCATTGCTTTATTCTAGAAATGTTTTTAAATTCTTAAAACAAATCAATTCTTGGAAAATCATATGTCAAACTTGATTTTCAAGAAGTACAATATGTGATATTCTTAAAGATTAAAATTACATATCAAGAGAAGAAATATCTGTAAGAAATCAAAATTACATAACAAGCCAAAGTAATGAGTTTTATCTCATTAAGAACTAAAGTTGTTGACTGCATATCTATCTCCTAAAGACTACTTCTGGAAGCCTCCAAGGGATGATCTTGGAGAAGGGACTGATATTCTTGAAGAAACCATGCATAAGTTTGGTTTCCTTCAGGAATGTCAGTTTGTCCTTCCTAGGCTATGAACTTAAGTTTTATTTTCTTCAGGAATATATGTTTTCAGAACTTAAAACAGTCAGAGTCCAAAGATTTTTCTTCAGACTCTGAACTGAATTCTTCTGTGACAGACACTGGCTTTGTTTCCATTGGTTTCTTCTTGTGTTTTCTCCTATCTTGACTGACTCTCACTGAAACTACTTTCTTCTTCTCTGAGCGTTTCATTTTTTTCTCTCAAGAGATCTATCAATAACCTAAGATTATTCTGTGTGAGTAAAATGACTAGGTATCTCTCTCCTTTTATAAGCATAATTCAATGGCCGAGTATTAAATGTGTTCAACCACTCCTGATTTGACGGCATTGAAAGTTGAATTTCTATTAATTGCTTATATTACCTTTTTGATAATGACAAAAGGGGGAGAAAGAATATTGGTAAATCAATTGTTGGAAGAAGCGAAATTACTTGGCTTTTTAGGGCCTTGTAGTGCTTCAGAGAGAGAACGTAGGAGAGTGGTCAAAATAGTAGCATGAGGTACATGCTTTGTTATGACAAACTGATCTTTGAGGATTTCAAAATATTGTACTAAAAGAGCTCTGAACTGTTTTCAAATTTTTGTTCAGACTCTGAGCTATTTTCTTTGAAAAGATTTTTTAAAGCTCTGAACTGTTTGAAAATATTTTGAACTCTGAAGCTGTTAATGATAACCATCAGAACCAAGTGTGTATGTAGAAGTCTCTAAGCGCCTCTGATCCTATTTTGTCATTCAATTTAAATATTGCTTCATCTTGCATCTGCATTAAGGGCTTAATTTTCAAGGAGAATGCATTTATTAATTGAAGTTTATTATTCATAGTTAGTTCTTGAGTAAGGGTGCAACTTTACTCAAAGATTATCACACTATGGAAAGAAGAAGTTGCAAACCTTGTTCTTTACATAGTGAAATATGAATAATTTAAGTCATATAATAAAGTATTTCTGAAACTGATTAAAATTAACTATGGATACAAAATAGGGGGAGCTTACAAACCTAACCCTATGGGTTATCAGACTTAGTGGGAGCTTGCAAAACTCGGAAGCCTAATGTCAACATAGCTGATTTTTATCAACAACAATTGTATTTAATACTTGTGTTTGTCATCATCAAAAAGGGGGAGATTGTTGGAACAAAATATGTGTTAATACACACCCTTAGGTTTTGATGATAACAAAGTATTAAATGGACAATTGATGGTACTAATGTTTAAATTAAGTGCAGGAGAATTCAACGTTTAATCAAGAGCACACTTAATTTAAACTCTCATGAAACCAATGGAAGACTGAATTATTAGACTCTGAAAGAGTTCAGATGCTACAACGTGGTCAGAAGCTATACAAAGTTCAGAAGCTCAAAGTAGATCAGAACGTCTGAAGCTGTTCAGGAACTCAGAGGAGTTTAGAAGCTCAAGGATGTTCAGAGGCCTACAAGAGTTCAGAGGCTGTCTGCTAGTCATGAGTCATTCAGAGGATGAAGTTGTTCAGAAGCTGAATTGCGAAGGACTATCAGAGGTCAACTATTCAAAGACCAATCAAACTCCAAGTTATCAAAGGTTCATTAGAAGCAAAGGAATTCCCAGTCATCAGAGGGCTACATCAACTACAACTTATCAAGCCTGATGACTTGTTCTAAGGTCAACTAAATTGCAACGGTCACAAAGCATGTGATCCCTCTCTCTAGGAGCTAGTTGTACCTTATATCTATACTATTGGACAAACAGCAAAGGTGAAGCTTCTCTGCAAAGGAAGACGTGGCTTTACTCAACGGATCTTCAAAGTCTACAGCTGTCCAATTTACAACGGGAATTTCTCCAACGTCTCAATGTCTTTCTCAACTCATATAAATATGTCAAAGAAAGAATTGATGACTAGTGCTCACCATTAGATAAAATCTCTCAGAAGAAAGTGAGAATTTGAATTGTAATAGATAATATCTCTCAAATGAAGTGAGCATAGAAACTAGCTTAGAGCCTCTGAAGTTATTATGTTTGTAATAAGTTTTAAGCTCATAAGTTAGTAGTAAGTCTTCTGCTTAGTGTAGAAGCAAGTAAGTCTTCTGCTTAGTGTAGAAGCAACAAAGTCTTCTGCTTAGTGTAGGAGCACGTAAGTCTCAATCTTAGTGATTAGAGCAATGAAGTCTTGAGCCTGAGTGCTTGAGCAAGGAAGCCTCTGATCTTGTGTGATCAGAGCAAGGAAGTCTCTCTGTCTTGTGTGACTTAGAGCAGGAAGTCTCAAGCTTGTGTGCTTGAGCAAGGAAGTCTTTGATCTTGTGTGATCAGAGCAAGGAAGTCTCTATGTCTTGTGTGACTAAGAGCAGGAAGTCTTGTGCTTGTATGCTTGAGCAACTATTGTAATCCTCGTGATTATAGTGAAACTCTCTTGGAAACAAGGGGACTGGAGTACTCTCAATTTGTGAGGGGAACCAGTATAAATTTGTTGTGTGTTCTTCTCTCTCTCTCACTCTCTCATTTACTCCTTCATCATTCATAACGCCATAAGTTAATTGTGTGAATAATCCGCTGTGCTTTAAAGACTCTGAAAAGGTTTAAATATCTTGGAAAGTTTTTAAATATCCAAAACACAATTCAACCCCCCCCCCCCCCCCCCCCCCCTTCTTGTGTTTTCTCCACGTACCTTCATCCTCTCATTCCATATGACCCAAAAACAACATAACCAAACAAGCTCTAGGAAAGAGTTAATGGATGCTACCTGGTTGTCTCCATGTCACCGCAACCTGTCACATAAAGTTGAGAATATTCCTGAGGGATAATGTTACGAGTCGCCCAATTATCTTTTGTGGGTAGCCTATTTGTGCCAGATTAAATCGGAAGTAGCATCCTCACCTTGCGTGTCCGTTGTAGTGAGGAGACTATATACGCCCCTCACTGGATAACCATTTCCAATGTCGTGCCTCCATACCCATATATCTGAAATGTTAGGCTGCAAAACAATATCAAGAAATAAACTCTTACACTCCCCTGACATCTCTTCCCAAGCCCACAGCTGACGGCGTTACTGCGAAGCCGCTCCTCCTTCCTTCCACCATAATGCACACATGGCATCAACTGAGCTTGTCTTATTAATAGACAAGTCGAAAAGCCGTCTATACTTCCGAGCAAAAAATATAAAATCAATTAATTTTCAAGAAAAAAAAAATTCGGTTTAATTTGCTTAAAAAGACAAATCAATGTCATGAAATACATTAGGAAATAATGGGGTTCTTTGGGTTTTTTTTTTTTTTTTTATAATAACTTTATTATGTTATTAAGCAGCCGCTTCCCCCCTCCCCTAAACCCTAATTTATTCTTTTTATGCCTCCACCAAGGAGGGATGATTTTAGGGTCAATTTTTGATCCAAAATCACCCCTCTAAATTGTTTTTCATTTTCTTTTCAATCAAATAAGTGATTATCCACATAGATTTGCTTCTTCGTTTTTTTGTTTTTTAAGTTTGTCGCGTCTTGTGCGGCGTTGTGATTGTGGTCGTCTTGTACGGCGTTGTGTTTGTGGTCGTCTTGTGCGGCGTTTGTTGGTTTTTCATTACGGTGTTTCGTTGATTTAAATTGGCATATCTACATCAACTCATTACAGATCTGAAGACTTTGAAAACTTGAACGTCAACGTTGCAAATCCGAGAGTATGAAGATTCCGGTGACTTTTATTTTGTCATATTTGTAGGCAATTTCATGATGCCGTTGTATGCTATTAACTTAGGTGCTGCAAGTTTGTTTGTAGATTCACCTATTTCAGTTTTTAGCAATCTTGAATTTGTAATGATCTATGTATTTTCAATTTGAATGAATGAATCCTTATTTTTAGTCAAAAAAAAAAAAAAACATTACTTATAAAAAAATTACCGTATGAATATATCCTTGAAGTAATATTAATAGATAGGTACATGTATATGCATGTATTTAATATATTTATCTCTTACAAATTAAAAGAAAGGTACATGTATTTATTTTATTTTATTGCATTGTCATGAACAAATTAGATATAAGAAGTACTGGGCCGTAGCCCACAGAAAAATGGATGGTTTTATATGGTAGGACAACACACCGATACAAGTGGCCATGAGTTTCTTTTGATCAGACATGGATGATTATAGGTAAAGAAATGAAGACCCCTTAAGTTTTAGATCAATCAACAAAACATGCAAAAACATGTACCCTTAGCGGCTAATAAATTTGATAGCAACAACTCCTTTCAAGGCTTCCTTTCCCCTTTTTTTGATTTTTTTTTTTTTGAAAATAAAAATGAAATTCTCTGCTATTAACATTTGTAACATTATGAATTTGTAGCTGTTTGATTGTGAATTTGTAGCTGTTTGATTGAGATCACGTAATTTAAACTTTAATTCTGTTTTTAGTTTTCAAAATAGAAAAATATCAAATTAAAAATCTAAACCATATGATGTTGATCTAATAATTATAGATGTACTAACTCTATGAATGAGTGAAACTTTTCATTTTAGACAAATCTGATAATATTTTTAACACTTCCTCTCCTTATATTTTTTTTTGGAAAGAATCCCATGAGACTAGACTAAAACTCAATGCGTAAAAAACATTCTGCCAAATTAAAAACATTACATAGAAAAAATGGGAAGAAACTATGTAACATGCACCTAAAGCAATGCATGTAAGTTTTGTCCTATCTATAAACTTGATCTATATACACAAATTTAGTGTTTAAATGACTTTCGCACAAAGATAAACATAAAATAGTTCAGACTTAAAAATGAATTTTTGGTCCTCTTATAATGAAGTTTTCTCTCCCATTTAAAATCTATTTTTTTTAAACAAAAGACATTATATTTTATTACGAAACAGAAAACATATCTTTTTGTATATGTGGAACAATAGAAATGGGTACATCATTGGCCCAATTTTTTTGGGCATAACCCTTGCCTAAATAGCTAATTCATGGACGACTCGGTTCCCATTGCGACCCACCCATTCAATATCCGTTATAAGAATATCATCTAACAACAAAGCATATTTCTATGCGATTTGATCCCAAGCCACCATCATGAACGTTCACTGCTGAATCGCTTGCACAATCGTTTTGCATCCAACCCATTGCTTCAGGTCACCTCCATCATTTTATCAAAGTACTTTTCGTCGCAACATTTTTAGGAAAGTCAATCGTTGTGTCGACATTTTATTCAAAGAGGGCTTAAATGCCTCCTTTCATATCTATTTTTAGATGTTATTTCGCCATTATCAGCCACCTTGTTTCAAACTGATTGTATGGGGCTAATCCCTCAATTATTTTTCTAGTTAGTAAACTAGCATTTTCTATCTAAGAGGGAAAAAGTAATCTCTACATGTTCTTATCAAACCAAGCCGTCGAACTAATTTGGGGTGTTACAAATTAGTTTCTTTAAGGCTTTGTTAGGATTGATGAAATATAATGGAATGAAGTGGAGCAAAGCGGGATTAAATAAAATAATGTTTCATTGTTTAGATTTGAAAAACAATAATGGAATGGAATAGGATGGAATGAATTTCATCAAACACCACTACTTACCTTCAATTTTGTTCCGCTCCATCCCATTTCACTCCCCTCTATTCCCCTCCACTTCATTCTATTATATTCCATCAATCCAAACAGCGACTAAGTCCGTTTAACATGCATTATTTTGATTTCATGTATTCTTTCTAAATTTTCACTTGCAAATTCGCAACTTTATTTATTAATATACTTTTTTTTAAATGTCATATATTTCATGATTAATGTGTTTTATCAAGAAATAAATAGTTTAGAGAATATAATTTTTTTTTGACAAGTATCCTAGTGGCTAGAAATTCCACCTTTAAGGTGGATAAGTGAGATGACCAGGGTTCGAATCCCGACCCCCTGCATATATAATGCAATGTCCTTCCAATTGAACTACACCCACAGGACTAGAGAATATAAATTTAAACCACCATCCATAGTGTTGCAATCAGATTTCTCTAATTGGAGTGCTTCTACGGACGGTAAATTTTCTCTCAACTCGGCCTACTCACTTCTCATGGATAAATGACCCATCGAGAAAACTGACTCACTTTTCAAGTTGCTATGGAAATGGAAAGGTCCCAATAGGATCCGTTATTTTCTTTGGAAAGTAGCTCATCGTAAACTTAATTATGACTAATGAAGAGAGACACAAAACAATATGAGAGATGACAATAGTTGTCCGCGGTGCCAACAAGGACCTGAGTCCATTATGCACGTATTAAGGAACTGTGAAGAAGCAATGAAATTTTGGTCCCTAATCATCAAACCAGATAATTGGGCGAAATTCATTAGCTTGGGTTTCATGTCTTGGCTTGAATATTACCTATATAATGAAGATATTGGAAATACACCTTGGAGTTGGGTGACTTTTTTGACGTCTCTGTCAATGCTTTGTGGAAGGATCATAATGAATTGGTGTTTAATCAATACTCCAACCTTCATCAAAATTGGCTTCTTTATATAGCTAACAAAGTGCAAATGGTAGTTAATAGTATTATTAAACCAGCGACTTATATGGAGAGCTATGGGTCTATCATTCCTATTAGATAAGAGCCCCCTCCTATATACTCTTAAGTTTAATGTAAATGACGCGCATAGGAAAAAATGGTTTCTCAGCTTGTGACGGATTGCTTAGAGACTCCCGGGATGGTCTTATTCAGGTTTTTATAGCAACCTTGGCCGCAACAATTTCCAGGGTGCTGAGATGTGGAGTTTAGTTCATGCTATGTATATAGCTCGTCACCTTCATCTTGACCGTGTCATTTTTGAAATACACTCTACCCTTGTTGCAGCTGCTGTTCTCAATTGTTCTACCACCATATCTTATCTCAAACCTCTCATAGAAGAGGTTCTTAATCTACTAAATCTTCCAAATTGGGTTGTCACTATTCAACATTGTTTCAGAGAGACCAACTCATATGCAGACTTCCTAGCCAAAAAGGTATTTAATGCTCATTTTTATCCTGTTTTAATTAATTATGATTGCAATTTTTTACATGCTCTTTTAAGTTTAAATGGTAAGAGTTCTATTATCCCTCGTGAAATTCTAGGGTAGTCTAGATGGGGTACCAGATGTGCCCACCTTTGAGTCTACAACGATCACAACAGAAGCAATAAACAATAAATTATAGGGTTTAATATGTTTTTGGTCCCTATAGTTTTCCAAAATTTCATTTTTAGTCCCTAAAGATTTTTTTCACATTTTTTAGTCCCTGAAGTTTTATAAGTCAATGTTTTTAGTCCCTACTTTTCATTAAACTCGTGCATATCATTCGAAATTTTAAATTTTTTTCCACGGTTATGTTTAGTATATTATATGAATCTCTTTTACAAAATTTTAAATTTTTTTAACAAGAGATGAATTAAATATGAATTTTTTAGTTTTTTGCACATAAAAATTAATAAATAATTCATCTTATGTTAAAAAATTCTAAATTTTTATTAGAGATGTTCTTATAATATTATAAACATGAATACAAAAGATCATTCAAAAATGCGAAAGTATACAAGAGTTTGATTAAAAGTAGGGACTAAAAACACTAACTGATAAAACTTCAGGGACTAAAAAGTGTGAAAAAAATCTTCAGGGACTAAAAATGAAATTCTAGAAAACTATAGGGACCA
The DNA here is from genome assembly GCA_951799995.1 of Trifolium subterraneum. Taxonomy (NCBI): domain Eukaryota; kingdom Viridiplantae; phylum Streptophyta; class Magnoliopsida; order Fabales; family Fabaceae; genus Trifolium; species Trifolium subterraneum. The sequence continues at coordinate 48,394,968 of OX637461.1, read as the reverse complement.
AAAACATATTTAACCCTAAATTATAAATAACTGGAAAATAAATGACACTCTGTGTTGTTAACCTAGTTCGGCGTATAACACGACCTACTCTGGGGATACCAATCCAAGAGAGAATCCACTATGATAATACTAGTTAGAAGTTATCAGCAAACGACCCGTTTACACTTCGTCACTTAGTCACTACCCGTGCTAACTCAATCTAGGACTGCCTAGATCAGAGACCCCGTCCCTTCTCCTCGTAGTCACACAACCAGCGTGATTGTATAACACTAAGAATGGTTTGGCGAAGACACACTTCAAACAAATATCTATCTCCGTACTTCAAAGATTAGGAATAGATTAAAAGTATTACAACTCAAGAACACAGTCCTAAGCATGTATCAAGGTGATACAAGATAGGCTCACAAGTAACAAAAGACACGCTAAAACCCTAGACACAAAAGTACGGTTCTTCACAAGAGTTTCGGTAACCAAATTAGGTTTTAGGTCTTCAATATTTATAGCCTAAGTTAACATGGGATGATCATCAATTTTGTGCTTCACAAATAACTTAGATAGAGGGAAAATCCAGTACAAACATATTCTTCAAGCAAATACAACAAATTCCTAAAATATAGGCACATCTTTAGGGATTTATTTGAATCACGCCATCTACAGAAAATATCGCTCATTCTTCAAAAAATAAACTGAAATCCTTGTCTTGGGGCACAAGCAAGATAATTAAAAGATATACTTCACAAAAAAACATGCGTGGTCACTGTTCACAAGGCGCGCTTTCTTCAGGCTTCAGGATGTTGTTCCACATGTTGCCACATCTGATCCAACATCTGACTAAATCTTGTTTTTGCAAAATGTACCCAATTTCAAAAACCAAACACCTCGTTTAGTTCATTAATTTAAGCTTTTTATTATTAAAAAAAACAGAGAATATAAATTTAAAAATTATATATGAAATAATTTTGGTATTTGAACTTTTAAATTACTTTAACTTCTTCTGAGAATCATATGGTTAAAAAAAAGGCAGGTACTATCCGAGCATATCTTTAACAAAAGAGACTATGTTAGTAATCACATTCAAAAGCGTTTAATAGAAAACTGCAAAGCAAAATACTAAAAATTGAAAGAAGCCAACATCCTTGCTAAGCACGAAGTCACACCGCACAACCGTGTGCAATTGGGAAGATGTCCATCCATGATGTAAAAGGAACAAAGAAGTGTATCTTCCATATTTGATATTAATCCCAAATGTACTATTTGTAAAGCTTTGATACCCATTTTATTGATGTTTTCCTACCTTTGTCTTGTAGATGCTAAGTTTGATATTAACTTCTTTTTTTTGTTTTATTTTAACCATCAAGATGTTTGGTAATTTATAGTTTAATTTAGGAAAAATTAAAGTCTGAATAAGTATATAAGTTTAATAGAGATGTACCGACGGTGTAAAATAGTTTTACACTATTATCTAATAAACAACTATTATTTTGTCATATCATATAAAAAAAGTGAGATGAAGTGAGGTGACGTGTCGGAAAACATGGTTGGTATTGGTTGACAATGTAAAATTATTTTATACTATTAGTGCATATATTCATTTCATGATTTGATTAATGATCTGCGATAATCCAGTGACTGGCATCAAGTTTTGTTCTGGATGCAGCAAAATAGTCTCACATCGCTTGGTAATCGAGGCAAAAATTAGTTTATATACAACACACACCTTTCAAACCACCGAGGCACCTTTTCTACAAATGACAAAAATCGTGATGGGTTAACCCCAAAGCGGACAATCTCTCGGAGATGTGGACTTGAGGTCGATTGGAACATTGGCGCACCTTTGAAACCAATGAGGTGCCTTTTCTACAAAGGACAAAACCGTGACGGGTTAACACCAAAGCGGACAATCTCTCGGAGATGTGGACTTGAGGTCGGATCGGAACAAGTTTTAAGCACATTTAAGTCTTTTTTTTTGTTAAGTAGCCTGGTGGCTAGAAAATCTACCTTAAAGGTGAATAAGTGGAGTCTCCTGGGTTCGAATCTGGGCTTCTGCACATATAGTGTGATATCCATACCAACTGAGCTAACCTTAAAGGTGAAAATAAGTGAAGTCTTTTTTTTAATATACTAAATCAAGAATAATCAAGGAAAGAAAGTCATGTGAGTTGATCCGTTACAACTTATGTTCTATTATTATTATTTTCTTTCACTATTTGACGACTAGTTTTTCGTATCATCACACCTGCTAAAATTTTAGACAAATTCAGTCATTGAATATACTATTTATAATTAAGTGATTGAATTCAATTGGTTAATAGATTTTCTTAGAGACGAAAATATTGAGGAGAAACCAAATCAATTTTTTTAGAAGAGCAATTATTAGTTAGAATTTCCTTAACTTTCGATTACTTATCCATTTCTTTTTTGTTTGGAGATAATATGTTTTTTTGTTGATAGACGAAATGACAAAGCCATTAAAACTCACATAAATAAAGTGGAGTGACCGGGGTTTGAACTCCGATCATGGCATCCGACACTAGCAATTTCGATATTTCTACCGGTTGAGCTAGAATTTGTAGACGAGATAATGTCTTTAAATGTAGATTATTTGGTATTGTCAAATTTGTGTGTCTAAGCTTAAGTTTTATTTTGTAGATGGTCTTCTATTAGAGTCAAACTTCTATCGTAAATGAGCCTTTTTTTTATGAGTAAATGACTCTTATAATAAGATATGAAGACAATATACAGTATAATATAACTAAAAATGCAATTAATACTACACTAAAAACCGAAAATAACATTAATTTTGAAACAATTTGTTTTTGTTAAAGTGACATTCATTATTAGCAAAATAACATACTTTGTAGCATTACAAGTTTACAACCGGCGGAAACAGGTAAAATAAGTGCCACAAAAGTTGCTCTTCTCGGCTATCAGCTAACCTTTTAAGTTTAACTTTATCAAATTAAGCCAAAGAAAAAAGAAGCAACAATGATAGAGGCAAAATAAAGAATTTAAAATACGTTTACACTGTCATAGAATAAAAAATCACCTTTCTTTCTCATCAATCAATTAATTTTAAAATAATCTTGTAAGAATGAACTAATGTAACAAATTAGTAAATTTTTACTAGAGCTTTTCTTAGATTTTCTAAACTATCACTTCCTAATTTAAGAATATTTAACCTTACACTAATAAGAACAAATCATATGCAATCACACGCATACTTTAAATCTCAAAACAAAACCTCAACATAGTGTCGCGTGAATCCACATCCCCATCACACCATTGTTCATCTCCATCCTTTGGCAAACATCTAGACATTTACAAATAGCCAAATACAAAAATACAAAACCAAATAATAATAAAATTAAAATAAATACCTACATAAATAAATAAATTAATCAAAAACCCCACCCTAGACCCACCCACCTCTCATTTAATTTTATAAATAAATTATTTTCTCTCACCAATTGTACCTGCCAAGTACGCTTACCTGTACCTCCCAACCACACTTCTCGCATCATCACCTTTCCATTCTCTCATCAATTAATTTCAATTCAATTCTCTCTTCCTTGCAACTTCACATATATATAAACACACACACTCTCCCCTCTTCTCTTCTAATTCTCTCATCTCATCACATCCCTTTTCACTCTTCACTTCTCACCCACCCTAAACTCAACACACTCTCTCTCTCTTAAAAAAACACTTTCTCTCTCCTCTAACCGTCATCATGAAGCAGTTAATTCGCCGTTTATCTCGAGTCTCCGACTCATCTCAATACACACTACTCCGAAACGATTCAATTCATCGCCGGCAAACAGGCAATAGCCGTAGCAGGCGAGTTGAATCATTTCGTCTTGTCTTGTCGAAGATCCGGAGATCTTCTTCCGCGGTTGTCCCAGAAGGACATGTTCCGATCTACGTCGGAGATGAGATGGAACGGTTTGTTGTTTCTGCAGAGATTCTTAATCATCCGGTTTTTGTTAAGCTTTTGAATGAATCGGCGCAGGAATACGGTTATGAACAGAAAGGTGTTCTTCGGTTACCGTGTCATGTTTTCGTTTTTGAGCGCGTGGTTGAAGCGTTGCAGCTTGGACTCGACACGCGCCACATCAATGAAATGCTTAATTCATCACAAGAAGAATTCTGTTAACAAAATTGAGAAAAGTAGGAGAAATATGAATATGGTATATTAGTGAGTTTTTTTTTTTTTGTTTTTATGTAAATATGAATCAGGATCTTGAGATTTGAGAAGGAGAAAAAACAAAAAAAGAGCACAGAAATGTTATTGTTAGATTTTGTTTTGTGTCTCTGTTTTTTTGTTTGTTGATGTTTCTTTGTTCTTTTGGTTGTTGTTGTGACAGTGTAATGTTGTTAGTGTAAAGAAGATATTGTTGCTATCTTCTAATGTTTGCAACCAAGGAATGAGAATCATGAATCATAACGTCTCTTTTTGTCTCAAATCTCGTTTTCTCGCTTGATTTTTTTCTTGGGAAACAAACAGAAAAAATGTGGAATTGTTTAAACTTCTCACCGTTTTGATTTTGGATTTTGGTTTGATGGATTTTAGTTGAAATTAATTAAATTTAATTTAGGATTTTACTAATAGAAATATCTTTTGTGGAAAAAAGAAAGTAAGTATAGTTTGACTACTCTCCCATATTAATGGTTCTTACCATATTTAGCAAAAGATTAATTCTATCCGGAGGGATTGGAGGCACTTGATACTAGAACAGACCCCCGAACCAGATTAACCTGGTGGTGGAAAAAAAAAAAAAAAAAGTGTAGAAAATATATTGTAGTTTACTTATAAAAAAATAATATTTTAATTTATTAAAAATAATAAGTTTACCTTCAAATCGGTGTTCATATCAGACGATCTCAAAATGTATTAGTGTTTGGGTAAAAAAAAATGTATTAGTGTTTTTTTTATAACTCTTTCACTAAATTAGATAATTGAATGAATTTAATTGATATGCACCGACGGTGTAAAATAGTTTTACACCATCGTCCAATAAATAACCATCATTTTGCCATGTCATGTTAAGAAAGTGGGGTAAAGTGGGGTGATGTGGCGGAAAACATGGTTGATATTAGTTGACAGTGTAAAATTATTTTACACCGTCGGTGCATATCAATTAAATCGTAATTGAATTGCTTCTTCAAAAAGAAAAAACATTTAGTTTAGATAAGTAATAATATAAAATTTATTGATTTTTTAATATGAAAAAAGTGAATAGACAGCACAATTGTACTACTAGTGTCATGATGATTTGGGAAAGGATCATGTTCTCCTGTGTAGTTTTTACCAGAGATTAATGTTTGAATCTTTGGCCATTCAATGCATTTTTTTTGTTAAGTAGTTTAGTTGTTAGAAATTCTATCCTTTTAAGGCTTTGTTTGGTAAAAATAGCGGTTAGCTTATAAGCTAGCTTATAGCTTATAGCTGATAAGCTAATTGAAATGTTTGGTAAAATTAGCTTATAGCTGATAAGATAATGTAAAATTACATGAAAGGGCATCATCACTTTATAATAAAATTTATATCAATTAATATTTAAGATATTATTAAAAAATATTTTTTATTTAAAAAAATGATTTTAAATATTTTTACCTTTTATAAAAAAAGTAAAAATTACAGTAAAATATATTTAATATGTATATATAAATTATATTATTGTAAAACTTAATTACAACATATACAATGAATAAATAATAATAATATTATACTAAAAAGTCAATTTTGTAAAAGTAGAGAGTGAAAAGTTAGTTCAAAAAAAATTGTGAGGTTGTTTACTCGTCATATATAACACAAGTGTTATATAAATTTTGCAATAAAAATATAATAAATATTAAAATAATGTTAATTATGCTTGTTGAAAAAAGATAATTTTGGCTAAATTATATTAATCCAAAATAATAATCAAAATAAGTACTAAAGGGTAAAATTGGGTTTTAGTTAAATAATAAGGGTAAAAGTGGAAGAAAAGACAATAAGCTATAAGCTAGTCAAAATAAGCTATAAGCTCGTAACGAAAAGGTCGTTACCAAACAGGGCTTTTAGCTTATAAGCTATAAGCTAGCTTTTTATGCTTACCAAACAGAGCCTTGGTAAGCATAAAAAGCTAGCTTATAGCTTATAAGCTAAAAGCCCTGTTTGGTAACGACCTTTTCGTTACGAGCTTATAGCTTATTTTGACTAGCTTATAGCTTATTTTCAAACGCTATTTCAATTAGCTTATAGCTTATTGTCTTTTCTTCCCCTTTTACCCTTATTATTTTAACTAAAACTCAATTTTACCCTTTAGTACTTATTTTGATTATTATTTTGGATTAATATAATTTAGCCAAAATTATCTTTTTTCAACAAGCATAATTAACATTATTTTAATATTTATTATATTTTTATTGCAAAATTTATATAACACTTATGTTATATATGGTCGAATCATGACTTGACGCTTTCCTCTTTTCTCAACATTGTACATGCTTTTAAGAGCATCGTTCAACACACCGACTCTCACTATGATTGGAGAATGGAGAAGATTGAAGGCTCAAGAAGCGGCTTCGTTGTTTTGCGCTATCATAATATTATTATTATCTATTCATTGTATATGTTGTAATTAAGTTTTACAATAATATAATTTACATATACATATTAAATATATTTTACTGTAATGTTTACTTTTATTATAAAAGGTAAAAATATTTAAAATCATTTTTTTAAATAAAAAATATTTTTTAATAATATCTTAAATATTAATTGATATAAATTTTATTATAAAGTGATAATGCCCTTTCATGTAATTTTACATTATCTTATCAGCTATAAGCTAATTTTACCAAACACTTCAATTAGCTTATCAGCTATAAGCCATCAGCTATAAGCTATAAGCTAGCTTATAAGCTAACCACTATTTTTACCAAACAGAGCCTAAGTGGATAAGTGAGATGACCAATTTCAAATCCTAGACCCTGCAGATATAATGCAATATCCAACTAATTAAGCTAAACTCATATCACTCAATATTTTTTTTAATAGCATAGACAACTTACAACAAAAATAAATATGCGGTCCAGATTTAACTAAATATATTGGACATGGGAGAGTATCTGATCCCTCATGATCTTAATAAAGATTAAGATATTAAACTCGTTAGTCTATATTGAAAACGTTCTTTAAATTTGATTCGTAAACTCGTATAATTTTTTAAAAAATAAGTTAAAATAATTTCAAAAGTCATAAGTAACACAAACAACTCGCTATTGATGTTAAAAATGTACTCCCTCCGGCCTTATTTATAGATAAATTTATCTTGTTTGACGCATATTAAGAAAATTGTTATTTTTACTAAACAACCCCGTACAATACACTAAATTTGCATTGAAATTATAAAATCATGTTAAAAGTAGAACAATTAATTAAGGGTATTTTTGGAAGAATATCATTAAATATAGTTGTTTTTTGTAACTTTGCTTATATTTGAGGCCAAACTTTTTCGTTGACTTTTGCTTATAAATAAGGCCGAAGGGAGTATATCAATGATGTTCCAAGTGTGAATATAAAGGTGTGTTTGATCTGCAAAAAACAGGAGACTAGACAACACAACTTTTGTTGTACTCTGTTTGATTTGAAACTGGTTATGAAACTGAACAAATTAGGTAGCAGATGACAGGACAAAAACAAGAATTTTTTGTCCCGCATTAAACCATAAGACAACTTTTTGTCCGCAGTACAACTATAAAAAATACGAAAATCACAATTTTATTTTTGAATATAAAAATATTATCATCCTATCTCATCTCAATACAGTTTTGTCATGTCCTGTATTATCGTGTTCTGTCATGTATTGTTTTGTTAAGTCCTTATTGTTTTACCAATCAAACGCACCTGAAATTTATTATTTATATGCATAAGTTTCATATGATATTTACCAAAGAATGGAGAGTCATTTTGACGCGTAAAAAATTCCATCCCCACATGCGATTGAGAGGGGATTGGATTTGGAACCACTTGATACCAAAATTACTCTAAATCGAATTAAATCGGTGGTGAAAGAAAAAAAAATCTTGGGACTCTAAAAAGAAAGAAAAAAATATTATAGTTTGCTTAAAAATAATTATGGAAAACACATCTAACTTTTGTATGACCCCTTTAACTGTTACTTTCTCCATATATTGTGTAGAATCGTTGGGCAGCCGTCATGAGCGATGTGTGTACACACTTTATGTTCTTTTTATCTATGGATAAAATAGATAACCACCAATCTTATAATTAAGCATATCATTGTATTTTCTCCGGACACATTAATAAATAAATTTGATATTTTTGGTATATTGAAAAATAAATGTATATGACCTATAATATAGATTACATACATCCATTTTTTAATGTACCAAAAAAGTCAAATATGCTTATAAATATGACCAGAGGTAGTATAAATGTACGTAATTTAAGATTTCAGTTTTTTGTATAATTAAAATTTAAGATATTGTTATGAAGAAATAATTGATGTTTACATAAAAAATTTAAACACTCAATGTAACTAACTAAAAATTTGAAAGAATTATTATTATTATTTTGTCCAGAGAGTGTGACAAACACCATTAAAATTTACACATAACTATGAAATTTTGGGTTGGAAACTAGAGTAGGCGTTCATCCTAACAATAACGGTATTTGTCAATTGATTTCATCTGCACGGCTGCTTCGCCCCGACCCATTTGTGTTGTTTAGCCCATCTCTCCGGTGCCTCCATTGATGTTGCCTTCACGTTGTTGAGCATGGTTTACCGATGCTAACAACAGAGATATAAAATAGACAAAAAGAACAAGGATAGTGTTTTAATAAAATATCATTGCATAACTTAATAAAATAAGAATTTCAAAGAGGATATATAGTAAACATAAAGGCTAAACTATCATTAGCCCGATTATAGTAAAAGGCTTAATGATATAAGCCCAAACTATTGTCTAACATTTAGTAAAAAAAAACTATTGTCTAACAAAATTCCATCAAAATATTATACTTTACCACAAAATTTCATCAAAATATTACTTTTAAGAATTCAATTTTGTAATGTTTATGTTTATGGTAACGAGGTTCGGTGTCGTTTCCAAGCATTTTGGATGATTTGCTGTTGGATTCCTTAAAAAAATATAGTAGATATTTTACTAACAGTATTTTATCGATGGAGGCTTTGTGTGACAATGTGAAAAATACAGCTTCACTGTGGTTGAAATTTAGAAAGAAATATCTTATTTTTAATTTGGATGTGTGGTAGTCTAACCAAATCCTTGTTTGAGAATTAGACTTTTGTATGTACTTCGATAAACCTTTTGTAAATTTTTTTTAGAAGAAGTCAAAATGAGATATATATTATAAATAAGGAGTCTCCTCAGCACAAGGCGTACCAAGGAAACTAAAGTAGAGTTACAAGTAAGTCACCGTACAAACCCAAAATGCTAAACAGAATGCTAAACAAGGCCCAAACAAAGCATAAGACTAGACCACCAACTATGGTAGTTTAAAGTTAAAGTACAACTCTTCGCCGTCAACCACCTAAAGGAAATTTTTTTGAACTTATCCAACATATGAAGTGAAGAATTTGCTGAGTCTCTGAACAATCTATGATTTCGCTCTGTCCACACGACCCACACACAAACCACATTTTGTAAATTTACTTTAGTTGAGCCACACTTATTTTTAACTCTATTTTATATATATATATATATTATTAATTTTTTTATAAGTTAAAAAATTAAATATATTAATTTTTAATGTATTAACTCTATACATACTACATTCTTTAAAATGGAGTACGCGCGTTAAGCTGCAATCACTTATAATATCTTTACTACTATTACGAATATTTTTTCAAACACAAAATTATTATATTTATATAGTATCTATCACCATGTTAAATATCTATAAGACTCTTTTTAATCAACTTAATTTAAAAATAAATGAACATGAATTATTGACCACTGATTCAACAGTAAACGCCCTTTAATATAAAATAGTTGTTTGGGAAAATTATACCAACTACACGGCTGATTTTGACAAACCACTCTTTGTTTTTTTTTATTATTTTATTTTATTTTAAATTTTAATTAAATTAATATGCATACAATTTTTGAAAACTAAGGTGATCTATACACACTCATATACGTATATTAATATAATATACTGTAATTAATTGGTACCAACCTTGCTAATTTTATAATGGTTTGTTTCGCCACAATAATTGTAGTTAAATTGTGGTATTGCATATGTAGTATTATTACTTCCCGTGTATTTAACAAATTCGGCGTCTCCTTCAGAAAAATTAGAATGACTTTTTTTTTTAACATTCTCAGAGTGGGAGAGAATAATTAATGAATGTGCCAAAATTCACTTACCAAGATTGAAATTTTCTCCATTGATCTTTTGAAGATTTAAAATAGTTATCCTCCTCAACTCATGTTGATAGTTGAAATTATTGGCGTTGCTTGTCCATGAGCTTAATTTTTTTTCTCCTATGTTGTTTGTCTTATTTTCCATTTCATAACCTATGTATTAATAGAGGAATATGACGAATTTGTGGCTTTGCCTAATATGAACAAGTTGATAAGTGGTGCATGGTGCACCACTTGTCAATAACCTTATGACCACTGGCGGAGCTAGCCCAAAAAATGGGAGCGGACCGCTACAAATATAAATCGAATATGCAAAAAAATTACTAAAAAAAAGACATATCATATTGAAGACATATTTAATATGGATATATCAAAAAGTGGTCATTACCATTTTTAATAAATAAAATATTAAAAATAAATTTTATGTCAATTCATGTGTAAAATTCATAGTTTTTAATTAGTTTTTGTACTTATGTTTGTAATATTAATTATTATATGAATCTCAAACAAAAATTTAAATTTTTTTTAACAAAAGATCGATCAAACATGAATTTTTATACACAAACTCTATTTTAAACAAAAATTTTGAGTACTTTTTTCTCCAAAAAAAATATAGTTGAACATTTTGACAAAATAAATTATTAAACCATAAAATATTAGAAGAGATGCTTCAAAAAATGAATTAAGAAGGATATTTGAATTATGAATAGAATTTTGGGTGTTCAAACAGAGGGGATTTGAAACCCTCACAAAGCTAGAAAGCTATTAAAGTCTTCTAAGTCGAAACCTCCGCAAACGAAAAATAACAAAGTACACTAACTGTTTCGCGGGGGTTTTTAAACCGCCGCTAAATAACATATGTATGAAAAAAAAATTAAAAAATCTGGGGCGGGCCATGGCCCTGTCCAGCCCACAAAGGGCTCCGCCCCTGCTTATGACGAATACAAATTTTATAAAATTCATCGTTGGATTGAAAAATTATATCATATAGATCGTCCATACAAATTTTAAAAAAAATTGAAAATTATTTGATGTGTTATTGAGACCAATTTAAGATTAACGGTATTCAATAAAAATTCATAAACCGTTAATTTTGATGAGTCTCAATAACATATCAAATGTTTTTTGATTTTTTAAAAAAAATTATAGATAATTTATATGATATAAACTTTCAATCCAACGTTGAATTTTATAAAATTCGTATTCGTTATAATAATATTCGAAACTCGTACACCGTAAAAGACTCGATGAACTTGTGCACCATACACTTGCCATTTGTGGCTTTATAAACAAATTGGCATGTAAAACAGTTGGAAAAATAACCACATGTCTTGTAAAAAAAAACAAATAAAAAAACAGAAGATCACAGGGTCGGATTTGGAAGTTAAAGATTATGCAACCACCAAAATCAAAGATTTTATTCAAAACCTACCCGTTGATTCCATTATATCTTAAATTGGCATTACATGCATATAAGTCAAAGTGGTCATTTCAATATCCCTAGTCCCTACCTACACTCCAATGTAGACTATTTAATACAATGATTAAAGCCCTCAAGAATAAGATCTAGATTTTCTGCGTAAAATTTTCATACAATTTCATGTAGTATTGAATCACAACGATTTATTTAAGATCGAATAGTTTAAATGTTACACATAATTTGATGATTAAAAACAATTTCAGCCACTAATTTTAAATTGGACGGTTGAAATTAATACAGCAGCACGCACTAATTGCACAAAATTCTATTTCCTCAAGAATGTGTATGCCACATCTATGAATTAGGTTTACTGTAGGTGTGAGCCCCTTCCATTCTTCATGCATACTCTATAATATCTTACCAAAAAAATAATTCTTCATACATACTCTTTAATATCTTACCAAAAAAATAAAATACATACTCAATAATATATTAAGGCATACTCTACCCTTTATAATATGGAGTATTTATCCATTAACTAATGATAACTTTCTACAATTTTTATGATATTATTCTGACTTCAAACCCGCATCACTGCCTTTCAGAGATATTGTGTCCGTTTTAATTGTGAGTATTATATATAAAATAACTATATTAACGTTGATTTTTAAATAATGTGAGTAGCGTATTGGAAATAATTACGGCTAAAGGGTCCGATCTTCAAGTGCGGCGTGAGTTTGACCGCTAACCTGACGCTCCAATGTTCCAACCTCAAATCTACAACACTGTGTTTGTGAGGTATTGTTTTCTTTGGTCGTAAATTGTAGTTTGGTCTTTTACAAAAAATGTCTTATTGGAGTGTGAATCTTATATAAACTAAAATATTTCCGTGATATTTTATAAGCAAATTTTATCTTTATAGATTTATTGCATAATTAATGTATCTGAAGCAAGGATTATTAATTATGATAGCCAAAAACTGAGACAATGTTTGGTGTACTGGAAAAAACATAGTTATATGTTTTTGCTTATTTGATTTTTCTTTTCTATTTACCGAAGGACAACCTACAAAGAAAGGTGATTCGTATGCATTTTTGTTTTGTTGTGTTTTAAAAGCCAAACGTACGAATGGGGTTACGGAAACATGTTTGTTTGGTAGGGATGATGTACATGTTTAATACTAGCAATGACTCATCAACAATATTACTTTGGAAGAATAGTGATTTGTTCATATTTGTCAAACTAGCTTTTTAAGTCAGCATATCTATTATTATTCAAAACAAATCTTGATAGGCGTACGTTTGCATATATTTTCTTCGAATATTTGTTAAGCTTTCCATTTTCTATTGAAATTTAAATGTGACCTTGACATTTATGGGTGGTATTTCAAAGTTTAAGCAAGAGTCTTATATTAAATGAAGAAGTGAATGTTGAACATTTGTGAGTTTGCAAAAAAATCTGTTGGTCTCTAGTTCGGTCGATTAATGAATCGGTTTCTAAAGAAAATTTTCTTAATAGTGATGAGTATTATACAAGAAAGATGACTTATAAAATTGTATTGTCCAATGAATGACACTTGTGTGATTGTTTAAAGTTCAATATGATGATCCTTCGTAACCCTCTCATGATCCAGCAATGATATCAAAGTATTAGATCAACTAACTCTTTGTATATATTGAAAGTATTTCTGACGATCAAGGTATTTAGGAGATGTGTCCCAACAAATTAAGCAATGGTAATGCAATTGCATGAATAAACTCACACTTTAGAATTAAAATGCGTCGTATAATTTCACTTATATAATTGCTCAAAATGCATTATGAGTAATCTCTCGGATCCCACGTAACCAACTTTATTTGTCAACTCCAAAATCATTTATATATACGAGGAAAAATAGTGTGATAGTTTATCTTTGAATGAAAAATAAATACAAAGCAAAATTTTCAACCTAAGCTTATTATTTTACACTGTATCAAAACACCGTACACATTAACTTAGTTTAATTAGTCAGTAGAAACATCACATTATATATGCAAAAACCGAAATTCGAACATCAAACATCCTACTTATTCATCTTTTGGATGAAATTTCTTATAAAATCATATTCATACATACATGACTTTAAAAATAATTGCAATACAAGTTTGGTAAACTAATTAAATATTTCAGCTCCATTGTAAACAAAAAAAAAAAAACTCATTGAATATTATTATTTTAACTCATCAGAAAAATCTGTGAAAATATTCAGAAAAAATATGCTATCTTCCACATACCCATTTTTTAGATTATCATGACATTGATACGAAATTTCTACCTGTTATCGATGAATAATTTTCGTCGAGAAATCTATAGAACATACAGGTGAATTGTCCATTACCAACCAATTTTTTTCTATAGACATGAGCTAAAAATCAAACTCTAATGACATGTTTAAGTCGACTAACAATCTTACCACTTGAACCAATTAATTGTTGAATCAATTAATTTATCATTGGTTTCTTCCACAATAGTCCTATTCTTTTATAAAAAATAAAATAATAATCTTCCACACTATATATTTTGTATATACACGTCAAAATAAAATATTAATTCATCTTGGGCTAATCGAACATTCCACAAATTTGAAATCTAACTTTGAATCTCGAGGTTAATTAGACTTCATAGGTGTGTACGGAAGGAAAGAAACTAACAACATTAATAAATTAGTAACAAAATAAAAAAAATTCTATGTACTCGATATTCAATGGAAATGCATGTGATGAGTGATAAGAATATTGCGGTCACAAAACAAGGTGTCACGGACATTTGTAGTGAAAGTTTTGTCTATTTCTTGGTGTGTGTTTTTTCTACTGGACCCTTATGAATTTGGACGAACATGAACACAAATTCATATATAAATTGATGGGTTTTGTCATGAATCGATGAATTAAATATTTGATTAGAGATAATCAAAGCAATAAGTTAGGACACTTAACCGAAGCGTACGGCGTTAAACAAACAGAAAACCACCATTGTTTTTGTTTCGCAATAGAACTAGACCCGCTATAAAATATAAATAAGTCTTTTCACCGAAAGTAAACAAATCAATAGGAATGAGAGAGCTTAAAAAGTAATTAAAATATACGAGTATACCATTATATATGGATAATAATAAAATAATAAGAAAATGATGGATGATGATGATGATAATATAGTTAATATATGAAACAATATTGTTTTATTACGAAACGTGAACACATTTTTTCCAATCTACTTTTTCTAATTGGTAAAAAATTAAAATGGATATTTTAGTGAGATACATTTTAATCTGTTTTTTAGTTTCTTCTCCTCCCTTTCATCAGTTACAAAACGCTCTCAAACCGTCAATTCTCGAAAAGTTCGTCGAAATCGAAGGTTTCTCGATCGTTGCAAGAAACAAAGGAGTGGAGATTAAGGCTTCGTTTGATCGTTTCTTGTGTTTTTGTTCGATTTTATTTTCTTCATGACTGTGTTTGTTCACTTTATGGATGGCGAACCGTCCAACTAGTTAGCTTTTACTAGAAAACGAATGACTATGACTAATGTTGATAATGTGACATGTGAGTCATTATCCACGAGTCAAAACATGTTAACATCGCATATGACTCACTTGTCATCTGTGAATTGACTTGGTTTGCTCAAAGCATAAGTGTCTGACACATAGCGAATTATCCAAAGACCCAATTATCCAAAGGTCTATTTTGTTTCTTCTTTTCTTCTTTTGTGTGTTTTCTTCGTTTACTCAATATTTCGTACCGGTCAAAGACCCAATTATCCAAAGGTCTAAGAAGACCTTAAATCCATTAACTCCAACAAGTCACTAAGGCATATCATTCTCAATGGAGCTTCGCACATAGCGAATAAATGACCCATTTCGAGGGCCAACGTATTCTTACGATATACGAACAATAGCTGATAAATAACCCTTCACAAGATATTTGTGAGGCATTCCACACTCACATGGAGAAACCCACAAAACAGTCATGCACGTATATATTCTTCTATACATGCATACATGCATTGATCTTCAACGTACACACAATTTTATCCAATTTACACTCTCTCATCTTCAATAAATACTAACTTGAACGTTTAAGTATTAATATTTTTGCAGGTACTCTTCTCCTGCACACTTGAAATACCAATTCTGGAGCAACACTTGTTTGGGCACAAGCTTTTGAGCACAAGATTTAGGCACACACACAACAAATCAATAAAAGTAAAAGTAAAATAAAATTGTCACATCAAATATATTACTTTAACCATTTTTACTTTATTTTTGTTATATCTTGTGAGTGTGCCTAACAACACATATTTGAGTTTGTGCCTAGAGAAGTATTTCTCCCAATTCTGACTCATTAAGATTAAAGTCAAACCTAACCTCTATAATAGTCTAATCTAGCCCGAGAGATTAAATGAAATAATTTATTCTACTTTAATTTGTAATTGGATAGACGTTAAATTTGGAGGAAGTGATCAATGCAATGCAAGGTACATGTACTTTAATTACGTACATCAAAACACTTTGCTTTATATAATGCGATAAGATCATGTAAAATGTGCGTACGATAGTTACCTAATGCTTTTCTTTATATACTCCCTTTACGAAACTTTTGAAAATTTATTGGTTGGTCAACTTCTTTGGCATTTAAGAAAAATATATATTTTTGGATTGTAGTTATAAACTTAAGAAGAACCAATAATTTTTCATACTGTTGGTGTAGTATCAGATACCACTTTAAGTGTTGTTGATTAGTGTGAGAAGTGGATTATGGCTTAACTTTTTTTTTTTAATGGCAATAATTAAGGCTTATCACATATATATCTTGGTATTACATATTATAGTACTTATAGGCTTCAGTATTTGAATAATGTTTAATTTGGACCAAGCACAAAATGTATATATGATCTGTACACAACATTAGTCATATGTTGTTATAATTATCATATCCAAGCCAGAAGAATGATAATTGAATACAGCAAGCTAAATTAATTGATCGATTTATAACATTTTTGTCATTCCAATCCAATCAACAATACTAAATATGTTAATTAACTCCTTATCGGTTGAAAGCGTGACCGAAAGGAGATATACAAGCAAAATATAGGAAGGATCAACACTTAACATTACTATAGTGGAATAAGCTGTTTTTTTTATTATAGTATGTGGTTGTTGAATTAAAGAATAAAAGCAATTGAAGTTACATGGAGGTTGAAGACAATGTGGAAAAAGATATGGTGTGGGTGGACCATAATAAAACCACTACTCCTAATTAATCTAGTGGTAAAAATTGAGCTAGACTACCAAAACTAATCCTGAAATAGATTAGACGATTCCAATGGGCTGGATACTAGTGGTGAAAAAAAAACTGAACTAAATTATAATAGACAAATTTAACACTTGTCCACGCTAAATACACTGTAAAAAAAAATTGAGTTGACACACATAATTTCACTTAAAATTATAAAGTGAGTACCATAAAATTCTACATTAAATATGGACCCATTTGAGTTGAAGTATTTTTAAGCGGATTAAAAATAGCTTATGCAAATAAATAAAATTTATAAGTTCATGCTAACAAAAATTGTATTTTAATAAGCTATTTTTCATAAACTATCTTGATTAACTTATACTAATATATACAAATTTATTTATGGAAAATGCTAACGAGTGCCCCCGGGACACTCTTTAAGCACCTTAAATAATAAGTTTTTGTGAAACTTTTACGGGAATGTGTGAAGTCAACGCATTGAAAATTAAAATATTTCACTTTTTGAATAAGTTATTTCTTTAAATGGAATGCTTAAAGAGTGCACTAGGAGCACTCATTAGCGAGACCCTTTATTTATTTATATAAGCTATTTTATATAAACTTAAAAATAAGTCAATTTAAATAGAGTACGCATGTTGTACTCCCTCTAGTCTTATATATAAGCAACATTTCAAAAAAAAAAAACACATCATTTAAGAAAGTAGGTTAAGTGCATTGATTGAGGAGAAAAATACTTTATTTTCAATTATACCTTTCTTGGGAAGTTTAGAACATTACATTTATTGGTTGAATCAATATTTAAGTTAAAGATAAAATTGGAATAATAATATAAAACATAATGATTAAAAGAGACTTTTGCTTATATTTGAGATTTTTAATTATTTTTATTTGTTTGTTTATATTTGAGACGGGAAGGAGTATGGCGTAAGAGTTTGCCTTGCATGCCCTTAAATTGCGGAGGAAGCACATGGCACATCAACATTAAGCCGATATCCACATATCTATCTGGCATTAGCTAAGCCATCACGTTCTTGAACACTCCAAGTCATTATCAACATTTACGATTCTTCATCTTTCTTTGTTAGAACATGCACGTTTTTATAAAACCCAGAATTTTCTCTGCTTTGCTGTGAACTATAATTTCGTCGAAAATGATTGAAGATCCGATATAGTAGCTAACTTCCATATGGTTAATTATTATAACGAAAAGAGGCTTTATCATAATCAATATACTTTGTTCCATCCTTGATACTCTTCACGTGGTTGCATTTATTTCATTTCGTCTATCACATTTATTATGGATGTAGGAATATGTATCTTCATTCTTTTTTCTAGTTTGCTTTGTCTTCATTATATTATACATAAAATAATTCATACTAATATTAGATTGTCCTCTCTACGTCCCTTGAGCTCAGCTTAGTTGGTAGTACGTTGCATTATATATGCAGGGATAAAGTTTAAACTCTGGTCATCCCACTTATCTACCATAAAAGGGTGAAATTTCTAGCCATTAGGCTACTTGACAAAAAAAAAAAAGATTGTACTCCCTCCATACCAAATTATATATCACTTTGAAGAAAAAATTTGTATCAAATTATATGTCGTTTTACAATACCAATGAAGCATTGAATGCTATTTTTCCTATTATACCCTTAATTATTTATTACTCCATCTTTCAATTTTTCAATTTATCTTTCTCATACAACTAATGAAGGACAATTTTGTAAACTAACTTATAATATCTCTTTTCCATACAACATTAATTACATTTCTTAATATGCGTAAAAGTGTCAATGTGACATATATTGTGGTACGGATGGATTACTATTTTTTTTACTAACTATATGATTCTTAAGGGAAGATGTATTGTAATTCAAAGTTCAGATGTGAAGTAAATTGTTAAGAATATTGGTAATTAGCCAAAAACTTTCATTAGTTAGTTAGAGGTTCAATTAGTTTGTTAAGTTTGTTATAAGGTAGTTAGTTAGTTAAGCCTCAAATTGCTCTATATAAGAGCACCAATTGTACTCTTTTCTATTATCTTTTATCAATATGAATTCTTTTGATTTCTATTATCTTGAAGACTTTCTAAGCTTCTCTCCATGTTCTCCAAACCATGGAAATCTTAACATGGTATCATCGCCTCGGTTTCGATCACCGGAAATACGTTCCGCTTCCGCCATTGTACCGGTACCGGAGGATTCCTCCATTCCTTTTCACAAAGAAATTTACACTGTACTTTTTGATCCACCATCTTTTCTCATGGTTTACACAATTCTCAATCATCTATGGAAGAAATCCAAGATGCAACAATTCTTACCAATTCCTCCACTCTGAAATTCACTTCAAGAGCCTTCAATTCAACCTTTGATCGATTCAATTCCAGAGGTTAAGGGGGAGATTTCACCATTACATACCTCTATTTTTGAATCAATTTCACCAAATGATCTATACAGTTTCAACTTTGGAAATCAAGCCAGAAATAGATGGATCTGTCATCAGGTTTGGGAATATTGACTGTTTACTCACCTCCTTCAAAGAAGATACAATGGAGATTGATCGTAAATTTGAGGTAGCAAGAAAATCGAAAGAGTTTCACGTCAATCTTATCAAAACCGAATAAGTGGATCTTGATTCAACAGGCTCAACGAGCAATCGTTCTTGGTTAGAAGATTACAACGACGCCGTTTTTGCTATCAGGTTCTCTGAATCGAATTTGTGTATTGATCAGTGCATTTTAATGCGCATTCTTCTACTATTGTACTAGTGTATTCCTATGGTTTAATTTACTATTTTCACTATTTTAATGTGTTTTTATATTTAAGTTTATTTCTAGCTTTATTTTATTTTCGCACTTATTTTACGAATAAATAGCACTTTGACACCTTCCCAGTCCACAGGTCATAACTTGAGCTAGGAATATCCGATTGAGGCGCGGGAAGATGCGTTGGAAAGATAAGAGAAAGAGCTACAACTTTCATGTTGAGGCCAGAACCCAGTTCGGGGCGAAAATGTATCAAATAATTGCGTCATATTCCAGACTTAAAAAGATTTAATTATTTTCAGCATAACATATATTTTTCGGCCCAATTGTTTTGTGGCCCGTTTTGCTTGCTATATAAGAACGAATTCTGACCTAGGTCACGGTCACCACGGTATTCCTACAATTGAGAAAATACATCTTTGAATTTCGGCTATGTTCATGAGGAACTAAAAACCCTAGGTTGATCCATCGGCAAAGGAAACTTCAATTTGTATTTCTGAGGTTTTAATATTAATTTCTTTCTTTCATAGGTCTACTGCTCCTTTATATCAATTCTCGTGCTTTTATATTGTGTGGACGAATTCAAATTTGTATGCTTAATCTGTTCGTGTTCGTGCCTTCGAAAATTATTCGAATCAATTCAACGCTTGTTTAAATTTGTTCGAATAGAAATTGATATAAACTATCGCGCTTAGCCATAGGGCTGGCCGAATTTTGTAATGATATCAACCATGTTAGTGACGCTTGTTCACTGCCCACGGTTGGTTGAACGCATTATTTGCTTAATCGAATGAAATTCTACGAACCTGATAATCGCTTGTATAATCAGTTTTGTACCAGCCGAGCATAGACTTTGAATGAATCTACTTTAGTAACCTGTGATGGATTAACAATTGAAGTTTGCCTATACCATTGGATCGATCGTCTTTAATTAATTGAATCTTTAATCTTTTTCTTTCAACTGTTTTCCACAATCAAAAACCCCCAATTTACAGTTTAATCGTTCAAATAATTGTTGAATACTGATTGTGAGTCTTTGAGAGACGACCAAGGTTAACTACCTTGTACTACTCTTTAAATAAATATATTTTGATCACGAAACGACAACGATCAAATCGGCGCCGCTGCCGGGGACTCAAAATTGTGTTTAACCAGTATTAGAATTTTGTGAAATTGAGAATCAACTAACATTACTAACAATTTTCGTTTTGAGTTTTTGTTGTGTTACAGGTTCTGACGCTGAATTTTGTATTGAAGCTGAAAAAATAATCAATTTTCGGCCAGCAGCTCAGATTGGTCCGAAATTTGGTCACCAAATCAGAAAAAAATCAAGAATAATACTTTTGTATCCAAGATACGAAATCCCAGGCTGAAAATCCGAAATTCCTTCTTTTAGACCACTTTTTATTTTTTTTGAATTTTCCATATATTTAAAAAGAATCCAAAAAAATTATATTTAGATCTTCTTGAATTTTAATTTTAGAAATTTTAGGTGGTATTTTTATTTTTTTTTAGATTTTATGTGACACGTTTTTTCATTTTTCTATTCATTTAAAAAAAAAAAAAAACACTAAGGCATAACATGGCTGAACAAACGCTAAGGCAGCTTGCTGCCCCTGATGTCAATTACAATGGCTTATGTATTGAATACGCTGATGTCACTGTACCTTTTGAATTGAAATCTGGTTTAATCCACTTGTTGCCAAGGTTCAGTGGTCTTGCAGGTGAGGATCCGCATAAACATTTGAAGGAGTTTCAGGTCGTATGCTCCACACCATTGAGGCCTGAAGGTATCACAAAAGATCATATCAAGCTAAGAGCCTTCCCTTTCTCCTTACAGGGTGCTGCCAAAGACTGGCTCTACTATCTTCAACCAAATTCTGTTACATCTTTGGCTGATTTGAAGAAGGTCTTTCTAGAAAAATATTTCCCTGCGTCCAGAGCTGCTTCGATCAGAAAAGAAATATGTGGTATCAGGCAGAACAATGAGACATTGGCTGAGTATTGGGAGCGATTCAAGTAGTTAGTTTCCAGCTGTCCTCAACACCAAATCACTGAACAACTTCTCATCCAATATTTCTATGAGGGCTTGCAACCAATGGATAGGAACATCTTGGATGCTGCGAGTGGTGGAACACTTGTTGATAAGACTCCAGCTGCTGCCAAAACTTTGATTGAGAACATGTCACTAAATTCTCAGCAATTCTCAACCAAAAACAATGTTGTGAACCAAACAAAGGGTGTCAATGAAATTCAGGCTTCTTCTTCGTCTATCGAGGATTTAGAAACCAGAATTGGAAGTAGACTTGATGAACTTCCTTGGTGAAACAATTGACAGTTAATAAACCTCAAACAGCTAAAGTGTGCGGCATCTGTACTTCTCCTGAACATCCAACCGACACATGTCCTATTCTGCAAGATGATACAATAACTGAGCTACCTCAAGCATATGCATCAGCAGCAGCCCTTTACAATCAGAACAAGTACAACAATCCTGATCTCTCCACCAAAACGTATCACCCTAGTTGGAGGAATCATCCAAACCTCCGATATGGGAATCAATCACAGGTTGCAGCCCCCTCTGCTCCACCAGCCACATCTTCACTAGAGGACCTTGTCAAGCAACTGGTTGCAAATAGCACACAACATCAACAACGAACAAATGCTAGCATTCAAAACTCGACAACACAAATGGGACAAATGGCGAATGCAATAGGCCAACTGCAAGCTCAGAGATCCGGTAACCTTCCTGCACAAACAGTGCCGAATCCAAATGTGAATCCAAATGTGAGTGCAATTACATTAAGATCCGAAAGAGTGTCAGAACCAGCTCCAGAGAAAAAGAAGAAGAAAACCATTGCATCATCATCTACTTCTGTTACAACTGGGACTGAAACTGAAAAAGAAAAAGTATATGTGCCACCAATTCCTTTTCCTCAAAGGGTGCATAATAATAAAAAGAAGACAGTTGAGGAAGACAAGGAAATTCTGGTTACATTCAGAAAAGTAGCAGTTAACATTCATCTTCTTGATGCAATTAAGCAGATTCCTAAATATGCCAAATTCCTGAAAGACTTGTGCTCAAACAAGAGGAAGGTGAAAGAAAATGACATAGTTAGTTTGGGAAGAAATTTTTCTGCTTTCATTCATCCAAATTCCAATTCCTCAGCTAATGTCTCAGCTCTCAGTCAGACCCTGCCACGAAAGTGCAAGGATCTAGAAGTTTTTGCTATTCCTTGTTCCATTGGGGATATAAAGTTTGAAAATTGCATACTTGATCTGGGAGCAGGTATTAACGTTATGCCTACTTCTATTTATAATAACCTTGATCTTGGTCCTTTGCAGCCTACATGTTTGATCGTTCAATTGGCGAACAAGAGCAATGCCCGCCCTGCTGGAGTGCTAAAAGATGTCCTTGTGCAAGTTAATGACTTAATTTTTCCTGCAGACTTCTACATTTTAGACATGGAGGGAGAAAACAATTCCAGCAGGGCACCCATCATTCTAGGCCGGCCATTCATGAGAACGGTAAAAACAAAAGTTGATGTTTATGATGGAACAATGTCCATGGAGTTTGACGACATTGTCGTTAAATTTAACATTTTTGATGCCATGAAACACCCCTTGGAGGAACATTCTATTTTTTCTATGGATTTGGTTTCTGAGTTGGTTGATGAGACCTTTCCTGAATTCTTTTCTCCAGATTTTTCTTCATTTTCTGATTTTGATGATACTTACTCATGTGATTCATGTACTAACACTAACATTTCCTCTGTTTGTGCTGAGATTGAACCTGCCTTGCAGGATAATAAATTTCATACAGGTGAAGGTGAAGTTGTCAATGAGGCGGTCTGTACGGTTGAAATTCTTTACCTTTCGGCTGTTCCATCAAAACCATCCTTAGAACAACCACCTTCCTTAGAGAAAAATGAAAATCTACATGTGATTATCTCTTATAACCTTGATTTTGATCAAGAAAATAATCTTTTGCAGGATTTGAAGAAGAATAAAAAGGCTATTGGGAGGACATTGGCTGACATACACGGTACCAACAAAGTTTTCAAAGTAAATGGACAGCGGTTGAAGTTGTTCCATGATTCTTCAAGGCCTCCACCAAAACCACCAGACATGGAAGCTCCAATAGCTACATCTTAATCCCTCGGGTGTGTTCCTTCCTTTTTCTCACTTTATACTTACTTTTACATTGCGGACAATGTCTGATTTAAGTGTGGGGGGGACATTTACATTTCAGTTGTTTTTAATTTTAGTTTTTCATATATAAAAAGAAAATAAAAAAATATAAAAAAACAAAAATCACAAAAAATAAAAAATAAATTAGTGTTTGGCAGGTATGCAATTGTTATGAGTAGTCACATGTTTTAGGACTAAAACAATATAGCTGTAGGGTTGGTGAAATTTTTGGAAATTTTTGTTTTGATACTTGATATGATGATCTTTGCACCTAAATACACAACTGCTGAAAACTTGCAAACTTAGTAGTGACTTGATAAATCTTTAAAATACACAATCATTAGCCTAAGTTATCTGAGTATAGAATACAAGGAGGAGGTAGGATTAAGACTAAGTTTGGGGAAAAAGCTAGATTACTTGATTGTAGGATCATGACTAGATTAAATGGTGGGACACTGCATATCTTTAAAATAAATAAAAAAATAAAATAAGTTCCTGTGCCTAAAACTGGAGGAACAATAAGACATATGTGGAGTTCCTGTGCCTAAAACTGGAGGAACAAATGCTGTGTAGGGTGCTCTACTCGGAGTAACAGGTTGGACTCATTACAAGTGAGATCTCGTCAGGTGAAAAGGTAGAGTAGCACCTAAAGCATAAATAAAATGAACTTAAGTAGTGTCCCTGCGTATAAAAGTCAAAAAAGCTTGTGAGAACATGAAAAGTGCAGCTTCCCCTCGAGCTGAAATCTGAAACCAAACTCTGAGCTGTAAGAAAGAAAAGGCAGCTTAATATTCTGAATGTGTATTTTAGAGAAGGATCATGTCATGACTTTGGTTGATAGAAATAGGCAGTACACACACACGCAGGATTATCATTGATAGTTGACATACAAGAGTTATGCCAATCTTTGAAAAACAATCCAAGCCTTGTAGCTTGAATCTTAGAATGTCTTGATTGCATGTGACGTTGTAGCATGCTTGCTTGTGTTTTTAAACTTTTACCTTAAGTCTTTAACCCTAAGTTTTGCTCGGAGTGCAAAAGTTCAAGTGTGGTGGAATTTGATCAGTGCATTTTAATGCGCATTCTTCTACTATTGTACTAGTGTATTCCTATGGTTTAATTTACTATTTTCACTATTTTAATGTGTTTTTATATTTAAGTTTATTTCTAGCTTTATTTTATTTTCGCACTTATTTTACGAATAAATAGCACTTTGACACCTTCCCAGTCCGCAGGTCATAACTTGAGCTAGGAATATTGGATTGAGGCACGGGAAGATGCGTTGGAAAGATAAGAGAAAGAGCTACAACTTTTATGTTGAGGCCAGAACCCAGTTCGGGGTGCAAATGTGTCAAATAATTGCGTCATGTTCCAGACTTAAAAAGATTTAATTATTTTCAGCATATATATTTTTCGGCCCAATTGTTTTGTGGCCCGTTTTGCTTGCTATATAAGAACAAATTCTGACCTAGGTCAGGGTCACCACGGTATTCCTACAATTGAGAAAATACATCTTTGAATTTCGGCAATGTTCAGGAGGAACTAAAAACCCTAGGTTGATCCATCGGTAAAGGAAACTTCAATTTGTATTCCTGAGGTTCGGTTTTAATATTAATTTCTTTCTTTCATATGTCTACTGCTCCTTTATATCAATTCTCATGCTTTTATATTGTGTGCACGAATTCGAATTTGTATGCTTAATCTGTTTGTGTTTGTGCCTTCAAAAATTATTCGAATCAATTCAACGCTTGTTTAAATTTGTTCGAATAGAATTGATATAAACTATCGCGCTTAGCCATAGGGCTGGCCGAATTTTGTAATGATATCAACCATGTTAGTGACGTTTGTTCACTGCCCACGGTTGGTTGAACGCATTCTTTGCTTAATCGAATGAAATTCTACGAACCTGATAATCGCTTGTATAATCAGTTTTGTACCAGCCGAGCATAGACTTTGAATGAATCTACTTTAGTAACCTGTGATGGATTAACAATTGAAGTTTTCCTAAACCAATGGATCGATCGTCTTTAATTAATTGAATCTTTAATCTTTTTCTTTCAACTATTTTCCACAATCAAAAACCCCCAATTTACAGTTTAATCGTTCTAATAATTGTTGAATACTGAATGTGAGTCTTTGGGAGACGACCAAGGTTAACTACCTTGTACTACTCTTTAAATAAATATATTTTGATCACGAAACGACAGCGATCATGTATCAATGAGTTTGAGAAATTTGTTATGAAAATCGATGTGTTGTGGTTAGCCATTAATACTTCTGTTGCATCATCGATGATTGATTGCAACATCGCCGTTCCAGTTGCACTTTCAACATATACTGTTGTTTACGTGAAAATGTGGTAAACAACCGCTAGTTTGAGTATTTTACACTCGCAAGACCAATTAGAAATCTTAGAACAATTTTATGCTTATTATTTCAGAAAACGTTTGAATGTTCATTAATGATTAACAAACATTTATGGTTTTTGGTTTGTTTTTGCAAAGAAAAGTAAATCTACTGTTATTCGAATCGCCTCGAGATAACAGAGTTTAAATGCAAGAAATTAAATAGCAAAGATTAAAACTTCGCAGGAAAAGTAAATTGCATTGAATATAAATGACAATTACAATAAAATTGGTTCACAAAATACATACATTCTTCCCGTCGAATTCCGTTCGTTCTAAGCTTGAGTACTTGAAATTTTTTAAGAAAGAAATTGTATGTTAATGTTTGCGACCTTTGTTTTCTCAATGAAAAAACTATTTATACTCCTACAATAAAATAACTGCTCTTGATCATCTAGACGCCCCAGGATTCTCCTTTTTGTACCCACGATCTACACGTCCTTATCCTTGCTTCTTTCGCGCGCTAACTTCGAACAAAAGACTTGGGCTTGTGTTTTGGGCCAAGTCTCAAAAGCCCAATTCTGCAGCCTTTCTCTTCGACATCCTAAGTCCATGATTTAGGAATTCTTTCATTCGATGAAATCCTTCGAATCTGCAGCTACAACCTGACTACGAACCATTTCGACGCATTCAAATATTAGCACTAAGAATCACTAATCAAGCAATTATTTCTTTATTTTGGTATTTTTATATTAATTGGACTAACCAATTATATTGAAATAAATAAACACCAAATTTATGCCCAACAACTGTCATGATTTTCGATCCTGGTGTTGGAGTTGAATCTCCTTCCGCCACCATGTTTCCTATTGCGATAGCTTTGATATTCTCTCCGATATCAACTTTATGCTTTTCCGTCGTGCTCGCCGCCGATGAATTTGTCGTTACTGTTTTTGATCCTGGTGGACATCATTTGATGCGTCCACTGAGAAGAGTGTGGCGGAGTATTGATCTCGGCGAAATCACCGCCGCCGCTCGCCGTGAACTCACTAGCCCTCGTCGATTGTTCGTACTGCAAAAGGGATTGATGTTGAATTGCAATTCGCAACTACAAGTTTGATTTTCAGAAAACGGCTTCAAAGCTCTCCGTTTTGCACAGGTCTGCTGGAAGAACATGAAACGACGTCAGAACCTGCGTTTTTAGCCAAAACACTGCGTTTGAAGTTTGGAAGTTTTATTTTGTTTTTTTGTTGCTTCTAGTTGCTGGTGGAGAATTGATTTGTTTATTGGGCCTGGGCTTAACTCATATTTCCTCATAAGCTTTTATGTCCTTGTTGCTAAGTATACCCCCTATTAGTAACTATAATATAGTTAACCATTTGCAATTTCATTGTATTCCAAACTCAAAATTGGTGAAATTCCCAATGTTAAGAATATTGGTAATTAGCCAAAAGCTTCCATTAGTTAGTTAGAGGTTCAATTAGTTTTTTAAGTTTGTTATAAGGTGGTTAGTTAGTTAAGCCTCAAATTGCTCTATATAAGAGCACCAATTGTACTCTTTTATATTATCTTTTATCAATATGAATCATTTTGATTTCTATTATCTTGAAGAGTTTCTAAGCTTCTCTCCATTTTCTCCAAACCATGAAAATCTACACATAAATAAAGTCTGATTAAAAAATAATTTTATTGGACATTTTTTTTTTTGTTTTTGAAAGGCAAATATATTATATATAAATAAAGAAACAAAAACAGTACCAGAGAAGGCTCAGGAAAATGAAGAGATACTAGAAATAAACTCCACTAGAACATTGAGCTCGAGTTTTTTTAGATAATTCGTTCTAAGGAGAACTATTTCTAATTAGCCACCACAATCCTCTCATTTAGATTCTAAAAGTGACTCTTATGCCACTGGTGCGATATTTTTGCAAGTGCACAGAATTATCGTGTAGTTATAAAAGATTATCGATCCCACAGAGACCAATAGTCAACCTACCGTTATCTAATGCTATGTTGTAAATCTAAGGCTAATAAGAGTGTTTTGGATAGTAAAATATTTTTGGATTTTTAAATAAATAAAAGAAAGTAATTTTTGGATTTTAAATTAATAATAAAGCGTATTACTAGGATGAGCTCTTAGTTGCTTCGAAGGGTTCAATACTTAATTCACGCTTTGATAAAAGGGATAGTTTTCGAAACTATATTGATTTAAAAACACTAATCTCAGCTCTCGCAAATCTTGACTAGTATTGTAGATTATAAAGGTGATGCTTAACTTTCGTTCTCACATCCGCTAATAAAGTACTTTTTGAAAACCAATATAATTTAATTAACTCTAATCTTAAGTGGTGTTCTTCCGAATCAGAATCAATGTTCAGTTTTTACTATCTAGTAGAAATCTCATGCTCTCGCTCTATTGATTTTTACTTTAATTAAGTCTCACTCTCGTGACAAATTATAATCATCGTTAAATTAAAAACTGCTTAAGAAAACTATTAGTTCATTAATCCTAAATAGCTCTCGTGGATTCTAGAATTAATGCTCGGTTTTTACTATCCGGTATAAACCTCAACTCTCGTCTATGTTGGCTTATGCCTTAAATAATCCTCACTCTCATGACATATTATGAAACGTATTATTTAGATCCGATTGTTAAAAAAACGGGCGTGCGAACTAACTACCGAACCCCTACTAGCTCCTAATTACGCATCCTAGCAATATTAAATTAGCTAGATATAACTAAAACTAAAAACGAAATAAATAAATAAACAGGAAAAATAAACATAAAGCAAATAAATAAGTAAATCATAAATAAATAAAAGCAATAAATAAAACAAGAAAATAATAAAATAAGAACCTGAATAAACTCCAAGTATAATGCCGGTTCAAAAGAAAATAAAATTCAACTTAAGAGAAAGAGTTCCCGCACTAAGGCCTGAGTACTCTTTCTCCAACCGACTATACGAGTGGTGTGCTCGTTTTACAAGTCAATTGTTCAAAGTTGTGTGTTTAGAATGTTGGAAAAAGGGACCTATATATACTAAAACATAAAAGACAAAACTTGGATTTTAACCGATGTGGGACTTTTTTGTCTTGTAGCAAGCACCATTGGATCAATCTTGGACGGTTGTGATTTTTGCTTGGAGAGAAATCTTATGGCGTGCGCCACAATGCTTTGGCAAAGCACATTGAAATTAAATATGCATTTTATAAGAGACCTTGTTCAGAAGGGTAGTGTAAATATTCAATTCATTGAAACTGAAAGACAATGGGCTGATATATTTACAAAACCCTTAGCAGTTGAAAGATTTGATTTTATTAAAAAGCATCTGAACATGTCTTTGGTCTCTGAAGAAAACTAGCTCTGAAATCAAAATTGTGGATTTAGCATCTGAACATCTTGTCCTCTAAAAGGATGTCAAAAGCTAATTTTTTTTAATATATATAGCTTCTGAACATTACTTGAATTGGTAACGGTCAGACTCTAAAGTGTTACTGACAAGTGTTTTACACGCGTCAACTACTTTGTTACTCTTTAAAGCTTTTGATTGGTTTTGCTAAAGGCAGTTAATGACGAATTTCTCTTAATACAACGATTGTACTCCCTCGTTTTGTCTAATTCAAAGTTTTCACAATCACTCTATTCACTTTCACACAAATCACTCTCGCAACCAACACTTTTCAATTCTTCTAAGCCTCAGAACAATTTCTTTCGCTCCAAATTTCTAGCAAAACCTGTTCTAAACCTCAGAAAATGGCAAGTTCATCCACACAATCTCAGTTTCCAGAAGATATTCCAATCAATATCTACTCTGAGGATATTTATCTGAAAGATGCTACTATGGATCTGCTTTTTGAAGACATTCATTTGGTTATGTAAAAACCAGTGGATTTTGAGGCACTGAAAGTCAATGGGCATGACTATAAACATTTGTTTGTTGAACAAGGTTCGGAAAACTACGTCAATATGTTAAATGGTCCTATTTACCCTGATTTAGTTTTTGATTTCTGGAGAAAATGTGATGTATTCACAAGGGCAGATGCTAATGAAGAGCTTCAAAGAACAATTGATCAGAACCTCATTGTAAACAAGGACAAAACTAGAGCTGAATTGGGTCTGAGAAACTTCAAGGAAATTGAAATAAGATGAAGTATTGGAGGTTTTCCAGTTATTCTTACAAGAAGTAATCTTGCTAAGATGCTGAACCTTCCAAACACTGGAATTGTCAGACACTATACTCCTTCATCTGGAAAGAAGTCAGTTTACATTGCTGGAATGGCCAGTCAATGTTTCAAGGATCAGAAGACGGTTTCAATCAAATTCAGTCAGATGAACACTCAAGAAAGAGTATTGGTTAAGATTATATTCTCTTCTATACTACCAAGGGAAACAGGAACTGATAAATTGTCTTGGGATCATAGATATTTTATCTATTTCTTATCTTCTAGAAGACATATGAATCTTTCAGCTTATATATTCCAACATCTCTGTGAAACTATTTGTGAATCTCAAAGGCATTCTAACCCGTCCAAGCTGACCTCTCATCCAAGACTACTCAGCTACATTTTTGAGCAGCTTGCAATTCCTGATAGATTAAGAGCTGCTGGGGTATTTGATGATGTTCAAGAAGTCAGAGCACCTATCTTAGACGCCAAGATTCTGGTTCATATGCGTCTTAAGAGATTAGAGAAACTCATTTATCCTCAACAACCTCTATTGGAGACTAGAGAAACGTTCATACCAAGGGAAGAAGCTTTTATCTTTGATGATGAACCTCCTGAAGTTATTTTGGAATATATGAGACTCGTGAAGGAACGAGGAGTTATGGTTACAATGAAAGATATTGGAAGAGGAATTGGTCCAACTTTTGAACAGAGAATGAAAATGGTCAAAGAAGAAGTGGTTAGTGATTATGAAGAAGATGATGTGAATGAAGAGCCAGTTTTTGAAGAGAAAGTGCAAGAGCAGACTGTCAAGGACATTCCAACCACTAAGGGCAACAAGAGAAAGAGATCAGATGCAGGTAATCTCAATTCTTCTAATTATTTTATTCCGATGTCTAGAGCATCATCTACCCTCTCAACTTCTCTTATACCTAGCCCATTAATCCTTGAATCTGTCCAACCCTTGAATACTATCTTTCCCTCACCACCTTCCTCAACCAGTGTTTCTACCTCATCCTCATCTGATTCAGATTCTGAACCAGATTTCTCCGAATTTATTGCAAAATTCTCAAAGAAACCAAATACTGAAGCTAAGCATATTCCTGAGGAGGAAATAGCTCAACCTTCAGCTGTTGTATCCCCTCATTCATCACCTAAAATTCTTACTCCAGAAGAGATTCTGAAAGATACATCATTCAGAGTCTCTCCTATCCACATAGACTCACCCTCTGACCAAACCAAAGTTACATCACCTGAACAACATCACTCAATTCCATTAGAACACAACACTCCAACTACATCTAAACCTCCCTCACCTTTAGCCAACCAAAACTTGTACACTTCAACTTCTATCACACAATCACACTCTGAACCTTCATCACCAGCCAACCAAACTATGATGCTCATAGATACTGGTAATGCAGTAATGAATAGAATTGAAATTGTGCATGATCAAGAGACTAATTCTCTTAGTGGTCCAAGTCAACCAGATTTTGAACCACTTTTTGAGAAGACTGCTGAAGATACAATGACAAAGATTCAAAATTCAATTGAACAAAATCTCACTCAACAAGATGCACAACTTGACACGATCATTGGGAATTCAAAGGAGACTGAAGTTCAACTTAATCATATTCTTAATCTCCTCTTGACCCAAAACCCTTAGGATTCTTTTTAAGCACTTCTGTCTTGTTACTTTTCCTTTTTGTTTTTCTTTACTTTTTGATAATGACAAAAGGGGGAGTAATATGTTGTACAATTGTAGTGTATTATTTGTTTAATACTGCGTAAATGGAATCTGAAACTGTCATTAAGAATCTCTTATGTTCTCAATCTAGTTACTTTTGCTCTTATCTTTTATGAACTTAAATTTATGAGGAGAGCAAATTAATAAACATAATTGTGTATTCATACATGAAGATAATTAAGATTGTGCTCTTAAATTATTTTTATCAGACTTAGGAGTTTAGCTTGCAAACCTCACACTCTGAGAGTTAAATATGATAATACAATTAAGTTTATCAAATTGTTTCTTAAACTGATTCAAGTTAATTATGGATAGAACTTAGGGGGAGCTTACAAACCTAACCCTAATGGTTTATCAAACTCAGGGGGAGCTTACAAACCTCAACAACTTGAAGTTGACATAATTAAATTAAATCAACAACAATTGTATTTAATACTTTATGTTTGTCATCATCAAAAAGGGGGAGATTGTTGGAACAAAATGAGTTTTATTTATAAAACACCCTAAGTTTTGATGATAACAAAGTATTAAATGGACAATTGGAATTACTAATTATTGATCTAGTGTGCAGGAACAAAGTAAAAATTTAAACACTAAGATCATCATTTTGAGCTTCTAAAGACCACATTCTGAACGTTAAGGCTCTGAATGTTGAATCTCTCAGAGTCCCTGAATCAAGTCCTTCAGACGCCAAAAGTATACATGTCCTGAAGCTTGCGTAATTCAGTCAGAAGACAACGAAACATCATTACAAGCTTCCAGTGACATTCTCTGAAGATTGGCAGCTCATGGCTAATGAAATAGTACATCAACCTTATGTTCAAATGGAGCGTGTAGTACTCTGTACTATTGATTACTCAAAATGTTGAAGCGCCATTTGAAAAAGGACGAAGTAGTGGAATTGGTTTACTCCTTTTGGAAACCACGATCATTTCCATATCAGCAAATGCAAATGTTCTAACAACGGTCTTATCTCAACGTCTCAATCTACTGAAGTATACATAGAAGACTCATCTCTTAAGAGAAGACAACTGAAATGCTGAATATATTTGAACATTTAGAGCAATTTGAATTTCAAGCCATAGAACTGTTCATTCTTTGTAACTCTAATCAACAATGTCTTTTGATATAATTTTAGACTCTGAGCCTAATTCTTTGTATTCACTTAGGATTAAGTTTAAGTCTTAGTGAGTCAAGCTTAGAAACATTCAGTCACTACTTAATTTGTATTAAGTTAGTTTTGAAGTCTCTTGTCTTGTGTGACTTGAGCTAGTGTGAAATCTCTTGCTGTGTGTTCTGGAGCAAGTGTATAATCTTGTGTGATTATAGTGAAATCCCTTGGAAGTGCAAGGGGACTGGACTACTCTCGATTTGTGAGAGGAACCAATATAAATCTTTGTGTGCACTCTTCTCGCTCTCTCTCTCTCTCTCTCTCTCTCTCTCTCTCTCTCTCTCTCTCTCTCTCTCTCTCTCTCTGTTTTATTTGTGCATTGTGTTTATCTAGCTTTCTTTTATCCGCTGCATTTACACTTACAAAGCTAGAAAAAGTTTTAACTTCTAAAAACACAATTCAACCCCCCTTCTTGTGTTTTTCACACCTTCAACAACAATTACCAAACAACTTTTGCTCTTTTTTTGAAAGTTCTTATTTTTACTTTTAGCTTTCAGTCAGCTTCTGAGGTCTAAAAAAGCCGGTCCAAACGGACCCATAGTATGTCTCATATAAAAATGTTACTGCTAATTAACCACAAAACGGGCAATTGTATGCTTGAATCGATTGCAAACTTAAACTCATTGGATTTCTATAAGCTGGTCTTCTAAACAATAAAATCTAATTTTGATTAGTTTAAAATTAACTACCACCGGCTTAATGTGCGCAATATGGTGGCGTGATATTATGATGATTGGGGGAATTGAGAACGATGCTTGGTTTAGGTTTAATGTGCGCAATATGCTGGGTAACGGAACTTGCATTCGGTTTTGGCATGAGACTTGGCATGGTCCGGTATGGTTGAAGGATTTATTCCCTCAATTATATTGCAAATCTCCTCAGGCCGAGGCAATCATTTATGATGTAGGCAAGTGGGTTAATCAACAACGGGTGTGGAATTTACAATAGTCAACAAGTTTAACATCTACTGAGCATGATGCAGCACACGAGCTTGCTAACTTGCTGACAGGTATACAACCTTCGTTGGAATGCGCAGACCGACGGAGATGGGGTCTTACTCAAACAGGTATGTTTTCGGTGAAATCAACGTACGAGTTCCTTCAATCTCGCGAAGTTGTTGTGGCTATTGAAGATAGTGTAGTGAAAGCCTTACAACTATTATGGTTGAATGATGTGCCATCCAAAGTGAGCATTTTTGGATGGAGGTTATTATTATCGCGACTTCCAACTCGGATGGCTTTGGCGAGAAAAAATATCATTGTTAACCTGCATGAGTTATCTTGCATTTTCTGTGGTGAAGAACAGGAGGAATTATCTCATTTGCTCTTTAACTGCCCATTTTCTCAAGAGCTATGGAAGAGGATTTTTAAGTGGATGAATGTTAATTTCATCTCTTTTGATGAAGGATGGAAACATTTTTCCGCTTTTGGAGCCTTGTTGGAAAATAAGAAATTTGAAAAAGCTCGTCATGTAATTTGGTTGGCAACCACTCGGTGTTTATGGCGTGCACGTAATAATGTATTATTTAGAGGAGAGGCTATTGACATGAAAGTTCTAGAGGATAAGATTATTTATTTTTCCTGGTTTTGGTTTATAGGTAAAATAACTTGTAACTCTTCTTGTGTATTTTCCGATTGGTGTAAGGACCCATTAAACTGCATCGGTAGCATGTAATGGTTCTTATAAGAATTATAAGGGTTGAGTACCCCTTGTACTCCTTATAATTTAAATTTTGCTTATCAAAAGAAGAAAAAAAAAAAACTACCACCGGCTTAATCAACTTAACTAATTGAAGAGCGTCGTTTTGCTTGACCCTTTCCTCCCAAACATCTCACATTGTAAGAAAGAATCTTTATAAATTATAAAGAAAAAGTTTTAATTCCTCCCTAAGGTTTAAGAACTTTATAAATTATAAAGTAAGCACTCTAAATTAATTTGAAATTATATTTACAATGACTTCGCAATAATCCAACATTATCCACATAATATATTTAATATTTATGTTGCTAGCTATGATATGATGCATATTCTTTTCACACATGCATTGATGGAGTCTTGGCTATATGTGAAAAATCTATACGCAAATAACAAATCATCATCAGTGTCGTTGAAAGTACACCATAGAGTTTCTTCCTTTCAAACAACGTCATAACGGTTATATGTTTTTCGATAAAGCAAAGTGCTATATATATATATATATATATATATATATAGTTAGGATCCGTTGACACCAGATGTCAAACATTATATCGACACCAAATTTTAACCATCTATTTTATTTTAATCAAAGGCTAATAATGCTTTTCTAAACCAACCCACGGGCTATTGATCGTATACTTTTATCGTTTTAAGATCATCAAACAAACTTGAAATCATCATCAAGCGCAATACAATACTCATTCTTTGCTTCAAGAAAATTTAATATTCTCAATCTTGAACATGCACTTCCCCTCGCCAGTGCTATATAAAATAGGGGTATTTAAGATAGGGTTTCTCCTATTTGTGGGATTTTATGTGTGATAATTGATTTTAGGATTTTTGTCATCATTGAATAATTAAAATACTCTTTCTAAAAGCAAGTGTGTGGATATCTGAATCCATAATATAGGTTATGTTGCTGAAATCAAATTTACATTCTTAAAAAATTGAAAACCCTACAAATTAAATTGAATTTGTGGTCAATTCTGATCTAACAGAAAAATCAAGACCAGTTGGTTATCTTTATTTGGATGAATAGTGGTGGGTATGTAATTGATAAATTGAGATCGGTGTGTAGAGAAACATATTTCATTGTTAGTGTTTAATACTGTGTTGTGGGTGATAGAGAAGAGAAAAGAGTGCGGTGATCAAGTAAGTGAGGGAGACAAAAGATCATGTGAGTTAGATTAGTAAATATTTATGACCCTCCGATTAAAATATTATACGGTTGAGATTTGGTGTCAAAGTAATGTTTAACACATGGTGTCAACAGTTCCTAACTCATATATATATATATATATATATATATATATATATTAAGGGCGTGCTAGGATAAAAAAATTAATATGAAACTTATAATCAATTATAAAAATAAAAAAATATATTCTTGCCACCCAGAGTTTTTAATAAATTATTAGATAAAAAATTGCTTACTCTCCATATATAAACCAAATTTAGACACATCTCAAATGAGAGGTCATAAGACAAGTGTTGCCAAATGCATAGATTTGTTTTGATGATTTGATCAATAAATCTCACTATTGAGTAGTTGTGCACATAAGGTCAAGTTATTGATAATATGGTTTATGAGATATAGGTATAGGATAAGAGCAACTAGAGGTGTCAACTTTACTAACTATTTTTAAAACTTCTTTACAAAAAAATTGATATTTCTCATTCTCAAAATGGTCCATATAAAATGTAAATTAAAAGTGTATAATTATTTTTGAAAAACTAAATTTAAAAGCTCATAATTTTATAAAGATTAAAAACATATTTAACATCATATTTGGATTTAAAGTTGAAGCCAATGTCAACATTTTCTCACTTAAGCTTACTAACTTCACCTTAACCATTCCATCTTAAGAGTGCTTACTTTTTAAGGCTAATGATTTTCTTTAAAGGTCATGTTAAATAGTGTCCTAGATAATGGTTAAGAAAACAAAAGCAAAATTTTAAAGTAAATTTTTTTTTTTTTGTTTTAAAAATTTCTAGGTATTAAATGCACTATTTTCAATATTATATTACCATTATTTTTATTTAACTATTGTCTTGGGAGCATTGTTAAGTATTTCGTATTTCCCTTCTTTATGTTAAATATGCTTGGATCTCAACCCCAAAAGTTAACTCATAGGGTGAGGTTGTCCTCACATATTTATACTCTCAACAGCCCGAAAACCTAAGCAATATGAGACTTCAAATAAATTCAAACAAACATCTACATATTCAACACCTATCATCACGCCTAGTGTGGCCCTGAGTCAAACTCTCAAAATGCACTCTTTAATCCGACTCTAGTCTTTAATTCGGCTCTGATATCATGTGAAATATGTTTGGATCTCAACCATAAAAATTAGTTCATTGGATAAAAATTAGTTCAAATAAGTGTATACTCTGTCTATATTTTAGGCTATATTTTAGGTTTCTAATTGTAAATGGTTAGTATTCAATAATACTTGGATATAGTTTTTTCAATAGATTGATTGTTATATACTTTGAAAAAATATTTTGGGTAAAAATGTTTGTTAAAATGCAATTTGGTAAATATAAATGAAAAAATTATTTGAAAAAAAAAATAACTACTAGAAAAAATGGTATTTATAGCAGAATTACCTGCGGATTTATATGCGGAGGCAAGTTTTCTGAGGAATTTTCTGCGGTCTTTACAGCGGAATTAGCTACGGATTGTTCGCAGGAAAGTTTGCTGCAGATTTGCCTTTAATTTTCATCAGCAAATTCCGCAGGAATGTTTCCTGAGGATTCCAAAAATTGCAGGAAACAATTACCCACGAAGGTATTAGCTGGGAACCAAAATTCTTGGAAAAATCCGCAGGAAACATGTTTCCTGCGGATTTTGGGTCCAAATTCGCAGGAAATTCCGCAGGAAAAACGCAAATTTCTAGTAGTGTACCCTCATATATTTATACACGCAATAGCCCGAAAATCTAAATAAATAAAGTGAGATTTCAAATAAACTCAAAGAAACATCCGCATATCCAACACTTTAAAGTAAAAAAAATTCATCTTAACCAATGTGGTTTCTATAGTTTGAGAAATTCAATGTATGTCTCTATAGGAGTATAGGGTATTTATTTATTATTGTTTATAAGGTCTCGCCGTCATGAGTGTGGAGATAACAAGCAAACCCCATTTTTTGTTCACACATACTAGAATAGAATGCAAATTAATTCTTCTTCAAATGGGTGGGATTAAAATTCAATTGATTGGTTACGTTAAGCATTATATCCAAGTTAGTCTTAGTTTTTTTTAACTATATCTATGAAAGTCTTTGGAATAATAGTAAATCATTCTCATTTGTCGCCAACATATTTATGAATATACATTCTTAGTTCTTACTACGTAGTGATTATTTTTTTAAAAGTGTCACCTAAAGTTATTTGTTGATATATGTTATATTATAAAGTGATATCTAAACAATTCTTTGTCTATTGGAATGTGTAATGCATATCCTTTGCAAATTACTATTTCACAAAAGACAATTGACTTTCTAAGATAGTGTTTGATTGGGGATGTTGAACGGTAAAAAGGAAGAGGTTCTTTAATCAACTATATCTTGAACACTTATTTTTCTATATTCATTTAACACATCATTTTATCGTCTATGTTTTTTAATAGGAAAATTGACATATATTAATTTTGAACGTAAATTGAGAGTCAATACAATCGGTACTACACCCACAAATAGAAAAGAAACTAAAAGCAATTTAAACAAAATCACTAATTAGCCTACATTGCAAGTCAAGAGATTTACAAATCTGTGGTAAAATAAACACACCCTAAGAATGCACCGGAGGAACAAAGGGTGACAGAGTTTTAATGGTGAGTATTTGTTAAGCAAAATGGAGCTTCTGGCTTTATTCACAATACAAAGGGCTTTATATAGCCAAGCACAATACAACAAATCAGTTATAACTTGTAACTGTCACACTAACAAACTAACTAACACTTGGCTTCAAGCACAAGCAACATATACACACGCATCTATTGGCTTTCTTAGAGCCCAAGGCATAAGTATAAACCAAATACAAGTCCTAACACATTCTCCCCTAAACTGAACTATCATAAAAGGACTCAGTTTACATCTTCTAGCTTGCACAGACTAAGCAAACTCCTAATTCTGCATAAATTGTCAAGACTCAAAGCTTTTGTCATAATGTCTGCAGTTTTCTCAAAGGATGAGCGCGGAGTGAATCAGTTTGATTACTCCATCTTTAGTCAAGTCTCTGAGAAAGTGGAACCTCACATGAATGTGTTTAATTCTACCATGTAGCACTGGATTTTTGGACAATTTGATAGATGAGGTATTGTCACAGAAAATTGTAATGCACTTCTTCTTATCAGCATCCATGTGAGTTAAGATTCTAGAGAGCCAGATGCCTTGACAAGCACTACTAGCAGCTTCTATGAACTCTGCTTCAGTATAGGATAATGTGACAATTGGCTGCTTACCAAGATACAACTTTAGACCCAATCGTAAAGACATAACCTGAGGTGCTTTTCCTATCATCCAAGTCACCTGCATAGTCAGAGTCAGACCAGTCAATTAGCTCCTCTCCTTTACCTCTATCGTACCATAAACCATAGCTGAGAGTTCCTCTCAAATACCTAAGTATTCACTTTACTGTAGCCACATGAATTTATGTTGGTCTCTCCATGAATCCGGCCACTAAACACACAAAGAAAGTCATGTCTGGCCTAGTAGCAAGCAAATACATCAGACTTCCAACCATTTGTTTGTTACTGGTTGAGTCACTCACTTTCCCATTTTCATCTTTCTTTAGCTTGTTTCCGGGAACCATAGGATTCCAGACACCATTACAGCTTTCCAACCCAAATCTCTGCAAAATTTCACTTGCATATTTTTGTTGAAGAATGAAAATTCCATTCATTGTCTGCTTTACTTCAATTCCAAGGAAATACCTCATTCTCCCTAGATCAGTCATAGCAAATTTTTTCTCCATGGACATTTTGAACTTTTCAAATAGTTTTTGATCATTACCTGTAAAGACAAGATCATCAACATACAAACTTACTATAATGATCTTGTTGTCAGCATTGTGTTTCACAAACAGTGTGTGTTCATGAGGGCATTTGACAAAGCCTTCTTTGTGGAAGTAAGACTCTATCTTACTATACCAAGCTCTTGGAGCTTGTGTCAATCTATAGAGGGATTTCTTCAAACTATACACCAGATCCTTGTTATTCTTCTGATAGCTCAATGGTTGCTAAACATATACTTCTTCTTCTTCTTATAGATCTCCAGGTAAGAATGCACTTTTAACATAAAGTTGAAACACATGCCAGCCCCTCTCTACAGCTAGAGCTAGTATTGTTCTTATGGTATCCCATCTTGCCACTGGTGCAAAAACATCATTATAGTCAATGCCATGTTGTTGAGAATATCCCTTGGCCACCAGTCTGGCTTTAAGCTTCTCAATTTTCCCTTGTTCATTGTATTTAGTCTTGTAGATCCATTTCACTCCAATCTTCTTGGCTCCAGGAGGTAACTCAGCTAATTCCCAGGTGTCATTGTTTTGAATGGCTGCAATTTCATTGTCCATTGCCTGTTTCCAAACATCATATTTAGCTGCTTCATCAAATGTAATTTGATTTTCATTATTAGGATTAAATATAGGAAGATTATGTAGATTTGTTTGTTCTTCATCAGTTTCATTTGTAACATAATCATCTAGATAGCCAGGTTTCCTTGAAACTATCTTGCCTAATTCAAAATGCTTATTTTCATCACTACTTTCTTCTGAATTAGGTACTATCTCATCAATGTGTGGGCTATTATTCTGATTATCTACTTGATTTGCATTTTCACTGTGATTGCTTGAGGAGCACACATCAGAGTCAACATGGTCTTCTATATCCTCAACATCAATTATGACGTTGTTTTTGCTAACACTTTCAATTTCCTTGGTTTCCAAATTCCACTGTTTATTCTCATAAAACTTCACATCCTTACTGATAACTATTTCCCTTTTGATAGGGTCATACAATTTAAAGGCTTTGGATTCTTCACTTATGCCTAAGTGTATGCATACGGTGCTCTTGTCATCTAACTTTTTTCTCAAGTTATCAGGTATATGAACATATACAATACAGCAAAAAAATTTAAAGTGACTCACTGAAGGTTTGCTTCCACTCGAAGCTTCTTGTGGAGTCATGTCCTTTACAACAAAGGTGGGGCATTTGTTTAATATGTGCATAGCCCAATTCTCAGCTTCAGGCCAAAAACGTTTGGGTACATTCTTCTCACTAATCATGCATCTGACCATGTTCATGATTGTCTGATTTTGTCTCTCTGAAACTCCATTTTGATGAGGAGTGTAGGATGCAGTGAGTTGTCTTTTGATCCCATGAACATCACAAAATTCATTGAAAGCATTTGAAGTGTACTCACCTCCTCTATTTGTTCTCAGACATTTGATCACATGTGTTGCGGTGATTTTTGGATGTCGAGTTATTAATTAACTTCGAATCGCAATTTAATATTCCACCACCGATCTTTAATTTATCCGAGGGAAAGGGAAAAAGT
Source organism: Trifolium subterraneum (assembly GCA_951799995.1). NCBI lineage: Eukaryota > Viridiplantae > Streptophyta > Magnoliopsida > Fabales > Fabaceae > Trifolium > Trifolium subterraneum. The sequence continues at coordinate 48,353,214 of OX637461.1, read as the reverse complement.
TCGAAAAAACCCTATTTTTAGAGATCAAGGTTCGGGGGTTAGTTATACGAAGGGAAGGTACTAGCACCCTAAGTATCTATAGTATTCTATAGGAACCTCTTGTTTTTATTCTAACTTTGCGCTTAATTTTAATTTCTTGTAAAAATGTTTAAATGAATGAATTAAAGTGATGATAAAGGAAAAGGTTTAAAGTGATGAAAAAGAAGAAAAATGTTTTTGTTGATTTTATTTGATTCGCCGAGACAAGTCTCATGCCTACGTACCCGAGGGATCAAAATCTCGTAGTTCGGGGTAAAAGATACGAGTAAATTTGTTTGTTTAATTTTAAGGTTTTGAAAATGGTTTTAAAGACCAAAAGCCAAAAGTGGCGAAATGTGAGTTTGATTGATGTTAGTTTGTGAAGGAAGTCTATATGGTTAAATTGATTGAGATTTGATTATGAAATAAGACGCGGACACTTGGTTTAAAATCCAAGGTTTATTGAGAAAATGTTTGAATGATAAAAGTCACTTGGTTTAAAATCCAAGGTTTTTGCATGATTAAAAATATTGATTGAAGAAAATGCACTTGGTTTAAAATCCAAGGTTTTTGCGAGAAAAAGGAACACTTGGTTTAAAATCCAAGGTTTTAGCGATAAAAGAAGCCATTGGTTTAAAGTCCAAGGCACTTGGTTTAAAATCCAAGTTTTGCGATGAAAATAACTCTTGGGTTAAAATCCAAGGTTTTAGCGATGAAAGAGAGCCATTGGTTTAAAGTCCAAGACACTTGGTTTAAAATCCAAGTTTGAGATAAAAAGAGCTCTTGGGTTAAAATCCAAGGTTTTCACGATAAACGATGCACTTGGTTTAAAATCCAAGGCAACTTGGTTTAAAATCCAAGTTTTGCGATAAAAAAGAACTCTTGGGTTAAAATCCAAGGTTTTCTCGTTAAAAGAATGCACTTGGTTTAAAATCCAAGGCAACTTGGTTTAAAATCCAAGTTTTGCGATAAAAAAGACTCTTGGGTTAAAATCCAAGATTTTCACGCTAAGAAGAGACGTTTGGTTTAAAGTTCAAAGTTTTGAAAAAAATGTTTGATGACAAAGTATTTTTGTGCTTTTTGAGAATAAATTGCTTGAATATTTTTGAAGAGGTGTTGACCTCATTTTTCGATAAAAGAGAAAGACTAACTATTTTAATTGGAATGTTGGGTTCCAAATTAATAAAAAAGGTAGCGCGAAAAGTAATACTAACGTCGCAATAAGCAAATTAAGCGCGAAGACATTTCGTAATGATATTTTGATCAAAACGGTGTCTTTTCCCTCGGAATTAATATTCTAACTTTTTTTGCGGAAAGCAATAAAAATAAATATGCATGAGATGCAAGTTTTTATTTATGATGTACATTTGTTCCTAATTACATTCTAAAATATTTACGAGAAAATAAACATGAAATGATGCAAGATAATGGATGCTATGCAATTCTCATTTATATTTACATTAAATCCTAAAATACATACTAAAGTCTTTGCAATAAATAAATAGTTAATTAATTAGGCAATAAATTAATTGTTAGATTGACAAGCAATAATAGAGTATGTTAGTAACAATAACAATAATAATGATAAGTTAGTAAGTTAGTAATAATAAAGAGTAAAGAGCATGAATAATAAAAGTTAAGTTAGTAAGATAAAAAACTAAGCAAAATAGATAAACATAAATTAGAGCAAAAATAGACTCAAATAATAATGGAAAAAACAAAAAGGCCTCAAATTAGTGCTTATTTTGGATTTAATAGCTTATTGAAGCACATTCCATAAGCACTTTTATCATGGGCATAAATAAAATAAAAAAACAAATAAAAACAGAAGGGGTGCAAATAGCAATATAAAAATAAAGGGGGGTGCAAAAAGCACTACTGGGTCCAAGCCCAGCTGGGGGCGTGGCCCAGTAGGTGGTGTGTGAAGAAAAGGAATCAGAGAGAATTAGAGCCGTCTGATTGATCAGATGACTCTGATTTAATCAAAAGGTAAATGAATCTGACATGCATAATTGAAATCAAGAGGACATAGGCGCGCAGGTGCACCATAAGGCCGTGCATCTGCGCGCACAGGATAATTTTTTTGATATACAAAGGAGGAAACCCTAAAAAATCACAAAATCTCATTCATCTCCTTTCTTCTCTCGCCGCCGAGCCTCCTCTCTCTCTCTCGGCTCTTCTCTCTCTCAACCACCAAAACTCATCTTTTTTCAAAAGTTTTAACTTCAAAATTATACAAAAACAAATTCTAAACACAAATCCATATTCAAAATCCCCAAAATCCCTAGATCGGAAAAAAAAAAAAAAAAAGAACAGCTCGCTAAGTTGAAAATCCGAAAGGGCGACTTAGGCAAAAATTAGCGTCCCGGTGGATTGAAAACCCGAAAGGGCGGTCCAGGCAAAAATTAGGGGCAAAACAAAAAAAAAGATATGTTCCCGGTGGATTGAAAACCCGAAAGGGCGATCCAGGCAAAAGTTAGGGATTTCAAAAAGGTACAAAAAAAAGCAAAATGCATGCCTGGCAAAACAGGACCATGAGAAAATATTCGGTTTCAGTGTACAAAATGGCGACTTCTGCTAGACCTCTGACCGATGGGCTTTACCCCAAGAAGCAATCACTCTTACCATGGATTGATATACCATACCGAGTTTTATCCCGAGAATCTGATTTATTTCACCTATAGGGGTGCCGTCCCCAGCAGAGAACTATTGAGTGGTTTTACGAATACGTCGGCCCAATACTCATCTTTCCTGATCAAACTTTTATCTCATCGAGTCATGTACAAATACCATTCAATCATACAAATACAAGATTCATGACATACATTCATACTTACATACAATCATATATACATTCATACATACATACAGTCATTCACACGTTCATACATACATACATACATACATACAATCATTCACATGTCCATACATATATTCATATTCATATGCAACATGCAAACAAAATCATTCATACATACTGCATTGACCATCATGTGTCTTGCTTCAATACATCATAAAAAAGAGTCATCCCCAGTGTATCTGGTCCAGAGATGTCTCCATCAAGCATATTTCACAAAAAAAAAGAGTCATCCCTAGTGAGTCTGGTCCAGAGATGTCTCCCTCAAATATATTCCAAGTAGCAGGTTTTGCAAACAATCAACTGCAAACTTGTGGTTAATTTCCTCAAAAGAAGTCATCTCCAGTGTGTCTGGTCCAGACAAATACATATTCTTGTTATGTCCAGCTCTCCCACAATGACAACAAACAATTCATTTCCTCGTTGTGTCCTTACCATCCCACAAAGTTGGTAGACACTGTCTTTACTTATGTCCTCACATCGGACTTTATCTGCTTATGTCCGCACACATGACTTTACTGCTTTCTGTCTTTACTTCTGTCCGCACACATGACTTTATTGCTTTCAGTTTTTACTTATGTCCGCACACATGACTTTATTGCTTTCTGTCTTTACTTCTGTCCGCACACAGGACTTTATTGCTTTCTGTCTTTACTTCTGTCCGCACACAGGACTTTATCTGCTTATGTCCGCACACAGGACTTTATTGCTCTCTGTCTTTAATTCTGTCCATACACAGGACTTTACTGCTTTCTGTCTGCATACAGGACTTTATCGCTTTCTGTCTTCATTACTTCTATCAAACCATCTTCATTGCATTCAAACACTCATAAACATAACACTCATAACATCGCATCATAGCATTTTATAGTTAAGACCGGTCAAAAAATGGTGTACTCTGTATTTAAGTCTCTTCCACCGTCGAACCAAAACAAAAAAAAACATTATTAAAAAAATCTTTTTCTTTTTTTATCTCCCATGGAAGAAACTTAAATAGGGGCATCTGTCATACCCCAATTTTTACCGATCGCTTTTGTTCGGCGTTTAAAACTTTCTTTTCTCTTTGTCATTTCTGACGAAATTTCGGCAGAGAGGTATTTTAAAATACCTCATTTATTGGTTTCTTTTTCGATTTTCTTTTATTATTATTTTTATTTCTTTATATATTTTGATTTATTTATTTTTTTATTATCATTATTATTTAATTTAGTTTTTATTTCATTTTATCTCTTTTTTTAAGTCATTTTATTATTTTTATTATTATTTTCGTTTTTATTTTTTTGGTGTTTTTGTCAAGTTTTTCCTCATCCATGCCCAAAAGGGGCAATTTTGTCCAAAAGGGGAAAATTTCATTTGTCCTCACCCTAGGTCTGACACAGTATTTATACTTTGCACAGTTTCCAAGGCAAAGGATTCATCAGCCGCAGAAACCTCATTTTTTCCTTTTTCAAAATCAAATCCAAAAAACAGAAAAAATCAATACAGAAAACAAAAACCCAAAAAAATATACAATAATCAAATAAAATCAACAAAAAACATATTTCTTCTTTTTCACTTTATTTATCACCTTAATTCCTACATTATACATTTTTTACAAGCAATTAAAATTAAGCGCAAAGTTAGAATAAAAACAAGAGGTTCCTATAGGATACTATAGATACTTAGGGTGTTAGTACCTTCCCTTCGTATAACTAACCCCCAACCTTGATCTCCAAAAATAGGGTTTTTTCGAACTTTTTCCCTTTCCCTCAGATAAATTAAAGATCGGTGGTGGAATATCAAATTGCGATTCGAAGTTAATTAATAACTCGACATCCAAAAATCACCGCGACAGAAATGGCGACTTCACTGGGGACAACCAAGCGGGTTGAACCTAACTTGTTCTAATCTTTATTTTTGCGCTATTATTGTTTGTATGAATGTATGTTTGTATATACTCGGGAATACTTTGAGTGGTGAGATAATTCCTAACACGGGCTTGAGAGAAACAATAAGATAGGATGGGGTATAATCAAAGTATTGGGCTAAGAATAGTCTTAGATCCCGATGCATGTGATATAATCCCGCTCAGTGGAGGCCTCATGATAGTAGTACTCTGTTGGCATAAATAGTCATGTCGGAATTATTACTTATCAATGTGAGTGTCCCGAGAAGCTGAGAACCTTAGAATTACATTAACCCATCTTGACCTTTTAGGACGTAGTGCGGTGGCTAACCAAGAATGGTCTTGGAATTAGTCGATACGCGAGACTACATTCAAACGAGATTGTCTTGAGAATTTTATTGGACCAAGAATTAGTTCTGTAAGCCGGTGATATTCGAAAGACGGTTGATGACTTTTGGAACTTTGTAGAACCCGTAATGCAGGTATACATGAACCCTAGTACATACCATATGGGAGGGTTTCACCTTTGGCCTTAGCTTTTTTCTTCCTAGGATAGGGAAGTTTGATATTTGGTGATGATTCCTTTCCCTTTCCTTTTTCTTGCCTAGCCTTTTGTTCCTTCACCACATCTTCTTCTTCACTCCTCACTTTTTTCTCCCTCAAATTTTCAACTTCACCCTCATTCTCACTTTCTCCCGACTCTTCTACCTCACTCTCCTTGGACTTTTCAACGTCACCCTCATTTTTCTTTTCACTCAACTCTTCTTTTTCGACTTCATCCTCTTGCACTTTATTTTTCTCTTTCTTCTTATGACTCTCTCCCACTTGTGGAGAAGGGACCTCCCGGTTCCTCAATGTAATTGTCTTGCATTGCTCATTCCGGGGATTATCTTTAGTGTTTCCACCAAAAGTTCCTTGAGACATAAGTTTAGAAAATTGACGCGATAATTGTCCCATTTTGGTCTCTAAGTTTTTAATTGACGCGTCAATGTGCTTTTGCATAGTGAGTTGAGAGGTTTTTAACTCACCTATGCTTTCTTGCGTGACTTGGATGAATTTGTTGATTGATTCCTCCATAGGGGATGGTTTTCTAGCTGGAGGATTCGATTTTGAATTTTGGCCTTGATTCCCCCAACCATAGCCTTGGTTATTGGGATAACTTTTTCTGAAATTAGCTAAGTATTTGGCCTGCTCGGAGCCTTCCGGGAAACATTTACCATTCTCATGACCCCCTCGACAAAAGTCACATTTTACCTCTTCAAATTGGTTCACATGAGCTTGAGAACCTCTAGCGCTCGCTTTCTTCAACTCTTCCATCTCTTTCGACATTAGTTTCATTTGTGCTAAGATGGCATTGTTGGTGTCAAGCTCAAGTATCCCGGCCTTCTTCTTGGCTCCCCGATCATTTTGGGCACGATACTCATTTTGTGCCATTGTCTCCACTGACTCCTTAGCCTCAACTTCGTCCTTGTTCTTCAATGAACCACCGGCTGAAGCATCAAGTAACATCCGAGTTTGTGGCCTTAGCCCTTGGGTAAAATATTGCATTTGTTGCAATTCATCTATACCATGGTCAGGGCACTTTTTCAAGCACAATTTAAAACGTTCCCAGGCATCATAAAGAGTCTCCGAATCACCTTGTTCAAAATTCATTATCTCCGACCTTCTCTCTAAGAATTTGTGAATTGGGAAGTATCGGTCTTTGAACTTCCTTTCAAGATCTTGCCAAGTGGCAATAATACCCGAAGGGATGGTGTCGAGCCAATCCTTGGCCCGACCCGTAAGAGAAAACTTGAATAGTCTCAACCTTTTGTCGGATTCCGATATCTCGGGTGGATCCGTATAATCACAAGCATCGTAGAAGTGACTTAGATGAAGGTTGGGGCATTGTGACTCCGCCCCCGAATATTGGTCCTCCTTTAATGCGTTTATCACGGTGTTCTTTATGTCAAATGTGACCGGATTCACCGGTTGGAACCCTAAATTTGCAATCCCTCCATTGTTTCTTTGACCATAGTCACCAAGGGTTCTCCTTGGTGGTGGAACCGGAATGTAGTTTTTCTCTCCCGCCATTTCAATTGGCTCTTGGTCGGTGTTTGATTGGATCTCTTGGTAGTCTTGACCCACACTAGCTAGAAGCCTTGCCGCTTCCTTTGCTTGTCTTACCGCTTTGCGATTGGCTCGCGCTGTCTTTTCAATCTCCGGATCAAATAGAAATTCGGAGGAGCTTGTACCTAGCATAAACAATCAAGAGTAAACAATCAAAAGCACCTATTCTATACAAAAATAATAGAAACAAATGAGAATTTTTTTTTTCTGTTTTGAATATCTAATGAACAAACTTAAAACTAAATTGTAGCACTAGCCTATTGCCTTGTTGATTGCTCAACAATCTCCGGCAACGGCGCCAAAAACTTGATGGATTATTTATCGCAAGTGTACGACTTCCGTAAGTAGTAAAGAAATGATCGTCTCCACGAGGATTGTATTAACCAACAAGATCAATGAAGCTAGTCTCAATTGTTATGTAAATTTGCATTGTAACAGGGGGGGGTTTGGTATTAGATTTCACTTTCAATCACACTAAAGAAAAGCACTATTTGTGATGTTTCGATTCATTCAAGAGAGAGATTGGACCGGGACAATCTATCGGAATCCTCCTTCAAAGCATGATCTTACAATATTAAGTACTTCTAACAAATTCGGACTATGGTCTATAGATGAAACAACAAGATATTTGAACTTAATCTCTTAAGATACAATTTCTCCCAATAGCTCACAATTCCTCTAATCTCTTAGTGGAATTGTGATTTATTGAGGTTTTTAAAGCGTGTTTCCTAATCACAATCAACACTCCAATATCTCTAGAGTGAGTGTTGATTGCTCTACTACTTCCATGTCAATTATTAATCCCTATTCTCATAATGAATTAACAATCTAAATCATTACATTTATGATCAAGAAATGCAAAGCATTAAGGCTAGAAAGAGTAGATAAGACCATAGTAAAAATCTATTAAAATTACAAACCAAATTGTCAAATCATCCTTTGAAAGAGTTCACCTAAGATGTCCCAATCCAAGTATTGATTTAGCTACTCATGTTTTGAGTTACACAAGAAATCAATGAAGAACTCATTGTTACAGAAATTAAGATCTAAAAAATGGATAACTCTCTATGCTGGTTTCTCTCTCCAAGTGACCAACCTTTTCCATAGAAAATGACTTGAATATATATAGGATTCGCCCCTGCACGGCGCGTGAGCCCACCTACGCGGCGCGCAGGCCGTTATCCACCTCTGCGCGGCGTGTACGATGAATCTGCGCGGCGCGCGTGATGAACTATGAAGCTGCGCGGCGCGCGTGATGAATCTGCGCGGCGTGCAGACATCCGAACCAACTTTCCTCTTCTTCACGTAGAACCCTGCGCGGCGCGTGGCATCCTCTGCGCGGCGCGCAGGTATCAGAACTTGGTCATCTTCATCTGTCAGCCCTGCGCGGCGCGTGGTAACTTATGGCGCGGTGCGCAGTTATCAGAAACCTCTGGTAACATCCATTTCTTCCTTCCTTGTGTTCCAAGTCACTAACTTCATACATGACCTTTCTTCTCTTGATAATTCTTCTAAACTTGCTAAAAACTATAGAAACTACTTGAAGTATGCTGTTTTTTGACATGCTTTCATGAAGTTATCAGGAACTTTGTAGAACCCGTAATGCAGGTACACATGAACCCTAGTACATACCATATGGGAGGTTTTCACCTTTGACTCCAACACTATACCTTAACCCCACCATGTTTTCCGCATCATTCATGCATACACTCATTCATAAATTCTTTTTCCTCATCCGATATCGAAGGGCTTAAACAAATTTTTTGCAAACATTGTAGAGAACATTCATTTCAAATGACACATAATAAATTTTTCTTCTTCTTCTTTTCTCCTTACAAAATCCATATCTAAATGTTTACAACCAATTTGGGATAAGTCCTTCGATAACCAAAAAAACATTGCATAAACACATCATACATCATACTCCATTCATAAGTTTCCAAACTCGAGTCTCTTTTTTTCATGTTCTCTCTACCTCAGTCAAACAAAGTGGCCCGGTGTATTCGGTACAAAGCAACCCGTGTCTACAATACTCGGTCTAAGTTGAAGAGCAAGATGAATAGTTTTGTGGAAGAAAACCATATGCTTCGTGAACAGATGGCAACCATGCAAACAGAAATCGAGAAATTGACTAGCATGGTGGCTTCTTTGATGGCTGCCTAAAATCAGGTGTCAGCACCAGTTCCTCAGCCTAGTGATGCTCTTGTACCTCCTCATGTTTCATCTGCACCTCTTAGCACTCCTCAGTTTGTTATGCCCGAAGGTTTACCATGGGGCATGCCAGTTGGCTTTCTCGGGGAGGAATTACGTCCTGTAATATCTGAGATTCCTCATGTCCAACCGACAGTGCCAATTCCTCAGCTTGGCAATACACTTCATCAGATTACAACAACTGTGACTGCACCGTTGGTTCATACTATCCAGCAACACCAGATGCCCATTTTTCATGCCGAAAGTGTGGGAGGTTATGACAGGGTTGATGACTTACAAATTAAGTATGACGAGATATAGAGAGAGATGAGGGCTCTTAGAGGAAAGGATATGTTTGGCCAAGATGGGCATGAACTCGCTTGGTCCTTGATGTCGTGGTCCCTCATAAGTTTAAAGTTCTGGATTTTGAGAAATATAAGGGGAGTACTTGCCCCAAGGCTCACCTGATAATGTATGCCAGGAAAATGTCAACTCAAACCAGTAATGACAAGTTGTTGATCCATTATTTTCAAGACAGTCTGACCGGCGCAGCTCTGAGGTGGTACATGGACCTTGATAGGGCTAACGTCAGTTCCTTTAATGATTTGGCTAGTGCTTTCATTAGGCAATACAATTACAATTCATATATGGCCCCTGATAGGGATGAGTTACGGGCCTTGGCACAAAATGAGAGGGAGTCTTTTAAGGAGTATGCTCAAAGATGGAGGGAGCTTGCTGCTTAGATTCGTCCTCCAGTGGAAGAGAAAGAATTGTGTAAATTATTTTTGCATACTCTGAGCCCATTCTTCTATGAGAAAGTGGTTGGTGTTGTATCAAGAAGCTTCACCGAAATGGTGGAAATGGGAATGTGCTTAGAAGAAGGAGTCCGTCAGGGACGGTTGACAAGAGAGAAAGCTCCGACTAATACTGCCAAGCGATATGGCAACAACTTTTCAGAGAAGAAAGAATCTGAAGTTGGCAGGGTGGCTCAAGGAAGACCCCATTCCAGATACCCAACTTACCAGCATGTCTCAGCCATTACACCCACTTCCCAACCACAAAATCACCTACCATCTCCCCAACAATCATTCAATCATAACCACACTCAGAAAAATCAACCCTTTGACCCCATACCCATGAAATATGCCGACCTACTCCCCGCCTTACTTGCTAAAATTTTTGTCCAAACAAGGCCACCTCCCCCTGTCCAGCAGTACTACCTCCCTGGTACCGCAATGATCTAACCTGTGTCTTCCATCAAGGAGCCCCTGGCTATGATGTAGAACATTGCTATCCTCTCAAGAAAGCTGTTCAGGATTTAATCCGCAACAGGGTGCTATCTTTCAAGGATGAGAACCCTAATGTTCAAAGTTCATCCTCTGCTTAATCATGGGTCCTCCGTCATTTTCAAGATTATCAAGTTTGTCCCTAGGATCACTAGACCTTTTATTTTCCAATTGCAATTTCTTTCTTGCCAAGCATTTATTTGCATTTTTAAGTTGTATCTTTTTAATTAATATTTCTAAACAATGAACATGCATATTTTGGAATCCATACATTCGTATTCACTCTTTTCTTGTGCCATCAGAAATGGCAACGTTTTTTTTCACTTTTCATATTAACAAACTTGAGGGGAGAATGATGTAAACTAAATATTTAAAATTGCTGATATATGCTTTCATTAGTAATACCCAGTTGATGATGTAAGACATTGTTTCACTTCCCAAACACCGGAGAAATAAGGAGATAATCCGTGGTCAACACCTTTGAGCCAGAAGTTGGTGTTCTTTCTAAAAAAAAAAAAACCCTTAATCTTAACCCGGGGCAGGGTAGTTGTCATACCCCATTTTTTGACCGATCGCTTTTGTTCCGCGTTTAAAACTTTTTTTTCTCTTTGTCATTTCTGACGAAATTTCGGCAGAGAGGTATTTTAAAATACCTCATTTATTGGTTCCTGTTTTTATTTTTATTATTAGTTTTTTTATTTTATCATATAGTTTTGATTTATTGTTTTTATTATTATTATTATTTAATTTAGTTTTTATCTCATTTTGTTTTTAAGTCATTTTTATTATTTTTATTATTATTTTCGTTTTTTCATCAGGTGTTTTTTTTTGGTCAGTTTGTCAAAGGTCCAAATCTGTGTTTTTGTCCAATCCAATCCCAAAAGGGCAATTTTGTCCAAAAGGGGAAAATTTCATCTGCCAAACCCTAATTTCTGACACAGTATATATAGCTCATTAATTGCACAGTTTCCAAGAAGGTCAGAAAAATACAGTAGCCGCATAAACACAAAAATTTCATATTTTCTTCCTTTTCAAAGATCAAACCCCAAAATCAGAACAAAAAAAATCAAAATAATCAAACAAAATTAGAAAACCTTCATCATCTCAATCTTTATCCAAAACCGGAAAAACCTCTCATCATTATAATCATCCAAAACCACAAATCAAAACCCGAAACCACATAAACCATCAACCCAGAACCACCATCAACATTAAGCCGAACCCAAAATACAACATCAGTATCGCCGTTCAAAACCCAGAAAAAACGAAAACAAAAAACCAAAATCAAATCGAATCAATTCCGAAACCAAAGTCCAAACCGAAACAGAAATAAAACGAGAAGAATAGAAGAAGAGAGACGAAGAAGAATCAATATCAGAACCAAAAAACACACCAAGGTTGATTTTTGTTTATTTTTTCCCTTTCCCTTTCCGTTTCTGTTTGATCGATCCGGACCGTGGGTTTGGTTTTTGTTTATTTCGAGTATAAATTTAGATTTAGGAGTTGATTTTGTATGAGTTTGTTGTTAAAACATTTTTTAAAAGTTGAAGTTTGGATGAAAGAAAAAACAGAGAAGTGATGAGAGAAAGAAGAGTGGTGCGGCGGAAGAGAGAGGAAGAAGATGAAATATGTGACTTTTTTAGGGTTTGGGGGTATTTACACCCCCAACCCGATCCGGTGTGCGCGTATCTATCGCAGCACACCGTGCACCCTCACTTCTCAGCCATTGATCCTTATCAGATGGCCTAAATCCTTTCATTTTAAGTTTAGATCAGGGCCGTCTGATCCATCAGACGGCCACGATTGATCCTTCTGTTTTTTGGGCGTTTTTTTGGCAGAAGGGCCTCTTTTGGACAGGGCCTTACTTGTTCTGTTACTTCTGTTTTTATTTCTTTTTTTTTCTATGATTTCTTTTTATTTTTTTAACCTATGACAAAAAGTACTTATGGAATGTGCTTCAATGAGCTATTCAATGCAAATTAAGTACTAATTGGAGGTTTTTTTTTTTTTACTAATTCACTAACTTAACATTATATTTATGCTTAATTATTGTTACTAACTCACTAATTCACTAACTTGACATTACATTTATTTTTTTATTTTTTGTACTAACTCACTAACTCACCCTTAGGTTTTGTTATCATCAAAACTTAAGGGTGTGTATTAACACATATTTTGTTCCAACAATCTCCCCCTTTTTGATGATGACAAACATAAGTATTAAATACAATTGTTGTTGATAAAAATCAGCTATGTTGACATCAGGCTTCTGAGTTTCGCAAGCTCCCCCTAAGTCTGATAACCCATAGGGTTAGGTTTGTAAGCTCCCCCTATTTTGTATCTATAGTTAATTTTAATCAGTTTCAGAAATACTTTATTATATGACTTAAATTATTCATATTTCACTATATAAAGAACAAGGTTTGCAAGCTTCTTCTTTTCATAGTGTGATAATCTTTGAATAAAGTTGCACCCTTACTCAAGGACTAACTATGAATAATAAACTTCAATTAATAAATGCATTCTCCATGAAATTAAGCCCTTAATGCAGATGCAAGAAGAAGCAATATTTAAATTGAATGACAAAATAGGATCAGAGGCACTTAGAGACGTCTACACACACACTTGGTTCTGATGGTTATCATTAACAGCTTCAGAGTTCAAAATATTTTCAAACAGTTCAGAGCTTAAAAAAAATCTTTTCAAAGAAAATAGCTCAGAGTCTAAACAAAAATTTGAAAACAGTTCAGAGCTCTTTAGTACAATATTTTGAAATCCTCAAAGATCAGATTGTCATATCAAAGCATGTACCTTATGCTACTATTTTGACCACTCTCCTACGTTCTCTCTCTGAAGCACTACAACGCCCTAAAAAGCCAAGTAATTTCGCTTCTTCCAACAATTGATTTACCAATATTCTTTCTCCCCCTTTTGTCATTATCAAGAAGGTAGTATAAGCAATTAATAGAAATTTCAACTTTCAATGCCGTCAAATCAGGAGTGGTTGAACACATTTAATACTTGGCCATTGAATTATGCTTATAAAAGGAGAGAGATACCAAGTCATTTTACTCACACAGAATAATCTTAGGTTATTGATAGATCTCTTGAGAGAAAAAAATGAAACGCTCAGAGAATAAGAAAGTAGTTTCAACGAGAGATAGTCAAGATAGGAGAAAACATAAGAAAAAACCAATGGAAACAAAGCCAGTGTCTGTCACAGAAGAACTCAGTTCAGAGTCTGAAGAGAAATCTTTGGACTCTGACTGTTTTAAGTTCTGAAGACATATGTTCCTGAAGAAAATCAAACTGAAGTTCGAGGCTCTAGAGGGGTATGAGTCTCTTCCTGAGGAAAACCAAACTGAAGCATCAGAATCGGTTTCTTCAAGAAGGACTGTGGGTTGATTGACTTCAGCCAAAAGCTCAACCTTCCCCCTCTACAAAGGTCATTTAGGCATGTAGCCACAAATATAACCTTTGAGAGCAACTAGAAGATAGTTCTTAGAAATTTTAGTCTTGTAAACCAGAACTTATGTTCTTAATGAAATAAGATTCATTACTTTGGCTTGTTTAGTTTTGATTTCTTATTTATATTACTTCTCTTGTTATGTAATTCCAATCCTCAAGATTAACCAATTATTGTAAAAAATGTTTAAAACAATGAACTGTTTGTAAGAAAAACAATTAACGTCATTTAAGAAGATAAACAGTTATTAGCAATTTAAGATAAAAACACTTGGATTGTCATAACATGAATAAATATTTCAGAGCAGCACAAAGAAATCAAAGAAACATACAGGGATATGATCTTGATCCTAACATTGTGCCTAGCAAAATATTAATCATGATTTTTGTTTTAAGTAGGGAGATCCTAGGGTGTTGATTGGGGTTGGTTACAAAGAGAAGCTAGGGTTCTCAAGATTTCCTTCTGTTTGGCATTTACTACCTCCATCAGCCCTCCATACCTCTTCATTTCTGCCCTAAGGTCTTCAATTTCAGCCTCATACCGAGGGTTTCTAATATCCACTTGATTTCCTCCCAGATTGTCCACAATAGGCTCATTCAGAGTTTTCTCAAGTGATGCTATCTTATCTATTAGACTTTGCTCATCACTTGTTCTTACAGAAGAGGATTTAGGTTGATTCCTCTCTGTGTCCTTTTGAATCTGAACGACCTCTTCTACCCTTGCATTCTTTCCCTTGTTACTCCTCCTCTGTTCTTCAATACCAGCCTCTTGAAGACTATGCAGCTTCTTTACCAAATCCTCAGTTAAGCTTACCCATTGAGCAACGAGTTCAGATGAAGACATGTCAGAATGTCTTAGCTCAGGAAGACCATGTAACTGTCTAATCAGGCTGTTGCATTCACCCAGAACTTCAGGAAACATGGAATTGGTTTGAGAAGGTTCAGAGTTTGAGGGTAATGATTGTGGTTGTTGTTGATGTTGAACATGATCAGGTTGACTAGATGAATTTAACTGCACATGAGTCAATTCTTTGATCATTTCGTCAACCTGATCTTTGGTTGGTAAGTTTGAGGTCTGATTTGGTTCACCTTCAAGTTGAGATTCTGTTTGTTCAGGGAATGGTTGAGGTGTAATTTGTGAAAGAACATGTTCAGGTGAGATGAATGGTTCAGGTTGTGGTTGATCATGTTCTAGTTGAACTATCTCAGATGTTTCTGGTTGAGTGATTTCTGAGATAATTTGGTTTGATTGAGAATTTGTTTGTGGGGGAAGTTCACCAGCTAAGTGTTGTTAAAGAAATTCTAGAGGTGATTGATTTGAATTTGTGGGGTGTTGAGTATCTTGAGTTAATGCAACAGGACCTTTAGGATCAGTTAAAGTACCTGAAGTAGCAATGGTAGAGCTTTCAACATTCTTCTTTATCTTCAGCTGCTTAGAAATCTTCCTTTTCTTGATCTTCAGAGGTTCATTATCATCATCTTCATCTTCTAAAGCTGCCGCATTTGTCTTCACAACCTTTATGTTCGCCTTGCTTTTATTTTCACCCTTCTCAGACTCAACCCTAGTCCTTACCAATCTTTTCCTTTTCCCTTTTACCTCTTCTGGTTCAATTTCAAAGGGTTCACCTTGACTCTCCAATAACTGTATGTACTGATTAACAATACCTTTTGCAACAGGAGGTATGTTAATGTTGAATGTAGTTACCCATGAAGGTCCTAAGTTAGATAGCTGCTCTAGAGGCTTTGAGTGTATCAGTGTCTGTCCTGACAGAAGGAACATGTTGGACAACGTACTCACTGATATAGCAGAGGCTCTTAGTTCTCTCAGCAGATGATCTTGACCAGCAGCCTTGATCACATCAATTACACCACATTGATAGGAAATCTCACTGAGAATTCTTGGATAAATGATGTGAACATTTGGCTTGGTATGTCCTTGAATGGCGTTTACAACTTTGCACATGTGACAGAAAATGTACCTAGCCCAGTTAAGTTGATAACCTCTAGTGAGAAAATAGATAAAGTATCTATGATCCCAGGAGAGTTGATCAGAGCTTCCACTCCTTGGGAAGATTGATCCTAATAAAATCCTGGCTAGAAGCTTCTGAGTTGGTTTTAGATCACCACTCCTGTTACTCTCACAAGTCTTCCCTTCCTCATAACATCTCCTTGTCATATCTTCTAGACAGCCAGTGCTTTTAGCCTCAGTAACGTTGTAGGCATGAAATTTTCCCTCATTTGGAATGTATAACATCCTTGCCAAATTTGACTGAGTTAGCACTACTTCAAAACCACAAACAACTGATCTGACTTCATCTTCCTTGACTTCTCTCAACCCTAATTCAGCAGGAGTTTTGTTCTTGTTTTCAGGTTTTGCATTCCTCAAATTAGTCAGTTCTTCGATGTAGTCTTCAACAGTAATAACCTTGCTCCGAAGCCAAAAGTCCTTAACCAGTGTAGGATAGATTGGACCATTTAATACTCTCATGTATCTAAATCCTCCATTTTGATCATTGAAGAATTTTTCAATGTCGTGCTGGTTTAATCTAAGACTTTCAAAATCAACCAGTTGTTCCATAACCAAGTTGAATGATTTTCCCTTCATTTCCAACGATTTTTCTTTGCTAAACAGTTCTGAGCAATTGACGACGTTGATAGGTAGATCTTTTGGGAAGAAGAACTCTGTAGATGATACTGACGAGGTAGAGATTGCCTTTACAAAAGTTAGGGTTTTGGATTTTCTAAAATCAAAGAGAAAGAAGGTTTTTTTACGGTTTAGAAAACGAGAGTGTAGGTTGTGGAAGTGCAAAGGGTGCAAGTGTTCAGTGATTTTGATTAAAACAGTAAGACAAATTAAATCTCACAATATTTTTAAATTTAAAAATAAAGCAAACCATCATTAACTGTTTCAACCCAATCAGAGCGTGTGTATATGTTGTCTATTTAGCGCCAAAACGTTTTAGTATAAAATACTTAAACGTTTCCAATTCATTTTCTATTCAGAGGCTTATCCTTCAGAGGTTGAAACGTTTCTCAGAGTCTGAGCTTCTTCAGATGCTGAAACCTAAAGAACTTCAGAGGCTGAAAAACAAACCTTTCAGGACACAAAAAAATGTTCAGACAGGGTTTTTCAAGATTTTTAGTTCTAAACATTTTGTATCCTAAGAAGACATTTTCAAACCTTTGAATGTTATTCCTCTGAGATGTCATTCAGGAGTTACGCATACTTACCTTGCATTGAAGCTTTCTTGATTTAATTGTAGTCAGAGTCATAGCCTGAGCAATCACTCCACCACACTGAGTTGTTGTCATCTTCAAAACAAGCTTCAAATTCTTCATGCTTCCTCCTGTTGCTTATGAACTCCACTTCATCTTCTTCTCCATCTGACTCTTCAAAAATGTGCCTCCTATGCACAATTGCTCTTCTTCCATTCACAGTCACATGCATCCATGTGATTGGAAGGTTCAGAGTCTTAGTTTCACCTGCAAACAAGTAAACAATTTTGTCTCTTGGTACCCACTTGCTTGAGGGTCCTAGACTGTTAGTTGCCAAATCTTCATCCTCCATTTGTTTCATCTGAGTGTTATCAGATACAAATGTAGTGTAAAGATTAGGTAGTGAGAAGCTTCCATCAATAACAGATGAGCTTGGTTCCTCTAGTGTTTTATCACTAGAGTATCCAATCCCATTAGTATTGTTGGTCTTAAGGTTGCAAAGCATGGAAACAATTTTATTCTGATCAGCATTTATGTTACAATACTCTTTGAGAAACAGATAGTGCTCAAGGGGTTTATAACATATAGCATAATCATTCTCAAGGTCTTTTGTTTTGATAAAATCTTTTTGTTCAAGACCTTCAGAGTGATTTGCTTGCTTACTTAAATTCTCATAGTCTGCTTTAAGCTTTTTATACTTCTGCTGACTGTTAGAGAGTTTAAGTAAGGTCTTCTTAAGATGCTTGATCAATTTTGCTTTAGAAAGACAAGAATATACCTGATTCACTGTTTTCTGGATGCTGTCTATGCTCTCAGGTTCTGACTTTTCATCAGAACTTGAGTCTTCAGAGTCTGAGCCATCTTCAGAACTTGATCCTTCAGCTCCTGGTGCTCTTTCAGACTCATCTTCAGAGAAGTTGTCTAGTGCATCCCATGTTGCCATTCCTTTAGCCAGTCTTCCTCCATTCTTCTTGAAGTTGTACCATCTTTGAATTTTTCTTGAAAACCTTTCAAGATACTCTTCATCAGGTTCTTCAACAAGATCTTCATGCTCCAATGCTTGCATTCCTTTCCTTGCTGCTTCTGCTTCTTCACCGTTCAACTCTTGCATTTCCTTCAGAGCCAATTCATGGACTCTGAGTAAATCAATCAATGATTCAGGACTCATTGAATTGATGTCTTCAGTTTCCTCATAGTGTTTGGAATTTCATTCCAATTCAGAGGCAAACTTCTCAGCAACTTGCTTATAAGCTCTTTGTTGCTGAGTTTGTTGTTGTAGTCTTCAAGCTTGCTTGTGATGGCTTGAAACCTTAAGTTCATTTCTTCAATGCTCTCATTTTCCTCCATCCTAAACTCCTCATATTGATCTAACAAACCATTTACTGTTGCCCACTGAATGCTTTCATTATCATCACTAATGAGGCAAAAAGTAGTAGTTGTAGATTCAACACTAGAAGTTTGTTTGACCCCTGATGTGGAAGGATTTTGATTGTTGCTCAGATCTTCATTTAAGTTCAATCCATCTTCAATTTCTTTGACAAGATCAGCAACTTGTTGATATAACTTCTGCTTCCAATCATCCATGTTTTGAGCCATGGTGGTTTTCTCCTTTGGATCTTGACTGTCTCACGGTTAAGTGATTTACCAACAGAACCAGGCTCTGATACGAATTGAAGGTGCGTGGAGAAAACACAAGAAGGGGGGTTGAATTGTGTTTTGGATATTTAAAAACTTTTCAAGATATTTAAATCTATCAGAGTCTTTAAGCACAGCGGAATTATTCACACAATTAACTAACGACTAAGTGAATGATGAAGGAGTAAATGAGAGAGTGAGAGAGAGAAGAACACACAACAATTTATACTGGTTCGCCTCACAAATTGAGAGTACTCCAGTCCCCTTGTTTCCAAGAGAGTTCACTATAATCACTAAGATTACAATAAATGCTCAAGCACACAAGCTCAAGACTTCCTGCTCTAAGTCACACAAGACAGAGAGACTTCCTTGCTCTGATCACACAAGATCAAAGACTTCCTTGCTCTGATCACACAAGATCAGAGACTTCCTTTCTCAAGCACACAAGCTCAAGACTTCCTGCTCTAAGTCACACAAGACAGAGAGACTTCCTTGCTCCTACACTCAGCAAAAGACTTCTTTGCTCTAATCACTAAGATTGAGACTTATGTGCTTCTACCCTAAGCAGAAGACTTTCTTGCTTCTACACTAAGCAGAAGAGCTTCTACACTAAGCAGAAGACTTTGTTGCTTCTACACTAAGCAGAAGACTTACTACTAACTTATAAGCTTAAACTTATTACAAACATAATAACTTCAGAGGCTTAAGCTAGTTTCTCTGCTCACTTCATTTGAGAGATATTTTCTATTACAAATCAGATTCTCACATTCTTCTGAGAGATGTTTTCTAATGAAGATCGTTAGTCATCAATTCTTTCTTTGGCATATTTATATAAGTTGAGAAAGACATTGAGACGTTGGAGAAATTCTCATTGTAAAATGGACAGCTGTAGTCTTTGAAGATCTGTTGAGTAAAGCCACGTCTTTCTTTGCAGTGAAGCTTCACCTTTACTGTTTGTCCAAAGTACAGTTATAAGGTACAACTAGCTCCTAGAGAGAGAAGGATCATATCCTTTGTGACCGTTGTAATTAGTTGACCTTAGAACAAATCATCAGGCTTGATAAGTGTAGTTGATGTAGCCCTTCTGATGATTAGGGGAATTCCTTTGCTTCTGATGAACCTTTGATAACTTGGAGTCTGATTGGTCTTGAATGGTTGGCCTCTGATAGTCTTTCGTAATTCAGCTTCTGAACGTCTTCATCCTCTGAATGACTCATGACTAGCAGATAGCTTCTGAACTCTTGTAGGCATCTGAACATCCTTGAGCTTCTGAACTCCTTCAGACATTCTGATCCTCTTTGAGCTTCTGAACTTTGTTTAGCTCCTGACCACGTTGTAGCTTCTGAACTCTTTCAGAGTGTAAATATTCAGACTTCCATAGGTTTCATCAGAGTCTAAATTAAGTGTGCTCTCGATATAACGTTGGATTCTCCTGCACTCTTAATTTAAACATTAGTACCATCAATTGTCCATTTAATACTTTGTTATCATCAAAACCTAAGGGTGTGTATTAACACATATTTTGTTCCAACACAGATAGTACGCAAATACGCTCTAATTGTAGATAAGGTCAAATAATGACGTTGTTCATTCTTATCCTTTGATTTTAAGCTGTCATCCCTTGAGAGTGATCTGGAAGTTTGAGATTCTTTACAATAGCTTGAATCTATTCAAAAACAGAGTCTTCTTTAGAGTTGAAACATTTAGCTTTTGAGGTACTTGAATCTTCAGCTTCTGATGGTCTTCAGAGATAAGCTTCTGAGGGTCATTTAAATTCCAGCTTCTGATGCCTTTTCAGAGTGTAGCTTCTGAACGTCTTCAGAGTCTACCAATATAAGGTCTTCAGAGCTTCTTCAGAACTGAGTGATCTTCAGTTGTTTGGTTATCCTTCAGAATGCTTGTTTATACCATTATTCAAATCTTAGTAATAATGTGTCATAATGATTCTGCACACTTAAACAAATCATCAGTATACCAATTGTCCATTTAATACTTTTGTTATCATCAAAACTCTTAGGGTATTTTTCAATAAAACTGATTTTGTTCCAACACTCACACACTCTGTTCCAGGCTCTCCACAAGAAAATCCTGTCAATATCACAGATATTCCTTCAACCCCAATCTCTCATCCTGTCAGTACACCATCAATAGTTACATCCCATCCTTCACCCATTCTTCATCTTACCTTTCAGTCACTGATTGACTTTCTTCAGTCAGA
Organism: Trifolium subterraneum; assembly: GCA_951799995.1. Classification (NCBI taxonomy): domain Eukaryota; kingdom Viridiplantae; phylum Streptophyta; class Magnoliopsida; order Fabales; family Fabaceae; genus Trifolium; species Trifolium subterraneum. The sequence goes on along the minus strand of OX637461.1, from coordinate 48,332,335 downwards.
ACTTCCCCTGTTAGACTATCTTATAGATTTTGCCCTTGTCTCTACTGAAGAAATCTTTCAAGAGTTTCAAATAATTCAAGCTTCTTGCAATGCATCTCTCAGAGCCTTGGCTGGTCAATATGCAGAAGAATCAATTGCCTCTATTCCTGCCAAGCTCTCAATGTCTGCATCTAGAAAACGTCTTCTTAATGTTCCTCATGCCCTGATTGAATGGAGTCAGGCCTCATTGAGTTTATTGTTGCTACTCAAACGCAACAGCATGAAGAAGCCATGGAAGCTGCCAGACTTGCTGAAGAAG